>CM077029.1:42164016-43590516 GCA_039090855.1 Macrothele yani
TTATGGGACTGGGAAAAGAAGATGGTTCTGTAACAAGAAATAGAGGCGAAATTTTGACAAGAGTGAAAGATTTCTACTCCATATTATATGAAAGGGATGATACATGTATTCCAGACATCATGAAAGGTACCAGTACCAGAGTTCTTCCAGTCCTTCCAGCAGAAGTTGCACATGCAATCAAGAACATGAAGCGGGGAAAAGCTCCAGGAGAAGATGGAATTACTGTAGACATGATACAAGAAGCAAGTGGAGAAATCGAAACAGTACTCGCCCAAATTTTCACTCGATGCCTTAATGAAGGGAAAATTCCTGAGGATTGGAACAACGCTACAATGATCTTGCTACATAAAAATAGTGGCATTGAGGATCTCAGGAACTACAGACCTATCAGCCTCCTATCAGTGGTTTATAAAATCTTCACTAAAGTTCTTTCACACCGCTTGAAGGTGACACTGGACATGGCTCAACCGAGAGAACAAGCTGGATTCAGGAGTGGCTACAGCACAATAGATCATATCCACGTACTGAGAGAACTAATTGAAAGAGCGAGGGAATATGAGCTCCCATTGTGCATGGCTTTTATCGATTATGAAAAAGCCTTTGATTCGGTGAAACCATCAGCAGTTGCAATGGCTCTGAAATCCTGCGGTATTGAAGAAGCATACATTAATATTATTAATAACATCTATGAAAATGCAAGTGCAAAGATTCGGCTGTTTGAAAATACAACACACATAAAAATTGGAAAAGGAGTTAGACAAAGTGACACCATATCTCCGAAGCTCTTTAATGCCACATTGGAAAATGTCTTTCAATCACTGAACTGGGAAAACAAAGGGATAAAGATTAATGGAGATTATCTAATCCACCTTCGTTTTGCTGATGACATAGTCATTTTTGCAACTACCCCATCAGAGCTACAGAGTATGATCCAGGAACTTGCTGACAAGAGTAAAGAAGTGGGATTAAAAATGAACTTTCAGAAGACAAAAGTGATGTACAATACTTTTACAAGAAATGAAGATTTATCGATTGATGGAGAAAAGCTGGAGATAACAGACACGTACGTTTATCTTGGACAGCAGATATCAAGTGAGGGTCACATTGGTGAAGAAATTAATCGGCGTACAAAACTTGCCTAAAGAGCTTTTGGAAGAAACAGCATAATTTTCAAGAGCAATATGCCATTATGTCTTAAAAGAAAAGTGTTTGATCAATGCATCCTTCCAGTGCTTACGTATGGTGCAGAGACGTGGACCTTAGCTAAAAGAGACATACAAAGGCTGCAGACAACTCAAAGCAGCATGGAGAGGTGCATGCTTGGTGTAACCAGGAGAGATAAGAAGAGGAACACGTGGATCCGAAAAATGACAAGAGTCGAAGACATCATGATCAGAGTTAAATCCCTGAAATGGCAATGGGCTGGACATACTGCCAGAAGGACAGACCATCGATGGACAGCCGAAATTTTAGATTGGATTCCAAGGGACAGGAAAAGACCCAGAAGAAGACCACATGGAAGATGGGTGGATGAAATTCGAAAGTATGCGGGAGTGACATGGAGGAGACTGGCACAAGACAGACCGTTGTGGAGGAAACTTGGGGAGACCTTCGTCCAGCAGTGGATTGATAATGGTTGACAATGATGATGATGATGATATATATATATATATACACACACACTGCTGGCCACCCAAAATGCAACATCAAGAAGGAAGCATCCGATTGGCCTGAAATTCGCAGCATGCGTCGCCCGTGAGAGGACATGCAAACGATTAGCATTGCAGGGCATATGCAAATCATGTGCGCCCGGCACGCCACCGAGAAGCTCTATAAGAAGGGTGCACAGAAGGCGGGATGTAAGTAGACGAAGTGTGCTGTGCTGCCGGACCTGTGCGCGGGAAGCTTCCTAATGCCTCGTCGCAGAACACGGCAGTCATTTCAGCACGTTTCGGAGTTCGACAGAGGACGAATAGTGGCTTATCGCGACAGCGGTTTATCGTACCGACACATCGGCGCCCGTGTGGGACGACATACAGCCACAGTGAGACGAGTATGGATTCAGTGGGTGCAGGAGGGACGGACGGACGGACTGACATAAGCGATTGCCACAGCCGCGGCACACCACCGAACGAGAGGACCGGCATGTGGGGCGGCGGGCATTGACGGCTCGTACCACCACGTCACGAACGTTAGCGCAGGTATTAGGGTGTGTTGCGCAACAACCTGCGTCAACACGTACCGTTCGACGTCGTCTACAGGAGCGGGAACTTGTCGCACGGCGCTCATTGCTCCGATTACCATTGACGTTACACCACCGGCGAGTGCGGCGGCAGCGGGCCGTTGAACGACGCATCTAGACTACGGAATGGCACGACATTATCTTCTCCGACGAATCCCGCTCCTGCCTGCAACACCACGATGGCCGGATCCGCGTGTGGCGGCACCGCGGCGAGAGATTGTATGACGCCTGCATTATGCATCGTCGTATCGGTCCGACGCCAGGCGTTATGGTTTAGGGCGCAATTGGATATGACATCCGCACCCCTCTAGTACGCATCGCCGGTACACTCAACAGCCATTTCCAACGTTTTGGAGCCTGTAATCCTCCCTTACTTGCAGGACCTGCCAGCGGCCACGTTTCAACAGGAAAATGCGCTCCTGCACGTGGCACGCATCGTGCAACAATTCTTCACGGCCCACTAGGTGTCACTGCTGCCGTGACTCGCCTGTGCTCTCGATATTTCGCCGATCGAACACGTCTGTTCGCTGATCGGCAACCGAGTCGCCCGGCATGCACTACCCGTGGCTACGCCTGATGAACTGTGGCAACGTGTGGAAGCAGCCTGGGCCGACATGCCCCAAACATACATCCAAACCCTCTTTCGTTCGATGCCGCGGCGTGTAGCGGCCGTTATTGCCAGCCATGGGGGCCATACGAACTATATATGTCTGCGTGTTCCGCAAGTTGTACGGGCCTGTCAGCTCAGTTGTTTCATCTTTGTATCTGTTGTTATGTGTCCAGTAAATCTGGCTTTGCTATCTCGTGTCCTTCTTGGTGTTGAATTTTGGGTGGCCAGCAGTGTATATATGTATCTTCCTGTTAGCATAAATGTATGACATCTTTGTGCTGAAATTTTTACTTTGAATAATTGCCACCGATAACTTAATGTAAATATTATATGCACTATGTTGACAAAAGTCGCCAGACACCCCTTCAAAAGAAATGAGTGGATCTCCTGCGTTGTTAAGATGCGCGGTGTGCAGCTGACGGCGATCATATCGCACTGTGAGGTTGGGTGAAAATGTCGTGGCGGGAGAGAACTTTCTTTAAGAATGGAAAGATTGTTGGGTGTTATATTAGTGGGCTGTCCATAAGATAAACCGAGAGATGTTTAAACAAACCCAAGTTATCTGTTTTGGATGTACTGAATAAGTAGAAAACATATGGCGTACCTGAAGCAGAGAAACGTACCGGCAGACCAAAACAAATCAGTGATAGCAGGCGTTGAAGCCTCAGGAGTCGTTACAGCTAATTTACGGAGTACTGCACAAGACCTCAATGTACAGGTGAATAACAATGCTGGAACCTCGGTATTACACGGACCATTCGCATATAACTTCATTCCATGGCTTACCGTGGTCGTGCGGCTGCTCATAAGCCATTCATATCCACTCAGAATGCGACTAATCGTTTAGCATGGTGTAAAGAACATTCATCGTGGACCGTAGATCAATTAAAACGGGTCCTATGGACTGGTGAATCCAAATACGTGATCCGTTAGTCGGATGAGTGTGTGTGGGTATGGCGGAAGCCGTGGAAACGCTATTTACCACAGTGTACTGTTCCGACGGTCCAGTTTGGAGCTGACAGTGTACTCGTGTGGTGGTGTGTTTCGTGGTATGGTCCGGGACCATTGGTTACCGTGGACAAACCTGTCAACCAGCACGTCCACCTCAATACTCTGGACAATTATACCCTACCAACCCTGTGGCAATGCTACGGTTCCGAGCCTTGTTAGTACCAGTAGGATAATGCACCGAGCCATAAAGCAAGGATTTTTACACGGTTTGACGGTAATTTCGCGTCGTATGTGGACTAGCCAGCACAGAGCCGTGATCTTAATACCATAGAAAACCTATGGGATGAATTCGAGCTCCGCATAAGAACTTTGGAACCAAGTGCTGTTACTAAGAAACCGTTAGCGGCAGCATTATGTACTGAATGGAAGCGCATTCCTATATCGCTGCGTTCCAAAAATTGTCGAAAACATGTCTCGAAGGGTCAGTGCATGCATTAAGGCCAAAGGTGGACTGTTACCGTACGAATGTATGTCAATAAATGCTATGTGGTGTATCTTTTCTAGGTGTCCGGTGACTTTTGTCCATACAGTGTATATTTGTAAAATTTCGTACGTAAGGGAACTTTACGAAACTATTACTGGCTTTCCGAAGTTTTTTTTCAAAATTAGCATCACTGTAGAAAATTATATTTTTTTTCATAAAATGCAAACACATTTTCCCATATTATACTATTCTGTTTAATATTGTAAATTGATGTTTTCTGGGGAAATATACTCTTGGCTGAAGAACTCCTAAAATACATGTCGTCTATAAAAGAACAATACAAAGTTATAAAAATCAATCTGATCACTGTTTTTTTTTTCTACCTAATTCTTTAATCTTAAGTTTGTAAGTTTACCAACAATTTTTTTTAATGTTTATCCACTTGAGTAGATACTGTAAAATTTTACTATGAATTTCACTGGCTTATTTCTCCTTTGTCTCTGTCATTTAACAATATCCTTCGTGATGCTTATATTTTTTTAGCTATTTACGTTTTTCTGTTTTTTCAAAAATAGCTGAGGTAATTCATAAACCATGAAAATGGACACAGCAGAAATTAGATTAAAAGGATTAAAAGTACTCCGTATATCAATACAGTTCCAAGATATCTTTTTTTCCATGACTTCAAATCATTCGTCAGTATTGAAGCACAATTCAAAAAGAGCGTTTTATACATGACTTTAAATTAACGTCCAGTACAGAAGTGCAATTACAAAAGAATATTTTGCTCAGCACTTCATGTTATCCTTCCGCGCTGGAGTACTATTCCAACAGTATCTTTTGTCCATGACTTCAAATTAAGCGGCAGTATTGAAGTACAGTTCAAAAAGTATATTTTATACATGACATCAAATTAAATTACAACATTTTTTTGATTGGAGGTTTAACGACCACCATGAGCAACTCAATGGGCTATAAGCAGTCGCCCGTCCCTAATTTAGGGTCACTGGTTCCAGGGAAGGGAGAGAACCAGTGCCGTAAGACAAACACAGCATCCATGCCTCACCGGGATTCAAACCCGGACCCCTTTTGGATGAATGATCAGAGGCCACGGCGCCACCGGGGCGGCAACTTTCAGTATTGAAGGGCAGTTGCAAAAGTATCTTTTGTCCAGTACTTCAAGTTATCCTTCCGTATGTAAAAGTCCAACAGTATCTTTTAGGCATGACTTCAAAATAAACTCCAGTGTTGGCTTAAAGTTCGAACAGTGTCTTTCGTCCAGGAATTCAAATAATGTTTGCCGCCCATATGGTCGAATTGTATGAATTGTTGGCTTCTAATCATTCGTTCGAGGTGGTTCTGAGTTAGAATCCCGGGTGATAGATGCATGATGCGTTTGCCTTACGACAATGGTTTTCTCAGGGACTAACGGCCCTAAATTAGGAACAGGGTTACTGCTTATAGTCTTCAAATTTGCTTATGGTAGTCGTTTAACGCTGCAAAAAATTTGCTTGTGCATAGATTCGTAACGCGCAGGTGATATAAAGATAAAAGGTGGCAAAATAATCTGCAAAATTATGAAGAGAAAAAGAAGTCGCATAGCACAAGAGCATGGTAGACATCGCATTGAATAATACCAACAATTTTGTTCCAAGCACAGTTCTGCTATTGCTCAAGGGAGAGTACACTTTACAAAGATCTTCACTTCATGTTTCAGCGCATAAAGACATAGGATGCTCACACATTTTTAGAACATTTTTGGTAAGAATGTGCAGAAAATAGAAGAAAATTAGACTCCCGTCTCTAATTAGGGCCACTGATTCCAGGAATGAGGGAGAGCCAGTGCCGTAAGGCAAACACAACATCAATGTCTAACCCATCTGGACCAATAGTCAGAAGCCAACGCTTAGGCCTCCGTGCCACCAGGGCGGCACGTTAAAATTACAAGTGTACTGTTTGATGATTCATTGACTTTGTACCGTTTCACAATATTCTATACTTAATATTGTTTAGTCAATGACAAGTACTGGTGCCTAGCTAAGCTTGGCATCTTATGTTGGGTTGGTGCGAATGAAATCTCCATCAAAGGACCAGCACACGTGGACAGCGGGAACGGAAAAGTAAGACAACTTACATAGACAAAATAATCTACCTCGGCATCGAGACATAGTTGCCATCTGTCCGGCAAGGCCATGATCCCGGAACGAGAAAAGTCTTGTGGCTGGGACCGGAAGAATTCATCAACTGCACGTTGAACCTCACTGTCTGTCGTGAACTGTTTCCCGGACAGGAAGTTATCCAGGCGACAACACAGATGATAGTCTGTCTGAGCCTAGTCCGGGTAATTGGCAGGATGAGGCAGTGCTTCATAGCCCAAGGCACTTAGTTTCAGCATCGTCCGTTGTACGATATGAGGGCGACCGTTGTTCTGGAGCAGAAAAACATCATGTTTGTTAACCAAAGCCAGTTGTTTCTGCAGAAATGTCCGGTGCATCTGGTGTAATTCAGGACAATAACGTTCTGCAGTGATAGCTTGGCCTCTTGCCAAGAAACTCCGATGAATTATCCCGGTTGTGGAACACCAGATAAGGAGCATCATCTTCTTGGTGTGTATGGGGGGGCTTAGGATGTCGTCCAGCGGGCTGTGCCATGCTTAACCATTGTGCAGGTCGTTTCGGACTATCATAAAGGACCCACGTCTCGTCGCAGGTGACGATTCGATGCGGTACAGGTTCCTGTTTATTCCAGGCAAGCAGCAACGTGAAAAATTTCAAACGTCTACTCTTGTTGGCAGTTATCAACTCAGGCGGCAGCCACATGTCCAGCTTTTTGATCTTACCCAGTGCAGCCAGACGCCGGACAACTGCAGTGTGGTGGACAACTACATCTGCCGCTTTATAACGACACGTTTTTTCGGGAGTACGGTTCATCCACACGAAACAGAACATCGTATGAAACAGCAACAGGTCGGTTATCACGTGCTTCTTTTGCAGGTCCGTACCTCCCCTTCGAAAATTCACAAACCATCGCCCAATGGTTCGGTCCTTGGCTCCGTGTCCTTCACAAACGCTTTGTTAATGTTTCGAGCGGCAATTCCTTCAGAAATGGCCCAGTTTACATTCATACAGGAAGATGACTCTCAAATCCGGCGTCTGCATGTTTCCTTTGCAAGCCACGTTACGTCCAAACAAACCACGCCTGAACCTTGTTCTTCACACATGTGCTAGTTATTTATAGTAACTCTGTGACGTAAAACTCTCAACATCTGAGGGTGGTTCCATTCCGCTGTGGTGGGGACCTGTCTCCACTGCTCTTTCGCGCCGGACATTTCATTCGGACCAATCCAATAGCTTGTACATTTTACGAGAAAGAGTTGAATTAAAACTTTAGGTTTCAACAAGTATCCTAAAGCTTCTTATTTCCACATCGACCAAAGCAATACATTCCTACACGGGCTGGCTACTTTAGAAAAATGTTTGGAAATGCCAATAGAATCATAAAGTCTAATACTCGCAATATTTTTTTTTTTTTTTTTTTTTTTTTGATTGGAGGTTTAACGACCACCGTGAGCAACTCAATGGGCTATAAGCAGTCGCCCGTCCCTAATTTAGGGTCACTGGTTCCAGGGAAGGGAGAGAACCAGTGCCGAAAGACAAACACAACATCCATGCCTCACCGGGATTCGAACCCGGACCCCGTTCGGACGAATGATCAGAGGCCATCGCTTAGACCACTGCGCCACCGGGGCGGCTCGCAATATTAGAATACAAGAACAGATGCATAGTTACTGAACTACTACTGATAGATCTGACACGATACGGAAAATATGTAGATTTACATGAAGCGCTGACGTCATAAAGCTGAATAACAATGCTTGTTGGTAAGAAATTCAACTTGTTTATCAGTATATAATCCCGATTGTACAACTGTATTGTTCTTAAATTCAAATAAATGCGGTTAGGTGACATATAATCCCTGCAGCACAACTGTATTGTTCTTAAATTCTAATAAATGACACTACTTACAATTACAATTATTTCATTGCACACATTTAAAACGTATGGCCATATGTAAATGCAATACACTAGGAGGGATATTAACATACTTGTTGTAAGGCGATTTCCCCTATCAGATTTAAGGAAAAGAATAAAATATATCATAAAGTAAGATGGTTAGAACAGAAGCGCCTCTCTTAGCAGTATAGCTTGGGTCTACAAAATAATGATAATGTTGAGATTCATTATGGAAATCAGGATGATTTACAATGTAATTTCACAAAAACAAGAAAAACTTTTTGATATTTTCCAGAGATCTCATGCTCTCTGGGATATTATTCCATAGGCTTTATAAATTATGCTTTTTAAATCATAATTAAATCTAACAGACGGTAGACATAATTTCTTATCAGTAAAAGATCTGGTAAAGACAGCATAATCTACATATCTGATGTCAGATTGAAAAATAGGCAGATTAAGGTGCATTATTTTAAAAAAAACATGATACCCTAATTTCAAGGTAAAAATTTCATGAATTTTTGGAATATTTAGTTTCCGAAAGAATGTTTTTGAATGAGACATGTAATCTGTGTTCAGCATATAGCGAACAGATTTCTTCTGTAATTTGAGCAAGCATAAATTATTGTTTGCACTTATATTTGAATACCAGGTTTCCAGACAATAGGAGAGATGGGTATGAATAAAAACATAGTTGAATGTTTTTAGGACATTTATAGGGAAGAGATGCTTAATTTTACTAAGTAGGCCAACCTGTAAGGACATTTTTTTTAAAACAAACTCAGCATTAGTATTCCAGTTAAAGAATTCCTCAAACCAAACGCCTGGATACAGAACTTTGTCTACAATTTTAAGTGGGATATTATTAATACTGACTGGAAAGGTATTTACGTTATCTTTTTATGAACATTTCGAAAATATACAGTGTTGGTTTTTAAAATATTAAATTAAAATTTGTTAGAATACAACCAATCAGATAAATTTGATAGATCATTGTTGACTATTTGTAGGCACATAGGAAGTTCATTGATATACAACAGGAAAAGTAACGGTCCCAATACCCAACCTTGAGACACTCCACATAAATACGACTATGAGTGGCATATAATCCTTGTAGCAGAAATATATTGTTCTTAAATTCTAATAAATGGGATTATAAGTGGCATATAATCCCTGTAGCACAAATATATTGCTCTTAAATTCCAATAAATACGATTAGCAGAGGCATATAATCCCTGTAGCACAACTATGTTGTTTTTAAATTCTAATAAATACGATTAAGAGATACATATAATCTCTGTAGCATAACTGTATTGTTCTTAAATTCTAATAAATACGATTATGAGTGGCATATAATCCCTGTAGCACAACTGTATTGTTCTTAAATCTAATAAATACGATTATGAGTGGCATGTAATCTCTGTAGCACAAGTGTATTGTTCTTAAATTCTAATAAATAAGATTATGAGTGGCATGTAATACTTGTAGCATAAATGTATTTTTCTTAAATTCTAATAAATATGATTATGAGTGGCATATAATCCCTGTAGCACAACTGTATTGTTCTTAAATCTAATAAATGCGATTATGAGTGGCATATAATCTCTGTAGCACAACGGTATTGTTCTTATATTCTCATAAATACGATTATGAATGGCATATAATCGCTGTAACACAACTAGTATGGTTCTTAAATCTAATAAATACGATTATGAGTGACATGTAATCCCTGTAGCACAACTGTATTTTTCTTAAATTCGAATAAATACGATTATGAGTAACATATATAATCCTTGTAACATAAATGTATTGTTCTTAAATTCTAATAAATGAGATTAAGAGATGCATATAATCCCTGTAGCACAACTGTATTGTTCTTAAATCTAATAAACACGATTATGAGTGGCATATAATCTCTGTAGCACAACTGTATAGTTCTTAAGTTCTAATAAATACGATTATGAGATTTTGTCATGTAGTTCCTTAAATGGAAACAATGGTAAGCAACTTCTATTTCATTCCATGTTTTTACTTAGATGACGCTGATTTTAAGCTGGCCTTTTGCACCAAGTTATAGATCAAACTGGAATTTCGGTAATTTGAAGAAAAATTGTAAGAAGTTCACCTTCTTCACAGCTGACCCTAAAAAAGTGGACTCATTAGGACATGTCATCCGTGAATGACGTCACAGGCAAGGAAACGACCAGGAGTTTCCTCCAATTATGTCATCTCCTCGACAACGAGTGGAACCTCCCGCACATAAAAAGGAATGTGAGAACTTCGTCTGCTGCCATCAAAAAGTCATCTGGCCGTCGCTAGAGCTTCGTTTTAACACCTAATGCGGCGAACAATGGCCTTCCAGAAGAGCGCCTAATGGTTTCTATTTCTTCATTAAAGCAATTCCAGCCTTGCCGCAGCCATAGTGACAGATTCTTGATAGATCAAAAGACATTTTGCACCTCGTTTCTGGAAGATCGATAGCTGCATGAAAACTGAAATTCTTTTTCATTTAATTAATCAACTTTAGTCTCGCTGTAGATATGGACTCCAAGTGCACTCATTTTTCAGATCACTGAAAGGTTTCCAAGTTTTATGTGCCCTTTGCAAAGAGAGTACTTTGCGTGAGAAGAATATGAAAGTATCATACTTTCTTTGACTGGCGAAAGGAGAGGCTGCAGTTTCCTCTCTAAATGCTTCCGGTCGGGAATTCCAGCCGTGCTTTTATGCTTGGTGGCCGAGACTCTGTGGAACCATCTCTCCACAGTAAGCTCATAACCAAAATGTAATGCAATCTCGGGAGGCTGATGCGACGACATGAAGAACAAGCATAAAAGTAAGATGTCCTTTCTCATGTTAAGCATCATTCCTAACCACATAACTACACCCTTTTTTTTAAACCATTCAGATTTTAGAAAGATAACGATCTGTTTTCCAAGCATGGTATCCAACACCTTGCACATTCTACCGGGATTTTATAGCGTGACATATCATCAAACATGTCTGTCAATAGTTTCGATAGTACCACCAAGCATCGCGTAAGACGTAATATCTAGATTACTACCAAACGTCTATCATCTTACAAGGTACTATTTCAGACTCATCATTAGGTACTATTTCAGACTCATCATTTTGGATTTCAGATCTAAATGTGCCGTACAATCCTTATTGTTTCGCTTGTATTAAAACATTGAAACTTTTGAGAAACCCCCTTCAGATAAAATTTTAATTTTTTATGATTTTCGAAGATGCGAAAATCTGATTTATCTCTAAATTTGCGTGGAAAGAATATATGAACAGTAACAATCGTTGGAGATCAGCAGAGAACCTTTGTCCAATGGGCATATCACATCGTGAGTGCAAATCGGGATTTATTATCTTGTTATAGCACTGAAGCTGAATATCAATTTGATGACATCTTGAAATAATCTTCTTCACATAGGAAATGCCACACGAGGAAATACACTTATCATAAAAAGTTAGGGATACTGCGGTTTCGACGGGGAACTGTGGTGATATGCAAACTTACCGACTACTGAAGATCCGATATCAGCTTGGGCGGCTACGTCATATGCAAATTAGCATCATGGCATCACAGCACGCTGCGTGCGAGTTCCGATAAAAATACCCTGCGAGAAGTGAAAAACGATTCTGGGCCGCGGGTGGCCTAGTGGGCAACTTTCGTGACTGCCACCGAAAGAGCCTCAGGTTCGATCCCAGGCAGGTACTAACGCTCGATCCACTAAATATCCGCCGTGCGTCGGATGGGCACGTTAAGCCGTCGGACCCTGGGTACTGGCCCCTTGATAATAAATAAGGGCGTCTTCCTCCCCTCTTTCTACTTCGCTCCCGTGTCACTTTCCTATCGGGCGCTCTAGTCCAAATTTCCAAGTTTCCCATTTCTAAGGGTTGTTTTAGACTTGGGGTCAGACACTCCCTTCCTGAAATCTTCTACATATGATCATTTGATCATTTGAAAAACGATTCTTTTACCGCTTGGTCTAGAAGTTTGAATGTATTGCCTTCCGTGTGGGATTAACCTGAAATGATGTCAAGAAGGTGTTGACAACAAAAATAGGTCTCTTGGAATCTTGCGGGCAGGTGTACAGAAGATCGGTGTGCCTGATGCTTAAGGAGTTTCGTATAATAAGTCGGCTACAAGCTAGACTTCTACAATCACCCGAGGATGGCAAGATCGCTAGCTGGCAGTAAGTGTTCGGGGAAGGCCTAATATCACCAGTAGACAAATTCGAGAAACACTTCGAGCTGATTCTGGAGTCACAGTATTTATTTAAAGGGTACGAAACTGTCCTCACGAGTACGGACGCAGAGAAAGGTTGTCGCTGAGATGTATAGCACAGACCTCAAGTCACCATCGTCAAAGATATATCTGGGTCCGACAGAAGATATCATGGAATACAGAATGGCACTGTGTACGTTTCACAGACGAATCCCGTTTCGCTGTTTATCCTGATACTCGACGTCGACACGTATGGAGGATATCCGGCACACAAACGCAACCACACTATGGGCAGTCCATCCTCCCTTAACAATGGCAGTCAATTCTGCTTCAGGGCACGAATGTCTTTTAATGGCCGTACTTCATTGTATGTTTGTCAAGACAGTATGAATGACTCAGTGCTCCGAAATGAGATCATTGTGTCCATTGTGACACTGTTTCACGCTGCTGTTGCGCATCCATTCCGTTTTCTCGATGGCAGTGCAACCAGCCACCGTGCCTGGAGCGTGATTCAGGAACTGGAGCATCATGGGATTGATCGTTACAACTGTCACTCTAGTCTCCTGAAAATCCTATTGACAACATTTGGGACGCTGTACAGCGATGTCTGGATAACCACGTTCCATACCGCAGTATACTGGAAGACCTCCGTACCGTTAATTTTACAAGGTCTCCTGACCTTAATCCTAATGACAACATTTGGTACGATGTACAGCAATGTCTGGATAACCACTTTCCATACCACAGTATACTGGCAGACCTCCGTAACGTGAATTTCACAAAGTCACCCGACCTTAATCCTATTGACAACATTTCGGACGCTGTACAGCGATGTCTGGATAACCACGTTCTATACCGCAGTATACTGGCAGACCTCCGTAACATGAATTTCACAAGGTTTCCTGACCTTAATCCTATTGACAACATTTAGAACGCTGTACAGCGTTGTCTGGATAACCACGTTCCATACTGCAGTATACTGACAGACCTCCGTAACGTGAATTTCACAAGGTCTCCTGGCCTTAATCCTATTGACAACATTTGGGATGCTGTACAGCGATGTCTGGATAACCACGCTCCATACCGCAGTATACTGGTGGACCTCCATAACGTGAATTTCCCAAGGTCTCCTGATCTTAATCCTATTGACAACATTTGGGACGCTGTACAGCGATGTCCGGATAACCACGCTCCATACCTCAGTATACTGGCAGATCTGCGTAATGTGAATTTCACAAGGTCTAGTGACTTTAATCCTATTCCCAACATTTGGGACGCTGTTCATCGATGTCTGGATAATCACGTTCCATACCGCAGTGTACCGGCAGACCCCCGTAACGTGAATTCCCCAAGGTCTTCTGACCTTAATCCTATTGACAACATTTGGGACGCTGTACATCGATGTCTGAATAACCACGTTCCATACCGCAGTGTACTGGCAGACCTCCGTAACGTGAATTTCCCAAGGTCTCCTGACCTTAATCCTATTGACAACATTTGGGACGCTGTACATCGATATCTGGATAACCACGTTCCATACCGCAGTGTACCGGCAGACCTCCGTAACGTGAATTTCACAATGTCTCCTGACCTTAATCCTATTCACAACACTTGGAACGCTGTACAGCGATGTCTGGATAACCACGTTCCATACCGCAGTGTACTGGCATACTTCACTAACGTGAATTTCATAAGGTCTCTGACCGAAATCCTATTGACAACATTTGGGACGCTGTACAGCAATGTCTGGATAACCACGTTCCATACCGCAGTATACTGGCAGACCTCTGTAACATGTTGCCTTTAATATTGTGCGAGCTGCCCCAGATACTCATCAATAATGTCATTGCAAGTATGGCTCGTAGATGTCAAGACTTTCTTCACACAGCGGTGGTGCTACCGAGTACTGAAATCCAGAGATATGGACATTCTCCGAATTTACCCTTTTGTCTATATTGCAGTGCTGCTTTGTTTATGTGCATAAGTTGCACAATAAATTGTTTTTCTAAAGGCTCTCTTTATCGTTTGTATTACGTAGCCTCACTGGCGTTATTTCAATGCATGCTACTTGAGTCAGACACATACATCCATCTTCTTATGCAATGTCCCAAACATTTCGTGACCAGTGTACTAGTCGGAGCGCAGCGGAAATTAATTGGTACATGTTGACTGTTTAGTTATGTAAAAGTTGCGAACTAATCAGGTGACAGGTGAGGAAGAGAAGAGGACAAAACGGCTCCTAAGTTTGCTCTTGCGTGTGGACCGCAGGAATGATCGCTGGGGTGAAAGCACGTGTGAATGGGGAGACTGTTTGAGTGACATCATAGAGAATCCTGCCATCTCACGGACATCTTTACCAGAGGCTTCATTATAGGGTTACGTTTGGCTAGTTGGTTCCTTTCGTGGCATCGAGGCGGAAACTCATCGGAATACAACAAATATGGGCCCACTATGGGAACAGTGATTTGATAAAAGTACCATGTGTTACCATAGCAGCCCCAGAATCCACAGTGGGAGACGTTCCACGATGTTTACAGGCAGCTAGGAACATTCCCTTATCGACACGGACTGTGATTGACGGAATGGTTGAGGCTGGTTTGCGAGTTAGGTTGTAGCAGTGCCGTACCAGACATATGTGGTGGAAAGAATGGAATCCAACAGTCTCGCTTATGTATCGGCACCAATAATCTCCTTCTGAGAGTCTACAGACTATGCGGTCGTCACCACTATGATCTTCCTGCCAATCGTGAGTGTCATATTGCTCCTCAGCCTGGTGTCATGGTATCGAGCCTTATCAGGTTCAACAGATGTTCACCGCTGCCGTGCATATTGGGTACAATGACAGCACGACGCAACGTTAATGAGATGCTGCAGCCTGTTTTGTTGTGGTAACCCCATGGTAAACATGCTGCACAAGATAATGCCCGCCCGCACACTGCCAACGTCAGCAGACTATGGCTACAAAGTGCCCTGGTGCTGCACTGGCCAGCATAAAACCCATGCTTCTGCTATACTGAGAACTTATTAGATGTTGTCGGACAACAAATTAATGCCACAACAGCTGTGTCAATTAATTGTTAACAGAGGTCAATGGCGTATGGTTAGGAATACCTCGTGACACCATCCAGGGACTTTTCCACACGATGCCACGCCATTTTGCGGAATGCATATTCGAGCCTTGGCGATCATACAGCCTACTGACTCAGGCCACATCATACTCTCTCCTTTCCTATTGCACTCATGTAATCCTTCAGAAATTATATCACTTATTTCCAACTTACATGGCTGCACGTATGCGGAATTTTGTCTCATTACGTGCATTCATTTATGGTGCTGTGTTTTCCATGTCTAACAGTGTACAAGTTTTTCACTAATGTCTCACTTTCATCGTGAAATAAAGTTCGGCTTCGAAAGCAATGTGAAGAAATGTGTACTCAATACATTAGAGATGCCTACCTAATAGAGTGTTGGTTCTCCTATAGCGCGAATAACAGCCTGTACACTACGAGGCATTGACTCCACCAGATGCCGCACGGTTTCCGAAGGTAATGCCAGCCGTGCCTGTTATAGCATTGTCCACAACTCCACCTGAGACGTCGGTTCAGGATCCATGGATCTGATGTTCTGCTCTATGGCATGGCAGAGAGCTTCCATAGGGTTAACATTCGGGGATCTTGCTGGATGGTTTCAAACTCAACGGAGTGTTGCCGGAAAAATATCTGATGCCAGGTGAAGAGGGGCATTGTCTGTTGAAAGAAACCATCGGTCGCAAGACATGCCAAGGCATAAAAATGTGTATGCGATCTGCGCGCATATGCTGGTAGCGCGCAGCGGTTAAGGACATATCCAGACGAACTATAGGACCTAGCGTTTCCCATGAGAAAGTTCCTTAAACCATCACATCGAACAGAGCCGAGCCGAGACAACGGAGCCATGGCCTCATGTTGTCGACGCCACAACCGCAGCCTTCCATCTGCTCGGTCAAGAGGAAAACGGGACTCATCTGACCACACGACGCGGAGCCACTCTGCAGACGTCCAGTTTTGATGTTCCCGGAAGTAGGCGAGACGTAATGTCCGATGACGAGCAGTCAGCAGTGGCACACGAGTAGGACGTCGGCTCCGGTAGCCAAAGGTATGCCACGTGCGCCATACCGTTCGCTCGTTAACGCTCTTTGGGTCTTTGACCTTTAACCTGGATGTTATTTGCGTCACCATTGCGACGTGGTCGGTCTGTACGAGACTGGATAGTCTAATACAACCCCGGTCATCAATGGCATGTTATTGGCCACCGCTTGCTCTCTGGACGCTGGTACGTCCGTCAATGATATACTCGCGGTACACCCTTGATACGGTTGCTCTCGGGAAACCTACGGTTTTTACCACTTCGGCAACAGAATGACCTATCTCTCTTGCGACTACAATGTGTCCACGATCAAAGTTGCTCAGATCAACGATTTTATCCATGTTCGTCGATTACGATACATTGTTCAGAAGCCGTGTTGTCCAGTTTTTAATGGCGTACATTCGGTTTGGGTCTGTTTCACTCTGCGAGAGGGATGCCCATGTAAACTACTCATCCCCCTGTCTCTAAAGTTTTTTCTACTGAGTGTACTATGATTGTAAAAACAGCAATGTAAATCAACGAATGAAATGCGTGATTACTCCATAGTACAATATACATTTGGCAGATGTGAATCCGTTTATTTTTTGTAAATATGTCATGAATGTTAAGTCAGATAATATTTAAAAACATGCTGGAGAGCGAATCGAATACCCGTCTCCCGGAAAACCTCCGAGTATGCTAACCTCTACACTACCCAGAACGATCAAACTTGGAGTTTGCTCGTTGACGCTTCTTTGGCCTTCGACATTTAACCTGAATGTGATTTGCGCCGCCGTTGCCAAAAGTTGGTAGTTCTGGGTGGTGTAGTGGTTAGCATACTCGGGCGCTATCCGGAAGACGCGGATTTGATTTCCGCTCTAGGTCGAATAAATTTTCAAGTTTTCAGATATCATCTGACTTAACATTCATGTCATGTTCACATCAATAAACGGATCCACATCTTCCAAATTTGTATCAAATGGGCAAGTCGTTGGGAGACCTACTTGTTTTTCATTTAGGGAAATACCGGTTTTTCTCATGTAATCGTAATCCGATGAAAGCACATGAGAAAATTCGTTTTCTTTGACAATACTTTAAATCGCAAATGTTTTTGTTGGTGGCAAACAGAGGATAGACTTTCCTTCTGTTTCATGCCATGACCATATTCTGAAAAAAAAAAAAAAACTCTCTTTAGTTTCGGGTAATGATATTATTCTGTCGGAGAAACATCTTTGTTTTTCTTATGACAATCTTAAGCACACTCATCTCATGGTGACAATCTTAAACATGAGCTTCTCTTTAGTATTTGAAAACCACCTGTTGCACATCTTTCATTTTCCCAGATGAGATCACGAAAAGCAAACCGCTTTTTTGTCATTTATTCTCTTTACCTCCATTTATTACAAGATTTCATCGATATTGCATCATGGTATTCTGAAGCAGCGGTTCGCATTTGTTGTTTTTATGATATTAGAACTTGTGAAGTACAATTTGCTTTTTATTACTCTGACGTAAAATCTATATAACAACTCTTCACTTGCCTGTGGCTGTCACAGTGCTAACTTAAAGTATGAGAAAGCCTTTATTGCTATGGAGACATCCTGCAATAAAATAAGTAGCAATAGATTTCAATACTGACGGCACACCGAAGTACAAAACCTACAACTAAATATAATTAATTTCCTTTGCGGCATTCTTCTTCTCGTTTATCGAGAAATTTCTTCTTTACGGCATATATTTCACACTCAGTAACTTGCATAATGCTTCTATATGCAGCCGAGTCACTGGACAATCCTGATGATAGTTTAATCGCTGCTTTGATTAATTCATTACGGGCTTCCACTCAAAAGTTTGGAATCTTCTGCTTTGGCATTTGGCAGTTTGCACTTTCCTTAATTCTGCGACGGGAAAATTAAAAAGTTTCCCATTCTGACATGTGACGACGTACACATTTACTTCACAGCGCTGATTTGCATGGGCATCAAAGCATTCGATAGGATTTTTCTGACACAGATTAGATGCATGTTACGAAATAAAACATCCCCATATACAAGGCGGTGTAACGTAATGGGTACACCCTGGACTTAACATTTACACACATTATAACGAAGTAAATTTCTCCGTCATTTTTTAATCTATGCCGAGATTCGAACCCGAGTCCGCTTATTCCGGAACAAGTCGCTCTACCAACTGAGCTACGCAGACGTTCATTCTGACTCCTATCTGCCTTTATGTCGTGTGTGTCCTGCTGGCAGGTACGTTACAACATATCGGAACTTATGTACCTTAGCAGATGTTTTCGTGTTTGGAGTAGTTTTATTAAAAGGAAATGAGGTTATCTTAACGAAGCCGCTGCTGTTCAAAATAGATTTTTACGTAATTTTTCTCCTACAACGTGATTAGTTCTCCATCTACAGAGACTTTTCACACATTTTAGGATGATTTTACAGCAATGTAATAAGTGTTTAAAATAAAATTTTTTCGTTCTTAAATGTTTTATCTGATAGCCCTTTTTCTGGACTACAAGGCTACATAAAAACTTCCAAAATAACAGTGCATTTCTTAAAATTAGTAGTGGTAATTTATTCCACTCCTCATCCGTTGCTTTCCATAGTCCAATCACTGTTTTAGGTCTGCGTTTAGAATCAGTCCGAAGGCACAATAGTTCATTGGAGACACATCAGGGAATTTTGAAGGAATATAAGCAAATTGTTATAGACTTGATATCCGTCTCTATTTTCATATTTTCAAGAAATAGATTTGGATGTCTGACTTGGAATCAGTATCATTTTTTCAAGAAATGAAGTAATAGATTTAGATGTAGGACTTGGAATCAGTATCGATTTTTTCAAGAAATAAATTGGTAAATTTAGATGTATGACTTGGAATCAGTATCATTTTTCAAAAAATAGAGTAGTGGATTTAGATGTAGGGCTTGGAATCAGTATCATTTTTTCAAAAAACAGAGTAGTAATAATAAATAAATACATCGCTCTTTCCACGTTCCAGAAACACACAGCAACCGAAAAACTGTTTTTCAGCCGCCGCTGTGGAATCGAACCAACAGAACTCTCGGTATCGCGCCGAGTGCGTTACCTTTACGCCACGGGGGCCAACAATCCACGGTGCTATGTGTATTTTTTTTAAGTCAGCTTCTGACATCATAAATCCGTAAGATGGGCTCAGCTACTGAGACGTCTCCATCTGAGTAGTAGATTTAGATGTATGACTTGGAATCAGTATCATTTTTGCAAGAAATAGAGTGGTAAATTTGAATGTATGGTGATTTTGGTGTAGCCTTATCCATATGGAGTCCTACTCTTTGTAGGCTCTATGGATAAATGAATACTATTTTATCTTTAAATGTAGGAGTTAAAAACTTATTTTGGTAACATGTAGCATTGATTTTAACATTCCTTTCAACTTTTCTGAACTGTAATTAATCTTTGTACTAGTAACCAGCAATAATCGCGAATCCTTTAGTTAAAGTTTCTTCGGTTTCTTGGAACCAAGTTTGCAAGTTTACTGTCGTTTAGGTAGATCCATGCTTCATTAATAGTCACAATAAATTTCCATCTGTCTCCGGCTAAGTGATTTCGATAAAGATGTCTACACTGTGTTCTGCGCTCAGCAACGTGTCTAGGTAATAGGCAGAGAATATTACATTTTTTTTTCGTTTTTTTCAGATTCAAAGCTTTGTTTATTGCCTTGTTTACAGTTGATTCGGATATTTTTAAGTACTTAGCGTTCGTTTGGCATTTGGGCCAGTGGATGTTTTTGCAAGACAAGAGACTTTACATTTGAAATAGTGATAAAAGTACGTACCGTCTCTGGCTGGATATTTGCCTGGTGTTCCTTTTCCTGTTAAAGGAAATGCTTCATAATTTTTTCTCTATTATTAATAGCATTGCTTATATTGCATTTAGAAATGTTTATTAAAATATTTTCGCCGTGTTTGGGAATTACAGTTTACGTAAACAATAAAAACATAACCTTTTATTCACAGCTTGTTTACGTGCATAATTTTCTTATCAGAAGATATTTATCTGCAGCAGATGTTTCTGTCGAGTTCATCAACCACGCTGTTGCTTGTTTCAATTCTTTGAACTTCTTTTACTTTTCGTAATTTCTCATCAATCACGTTCTCAAATTGTGTGAACATCCTCCGAAGCTAGACTTTCTAATGCTCATCCGTTATAAGAATTTTTTACCTTGCTTCAACTAATGCCCCAGTTTCTTATTCTTCATATTGTTATCCAGTTGTTACATCTCATCTTTCATTTTTCTCCCGTTTGATTTCTAGGAAGCTGCATGTCCACAATCCTGCTTTGCAAGCATTCTTTGTCCCTCCTGAAAACATGACCGTGCCAGCTCAATCTTGCATTCTGGGTCTCTTTTGAAGCCTTTGTCACTTTAGCAGTTGCCCTTGATCTTTCATTTCTAATTCTGTCCTAATATAAATACATAAATTTATCCGCTTATAGCGGAGCCCCGTTTTAAACAGTATAAGTATACACACTGGAGCCTCATTTAATACGATTTTCAAGGGAACAAATAACATTAACCAATAACTTTAACAAAAAAAGTGACACTGAATTTTTGGTTGTAATGCTAGCTGATGACTTTACTTGTACCGTCTAGTAGCAAACTCCACAGGGAAAACTAAAGAGTACGTCCTTTGAATCCTTTCAGATGTGAATCAAATTTATTAAAGTTATTCAAAGTTACTGGAACCGGTTAGAACCACAAACGCAATAAAGTTATTCAAAGCCATTGAACCGGTTAGAACCACAAACCCAATAAAGTTATTCAAAATCATTGGAACCGGTTAGAACCAGAAGCGCAATAAAGTTATTCAAAGTCATTGGAACCGGTTAGAACCACAAACGCAATAAATTTATTCAAAGTCACTGGACCCGGTTAGAACCACAAACGCAATAAAGTTATTCAAAGCCACTGGAACTGGTTAGAATAAAATTACCACCGGACTTCTACAATCCATAAAATATCAAAAAATAGCACCAGCTACTTACTTCCCCCAGCGGCTGAAATATATGTTACGATGACTAACAAATGGCGCACAATCAGTTTCTCATAGCAAAGGTATTGGAGGCAAACATATTTTCAAATCGAACAGTTAAAAGGAGATAAATAAAATAAAACATGATATAACTCTACGCCTTCTAGCGGAAGATTTTTGCGTAATGAAAAAGTTGAAAAATAGGGGAAAAATTTTCTTCATAGAAAAAGCTATGCTAAAGAAAAATAACTTCTGAGATCGAGAAAATAACTTCTGATACAGAGAAAAAGGTATTGACCTTTATGCCCCATAGCGGGACATCTGGGTATTATTTAAATAGGATAATGCTCCACATCTCTTTTGTAACGAATAGCATGCATTAAAAAAGAAATTTCTCAATAGGGTTTTCAGAAGCAGAAATACAGCGTCAAACATTAGTACACAAACACCACCTAGCGACAGAACTATGATCCATAAAACTCCTAAAATACTGACACTAAAGTTTGCCACATGGTTAATAACAGTCAGTGTTGAAAGAGTTGTTTGAATCGTACATTTAGAAACAGATATATCAAGAAAAACATATTAAATGATGGCGCCATCCTAGCGACGAAATCGTACATTATTTTGGGAAGAAAATAAACGCAAAGACTTTACATAGTTTGTAGTATCTGACCGAAAGAACATGTTTGAATCGGGTTTCTAGTCACTCACATTGCTGAAAACGGAAACGTGAACTTACGCCCTCTAGTAGCAAACTTGTGCATTAAGAACAATATGATATTATATGAGAAATATTTCGCAGAAGAAATGCTTCCTAGTAAAAAACGATTTTTTTCAAATTGGACTCTTGCAAGCAGAGATATAGACAAAAATAAGATATGCATCTACGCCCCCTGGCGGAAAAACTGAAAAGATTTTTCGAGGTGCACGGTATCGGTCCACGAAAGAATGTTTTCAGTAAAGTATTCGTATGCTCGGGTTTTCTACAAATACATCAGAAGAAGAAATAAATATGTTCACCCGCTGGTGGCCAAACCATTTTCTATAGAAAATTAGAAATTATAATAACAAACATTTTCTATCAGGAGCTGTTTCTGAACTGGCAAGGATGTTGCAAACCAGAGTTTTGGAAGCACAGATATCGGGGAAGACGCAGTTTACCTTTACGCCCCTTAGCGAAAAATCTATGAACTAAAATATTTGAAAATATATGAAAAACATTTCGCACCGTAAACGCTCTCAACAAAGAAAGAAAATTTCAAATCGGAGTTTTAGAAGCAGAGATATCGGGCAAAACGCAATTTACCTTTACGCACCCTAGCGGAAAACCTATGAATTACTTGAAAGTTTTGAAATGGTATGAGGAAGATTTCTCAGCAGAAACGTTCTCCCATAAAGAAAGAAGTTTTCAAATGGGACTCTTACAAGCAGAGATATCCGCAAAAATATGATATACGATTGCGCCCCCTAGCAGGAAAACTATGCATTATTTTAATAATACAGCTTTCTGAAAATATTTTTCGAGGTGAGTGGTATCGGTCCACGAAATAATTTTTTTCATTCGAGTGTTGGGGAGCTCAAATTTTGCTGCAAATACAGCAAAAGCAAAAGTAGGCACTTAGACTCCCTGGTGTTAATATAATTTCGTACTTTATTTTGATGGCATCACAACGGATGAGAAGAATCATTATATGAATGAAAACGTGGATTATTTGAAAAAGAATCATGTATTGACAGCAGGGGCGGATTGGCCCACTGGAATACTGGGACATTTTGCAGTGGACCACTCGAGAAATGGCGCATTTTCTCCTAAAATCCTCCTTTTTCTCAAAAAAACAAAACAAAAAAACAACACTGTTTCTTATGTTTACCTTTGGCATTGGCTCTGAAATGAAGTATGAAAATGATCTGTACATAGGTAAGGGAAGTGCTACCGGACCAAGCATGCTGTTATAAATTGATTAATCTAAGGCTAACTACATTTATAAGTTTAGAATGTATGTCTCTGGACTTGGAGCCCAAGGTTATTGGTAGGCTCTAACCCTCCTTATGTATTCTTCAAGAAGATAGTTCTACACATTGTGATGGCCCAGCATCCCCATCCTCTTATGCTCAGACTGACATAGAGAACAAAGCGATTCTTCGGCAGAGATATTCCGAAATTCGTGTCCCACCAACATTTACCTTAAAAAAAAAAACGATATACCAGCACTAGTTCACATCAACCAAAATAGTTGTTTATAGGTCAAAATAACGTGTAGAATTTAAAAAGGCTTCTATTCAAAGAGGATATACCAATAACATTGGGCAGCTGGCGATCAGGAATGTACAAAAGAATGCCCACAGAATAAACGCCGACAGAAAAAATGCCCACAGAAAAAAATTCAATAACATTGTGCAGCTGGCGATCAGGATGTACGAAAGAATGCCCACAGAAAGAATGCCCACAGAAATAATGCCCACAGAAAAAATGCCCACAGAAAAAACGCCCACTGAAAAAATGCCCACAGAAAAAGATCCCACTTCTGGAAACATGGGGAAAATGGCAACGTCTTTATTACATCAGCTGTTGTCTGATGTTTTCTTATGTCTGTTTGAAGAAATACCTTAATTTCAAGTAAGTAATGGTCAAAGGTATTCAGAACAATTCCCCTGCTCAAACACGTAACGTTAACTAGCATTGCAAGGACATCGTAGTTTGTTCTTAAAATGGCAGAAGAGGCTCATTGTTCGTAGAAACACGTGCATGGCTCATCCACGAAAATTAACTACGCCCAAAAAAAGCATAGCATATATTATTACGGGTGTGAGGGTGCACCAGAAAAGTCTCACGCCTAGGGAATTTGCCAGCGTTTCAGGTTCAATGCGTTATTGACCATTGGTAATATCTTATGCCATGTTTACACATATTATTAGCATTGTTTTTTCCTTCTAACAATGAGCTTCTTCTGCAATTTCGAGAACACACTATAAGATGTCCTGGTAATTCCATAATGTTATGTGGTTGAGCAAAAGAAATGTTCTGACTAGTTTTGTCTATTGCTTAGGTGAAATTAGGATTCTTTTTCATGAAATTAAGGAAGACATATGTTTCTCACAGACGTAAGAAAACATCAGGTAATAGCTGGCATATTTTCCTATTTTCGAAAAGTGGGCATTCGTTCTGCTGGTATTTTCTGTGGCGTTTTATCTGAAGGCATTTTCTGTGGGCATTCTTTCCTCATACTGTCGATCAGTGACAAAATAAATATAAAAATTAATTAAGGTAAAATAAAAAATTAATTCTGTAGGAAACGTGTTATATGACATGTGTACATTTCAACATTCAGGATAACCTTTATGATGATTTAGTTGGAAATTGGGACTCGTTATATTTTTGGTATATTCAATGTCCAAACCAATTTATAAAGGAAAACACCAGTCTGCAATTTAAAATCCATTCATAACTGAATGCAGCATTGCTTGATACAAAACTCATTCATGAGCGAATTTTTAAAATTATTTCACCCTTAAACTGTTAAAATTTGTTCAAGACTAAATTTGTTTCACAATGCACATTTCAAGAGTTTACTTTCATTCAGGATCTAACAGAATGTTTTCATTGAGGGAATTTATGAGCTATTCTCCTGTACATACATAGGTTTCGGTTTAGACCCAAGACTGAAATTCCCGGTCCTGTCGCGTCTTCCCAATCCGCCCGTAACCAGATCCAGTAGTCTACAATGGGAAAACTGGATGAATGTTTGCGAACTTTATAGTTTAGATTACCGAATACTTACTTATATACGCAATACATGGAATAAATTTTATGTTCCGAAAAACAGTTTCTCATTTATATATTAAGAGAATACAACGTGGTTTGTCACAAATATTTATTTTTTCTAGTCGATCGTGGTTTTGCTGGATTATTGACCTAGCTTCATCAGAACGAAGATGATGAAACTAGGTCAATACCGAGGGAAATTTACGAGTTTGAAATTTGGCTTATGGATACTATATGTAGACGATACTTTCGTTCTATGGAAAGGAAAAAATTCTGAAATTCCGGAATTAGTCAAACTTATAAATTCCATTGATCCTCATATTCAGTTCAGCCACGAAACTAAAAATAACGGATGCTCACCATTCCTTAACGTCCTGGTTACTCGCTCAAATGGGTCTCTTGCAGCTACAATTTATCGGAAGATTTTCGCTGTTTTCTCACCTCCACTTCCCAAGTCCAATCCCCCTTGGCAACAAAAACTCAGCGCCTTTTAAAGTTGCTTATATCGCGCGATACATATATGTACAGATAAAGGCAGTTTGGAAAAATAACTTTATTTCCTTAAGCGTGTTGCAGTACAGCAGGATACAACCCTTCCATTATAGATAAGGCTCTAACAAAATTCCAGAAACCGAAGCCTATCTCCGCGTTAATTCCTGTGATGCGTCCATTACGAGAGAATTTTGCCATTATTCCATTTTCCCATGACATTGCCATCAAAATTTCCAAAAATTCGCAAAATCTTTAATTTTAAAGGGATTTTTAATTCCATAAATGAAATATTTAGGATCAAAGGACAATGTTGAAGACAAAATCTCATGGGGAATTTACCAAATTCCATGTGAATGTGGCGCTTTGTATATAGGACAGAGCCGTACAGACTTGTGTTTTCGATTGAAGGAGCACATGACCTACATTCGGAACTGTGACCTAAAGAAGTCATCGATGGCCAAACACTGTTACGAAAAAGACCATACATTTTTCACTGTTGCGAAAAGGACCATAATTTGACCAAAAAATCTTTGAATAAGCAAAACTAATTAACAAGCCCGATTCAACCACCAAACTTGATATTTTGGAAGCTTTCCATATATATCAGAAGTCTTCGCAACTTGCTAATGACATGACATCCACGGCATTTCTATCAAGCGCGTGGAAGCATTTACGTGCCCTTCGTCCTGATGAAGCTAGGTCAATACCCAGCAAAACTATGGTCGACTGGAAAAAATAAATATTTGTGACAAACAATGTTGTATTTTCTTAATGTATATAATAGTCACAAGACTATAGACTTTGAGATCACGAACAGTTTCTCATTGTTAGGACAAAACGAATTTGTTATTACACGATTACCTCAGGAAGATTACTTGTAATCAACCTAACAGGTTGTGATTTCTTTGTTGCCCTGTTACAGGTTGTGATTTTTTTGTTGCCTTGTTACAGGTTGTGATTTCTTTGTTGCCCAGTTACAGGTTGTGATTTTTTTGTTGCCTTGTTACAGGTTGTGATTTCTTTGTTGCCCTGTTACAGGTTGTGATTTCTTTGTTGCCCTTTGAAGGGAAGGTGTTTGCTGACCATTATGAGCAACACTTTGTGCTATAATCGGTCTTTTGTCCCTAATTGTGGGCCGCTAGTTACAGGAAAAGTACAAATCCAGCGCAATGGCTCAGTCACTATGCCATATTTAAGCCCGTGCACATCACTATGCCATATTTGCATGGCTTAAATATGGCAGTCACTATGCAATATTTAAGCCCGGGCAGAAAGCAGAGATTTTCACATGCGACAAGATTTTTTTCGACTTTTAATTGTTCTGGGGTATTTAAAAGATATTAAAAGATGTAAAATCAATTAATGTTTTGCTGGGATAACAGTCCAGTGATAATGTTATCCAAAACCATTATTGATAAAATTTTCCAGAAAATCCGCGTATAAAAATGCTAGATAAAGTACGATTACGCAGATTAGATAGCGACAAAAGTTAGTGTTGTACAGTAGTTCGGAGCAAACAAGTTGGCAACAACTCGATAAGGCGTTGCGCTGTAAGATAGTTAAGTCAGACCGTCTAATCAATCTTCCCACCTCTTGCTGGCGTTACAGGGAGCTGAACGTAAATGCCGGAGGGGGTTTGTTTTAAATAAAGACTAATCTTTCTGTTTGTTCAGAGCTAATCGGCTTTTTCTCAAGAGGACAAGCACGACTGCTAATCTGAGAGGACAGAAAGTCAATAATTCTGTAATTTATAAAATAAGCGTTCGTCCCTCGATACTTCAAGCCAAAACGGCGCGAACTGGAAAAATCATCTTTCAAAAGTGCAAGTTTTAGCTGTTACGTTGCCGTTCAGTCGATATTAAACATGCGTTTAAGTTTTTCAGTTTTTCTAAGACCGAAATGTTTACTCCGTTTAGATCAAAGAGGAGCATCCATTGCAGATTCATATCTCTATTTAGACACCTTATTTTGCAGTGGATCCAATGTGGGTAATGGAATCACTGTCATGTTTACCAAACTGATGGTTTAAGCAAAGAAATGATGCCATCCTCAATAAAAGATAAAAATTGGTGAACATTTTTCAAGTACACAGTGAATACTTTATTTACATATATGTCTAACTTTGTATACGCCATCCGACCATCTCAAAAGTTGCACAGATTATTACACAGAAGCAAGAATCAGTATAACTAGTTCTGAGCTGCGGTGGCGAAGCCAGCAGCTCAGAACTGGGCGGAGAGGCCTATGTATCGTATGGGGAAAAACAAATTTTGAAGTTCTGAGATGATGTTTTGCTATAAAATATAGTTCATGCAGATTTTATCTTACGTTGATGATTTTATCCCCAGTAGAAAAGAGCTATCATGTACATACTGCACGTAGTATTTTCTTAGTATACACTACTCGTATTATCAAACGTATTCGGCCACACTGCAATGTTTTGGGACAAATGGCTTTATTATCGCAATTAGTAGTTAGTCGGTCCACCTTTTGCTTCTATCACAGCTGCAACACATCAAGGCATATTATCAATCAATATAGTCAGGTCTCGACAGGAATGTCTGGCTCGCTATTCTTCCTGCAAAGCTGCTTCAAGGTTAAAGAGCGAAGATGGTCGATGTGATCGATTTTGTATTCGTCCCTCCAGTTCATCCCAGAGGCCTTCTGTGGGATTATTGTCAAGACTCTGAGCAGGCCAATCTAAAAAATCCACCATGTTTTCAAGACACCAGTCCTGCACACGTCGTGTAGTGCGGTAGGGCGCTCAATCATGTTGGAAGAGACAACGGTAATTTCCATGATACTGCCACACTGTTGGTAGGCTTTATTCATAACGTCGAGGTACACTCCAGAGCTTATGGTCTGTGGTATAATAACCAACGGGCTGAGTCCTATCAACGAAAACGCACTCCATACTATGATGGAGCCTCCGCCGAACTTAGTTAAAAGAACACAGCCCGAAGAAAATCGTTCTCCGGGATGTCCACAAAACCAAACACGCCCATCAGATTGGAAGATTGAAAAGCGCGCCTCATCACTCCAAAGAACAGCTCTTCAGTATAGTCTAGGAACAATGGGAGATACGAAACTCCGAACGGCGCTTCGCATTATCGGTTGATATGTGTAGCTTGTGTGCAGTTGCTCTACCATAATAACCCACACTGTGCAACTCTCTGATGATAGTTATGGTACTAACCCAACCATTACAAGCATTTTCTACTTCAGCAGTGATAGAAACGGCAGAGGAAGGAATGGGCTTTCTTAACATTTCTTACCATGTCTTTTCTGTCACGTTCCGTTAGTTTGTGCGAGTTTCCTAAATATTTTTTGCTGTAGTTGCCCCGTCTTGTTTCCATCTCTTCACGACATTCCTTATAGTCGATTTTGGCATATGTTCACTTTAGTTGTAATGCTCCGTTCGGAAACGTTACTCAAATGACATCCTATGATCAGCACACACTGGAAATCGGGAAGTTCACGTCCACGGGGCACATCCGCTTCGAAGTTTCAGATAACACTACAGAACATCACTGCTTTATATAAATACCTCCCAACTCACATCGCACCTTCTTGCGCAACCGTTCTTTGCAATTATGCAAATATTTGGTAATGTTCCGAACGCTTTTGATAGTATGGTGCATATAGTACTGGGAACCATGGATACCAACGCCCATAAACTTCAATTAGTTTCTATTTCTTCATAAGTTTAGCTTATTTGCGTCATTTTTTATACATTTTTTCTTAATATTTGCTTTTATGAGGCTGTTTATGAATTTTAGTTTGCAACCTGACATAGAATCTCTCTCTGTGTCTGTCTTTTTAAACTATGATTACGAAACCGATGTCGTTCTACTACTCTTTTTGATTTTCGCTCGGAGGACTCCTTCGATTTCACAGAATAGTATAACTAATTTAAGAACAAATTTTTTTTTTTACAAAATTTCTGTGAATTAGAAAAAATGACATGTGTTTATCCAAGTTCTCTAAAATCTTAGATGGTTGCACTCGTCTTGTTTTCTAACTTAATAACTTTGGGGGGGGACTAAAGGGTAAGCTCCAAGTAAAAGTTGGATGACCTCCATCTGTAGCATCGCACTTGAAGACAGACTCACTATTATTGGCATATTTTCACGGTACTCCACGTAACCACTTCCTTCAGAATACTTAAAAATGAGCATCGTCCTAGAGTGGAAACGAACCCATACCTCCCGATTTCCGGTCGAGCATGCTAGTCATTACACTACCCAGGACAAGGAAATTCCAAGCAAATGAATGTAGATATTTGAGAACCTTAAGATTTGCGCTTGTCGAAGCTATTCCTGCGCAATCATGGGATCTCACGAACATTGGATCTCTGGAGAATATTGTATCAAAAAGCACGTGTGAGTTTTGGTTTAGACTGTTTAAAGCAGGATATTTTGATGTTAGCGATCGAGAACGTAGCTGCGCCCCGCAGAAGGTTGCACACGAGGAACTACAAGCATTGTTGGATGAAGATTCGTCTCAAACGCAAAACGAACTAGCTTAACAGCTGGAGGTAACTCAACAAACCATTTCGAATCGTTATGCGCAAAGGGAAAGATTCAGAAGGAAGGAAAAGGGTGCGACCTGATATGAGCCAGAGGAACAAGGATGAGTGTGGCATGAAGCATTTGAATCTGTTGAGTAAACAACACAGAAAGTTTATAAGGAATTAATTTTTTGCTGGTTTGTTGTGTTGTAGTAGTTAATTATGATGAATAAAGTCTTATGCTGGTTGTTAATGGAGACACTTAATGACAGAGACCCAACGGCCAGACAGAAGTCTGACAGTACTATGAACTGAGAAAAACGTACTTACTTAAAAATCTTTTATTAGGAAACTCCTGGTATCATCCAACACACACACTACTAGTCACACTAATCGTATCACAATAATGAAGAAGAACCTAATCACATAGAACAAAGCTTTCGGCACAAAATAGCGTAGCTCTTTTCACATCGAACAAAACCTCTCCACATATGAACAAAAGCTCTCTCACGTAACACCAAAGCTCTCCTCGCACATAAACAAAAGCTCTCCTAGGTATCGTTGCACGCGCCTATTTATACTGCCTACCACCACGTCATGACTACACTCGTTGCCACATATCATTCAGCGGGAGAAATAACATCTCGTTAAGTAAGAAGATAATTTACATAGGAAAATAAAATAACGAGAGATAGTAAAATCAAAAGGAAACTGAATCTAGAGTATACGTTACAAGTCTTTTCTCTGGAAAATAGTTACGGGTGATAAAAAGTGGGTATGAAACGACAATCCCAAACGAAAAAGACACTGGGTACACACCGGTGAAGCAACGACTTGGACACCAAAACGCAATATTCACTCCAAGAAAGTTCTGCTATGCATCTGGTGGGATATGAAGGGTGTGCTCTATTATGAACTATTGGAACAGGGTCAAATTGTTACTGCTGATCGCTACAAGCAACAATTTCTGCGATTGACCTGGGAAATCTGTCGGAAACCTCCATTCACAGGCAATGAAATTACTGCATGACAACGCTAAGCGGCATGCCCCGACATCGATCAAGGAAACGTTATTGACGCTTGCCTGGGAAGTTTTGGAGCACCCGGCGTATAGTCCCGACATAGCCCCTTCAGACTATCATTTGTTCCGATCGATGCCACGCGGTACGTCTGATGTACGGTTCCGGACATGTGAGGAAGTGTTAAAATATGTTGACGATTTCATCGCGTCACACGACGAATTGTTCTTCATGGCTGGAATCCATCAGCTGCCGGACCGATGGCGGAAAGTGATAGATAATGACGGCGCATATTTTTGTCCGTAAAGGTTATGTTATTTTCTCTCAAATTACATGTTGAGTTGACTTAAAACGATTTAAAACTTATTTGTACACCTAATTTACACTGGTGTGCAAAAATTAAGGACGAAGAGGAGAAATTAGCATAACAGAGCAGGCACAACGGACCGAAAGACCACTCAGGAAATAGACTAGGATCCGGTACGGTAGGGCATGCCCATATATGCAGCATGACGTGGGAGCGCTGGAAGGGGGTGTCGTAAGGGCATGCGCATATATGCAGCATGACGTGAAGGCGGGGCGGGAGGGGGTGTCGGAAAGGCATAAAGCACATGGGCGGTGTACGCTTAGCAATTCGGTGAAAGCTATTGCTCGGTGTACATCGATTTGAACGACGTCGAGTTGCTGCCACTGTGTGATATGGCCAACAGGCAATCCAGTAGACGACATCTGGCATTTACCCGAGGTCGCGTCATTGGGAAGTTGGAAGAAGGTCGAAGTGTAACTAGTGTGGCCGAGGAGTTCGGGATCGCTCACAGCATCGTTTCACGAACTTGGAGAGCATTTCAAACGACAGGAACAGCTGTGCGAGAGTTTAGCAGTGATCGTCCACGAGTAACAACGGCGGAGGACGACCGATATATTACCCTACAGGCGAGAAGAGACAGACGGCAGACAGCGGGAGAAATCGCAAGGCACATGCAACAGACAACTGGACGTCCGATATCGCGTTTTACCGTGACCAGTAGGCTGCATAAAGGTGGTCTATTTGCACGACGACCAGTATGGTGTGTGCCATTAACGTCTGCTCATCGGAGACGGCGGTTTCTGTGGTGCCAGGAACAAAAGAACTGGGCACATCAGCAATGAGGTCGAGTTCTCTTTGCGAATGAGAGCCGATTTAGTATGACGAGCGATTCTGGACGTATACACATCTGGAGAGAACAGGGAACACGCATTCACACCTCCAACATCATGGAAAGTGACCGGTTTGGAGGTGAGGGAGTTCTCGTTTGCGGCGGTATCTTGTTTGGTAGCCGTACTGACCTCCACATCTTCCAAGGAGGTTCAGTGACTGGTGTCCGCTATTGTACCGAGGTTCTCCTGCCTCACGTGCGTCTGTTTAGAGGTGCTGTGGGTCCTGAGTTCCTCTTCATGGACGACAACGCTACACCTCATTGTACAATGGCTGTCGCAGAGCTGTTGGAGAGCGAAGATATTCAACGAATGGATTGGCCCGCAAGGTCCCTGGACCTAAATGCAATTGAACACGTGTGGGACCTTCTCGAGAGACGCTTGTCAGCACGTCACCAGCCGCCAGCAACGATTCCGCAGCTGCGATTGGCGCTACAAGAGGAATGGGCCGCGATGCCTCAACAGCTTCTTGTCAACCTCGTCTTCAGCATGGACAGACGTTGTAAATCCTGCAACGTAGTCATGGGTGATCATATGTCCTACTAAAGACTGGATTTTTCTTGGCAGCCGCCTGTCACATGGACGTTTCTGTCTTCTGTCCAGTTGAGCTCGAAGGTACTTTTTCAATAAAGTGCCTTTGTATCCTTTGGATTCCATGTTTGGACGGATTTGCTCACTTGTCCCATATTCTTACATCTTGGGGATCTTATGGTATGATTTGAGTCGAAGTGGAGCACGTCTGCACGACGTTACATTCGAAAAACCGTCTCGTCCTTAATTTTTGCACGCCAGTGTAGTATACATCTCATACATGAAAATTTGTAAGTTTTATGAAGAAAGTGGTTACATGGAATACAGTGAAAATATGCCAATAACAGCATTACAATGCCTACTATGTACTTATGAAGAATTATTTCTCCCGGAAAATTTGTTTACCAATTTTATATGAAGATGGACAGCCACACTAGCGTCGCATAGAAGACGGACAGCCACAGAAAAATCTTCCAATTCAGATAACGGTTTTAGTTTTCCTCGGGACTTTCTGTAATTAATCAAAAGTACTAGAAGTCCGTACTTTGAGAACGGTATCGGATCGCTTACGAAAGTAATAGCTCTGTATCGTAGGACATATATCCAATAGATACAGACCAAGTGGATTGAGGGGTTGGCTTCAGATCATTCATCCGAGACGGGCCCTGGTTCGAGTCCTGTGTAAAGGAACCGGTGATGTACTTGTCAGACACGTTGGCTCTGTCCCTTTCCTAGGACCACTGGTTCCAAATTACGGGCGACGGTTTATAATGCGTAGAGTTGTTCATGGAGGTCGTTAAACCCAGACGAACGAAGGAAAGCACACAGGAAAAGCTATTTTCCGTCAAAAGATATAATTTCAACTAAAATTTGTATTATATTATGGAAGGTTTATCTGTTTATTATCAGATGCATTATGGTAATGCTCTCGTTTCAAAAAAGCTAGACACACAGAAGGAATCATCCAATCGAGATGAAAATAGGAATGCGCAATATACGTGTATAGGAAAGGAAATGATTGCAATTCGCAGTTGGGACTTTTATTCGAATAAATCAGCTACCCGAGTGGAAATAGTTAGTACGTTGTATCGCCGCCTGTGGATCGGATACAAGCTTTTAATCAGCATGGCACAGACGCATACATTTCGTGGGCACTGTCATGAGCTATAGCATGCCAGATGGTTTCTAAATTGTATGCGAGTTTGCCGACATTCCGGGATAAATTTCGGTGGCGCCCCATTACGTCCAAACATGTTCACTTGGTCCGAACATGTTCACTCGGTCCGAACATGTTCACTCGGTCCGAACATGTTCACTCGGTCCGAACATGTTCACTCGGTGAGAGGTCGGGCAATCGGGCTAACTATGGAAGAATGTCGACGTTGCAGGGCATTATCCTGTTGAAAAAATGCTCGGTGGTGCTGCGACAGGAATGGCAGCACAACAGGTCGTAGAATGTCGTCGATGTACCGTTGAGCCGTGAGGGTGGTGCGGAGCTTTACCAAGGGTGTCCAACTATCGTAGGAAATGGCTCTTCAGACGGTTACTCCTGGTGTTCGAGCCGTGTGCCGTTCCACGGTAAAGGCAGGATCCGTGCGCTGGCCGGCTCGTCTCCAGACACATATGCGCTGGTCATATGCGCCATGTGCAAACGGTGACTCATCACGGAAGACAATATTACGCCACTGGACACAATCGCACTTTGATCGGGCCCAACACCACTGCAACTGCTGTCGGCGATGCTCGCTGGCCACTGGTAGGAGGCGGAGTGTCCTCTTCGAATGTAGCATTCCGTAGGGTAAGTTGTATGGCAACGGTTCGGATGGCCTCTTGCGTACCTGTAGGCGACACAACATAGCCATGAATAGTTGAGAGAGATGAATTTGGTTCTGTTCATGCTACTCTAACAATCGCATGATCCTCGCGTTCTGTCGTTGCCCTCGGACATCCACTGCCAGCGTGCAGCTGGATTGTGCCCTCCTCGACGCATTGGCCCAACACACTGTCTAATTGCTGCGTCGCTCCGACCCAAATATCTGGCGATACGGCGATTTGACCAACCGGTCTCTCTCAGCCCAATTATGCGTCTTCTCTCAAACTCGTTCAGCTGATCGTGTTATGCACGGACCCGCTGACGAGGCATCCTCACAGTCGGTGACACTGCCTGGTTGCTGCGTCGCTGTCACATTTTTCCTGTGTTCGAGCTTTGCTCATCATATAGCTTCCTCGATGCGTGGTTCCAAATCGCTCTGGCGAGCCACTATTTCGTCATTGGTAATTAGTTTTTAATCATTTGCATATCCGGCCCTGAGGTACTTGCATGCGGAGTTTCATTAAGATTGAACGAATTTCTCGGGACGCTTCGTGTTTTTTTCTTTGCAGAGAGTGTATTTTGTAAATACAACTCATTAAGTATTTGATGTGATGAAAGTTCTGAAATTTAAACGAATGTTGCTTAAAAGCTAAATTATTGAATTATTGAACAAAAGCTCAAGTTGTAGAAACTTTTATTTACAACAAAGGAATGCGTTCTTTCATAAACCTTAGTTTATGAGATGAATTCTGCAGTTTTAAATTAATTTGCTCAAAAAGATAAAGGATTTTATTTCCCCCAAAAATTAGTCTTCTAGTATTTTGTTGGAAAAGCTTTTATTTAATATAAATATGACCATATTTCTTATTTGTAAATTAATCAATTTGCAAAATCTTTTTTCTCACATGTGAAATGCTCTTATATCGTAAACATATATCTTTTAAACAAACATTTTAAATATTTATCTGTTAGACAAACACTTTTAAATTCTTTCCTCGATGCAATAAAAAAGGTAAAGAAAAGAAAAATGAAGATGTGTACGTCTTATGGCATTTTAGGAAAAGTAAAGCAAAAACTTACCAAAAACATTTTCAGCAATTGAACGAAGAAATTAAAATTTATTTCTTTGTTTGTAAGCCAGAGGCAATCCTTTATATGCACTGTGCCGTGAAGTTTCTAAAAGGCAATTGGAAATGAAATGGTTTTAGGACTTTTTATTTATGATAATTTACTGAAAGTGGGGGAATGTCATATGTGGCGGTTAAATTGACAAACCTTTATTTAATTTTTATTTGCATGCATTTCCGGGAAACTAATATTTACAAGGACATGGCCTTTTATGCTTTAGAAAAGTGATTCTACAACTAGAAAAACTGTTTAATAATCCAAGAACAAGCAAATAAAACACTTGCAAGAATTGATAACTGATATAAATGTTTCGCTGAGATATCCTGCCAGCAAATGAAAGCCTGGTAGCGAATTTTCAAGTCACGATGAAAAGATATTCAAGTTGTTTTTAATTAGAAAGTGAAAAAAATAACTAATAATCTTTTATTTGAAATTAATTTTGTGAAGTACAATTAATGATTTTCTTGGTTTTTACGTATCTTTTACAAAATACTACATACATTTTTCTTTTCAGTGATATCCTTTTTAAAAGCATTACGTGATATGTTGTAGGAGAGGGAATAATATTTCCTTTTATCGTCACGAAACCTGTGAAGCATTTTATACCTTCCAGCCACATAGAATGGAATCCTGACTGCCAGTTTCGAAGAAGATCTACTTCCCGCAAGAGTCCGTGAACCTGACGGAAAGGCAATATGGCTGCTTTACGTACCTTCCCATATGGCGCATCCACAGGAACATCAGTCAGATTTTATGGTCGTCATCTCAGAGTGCTAACTGACCGAAGCAACCAACATATTTCCTGAACTACCTCCATGGGAGTACTGTGTCTTCTTCCAGGTTGTATCAGAAAACGTCTTTGACTCAACCGACAAAAATTAGTGCGCTACAGGGAGTAAATAACATAAGATTTGTTCCTGTTCAAGATGAAAAATGCCCGAAGAAAAAACATTGCCAGCTTTAAATGGACGAATGAGTCGTATATTTTCAGAATTTGCACGAAAGCCGTAGGAAAAGCCTGGGGAGAGATGACCAGACACTGACGGTTCGCAACGCTGATATAATGCAATCCAATATGAAGACAAGTGGCGCTCTCATCTCTTCTGATATTTACGTTTGGGCAGGGGCTGATTTTAAAGATTACCTCAGGGACGAAAGCTATTGCTCATATCAAAACACTCGGTTATTTTATGGAACGGTTTGATATTTATATGAATGATAATTTCTCTGGGAAGTGTTCGTTTAAATTTCCATAGTGTATCGCATTTACTTGCTGCCTCTGTAGAGGAGTGTTACGTAGCATTGCTTCTAATAAGTCGTCCGAGACGGCTCAAGGTTCGAATCCTAGATGAGTTTTTGATGGTGTGTTTGTCCTACAGCACTGATTCTCTCCCTTCCCAGGAACCACAGGACCTAAATTAGGGACTGGCGACTGCTAACAACCTCTCGCGGTGCTCACGGTGCTTGTTAAACCCTATACAAATGTCAGACATCTTTACCAAAATATAGAATATCCCATTCCGGTGGCTCAGAGAGAAGAGGCGCGGAATTTTGGTCAATCATACGAAGTTGACCTGGGTTGTAGTCGCTGGAGTTATCTTGAACTACGGCACTCGTTCTCACCCTCCATTGAATCCAACTCCAAATTCTGGACATCAGGAGGGTATGCAACTGCCAGACCCCCAAAAAGAAATTTTGAGGTTTTTTTCGGTGTAGGTACATATTTTTTTATCATTGGGGTTTTAACTACCACCGTGAACAACTCATCGGGCTCAATTAAAGGCACTAATTCCAGGGAAAGAAGAGAGCCAGTGCAGCAAGACAAACACAACATCCATGCCTCACCGGGATTCAAACACGAACACTTCACGGTCGAATGGTAATACGCCAGCGCTTAAACCGCTGCGCTACCGGGGCGGCTTCCTGCCCTAGAAGAGGAGTGTTACGAAGCATTGGCTTCTAAAAATTTGTCGCCGCCCCGGTGGCATAGTTTTCTAAGCGATGGCTTCTGACCATTCTTCCGAGATAAGTTCGGGTTCGAATCCCTGTGAGGCATGGATGTTGTGTTTGTCTTACGGCCCTGGCTCGCTCCTTTCCTTGGAACCAGTGGCCCTAAAACAGGGACGGGCGACTGCTTATATCCCACTGAATTGCTCACGGTGGTCCAATCAAAGAAAAAATTCCTCCGAGACGGGGACGGTTTCAAATCCCAGATGAGCTGTTGATGGCGTGTTTGTATTACAGCTCTGAGTCTCTTCCTACCCTGGAACCAGGGGGCCGACATTAGGGATTGGCGACTGCCCATAGCCTATTCAGTTGCTCACGGTGGTCGTTAAACCCTAAACAAATTACAGAAACCTTTATCACAAAATAGAATATCCCAGTCAGGTGGCCCAGAGAGAAGAAGGGATAGTCGTCCAAAGTTGATCCGGGTTCAAGTCGCTGAAAAGTAAATTCAATAACGGCTCTCATTTTCTCCCATCCTTGGAGCCGATCACTTCTAATTCTGAACATTAGACGGGTAGTCAATTAACGCATCTCCAAAAACAAATTCGGAGGTTTTTTGGTATAGGTGTATAATGACCATTATGAGAAACTCAAATAATTATAAGCAGTCGTCCGTTCCAAATTTGGGGTCTTTGGTTTAAGGGAAGAGAAAAAGTTAGCGTCAAATAATGAACACACTAACCACGCTTCATTCGAGGCTAGAACCTTGGCCCAACTTAGGTGAGTAGCTCCTACAACGAACATCAATAACCAGCTCCTATAGCCAAGTCCTACGACCAACATCAAAAATTGTCTTTATTTCACTTCTTGAAATTTTTCTTCCATCATTCGTTTTCATAATGGCTATTTTCTCTCATTTGTGTACAGAAATATTGCATTAAAATCTTCTCTATCGGATTCATAGATTATTTTTCTTTAAATTAAGAAGCTGTCAACATATTTTTGCTGCTATTTTTCAGCACAGGAGTAGTATGATTGATTATTATCTATACATATCGGTGTTCATGATGAATTCTGCTTAGCAGATGGGAAACAAAATGTGGAAATATGTGATAAGTGGCAATATATCAGGGAATTTCAACTATTCCTTGTGTTTTTTAATGTGGTCACTTTAGTATTTAATTATCTTGAATCATATTTAAGGCATCTTTCTTCTTTTTTTGCATATTTCGGATTGAACTAATTACACGAGAGCAAACCGTTTTTCTTCACGAAAAAACTTTCCCGAACTTCAATTTCATCATTCGGTGTCACAAACCTTTACACTGAAAAGCAAAGTGTTTCTGCGAAACACATATTCTAATTTGTTTATCGTTTCATTTCAGCTGAAGCAAGAAATGTTAGTTCTGAATCCATTGCAGAATTCAGTTGGTATAATTTCTTGTTGAAAAGACAAAACGTATATAAATTACCTCAAATTTAATTATTTCTAAGATGTTGACAATTTCTATCGACGATTGCTCCTCTTTGGATCTGATATTAATGTTTGGCTGTGCAATTCTGCCAAAACAAATTAATTAAAATGCGAAATGTCTTTCTGCGTTGAAAATGACGTCGAAAGATTACCAAAGGGAAAACACAATTTGTTTTCAGAAAAATCCTAGAATGTAACAGTGCAATTATTTTGGTTTGCGATTTGTAGAACACGGATCAGTTCAAAAGGGTGTTTTTTTTGCCTAGTATTAATAAGCTTCAGGTTAAAGTAGAAGTATAAGGGGAAAAGCAAACGGAATGGGAAAAGAAATTCCAAAGTTCAGATGTGGTAGAAATTAATATGGATCGGTTGAAGAGCAATAATTTTTCTGTTTGTTTCAAAAATGCGTGTTATTCTGAATTTGTGTCTTGTAGTGTGATGAAAATCTACTAGCTTACGATAAAAACCAGCAAATCCAGAAAGTAATTTCTCTCTGGATTTGCTGGTTTTTATCGTAAGCACTACACGAAATTGTCTAGAAATTGATTTGCTGGTTTTTATCGTAGTAGACACTACACGAAATTGTCTAGTCTTAATAAGCTTGAGATTAAAGTACGAGTGTAAGGGAAAGAAAACGCAGTGGGAAAAGGAATTCGAAAGTTTTGATGTGGTAGAAATTAATATGGATCAGTTGAAAAGCAATGATTTTTCTGTTTGTTTCAAAAATGCGTATTATTATGAATGTGTGTCTTGTAGTGTGACGAAAAGCTACAAGCTTATGATAAAAACCAGCAAATCCGATAATATAAATAATTACGTGCTAGAAACATGTAAATTTAACTAATTACGTGCTAGACACATGTAGCGCGTGAAATTCACAAATTTACCAGTGACGCAGATCAAAATCGCGCCTCCTTGCTTCGTAGCCAGTTGTTCTAACCGACTAAATTACACCGACGGAATGTATAGCTGTAGATTTGTCGTCTTGACAGGCACTTCACACCTGTAGAACGCTACAAGAGAATAAGTGGAAATAATTGTGTTAATTTGGCAAAATGCACATTATTTGTGCAGTCTCCTTTAGGGTTGAATAAGAAGCACTACGCGAAATAAGGAAAATTACTCCGGTGTTAAAAACTTATTTCTTATGTAATGAGAAAAGCATTGTAAGACATTGAAAGAACACCTGCTTAAAAAGCAATCTGTAAAATATTTTGCATCAAAGGAAATATGTTTAAACTGAGATACGGTTAGGGAAATACTCAGACCAAGAGCATACAACACAAAGAGCGATTCCTATAAAGGTTATTATGGCATTGTTGTTATACATGTTGTGGCGTCTTAGTCATCATCACGAATACTAGTTTATGACTATCTATGATACATTCACAAAACAACATTTAATTTAATAAGCAAAAACACAATGCGATTCTTATGCCCTGTCATTCTCTCTACAAATCAAAACAAAATAACCTCTCTTCCCACGCTCTTCACTCCATCTCTTGCTTCTCTGTCCACCTCAAAGTTCTCCTGTCAGCTCTGACGTCAGCATTAGCGCCAGGAATGGAAACACTATCCAGGACTGGAAACGGCACAATGTATACAAAATTTCCGCAAACATTCAGATTCCGGCGAAAGCTTCAAAATAAAACAGAGTAGAGGCGTTTTGTTTTTCTTTCACTTTTCAGTACTTTAAGCGGAACCAAATAATGTCCAAAACCATGAACCACATAATACCCAAAATGTTCTGCGCTTCTGATATACACTCGTTTTTTTTTGTTTTTTTTTCGATTGGAGGTTTAACGACCATCGTGAGCAACTCAATGAGCTATAAGTATTCGCTTGTCCCTAATTTAGGGTCACTGGTTCCAAGGAAGGGAGAGAGCTAGTGCCGTAAGACAAACAGCATCCATGCCTCACCGAGATTCGAACCAAGACCCCTTTCGGACGAATGATTAGAGGCCATCGCTTAGACCACTCAGCCACCGGGGTGGGACATATACATTCACATAACGGCCAGGTGTTAAGAATTTGTTTCTTCTCTTATACGATCTATACCAAACGTAAACCTACCACTAGTGATAAGCGCTCCTTTCTAGTCCTTTATTCTCCTCTCCATTACCCTAGGCATGATAACCAAAAACTAATCCCTCTGACACGGACGTCATGTCACTACGCGTGCATGCCACTACAAGATAGAAAAAAATCTTCTTTCTCCTTTCTTAGGTTCACTTCCATTATTATAGACATTTTAACAGGTAGTCAATCCCAAAGGAATAGTGTCAGCCATTCCCCTAAGTAACCACTTCCAATAACAGAGTTAAGAGGCTCATGTTCACAACGCTTTCTGATGCTCGTGTTCACTCATTCCAGCAGCGTTTAGCCCACTTCTTGGACAACGAATATATTCGTTCGAGCTGATTTCAGCCCATTTTGATAAGCCTGAGTTATTTCGTCCTAGGCATTAAGGCGTTGAATAATTCTTGAGAAACTGCTAACATTCTGTGTTCAGACACAAAACCATCAGTTAATTTTACCTAACCACTGTAAATTGACTGAGTTACCAAAAAAAAAAAAAAAAAAATTTGGAGCCACCATTTCCATTACATGCTACCACACCCATGTGGTAAATGATATCGTCGGCAAACGACGTATATACACAGTCGTGTCGCATTATTTTGACCACCTCCTAGTTCTGCGCAAATGAGAAACGGCACGTACCGTATGCTGGCTCAGTGGGCTACCGGAAGTGTGACTAAAACGGAAGTTCCGCGAATCGTGCTGCGCATTGGGCTCCGATGCAGACGGATGGATATAAGGTGTGTTGTAGGCATTCTGAAAAAATATCACTCTCTGCTGTCATGGAGAAAAGGAGCTTTGCAAAAACGGGATTGTTATCAGCTTTCGGGCCAAGGGTGGCAGTATTTCCGAAACAGCGCATTTTGTGAACTGTTCGCGTGCTGATGTGGTTAAAGTGCATCGTGATTGGAGAAATGGGGCATTATTGCGAATGAGCGACGTGGAAATTGTGGAAGACCATGTGCCATTGATGTGAGTTGTGAACATCTGCTATGAATGCGGGTGAGGGCTGATCGACACGGTACAGTGGAGCAACTCACTGGCCGAATGAACCAGTGGGCTACCGGAAGTGTGTCTAAAACAACAGTTTAGCGAACCCTGCTGCGTACTGGGTTGCGATGCAGACGGATGGTCTCTGCACCTATGCTAGCGAAGGTGCATCGGCAGAAAAGCCTTACATTTGCACAGCAGTATCGGAATTGGACTTCCGCTGACTGGTGCAGGGGGTAAATAGAAGTCTTTTTCCGGGGGAGGGGGTCGACGAAAAACAAAAGTTTTGAAATCCACCAGAACAAAATAAAGGTTAACGAAAAACAGAAAATAAAACTACAGCATTTTTTTAATGTAAGTTGATGCATTTGTATTAAATTAAGACATTTTTTGTAATGTACTAAGAAATTGTATTTAACCAAAAACAGAAAAAAATCAAACACTTTACGGGGGGAAGGGGAGGGAGTCCACCTTTACCCCAATCTAAATATGCCCCTGTGTTATAGTACATATTTGTTTTTTCCAAAAGTCGCGTTATGAATGATGTGTCATTACTCACTACAACCACGATGTACAGACCTGAAAAAAAAAACCCAAAAAAAACGACAGAGCCACCCACCTTAACTTTGTTAACCCTTTGCCACATGTAAACACGTAATGTACCGTTAGACAGCACTCGAAGGGAACTATCATGTGTCACGATGAAAAACGCTAATTAGCTTTGTATCTCCGAATTTTTCCATACAAGAAGTATCTTATTTTACACGCATTTTATTCAGCCCACAATAAAACCTTAAATTCGAAATTTCATATGAATCAACCAATAAATACGTGCGCAGTAAACTACGGAAGAAATATGCTGCTAATATTAAATTGCGAAAGTTGATTTTGATTTGTATCATTTAATCGAGAACAGATACAATGATTCCGTACTGCAACAGTAAAACGCAAAGAGGTCCAGATAATATGAGTCGTTATACAAGAACAGAGCTATTATGTTAAGGGAATTATAAACTATGGAATATGATCATGAAAAAATTAATTATGACCATATCTGGTTTATAGTCCATGGGATGCGAAATATTATTAAACCCCTAAATCCAATTTTACAGAGTGATAGCATGAAACCTTATGCATCAATCACCTCACTGCTGTCTAGTTACGATAATAAAAAACGGAGACAGTTGCAAAATAAAAGATGAACTTTATTTACATCTAAAACCAAGGTAAAAATAATGCGAGATCTTTCGGACCGACTATGGGTCCATCATCGGGAACCGCATGGGTAGGATTCCGATCTTTTAAACTCTGAGATCCATACCACAATGCATCAGCATGAAGGCACTGCTCCCAATTCACGCATGCGCACCTGACATAATATACATGACATGCAAATAATATATAACTACAAATAAAGACGGTTATGGATTACAATGATATATACAATGGTTTAAAATATAGTGTTTCCAAGATGCAGGCAATGCACTATGCCTGCATCTTGCAAATTATGAAACTGTGGTCATTCAAATGAAAACTGCAAATTGTTTCCTGCGCGAGTGAATCCTGATTTCTTTATATTGCAGATTTGCTTTTGTGTCTATTCCGTCTGGAGTTAAGGTATGATCAGCATGTATTTGTATGTTATCCCGATTCATTGATGTTTTCCATTGTACTTATACTGCTTAAACTGTCTGTAATATACAAAACGAAACTGCCTTTCGCTGCAATACAAAAGTCGAATCTACGTGCGTAGCTTTGATCTGCACACAAATCGCCTGTTCGGCATTAGGCGTTATTAATTACCAGTTAAGAAAATAACCTTAACCAGTAGCGTTTGGAGCATTAAGCTTAATTAGTGTAGTTTGATACGGATCTAATTTCATTCTGCTTTTTTTTTCGTTTCGTTTCCATTTCTTCTACAAATATAAATAAAATAATAACTGCTTATACTCTGCGAAAAAAAAATTAGTTATATTCTGAGAATTTCGTAGTTTAAGATGAAAGGGAAAAGAAAGTTCACAAATCATGTTTCTTCAGCATGTGCATGAAATAACAAAAACACACTATTACCTACTTTATTGGAACTTGGTTTTTAGACTTAAATGAGAAAAGAAACTGGTTTGACAATCTAAAATAAAATTTTAGGCTCGCAAGGAAAACCGTAAAATTAAATTTCATACGACAGAATTATTTTCTGGTGTTCGAATTTTGCACTTGTCAGCCATCTAGCCTGATATTTGTCTGGGGTTTTCCGCAGCCTCCCTGGGCTTGGGGACGCCAATGCATAGATGATTTCCTGCCAAGTCGGTCCCGGATGTACTTTGTCGGTTTCTTCTAATGCTGGCAGTAGCAGAAAAATGAATTTCCCAAGCCGTCTTGTCAACGTGGGGAATTAGACATTTACCCTCCGGAATAAAGAATTGGGAGATACCTGTACCCAGAAGTGACTACAAAAAGGGTTAACAGACAGATAGACAGACGATAGGATTCTAAATGAAAAATTTTATATGTCGTTTATGAAAGACAAAGTAGAACTAAAATTCCTGACGTAACGCTTTCATGTTTCAAAAAAGTTGATCGTGTGACGCAAATCGTGTGACTTGTAATACATCTCTGATGTCATGTCAGAATGATTTAGGAGAGATGGCGTCACACCAGCAGATGTTGAAAATCGGTCCTTTTTGCTATAACAGCAAAGCAAACTGGTATACGCTTCTGCTGTGGGAGACAAAATTGGACAAACGTTCATACTTTCGAACAAAGAAAATTATATTGTTTTAGATTGACACATGAAATTAATATATGAAAGGTGCAAATTTAAATTACATGACATGGCTGTTCTTATTAATTCGTATGTTAAGCAAGATAACTACTAAATAAAAGTGAGTTTTTGAGGTGGAAAATAATAAATCATTTGGAATATATCGCACACTTTCGTAGCATTTTGCGAAAGCCTGAGAATTGATCATCCAAAGACTGGATGATCATTGCGTTCCTTATATGTTTCCAAAGTGTTCCGAATGTGTAACAACCTGTTCCGCATGTGTTATCAAAGCTCTCTTAACCATAAAATGTTTTAGGATGGAAGATATTAGTATTTTTTCATAATACATTTGGCACACTTCGTGGCAAAAGCATGGAGCCCTGTCTTAGCACACTGGGAATATATTTTCAAGAATTACTTTCTCGATATGTTGCGAATGAGTTGTCAACCTTTTATCAGTTTGTTCCACTGAGAACATTGATGTGCTATATATTCCGAAATGCCACTTACGTCTAGAAAAGAAATTCTCGAAATAGCGCATGGCTCAAGCATCTGTATCATTTTAACTGTACTAACGTCCTAATTTATTTAAATAGTAGCTTTTGGGTAAGTTAAACTTGACTTCAAACATGTCATGCATCTTTTGGTGCACATAGACATTCATCTGTATCCATTCAGTAGGTTAACAGCAGTGCCAGTCCTTATATATTCCATGGTATATATATGTATAAGAGTTGACGACTGTAATCATTGTGACAAAGAACCTTTTCATGGTTCGGCATATCAGAGTAGATCATAAACTATATTTGCTGCTTTATTTCATTAAGTCGAACCAGAACTGCCCTAATTTGGACTATTTGGACTCCGTGTTCATGTGTGGCTGTGCCCGGTTCGAATGGGGACTTTTCAGCTGGTTCTCGTAATACGTGACAAATGACAAACAGCATAGGGTTTTATACGTATTTCCAGTTACATTTGATATTTACATCCTCGTTCTCTATATTTGTGCCTTCCAAATATTTGAAATAAAAAGAATGATGACACCAAATTTTCTGTTGTAATGAGTACATCTTTTGAACCGTTTCTGACGCGAATTAAATTTTTCAAAGTTATTCAAAATCAATGCAACCACTTCGAAAATATCAACCGGATTTTTGAAATCAATAAAACATCCAGAAATAGAAACAGCTACATTTCTTCTAACACCGTCTAAAACGCACGTTACAAAAATTAACAAATAGGGCACAAAAAGTTTCTCATAGCAGAAGGATATCGGAGACAAACAGATTTTCAAATCGAACAGTTAAAAGAACAAATATAGAAAGAAACATGATATAACTCTACGCCTTCTTCTAGCTCAAGTATTTTGCGTAATAGAGAAGATGAAATTAGGCTTAAAATATTCTTCATGGAAAAAGCTATGCTAAAGAAAAATAACTTTTCAAATTTTCAAATACATCTCTCGCAAGCAGAGATAGCGAAAAAAAAAAAAAAAAAAAAAAGGAAAAGTTATTGATCCTTACACCACCTAGCGGAAAATCTGTGCATTATTTAAAGAGGATAATGTTCGGCATCTCTATTGTCTTGAATGGCATGCATAAAAAAGCAATTTCTCAATAGGGTTTTTAGAGGCAAAGATACAGCTGCAAACAGAAGTACACAAGCACCGCCTAGCAACAGAAATGTGAACTACAAAACTTCGCAAATAGTAACCAAAAGTGTTCCACAAGGTAAATAGCATCCGATGTTGAACGAATTTTTTAAATCGCACATTTAAAAGCAGAGATATTAAGAAAAATTTTGGCGTTCCCTAGCAGCGCAATTTTGCAATATTTGGTAAGAAAAGACGCTCACAGGGTTTGCACATTTAGTAGTATCTGACCGAAGAAAGATGTTTTTCAATCGGGATTTTAGTCCCTCAGATACTGTAGTAAATAGAAATGCAAACTTACGCCCTCTCGTGGCAAATTTCTGAGTTAAGAAAAATTTGAAATTACACGAGAAACATTTAGCAACGGATATGCTCTCGAACAAAGAAATTTTTTTAAAATCGGACACTTAGGAGCAGAGATATCGACAAAAAAGGAGATATACAATCACGCCCCTGGCGGAAATACTATGCATTATTGTAAGAAGAGAGTATCCTGTAAATGTTTCCCAAAGAGAGCGAAATGGGTCCATGAAATAATTTTTTCAATCAAGTTTTCATGAGCTCAGATTTAGATGCAAATGCATCAGAAGAAGAAATAAACACTTACGCCCCCTGGTGGCCAAACTATCCCTTACCAAATATGAGAAATTATGTGCAAAACATTCCCCATCAGTAGCTGTGTGTGATACAGGAAGAACTTTTCAAATCGGAGTTTTAGAAGCCGAGATATCTGGGAAAACGCAATTCACCTTTACGCATCCTAGCGGAAAGTCTATGAATTACTTGAAAATTTTGTAATTATTTGTAAAACATTTCGCAACAGAAACTATATGTAACAAAAATGGGATTTTTCAATTCGGACTCTTAGAGGCAGAGATATTAACAAAAATATGATATACATCTACGCTCCCTGGCGGAGAAACCGCGCATTATTTTAAGAAGAAAGATTTCCGAAAACATGTTATCGACGTGAGTGGTATCGGTCCACGAAATAACCTTTTCAATCCAGATTTTGAAAGCTCAGATTTTGTTGCAAATACATCAGAAGCAGAAATGAATCCTTACTCCCCGTGGTGAACAAACCGTTTTTTACCAAAAAATTGGAAATTATATGCAAAATATTTCCCATCAGGAGCTGTATCCACTGAAGAAAGAAATTCTGAAATGGGAGTTTCAGAAGCGCAGATATAGGGGAAAACGCAATTTATTTTTACGCCCCCTAGAGTAAAATCTATGCGTAACTTGAAAAGTGACTATACCTGAAATGCTTTTCAATCGGATGTTTAGAAGCAAATGTATGTAATAAAATGTGCTTTGAATTCGATATCATCTGCGTTTACGCCCTCAAACGGCGAAATTGCACACCGTAAAAAGAAAAAGAAAACGAAATGAAGTTTCATCATTCGCACTTTTTAAGCTTCCCAATGCAAAAAGAATTTTTCAAATCGTACTAACAGATGCATTGATGTGATTTCCACAGACGGACGTACGGACAAACCGATAACACAAATATGATCTTTTTTTACAACAGACGTCTTAAAAAACGGATTTCGTGGTTCTCTCCAATGTTCTATTATGAAACAACCTTTCAGTGATACGCGAATACTCAGTGCCTCAAAAAAGTGTAATGATAGAAACAAGAGTATTCAAAAGAAATTCCAGATTGCACAGATTCGGTTGTCCATTGTTAGAAAAATACCTACTTTTTATTCTAACACTAATTTAAGTCATTAGCACGAATAAATGAAGTTGCTATAAAGGAAACGGCAAGAGTAAATGAACTCCCTCCCTGGATGGCCCAAGTTATCGTACGAATCACTGTCAGGGCCTTTCATCGTCTGTACTCGGCATTCAATTTATCGGAGGATCGAACAAGACGCTGACTTTCCAGCATTATCACTCTTCTTTCAACGAAGGAAACATTCCAGGTGTGTTTCCCAGAAGAAGATATATGGATGCCCCCTCTAAATTTATTTCCAAATATCTTCGCTACTAATCATCGGATTGGGACGATACTTAAGATTTAGGAGTTTTTCCATGTTCTAAATGGAATGCGCATAAAAAAACATACCCCTTATATGGAAAAATTCGGAGATAGTGATCTAATTAGCATTTTTCTTGGCATCACGTGATAGTTCCCTTTGAGTGCTTTCCAACGGTACTTTAGTTGCTCATCTGCCGCAAATGGTTCTAACGTTAAGCGCGTGGCTCGTTTTTTGTTGTTGTTGTTTTGAAGTCAGTACATTCCTACATCATTAGAACCAAATTCTTTAAATACTATAGCCACAATCAAGTAGACATTGAAAAATGTTAACCGTGGCCACCAAAGATTATTTAACTAAACCGCTACACTTTTCTTTCTATCTTTCAGTGGTGTCACTGAAGCCGTGAAGAAGAAGAAGAGTTTTCTACATTTAAAACTTGTATCGATAATTTCAAAACTAAAAATATCCACAATAATTTGTTCAATAACCATTTAGGGTTATCTCGGTTGTCTACGTGTTAGAAGCACGGTCCTCTAAATACTATGACAGGAGTCAGTGGACTAAAAGTGCGATAGGGTGACGGCTGCTAATCCTGAATATCCACGGCGCTTAGAAAATCATGAAAAAAAAATCCTGTGTGAATGACAAAATACCAGTTGGTCACGTAGCTAATGAAAGGATTTCTCGTAGTATTTTGAAGAAGCATTCTCGCGTGTACGTTTAAACGGAACAGAAATAAAAATGAAACTCAATTTTTGTGAAAAAGAATGAAGTGTTTGAAACCCAAGAAGTATTTCAAATACTGCCGGTTTTCAGCAAACACAGAAACCTTGGAAAGCTCTGCTGTTATGTGTCATATTGATCAACAAATCGAATAAACACATGAATTGTAGTTCCTTTTACTTTCTGTGACACCTGAGAATGACAAAGCGACCTAAGGTGCTTTCTGAAAATGTTTAGTTCGCAAACATCTTTGCTTTATAAGTAATTGATTCACTTTAACCTTTTCATAGATGTCACTTGCAAGGTATCTTCGGATTGACTGAGCTATAGTTTTGTTTACAATACAAAAAATTCAGGCAGGGCAAAACATTTTTGGCCTAAATTTAGACGTTTGCTACGTGACGACAATTACATCCTGCGTCATCTCAATAAACATATCTTTATACAGGGTGTTCCCAAATTCGTGCGACAAACAAAGAGAGGTGATAATACACATAAAGACGAATACATTTTGCAATGGAACGTAAGGTGGTACTCCGCTCCTAGTACCCGAAAAGCGTTAAGTTCCGTGTCCACGTTGATCCCCTTACAGTGATAAAAAACAGAACTTACCTAAATTCCGGGTTGCCTTCCGTTGGTGAACGTAGTGGCAGAGCAGGAGTCAAAGGAAGTTCTGGAAGTGGCGCACGAGGGCGTCGTTGCACAGCCCACACCGATGGATGAAGGACTGTCCCACTCTCTCGTAGGCTCCCGGTGTGTCCGGGCTCAATGTGCCTGACGCAACGAGCGTCACGACGAGCATGCGCTGGGGTATGCTGATCGTGATACTCCGCACGCCACTGCCACTCGCCACCAACAGCAGAGGTTTACCGTCAACATCTGGGCAGGTATCCTTGGTGGTGATTGGACTGTACATCTTGCCACAACGCTTGACCGGCGAAATGTACCGTTTGTTCCTGCAGCAAATCTTCCCGGTTTGTTGCAGAGTGTTCCTCACAATGCTCGGAGAGACATGTGGTTCATGCATAATGGGGCCTCTGCTCATTTTTCCATCGCGGTCCGGGACTTCCTGAATGCGACGTATCCCGGCAGGTGGATTGGAACGGGCGGAGCTGTAGTTTGGCTTACACGTTCTCCGGACCTGAATCCACTGGATTTCTTCTTCTGGGGACATCTCTAAACACTGGTGTAAGACACGGTTGTGGAATCGCCAGGAGATCTCGCCGCGAAGATCGTTGTCGCTGCGGACCAGATCAACACCACACCGGAAGCCAATGAGGGAGTGCGACAGTCTTTCATCCATCGGTGTGGGCTGTGCAACAACGCCCTCAGGCGCCACTTCGAGCACCTCCTTTGAGTCCTGCTCTGTCACTACGTTCACCAAAGCAAGTGTGCAACCCATAATTTAGGTAAGTTGTGTTTTTATCACTGTTGGAGGATCAACGTGGACATGGTACTTAACGTTTTTCGGGCACTAGGAGCAGATTGCCACCCAACGTTCCATTGCAAAAGTTATACGTCTTCATGGGTACTACCACCGCTTTTTGTTTGTCTCACGAATTTGGGAATCCCCTGTACATCATTATTTTTAAAACCAATATTTTAAACCTTATATTACCAGAGCAAATATTTGAAATGATATAAACTTACTTCCGTGAGCAATTATTTGATTCAGAATAATCTTGCGTGAACTAACACTAGTTACTTTGTGGCAAAACACAGAGGTGAAGCACCTGTGGGTGTAGTTTTATTAGGAAAACATTCGGCTCCGAATCAGAAGGGTGCGAGTTCAAGCCCCGCCACAGACAAATTTGTGTTTTCACATTGGCACCGGAACTTAAAAATGGATCTGTTTACCGGTAGGGTCTTCAAACAAATATGTAATGTTTCTTCCACGCATCGTCTGGAATGAATGAGAATGCCTTTTTCGCTTCGATAACCATGTGGTGCTTCTTCCACTCATCGTCTGGAATTAGGGATAATTCCTTCTTCCTCATAAAGCTACTTCAAGTAGGGCTTGCGATGGACCCGAAACATGCGATTTCGTGCCCTCGCCTTTCTCAAAGGGAAGAGGTGTATATATGTGACGTACTCAGAGTTGGAAACGGGTCAAATATTTTGGACCCTGACCCGACCTAGACCTGACCCGGAAAATGTGCTTTGAACTATAAATTTGAAACCCAGTTTATAACTAGACATAGTCATGTATAATTATAATACTAAATCATTTACAGGATTACAAGGAAAGTACGTGATCAGGTCAATATCTCACGAACTATGGCAGTTAGCGATTTACTTCTTATGCAGTTGTATAGAAAACCTCCTACAGCGCACGCAATAAAACCACGAGGGATCCCATCGCCCTCTTGGGGGATGGGGGTGAGGGGCTATCGCTCCCCCTATATGAAACTTGTTCAGCGAGGCAAACACAGTACATAAATCTTTTTCCCCATAAAAAAAATGGAAGGGGACTCTCCAAGTGGGAAAAAAGCGGAAAGCTATCTGAGTCGCTGTGTCCGAAGCATATTTGCATAGATGTCAAATGTCCTGCTTTCTTCTCTGTCGTCAGAATACAAAAAAGACATGCGTGGTCGGTATGCCAACATTTCGTGAACCAGTGACGTGAAGACGAACGCTTTCCCACGTACGCAAGTCAATTAGATATGGATACAGTTTTCCTATTGGACGAGTGTTTCGCCACTTTATGCTATTTCTCCTTGTTTCAGTGTAATTTTTATTGTATTTGACATCAAAGTTTGATATTGAATGTGTCAAGGAACTGCGTCTTATTTCAGAACAAGAAGTGTTGATAAGTTTTGTAGGAAACATTTTCTTTTGTGCTTTCATTTACTTAGAACTTACCAGTTTAGAAGGTTAGCAAGAAGCTGTCGTCAGTCTGTAAACTTTGTACGTAAAGTACAAACACTAACGTCGGCGTTTACGAATGAAAAATTGCGCGAAATGGTCCTAATTTATGGCGGAGTGCAACCAGATTGCTCGTGCAGCGGCACGGCTGTATGCACAGTGGTCTCTCAATGCCAGACATCCGGATTATAGGACCATCAGATATGTAGTCCAACGCCTGCATGACACCGGTAGTGTCAGCCACCGCTCGCGTACAGGCAGGCCAAACCCGGACGATACCGATATTCTGCCATATATATTTGCACATCCACACAGCAGCACAAATGAAGTTTCCCGGGAAAGTGGATTAAGTCAACAGCGTGTAGTACATATTTTTCACAGGAAACATATGCATGCATATTCGTTTAATTACCAGCACGCACTGTGGCCTGGAGATGCGGAGAAAAAACTTGATTTTTGTAATGTTATGTTGAGTGCTTTAGAAAAGGACCCAGAGTTTCTGTCAAACATTTTATGGACAGATGAGTCACGCTTTACACGAGATAGCGTTGTGAATACGTATAATGTATACTACTGGGCGTAGGAAAATCCCTATTCGGTGAGAGACACACAACATTAAGTGAGGTTGTTCACTACCATTTGGTGTGATATTTGGGGGAACCAGTTTGTAGGACTTTTTTACAACGAAACTATGAATGGTGAACGATATTTACATCTCCTTCAAACGGATGTAACGGATTTCTTGGACAATGTACCATTACAACCTTTATTGAACGTGTGGTACCAGCACGACGGAGCTTCACCACATAGGATCCCCTCACCCCTCAAAAAGAGGGGCAAGGGGATCATTCGTGTTATTATTGTGTGCGCCAAACAACCGCACAAGAAGTAAATCGCTAACTTCCATATTTCGTGAGTTATTGTTCCTGTACAACTGCACAAGAAGTAAATCGCTAACTGCCATAGTTCGTGAGATATTGGCATGATCAAGGACTTCCCTTGTAACCCTGTATATACACAGGGAATTCAAGAAGTCTCTCAGCAGTGGCTATCGTAGGTTATATAGAAATCATATAAATGTATTACGGAAATGTATTTTTTAGTTGCAGAAAGAGTCGAAATTATTGTCTTTCACATAACCGAACTGTTTTACACATGTTTTCAAACTCATCTGCGAGACTAAAAAGTCCTTCTGCAGTAATGTTAAGGAGGTTCCACTTATTTTTTTTATGCTGATACAGTCAAAAATTTTGAATTAGGTAACTTGTATGTTTAATTTCAGTTTTCGCTGATTTTCTGATAACCCGGATGTGAAATCTCTAAAGACGCTAGCGTGTATTGTCTTGATTGTATTAGAGGAAAGCTATGCATTCGTTCTATTGTAAAGAATAGACAATAATCAATGCGCTGATTTCTGCACATTAACATGTAATTTTTCATAAGGGTCCAAACAGGACCTGAACACAGTATGTGTAAATTTTTTTTTTTTTACGAAAAAACTGTTGTTCAAGTAGTAATAAAACCATAAGTATTTCTTAAAACACTAAAACAAAAACGAAATGACAAAGCTACAAAGTGATATCATCATTATTTTTAGGTTTATTTACAAAATAAAATAGCTTTTGGGTCCAAATGTACCCGTACACAGTAGAAGGGTTAGCGAACACAAGAGGGTAGAGATGCAACGAAATTAAGAAATAGAATTGCGCAGGAAGGAAAAGTTGTTAAACGCTTGAATAGAACCTGGTGGGATTTTGAAATAACCAGAAAAAGGAAATGGGGTATTTATAAGAGCATCTTACTATATGGGGCTGAGACCTGGCGATTAACAGAAGCGGGTAGAATGAAAATAACAGCAGTAGAGATGGATGATTTAAGCAGGTCGTCAAGAAGACAGAAAATAACGAATCAAAGGATTAAGGAATTGATGAAAGTGAAAGAAACAATTTTATAAGACATAAAGGAGACGCAATTGCGTTGGTTTGGTCATGTAAAAAGAATGACCAGTGAAAGACTGCCCAAAATTGCCATGGAATTTAAATCATACATAGAAAATCGACCTAGAACATGATCTCATGGAATAAAGAGAGCACTTAGTCAAAATGGTCTGATAGAAGAATGGTGCTTCGATACAGAAAGATGGAAAATACTCTTGGAGATCGTAAGGCGATGTGAGACGCCATAAACCGATTATATATAAATAAAATTCACAGGATGTGTCCCTGCTTGCCAACTTCCGAAATTCGAAGTTAACAAGGTTGTTTTCCAAAATTCATAGTGCGCGTTCCAGTTTGCAAGCTTATGAAATTCATATACTTTGTACGAACTAAATTATTTGTCCATGCTTTTGTCTGTTAGTTTCAGAAATTCACGAGACGAACTCGTTAACTTTCGGCTAATGCAGGAATATTAAAGGTCAAGCCAATACACCACTCGAAGCATCGTGTAATCTCCCGATGGTTGATTTCGGATCTGATTGACAACTTAGCATTAGAATAAATAACCCAGCTGCGATCAAATTATCCTGTCTCATGATAAATTGGTCAATGGTATGCACACACAGGACATGTTTACGCGTCGCGAGCGGTGCGATCTCAGTGATTTATATAATCACCCTATCTAAACGCCAATTTCGGGAAATGATTAGTTGTTAAAATGTCCACATCTCCTGCGTTCTGTTTTCGGGTCTCCCATGAAACAGATCAATCTTTGAATGAATCTTCGAGGGAGATGTGGTTACCCTACTCCCCTTAGACAAGTCTGTTTCGCTATCTGACGCATTTGTGTAAAATATTATACATCATTAAACTGATTTATGCTATCAAGGAAACATTATTCTAAACGGCAGAGCGTATAATCATTATCTACACGTTTTTCCCTGGTATCACACAGTTATGGGCAAAAAACAGAGCTGCGTGATGAAAACGACTGATTTATCTCTTCTTGAGTCATATAAATCCTTGCGAAAGGTAAGAAGAAAGGGGGGGATATGTAAGAAAAGAAAAGAGAAGAATAAAAAAAAATCGCATTTTGGTCAGCGTAAGTTTTTTGATGCATAGCCCAAGTCGCGTTTCCTTAAGTGAAGTGGGGAACGGAAGCTTGCAAATGGCCACAGTGACATCTTCCATTTTTATTGCCGCCTGTGGACTTAACTTCTATTTTCACACGTGCACCACCCGTTGGCGTTATCTCTTCCAAAAAACGGCGCGATAAATTTCTGATGTAGGAGGGCAACCCAACGCAGACGAAATTTTCACGCCGACTCAGGCAGGAAAGGAAAACGCTCTCCCCGATCAAATAGATGCGATTTTTCTTCTTTTTTTTTTTTTTTTTTGGGATAAAACAAAGCTTGCGTGAAGCAAAATGGGCTTCGGGGTCATGAGAAGTCTATTCTCGGAATGCACACACACACACACACACACACACACACGGACCCGCACGCGAAGCCCATAAACGGGAAATCCGCGACGTTCCCATCACCGGAGGTCGTTTAAATGGAAAACATTTATGAAAAGGATGAATTTATCGCAAATCAACTAAACGGAATAACTTTAAAAAATGAATTTTAGTTTCTTGGACGTAAGCCTATGTTTTCTGAGACCCCAAAAGGACAAAAACTGCGTTCATATATATATATATATATATATACTGCAGAGCAAAGCTGAAAACAAAGGAAAAACTTTGAATTTAAAACTAAAGTTGCAAAATAACCTGAAGATCAAAACGCGCAACGCAGCAGTTATGAAAATTCAGAATTCACATTCTTTTAAGAAGAGACTTAAGCAAAAAGATTTTTGACTCATACCAAGTACAACATAGAAAAAGTTATGTATCTATATATATATGCACTGGCAGAAAGTGAAAAAAGAACACCAAGAAAGAGACGTCTGATACCAACGAAATTTAAACAGCATAATAACGGAATACAGGGGATAACGTGATCAAAGCATTATGGCAAAATACAGCTGTATTTCCTGGTAAACTGAAAAATAAAATTTCCATGTGACATGGTTAGTACGAGGTTGAACCGCCATGAACTGCGTCACACTGTGCAATTCTGGCATGGAGTCTGTCGTACAGATGTTGGATGTAAGTTTGGGGTATTGAGTTCCAAGCATCCTCAACCTGGACGGGTAAATCAGGGATGGTCGTGGCTGGCCGTGGAGACCGGATAAGTTGTTGTCCCATAAAATCCCACACGTGCTCAATAGGGGACAAATCCGGTGAACGTGCAGGCCATGGAAGTTGTCTCACACCCTGAAGTGCATGTTGCGTTGCACGTGCCGTGCGTGGGCGTGCGTTATCTTGCCGTAAAACACCACGATGGACCGACCTTACAAATGGCACAACAACGAACTGAATGATGTTGTTGATGTAGGAGGTGCTGTTTAACGTACCCGGTACAAACACTAGTTGTGTACGGGAGTGATAGCTGATCGCTCCCCACACCAGGAGAGCAGGTGAAGGCCCTGTGCGTTGCTGGCGGATGCAAGAACGGTGGAGACGCTCCCCTGTGCGTCTGCGAACACGCATACGGCCATCGGAGGCTCCCAAGCAGAATTTGCTTTGAACACGACAGATCGCCATTGCGTTCTCCAGTGCAGACGTTGGCGATACCACTGCAGCCGTTCCTGACGGTGGGCTGGAGTCAGAGGTACACATGCCAGAGGCACACGTGCACGTAGTCCTGCATCCAGTAGACGGTTGCGGATTGTTCGCACAGACACCGCAGGTGCAACGGCACCGCGGATTTGCGTCGCAGTGGATATTCTGCTTGTCAACGCCGCTCTTCTGATGCGTCGATCGGTCGGCACATCAGTCCTTCTGTGACTCCGGGTTCCACGTCTTCTCGTGTGGGAATGTTCCTCGGACCATCTACGCCATCATCGTACCACCACCGATTCTTCCCGTCCAATTCGCTCCGCAATACGACGATACGACCACCCGGCCTCGCGGAGTCCGACTAGACGACCTCGCTCAAAGTCCGATACCTGCTGAAATCGTACACGTCTTCCATGTCCAGGCATTGCAGCTTCTTCAGGGTCTTCGCACGTGTCCGTACGCCGACGACTGATTACATTCACTTCGCCATATTCCTTAAATACCACCGACGATAATTTGCATATTATGCCGTGCTGTGGCGTAAGCGCTCACCGGTTGGTCTCGAAATTAACATCACACCTACGTTAACTCGACCCGATTAAAATATGTTAATTTCATGATCGTCTGCCAAATCCTTCTTAGTGTTCTTTTTTCACTTTCCGCCGGCGTATTACAACCGTAAGAAAGAGAAAATAAGAAGTTCTATTTTTCATTTTTGCTTCCTAAGCGATGCATAACCCCAAATATACACTATATTGACTAAAGTCGCCGGACACCATTTCAAAAGCAAATGAACGGATCCGTAGCGTTGTTAAGATGCGCGGTACAGCTGCAAACGGTATAAAAACAAGCCTGCAGCTCATATCGCACTGTGAGGTTGAGTGCAAATGTCGCGGCGGAGAGAACTGACTTTGAGAAAATAAATATTGTTGGGTGTTATATTAGTGGGTTGTCCATAAGAGAAACCGAGAAGAGTTTAAACATAGTCAAGTCAACTGTTCTGGATGTACTGAATAAGTGGAAGACACATGTCGTGCCTAAAGCTACAAAATGTACCGGCAGAAGAAAGAAAATCAGTGATAGAGGACGTCGAAGCATCGGGAGAGTCGTTACAGCTAGTCGACTGAGTACTTCACAAGACCTCAGTTTACAGATGAGTAAAAATGCTGGAGCCTCGGTATGTACATGTACCATTCGCAGAGAATTTCATTCTATAGTTTAATGTGGTTGTGCAGCTGCTCATAAGCCTTTCATCTCAACTCGGAATGCTACTCGTCGTGTAGCATCGTTTAAAGAGCATTAATCATGGACGGTAGGTCAATGGAAACGGGTCCTACGGGCTGATGAATCCAGATACAGGATCCATCAGTCTGATGGCCGTGTGTGGGTATGGCGGCAGCCGGGGAAAGCTATTTACCACATTATACTGTTCCTATATGGTCACGTTTGGAGCTGGCAGTGTACTCGAGGGGGGAGGGGGTCCGTGGTATGGTCTCGGCCCATTGGTTATCGTGGACAAACCTGTTAACCAGTACGTCTACCTCGATATTCTGGACAATTATTTCCTACCAACTCAGTGGCAATGCTATGGAACCGAGCCTTGTTGGTTCCAGCAGGATAATGTACCGAGCCATACAGCAAGGACTGTTACGGCGTGATTTGACAATAATTCCGTATCGTGTGTGGACTGGCCAGTACAGAGCACTGATCTCTAATCCCACAGAGCACCTATGAGAATAATTAGAGCGCCGCATAAGAAATTGGGAACCAAGACCTAATACTAAGCAACAGTTAGCGGCAGCTTATGTACTGAATAGAAGCGCATACACATCGCTGTGTTTCAAAACCTTGTCGAAAGCATGTCTCGATGGGTCAGTGCATGCATTAAGGGCAAAGGTGGACAGACACCGTACTAATGTATGTCAATAAATGCTATGTTGTGTTTATCTGCTAGGTGTCCAAAGACTTTTGTCAATATAGTGTATATGCGTATCTACCAACAAATATACCTATTACAACTGCAAGAAAAATAAAATACAAAGATATTTTTTTTCAGATTTACCTCCTAACCGATGCATATCCCGAAAATTGCGAATAGCAATGGGAAAACGACTGTGCTTCCGATTGTGCTTTCACCATCAACCATGGCAAAAATTACTGTAGCTGTCTATTGCGATTTGAAATTTTGGTGTGTGCAAAAGTCCTACCCGTTTTTATAATAGATGCAAATTTCGATCGAAGTAGTTTCGTCACAGATGACGCTGCGATTCCGAATTTTCGGCCAATAAAGCTTGGAGCAGTAGAAAATATAAAGGCACTAGGTTTGTCCGAGTAAGTAATTTTTAACGGAAATCACTGACGGTATAGCAATGCATGCAATAAGAAGCACATCAGACATTGTTTACTATACCAGTTTGACATAGGCACTAGGCAGTTCTGCAGCTGCGGCTTTCCGCCACATCTGTCCAGTGTACGGGGAGGATGCAGATGCAGTTGATGATAGCACATAACACCGTTGGTTTCGGAAATTCCGGGACGGAGGAAGAAGCTGTGAAGATCAACCACGTGTTGGACGCCCATTCAGGTTTCTGACGAGAATTTGGACCAAGCCATAACAAATGAGCCACATCCAGCTGTTCAGGAATTAGCTGAAACGTTGTCGGTACACAAAACAACAGTGGAAAGACGGATGCATGCGCTTGGGTTCATCACCAAGTTCGATAACTGGGTTCCGCGCCAGATTTCTGCAAAGCAACGAGAGGAGAGAATCCGTATCTGTGGTTCTTTGCTTTCTCGTCACAGAAATAAACCCTTTCGGGGTCGAATTGTAACGGCTGATGAGAAATGGGTACTGTACCGTAATGTAAGGAGTCGACGGACTGTGTGCCAAGGTGCGGAGCCTACTCCATCGGCCTCAGAAGAAGAATGTCATCCCAAAAGGATTTTGTTGAGTGTTTGGTGGGATGTTCATTGAATAATCCACTGAGAGGTGTTGGAGCGTAACCGAACGATAAATGCTCACCTCTACTGCCAACATTTGGACAGATTGTGAGAACAACTGATATCGAAACGGCATGCACTCGCCAACCACAAAGGCGTGATCCTTCATCATGATAACGCCAGACCTCATGCTGCTATAATCACTCGGCAAAAATTACTGGATTTTAGTTGGGAAGGGTTACCTCACCCGATGTATACCCCAGACCTGGCTCCTACGTCCTACTACCGTTTTCGATCTTCACAGAACACCTGCGCTCTCCAAACCTTCGATGATGTGGACGATGTGGAAACGGCATTACATGACTTTTTTTAGCCTAAAACACAGGAGTGTTCCCGGCGTGGGATTCACCTACTAGACAGATGGCAAGAGGTCATACAGAATGAAGCCAATTGTGTGAAATCCTAGGTACGTTTGTTATTGTGTTTTCATCCTTTCTTTGTAGCCTAGAAAAACGGGTAGAACGTATGCACACACCCAATATATTGTCCCATTGAAGTCTGTTCATTTCAGAGTGACTCAGTTCTTGAAGAGTTCCACCGCACCAGTCTTTAATATCGTCATCCCACACACGGTGAGGGCGTCGTAGTACATTTCTTCAGTTCATTAAGCCAAACACCAATGCCGTTATTTTTCTGTCAATTTTCAGTCTGCATATGTGTCCAAAAGAGCCTTAGGTTTCTCTGTATGAATTTTTGGAACAGAGTTTCTTAGTTGCATTCTTCTGTATACTTCTTAATTCCTTATACTCTGGGTCAATCCGATTCATAAGATTTTACGATCGTAATTTCTTTCAAAAGCATACATCATTTTCTCTGATTCCTTTGTCAATGTCCAAGCCTCGTATCCTTATGGCATGCTGCTAAAAATGCATGTCTCGAGAATGCCTAACTGAGTTCTGAATGCTTAACTCTCCTCTTCCAAAATTTGTCCATGCCTTTTTTCTTTTTTGCTGTTTAAGTCTTATGTTATACAGTTTCCGAGATATGTGAACTTTTCACATTTTCAAGTTCTATGCCTTCCAGAATGATGTTTTTCCTGATCTCTTTTGCGCCAAATACCATTGTTTTTGTCTTTTCCAGGTTCATCGTTAGTCCATACATTTTACCTCCTCTATTCAGTTCTTGTACCATTTGATCCAGTTTCATTTCATCTTCTTCAACCAGTACCTAGGTACAATGTCATCTGCAAAACACAGATGGCTGAATCTTTGTCCTCCAATGGAAATTCCCGTGTTCTCGTACCTGATTGTGTACAACATTCTCTCCAGATGTGAGATGAACATGCATGGCGATACTGGGTCTCCTTGGCTTGTACATCTGCTGGTGGTAAATCAAGCTCAACGTCTGTCTCCTTGTCCTGTACCTCTGCTGGTGGTAAATCAAGCTCCACATCTGTCTCCTTGTCTTGTACCTCTGCTGGTGGTAAATCAAGTTCCACATCTGTCTCCTATCATAATAGCTGCCTGTGCATTCGTGTTTATTTCTTTCAGAAGCCGAAATATCCTGGCATCCACGCTATGTGATTCCATTACAGCATAGGTGATGTTGTCTTCGATACTGTCAAAAACTGTTTCGAAGTCCACAAAGCATGTGAATACTTTTTTATTATTTCTTCGTGCCTTTTCTGCAATGGTTGTATGTAGTGGCATATATTCGATGCTATCTAGGCTAGCTGCGAAGCGCAGAGAATGCACAAATAAAACTGAATTAAATATACACAAATAAAAGTCAATTATCAACGGTATTAAAATATGTCAATGCTTTCGGTGCGAAAAAAAAACACGTGCGGATTCGCTTCTTTGACTCAGTCTGGAGAGTGAAAACTAACGGCATCACCCAAGCAGCTCTTCCAGAGTCTTTGCACTTCTGATGCGAAAACCTTCCATACAATCACCTGCTAGCGTTTCCATGACAACTTGAATCAGCTGGTGCAGGGGAATGGACCATTGCTTTGGAAAACGGTTCGCTCAGAAAAGAGGAGAGTTAGACTATCTCAATCACTCGCATACTCCCCATAAGAATGTTTCGCGAGAGTTGTTTCAGTTTTTGTGAAGTGTCAATGAATTAAAATCAGATATACTATATCTTAAATTCGTAGCTTTGTTGAGTTCAAACTGTTTTGATAAATTTTGCGAAAGTTTCCCTGAACATCTACCGTCAGAACTTAAAGAACTTTATGCTTCAAATTTTGATACAGCTTGACTAAAAATGAACTAAAGGTGTTTTATTCCTTTGATGAATACAAAAACAAATCAGTAAGAGACATTACGTGTTACATAAAGTTGAATAAATTAGACATAGTGTTTAGTCAGGTGTACAAATTAACAGACCTCATATTAAACTTTCCATCAACAACTGCAACTGCTGAAAGAAGTTTTTCAGCATTAAAAAGAATTAAGATATATCTTAGAGCCACAAAAGGAAGAACTTGACTGTTTTGTCAATATAGAAAATCATTTTTAAATATGAAAAATTACTCGGAAAAAAGATTTTATGAAAACGTAGCACTCAAGTTCACATAAAAGGAGAAGAAGAATGGAATTCATGTACAAATAAATGTTCAAATCTTAATCCTCATAATTATTTGGTATCATGTTAACAATGGCATGTACCTAAAATTAAAAAAAAAGTTACTTCTATTACTTAATAATTAAAAATTAAACTTTGCAATTTAAAAACAAACTGTATACTAGGGGGGGGAGAGCCCAGGTCTCAGACCCAAGACACCCCACTGGGTGTGTGGTACTCCTGTCTTTCCGAAAGCCTGTTTGTTCAGGTGTTCCTTAACCTGTCTTTTTAATCGTTCAGTTAATATTATCATCAAAAGTTTACGCAGATGGCTAATCAGAGCAGTACTTTCATAGTTGTTACATTCTATTGCATTTCCTTTTTTATGGAAACTTTCAAGTTTGATTTCTTCCATTCTTCTCGGGTGCATCCATTCGTCCATATCTTGTTGCAGATTTTGTGTATTTCTTGAAATAAGACGTCGCCACCATTCTTTATCATTTCAAGATGGCGTCACTATAATACCGTCTGCAATTTCTAACATTTCATTTGGATTTTGTCACTTTATATTTTTTTTCACCGCTCCGTGTTAAACGGATACAAGTTTTGCGTGTAACAGGAGAAAGGGTGGCTTGATCGTGCGATCTAATTTTACCTTTTCATTTTTTTTTCTTTTTTGCTGTCGGCATAGCTTTTTTTACGTGATGGAGTAATTTATGCACTAAATTTGCGCTCTTCACTAACACGCGCATCTCTCCAAAATATAGATGTAAATAGAATGCTGTTAAACGTGATCCATTCTCATGGACAGTGTGATCAGGTAGATGATGCCACCGCAGAGATACCTGCAATTTCCAAATTTTTGCAGTGGATTGTCATTCGCGCATTGTGACATTCTTCGACATATACCGGGTTTACGTAGAATTTGCGAAGTAGACTTTAAGTTTACCTTCCTTTTTAGTTCCTGGGATTTTATGCAAATTTGGTTTATTCTCATTAAACGTTTTTGATACTAAACACCACATTTTCTCTCTCGACAAATTTGTGTTTGGCAATCCTGACAACAATTCGAAGTGCAATTATCATATTTTTCGACGTATAAGACGAGACTTCTTTTTTTTTCAGAAGTCCGAGCATCAACTTATACGTCACGTCGGCCTATTTACTGTTTGGTCATTGTAATTTCTCAATGAGAAAACCAAAGAATATTGTGTAAAAATTCGGTCATGATCTGAGCACCCAAAAAGCAATATTACATTCGTAAGAAACTATCCTGAAAGCATACCAAATTTAATATTCCGTTCACTAAGAACTTTTTTAAATGCTATGAAACCGATAAAGGCAGTCCCCTGGTCGCGAACGTCCGACTCACATAAAACCCGTAGTTTCGGACAAACCCTCGCAAAGCCTATTTTTTTTAAATGTGAGTTACATACAGTGTTTCGTAATAACAAACGGTCGCTACTCTCCTCTCTCTCTCTCTCTCTCTCTCTCTCTCTCTCTCTCTCTCTCTCTTATAAATACTGTACACTGTAAAAACATTTCTGAAATTCTCGAGCCATTTCCCATCATTTCTTTCGCAAATTAATGAAGCACATTTCTGATACAACCTTTCCCGTGAAATGACAGAAAGAAACCTAAATTTCACGGATTTTTTTATCTCAGAGGAAAATTCTGAATTTTCAGAAAACTTTTCGCAGTTTCTTTCTTATATTGACGGTAAATGACAGGTATAGATATGTTTTAATGGAAAATTCTAAATTTTCAGAAACCTTTCCGCAGTTTCTTTTTTATATTGATGGTGATTTACCGTTTTAGAAATGTGTTAATGAAAAATTCCGAATTTTCAGAAACTTTTGCGCAGTTCCTTTTGTATATTAACGGGAATACTCTGTTCTCACGTTTTCCATATCCACATGACGAGAAATTACCGGTAATATGAGCGATTGGTGAAAATACTTGAGCTTTCACTAACTTTTAAATTTCAATCGTCTCTCGAATTTCGAAGTTGCGTAGCGAGATCGGATATTGTGTATAGTAGATCGCTTGAACTTTGTTTATTGTGGCACAGGATATTTATTTTCTCCATTATTTTGTGCACCAGCTATTTATTATATATTGTGTTATTGCGCTAAACTGGGTACTTAATTGTAGCAGATGACTACACGATGTCTATGTATAAGTCTTCGGACAACTTAAGACAAAAACTATTATAGCTATTAAGAGTAAATTGTATATTTAGTGGTTATAAAAATACATTTCATCTTTTTTAAAGATAACTGAAAGTCACTGTCAGTTTTAAGTTGCAAAGCTATATTGTTGCTTCCATAAATCACGATGCAAAATGCTTAATATGTGAAAAGTCTTCCTACAGGAAAAAATATTACAAACCTATATTCAGTAAAATAATAAATTCCAACATAAAATAAAATGACTAAATCACCCGCATAAATGACAAATAACAAAGAATCATTGTCGTGCAATTTGTTTTACGATGCACGTGAGTAGGGTTCCTCCCAGCGTTCGTGGCTCAGTGGTTAAAGGCGTGCGTTATGTGTTGAATCTATCCAAGTGACGGGGGCTTGATCCTGACTGCAGCGGAGGAATTATCTGGAGTAAGGGCTGAAAACTGCGGTGTCGTAGATTTTACGGAATTTCCGTTTAAAGACGGAAAACCTAAAATGTATTTTTTTGAAATAAACGGAATTTCTGACTACGGAAAATCTGTGAAAACATGGAAGTTAAAATAAACGGGCATTTTTAAAAACGAAAATTTGTGAAAAAGACGGACACCTACGGGAAACTTTGCTGCACGTTACTTTCAGAAATTTTCCTTGACTTCATGCGACTCACTTTTAGTAGTGTAGTAATCATTATTATCTGTTTGTATGTCTCTCCTAGTTATAAATATTGGATATTGTAGTTATATTGATCATTATTGTGTTAAAGATATTTGGAAGTGTTTCTTTAATGTTTTTCATGCATCGAAAGGTTTACTATAAACAAACATTTGACTTACTGACGTTAGATACGAACCGTACCTAACTGTTCAGACTTATGTACAAATTCGGTTTAAAGACGAACTTAGGAACGGAAAACATTCGTAATTCGGCGATTGCCGGTATTTCCGTTCGGCAGGAACTTAATTAAAATCGCCGTGGCCAGTCTGGAGAGGCAGCTTTATTTTAAAGTGGCTGTTTTTGCGAAGCCGTGAGAATAGGATGGGTACAGCCGCAGTTGATTGACTGATTACAATCGTGTCGATAGTCGGCAGCGCATGTGCTTACAAACAGGAATGACCAGTGGCTAGCGAAAGCCTTTTTTTCAGCACGTCTTTTGTAAAAAAAGATCGTGCTTCTGTTATCGGTTTGTCCGTCCGTCCGTCAGCCTGTACCCACGATATCTATGCAACTATTAGTCCGATTTGAAAAATTGTTTTTGCATTGGGAAGCTTGAAATATGCAAATGATGATCCTTCATATCGTTTTTTTTTTTTTTACGATGTACAATTTCGACGCTAGAGGCCGTGAATGCAGATAATGTCGAATTCAAAAATACGTTTTATTCTACATATTTGCTTCTAAACATCCGATTGATAAAATTATTTCATCTTTCGATTCCATTTATATCGAAGAGTATTTTAGATATAGTTACTTTTTCAAATTACGCATTGATTTTCCCCTAGGGGGTGTAAAAGTAAATTACCTTTTCCTCGATAATTCTTCTTCTAAAACTCCAATTTGAAAAAAAATTATTCAGCGGATACATCTCCTGATGGAAAATCTTTTGCATATAATTTCAAATTCTTGGTAAAGAATACTTTGGCCACCAGGGGGCGTAAGTGTTAATTTTTGCTTCTGATGCATTTGCCATAAAATCGGAGCTTCTAAAATATCGATTGAAAAATTCTTTCACGGACTGATGCCACTCACATAGATCAACGTTTTCGGAATATTTTCTTCTTAAAATAATACACAGTTTCTCCGCCAGGGGCCGTAGATGTACATCTTATTTTAGTCAATATCTCTACTTCTAGGAGTCTGATTTGAAAAATTCGTTCTTTGTTAGATAGTGTTTTCCACGTGACATGTTTTTCATGTAATTTCAAAATTTTCAAGTAATTCATAGACTTCCTGCTTAGGGGCGTAGCGGTAAATTGCGTTTCCCCCTATATCTCTGCTTCTAAATCTCCGATTTGAAAAATTATTTCTGCCCCCGATACAGCTCCTGATGGGAAATCGTTTGCACATAATTTCTAATTTTTGTAAAAAATAGTTTGGCCGCCAGGGGGCGTAAATCTTAATTTCCGCTTCTGTTGTAGCTGCAGCAAAACTTGATATTTTAAATTCTCGATTGAAAAAAACGTCGTTTGTTGGCCGATACTACTGATGACGACAAACCTTTTAGAAACATTTTCTTCTTAAAATAGAGCATGGTTTCTACGCCAAAGGGCGTAGATGCATATCTTATTTTTGTTAATATCTCTAATTCTAGGAGTCAGATTTGAAAAATTCCTTCTTTGTTGGATAATGTTTCTACTGAGAAAGTCTATGAATTACTTGGAATTTCAAAATTTTCGAGTAATTCATAGACTTTCCGCTAGGGGGCGAAAATGTAAATTGCGTTTCCCAATATATCTCTGCTTCTAAATCTTCGATTTGAAAAATTCTATCTGCACCGCATAAAGCTCCTGATGGGAAATCATTTGCACATATTTTCTTATTTTTGTAAGAAATCGTTTGGCCACCAGGTGGCGTAAGCCTCAATTTCCGCTTCTGTTGTATTTGGAGCAAAATAAGAACTTCTAAAAACTCGATTGAAAACAAAAAGTCGTTTGTTGACCGATACTACTCCTCATGTCGACAAATCTCTTAGGATAAATTGCTTCTTGAAAAAATTCACGGTTTCCACGCCAGGGGGCGTAGATGTATATCTTATTTTTGCCAATATCTCTACTTCTAAGAGTACGATTTGAAAAATTATTTCTTTGTTGGATAGTGTTTCCGATGCGAAATTGCTTTCCTATAAATTCCAAATTTTCAAGTAAATCATAGACTTTCCGTTAGGGGGCACAAAGGTAAATTGCGTTTTCTGCGTTATATCTGCTCCTAAAGATCTGATTTGAAAAATTCTTCCTGTATCGCATACAAGACCTGATGAAAAATATTTTTAACATAATTTCTAATGTTTGGTAAATAATGGTTTTGCCGCCAGGGGTCATAAGTGTTAATTTCTGCTTCTGAAGTATTTGTTGCAAAATCTGGGCTCCTGAAAACTCGACTAATTTTTTTTTCTTCGACCGATACCGCTTATATGGATAAACCTTTTGAAAATACTTTTTTCCTAAAAAAATGCATGGTTTTCCCACCAGGGGATGTAAAGTCACATCATATTTTTGTCGATATCTCAGTTTCTAAGAGTTCGTAAGCTCACGATTCTGTTTACAGCAATATCTGAGGGATTAAAAACCCGATTGAAAATCTTCTTTCTTTCGTCAGATCAATTGTTTTCCATACCGGTTGAATTGACTTTGAATAGCTTTTATAAATTTAATTTGCGTCCAAACGGATTCAAAAGACATGCTTATTACACCCGAAAATTCGGTGTCATCTTCCTTGTTCGCTTTGTCAATAGCTGAATTGCATCTCTCAACTGAATTAAAATCAACGTTTGCTCCTATTTATTACGCTTATCGTAATTTATTGCACGTTCCTGATTGAAATCAAAATCCCTTATGGCTACTGATCTCAATCGGACTCTGAGAAAGCAGCGAACGATAACTCGAACTGCAAGCAAGCATCCTTCTCATTTTTTATAGTTCTTGTTTTTTCTTCTCACTTTCGCGCCGCGGCTTTTCCTAATGATCAGCCGAAAGGAAGAAATATGAATGAGTTACTTGGTAAGACAAACGAGCTTACTTTTTTTGAAAAGGAAAATGCACAAGTGACCTCACTTTCTTTTTCTTTCAATATTTAGTGAAACAATAAAGTTATGGTTAAAGAATTTGGGTGCACTTTAAACTTCGGTCCCTGTCGTCTGCTTCAACCAACGCGCGGATGGATTTACGGGAAATGACACGTGTAGCGATAGATGACGCTGCCGCTGCTTGCTTGTACTTGGGGTTTGCTCCCCCGCTGTGTGTGTTACGTAATCGCTCTTTGCCCAGTGCGTGAGTCGTGAGGCCCGTTGACTTACTTCTGTTCGCCCTGTTATAAGTGACTTGTGTTTTTTCCAGCGGGCCGCGGGTGGCACAGCGGGCAACGTTCGTGACTGCCACGGAAAGGACTTTAGGTTCGATCCTAGGCAGGTATGAACGCTCGATCCACTAAACATCTGCCATGCGTCGGATGGGCACGTTAAGCCGTCGAACATCGGATACTGACCCCCCCCGGTAATAAATGAGGGCGTCTTCCTACCCTTTCTATTTCGCTTCCGTGTCACTTTCCTATCGGGCACGGTAGCCCAAATCTCCTACCTTCCTATTTCTAAGGGTTGTTTAAGACCTGGGGTCAGACACTCCGTTCCTAAAATCCCTCTACATATGATCTGATCTGTTTTTTCCAGCGTGCGTTGTAGCTCTGTCAGTTGCGATGTGGAACTGGATTCGTTTCTTCGACGAAGTTGGGAAGGATGAAGAAACATGCATTTCTCCGTTTTCAACTTTTTGCTGAGAGGAAAATGCGGTAGGTTTTCCACACTTTTTGTTGCTCTTAATACTTTCTGAACATTAAAAATATCCAATATATGTCCAATAAGTTCCATAACTGACGTAACTGTAGTGGGGAAAAATATCATGGGTATGCCAGAATACAGCAGACATTAGCTAATCAGCGAACAGCTGGAAACCGGTTTATTCTGGTATTGATAAAGGTCAGACGGGCATTAAGGGAGTCATAGCAGGCGTTCTCGTCCCATTCCATTTTAGCCATGGAAGAGCAGAGAATAAACATCCGTTGAAGAAGTGTATGGAGACACAGTATTACCATAAAAGAAGTGTATGGAGACACAGCGATCATCATCAGAAGGTTCTCACCCGTCACCATTATTATAAAAGAAGTGCATTATCATAAAAGAAGTGTATGGAGACACAGCATTATCATAAAAGAAGTGTATGGAGACACAGCATTATCCCACGGCACAGTCCTCGAAAAGTAAGGAAGATTTGGTGACGGGTGAGAATCTTTTGATGATGATCGGAGATCCGGGCGTCCCTCCAGCGTGTGCGGACAGCGGAAAAAAACGAAAAGGTGCAGGATCAGCTAAAACAAATTACCGAATAATGGTGAGACTTTTGATTGAGTCGGTGGGCATCAATAAGTCTATCTGTCATGAGATTCTAAGCGAGAATCTGGTAAAACGAAAAGTTAATGCCAGATTGGTACCCCGCATTCTGAATGATGACCAAGACTTTTGGCTGAGTCGGTGGGCATCAGTAAGTCTATCTGTCATAAGATTCTATGCGAGGATCTGGGAAAACGAAAATTTAATGCCAGATTGGTACCCCGCATTCTGAATGATGACCAATACTTCTGGCTGAGTCGGTGGGCATCAGTAAGTCTATCTGTCATAAGATCCTGCGCGAGGATCTGGGAAAACGAAAACTTAATGCCAGATTGGAACCCCGCATTCTGAATGATGACCAATACTTCTGGCTGAGTCGGTGGGCATCAGTAAGTCTATCTGGCATGAGATTCTACGCGAGGATCTAGGAAAACGAAAACGTAATGTCAGATTGGTACCCCGTATTCTGAATGATGACCAAAATGAGGCTCGTTCATTGAGCTGTTTCGATCTGTTGGGCACTGCAGCTGAGGATCCTGATTTTTGCTTCAAAATTATTGCAGGAGATGAAACATGGGGTCTGCAGTTTGATTCACAAAACAAGCGGAAAAGCGTTGAATAGAGGGGGACCCACACAATCATGCAGACATTACATCTATCCAAGCAACCGTGACAAAACAACTTGCAGACATCCCGGAAAGTAATTTCCAGAACTGTTTTCATGATCTTCAGAAACGCTGGGAACTGTGTGTTGATTCAGAAGGGCGGTAATTTGAAGGCGACCAGGATTAATTGTGAGTATGGCACTTTTTTAGCACGTTTTTTGTAAAAAAAGATCGTGCTTCTGTTATCGGTTTATCCGTCCGTCCGTCTGTACCCACGATATCTCAACAACTATTAGTCCGATTTGAAAAATTATTTTTGCATTGGGAAGCTTGAAATATGCAAATGATGATAATCCTTTATTTATTTATTTTTTACAATGTACAATTTCGCCGATAGAGGGCGTCAATGCAGATGATGTCGAATTCAAAAATACGTTTTATTCCATATATTTGCTTCTAAACATCCGATTGAAAATAAAATTATATCTTTCGATTCCATTTATGTCGAAGAGTATTTTAGATATAGTTACTTTTTCAAATTAAGTATAGATTTTCCGCTAGGGGGCTTAAAAGTAAATTATATTTCCCCGATAACTCTTCTTCTAAAACTCCGATTTGAAAAAAATTTTCTTCAGCGGATACATCTCCTGATAGAAAATCTTTTGCATATAATTTCAAATTTTTGGTAAATATTACTTAGGCCACCAGGGGGCGTAAGTGTTGATTTTTGCTTCTGATGTATTTGCCCTAAAATCTGAGCTTCTAAAATATCGATTAAAAAATTATTTCGTGGGCTGATGCCACTCATATCGATAAACCTGTTCGGAATATTTTCTTCTTAAAATATTCCACAGTTTCTCCGCCAGGGGTGTAGACGCACATCTTATTTTTGTCAATATCTCTACTTCTAGTAGTCCGATTTGAAAAACTTCTTCTTTGTTGGATAGTGTTTTCCGTGTGACATGTTTTTCATATACTTTCAAAATTTTCAAGTAATTCATAGACTTTCCGCTAGGGGGCGTAGCGGTAAATTGCGTTTCCCCCTATATCTCTGCTTCTAAATCTCCGATTTGAAAAATTCTTTCTGCACCGGATACAGCTCCTGATGGGACATCGTTTGCACATAAGTTCTAATTTTTGTAAAAAAATAGTTTGGTCACCATGGGGCGTAAATCTTAATTTCCGCTTCTGTTGTATTTGCATGCAGCAAAATATGAGCTTCTAAATTCTCGATTGAAAAAAACGTCGTTTGTTGACTGATGCTACTCATGTCGACAAACCCTTTAGGAAAATTTGCTTCTTGGAAAAATGCATGGTTTCTACGACAGGGGGCGTATATGTATATGTTATTTTTGTCAATATCTCTACTTCTAAGAGTACGATTTGAAAAATTCCTTCTTTGTTGGATAGTGTTTTCGATGCGAAATGTTTTTCCTATAAATTCCAAATTTTCAAGTAAATCATAGACTTTCCGCTAGGGGGCACAAAGTTAATTCTGCGTTATTTCTGCTCCTAAAGCTCTAATTTGAAAAATTCTTCCTGTATCGCATACAAGACCTGATGGAAAATATTTTTCACATAATTTCTAATGTTTGGTAAAGAATGGTTTAGCCGCCAGTGGTCATAAGTGTTAATTTCTGATTCTGAAATAATTTGTTGCAAAATCTGGGCTCCTGAAAACTCGACTAATTTTTTTTTACTTCGACCGATACCGCTTATATGGATAAACCTTTTGAGAATACTTTCTTCCAAAAATAATGCATGGTTTTCCCACCAGGAGACGTAAAGTCACATCTTATTTTTGTCGATATCTCAGTTTCTAAGAGTTCGTAAGCTCACGATTCCGTTTACAGCAATATCTGAGAGATTAAAAACCCGATTGAAAATCTTCTTTCTTTGGTCAGATCTATTGTTTTCCATGCCGGTTCCATTGACTTTGAATAGCTTTGATAAATTTAATTTGCGTCAGAACGGATTCAAAAGATGTGCTCATTACACCCAAAAATTAGGCGTCAACTTTCTTGTTATATTCTTCATTGCGTCAGTCCTGGAACTTTTTGGACGTAAGTTGTAGTTATATAAATTCGAAACTGTAACTGTATTTGTACTGGCCTTGTCTTATATTGAGGATCGACTTATCTGTAAGTGAAGATAAGGAAATTGAAAAGTTTAACCCATTTGACTTATAAGCCGAAACAGTTCTTTCATCTGTATTCAAATCCTTGCTGAAGTCGAAAATCCCCGCTTTGATAAAAAATAACTTCCTTAATTTAATTTTAATCATTTTAGCCGCTGACGCTAACTATTAAATTGGCGATTTCCAAAACTGTTTCACAGGTAAATTGTAAGGCGCGTACCCAGAGATCCTGTGTCATGATTGAGCGAGGCCGAAGACCGAGCAGAGCTCTCTTTCTGAGACTCGAGACAATTAGTTGTTCGGGCATAGGTACGAGATGACCTATCCTATCACTGCGATTTTTTTGAGGGAAGTCAGGCCCAAAGACGAGCGGAGCTCTCTTTACGAAACACGAGACAATTAGTTGTTCGGGCATAGGTACGAGATGACACTTCCGATCACTGTGATTTTTTGCGTGCGATTGGACATCCTCCATAGTCAGGTTTTGACGCCTTTTGATTCCTGAAATTCCGTGTCATTCAAGAATAATCGTCGAAAAACTGGCATTTTATGGGGTTTTCCAGGTTTTGAGAAAGGGTCGTTGACACCTATTTTCTCCAAAGATGTTCAGCCGATCGCGGTGACACTTGCCACAGAGAAAGGGGCGGACATGGAGAGCGACATGGGGTTGGTATCATGGTGATTGATCGTGTCATATAAAAATAATGACAATTAAAAAACTGACCAATTTTAATAATAATTGAAAAAATCTGCTCTCCATACGAGACTCGGGGCAATTAGTTGTTCGGACATAGCTACAAGACACATCCGATCACCACGAGGCGTGCTATTGGACATCGTCCATGGTCAGGGTTTGACGCCTTCAGTTTCCTGAAATTCCGTGTTATTGAGGAATTTCAATCAAACCTAGATGGCCCTTTACTTGAACCGTTTAACAAAAGTTCGCTGACTAACATTAATTAAAAAAATCGTTTGAATTGGAAAACGAAAAATGGAAAAACTCCGTCTATTAGCTCAACACTTGCTTAATCTATACTAATGAAAGGAAGTTTGTGTAAGTGTGTGGGTGTATGTTCTTTCGCGATACCGAATTAAAAACGTGGTTCTCGATCTGAGTGTGTCTTGCCGCTTTGTTTACATGTAACCTGATCAGAAAAAAGCGAAGGCGTAAAGGAAAGCAGTTCATGATAAATTTTAGGCATTTCTTTTTTAGAATGTTTCGTACTTTTGTTCTGGAAGTCATAACTTTTACGCGTTAGTTTTTTAGAATTTGTTAAAATAGACGCCTTAATGAGCTTAACTATTTTCCATGATTCCTTTCACAAATTAACGAAGCATATTTCTGAAACAACCTTATCCGTGAAATGAGGAAAAAAACCTCCTGAATTTCACGGATTTTTCATAAGCCAAGAAAATTCTGAATTTCCAGAAACGTTTCCGCAGTTTCTTCCTCATATTGACGGGAAACTGCCATTTATAAGAACTGTCAGTGGAGAGTTTTATTGCCCCTTTTCTCGTGCTCCTATGATAAAAAACTTCGGGTAATAGGAACGATTTGCGAGAGCACTTAAGGTTTGATTAACTTTTAAATTGATTGTATGATGTCTATGTATCTGTCTGGGGAGTCCTTAAGTCAAAAGCTCTTATAGCTTCCAAGAGCAAATTTTGTACTCAGGAGTTTCGTGAAATAATACTATAAAGCAGTACATTTGACATTTTCTTAAACGTAATGGAAAGTCATTATCAATTTAAAAAGGTCTTGTTATCCAAAGCAATCTGTTACTTCGAAAAATCACGATTTAAAAAATACGTGTTTTGTAATTAGTTCTTCTACAGAAAAAATAAAATTACTGCAAACGTATTCAGAAAAATAAAGACTCCATCAGAAAATAAAATGAGTAATTCACCAATATTAAAAAAAAAAAAGTCATTTCATCATCGAACAATTAGCATTGTACTTTATACGCAGGAGGTCTGAACGAGAATTTCTGGCTCACCAGTAAGACACGCGCATCACGTTTAGAAGTTCGATGGTTCAAATCGCACCAAGAACGAGTACGGAAGGGTTCGTTAACTTCGTACACCAGGCAGGAAACTGGCCGAGAAAGTTAGAACTAATGATTTTGCCAAATTTTAGTAAAAACACAAAAAAAAAAACCCAAAACGTATTTTTCCGAAAAAAAAAAAAAAAAAAAAAAGTACCTGAATTACTTACTACGGAAATTATGTGAAGATACTAAAGTTAGAAAAAGAAGATACTTTTAAAACGGAAATTTCGTTAAAAGACGGACACTTACCGGCAACTTTGTTGCACGTTATTTTCAGAAATTTTCCCTGTATTCACACCACTTATTTTGTAGCTAACATTTGGTACGACGAGGTTTGAAAATTAATTAACAAAACTATTGTCGCATGCTGTGTTTATGGGTAGCACCCTATGAATTTCGCCTTAGCTTCGGTGAGAGTTGCAAGACACGGCAGAGGCCATTTGTGATGCTGCGTTTCTTGCTGCCACGTGTGGTGGTAGGTAGTTATTTTTTTTTTCATTCGCTTGGTTTCAGTTGGCTGCAAATTCTTTAGTCTTCCACGGAGCTCAGAATTTCTTTGTGTGTTTGGCTATTTCTTGCTTTTCTAGGCATCGGAAGATTAAACTTGCCCTTCTTTTAAAAGTAAATTAGCTAAGTAGACAAACTTTAAAAGATCAAATAAATTATAAAATTGTTTTGCTTGAAATATGCATTTTATGGGCAATTTGCGCGTTTCATGCATTCACTTGCATTAACTTCAAAAATGGCTAAAATATACACCTTCGTATAATCCGGACTCTAATCATAAACATTTTCTGTTTCGTAAAATCGGAGGATAAAATTGCTTATAGTCGATTTGCTGGGAGTGTGCTATGGAAACCATGCAGGAATGCGTTGCTCATAAGACTTTGCGGCAAAACAATCTTCTGGTAAATAAACTGTTTACGAATCTTGTGAAAATGCGTTTATTTTGGCGTAATATACAGTAAAGAAGCGAGCGAGCTTTCACTACCAACGGGTAGCTTCATCAGGCTGGACTAACGTCTAAAGACTACTCTCGCGTGAGTCCCATCCTCTGTCTACTTAGCAACGGATGGTGTAACCCAGTTCCCAAACTTGCACAAAATCGCATCTGAATTTCAGTTAGACTTTTGATTTTGACACGAGGTCAAGCTGCCCTACACTTTGCGTGAAGTGCAGGGCCGGATTAAGGTAAGAGTAGGGCTCTAAACTAAGATGTCTGAGTGGGCCCTAAAGGGCTCATGACGGAGAATCTTTATGAAGTCCATTAAAACACCCAAACCTCTAGCGGTCGGTTTTTATAATTAACGTTTTGTGCAATCGTTTTAAACTGATAAATTATCTTCACACTTTTCATAGCAACATGTTACTGTATTTTTCACCATTCTAACGAGAACATGCGTTAAATATTTAAGATTCTTAGATTTAGTCTTTGACTTTTGTTTGATTTAGCTTAGCCTATTTTCTTGGTGCATCTCTTTCGACAAGCAAATTACAGAAAATAAAAAGAGTGAAAGAAATTCCTGGATTTTTTTTTTGGTTCATTTACATAACGTTCAAAGTCTAAAATGATACAAAGACACTATAATTGTTCAGTCATTTTTCATACATATTTAGTGCGTCAGCATGTATATCATATTAGCAGAAGTAAAGCAGTCTAGTCATACGAATACGCGCAAAATGGAATGTGTGAATTGTCATAGCCGGAAAAACATACTTTGGAAAATTAATTATGTTTATCATTTGCATTTTTTCTTATGTTATGTTATGGCTAATGTTTATCATGCGCTTATTTATTTGCTGCTTTTAGTTTACTAGAACAGATCCAGCTTACCATATATTTAGGGTGGGCAGCACCCTTTAATGAGAACTAAATCGTTCTTCTCCATTTTTGTTCAGTCTGAAAACTCATGATTTAAAATTACAGCAGTTCCTTAGTGAAGATTTTTTAAACAACTGATAGATCCGTAATTTCTGAGATCCTCAAGGTTTATTTTTATGTAACAGGATGACTGTAGAATTGTTCTAGTCGTAAGCAATCTTCCCTTTATTGAGGCATTAAGTGAAAACCTGGGCCAGTGAAGTTTCAATTCCTCTAATGGTTTCTTGTATAATTGTATGTATATGTTACCGTTAAAGTGTATAATTCAATTACTTCATAGAATACCTAGTTATTTCATGAAATAACTGATCAAGTTAGTTAAAGCGTGTAATAAATTAATAATTCCACACTTTAACTAGTAATTCTATGAAATAACTAGGTATTATATAAATTAACTAATGATAGACAGTTAAAAGTGTAAAATAAACAATTTCACTGAATTATACAGCATACAAAATGTTATTTATATAAAGACACAATAAAATCCTTTGTTACAACAGGGATTACTAAAATGGCATTTGGAATTGCATAAAACATTATTTCTAAAACAATACATTTTTTGTTGACACACTGCGTTGTGCATGAACATTTTTTAAATCCCCGACCGGTACCTAAACTTTCAGCTGTAGCAACCGACCGGAGCGATTTCTCTATATCCGGCACTTCTTCGATCTGAATTAGTTTTTGTTCACAGACGCTGAACTGGGATCGGGAATAGAGCTGTTTTATGCGGCCGTTTCTTGTTCCCAATTGAAAAAAATCCTTCTTCGGTTATTTTCATGATAACAGCTAAAATAGATCTGGCGTCACCCCTTCCTCTGTCAACTTCAGGTACGGGGATACGGACTGTAATTCCCACAGAGGCTTCAGAATGAGATTTATCTGACATTAATTTCATCTTCTTAGCTTGAATTTCCAAACATTCTTTAGAGTTTTCTCTTTCCCTCTGAACATTCAGTTCATTAAAACACAATTTGCAGATCTTCTGTACAACTTATTTCCGAAAAATTTTTAAATAACAAAACGAAACATAAAAGTTGATATCATTATTATTATATAATACTTTATAGTGGGTTGAAAATGGTGTGCTATTTCTGACCAGTGGTTCTCATTTTACAGTCTTTTGAATTTGGGATTTATTTGCTCGGTTATTTTACACTTTAACTGGGTGTAGTTCGTTATTCTGTGAAATAACTAGTTAAACCATAGAATATATGTGAGTTTTACGCTTTAACTGATATTTCATGAACTAACTAGGTATTCTATGAAATAACGAATATCATACTTTAACGATAACATATACATAAACAGAGAGAGAGACAGACAGACAGAGAGAGGAAGAGAAAGAATGTGAGAGATGTGCTGTGTATTATTTTTATAGCGGCATGCCTCCTGGGACCTTGCTGACGGTGGGCCTCTAGGCTATAAGCCCCGTTAGACCTCCCAATAATCCCGCCCTGGTCACGTGCAGTATGTGACTTCGATGAATTGTCGCATGCAGTTATCGCAACAATTTATTTCATACGCGTTTATAAAATGCATGAGAATTTTTTGGAAGTTTTATTTCGGGAACTTTTTCTCACCTTGTATTCGTGAGTCCGTTTGTAATGTAATTTTGAAACAGCTGGGACCTTTATCGGGAACCCTAAACTTGACATGTGTTTTGAGAATGCACTTTGTATGAATTTGTAGGAGTGCTGTTTTACGTACATAAACATAAAATCCTCAAAAGCTTTTTCTCGAACAGTATATGAAATTTATAACAACTGCTGAAAATACTAATGCACATCGCTTTAATGCATTTTCACCGTGCTGCATGATAAATGCTTCGGAGATATAAAAAAATATGCCTTAATGCGAAATACAAAGCTGCGATATACGTGCAGTTGATGTTTTACTGAGATGGATTTCATGATATGCAGAGAGTAGGCATGTAAAACATTCCTAAATATATTTCCCCTTAAGAATATCAAAAATAATTCCTCTAAGAGACCAGACTGCTCTCGTAAATCGTACACGCGACCAGCTTCGTTGTACCACAAATTCTGAACAGCTCCACAGTATTCTTTTGAGTTTCTTAAGTTTTGTGTTTGAGTTTCTTGATGCATTTCTCAAAATTAATTCATCCTGGAACTTTGCACATTCATCTCATAAATCACCTTCACCATTTTTCGCGTTCCTTTGCTCATTTCCCATGCGATCGCCCGACGACGCTTCGTGAATGAAATTCCTGAAAGTGAAGCGCATACAGGACTGCGAACTTTAGGCTCACACGTTTTTTTTTGTTTAATGCAAAGTGAGTGCGCGTCCGTTTCAATGATGAAATACTGTGGGAAAATTATTTCAACTTTCTGGATCAGCTTTGGGTTCACTGATAGGATTGTGTATAACTCTTGCAGCATTGGTGTACGCAATTTGTTCGCAGCTGTATTTTTTTCTTTCATTTTGGCAAGAACACCACCCGTTTTTATACAGTGTTTCGCTTGGTGTTTCGACGGAGGGGAAAAAAAGAACGCCTTAAAGAAAATGAACTGTCAGCCTGAAAATAATTTTACAGTAACTCTGATACTTATTCGGAAATTTTGTAGAAACTTGATAAGAAAGTGCTTTACCTAGGTACGAATCCAAAATAATATTCTCACTTTATTGTCATTTAAAGAGTATGCCGCAGAGCGAACCATTCAAGTGCATTTCTTATGAAATAAAACACAAGTTCATTGCCGAATACATTACACCATCTATAATGAATTTGCTTTTACTGGTAGTTGTTGTAGTAGTTATAATGAATAACGTTAACTGCTAGTAGTTATGTTGTAGTAGTAGTGATTTATGATGAATAAAGTCTTATGCTGGTTGTTAATAGTAACACTTAATGAAAGAGACCTAACAGCCAGACAGAGGTCTGACAAAACTATGAACTGAGAAAAACGTACTTACTAAGAAAACCTTTTATTAGGGAAACTCCTGGTATTATCCACACATACTTCACAGGTCACACAACTACTCGATATCTGGCTCTCACATATAACGAAGTTCCTCTCACATAAACGAAGCTCTCTTTACACCAAACGAAGATCTCTTCACACCAAACGAAGATCTCTTTACACATAAAACAAAGCTCTCTCACGTAACACAAAAGCTCTCTACGCACATAAACAAAAGCTCTCCACATATGAACAAAAGCTCTCCCTACGCACATCAACAAAAAGCTCTCTTAGGTATCGTTGAACGCGCCTATTTATACTGCCTAACACCACGTCATGACTTACACTCATTGCCACATATCATTCAGTGGGAGAAATAACATCTCGTTAAGTAAGAAGATAATTTACACAGGAAAATAAAATAACGAGAGATAGTAAAATCAAAAAGAAACTGAATCTAGAGTATACGTTACACATCTATATACCATAACACACAACTCACATAAATCTACCATCTCCTTTAATGGCAGTAAAAACAAAGATTCGATTTTTTTGCTGAGCTTTCGCACTCCGCTAGGAGGTTAATGCTCGGCAAATATTAAGCATTTGTATTCTATACGCCATTAAAGGAGATGTTAGACTCATATGAGTTTCGCTTTAAATTCATTGTTTTAATATAAATTTATGTTCAAGTTTTTCCGTCATCCCAAGCATTTGTTTAAACATCTATGTACTATCATCTTTACTGCCATTCAAATCGTTAAGGCAAGGTTTTCACCCAGTTAAAACGTGCTGAATCACAGAAACATGGAAAGTAATGGAAAATTATGAGACAACATAATTTTCGTTCCTATTCAAAGTCGCTAAGGTAAGTGCGACAACTGACTGGAAAATTTTATATAATGGAAGCTATAAAAGTTACAGAAAATCATGGAATAATATAATATACATTTCAATTAAATCGTTAAGCAAATTACAATTGTAAGAGGGGAAATTTTATATCACGGAAGCTGAAAAATGGAAAATAATGGCATATAATGATATTCTTACTTCAATTCAAATCGTTACACTGAGAACCACTGCCAGCGTAGAAATTTTTAATCTTAGAAAATGGAGAAGGCAGGGATAATTAGTGTACGCAATGATTTTCATTTCTATTAAAATTGTTAAACCAAATAAGACTCCCAGCGGATATATTTTGTTTCATGGAAACGGAAAAAGTAGTGAAAAATCATGGAAAAAACAAATTAATAACGAGGAAGTATACATCAATCATGTAGAAAATAGTGGAACTATACTACTAATCCGATTTATTAGCGTAGGAACATGTAAACATCTAGTTGATGTTGCAAGCTCTTGCACATCAACCAGATGGGTTTTTCAAGGAAATTACACAGAAACTGCAGTTTTTGACTAACTTCCTTGAAAAAAAATTGTTTGAAAACAATGTTTATATATATTCCGACGCCAATAAATCGGATTACTAGCATAGTTTTACCACAAAGCATGGGATACTGTGGTTTTTACCTTTATTTCAATCGTTAAGCCAAGTGCAAACTCGGGGGAAACATTTTATATAAGGTAAAGAATAGTAATAAAAATCATGGAATAATATAATTTTTATTTCTATTAAATCGTTATGCCAAGCATGACTTCCTCCACGGAAATTTTTTTCATGCAAGCTCAAAAGGCATAAAAATAATCTGACACTATAATACTTACTTCTATTCAAATCGCAAAGCCAAGTACGACTGCCCCAGTAGAAATTCAGCATAAAAGAAGCTAGAAAAATTATTGAGAATTATGGGATACTGTAATTCTCGTTTCTAGTAAATTGCTAAACCAAGAGCTACTTCAGCGTCGAAATATTGTACATGGAAGCTAGAAAAGACATAGAATAGCATGGGATACTATAATTTTCATTTCTACGCAGATCGTCAAGCCTAAGGAGAAATTTTGTAACACAGAAGCCATAAAAGCTCTGTTCACCGTAATGTGACATTCCACTCCTAGAGTGGAATGTCACATTACGGCGAACAGTGTGGATATTGCCACACTACGGCGTATCCTTTCAAATCGAGCTGAGATACGCCATAGCGATATAGTGATACGCCATAGTGTGGACTGCCATACTACGGCGAATCCTTTAAAATCTGAGCTGAGATACGCCATAGTGACATATTGATACTCCATCTAGGATGGAGTGAAAAAATCGTTTTTTGGAAATTCATATCAGCTGGATTTGGGAAATTTGAAGGCACCCAACATGTGTAGCACGCCAAGATTTGAAGCCCCTACACTCCATCTTCAGGTGCCCCACGGGGGTTGAAATTTGCAAAAAATGTCGTTTTTGCATCATTTATATGATTTTTTTGTTTGCAATATTTAAAAAAATATTAAGTAGTCTGGGGATGGAAAACACAAATAATGATACATAATTGATATATAAAAAATTTAGAATTTTCGGCATTCACCTTCAGGTGCTCCAAGAAGCTGAACTTTCCACAAAAAGTTAGGCTGTAGCGCATTTTTTTGGTTACGATAGGGAAGTAGGATGAAAATCCATAAATATTATAGTGTGTAAAACTGTTAAACAGGTGCACTGAGAATATGCTGAGAAAGCATAAAGTACCTTTATTGGAATATAGGTATGTACTAATTACAAGAGGCAGAGTTAGTAGTAATAGCACAGGAAAATATACGTTATACGAATGGTGTAACTAAATACACGAAAAATTGTATTGAACTTCAGCTTGGATTAAAACCTATATTAAAAGAACATAGTAAAGATAAAAGTACAAAATTCAGTGCTGGTTACACTTGGAATTCCGACTTTGGAACGTTTTCATAATGTTGCGTGATTGATTCCTTGCGATAATGATCCGTGTCTTTGCTCTGCCCCACAAACTGCTGCTGAAACTACAGTGACTAGATAAACACACCTTTCAGTTCGTTGGGAGTGACAGGGAATCCATTTGGTTCTCTCCAAACACTCATAAAATTGTGAGATCTTAGGGATGTCAAAATTTTACCTCTTTGTCAAAATATTTTGTATTGCTTCATCAGGTATCTGTTGAATTAGAGGTGGCCGAGATCGTTCATTTGTTACAAACCAATCTGTTATATCAATGTATTGTTTTGCGTTAAAATTCGCGTTAGGTACGTGGAATTGTCTCAACGTATCTTCCTTATGTCTAGCTGCAATGATCCTTCTTAATGCCATCCCACGTGTGGCTTCCCGTTCATCAATCAACATGGAAAAGAATATATTTTCAGGATGTAGCAAAAAAAGCATTCCTTTGGATTACCTCATCAGCAGTACTCCTAAGATTTTCTGGTAGATTACGTGATCCTCCTAACATTATCCTGATGTGTCGAGCTCCATTGGTGCAAGAAGGATTCATCTTAATGGTGAACCATGTTGAGATATAAATCTTCAGGATGAAAGTAGAAATGGAAACAAGATTCGCTGAACGATCTTCGGTGGCGATGTAGAGGCGAAGTGTTCTCGGTGTAGCTATTATCTAACGAGAATGTGCGAGAATGGGCCAGGTTTTTCCAAGGCAAGGTCTTCCGAACAATTGCCAGATGAAACTGCTTGATGTATGCGATATAAGTATTTTTGATCTGCGCTAAGATCATCTTGGTTAATAGTAGGGAAGTTTTCAACTACTGTGGGATTAAATGAAGTCATATTTAATTCTTCATAATTCATAATAGCTGTAGTTATAGGTCCAGAATAGGATTTTGGGCAACGAGTTCCACCATCGAGCTTCTCCATTAGATGTCTAAGTGGTTAGCCATTTGTATGTAATACACAGATCAGCCACTGGAGTGGTCTATGAAGATCTAACTCAATTAATCTAATCACTCCTCCTTTTGAACCAACGTTGACATTGGTAATGTCGCATCTAACTGCAGATAAACCATTCATGATGAGAGACATTCATGTGAATTTCACCCTTCTCAAAGAAATTCGTGATGCCTGTTTTGATTGTTACTGCTTCTCCTGTGGTAACAGCGATGTGGCTTATATATTTGGAATCAGGTTCTTCCACAAGGGTAATGTGTTCTTGTATAGTGACCCTTGTGTGTAGCTTTTTTGAACTTGAGTCTGTGTTTTGGCTTTTCGAACATCAAAAACAGTACTGTTATTTCATTTGGCTTAGTTGCTTTTAATTCGTTCCTTAACGTTTTACGTTCTCTTCGAATTTTACTTCTATCGACCACGGAACAAGTATCAGTTGCAGTCACTATGCCAACGTCTTGAAGAATTGCAGATGTAATGGCAGCAGCACTTCTGTCAGATATCTGTATCTGTCGCATTCTCTTGCAACCATAGACAAACTTGAACGCATCTTAATGTTTTCTCTTGAAGAGGATGCTTCACTTGTAGCCACTGCAGTGAAATGCGCATCATTGGATATGTCGTCCAAATTTTCAACGCTGTCGTCACTATCTGGTAATTCTTGGCTGTCCTGAGATTTGACAGCAGTTCTGCTTGCAGCTTGTAACTCTACCTCCCTACATTTTTGCCTCATACCACAAATACAAGACAGGAGAGGAAATGCTTTTAAATGCCGCAAGCGACGTATGTAATGGTGGAATTTTAAGCTTATTGTGGCACTCGAAGATTAATGCCTAAAATTCGGAATTTTTTTATGTATCAATTATGAATCATTATTTGCGTTTTCCAACCCCAGGGTTGTTAATATTTTTTTAAATAATGCAAATAAAAATTCTTATAAATCATGCAAAAACGACATTTTTCGCAAATTTCTTTCAACGTGGGGCACCTGAAGATGACGTGCTAGAGGCTTCAAATCTTGGCGTGCTACACATGTTGGGTGCCTTCAAATTTCCCAACCCCAGCTGATATGAATTTTTAATTTTTTTCTTTTAACTCCTTTCAAATCGAGCTGAGATACGCCATAGTGACATAGTGATACTCCATACACGCCATAGTGTGGATTGCCACAGAACGGTGAATCTTTTAAAATCAGAGCTGAGATACGCTCTAGTGCATAGTGATACTCCATACACGCCATAGTGATACTCCATACACGCCATAGTGATACTCCATACACGCCATAGTGTGGATTGCCATACTATGGTGAATCCTTTAAACTCCGAGCTGAGATATGCCACAGTTACATAGTGATACGCCATACTCGCCATAATGTGAATTGCCACAGTACAAAGAATCATTTTAAATTGAGCTGAGATACGCCATAGTGCCATAGTGATACTCCATACACGCCATAGGGAGGATTGCTATACTACGGCAAATATTTTAAACTCCGTGCTTAGATACGCCATATTGACATAGTGATACGCCATACTCGCCATAATGTGAATTGCCACAGAACGGCGAATCCTTTAAAATCGAGCTGAGATACGCCATAGTGACATAGTGGTACTCCATACTCGTTATCTTGTGGATTGCCACAGTATGGCGAATCCTTTAAAATCCTAGCTGAGATACGGTTCGAAATGAAAATGCGGCACTGGTGGCGCAGTAGTCTAAGCACTGGCTTCTGACCATTCGTCCGAGATATGTCCCGGTTTGAATCCCGTTGAGACATGGATGTTGTGTTTTTGTTACGGTATTGGCTGTTTCCCTTCCCTGGAACCAGTGACTCTAAACCAGGGACCGCCTACTGTTTATAGTAACACCATGCTGCTCACCGTTAAACGTTCAAAAAAAAAAAAGAAAGACATACAGAGGCATCCTCTACTGGAAAAATAAAGAATGTGAAAACAGACGTTGCGGATTACAGCAATCACAGCTAAAGCTAAAAACAAAGAAATGGAAAGACTTCGTTTGTTAGCTCACCACTTGTTTAATCTAAAATAATAAAAGGAAGTTTGTGTATGTGTGTTTGTCTTTCGCGATACAAAATGACAAACGTGCTTCCCGATCTGAGTGTGTCTTTCCGCTTTGTTTACATGCAGCCTGATCGCAACCAGCGTGAAGGAAAGTAGTTCACGATAAATTTTCGGCATTTCTTTTTTTAGAATGTTTCGTACTTTTGTTCTGGAAGTCATAAATTTTACACGATCGTTTTTTAGAATTTGTTAAAATAGACACCTTAATGAGCTTAGGTTTTGCAATAGCTTCCCTCAAAATTTGCCAACTGTACCCGAGTTATCGGTTACCGTTGGCGGATTGTCCTAGTATATTATTAGGTTCTGTCACTTGAGGAAAAAATCACTACAATAACGTATGTCTGCTGCTCTCATATTGGGTGCCAGCTGTCATAGAAAAGCGTCCTGTGTTGGTCAACAGAAAGGATAGTGTTTTTGTACGATAACTCCAAGCGCACATGCGTACTTGAGGACTCACTGCAGTATTAGGACGGGAATTCTTCTCACATCCTCCATATTCATTGGATATTGCATCCGGCAATTTTTATCTGTTTCGTTCTCCATAAAACATTCTCACTGCAAAAACCTTTCGGAATTATTGAGATGTTCGCATGGCACTAATTTAAGATCTAGTCTATGTGACGTTTACGCCGAGAGATTCAACAGGCTTTCCAACAGGTAGAGAAGAGTGCTGAAAAGTAATGGCCATTATATTGGAGATTGAAAGTTTAATAAATTCCTCTTACATGATAAGTAACTCGCGTACGTTACGGCAGAATTTTCCGAGACACTTGGTATTATAATCAGAGTTGGAAACGAGTCAAACATGTTGGACCAGGATCCAACCCTGACCAGGCCGTTACATAACTGGACCCCACCCAAACCTGAACCGGACAAATATGCTTTGAACTATAAATTCGAATTTATCATCATCATCATTGTCAATCATTATCAATCCACTGCTGGATGAAGGTATCCCAAAGTTTCTTCCACAACGGTTTATCTTGCGCCAGTCACTCCAGTATGCTTTCGAATATGATCCACCCATCTCTTACTTCTTCTGGGTCTTTTCCTGTCCCTTAGGAACAAGTCTGGAATTTCGGTTGTCCATCGGTGATCCGTTCTTCTGGCAATATGTCAAGCACATTTCCATTTCAGGGATTTTACTCTGATCATGATGTCTTCCATTCTTGTCAGTTTCCTTATCCACGAGCGCCTCTTCTTATCTTTATTGGTTACATCAAGCATGCATCTCTCCATGCTTCTTTTTGTTGTCAGCAGTCCTTGTTTGTCTTTTTTTTGTTAAGGTCCACGTCTCTGGTTCACATGCAAGCACTGGAAAGATGCACTGATTAAACACGTTTCTTTTAAGACATAATGACACATTGCTCTTAAAAATTGTACTGTTTCCTCCAAAAGCTCTCTAACCAAGTTTTGTACACCAATCAATTTTTTCATCAATGTGGCCCACGCTGGATAGCTACTGCCCAAGGTGAATGCAGGTATCGGATATCTCCAGCTTTCACCAATCAATTGATAAATCTTCATTTCTTGTAAAAGCATTGTACTTCAGTTTTGTGTTCTGAAAGTTCACTTTTAATCCCGTTTCTTTACCCTTCTCAGCACGTTTCTGGATCGTGCTCTGTAGCTCTAAAATATTATTTCAAAGACCTCTGAAGGGTTCTTTGAAACATTTTTTTCTTTTCAAAAATAAAGCGGAAATAGAACAGGTCGAAATCGGGTCTGGAACTCCTCGACCGGACCCGTTTGACCCATTTCCATCTCTGATTTTAATCCAGATCACTAGAATCACCTGCTACAAAATGAAGCCCTATTTGTATATGTTCAGAGGTACGTATTACAAAAGGGATTCTACAGGCATGTACTTTTTTCTTCCTTCAAAAACGTTCTTATAATTTCGAAACTATCGTTCTCCTGAAGGAAGTAAATGGTTATCATCATAAATCAATTTAAGGGATTTCTAAGTATTTCTCAATTTCTTTCTTTTCAGATTTGCTTCTTCAGGCCGATCTTTTGCTTGTGTGCCGCGTCTAATGAGAAACTTAGCAATATGAAAATAACACGGGTTTTCTTGCCATAAAACGTCAGCAAATACACATACCGACCACTGCATTAGAAACTTTTATTCAATACCAGGTTGGATAACCTTTATCTTGAATAGTTCGTAGGAAGTTTGGTATAAATTCGAATGCAATTTAGTACAAGTAGTTCATATGCAGTTTAGTATAAATAGTTCGTAAGCAATTTAGTATAAATTCGAATGAAATTTAGTAAAATAGTTTGTATGCAATTTAGTAAAATAGTTTGTATGCAATTTAGTATAAATAGTTCGTATGCAATTTAATATAAATTCGAATGCAATTTAGTATAAATAGTTCGTATGCAATTTAGTATATATATATATTTGTATGCAATTTAGTATAAATAGTTCGTATGCAATTCAGTATAAATTCCAACGTGTTGGAGTGAGTCTACGTCTACAACATAACAATCGCTCATCAAATTGTCTTTTATCTGCAAGAGGTCTGACGGAAGAAGACTTTGCTTCCGGATCTGTTTTCCTTGCATGTTACATACATTCTCAATGGGATTCAGATCCGAGCTTTGTGGTGGCCAAGGGAAGATCGTGGAAGCCGCTGTCATGCTCGCTGAATCACTGCTGAACAGATGTTGTTCGATGGATGTCGCAGAAGATGTGTTCAGCAGTGTTGCCTTGTCGTCCATGAAACATCCGTCACCTTCTGCAAAAAAGTTCACATTGTAAGGAAACTTGACCAGAAACAATGCTCAGATACTCCTTGGAGGACACGGGACCTTTCGGTAGCAAAAGGGGACACGTTCCGTCATAACAGAACCTGCCCCACACCATTACAATAGTAGTGTGGGTTATGCTTACAAGGTATACTTGGGTCCATCGTTTAATGGGGGCTCCGATTCACCTTCGGGATACTAAATAATGTTTTGCTTGGCTGTTCGTAGGTGGAGTCGTGGTGTCACTTCCATATTCCTGATAAGAAATCTCAATGCATGAAGTGGAAAAATGACAGCAATCGTCGCAGTCACAGGAAATTTCGAGCAACACTCTCTACTGAAAAGCAGATGGATACACTCTTCTGGGACGTGGATGGAATCCTGATTGTGGTATGTCTTCCACATGGTACAACAATAAACAGTGTATTATACTGCCACACTCTCAAAAGTCTCCACCACACATTCCGATTCCGGTACAAGAGAAAATGGGCACATCAAGTGCTGTTGCAGCTTGACAATGCCTACCTTACACCAGCCGTACAATAACAAAAACAATATCTTTGGCTTGGATGTTTTACCACAACATTGCAGGATGGACTTGATCGGAAACAAAAATGTGTAGTACTTACTTGATTTGGATCTATTGGATCATGGCCCTTTTGATAATATTAGATAACTATTTCGCTGTCGACGAGTCCAGAACCATGCAGAGAACTGTTCTCACGTGAGTGCACGTCCCAAAGACCTCTATCCTACAATCCTTAGGACGCTAACATAATCTCGAGCCACATACTCCATGTGTGTTTCAATCATTTATGTACAAACGTTGTACGTTGTAGAAGAGCAAAAACGACGTCATTTCAAATGCATGAACACTGCACTTAACAGGGTCAAACTAAACATAACGTGTTTCTATTACAAATTGGGAAGATGTGAAGATAGGATTCGTTAGTCGAAGCAACTGACGTTCATATACAGCGAATCTGGATGTTTTGGAATTCATTCCCGTGATTGCCCCGAGGCGCAGAATATCAATGAATGAAATACAGGATTACGCCATTGTATAATACAAATCTGGAAGATGTGAATCCGTTTATTTGTGCAAATGTGACATAGATGTTAAGTTAGATAATATCTAAAAACTCGTCCTGGAGCACATACTGGGGCGCTATCCGGGAGACACGAGTTTTGTTCCCGCTCCAGGAGGAAGAAATTTCAAGTTTTCGGATACTATCTGACTTAACATCCATGTGATATTTACACCCATAAACGGATCACATTTTCCAAATTTGTATTATACAATAGTGTAATCCCGTATTTCATTCATTGATTCATTTATTGGTGTTTCTATTATTTTGCGAACTGGGCTCTTTATCATATGAACTGGGAATAGGCGTATTATTAGAAGAATGACGACAGAAAAGGTTGAAGAATGTTTGAGTCTCCCGTTCAGTTATTTTAAACAAACTTGAGCGCAATGAATTCGAGTTTGAACGATTTATTTTAGAACAGAAGAAGCAAATGTTTCGAATAAAGTATTTTTTTCTTTACTCGGACGAAAGAGGATATGGTTCACATCAGAAGCTGATCAAGCGAACATCAGCAAAGAGTAGTGAACTTAAACTTCTTATTCAAGCAAAAACCCGAGAGTAAGAGAAGAAGCACGTTTAACATTTAACTGGAAAATAAATAGATGAAAGAATTCGTGTGAAAAAAATTGAGTGTAATCCCAAAACATCACCGTAGCAGTGCTAAAAATAAAACAAATATGAAAGGAAATTTTGAGACAGGCGAACAGAATAAAGCATTTTGAAATGCAACTGAGATATAAGAGAAAAAAAGAGAGAATAAGCATAACGTTAAAGGCTGCAAATGGAAAATACATATATTAAATCTAAAAATGGCTGTATCATGTGGAAAGCTGTCGAGCTAAAAATAAAAGTTGTTCGCCTCATTTTTTTCTCATCCAAAAATTGAACGATTCTCTAACGCGACAGAAAGGAATTTTGGAGAAAACGTTTGCTCGAGGAATGGTAAAAAAATTAGAGAAGCAAAAGAAATTTCCTCTGAAAAAAAGGTCTTCGCAGTTAATAAGCCTTTTTCCAATTTTTCAGGCTGAAAATAACTTCTATTCTCAAAACATTAACTACTCTTCATGCTAAAATTAACTACTTTTATTACCTAAGTTTTAACCGTTTCTCAACATTTGGCTTGCTACACTGCTGGCCACTCAAAATGCAACACCAAGAAGGAAGCATCCAATTGGACTGAAATTCTCAGCATGCATTGCCCGCGAGAGGACATGCAAACGATTAGTATTGCAGGGCATATGCAAATCATGTGCGTCCGGCACGGCACCGAGAAGCTCTATAAGAAGGGTGCACAGAAGGCGGGGTGTATGTAGTGGAAGTGTGTTGTGCTGCCGGACCTGTGCGCGGGAAGCTTCCTGATGCCTCGTCGTAGAATACGGCAGTCATTCCAGCACGTTTCGGAGTTCGACAGAGGGCAAATAGTGGCTTATCGCGACAGCGGTTTATCGTACCGAGACATCGGCGCCCGTCTGGGACGACATTCAGCCCCATGAGGTGGGTATGGATAAGGTGGGCGCAGGAGAGACGGACGGACCGACGTGAGTGATTGCCGCAGCCGCGGCACACCACCTATCGAGAGAACCTGCATGTTATGCGGCGGGCATTCACGGCTTGCACCGCCACAACACAAACGTTAGCGCAGGAATTAGGGTGTGTTGCGCAACAACCTGTGTCAGCACGTACCGTTCGACGTCGTCTGTAGGAGCAGGGACTTGTCGCACGGTGTCCATTGCTCCGATTACCATTGACGTTACACCACCGGCGAGTGCGGCGGCGGTCGGACGTTGAACGCCGCACCTGGACTACGGAATGGCACGACGTTGTCTTCTCCAACGAATCCCGCTTCTGCCTGCAACACCGCGATGGTCGAATCCACGTGTGGCGGCACCGCGGCGAGAGACTGTATGACACCTGCATTATGCGTCGCCATACTGGTCCGTCGCCTGGCGTTATGGTTTGGGGCGCAATTGGATATAACACCCGCACCTCTCTGGTACGCATCGCCGGTACACTCAACAGCCACCGCTACATCTCCGACGTTTTGGAGCCTGTAGTCCTCCCTTACCTGCAGGACCTGCCTGCCCGCACGTGGCACGCATCGTGCAACAATTCTTCACGGACCACCAGGTGTCACTGCTACCGTGGCACGTCTGTTCTCTCGATCTGTCGCCCATCGATCACGTCTGGTCGCTGATCGGCAACCGAGGGGCCCGGCAAGCACCACCCGCAGCTACGCCCGATGAACTGTGACAAAGTGTGGAAGCAGCCTGGACCTTCATACCCCAAGCCCACATCCAAAGCCTCTTTCGTTCGATGCCGCGGCGTGTAGCGGCCGTTATTGCCAGGCATGGGGGACCACGCGAACTATTGATGTCTGCGTGTTCCATAAGTCGCACGGGCCTGTAAGCTCAATCGTTTCATCTTTGTATCTGTTGTTATGTGTCCAGTAAATCTGGCTTTGCTATCTCGTGTCCTTCTTGGTGTTGCATTTTGGGTGGCCAGTAGTGTATGTTTCATAATTTTCAATCGTTTCAGCTTACAAAGTAAGTGATATATATCAATAACTGCAAAATGAACCTGATGTACCCGGATGCGTATTCATTCCGAGTTTCATTTTAATTTACTACTCAGCTGAAACTTGTAGATATATTTAATTTCACCAAAAAACCATTCGGATGAAACCAATATGTTCACAACAACTAAATTCTGTTCCACATTGTCACCTGAAAGATTAGATCCTGTGATGAATTGCTTTGTGCTGAAGTTATTTCTGAGGAATTTAATACGGCGACTGATTTAATAATGACACTTGCTGTATTGAAAAGTTCTGTTACAAAACAATTTCGCTTCGAATTGAAGCGAAAATGTCTGTCATTCAAAAGATGAGTGTGGGTAATGAACTCAGCTGTATATATATATCAAAGCTCTACCATTTGACGTTAAATTAATTGACGTATGATACATTTCTTCGCTATGTAGTAACTAAAATATAAGTCGGGGTCAGACCCCTGAACGCGACGTCATGCTGCACGATGAATTAACTAGAAAAAAATCGACTCAGCTAGGAATTAACAAGAGAACACTTGAAACTCAGCATATGTATTTTTTTTTTTTGCATGCTGATTCATCTCTACATATTTTCAACATTAAAACATCATTTAATGGAAGAAGATGTATTGAAGAATTATAAATTTTCTTAAGGTTGATTGGGTTACAGATCAGCAGCTGAAGACTTGATTTAGACGAAATAAATGAGAAAATTTGATGAACGGCAAAGCTGTACAACGTCTTATGATGTCAGTAGACGTACGATATTTTATAGACCAATGAATTTCTTCCAAGCACTCAATAAAATTAACGAATGAAATATGGGATCACACCAGTTTTACGGAACCGGTGTGCCCCCCCTCCCCCAAGGGGAAAGGTGTGACGCGAACTTTTACCTATTATCCTGTTGTAAGAAGTCAATTGTTCAGTTTTATTTTTAGCACGTCTATTGTAAAAAAAGATCGTGCTTATATTATCGGTTTGTCCGTCCGTCCGTCTGTACCCACATATCTCGGCAACTGTTAGTCCGATTTGAAAAATTCTTTTGCATTGGGAAGCGTGAAAAATGAAAATGATGATCCTTTGTTTCGTTTTTTTCCGATGTACAATTTCGCCGCTAGAGGGCGTAAATGCAGATGATGTGGAATTGAAAAATACGTTTTATTCCATATACTTGCTTCTAAACATCCGATTGAAAAAAATATTTTATCTTCCGATTCCATTTATGTCGAAGAGTATTTTAGAAATAGTTACTTTTGCAAATCACGCATAGATTTTCCACTAGGGGGCATTAAAGTAAATTACATTTTACCCGATAACTCTTCTTCTAAAGCTCAGATTTTAAAATCTTTTTTTTAGCGGATACACCTTCTGATGGAAAATCTTTTGCATACAATTTCTAATTTTTGGTAAAGAATACTTCAGCCACCAGGGGGCGTAAATGTTAATTTTTGCTTCTGATGTATTTGCCATAAAATCTGAGCTTCTAAAATATCGATTAAAAAATATTTCGTGGACTGATGCCACTCACATCGATAAACCTTTTCGGAGTATTTTCTTCTTAAAATATTCCTCAGTTTCTCCGCCAGGGGGCGTTGATATATATCTTATTTTTATCAATATATCTACTTCTAAGAGTCCGATTTAAAAAATTCCTTCTTTGTTGGATAGTGTTTTCAGTGCGACATGTTTTTCATATACTTTCAAAATGTTCAAGTATTTCATAGACTTTTCTCTAGGGGGCATAGTGGTAAATTGCGTTTCCCCCTATATCTCTGCTTCTAAATCTCCGATTTGAAAAATTCTTTCTGCACAGGATGCAGCTCCTGATGGGAAATCCTTTGCACATAATTTCTGATTTCTGTAAAACATTGTTTGGCCACCAGGTGGCGTAGGTCCCCCAGTAGCACACTGACATTGGCCAACGGTTGGCCCAATGATATTTTTACGTCGGCAGCGTTTGGCGAAGGTTGTGTTGTTTATCGAAGATTGGCCAACGGTTTTTCCAACCACACATGACCAACCATTTATCAACAAATGACCACTTAACGGTTGTCCGATAGTTGTCCGATGGTTGTCCAACAACACATGACCAACCATGGTTGTCCAACAACACATGACCAACCATGATTGTCCAAGAACACATGATCACATTGGAAAACTGTTTGCAACAGTTTTCCAATGTGGGTCCAACCGTTGAACCAACATATATCCAATTGTTGGCCGCCGAGTCGCCTCGTCGCTGGGCCGACCGTTCAAAGCCCACGGTTGGTCCAAAATAATATTGCTACCTGGGTCTTAATTTCCGCTTATGATGCATTTGCAGCAAAATATGAGCTTCTAAAATCACGACGGGAAAAAAGTTGTTTGTTGACCGATACTACTCATGTCGACAAACCTTTTTGGAACATTTTGTTTTTGAAATAATGTATGGTTTCTACGCCACGGTGCGTAGATCTATATTTTATTTTTGTTAATATCTCTACTTCTAAAAGTCCGATTTGAAAAATTCCTTCTCTCTTGTATAGAGCTTCTGATGCGAAATGTTTTTCCTATAAATTCAAAATTTGCAAGTAAATCATAGACTTTCCGCTAGGGGGCGTAGAGGTTAATTGCTTTACCCCTATATCTCTGTTTCTAAATCTCCGATTTGAAAAATTCTTTCTGCACCTGATACAGCTCCTGATGGTAAATCCTTTGCACGTAATTTCCAATTTTTGTACAAAATGGTTTGGCCACCAGGTGGCGTCAGTCTTAATTTTCGCTTCTGGTGTATATTCAGTAAAATATGAGCTTCTAAAATCTAGATTGAAAGAAAAGTCGTTTGTTGACCGATACTACTAATGTCGACAAACCTTTTAAGAACATTTTCTTCTTGAAATAATGCATGGTTTCTACTCCAGGGGACGTAGGTGTATATTTTATTTTTGTCAATATCTCTACTTCTGAGAGTCCGATTTGAAAAATTCCTTCTTTGTTGGATAGTGTTTCCGATGCGAAATGTTTTCCCTATAAATTCAAAATTTTCAAGTAAATCATAGATTTTCTGTTTAGGGGACACAATGGTAAATTGCGTTTTCTGCGTTATTTGATGCTCCTAAAGCTCCGATTTGAAAACATTGTTCCTGTATCGCATACAAGACCTGATGGAAAATATTTTTCACATAATTTCTAATGTTTGGTAAAGAATGGTTTTGCCACCAGGGGGCATAATTGTTAATATCTGCTTCTGATGTATTTGTAGCAAAATCTTTGATCCTGAAAACTCGACTAATTTTTTTTTCTTGAACCGATACGGCTCATATGGATAAACCTTTTGAAAAACCTTTTGAATACTTTATTCCTAAAAGAATGCATGGTTTTCCCACCAGGGGACGTAAAGTCACATCATATTTTAGTCGATATCTTTGTTTCTAAGAGTCCGATTTGAAAAATTATTTCTGTGTTGGAGAGCCTTTCCAGCGCGAAATGTTTCTCATATAAATTCATGTTTTTCTTAACACACAAGTCTTCAACCAGAGGACGTGAGCTCACGATTCCGTTTACAGCAATATCTGAGGGATTAAAAACCCGATTGAAAAACTTTCTTTCTTCCGTCAGATATCATTGTTTTCCATATCGGTTCCACTGACTTTGAATAGCTTTGATAAATTTAATTTGCATCAGAACGGATTCGAAAGACGTGCTTATTACACCCGAAAATTCGGTGTCATCTTTCTTGTTTAATTTTATCCCAGTTACTGTGTTCCATGTGCTTCTTTTTCGTTTTCTGCCGCTGCATTGATTAAATAAGATAATGCTTGTTCATTCTTTATTACATGCCGCGAATTGTTATGTATTGTAAGAAATTAAATGCAAATTATTTACAAACAGTTGTTGTTATATCGTAGTTTTGCTTATTAATATACTTGTATTTCTCGCCTCTATCACCGAACTATGTGGCTTTTTTGATACACTTGCCGCTTGTTTTGTGTGCGCTTTTCCCTAAAAATGCTGGGATTAGCAAAACTTTCCCTGTCTTTTATTATTTTATTATGTTGTTTCGGTCTTTGTCCCTGTTTGTCAGTGCTTCTTCAACTTTATTACTTTTTTCCTGTACCGATGCACCCACCCATTGCTAGACTTTATTTTAAATAAGTCTGTATATGTGTCCATTCTTCCCTTTGAAGAGTATAGGTCGAACGTCTTACAATTATTTCAGTTCTATCACAGCTGTGCTCTAATGTAGTCAGAAAATTGTGATTGCTAGTCAGTCTTGCTAGTGTCTATTACTATTAAACTATTTTATGTTTTCAAGGTGGACAAATTCCTTGTACGGAGCGTTCCGTCCTAATATTAATAGGTTGATTACATTATATATTTATATTAATAATGTCATATCTTACGTTTTGGAGGGGATTGACATTTCAGTGTTCCATGCTGAGTCACGGATAATATATGGTATGCCGCGATTAAGTCTTTGCCCCATGCGACATCCACACTACTGGTCCTAACATCCTGCTTTTTAAGCGCTTCCAACAGCATTTTATAAATCTAAAGAATTTTGAAGTCATCGAAGAAGAGGTCACTGAACAGGAAAATATTATCAACGTCTGTGAGCAGAAGCTAACTGACAGGCAACCACGCGACGACTACCGGGAACTGCTAGAACTGACTATAATTTAGCTAGGTGCCAGTCCTTCCCGAGGAAACTGGTTCATGTAACCCGGAGCCCTCCACTGTGCTAGATGGATGGATCACGTCATTTACGCAATAAAAGTATGCCTTTTTTGTTGTCAATTTAGAATGACAAAACGTGAACAAGCCGCCATAAAGAGATTCGCAGCTTTTGCCGTGAGCTTGTACTTCAGATCATGGTTTGTGGCCCCCCTTGCAGCTACTGCCCCAGCCAACGACTTTGCTTTCTTGAAACAACTGGCGACTTATAATGATAAAGTCGTGTCAAGTGCAGCTATTAAAACCTTTTCCAGACATCTGTGGTATCTGAACGAATTATTGGTGTCACTGTCTTTGACTCTGACGTATCCTTGACAGTGAAGGAGGACGTGATCAATGCGTTAAATAAGGTGGTATTTGAACGAATTATTGGTGTCACTGTCTTTCTTTGACTCTGACGTATCCTTGACAGTGAAGAGGTACATGATCAATGCGTTAAATAAGGTGGTATCTAAAAGAATTATTGGTGTCACTGTCTTTCTTTGACTCTGACGTATCCTTGACAGTGAAGAGGGTCATGATCAATGCGTTAAATAAGGTGGTATCTGAACGAATTATTGGTGTCGCTGTCTTTCTTTGACTCTGAAGTATCCTTGACAGTGAAGAGGGACATGATCAATGCGTTAAATAAGGTAGTATCTGAACGAATTATTGGAGCCGCTGTCTTTTTTTGACTCTGACGTATCCTTGACAGTGAAGAGGGTCATGATCAATGCGTTAAATAAGGTGGTATCTAAAAGAATTATTGGTGTCACTGTCTTTCTTTGACTCTGACGTATCCTTGACAGTGAAGAGGGTCATGATCAATGCGTTAAATAAGGTGGTATCTGAACGAATTATTGGAGCCGCTGTCTTTTTTTGACTCTGACGTATCCTTGACAGTGAAGAGGTACATGATCAATGCGTTAAATAAGGTGGTATCTAAAAGAATTATTGGTGTCACTGTCTTTCTTTGACTCTGACGTATCCTTGACAGTGAAGAGGGTCATGATCAATGCGTTAAATAAGGTGGTATCTGAACGAATTATTGGTGTCGCTGTCTTTCTTTGACTCTGAAGTATCCTTGACAGTGAAGAGGGACATGATCAATGCGTTAAATAAGGTAGTATCTGAACGAATTATTGGAGCCGCTGTCTTTTTTTGACTCTGACGTATCCTTGACAGTGAAGAGGGTCATGATCAATGCGTTAAATAAGGTGGTATCTAAAAGAATTATTGGTGTCACTGTCTTTCTTTGACTCTGACGTATCCTTGACAGTGAAGAGGTCATGATCAATGCGTTAAATAAGGTGGTATCTGAACGAATGTCGACTCTGGCGTATCCTTGACAGTGAAGAGGGTCATGATCAATGCGTTAAATAAGGTGGTATCTAAAAAGATTATTGGTGTCACTGTCTTTCTTTGACTCTGACGTATCCTTGGTGAAGAGGGTCATGATCAATGCGTTAAATAAGGTGGTATCTGAACGAATTATTGGAGCCGCTGTCTTTTTTGACTCTGACGTATCCTTGACAGTGAAGAGGTACATGATCAATGCGTTAAATAAGGTGGTATCTAAACGAATTATTGGTGTCACTGTCTTTCTTTGACTCTGACGTATCCTTGACAGTGAAGAGGGTCATGATCAATGCGTTAAATAAGGTGGTATCTGAACGAATTATTGGAGCCGCTGTCTTTTTTGACTCTGGCGTATCCTTGACAGTGAAGAGGTACATGATCAATGCGTTAAATAAGGTGGTATCTAAAAGAATTATTGGTGTCACTGTCTTTCTTTGACTCTGACGTATCCTTGACAGTGAAGAGGGTCATGATCAATGCGTTAAATAAGGTGGTATCTGAACGAATTATTGGAGCCGCTGTCTTTTTTTGACTCTGACGTATCCTTGACAGTGAAGAGGTACATGATCAATGCGTTAAATAAGGTGGTATCTAAAAGAATTATTGGTGTCACTGTCTTTCTTTGACTCTGACGTATCCTTGACAGTGAAGAGGGTCATGATCAATGCGTTAAATAAGGTGGTATCTGAACGAATTATTGGAGCCGCTGTCTTTTTTTGACTCTGACGTATCCTTGACAGTGAAGAGGTACATGATCAATGCGTTAAATAAGGTGGTATCTAAAAGAATTATTGGTGTCACTGTCATAAAGTGGCCACTCAGTGTAACGTATCCTTGACAGTGAAGAGGGTCATGATCAATGCGTTAAATAAGGTGGTATCTGAACGAATTATTGGTGTCGCTGTCTTTCTTTGACTCTGAAGTATCCTTGACAGTGAAGAGGGACATGATCAATGCGTTAAATAAGGTAGTATCTGAACGAATTATTGGAGCCGCTGTCTTTTTTTGACTCTGACGTATCCTTGACAGTGAAGACGGACGTGATCAATGCGTTAAATAAGGATGGCACGGATAACCTTGCAAAGAGAATCAATCTGATGGTGACCCAATGTATTCATGAAATGACAGTGGCCGACTTTGCGACCAACTCGTCCCGTCGTTTTTTTTCATTTTTTTTCCAATACAGACACATAGTTTCTGTCTGTCGACCCCAGAGAGTGGGACAGATCATCCGATTATCAATCAGCAATGAATACTGTTAAAGCCCTGGAGGTATTAAACGATTCAGCCGAGCGAGGAGCGGCGCTGACGCACGACTACAACAGCATTCTCACAAATAACGAAGACCAGAAACAGTCCTGCTGAAGATCGTGGAGGAACACAGGAAGAAATTTCCAAATGCACTAAAAATGACCGTGAGTGACAGTAAACAGCAAACTGAATAGTAATTGAAGAGTGTTTAATGTTTATTTAAAGACAATAGACAATTCCATTCATTTATTTACTTGTATAATAAAATAATTTAAAAGACAGATTCTGATGTAACGTCTCGCGTTTCTGTGTTTCATTAAGTAAAGAAATATGCAAAGTTCGAACTCCGTGTGACACCTCTTAAAACTGCTTGATCAGCTGAAAATTCAAGGTACATCACTTTCTCAACCTAGTGAACAGTATTAACAAGTAGGACATTAACATTTTTAATCTTAGTTTATATGGACCACCCTAATATATACACTGAGTGGCCACTTTATTATGACCACCTGACAGTTTTAAGCAAATGAGCTACGACTGCACGCTGTTGCCGCCAGAGGGCGAGGCTAGTATAAAAAGATAAAGCTTCGTGCTTGCGACAGTAGTAGAAGTGGTTTTGGGGTGACGAGATGGCTAAAAAATGAGATTTGACGGACTTTCAACGTGTGATGATTGTACAAGCTCGGAGCCATGGAGCGAGTATCACCAAAACGGCCGCATTCGTGAAATGTTCCAGAGCAGCTGTTGTTAAAGTGTTTAAAGAATGGACTGTCAGCCGAAAACTTGGGTATCTACGTGCAACGTGTGGTCGTCATCGACTAGTGACTGCTGGGGCGGAACAGACAGTGTCCAGACTGGTAACAGACAACAGAAGGACAACAGTGCAGAAAATTACAGACCATCTAAATCAAGGATCCCCTCAAATGATCTCTTCACGCACTATTCGCCGTACACTGCATCGAATGGGATATGGCAGCCGAAGGCCTGTTCTAACACCTTTGCTATCTGCAGTCAACAAGAGAAAACGTCGCCAGTTCGTACACAGGAGCACAAGAATTGGACAGTCGATAATTGGAAACAAATTGTGTGGTCCGATGAATCACGTTTTCAGTTGCACCATGCCGATGGCCGAGTGAGAATTTGGCGGAAACAGCACGAAAGCGTGGACCCCAAATGCTTTGATACAACACTTTCATGCTGGTGGAGGTAAAGTTATGGTTTAAGGAATGTTTTACTGGCATGCTTTGGGCCCTTTAATTCGTGTTGATCAACGTCTGACTGGCACATCATATCTAAATATCGTTGCGGACCAAGTGCATCCTGTCATGTGGATGGTTTATCCCAATGGCGATGGCTACTTTCAACAAGATAATGCGTCCTGCCATAGTGCTCGTATTGTACAGGATTGGTTTCAGGAACATGCCGGTGAGTTTACTTTGCTTAGGTGGCCACCACAATCTCCAGATCTCAACCCTATGGAGAATTTGTGGGATGAAGTTGAACGAACCATCAGACAGCTGAATCAACAACCCTGCAATCTCACACTCCTGGAAAGTGCTATTCATCAATTATGGTCTCAGATTCCACAAACCACCTATCAACATCTCGTGGAGTCCATGCCACGAAGAATCGACGCAGTATTAAAGGCAAATGTTGGTCCAACGAAGTACTGAGGGTGTGGTCATAATAAAGTGGCCATATATATATCATCATCATCATTGTCAACCATTATCAATCCACTTCTGGACGAAGGTCTCCCCAAGTTTCCTCCACAACGGTCTGTCTTGTGCCAGTCTCCTCCATGTCACTCCTGCATACTTTCGAATTTCATCCACCCATCTTCCATGTGGTCTTCTTCTGGGTCTTTTCCTGTCCCTTGGAATCCAATCTAAAATTTCGGCTGTCCATCGATGGTCTGTTCTTCTGGCAGTATGTCCAGCCTATTGCCATTTCAGGGATTTAACGCTGATCATGATGTCTTCCACTCTTGTCATTTTTCGGATCCACGTGTTCCTCTTCTTATCTCTCCTGGTTACACCAAGCATGCACCTCTCCATGCTTATTTGAGTTGTCTGCAGCCTTTGTATGTCTCTTTTAGCTAAGGTCCACGTCTCTGCCCCATACGTAAGCACTGGAAGAATGCATTGATCAAACACTTTTCTTTTAAGACATAATGGCATATTGCTCTTGAAAATTATGCTGTTTCTTCCAAAAGCTCTCCAGGCAAGTTTTGTACGCCGATTAATTTCTTCACCAATGTGACCCTCATTTGATATCTGCTGTCCAAGATAAACGTACGTGTCTGTTATCTCCAGCTTTTCTCCATCAATCGATAAATCTCCATTTCTTGTAAAAGCATTGTACATCACTTTTGTCTTCTGAAAGTTCATTTTTAATCCCACTTCTTTACTCTTGTCAGCAAGTTCCTGGATCATATTCTGTAGCTCTGATGGGGTAGTTGCAAAAATGACTATGTCATCAGCAAAACGAAGGTGGGTTAGATAATCTCCATTAATCTTTATCCCTTTGTTTTCCCAGTTCAGTGATTGAAAGACATTTTCCAATGTGGCATTAAAGAGCTTCGAAAATATGGTGTCAACTTGTCTCACTCCTTTTCCAATTTTTATGTGTGTTGTATTTTCAAACAGCCGAATCTTTGCACTTGCATTTTCATAGATGTTATTAATAATATTAATGTATGCATCTTCAATACCGCAGGATTTCAGAGCCATTGCAACTGCTGATGGTTTCACCGAATCAAAGGCTTTTTCATAATCGATAAAAGCCATGCACAATGGAAGTTCATATTCCCTCGCTCTTTCAATTAGTTCTCTCAGTACGTGGATATGATCTATTGTGCTGTAGCCACTCCTGAATCCAGCTTGTTCTCTCGGTTGAGCCATGTCCAGTGTCACCTTCAAGCGGTGTGAAAGAACTTTAGTGAAGATTTTATAAACCACTGATAGGAGGCTGATAGGTCTGCAGCTCCTGAGATCCTCAATGTCACCTTTTTTATGTAGCAAGATCATTGTAGCGTTGTTCCAATCCTCAGGAATTTTCCCTTCATTAAGGCATCGAGTGAAAATTTGGGCGAGTACTGTTTCGATTTCTCCACTTGCTTCTTGTATGATGTCTACAGTAATTCCATCTTCTCCTGGAGCTTTTCCACTCTTCATGTTCTTGATTGCATGTGCAACTTCTGCTGGAAGGACTGGAAGAACTCTGGTACTGGTACCTTTCATGATGTCTGGAGTACATGTATCATCCCTTTCATATAATTTGAAGTAGAAATCTTTCACTCTTGTCAAAATTTCGCCTCTATTTCTTGTTACAGAACCATCTTCTTTTCTCAGTGCCACAATCTGTTTATACCCCTTACTGAGATGTCCCTTTGCTATCTTTAGGCTTTGGTTGTTTTCAATTGCTTTCCTTACTAGTTCACAGTTGAATTTCCTTACGTCTTCAGTGATACTTTTTCGTACTGTCTTGCATAGCTCTATATATTCCACTTTGGAAGTCACATCTTCTTTAGTTGTCCTCATGACTCTTCTTTTTGCATCAACATTTTGGTTTTTCCTGATAATTTGTTCACATGCAATTTGTTCTTAGACCCAGCTAATTTTGTCGCTGTTTCCATAAGAGCTTTGGTTACTTTTCTGTTAACTTCAGAAATATCCACTTCTTCCGATGTTAGGCCTTCTAAAGCAGAGAATCTGTTCTTCAGTTCCAATTTGAAGGTATTATGGTGTTTTTTAAGGTTGGTTATGTCAATACATTTTGTTTGTCTTATGAGCTTGCTACGTTCGAGTTTAGTGTTGAGGTGCATCTTACATCTCACCAATCTATGGTCACTGCCTGTGTTGAACTTGTTTAGCACACTGCAGTCTTCTATGACGAATTTTTTGTTACACATAATAAAATCAATTTCACTTGTCGTCCCATTTGAATGTCTCCATGTCCATTTCCTGTGTGGCTTTTTCTTGAAAAAGGAGTTCAAGATGAAAAACCCTTCTGCCTCTGCAAAATCTACGAGAGTATTTCCACGCTGGTTTCTGTTGCCGTGACCGAATTTACCTACTGAAGTTTCATTCTGTTGCCGTTGCCCTATTTTTGCATTGAAATCTCCCATAATTATCTTCAAGTGCTGCTTACCTTTATTATTTAGATCACGAATTTCCTCATAAAATTCTTCAATTTCTTCTTCAGCATGACTTGTGGTGGGTGCATAAGTTTGAATAATCTGAGCCTGGTATCTTCTCGAGAGTTGGATAACGAGTCGTGCAGCTCTGTCAGAGGAACTTTCAACTTCTACAACTTTATCCTTCAGTTTCTTGTTTATTATAAATCCAACACCACTAGTTCTGCCAGTATCTGTCCCACGATAGTAGAAGAGATGTCCACTTTTCAGTTCAATGAGATCTTCTCCTTTTCTCCTTACCTCACTTAGCCCGACAATGTCCCACTTGATCCTTTGTAGTTCCTCTTCCAATTCAAGAAGCCTTGAATCAGAAGATAGGGAGCGTCCGTTATACGTCGCCAAGGTCAGCATCAGATGGCAGCCTAGTCCGGTCCTCCGGGGATTCTTAGCACCCTCTGCCTTCATGTCACACTGGCCGCTGCTTTGGCCAGGTACATTCCAGCTGCCGGAGACTGAGGGCCAAGATTTAAGTTGTGGAGTCATTTTGGAGGGGTTTGGCCATAACTCACCACGCTGGCCAAGCGGTTTGGTGAGTGTGGGATAGCATTTCCTCTAATCCGATGGTATAGATATACCGCTATTGGCGGTCGTCAGAGCCCCTTTAGTGGGAACAGGATGTACCACGAGAAGGCGGGGTTGACATGTGTCAAGGAGAGGCTGTGATGTTACGCATCACCTGTATATATATATATATATATATATATATATTGTGAAAACAGAAGTTTGTCCGCGACGGCATCGAATCCGTGGTTCCTCACTCAGGAGTTAGTTTCTCTCCCAACTAAGCTAATGCGGACAAAATGTCTCGCTGCAGATTTGTCGTCTTGACACATGTTTTCACCTCTGTAGTGAGTGCATCACATCATCTCCCTCTTATTTTTTCTTTCTTTCTTTGAAGCGGAGTAGGAATTGTTTATTAATTCCAGACGATGTGTGGAACGAACATCACACATATTTCTAAGAACCCCAACGGCCAGTGGATCCATTTTCCACAATTGGGCGCCAAGGTTAAAACACAAGCTTGTCCGCGACGGACATCAAAGCAGTGTCTCCTCACAACGGAGTAAGTCGCTTTCCCAACTATGCTACGCGGATAAAATGTCTCTCTGCAGATCTGTCGTCTTGACACATGTTTTCACCACTGTAGTACGTCACAATGGGTGTGTGTGTGTGTGCGTGTGTGTGTGTGCGTGGGCTCGTTTTTATCTTTAAGTATAAATTGAGTTTCGAATTTATAGTTCAAAGCAGATTTGTCTGGGTCAGGTCCTGGTTAAAAATTATGGCCCATCTCCAGTTCTGCTCCGGAGCCGCCGTTCACTCAAGTCACCCATGCTGATGGTCAGACGTCGACGATTACGGCGTGAATTTGCATCTAAGAGGAGCCGTTGGACCATCGCACAGTGGAAGAAAGTAATCTTTTCAGACGAATCACGTTTTCTGTTTAATTGTGTAGATGGTATATGGAGTGTACGGCGAAGCACTACTGACAGAAATCAATACGATGACACTTGATGATCTGCGAGAATCTCCGGTGTCTGAGTAGTATATCATCCCTACAGAGACGTTCAGACGCCTCACTGAATCAATGCCACGCAATATATCTGCGGTATTGGAGGCATGAGGAGGTCATACCTCATACTAACAGGTCGTCATAATTTTTTGGATTGGACTTTGTATATATCTATTAGGTTGTTGCTAGTGAAATGTTGGATTTTACAGTTGGCACGTTTAATAGGAATTAACATGTATAAAAGTTTGTTTATGGTTCCACCATTTAGTTGGAGAACATCCTGGGATTTTGGACATCACATTGTCTACGTATGAAGCCAAGGGTTCATTTGAGTGACTACATGAACTCGCAAAAGCAACCTATATGGGCAGAAAAAAAACACACATGCCATTCATACGGTGCCTTTACATTCGGAGAAATTCGGGGTATGGTGTACTTTGTCCCGTAGACGAGTTAACGGTTCAATATTCTTCGATAAAACTGTTACCACGGAGGTGTACTTCAAAATATTCAGTGAATTTGTAAATCAGTTAACAGATAAGGAATTAACATGAGGTTACTTTTAACAAGACGGCGCAACGTGCCACACATCTAATGCAAGCATGAGAGAAATTGACAGTTATTTCGTTGACCGAGTAATCTCGAAAAATCTGTAACCGCCAAGATTACACGACCTAACGTCCCAACCCCCCTGATTTTTTTCTTGGGGGTTTTACCAAAAGACTGAGCATACAGCAATAAGCCTCGAACAATAGACACCCACAAAAACGCGATACGGTGGCAGGTTGCAGCCATTACCAAAGATACATTAGTACATGTCTTCGACAATTTGCAGACTCGCGTACAAATGTGGAAGGAAGCTGGAAGGGAACATTTTCAGCATGTGATTTAATAAAATCTTGTTTTGCAAGATACAAGGTAAGTACATGTCAATCTTCATGGAGAACCATACAAAAATAATAAAAACATTATTGAGGAACCTTTGGGTTCCCTAGCGGGAGAGTCTAACCTCCCGCTAGGGAACCCAGAATTTTGTTTTATCCTTATATCAGAATAAAACAAAATTGTAATTTCCACCGATATTAGAAGGCATTTTGTTCGTATACCATAAAGGAAGCGTATAAAAGATACTTCTTGGAGGAATACTGAGCAAAGTTTTATGAGAAAATTTACCATCTTTTGTTCGACAGAACTTCAGTTCAGTTCAAAAATGAAACGTCAATGAGAATAGACCAGAATTTCTTATCAACTAAAGGAAACATCCCGAAGATGTGTCCGTTCGCATACCGAAATGTTGGCGTTAAATGAGAACACCTTGAGTAATACTGAGAAGCAACTCATCAGAAGATGCAATTTTCTGCAACAAACAGTTAATTTCCTTAAAATCTAAACCGTGAGGAAGATTTAGATTGTGCAGGTACATGTATGTTCAGCGAAGTGGTCGTGATGGAGTCCATTAATTTCCGAATAATCTCTGAAAAACTATCTCTGTTACGAGTGGCTCTTTGGAAAAGGATCTCTGTTACGAATGGTTCTCTGGAAAACAATATGTGTTACGAATGGCTATCTGGAAAAGGATCTCTGTTACGAATAACTCTCCGGAAAATATCTCTTTTACGAATGACTCTCTGCAAAAGAATGTCTGTTACGAATGGCTCTCTGGAAAAGGATCTCTCATACCAATGATTTTCTGGAAAAGGGCCTCTGTTACGAGTTGCTCTCTGGGAAAAGATTTCTGTTACGAATGACTACCTGAAAAAGGATCTTCGTTACGAACGGTCCTCTGAATAAGGATATGTGTTACGAATGGCTATCTGGAAAAGGATCTCTGTTTCGAATGACTCTTCGGAAAAATATATCTTTTACGAATGACTCTCTGCAAAAGAATGTCTGTTACGAATGGCTCTCTGGAAAAGGATCTCTGTTTCGAATGACTCTCTGGAAAAGGATCTCTGTTACGAATGGCTGTCTGAAAAATATAATGTTGTCTGGAAAATGTATAATCTGTCTAAGATAGATGTATAAACTGTCTGGATCTCTGTTAGAATGGCTCTCTGGAACTCTGTTACGAACCCTCTGCATCGTATCCCACAGGTGTTCAGTTGAGTTAAATTTTGGGGAAGGTAGATGCCATTTCAGCAATTTGAAGTTACTTTTGCTGTCTTGGAACCATTGTGTGACGATCCGAGTCTTGTGGCATAGCACCTTATCCTGCTGGAAGTACACATCTTCTTCAGTAAACACCATGTATTTATAGGGTGTTCCTTATTCGGAATGGTGTTAAGATGCCTTCTGGCGTCCAACTGCTATTCCAGAGGTATTAAGGAGCCTAATAAATGCAAGACACCCTATGGCGCCCAAATGCTATTCCAGAGGTATTAAGGAACCCAATGGATGACATGTAAACAGACCCAAAATTATACGCCCTCTCCACCAGCTTGTAAATTTAACCTCAGTCAACTGGGATTTACTCATTCGTACTCTTGACGTCTATTCCGTCCCGTCCATAGCCGTTTGTTAACTGAAAACCTGACTCATCTCACCAGGCAACTTTTTTACTCGTACTCAATTTTGGTGATTCCGTGCTCACTAGAGAGGCGAGTGGTACAGGCTCACGAAGCAGATGTCTGATGTTATAGCTTATTTGCGCCAATGTGTGTTTGTCTGTGCAGACTGAAATTCTTTTGATACAGCGGTTGAACGATGCCGTTACTAGACGCAATAGAGCTCACATATTACCTCGTAAAATCCTCTTTAACGGCCATTGCCCTCTAACATAGAACAGTCGTTTCTGCTCAGAGAAAGACAGCTGACTACTTGCTTCACTATATTTGCAACACCCGTTGTACACCCTCGATACTATTGTTCATAGATAGCAGAGAAGATTTGGAATTCCTAAAATGCTTGCACATACTCACCCAGCGTCCACCATGGGTGAGTATGTGAGAGCCTTTTAGGTCACTAGTTCAAAATCCCTTAAATTACGAGCGTTTCAATATTGACGCTAACTACGCATCGTAAAAAAATTAGAACGACAGGCTTGGATGAAATTCACAGCTGGTATTCATACCGGAGGTAAGAGAATCAACAATTTAAGATCTACAAATGACACCATACCTTTATAAAAAAGTAGAGAACACTTAGAGAACCTCACCAAAAAAGTGAAATTGGAGAACGTAAAACCAAGTGTTAAATGTTAAAAAGACAAAGGTCATGCCAACTTCCAATTTTACAGATTTCATAATTGACGGGGGCAAAGTGGAGCTCGTAGAATTTTTCTTCTTTTGGGCTCCAAAGCAGATAACGAGGGACAGGGTGCTGGAGAAATAAGGATGAGATTATTCCTAGGGAGAAAAGCAGTAACAAATTTAGAGAAGCTTATGAAGGATAAAGATATTTCAATGACAAGTATATATCTGAATTGTTAAATCAAGGGTTTTTCCCACTGGAAAATATATGGTTGTAAAAGTTGGATATTGAGGAAGTGTGAGTGTAAGAAGACAGATGCTTTTGAATTATGGACCTGCAGATGGCTACTTGGAATTCCATGAGCTGCAAGAAGAACTAAACAGACAGTACTTGACCAGATCAAGACAAGCTGCTCCCTTTGGGCACTGATCTGTTAGCGAAACCTTACATAATAATCAATAACGAGGAACCATACACCAACTACGTAGAAAATAGTACTCCTATACTAGTAATCCGAATGTATTGGCTCCTCCGATGCCTATTCTAGACAACATGAAGTTAAAAGCGTCATCGAATTGCCAGTGGTGCAGGATACTCATTGAATCAGATACATAACTTCATCCAAAAAGCCGATGTCAAACGTTCTAATCTTCCTATACCGCATAATCGCTATCTGACATCAATTCCCTACATACCAATTGTGTCTCCCAAACTCAAAAACGCCCTCAAGAACAAGAACTACGGTGTTAGCATACAGCCTCCTTCATCTTTATACACTATGCTAAAGAGAAATACTGAGAAACCCCATTCTTTCCAGCGTGGCAGGTGTTTATGCGATTCCTCTACAATATCCGGCCGGCTCCAGACGATTCTACATTGGAATGACTAAGCGTTCATTTAGAATCAGAGTCAACGAGCATAAAAGGGACACAAAATACGGTAAAGTAACTACATCCCTATCTAGAGAAATCAAATTCAAGTCCGCTACTCCTCTATGGGATGGTATAAAAATATTAGCTACCTACTCTACCCCTAAATGTACAGCCGTTCGAGAAACCATGGAAATAATTGCGAACAGTGATACTTGCAAGGTTAGCGTCTCTCTGGAGTTGACACGAATTTCGAGACAGTCGATCAAGTAAAGCCTTCGTCCTGCCAGGATACCGTGCGCAAGGCCATCGTGATGCCTCGTGCCTTTAAATGAACATTACGTCGTATTTATTGTCAAGTCAAGTTACGGCGTTCAGTTTGTTAAAGCGTACTATTATTCAGGTTGAAGTTTATGTCTACCTTCCTTGAGAAAGCCATCAGGTTCATATGCAAAAGCTTGGAAAAGTTATTTTTGTACTACGCCAATGAATTTGGATTACCAGTATAGGTATATTATTTTCTAAAAACTCACATATCTCGGACATGTGATTTGTGCCAATTATCAGTTTGAAAAAAATGATTATGTTTAGTAAGTTTGGAGGAAGAAGTTGCAGGGGAAGGCGGAGAAGAAGATGGCTGGATGAAATCAAAGACGCTTGTGGAATGACCATAGAAGAGTTGCAAGGGCTTGCTGAGAACAGATCTAGATAGCGGGCATTTATTCATACAACCAACAAGGGTCGAACGCGACTTGTTTGAACTTAGCTGCAAAAGCTTTGCGGTGAGCTTATTATAAAGCCATCTCAACGTCATTATTTATTACGTAAGTAAGGATGGCACGAGTCCGACTGCTGCTGAGTCTTTCTAATAATTAGCTACTTCATTATATGATCTTACGTCCGTGACCATTTTTTTAAATAGTATAAATGTATTGCTAATCCGACTTTATTGGCGTAGAATAACAAGTTAGCAAAATCATGCAATGCATTGATTATGATTCGCTATCCAACATTCTAGAAATCATTGCTCAAGTTAGGAGGATAACGACTGTGGAATAAATCTCGCTCCTGTGCCCTGACCTTTGACCCCATTTCGATTATATTAAACACAATTGGTTTAGTATACCTCCGGACAACACACTAAAGTTTTGTCACAATAGAAGCATTTTTAGTCAAGTTATGAGGATAATGGCTGTGGAACAAATCTCGCTCCTATGCCCTGACCTTTGACCCCATTTCGATTATATTAAACGGAACCGGTTCAGTACATCACCGGACCAACATGGTGACGTTTTGTCGCAATCGAATCATTTTTACGTAAGTTATGGCACAAAAGGTCGATGGAATGGATCGCCTCCTATGACCTGACCTTTGATCCCATTTCGTCCAGTTTCAATAAGGTTTCTTCCCAGGTTGTCCTCTACCACATACTAAAATTTTATCAAAACGAACCATTTTCACGCGAGTAATCGTGCGGACAGGCAGACAGACGGACAAAGCTGGAGCATATACGCTTCTTCAACCTACGGTTGGAAAGCGTAAAAAATCAAAGTTTTCGAAGCTTTCGCACATAAACCAAATGGATTTTTCATAGAAGGTAGATATCGTATACAAATTTGGAATAGTAGTAGAGTTATACTGTAACTAATTAAATAGGAACAGTACACCAACTATACTAGTGATCCGAAAGCTTGGCGTAGAATGGAAATCAAATTTTCCAAGCTTTCGTACATCAACCATATGGCATTTTCAAGGAATGTAGACAGCTGTCTACATGTCTTGCTGTCTATATTCTATTACAAAAAAGCCATCTGAAAGCTTGGAAACTTTGATTTCCATTCTACGCCAAGAAATTCGGATCACTAGTATAGTTATACTATTTAAGTTGAGTTATATTGTTTTAAGTATAGTTGGTGTATAGTTCCTTCTTATTAATTCGTGACCATATTACAATTTGTAATTTTTGTCAAATGCGGCCTAGGTGCAGCTCTCACTCAAAGACTACACCGTTCCTGATATTGTACTTATCTTAATTCTCAATTCAACGTGCGAGCGACGAAGTCATTTATTTGAGACCCTACTCCACGTCTGCATTGAACTGCGTGAAATACAAGTATGTAGCAGATTTCGTGTTGTACTGATTACCACAGTGAAATGACAAAGATGTGCTGGACGCATTTTATGAAAGGAAACATTGGCTTAAAACTGCGGAAAATATCAATGGAAAAGTGCAAGCTCGCTTCTTACCACGTTGCCAGGTCTTCATTAATTGCAGACATTTACATACCTGAAGCATGAACTTTGTTTTTAGATTAGCGAAACGAATCCTAATGGAATTTGAGTAATGAGCGGAATTCAACGAGGCATGCCTATGGACTCCTTAATTCGAAGTAATTTGTTCCTTCTGTTGTAATTACGTTTCCATGGGGATTGCAAATCACTTTATAACGCGGTTGTCAAAGTTAGAAAGAATTAACCCGCAACTGGTGTGTGGCTTTGTAAAAATCCGCCAGAATATTTGCTGACGTTAAGACTTAAACAGCTTTCCAGGTATTTAGAATCGTGGAGAGTTTCCTGTCTCATTTCGCGTTCACACAGAATAAATATCATAACAAATAATATCTTAAGATTCTGACATTTCGTTCGAACACATCAATATTCGCAAAAAGGAGTAAGTTTCCTTCTTTGTCATTTTTTCGTTTCTGTTTTGGCGCTAGTAAATGCAAGGATGCTGCTAAAGGAATCGGATCATCGATTCAAATTAAAAGGATTAAGTAAGAGCGTAGCCTTCATTGCTAATACACCTGAAGGCTATGTTGCCAAGCAAACTTCGTGCATTAATCACAGACGGCAAAATATGTCTTGATTACTCACTCCGGCAAAAGAAAGAAAGGCATTGAAGTCTGCTCAAGAAATGGGTGACAAGCTTTCCTTTGAGGCTAATGGAGTTACGACTCTTAGTGCATTTCCAAAAGGAACGAAATGAAAATTTTCGCTTCAAACGCATCATAACGCAGAAGGATATGAAACGACGTTAAATATCTAAAAAAATAAATCACATATATATTTGCATCTCTATGCCAATATTTTTCATATTTAGGTTACTTTTCTTTACGACATTCAGGCCCCAGTGTAAGATTGTCTTTGCAAACTAACGCGCTCAACAGGCTTTCATGAGACATTTTTTAAAATCACCTTTAAAGCTTTTCTTGAGAAGATATATGTATAATAAACAAACTGTTGAGAAAGCTAACGTTCAATAATAACGAGAAACAACTGCATATGAAAACAAGATCTAAAGAAGTACACTTCTGGGTTTGTCATGATTCATTTCAGCTTAAACACAGCGATCAAGTCAAGGGATCTTTCTCCGAAACACCACCTGCTGATCACGTGATCGCCATCTTGAAGTGATTGCTTGAGTAAGCATAAAAGCAGACGCCACATGAATATAAAGATATTTCCTCTCATGCATTATGGTGTCAGATTCTTTTCGTCTGTGTGGGCATCTTTTGCTTCTAGAAGGCAGAGTTTAAGATAGTAACGTTTTCGTTACATTCATAAACGAGAGCATACCTAATATTTTCCCTTGACTTCTCTTCCTTGGTTAATATCCTTTCTCTTTTGAACACGATATCACCAGTTCTTGAAGTCAGACAAGAATTATACTTCTGCACCAGAGAGAACAACAGTTCTTTGTGGTCGATTACTTTCGTATATGGGCTGCTGACTTGAACAATTTGGCAGGGTTCGAATCACCGGAGACTGTATGGATTTGACGCACGGAGATACCTGTCACACAGCAGCGTACATATCGTGGCAGAGGTCTTCTAACTTAGTAAGCTCCCTCTGGCCGCCAAACGTTGGCATGCAGTTGGAGTGCGCTGATTCAGAAATATTTTGCTTCTAGAAGGCAGAGAAGCAATAGATTTCTGAATCAGCACACCACAACCTTGTAATAAAGAAATAAGCCAAATAAAGGAAAACAAGAAAGATGACACCCAATTTTCCGTCGTAATGAGCACGACTTTTGAATCCGTTCTGACGCGAATAAAATTTATCAAGCTACATAAAGTCAATGGAACCGATACGGGAAACAGTAGTATCTGCCCGAAGAAAGAAGTTTTTCAATCAGGTTTTTAATCCCGCAGATATTACTGTAAACGGAAACGTTTACTTACGCCTTCTAGTGGCAGACTTGTGCGTTAAAAAAAATTGAAATTATATGAAGACTATTTAGCAGTGGAAACGCTCTGCAACAAAGACAGAATTCTTCAAATCGGACCCTTAGGAGCAGAGATATCGACAAATATAAGATATGCATCTACAACCCTGGCAGAAAAACCGTACATTATTTTAAGAATAAAGTATTCTCGAAATGTTTTTTCATGTGAGCGGTATCGGTCCACGAAATATTTTTTTCAATCAAGTTTTCAGGAGCTCAGATTTTGCTGCAAACACATCACAAGAAGTAATCAACATTTACGCCACCTGGTGACCAAGCCATTCTTTACCAAAAATTAGATATTATATGTAAAACATTTCCCATCAGAAACTGTATGGGATACAGGAATAATTTTTCAAATCCGAGTTCTATAAGCAGAGGTAACGGGGAAAACGCAATTTACCATAACGTCCTCTAGCCGAAGGTCTATGAATCACTAAAAAATCTTGAAATTGTGTGAAAAACATTTCGCACCGGAAACGCTGTCCAACAAAAAAGGAATTTTTTTAAATCGAACTCTTAGAAGTAGAGATTTTGAGAAAATATTAAATATATATCTACGCTCCCTGGCAAAGAAACCATGCATTATTTTAAGAAGAAAGTATTCCGAAAAGTTTTACCTACGTGAGTAGTATCGGTCACAAACGAAATTTTTTCAATCGAGATTTTAGAAGCTCAGATTTTGCTGCAAATACATCAAAAGCAGAAATTAAAACTTAAGCCGTCGCAAGCCCAAACCATTTTTTACCAAAAATAAAAACTTACATGCAAAAGATTTCCCATCAGGATTTCCTTTGCAGAAAAAAAGTTTTCAAATCGGAGTTTTAAAAGCAGAGATATAGGGGGAGACGCAATTTAATTTTACGCGCCCAAGCGGAAAATCTATATGTAACTTGAAAAAGTGACTATACCTAAAATAGTCTTCCACATAAATGAAATGTAAAGGTAAAACAAAACATAATCGGTTGTTTAGAAGCAAATGTATGGAATAAAATTTATTTTGAATTCGATATCATCTGAATTTACGCCTCCCAGCGGCGAAATTGTACATCGTAAAAAACGAAATAAAGGACCATCATGCGCACATTTCAAGCTTCCCAATGCAAGAAGAATTTTTCAAATCGAGCTAATAGTTGCAGAGATGTGGTGTCCACAGACAGACGGATAAATCGGTAATATAAATAATATCTTGCAAAAGAAGTGCCAAAAAGGATAAAAAAGTATCTCAAAGTTAGAAACCAATCAGTTTTTCTGTTTGCCTCTTCATTCTTATCGCTTACCTTGTGCATGGGATAACCTGACTTCAAAAATGGAATGGAAAGTTTTCTCTTTGTATCGTACGGAGAAACAAAGGACGTAGGTGTTCACTTTCAGGTATCTCTTTCTCTAAGATAGAGTGGTACAACAAAAAACATGTGATATGGTACCAAATTTAAGAATTTTAACCGGTTATTTTGTTCCTTTTTAATTTTGCTTTTTTCCCCCAAACATAAGCAAATTACATCTGAGACTGAATAGCATCATTCTCAGAGAAAGTTATACCCGCTAATGCATTTGCTACTTTGGAGGACTGGCAACTTAAATTTGATATTCATATAACTTTTATCTGAGAGACAAAAGGAACCAGCTTCTTTCGTATTACTTTCGCGGAAAGAGCATTAAACCACGCTTCGTTCACTTAGCTTTTCAGAGAGAACACTTGAAACTAAGTTTAGTTCATTAAACCTTTCTCGAAGAGAGAAGGAAACCCGACTTCATTCCTGCAACGTTTTGCAGAGAGTGGGAGAACTAAACCCAAATTCACTCTCTTAGCTTTTCGGTGAGAGCGAATGAAACCAGATACCATCCATGAAACTTCTCGGGGAGAAAGTAAGAATTCCGGCTCCATTCTTGTAACTTTTTTGTAGAGAGAGAATTCCGGTCGCTTTTTGCGGAGAGCGAAATAAACCAGGTATCACTTAAGCAATTTTTTTGCGGAAGGAGAGCTGAACATGGCTTCAACTTTTCGTGGAGTAAGAATTAAACCTGCACCCTGCACATTTCTCGAAGAGGGAATTAAACCGGGATTCACTGCAACATCTTCTCTGAGAAAAAGTTAAATCCGGCTTCATTCTTGTGATCTTGCGAGGAGAGATAATTAAACCTGCACTTTTAACATGCGCATTGAGTTCAGGCGTCGGAGTCCTAGCAATATCAGGGGACCATTTGAAATATTCGTTTCATGTAAAAGTATTTTTTTTTCAGTGGCATGTCTTTTCCCTTTCGTATTATATAACACAAATTCTTCTTTGTTTCTCCATGCAAACTGTGCAGGCAAATTTTATAGCTTCCTCGCAAATATAATGGTTTGTTAACAAAATCAAATATGCGTCTTCGTGTCCGTATGAAAGTGTTTTGAGCTTCAGTGCAAGGCTTCGTTGACTTTTGCTTTAGCAGCGGTTCCTAAAAATGTGGCAGCAACTACATTTCGGAGTAATTATCTTTGTTTTTGTTCTTCAAGAACCTCAGAAATTAATTACGCCCTTACTGAGAGTTCAGGAGAAATAGAAATTCAATGTTCCAGTTTTATTCTCGGCTGCAATCAAATTTGCATATTATTGGGCTTGTACAGACGACGAATATAAGAGTAAGCACGACTTTGCGGAATAATAAAAAATAACACACAGTTAAATATAGACTGGAATCTTGGAAGCATCAGATCGTTTCCGAGTACGTAATGAAAAATGTGCCAAGCTCCCCCTTTTTTTTATCGCTTACTGAATTTGTTAGCTAAAATAAATTTCAGCTTCGGAATCAGAAATGAATTCTTTCTAATGCTTCAACTTTCAACGAAGAATTCTGCATATGCAAAAAAATAAAGTTTGCGGTGAAACAGCTGTCTCTGTGTGTGAAAGCTTACTCGATTACATAGTGTACAAGATTTCCTGAAATTCACGAGCCACTTCCTGTGATTCCTTTCGTGAATTAACGAAGCACATTTCTGATACAGCGTGAAATGACAAAACGAAGCACATTTTTTTCTCGTAAAAATGACGGGGAAAACAGAAAAATCTGAATTTCACTCATTTTTCATACATCAATTGACAGAAAAATCTGAATTTCACTCATTTTTCATACATCAATTGACATAAAAAATAGCGCTGTTTGTCTTTGCCCCGCTAATAACGGGGAATTGCCGTTTTTAGCCCGACTTTTGTAACAAAAGATCGTGCTTATGTTCTCACTTTCTCCGTCCGCCTTTGGAGACCATATCCCTGCAACTATTAATCCGATTTAAAAACATCTTTTGCACTGAGGAGCCTGAAATATGAGAATAATGATTCATGCATTCCATTTTTATCGTGATGTACAACTTAGCCCCTAGAGGGCGTAAATGCAAAGACGTTGAATTCAGAATACATTTTATTCCATACATTTGCTTCTAAATAACCGACTGAAAACAATATTTTTCCTTTTGATGCCATTTATATCAAAGACTACTTTAGGTACAGTCTCTCTTTGAAGTAATGCATAGATGGGGGGCGTAAAATATAACTTACGTTGCCCCCATATCTCTTCTTGTAAAACTCCAATTTAAAAAAAATCTTCCGTCATCGGATACAGCTCCTGATGGGGAATGTTTTGCATATAATTTTCAATTTTTGATAAAAAATGGTTTGGCCACCAGGGAGCGTAAGTGTTTATTTCTGCTGCTCGTGAAATTCAGATTTCTTCCGCCACTTTCACGAGAAAGAAATGTGCTTCGTTTTGTCTTTTCACGTTGAACTTAGTGTCGGGTTATTTGTTTCTATTAGAGTAAATAACGTTATGGGGTTGCTTTCTTTTGTTTTTACAAGGACCAGACACTTGATGGTTACTATAAGTGTTGGTTCGGTGGCGTGATTAATGGGATTTTATGATGGGGTGAGAGAACAGGTTCAAAAAAAGAATCGCGCATTTGGTTCTAGCGCCGTTGGTGCTGACACCATTTGTAGTGTTAATTGAAAGACGTTTTTGCAGCAAAATCTTATCTTCTGAAAAATCGAGTGAGAAAATTCTTTCGTGCGTCCACACCGTTCACCACAGAAAACTTTTACGGAATACCTCCTGCCTATAGTAGTGCTTAGTTTTTTTCGCAAGGAGGGGTAGACATATATCTCATTTTAATCTACAATTGTGTTTCTAAGTTTCGAATTTGAAAAATTATCTCCTTATTGGAGAGCGTTTCCGATGCGAAATTTCTCTCATATAATCTCAAATTTTCCTTAATGAATCAGGTTGCCAATGGAGGGCGTAAGTTAAGGTTTCCGATCACAGCAATGTCTGCGGGAGAAAAATCCGATTGAGAAAATTCTTTTGTGGTCAGATACTGCTAGCCGTGAAATCACTTTGCGTATTTTTTCTTCCCAAAAGTAATGTACAATTTCGCCGCTATGGACGCCAATGTTTTTCTCAATCCTTCTACTGATAAAGGTGCGGTTTAAAAAAATATTTCATTACCGGGTACCATTCAGCTCTAGAACCCTTTCAGTTAGTATTTTAGGTGTTTTTTAGTTCACAGTTCAGTTGCTAGGTGGTGTTTGTGTATTTTCGTTCGCAGCTCTATCTCCGCTTCTAAAAACCCTTATGAGAGTTTTTTTACTGTACTATGCTGTGCAAATTAATTGGGACAAAGTAAAAAATCACTTTTTTTCAAAAACTATGCCTTTATATCATCCTATGCCTTGATATACACTGATAAATAACTGTATTAGTATGAAGTATGTCCTCCTTTAGCAGACATGACCTCTTGAATTCGTTTTGGCATTGATTCCACTAATTGAGTGCACATATTTTTGACTTCATAATCGTGGAACCTCACTTTTATAGCATTCGTTATCATGCGTTCTTTGGTTGTACATTCCATTTTACCTAAACGTCTCTTCAAAATATTCCACAAGTTTTCTATGGGATTTAAGTCTGGTGAATTTCCACGCCAATCAAGCAAATGAATTTGATTTTCCAGCATGAAATTCTTGATCAATTTCGAATTGTGACATGGGGGCCAAGTCATGTTGAAACGTCCCGTCAAAAGTTTGCTACAATGGAACAATCCTACGTTGTAATATTTCTACGTATTTGGCTGAATTCATCATACCTTGAACAGGAACTAAGCTTCCAGTGCCATTTGATGTGAAAACCCCCAAAACCTCTGTTTCAGAGGGTGTTTTACAGCTTGTTTGACATGCTCAGGTCTTAAGAGTTCACAGTTGCTTTGTCTAACAACATTTCCCTGGTATCCCTGCACAAATAAATGAGTTTCATCACAGAAAATTACCTTTTTCCAGTCGTCAGAAGTCCATGATTTATATTGTTTGGCTCATGCTAAACGTTTTATCTTCATTTTTGCATTCAAATATTTTTTTTCGTTGGTCTTCTTGCCTTCCGGCCAACTTCCAGATGCCTACGACGTAGAGTTGAATCACTAACATCACAACCACTCTTTGAAGGTCGGTGCTTGTTTTTTTGGATTCATTTTACTATTTCTGATTAGATATTTATCGGTTCGTGGAGTTGTTTTCGTTTTCTTCCACATTTACCTCCTCTCCTTTTTGGAGACGTTGATCCAGATGCATTGTATCGCGTAAGCAGTGATACACTGGATTTGCTTACACCAACAGCAGAAGCGATATCTCTCACTGTCATAGACGTGTGATCCTTCAGAGCAATTATTTTTGCACGCTTTCATTGAGGAAATATACATTTTTCAATACACGAAAGCAACACGTACTCACAGAGAGCACAAATTAACACCCACCTGTCACACACGAAAGCTCACAACTGAAGCTGAAGTGCCTATTTCCTGTTTAAAACCGGTCAAACCACATTCTTACTATCAAGTTCTACCAGTCACACCACCTCACAGCTGATAAAACCGGTTTACCTGGGCTTCCCACATCAACTGGCAATGACATTACAATTCTGAGAATAAAATAGCTTGTCCCAATTAATTTGCACAGTATAGTATGTCATTCGCTGAAATAGAGATGTGGATCAGTATCCTCTTTAAATGTTGTGCAGATTTTCCGCTAGGTGGTGTATAGGTCAAAATCTTCTTCTTGCTATCTCTGCATTTGGGAGGTGTATTTGAAAAGTTTTTTTCCTTAGCATAACTTTTCCCATGAAGAACATTTTTCGCTTACTTTCAATTTTTCCATTATGCAAAATTCTTCCGCTAAGAGGCTTAGAGTTATATAATATTCCTTTCTGTATTTCTCCTTTTAACTGTTCGGTTTGAAAATATTTTTGTCGCTGCGACCTTCTTTCTGCTATGAGAAACATTTTGTGGGCCATTTGTTAATTTTCGTAACATACTTTTTAGACGCTGGTGGAAGTACGTAGCTGGTTCTCTTTCAGGATGTTTTATCAGTTCTAGAAATCCGGTTGATTCCATTGACTTTGAATAACTTTGATAAATTTTATTCGTGTCGTAAACGATTCAAAAGGCGTACTGGTTACAACCTAAAATCTTGTTAAAAGGTGATAACGGAAAATCCTGAATTTTCATGGAACCTTTCCGTAATTACTTTCGTATGCTAACAGGAAAGGTCTGCCCTAACTTCTTTTCGTGTCCATATGACGGAAAATTTCCAGTAATAAGTGCGGTTAACTGGAATCCTTGAGGTCTGGTTAAGAATTAAAATTCAATCGACTGTTAGTTTACCTAATTTTGAAGTTATGTAGCGAGATCGGATAGTATGGTTAGCATATCCCAGGATAGTAAGCTTATTGTGACAGCAAATATGCTTCCTTTGTCCAGTTGGTGAACCTGAGAGTGTATAATATAGTGTGTTACTGTAAGAAACCGGCTACTTGAAAACTCGTTCGGGTGATTATACATGTATGATGTCTGTGTATCAATCTGTGGACCACTTAGCACAAAAGCTACTATGGTTGTCAACAGTCAAAACCCCTAAATATAAAATTTGCTGTTAATAACCACACAGTCGATCACATTATTGGGACCATCTCCTACTTTCGACGTCTACAGCGCGTAGCCAATAAAAGAAGGCACGTGTAGTGAGCTGGACTGGAGGGTTTCTTAAGGTGTGCTGTAGGCATTTTGAAAACATATCACTCGTTGCTGTTATGGATAAAAGGAGCGATTTATAAGATTTACAAAAAAGGATGATTATCGGCTTTCGGGCCAAGGATGGACATTTTTCTGAAACAGCGCATTTTCTGAACTGTTCGCGTGCTGCTGTGGTTAAAGTGTATTGTGATTGGAGAAAATGGCACCATTGCGAATACGCGATGTGGAAACTCCGGAGCACCACCTATAAAGGAAAAGGACACGTGCTCTCCGTTTCATGTGACCTTTCGATAGAAAGGATTAACGAAATTCCTTCGGTTAGTTCACTCGAAGGCAGCTCATTTAAAGGAGATTAATCATATAATTCTAAGTCTACAGTGCATAGCGGGCTGATCAGTTTTGTTTCCCTGTTTAGAAACACCCAAAAATATACATTCGTCATTGAATTAGTTGAGAGGAAGTGAAGCATTTTAAGCGAACTAATAAAGCTGGATTGATTTTAAGGTGTGCTGTAGGCATTTTGAAAACATATCACTCGTTGCTGTTATGGATAAAAGGAGCGATTTATAAGATTTACAAAAAAAGATGATTATCGGCTTTCGGGCCAAGGATGGACATTTTTCTGAAACAGCGCATTTTCTGAACTGTTCGCGTGCTGCTGTGGTTAAAGTGTATTGTGATTGGAGAAAATGGCACCATTGCGAATACGCGATGTGGAAACTCCGGAGCACCACCTATAAAGGAAAAGGACACGTGCTCTCCGTTTCATGTGACCTTTCGATAGAAAGGATTAACGAAATTCCTTCGGTTAGTTCACTCGAAGGCAGCTCATTTAAAGGAGATTAATCATATAATTCTAAGTCTACAGTTCATAGCGGGCTGATCAGTTTTGTTTCAATGTTTAGAAACACCCAAAAATATACATTCGTCATTGAATTAGTTGAGAGGAAGTGAAGCATTTCCAGCGAACTAATAAAGCTGGATTGATTTCTAGCAAAAGTTGTGACAGTTAGACAAGTAGACAGAAATTGAGTGTTTCCTGAGCATTTTTCTCATAGTTTGACAGTGAGCTCGGGTAAGAGTGTAAAGTGTTTAGAGTTGTAGAAATCAGTTCCTACCACGCTTAGCTGCAGTTCGTATGAAAGGAACTGGAGAGGGAGTGTGCTAGGTTTTTAGTCAGGCAAATTGTTCATTCACATTGATCATTGAATTAGCCGAGAGAAAGTGAGAGAAGTTCGGCATTTCCAAAGAAATGATAAAGCTTGAATGATTTCAAGTAACTAGTGTGACACTTAGTCAAGTGGATAGGAATTGGGTGTTCCGTGATCATTTTTCGTGTACAGTGACAGAGAGCTCAGGTAAGAGGGTCAAGTGCTTACAGCAGTTCTAGAGATCAATTCCTACCACGCATAGCTGAGGTCCGTATGAAAGGAACTGGACAGAGAGAGAGAGAGAGAGATTTGGCATATCTAATCCAAATGTTGGCATGATTTACATTTTGTCAGAAGTTGTTCGCAGGAATAATATTATAGTGAATGAAATGTTGCAATGCCAAGGTATACCACGAAATGTTGATCACAAGAACAAACTGTTACGTATAATTTAACAAAGGATTTGTTAGCAATTTACAGATGGAAAAAATATGATAACTTTTTTGCCTGAAACAACTGAAGGGGTGCGTGAAAAAAAACTACAGTATGGTTGTCCCGAGCCCGGTGACAGATCTCTCAATTTCTGCATTTCAGGAAGAAGCAAGACTTGAGTAAAATATTTGGCATGCAGTAGCGCAGGGTGAACAACCAATGATATAAAACCAGAATTTTCCCCTTCAATTCTTTTCTTTTACAAAATTCATAAAGTCATTAATTTGCCAAATAAAGAAAGTCCTGAAAATTGGCTTATATTTGTTGAGTGAGTAGTTTATAGTTGGGAAACAGGAATTATTTACGTAATGACCAATTTAGAAGCAAGGTTTTACCGTTCACTTTCAATTACGCGCTGTGTAAATTGGCAGTTATGTTTCTCAGGGATTATTTCGCGATATCATTAAATGTAGGATGTTCGTCTATATGCTTTTATGGGAAACACAAATTGTCAGAAGTATATAAACGCTATTTTATGTGAGGTAGTATATGTTAAATGACATTGTCTATTATTACTTTTTATGTTTTAGGCATTTGCGCTACGATTTCATGATATTATTGTCTGATATACATTTAACAATGAGCTCATTCTGAGGTTTAGAGTCTTAAGTTTAAACTCGTTAAACCTCTTGTCTGCATTAGCAACCCTGCTACGGAGGTTCTAGCCAAGAGCTGCCAACTGGTGTCCTCGGATTCCAATAATAAAGGAACAACTAAGCGTCCATCTAAAAGACGCTGTTTTAGAAACGTATGCACTCATCCGAAAGATAAGTTAATGGCAGAAATGTTATTAGCTTCTGGGCATAAAATCCTCAGGAGGAGAAACTATACATATAAGCTCTTAATGTACATTATTCAAGCCTGTTAGTCTTTAAGACATCCAATTTTCCCGGAAACTACTCATCCACAGGCGACAGCTTCAAGATCTTTCTCTATGCGATTATTTAATTAATTTTAAGTGTCGCTCGTTTAAGTTTCCAACAAAACGATACAATTAATCGTTTCCAATGGACTTCACTTTATCGTTTTTACTGTTTCCAGACACTAGGGCCTTTTTATGCTTGGTTTATTTGACGACAGTAGATTTTCCTGAAATGTTTTTCCGCAAAACTTATTTTTCATACCGGGTGAAATACTCTTTCTATAACTAGATGATAGTCTACAGAGTGACTCAGGAACAAGTTCCTTCATGGTTTTTAGGAAGTAGATACTGAACCACTGCAGTTACTTGCTCGTCACATGTACAATATTTTATCAAAAGTAGCTACTAAATATTTACACAAGTGCAAATAACGGTTGCGCACAGTGTTTCTTTCAGGCATACATCCAGGAGGGCGAAGCACTCACGGAAACGACCATTCCCCACCCACCCCGGAGATATTTTAGGTTACCGAGCCAAATTTTAATAAATTTAGGCTACGATGAAAAGGAAGTTTCTCTTCCTTTTATGATACAAATATTTCTTCAATTTTTTTTAATATGTGTTAAAATAGTACTAGTTATAGTTTATTTTATTAAAAAGTGTATTACGACGCATGGTATTCTTCAAAATACACTGCTGGACAATTGCTAAGGACGGATCATAAACGGCTATATAGCGCATAAAAAAGTAAGTGTGGTTGGATGCCAAGTGAAATAAAATAATGTCAGAATGCCAGGACATTACAAGAAAGACAATTTATTGTGCTCTGAAATCCAAAAGGCTTTAGAACGTGTTCAAGAGACAAACAGGCCATTTTGTGCAGAATACGTAAACGTGAAAAAAATGCAACTACCGTCCGCAGGCGTTCCGGCATAAGATGTCAATACGGGATATGGCCACCATGGAGGGCGATGCAAGATTCCACACGTCGTGTCTTGTCGTCCATGAAAATGAATCTATCACCGACAGCACCACGGAACATGCGAACATGAGGTAGCAGAACATCATTAATGTATCGTTGGCCAGTCATAGTCCCAGTTGGAAGCACATAGAGGGACGTACGGCCATTGATCATGATGCCAGCCCATACCATGACACTACATGTCGGATATCGGTCCCTTTCCTGTATGTTAGCTGGACAATATACAGTACCACTATCACGCCAGATCTGTTTTCGTCGACAATCAGACGATAGACTGTATCTACTCTCATCTGAGAAGAGGACAGAAGACCAGTCGTTATCAGTCCAATTGCGATGTTGATGGCACCATTGCAAACGGGTAGTACGAGTGACGTCTGGACAATGGGAGGCACACAACAGGACGGCGGGCGTATATTCCTCCTTCATGCAAACGTCTGGCGACAGTTTTTCGGGAGATCCGGTTGCCAGTAGCAGCCATAAACTGATTTGCTAACTCACTAGCTGTGCTGCGCCGATGTCTTTTTGTTGATAGCACTATGTACCGATCTTCTGCAGGTGTCGTACTGCGAACGCGACCTCACCCGTGACGTTTGCTACACTCTCCATTTGTTTGAAATGATTTCCAAAGCCTTGAAACAGCACTGTGGATGACGTCGAACTCCCTGGCAACATCTGTTATTTTTCGCCCTTCTTCAATCTTGCCAATAATACGGCCACACGTAAAATCATCTAGGTGATGTCGGGAAGACATACTGAAAATTGCAAGTTCGTCAATTGATTCTTTCTCTTTCAACTTTGCGTTGGAAAAACAACGGTCAATACGCGTCAAATCCTTTATATCTCTTATCAGCGCTATGACGTCACGAACAAGTTCGGCAATCCAAAATTTGCATACGCACAACACGTCTTACTGTATCCCGCACTTATGCTAATTTCCACATTTTCCTGCTTTCTATTTTATGGTTGCTATCGTTGCTATTGTCATCCGTCCTTAGCAATTGTCCGGCAGTGTATAATAAGTAGACTAATCTACCTAATTGTCCGGGAATCGTGATTCAGGAACAAGAGTGCGTTGAATGCATTTTAACAGATAAAAATTTCAAGCCTGCGGAACTTCCCTCTTCTCTCGTTTAGCTGAAAACAGTTTGTTATTCCTGAAATGTTTGAAGAAGTAATTACTATATCAGGTATGTATATACAGTTTTTCTTCGAGGGGGAGGGGGACGAAAAAAGGAAGTTTTTGAAACCCACCATCTGGACAAAAATTAAAGCTAATGAAATATTGAAAGAAAATTAAAGTATTTTTTCTAATGTAAGTCACATTTTAACCAAAAAACAAAAAAATGAAGCATTTTCCGGGGGAAAGGCTCCCCTCTAAATGCGCCCCTGTGCTAGATATAAAGTAATTACATCTATATATATATACATATAGTAGTTGAAATTATATATATCATCATCATCATCATCATTGTCAACCATTATCAATCCACTGCTGGACGAAGGTCTCCCCAAGTTTCCTCCACAACGGTCTGTCTTGTGCCAGTCTCCTCCATGTCACCCCTGCATACTTTCGAATTTCATCCACCCATCTCCCATGTGGTCTTCTTCTGGGTCTTTTCCTGTCCCTTGGAACCCAATCTAAAATTTCGGCTGTCCATCGATGATCTGTCCTTCTGGCAGTATGTCCAGCCCACTGCCATTTCAGGGATTTAACTATGATCATGATGTCTTCCACTCTTGTCATTTTTCGGATCCACGAGTTCCTCTTCTTATCTCTCCTGGTTACACCAAGTATGCACCTCTCCATGCTTTCTTTGAGTTGTCTGCAGCCTTTGTATGTCTCTTTTAGTTAAGGTCCACGTCTCTGCACCATACGTAAGCACTGGAAGGATGCATTGATCAAACACTTTTCTTTTAAGACATAATGGCATATTGCTCTTGAAAATTATGCTGTTTCTTCCAAAAGCTCTCCAGGCAAGTTTTGTACGCCGATTAATTTCTTCACCAATGTGACCCTCACTTCATATCTGCTGTCCAAGATAAACGTACGTATCTGTTATCTCCAGCTTTTCTCCATCAATCGATAAATCTTCATTTCTTGTAAAAGCATTGAACATAACTTTTGTCTTCTGAAAGTTCATTTTTAATCCCACTTCTTTACTCTTGTCAGCAAGTTCCTGGATCATACTCTGCAGCTCTGACGGGCTAGTTCCAAAAATGACTACGTCATCAGCAAAACGAAGGTGGGTTAGATAATCTCCATTAATCTTTATCCCCTTGTTTTCCCAGCTCAGTGACTGAAAAACACCCTCCAATGTGGCATTAAAGAGCTTCGGAGATATGGTGTCACCTTGTCTCACTCCTTTTCCAATTTTTATGTGTGTTGTATTTTCAAACAGCCTAATCTTTGCACTTGCATTTTCATAGATGTTATTAATAATATTAATGTATGCATCTTCAATACCGCAGGATTTCAGAGCCATTGTAACTGCTGATGGTTTCACCGAATCAAAGGCTTTTTCATAATCGATAAAAGCCATGCACAATGGAAGTTCATATTCCCTCGCTCTTTCAATTAGTTCTCTCAGCACATGGATATGATCTATTGTGCTGTAGCCACTCCTGAATCCAGCTTGTTCTCTCGGTTGAGCCATGTCCAGTGTTACCTTCAAGCGGTGTGAAAGAACTTTAGTGAAGATTTTATAAACTACTGATAGGAGGCTGATAGGTCTGTAGTTTCCGAGATCCTCAATGTCACCTTTCTTATGTAGCAGGATCATTGTAGCGGTGTTCCAATCCGCAGGAATCTTTCCTTCATTAAGGCATCGAGTGAAAATTTGGGCGAGTACTGTTTCGACTTCTCCACTTGCTTCTTGTATGATGTCTACAGTAATTCCATCTTCTCCTGGAGCTTTTCCCCGCTTCATGTTCTTGATTGCATGTGCAACTTCTGCTGGAAGGACTGGAGGAACTCTGGTACTGGTATCTTTCATGATGTCTGGAGTGCATGTATCATCCCTTTCATATAATTTGGAGTAGAAATCTTTCACTCTTGTCAAAATTTCGCCTCTATTTCTTGTTACAGAACCATCTTCTTTTCTCAGTGCCATAATCTGTTTTCTTCCCTTACTGAGATGTCCCTTTGCTATCTTTAGGCTTTGGTTGTTTTCAATTGCTTTCCTCACTAGTTCACAGTTGAATTTTCTTACGTCTTCAGTGATACTTTTTCGTACTGTCTTGCATAGCTCTATATATTCCACTTTGGAAGTCACATCTTCTTTAGTTGTCCTCATCTCTCTTCTTTTTGCATCAACATTTTCGTGTTTCCTCATAATTTATTTACATGCAACTTGTTCTTAGACCCAGCTAATTTTGTTGCTGTTTCCATAAGAGCTTTGGTTACTTTTCTGTTAACTTCAGAGATGTCCACTTCTTCCGATGTTAGGCCTTCTAAAGCAGAGAACCTGTTCTTCAGTTCCAAATTGAAGGTATTATGGTGTTTTTTAAGGTTGGTTATGTCAATAGATTTTGTTTGTCTTATGAGCTTGCCACGTTCAAGTTTAGTGTTGAGGTGCATCTTACATCTCACCAATCTATGGTCACTACCTGTGTTGAACTTGTTTAGCACACTGCAGTCTTCTATGACGAATTTTTTGTTACACATAATAAAATCAATTTCACTTGTCGTCCCATTTGGATGTCTCCATGTCCATTTCCTGTGTGACTTTTTCTTGAAGAAGGAGTTCAAGATGAAAAACCCTTCTGCCTCTGCAAACTCAACGAGAGTATTTCCACGCTGGTTTCTGTTGCCGTGACCGAATTTACCTACTGAAGTTTCATTCTGTTGCCGTTGCCCTATTTTTGCATTGAAATCCCCCATAATTATTTTCAAGTGCTGCTTACCTTTATTATTTAGATGACAAATTTCCTCATAAAATTCTTCAATTTCTTCTTCAGGATGACTTGTGGTGGGTGCATAAGTTTGAATAATCTGAGCCTGGTATCTTCTCGATAGTTGGATAACGAGTCGTGCAGCTCTGTCAGAGGAACTTTCAACTTCTACCACTTTATCCTTCAGTTTCTTGTTTATTATAAATCCAACACCACTAGTTCTGCCAGTATCTGTCCCACGATAGTAGAAGAGATGTCCACTTTTCAGTTCGATGAGATCTTCTCCTTTTCTCCTTACCTCACTTAGCCCCACGATGTCTCACTTGATCCTTTGTAGTTCCTCTTCCAATTCAAGAAGCCTTGAATCAGAAGATAGGGTGCGTCCATTGTACGTTGCCAAGGTCAGCATCAGATGGCAGCCTAGTCCGGTTCTCCGGGGATTCTTAGCACCCTCTGCCTTCATGTCGCACTGGCCGCTGCCTTGGCCAGGTATATTCCAGCTGCCGGAGATTGAGGGTCAAGATTTAAGTTGTGGAGTCATTGTGGAGGGGTTTGGCCATAACTCACCTCGCTGGCCAAGCGGGTTGGTGAGTGTGGGATAGAATTTCCTCTGATCCCGATGGTATAGTTATACCGCTATTGGCGGTCGTCAGAGCCCCTTTAGTGGGAACAGGATGAACCACGAGAAGGCGGGGTTGACATTTGTCAAGGAGAGGCTGTGATGTTACGCATCACCTGACCTTACATCCCTATATATATATATATATATATATATATATAGCAAATGAAAAACTTGCCCCCTCTAAGCTTCCATTTGTCTCCCCGGCCAAAAAGTCCTGAAAGAAACACTGGTTGCGCATGAAGGTGCACTCTGAGAAGAGAGGTACGCACAACAATTTCTGTCGTGTTATACGCAATTTTGAATCGGATACGTCACGTGGACGTGAACTCTCCAAGTTCTAGCGTGGGCGGGTCACAGGGTGTTATTTCAGTAACGTTTCCATATAGTGCACTGCCACTAAACTAAAAATACCAAAATCGACTATAAGAGATGACGTGAAGAGATGGAAGCAGAACTGTGCAACTACAGCAAAAGGCGCAAACTGACGGAACGAGACAAAAGAGCCATAGTAAGAAATGTTAAGAAATTCCAAACTTCCTCTACCGTTACATTGCTGCTGAAGCAGGAAATGCTCGCAATGGCTCGGTTAGTACCATAACTATCCGCAGAGAGTTGAACAGTGTGGGTTATTATGGTAGAGCTTTTGCACACAAACCACACCTCACTACAGGGAATGCGAAGCGCCGTTTGGAGTGATCTGTCTCCTGTCGTTCCTATATTAAAAAGCCGTTCATTCGAGTAATGAGTCACGCTTATCACTCTCCAAATCTGATGGGCGTGTTTGGATTTGTCGACATCCCGGCGAAGGATTTTCGTCGAGCTGTGTTCTTCCAACTGTTAAGTTCAGCAATGGCTCCATCATGGCATGGAGTTGTTTTTCGTGAATGTGACTCGGCCCGTTGGTTATTATACCACAAACCATGAACTCTGAAGTGTACCTCGATGTCCTGGATAATTCTGCCCTACCAACAATGCGACAGTATTATGGAAATGCCCGTTGTCTCTTCCAATACAATCGAGTCTCCTGCCGCTCTGCACAACGTGTCCAGGACTGATTTCTCGAAAATGAGGTGGAATTGTCAGACAGGTCTGCCCAGAGTCCTGATCTTAATCCCATAGAACACCACTGGAATGAACTGGAGCGACAGATACGAAATCGACCACAACGATTCTCTTCGCTTTCCACTCTTGCGTACAGCATCTGAGACGAATGGAGAGTCATTTCTGTCAAGACTTACCGCAAATTGGTTCGTAGTATGCCTCGACGTGCTGCTGATATCCTATAAGCAACGGGTAAGCCGACTAACTCCTATTGCGTTAATAAAGCCATTTGTCCCAAAACATTGTTTTGTGTGAATACATTTGATAATACAATGTATGTCGCCAAGGATCAACCACGTATCTATTTCTCAGAAAACTTTATAAATGTATCAAAATACGGTAATTTTTCTGACACGAACTTGAATCTTTAAAGTTAATTTATGTGCGGAAAGAGTCGCGTCCACTAGAGATCAATTCATGTTACTGAATATGAACGACCCCCATGAACATCTAAGATTGTAAAAAGGCACGCATCCAAACTTTTGAGCTATTGATCCCAAGAAGAGCTTCAGACAGTGCAGGAAGGTAAAACCCAAAATACGTGTTTTGCTCTTCCACTCAAACCCATATTCAGAAGTAACAAAACTCAAAATATCTCTCTTTGAACCAATCAACTAGATTCAAAGGAAAAGTCATGATACCGCACTCTAGACAACTGATCTAGACTCAGACGTAAGAGAAGTCACAATACCGCTGCCTGGAGCGTACGATCTGATTAAGAAGCAAGAAAAGTCAAAATATCGGACTCTGAATTACTCGCTGTGACATAGACACAAGAAAAGTCAAAATATCGCACTGATATAGCGCTACCGCTAGATCGTAATTGTTCAGACTACATACGAGACAAAAATCAACGAATACGTATAATTAGTTGAAGTGATTAAGCAAACATAAACCTGAAAAGCAGTTCACATGCATTAACTATTCATCGTTACAACTGCAATAATCTTTCACCCTCTTATAACTAAACTTGACCTACATAACCTAAGGAAAAAATCCCAAGAGGCAATGATTCTTCACACGTACAATATAGAAAATCGATTTTTAAACAATTCATGCCTATGTCCGTATTGACAGCAGAAGGACAATTAAATTGCTGTAGATAAGAAAAATGAGAATAACGACAGCTTCATGTGACCGTGATGTGTGCTTTGAAAATCTATATTAATTAATATTTTACTATATCCGTACTGACAGCAGAAGCACCATGGTATTGCTATAGATAAGAAAAAAGGAATAACACAAGTTCTATGGAACCGTCATGTGTGCTTTAAAAATCGATATTAACTAACTTTCACAGCACAGTAAAGTCTCGATAATCTCAGTCCTAGTAAACCGAGTTCCACTTAATCCGAAGTCATTCGCGATGAAACATAACAAAACAGTGTGCATCATAAAGAAAAAATCCAATGAAAAATTCCGGGCGATTTGCGCATGAAAATGTTTGAAGCAAAGTCGAAAAACGACCTTTTCAGGTAATTTAAAAGCCAATGCAAGGGACTGTCAAAAGATAGCCAAGGGACAAAGCGTGCAACCCTGTCGGTGTGAAACCCTGCAAAACCATTGAAGCTGGAGACCGTTCGAAAAAAGACAAATACAATAAATTTTGATGCCAACTGGGAAGTCGAACGGGGAGGAGATGCTATTAGAAGGAAGTTTCTTTCAATTATCTGCGATGACCAGCAAGAAACCACAGATGAAGCAATTATTCACATAGTTACTAATGAAAAGGTTTCGGAATCAAATGAAGAGGAACTGACTGTGCACAAGAAAAAAATTCTTATGCGGAAGGTTTGGCGGCAGAAGAGACTTCCCTTAGATACGTAGATCATCAACAGGAGTCATCGCCAGCTGATATTATTTTTCTAAGAAGATGTAGAGATAGCACATCAAAAAAAAAAAAAAAAAAAAAAAAAGATGCTCGGCGCGAAATTGCAAAAGACATTAGATGAGTTTTTTCGTCGTTAATATGACGTAAGTCATAGTCTTTGTTTAACTCGTTTTTGCCACCATTTTCATTGATCCTTAAAAATCGCTTCTACGAGTTTTAGATTAATATTGAACTACCTTCTTTCATAATCGTGCTCGAGTTTTGAAATTCCGCTTAATCCGAGTTGGTTCTGGTCCCGGTTATCGAGACTCTACTGTACTTCAAATTTTTCGAATCTAAATCTAACAAAGGTTATCTTCTAAATATGGAATTGTCTAGGTACCAAAGAAGCGTTTTAAAGAACTTTAAGTTCATCGGAAGTAAAATACATCAAAACATAAAATTACAAAGCACGTTTACACATATTTGGAAAGTCTTTACACCAAATAAAAGAAGTTCAAAGAACTGAAACCAGCAACAGCGTGTTAGATGATTACGGAAGAAATACCTGCTGCAGCTAAATATCGTCTGCTAAGGAAATGGCACACGTGAACTAGCTGTGGTAGAAGGTTATATTTTTGCTCTTTACAAAAGAGAATTATTCGTATTCTGTAATTGAAAAACGCTGTGAAAATCATGGAATTAACATTTCTAAACGTAAAATAAGCAAAAGTATTAATAACCAGCTAAATACCCGTTCTTCGAACGCGATGATACTAAACATATTTCTATAATAGATAAAACCAGAGTTCGTTTTCTGTTACCAAGGTTTATTTCTTCTTTGCAGTCGTCTTTCCTGAGAATGATCGTAGTGAGCAACAGCGGTTCGATTCAGTTCAGGTTTTCTTTTAGTATATTACTGAGCAGAATCGCGATGCACTTCTGGATTGATTTTCCTGTGTTTTTCCATAGCTGCCCGACTTGTGGATTGCTTTTGCTGTATTTTTCAGCAGCAGCCCGGTTCACTTCTGGTTTTTTTGTGTACTTTTCAGCAGTGGCCCGGAGTACATTATAATTTTTTTAGTATATATTGCTGATGCTTTCCTCAGTTTTTTTTCTAACGTTATCTGAAAAGCGAGCACATTGTTTAGAGCCACTTCTGTTTCCAGAATTACTATTTGACTGCTAAGTATCTTGACTAAATGTACGAAACAGGGTGTTTGCGAGTAAGCGATTCCTCAATAGATAGAAGATTTGAAGGATAGTCTACTCTAGATACATTTAAGACAGTTATTTGTGCCACCTCAAATTGTTGTGAATCAATATTCTCTTGACAAAGAAGAAGCGTTGCTAGAGCTTACATTGCAACGCATTTAAACAAACGTGCTACACATCCTTCTTGCCATCCACGCTTGTCATTAACTGGATGGGAATTGAAAAGGTTGAAGCCATCATCAACTTTCCAGAAGGATACAGTTTGACTGTGACCAGTAAAGAGAAATCCTGTATTATAATATCTTCTTGCTGTAGCAATCCATTTAATCTGCTAGCCAACTGTTCCACGGTATTTTTGAAAGAGATTTCGTTTGAAAGAAATAGTCCAGAAAACATATACACAATTTCTATACGTAACACTGCACAGTTCAAATGAACAGTAGGAATAATATCTTCAATAGAAAGAAAAGGATATTTCACTTGATTAATAATTTTGCACTCCATGTAAAACTGGTCACCCCTCCAAAGTCTATTTTTTCCACTGAAAAGAAAGATTTTGATACACCTACGTCATAACAAATTGCAACAGTTGAAATGGCCTAAAACTGCATATTTCTTCGCTCTTTTGGCAAACACATGTCTGCTTGATTTATTCTGCCAGACGACACATAAGCAATTTCTTTCATAACTGCAAATTTAAAACTTCAAGTCTACACGAAACAAATCAAAATACGTCGTTACTCTTCACTTTCATCGTTAAAATATTAATAGACAACAGAATAAAATAATAAAGGAAAATAGAACAAAATGCGTTGTTACTTTCAGCATAAATGTGAAAAGAACTTTGCTTATAAACAATTTCGTTCGAAAATGTACATTTAAAAGCTGTCAAGTCAGATTTTTTTTTAATTGGAGATATAACGACCAGCGTAAGCAACTAAGTGGTCTATAAGCAGTCGCCCGTCCCTAATTTAGGGCCACTAGCTCCAAAGAAGGGAAAGATCTAGCGCCGTAAGACAAACACAAAGTCCATGCTTCACCGGGATTTGAACCCGGACCCATCACGGACGAATGATCAGAAGCCATTGCTTAGACCACTGCGCCACAGGGGCGGCAGATGTTTTTGGAAGCGTGTGCAAACTTATGTTGCCATCGCTAATATCTCAAGGGGGAACCTTTTTTTGTTCAAATTTCAATTACTATGAAAATCTGCCCGCATATTTATACAGGGTGTCTACAAATTATTGGAGCGGTTTCGTGATTTTTTTGTGGATGTAATATTAGCGATGTTCTGCTCGAGTTGGATGTTACCAGACACGCATTGCTCAAAGTTCTTTTTTGGTCGCAACTAGCTTGGCCGCGAGAGGGCAGTACTTGTCTTATAGTCAGTAAGATGGCTTCAAACAGCGAGAAAGCGTTTGCTGTCTTCGAATTTCGTGCTAGTCAATGTGTGACAACAGTGCAACGACACGTTCGAAAGAAATTTAGCAAAACTCCACCCAGCGCCAACTCTATTCGGCGATGGTATGAACAGTTTAAAGCGACAGGATGCCTGTGTAAAGGGAAATAAACGGGTCGTCCATCAGAGCCTGAAGAAACCGTGGAACTCGTGCGGTCCACTTTCGTGCGTAGCCCACAGAAGTCGACGAGCACAGCGAGTAGAGAACTGGATATTCCACGATCGATTGTTTGGAAGATCTTACGCAAACGATTGAAGCAGAAGACGTACTGCTTGCAACTGCTATAAGCCCTGACGCCCAATGACAAAGCGAGTCGCTTTGAGTTTTGTTCGCGATTTCAAAGTTGTATGGAAGAAGACGATGCGTTTTATGATAAACTTGTCTTCAGTGATGAAGCAACAATTTTTGTTAGTGGCAAAGTGAATAGGCACAATATTTGGATCTGGGGAGCAGAAAACCCCCATGCCTTCGCGTAGCACTTTCAGGATTCTCAAAAAAATCAATGTTCTCTGTGAGGTTTCAAAATTTTAAGTTTACGGCCTCTTTTTCTTCTGCGAAAAGACCGTTACCGGACACGTGCATCTAGACACTTCGACACATCGGCCCATGCCGCAGTTGGAGACCGACAGGCTGCATCTACCAACAGGATGACGCTCCGCCCCGTTTCCATCATGATGTTCGTGAATTCTTAAACGCCAGATTGCGAAAGCGATGGATCGGTCGTGCTGGGAATGGTGATCACCAACTGCTGATATAGACTCCATGCTCCCCCGACTTAGCCCCCTGCGATTTTTGCGTGTGGATGTGTGTGAAAGACTCGGTGTTTGTGTCGCCTTTACTAGCCGATCTACTAGAACTGCTGGCTCGAATCATCAATACTCACATTGATAGAGACATGCTTACTCGCGTGTGGGAGGAACTTGATTACAGAGTTGAAGTTTGCAGAAGCACTTAAGGGGCGCATATCGAGCTCCTGTAATATGCCCCCAAAAACTTTGTGCGTTGTTATATGCACTTGGAAAATTTCGTGATCATATGTCAATAATATACCTACAATAAAATCGCGGTACAGCTCAAATCATTTGTAGACACCCTGTATTTATTGCAGTGGCCTTACCACTTATATGACGGCACCATAGCTTCGGCGAAAACAAATGTTGGTAATTTGATTTTGACTCAAAAAACTTGACATTCTTTATATTAAACGATAATATAAATGTTTAAATGCAAAGCATATTATGATATAGCGCTTTGTACGTGATTTTTAAGGGTTTCTTGTTAAATAAATTCAGAATAAATAAACTTAGTACAAAATATATATTACCGCTAAAGCTCGAAAGCCGTTAATGTGCACATTACCTAGCTAATCTGCAGATTAACTGATTTGCTCCGTTAACGTGCGGAATCAAGAGTTTTCCGCATTTCACCTAGGTAATGTGCACATTAACGGCTTTTGTATCGTTAAAGTTCAAAAGTTTGTTTCTCTCATTTCCTTTCCCCACACCTTCCCCCTCTCCCTCCACTTTTAGTTTGGTTTCGTGGGATATGTTTGTTCACGTAATTTGTGGTGAAATAGATCCTAAACAGAAAGAGTATGGTGAGAATGTATTGTGCAACATCTGTAAACAGAATATGGATCAGAAAATACAGCGTGATGAAGCCAAGAAAGATTTAGAAAAGCAAGCAAAGGAAATGTTAGCAGTTTCTAATGTAAAGCACCCAAATGTCGATGAAGGTGTCACTGTGAGAATTAAAGTACCCGAAGTAGACAGAGCAAAAACTGATGTCCGCTCGATTTTAGCTGTGGTTCTTAGTAAAACAGAGGATGGCTTTTATAAACTTGGTACTAAAACGGGTATTTTAAAACAATTGTATGCAAAATCTGAATTCAGTGTTTGCAAAGAGAGATTTTTAACGAAAGAAGATGTCCCTGCTGTAGAAATATCTTTATGTCAAACAGCAATAAAACAATCCCTTGGCACTGGGCAGGGTTTCAGAAAATGTGACTGCAAATCTAATTGTACCACAAATAGGTGTGCTTGTCGCAAAAATCAATTGCTATGTAATTCAAAGTATCTCCAATCTTTAGATTGCACTAATAAGTAAGCATAATTTTATCATATGTTTTGCAAATTCATTACCTTAATTATAATAATATTTTAAACCGTTTGATTCTTTCTATTATAGTTTTTTAATTGATTGATGATTGATTCTATCAACTAATTTGTTGATTGTTTGATTGCATTAACTTGATTCTTTATATATCGAAAAATAAATGAATAACATTATGTTAATTTAAGCGTACAGAAACGTTGCTGTTGTTCCAGCAAGGATCTTATTTTCACTTTAACGAGTGCCTAGTAGGTAATGTGCAGATTACCTAGGTAATTTGAGCAATGAAACAATTTTCGGCACTTGAACGGATCACCCTAGTTAATCTGCACATTACCTAGATAATCTGTAGAATAACTGATTTCTGCTCTTTAGCGGTAACATATATACTGAGCAAGTCAACTGAAGTCATTCAAAGCTTTGGGCGGGGCTTCAGTTGCTGGGCAACAATGGCTCGATCATTGCAAAACTTCCTAGCGTTATCAAAGCTGGGTTATTCGAAAAACACATCTCATCCCACGGAAATCTATCGTAGGAAAGAATCCTTTCTTGGTGCGTCTCTATGTTGTAGGAGGAAAACTCCTGCCAAATATGAAAGTTCTAAGTTCAGTAGTTTCTGAGATTCGGTGATAAGTCAGTGAGTGAGTCAGTGAGAGTTTTCAGTTTTATATGTACAGATAGACAGGGAAATCGTCAAATATTGCTTTTAACACGAAAAGAACACCCAGCGAATATTCGAAGAAGGTAAGTTGTTTTACGATTATTTCAAAAGTAAGGTCTCTGCTCTTAAAAGGAAATCCAACTTCCCAAAGAGAAATCGCTAAGTCGTTTAAAATATCGGTGTCAACTGTAAACAAGGTAATAAACAAAACATTTGAATCTGAAAATAAAAAACAACAACATAATGTGTGCCGCTTTTACCTAAGCACGTGACTGAGCGCAGAACACGCTGTAGACTTCTTTATGAAAATCACTTAGCCGGAGACAGATGGATATTTTTTGGGACTATTGATGAAGCATAGATCTACCTAAACGACTGTAGCAAAATAAATGTCGATTTACTGTCGCAAAAGAGGAGAAGAGGACTTACAAACTTAGTTCCAAGAATCCAAAGAAAGTTTCAGTAAAGGATTCATGATTATACTGCTAGCTTCTCGTACAGTGGGGAATTAAAGTTAAGAAAAGTTGAAAAGAAAGTTTTCATCAACTCTACATACAACAAAAATAATGTTTTAACTGCTATATTTAAAGAGGAAATACCATTCCTTTATCCACAGAGTCTTCTAAGAGTAGAACTCTCTCAGGAAAAGGCTACCAGTCATACATCCAAATCTACCCTCTGTTTCCTGAAAAACTGAAAAAAGAGACGGGTATCAAGTCTATACATTTTGCTCATAATTCTTCAAAGTCCCCTGAAGTGTCACCAATGGACTATTATGCCTTCGGACTGCTCAAAAGAGTGCTATCCAAACGCAGACCTAAAACAATGATTGGAGTACGGAAAGGAATAAAATACCACTACCAATTTTAAGAGTGGAATAAAATACCACTACCAATTTAAAGAAATGTTTTGTTATTCTAGATGTGGGTTCACAGTCCAGAAAAGGGCTATCAGATAAAATATTTAAGAAAGAAAAAAATATTTTAAGCATTAATTATATTGCTAGAAAATCATTCTAAAAATCTGTGAACTTCCTCTATTAATAACCAAGAAGCTCTTCAGTACAAGGGTTGTTAAAAATGGTAATGTGATATTGGAAATAAAAAATAATGAGACTAAATAATGAAAGTGGGAAACACTGCCTTGTGTTTCAACTTAGCATTTCAATTTAACTTTAAACTACTAGACGAAAGCCGTCGGAATCGACGGTTAGTTTTTTTTTTTTTTTTTTAAACAATAAACTCATATGAAACAACAAATATTAACTTTATGAGATTGACAAATTAATTAAATCACTTCAGTAAAAACAATAGTCCAGGTTCGTGAATTTTTTTTTTTTTTTTTTTTGACTGAAGGTTTAACGACCGCCGTGAGCAACTCAATGGGCTATAAGCAGTCGCCCGTCTCTAATTTAGGATCACTGGTTCCAGGGAAAGGAGAGAACCAGTGCCGTAAGACAAACACAACATCCATGCCTCACCAAGATTCGAATCTGGACCCTTCACGAAAGAATCATCATAAGCCAGCGCTTAGACTACTGCGACACCGGGGCGGCTAGATTCGTGATGAGCATCACGACTGCACCCTTTTTCAGTCGTAAAATGTGAGGCGGAAGTCCACTCATCTCGATCGTGTGCAAAAATTCAACTGGATAGCGCACTCTTTCATTCTCATCTTCAGTCACAACTGCGTTTGTAAATGTTGTTGGAATGAGATTCGCGTTGCGAATACTCTTCACCCGTCGGAATCAAAGGTTAGTTTTTTTGTTTGAAAGAATAAACTCATATGAAACAACAAAGGTAAACTTTATTTGATTGAAAAATTCATTCAACCACTTCAGTAAAGATAATAATAGTCCAGGTTCGTGATTTTTTTGACTGGAGGTACAACGACTACTGTAAGCAACTCAATGGGCTATAAGCAGGTCGCACGTAATATTTTCACTAAAAATAGTCAACCGAATGTTTATTTACATCTTTAAATAATGGGAAACGTCTTACCTTCGTGAATAAACTGGATCGAATGAATATTAAATTCTATTAATACATCACACAGTGCAACAACATAACGCAATCAGTCTTCGAGAGTGTTCGCTGTTCCGATGACAAGAACTTTGATACCAATGCATGCTAGCTTTGTTTTGAGCAACGGTTGGCTCAGAAAAGACTTCAGACTTTGCACTATCTCAGTCCATCCATGCTACCACTTTCAATACCGCGTGAGTCAACCGCAAGCGATCGAATGCCAATCGCACGCTTCTCCCATAGACTTTACATGGGAAATTTGCCCCCCCACAACCGCCCGAACCGTTACCCCAATATCATTTTTCTCTACGACTGACACATCTATATGGTAAGACCTTTATTTTGATACCTCAATCATATCTTTACGTTCAGCTGTTCTCTCAAGATAGGACTCACAGTAAAAAAACTTATGGGATTAATCAATATATATAGATTTCATCAAAGTTTCTAAATATTTCTGTAACACGTTTAGATGGACTTTTTCCGAGTTTTTTTTTTTTTTTGTAAAGTTTTAAAAAAATTATATTTCATACCAAAAGGGTAACATATTCATATAAAAACATGGAACCAAACGAAAAATAATACCAAGTGTGTCAGAAAGTTCAGTTGCGATATGTCACAATTGAAAACCAAGAAAACAGTGTTTTAAATCTTTCTCTGAGTAAACGTTAGGTACCAACACAGGCGTACCGTGACCAAATATTATTTTTGGGAGGGTGGTGGGGGCACAAATAAGTGCAAACTGATGTTTTGGGGGAGGGCGGTACACCCGGAAATAGTTTCTTCGAAATGCTCTTCTTTGATTGCCATAACGTAGGTCTTTACATGCCTAATATATCCAAAACTACGAGGTGTAACAGGCTTGGTTGCTTCACCCTATTAAGGATGAAAATAAACAGAAAAAAAACATGCCTTTCAAAGCACCTTATGCAGTAATCTGATGATGAAAACCATCATCAGATGACTGCGTACTATGTGTATGGAATGACGCTGATGATGAACGTTATTGCTATTGCGTTGCGTTGTTCTCTTGGGTGCATGTTACACTTCTTAACATTTAAATTTATTATAAGGGGGTACGTGCCCCTCCCCTGCCACCCGACGCTACGCCTATCTTAGTATTACAGTCAGAATAATAGGAAAATATATGACAACTTTTTATTTCCAAGCTGAATACTTTTGAGAAAGCAAAGAAACCCACCAACCCAGTGTTATATATTAAGGGCACGTATTCTCAACGAAAACTAGAACAAATCAGAACCTTTCGTCAACCTGATATAGGATGAGCAGTTTCCTGAGCAAAAGTCTGTGTTTATTCTGAATTTATAGAACAATGGAATTTTTGTGCGCGTGAGACGAGGAAATCTTCTTCTTGTTTAATGTTTGTAGGAACCTTAGCAGTCCTCTAATAAAAGAAACATGAAGAAAGCGGGGATTATCAGAAACGCTGTCGCTTTACGTCTCTGCTTGCAAATTCTTTCTTTCGTTCTTTCTTACTCTCCCCTACACTTCCTCAGTCAATACCCTGCACAAAGAATAAGCGGGCTAAAGTATCTGTGACGGGAGTTGGAACTTGGGGGAAATCGCTTGATACGAAAATTCCCGCTGAAAAGAAGACGTTTGCATAAATACATGGCAGTCCGAATTTATGTGTTCAGGAGAGAGAAAGAGAGAAAGAGCTATAGCCCGCCAGGCGCCGCCGCCTTTCATCCCCCTTCCCCGACATTCGTAACGTTTGGCAAGGCGCCACAACCACATGCACACACACACACATACATACATACACATTCTCAAAAAAGAAGAAACGCAGATCAAAGAAGGAGCCATTTTCTCACGGGGACTTAAACCAGCGATCTCACTAACAGATAAACTGAAAACGAAATAAAGTTAAAACGACATAATTTACTCCCCCGACTTAGAGTCTTGAAGGAACTTTCGGCACTTCTTGTTACGTACGCTTCCAGCCCTCCCACCAAAATCAAGAGCAATAAAGCAACGAGGAACTTGCGGGAATCCTGCGCAAATCTGCCACAATGTATCTTCAAAATGCTGTATTAGGTTAACCACTTTTCTCTTTGTACTTCCTATGGAAATTTGAGCATTTATTTACACTGTTTATTCCTTTTGCTTGCGTAAAAATTTCGTCGCGTTTCTCTTACCCTCTGTGGGGAAAAGGCTGAGAATTATTAATAAGAACTATTTGAATAAATGAAGTTTGCGAGGTAATTCACTTTGGGAGAAGAACTCTTCATGCGGAACTTAGTAAAGGAAATTTAAATGAAAAAAATGCAAACGCTTTTCAATTTTTCCGTTTTTACTTTCAGTCGCACCGTTAAGTTTTCGTCAGAGCGTTTAATAGATTTGCGGAAACCGATGAATAGATTTGAAGCTTTTACCTCTGGGGAAACAACTGGAGTAAAGAAGTATGTTTGTGGAATGCGAACTGCGCAACGCCTATTGCCATAGATTGGTTCTTCGAAAATTAATAATTTCAAGAATGGAAACTTGGAGAATTCTGCCCACATTTACGATATTTTCAGCTTGTACATATTGAATATATATAAATACAAAAATGTGTTTTTGCTTATTATAAAATGAAATATGATAAACATATATGTGGCATGAATGTATTAAAATTGCGTGTTTTTTCTCCACTTTTATAAATATATTTATATATATACCAGAAAGCAGTCTATATGTTTGGGAAAGAGAAAGCAGAACAGATATTGAATTAAATATCATTTTTCAAGAACGTTCTGATTTTAAACTGAGACAGCGAGTTTTGACCTTTTTCCCTTGATTTAGTGCGAATCTGGGCGGAGATATGGATAAACATATTTTTGATATCCAAAATAATTAAACAACGCGCCAGGCACCTATAGTATGCTCACAGCTTGAAAAAGATAATGAATTCATGATCCATAAAACAATCGTACAGTAAGTTACCTTTATATACTACCTTCGTGAAAAAGAAGTCATTAATTTTAAGAAAACAAACTGGTAGACGCACAGGGGTTGGACAAAATAATGTGAACATCATGATTATAAGGATTAATGTTATTGATGTGGGCTACCCTGAAAAAAAGCAAACATGATTATCTTTTGTGTATATATAGTGTGCCCGTTAATTAATGAGACAAAAATTATTATACGAAAAAACAACAAATTATATTTTGAATTGTCACTTACACAGATTCAATTATATTGCTGTCATCTTATATATGACAACAAAGGACGATGGGCAGGTCATATCGCCAGACTGATCGACAACAGGTAAACCTACTTTGTCACAAACTGGTATCCAAGATCAACCAAGAGAAAACCTGGTAGACTTCCAACTATATGGGAAGACCCTTTATTTAAAGCGATAGGAAACAACTGGAGGAGATTGGCCCAGGATCGCCCTCGCTCGAAACTTTGCAACTTGCATTCATGGAGAAATCGTAAATGAAAAAACAGGTCCATCTTGGTAATCTAGTTAAAACATATTCAAAATAATCTCCCTCCAACTTCATACAACGATAAGATATTTCGTACAGCTGTTCAAAGGCACGGTGCGAGTCCTGAATAGTGCTGTTCGCGGATTTTGGATTTTTGGATAACCGGATATTTTAGTATCCGAAAACCAGATTTTTTAGCATTCCAATAGTTCAAACTCCAGATAACCGGATTTTGAACTTCGGAAGTGCTGCTCACGGATTTCGGATTCCCGGATATTTTACTATCCGAAAACCGGAATTTAGCATTGGAATAGTTCGAACTTCAGATATCCGGATTATGATCTTCGGATATCCGGATTATGATCTTCGGATATCCGGATTTCGAACATCGGATATTCGTATTTCGGATATCTAAACAACATACACTGAAGAGCAATTGAATTAGAGACAGCTGGCGTTATGCAAATGTGGCGCTGTGGGCGGCCCTGTAAACGGAAACGACATGACGTATGCAGCGATCCGACAACATAAGGAGTGATGCGACGGGAATCAGTAAGAGTCGGACGCAGTATGGTTAAGACGAAGGATTTAATCGCATTTGATCGTGGGCAAATTGTCGGGGCCCGACAAATGGGTCACTCCATCTCGGAAGTCGTGCAAGCACTGGAATTTTCACGAGCCACTGTGTCACGAGTGCACCGTGAGTACATCGAATCCGGTAAAACCATCCCTGCAAGCCAACTGTCGTGGAGAACAGGGTGTGGATGAGCGCGGTCATCGTCGGCTAGCTCGCATTGTAACAGCGGGTAGACGGGCAACAGTGCAAGAAATCACTCTGCAATTTAACGCTGGTGCACAAAAACGTGTAAGCAGCCACACCATCCAGAACCATCTCCTCGCTGTGGGGTACAGAAGCCACCATCGTTCCACGAGGGTACCGCTGCTGACCGCACATCACAGCGCGCAAATATTAGCATGGGCGCGGGAACATCGCCACTGGACCCTAGACATGTGGAAAAATTTGCCTGGACCGATGAGTCGAGATTCACGTTGGTACATGCGGATGGCAGGATACGAGTACGGCGCAAACCACAAGAAGCGATGGATTCTTCTTGCCAGCAGGGTGCTCTTCAAGATGGTGGGGATGGCATTCTCGTCTGGGGGCTGTTTACGTGGACTGAAATGGGACCTCTGGTACGTGTGACATCGCCCCTCACAGGTCAACGTTCCCGGGATATCCTGGAAGACCATTTGCTTCCGTTTGTGCGTCTTCAACATCCCACTGGGAGACCTCATCCTGCAACAAGAGAATGCACCATGCCATCGCTCCCGAATTGTATCCAAATGATTGGATGAACACTCCACCGACGTGACCTCGCGTCCTTGGCCAGCTAGGTCACCTGACCTCAATCCCATCGATCACATCTGGGATGCCTTTGAGAGAGATGTTCGAGGCTCTGACCTCCCTCCATCAAATCTTCGTGAACTGTGGGAGCTTGTTCAGGGGTCGTGGATCCGTATGGCTTCCCAACGCTCTCGGTGTCTTGTCGAGTCCATGCCGAGACAAATCGCCGCCGTCATCAGGGCAAAGGTGGTGCTACACGTTCCTAGACAGGTATCTCTAATTCAATCGCTCTTCAGTGTAGTTCTATCTGGCCATGATCGACCGCATGATTCAGGTTGTTGAAACCTTAACGCAGCAATTTGTGAACGTGCGGTATTTTGCGGCGCGATGTCCGTTTGATTAGACAAAGTGATCGTTCGTGACATTGATATTGAACTAAGTGAAGGGATAATAAATACAATTGTAGTGTTTTGTCCTGTAACAAACTCATGCGCAATTCGGATTTCGGATTTGTGATATTTCGGATATTTTGAAATCCGAAATCCGGACTTCAAAATATCTGGTTTTTGACAGCACTATAGTCTTGAACCGGAACCTCCTCTAGTCTGTTGGTCACACCTCGTCGGATGTTCTCAATATCACTGAATCGCTTCCCTTTTAAGACACACTTCACCTTTCGAAAGAGAAGAAGCCAAATCTGAGGAGTAGGTAGAATGTTCGATCACACAAATCGTCTTTAAAGCCAGAAACTACTTTACAGGGAGTCTATAGTATGAGGGCGCATTTCTGTATACTGCACAAACCTTTAACCAATCTTCCTGTTATGCATATCATTTTCTGAGGTCACCCTGGCCGTTTCGTTAAGATAATCCTACCGTCTCCTTAAGGTTATCTTGGTCTTTTCCTTAAGATAATCCTGGCCGTCTCCTTAAGATTATCCTGGCCGATTCCTTAAGATTATCCTGGCTGTTTCCTTAAGATTATCCTGGCCGTTTTCTTAAGATTATACTGGCCGTTTCCTTAATATTATACTGGCCGTTTCCTTGAGATTATCTTGGCCGTCTCCTTAAGATTATCTTGGCCGTTTCCTTAAGATTATCCTGGCCGTTTCTTTAAGATTATCTTGGCCGTTTCCTAAAGATTATCTTGGCCGATTCCTTAAGATTATCCTGGTCGTTTCTTTACTAACCCCAAGCTATTTAGAGAGAAGCCTAATGATTATTCGCTTGTCATGGGCAACAATTTCTCTAGTTTTCACCATATTTTTATTTTTCCGTTCAAAAACTGGAAGTCCTGTGGGTGGTTTCATCCTCGAGGGACACCCTGCCATCTTCATACGTTGAAAACCAGCGGAACACCTGTGCACGGCTCAGACAGTCATCGCCGTAAAGGTTTTTTGGTCTTGGTGCATTTTCGTGGCAGTTTTCCCTAATGTACAGTAAACTTTTATCACCGCTGTTTGCTCCATTAAGCAACATCTGACATGCTTCAGTCACATAGTCTTACTTCAACGGTGGAAGCACCAAACTGTTCCGTCATCCGACTAAGAAGTTGCTGCTGCGATTACAACACACTCTAGCGGTCAAAACTATAAACACGTTTGCTTCTTTTATTCAAAGATTTGTCCCGCAAAAAATCAGTCTCATTACTTAACGGGCACATTATATAATTTCTTTGTATATATTCTCAAGGTTGTATGCCAGTGTAGTACAAGATGTGCTCAGCAGCGGTTTGTAGGAGAAGTCGGTGAAATGGGTGACCTGTCAGACTTCCAAAGCAGACAAACCGTGGGAGCCCATTCACCAGGAGCATCTATAACCATTATGCTAAATTGTTTGGTGTTTCAAGAGTAACAGTCTCTACGGTAATGACTGCGTGCACAAAGCATGATAAGATTTCATCGTAGAAGAAGGATAATGGGAGAAATCCGAGCCGTCCCGGTGGCGCAGTGGCCTAAGCGATGGCCTCTGATCATTCGTCTGAACGGGGTCCGGGTTCGAATCCCGGTGAGGCATGGATGTTGTGTTTGTCTTAAGACACTGGCTCTCTCCCTTCCCTGGAACCAGTCACCCTAAATTAGGGACGGGCGACCGCTTATAGCCCATTGAGTTGCTCATGGTGGTCGTTAAACCTCCAATAAAAAAAACTAAAAAAAAATCCGAGATTGAATGAGAGGGACCGTCGAACACTATATTTTGATTCACCCTAAGATTACACTTCAGTTTAAGGTACAATATCCTACGCACTCACTGAGCCTTCGGAAACGGATGAGAGTTATGTTCATCCGCGTCACTCCGCACTGTGTCCTGCTGTTAGCAACTGTCTATCACTTCTCCCATCAACTCACTGGCATCTTTGTCTCCCAAATACTGCATATCTACGCATGCTAGCGTTGGTTTAATTTTAAAATTTAATTTCTGAAAATAAATCATTTTTAGATTTGTATAAAATAACTGTATGTACCTATAAGTAAACAGCTAGGACAATATATAGTGTGATTCTAGGAAATAAATGCGTTGGTTTTCACGGAAAATTTTGGGAACTACTTTTAATCGCGGCGATAGGTTTCACATACCTTCCCTTTGTGTGTCATCTTAAGGTGAATCAAAGTATAACAAAGATTGTGTTCAAACAACTCAGAACTACTGCAGCAAAAGTGATTGCAGAACTCACTATCCACCTGATAGACAATTCACAAAATTAACTGTTGACTGTTTCTACAAAAACAGTCAGCAGAGAAATTCACAAAACCAACATCCAAGGACGAGTTGCAATTGCTAAAACTTTTAATCACAAAAACCTACACCACAATGGGAAAAAGATGGTGTCATGAGCATAAAACTTGACAGCTGTTAACTGGAAAGGTGGAATGTGATCCGACGATTCCTCATTTACGTCGGTCCCAACAATAGGTCGTGTTTATTAAGACCTGTTTTTATCAAGGAAATGTCTGATTTCAAATGTCAGGCATGAATGTAAATCTGTGATGCTTTGGGCTGCGATAGTTTGGCATTCGGCTAGCCCCATCGTTGCCCTACATGGCTGAGTTCCTACCAGCGAGTATTTGGACATTCTAGAAGATCAAGTGCATCCTATGGTTCAAATGTTGTCCCCCAATAATGATGATATTTTTCAAGTTTACAATGCGCCCATACACATAGCCATAACAGTTCAGTCTTGGTTTGAGTGAAGCATCACGATGAACTACAACATCTGCCTTAGTCAGCTAAGTCACCTGACTTGAATATCATCCAACCACTGTTGATATTTTTGGAAGGCAGAGTGGGAAGGGCATACACTTTTCCGACATCTCTGAAGCAACTGGTTGATGTTCTGATTGACAAATGATACAACATTCCACTGCAGACCATTGAAAAGCTGTGTTTACCCATTCCAGGTATTTTTGGAAGCTGTATTAAAAGCAAATGGTGGCACAACACCTTATTAATAAAGAAATATCTCCTATTTCACTAGTGTTCACAATATTTTACCCAACACTTTATATACTGGGTTCGCATTGAAGTACGATCACTCCTATCACACCATTGCGAGGTCTTGAATGGCCGGGTCATCCGGGAAGTTCGGGCGCCATTACAACGAAGTAAATTTCTCCGTCATTTTATTCCACGCCGGGGATCAAACCCGGGTCCCCTCATTCCGGAATAAGACGCTCTACCAATTGAGACGTGGACGTTCGTTGTCACTGCTATCTGCCTTTATGTCGTATGCGTCCTGCACGGCAGGCACGTCACAACTGGCGTAACAAGGAAGAAGGCATAGCCTGTATACTGAATCGGTGTATTATAAGAGGTTGCCTGTTCAGTTGAGAGCGAAGTTACGAAGGTGATGTGTAAAACTAAGGATTTATTGAAGTGTACGAAAAGTCAAATTGTGGACTCACGAAGGGCGTATGCGTCCATTTTGGAAACTACGACACGTGAGCGTTGTACGAGGACGTACTTGGTTAAAGTGTGCCAGTAGTGGTGAAATGAAGAAACAATTGTAAAAGTCGGAGAAAGGAACATTCAGGAGATGAACGACAAATGGTCACATTGTATAGGGCAATTGAAACTGCGCACTTTAGTAGTTGACGGCCGAATACAACATGTGTCAATCAAAAGCAAAGTCCCTGCTACTATACATCGCCCGCTGTCACGAATGGTCTACAAAAGCATATGCCCTATATTTAACCCTCTTGAAAACAGTACATCGACGTAAACGATTCTCGTGTGGCAAACAGCGTGCATACTGAACATATTAAAAATCTAGTGTGATAGAACTATAAATCACAATGCATGCTCCATTTTGCCGATGGTGTAGTCCGTACTTCGAGTCATCAGCATGTGGTTATGGATTCCTCATGCATGGCATCAACCGTACAAACCAGCGAGAGCGATGTTACGGAGGTCACGAGAGCAAAGTTACGGACTTAAGCCTTATTCACCACCCTCTCCTGGAAACATTCCATTGACGTAAACGACTCTCGTGTTGGCAACAGCGTACAGATTGAATAAATTAGAAACTAGTGTACTAGAACTATGAATCATAATACATATTTAATTCTGCCGATGGTAGAGTCAGCACTTGGAGCCATCAGCATGTTGTTATGGATTCCTCATGCATGGTAAAGACCAGTGGGGTTATTATATGTTATGATACATGTTTATTTAGCATGAGCCGGGATCCTTGGTGAGTGTAGACGAACATGTGGATTCCATTCACACAAGAAAGGATTGCTTGCGAACTGTATAGCAAAACACAGTGTTGCACCTCCACCAAAGGGGATGAGTTTATCCAGTACAATAATGTCTGTAACGTACCAGGAGATGTGACGTACCTGCCAGAAGGACGCACACGACATAAAGGCAGATAGGCATCAGAATAAAACGTCCGCGTAGCTCAATTGGTAGAGTGACCTATTCCGGAATGAGGGGATCCGGGTTCGAACCCCGGCGCGGATAAAAATGACGGAGAAATTTACTTCGTTATAATGGATGATGTAACGTACCAGGAGATGTGACGTACCTGCCAGAAGGACGCACACGACATAAAGGCAGATAGGCATCAGAATAAAACGTCCGCGTAGCTCAATTGGTAGTGACTTATTCCGGAATGAGGGGATCAGGCTTCGAACCCCGGCGCGGATAAAAATGACGGAGAAATTTACTTCGTTATAATGGCGCCCGAACTATCCGGATGACCCGACCGTTCAAAATCTCGCAATGGTGTGATGTTATTTCCACACCGCGAGATAGGAAAAATAAGAGAATCCCTTCTCCAGCACTTCAAAAAAAAAATAAAAAAAAAATAAGGGGGAGATGATGTAACGTACCAGGAGATGTGACGTACCTGCCAGAAGGACGCACACGACATAAAAGCAGATAGGAATCAGAATAAAACGTCCGCGTAGCTCAATTGGTAGAGTGACTTATTCCGGAATGAGGGGATCCGGGTTCGAAACCCCGGCGCGGATAAAAATGACGGAGAAATTTACTTCGTTATATGTCCTATGTCATCGAGTCGTTCTCATGTCATACTGGTTCGTCAAACACAGAACTGATATGAGATATTTAAGACGCCCAAACGTGAAACTTTTCCAGGAGAAGACTCATCACTTCATTACATGACCGGTGTCTGCATAGAAGTTTAGCGTTAAGCACAAAGGGCTTGTAGCCTCGTTTTCATCACCCCAAATATGGATCAATGATCGAGACGCATTAGACCAAAGAAATATACGAGCCATAAACGTCTTCACGTTTCCCGCCGTTGTGTGTATCTTACGGTGAGTAAGACACACACAACGGCGGGGGAAAAAAGATAAGAGATACGAAATGTCGAAAGTGTACTGATAGGTCTAGCACTGCAAGGGAAGTAATGCACCCTGCTGGTACGCCCATTTGCAAGAACTAGCAGTTTGTCTTGTCTATGATGTCGGTGTGTATACGCTTTTCGTGTACTGTACAGATATTTTCCCTACATATTTCTACATCGAGAATACTTTCACCAACGTACTATTCAGGTCAGGCAGTTGTGCTTATCGAAACGGGCGCACAGAAGCTTCGGTCACAAACACTGAACCATCCGTTTTTGAAATTATTTTAAATTACACTTCTTTCCGGACAACGTGACACAAATTTTCCACGTCTTTGCAACCAATCACCACTCTCCACTTTTGGATAACCGGCTAGGAGCATAGTTTTGCAAACGGCTTATAAACCTCCCTCAGTCTTTTCCAACTTTCTCGATCCTTAGCCTCAGTCCACCATTTAGTACCTCTAAATTTCTGAAAGTTATCTCTCCATCTTGTTCTCTGGCGCCCCCTTCGTCTCTTTCCATCTCTGTGTTGCCATTCTGTTAATAATCGTGCCCATATTTCATCTTTCATTCTTCCAACAAGTCCAGCCCATCTTCATTTTCATTCTTTTAAAATCTATTATTCCTATTCTTTCTGATATGAGTTCATTTCTAACTGTCTGTTCTTGTTATTCCCAACATTCTTCTCTCTAACTTTCTTACCGCTACTCTTGTTTTTCATATTGTCGTACGGTGATACTCCACGTTTTACTTCCTTAAGTAAATACGGGGCTAAAACATGCTTGAATATTTTTCTTTTTAGAAACAATGGAAGTATTAGGAAATCGTATTAAATGCTGTTTTTCGCTAATTGCTATTTCTCGCAATATACTATGGCTTCTTCATTTCACTTCCAGATTTCCATTAAAATCATTTGACTGCTTCAGTTTCCTTTAGCTGTCTCTATGCAAAATTTTAATCTACTTAATTTTGCTACTGATATTTCTGCCAAATCATTTTACTGCTTAACTTGCGTTTTCGTCACTGTCTTCGTAAGTGCATAAATCGCTAACCAACTTAAAATCCTCAAATGTTTCGAGTGAGTATGAAAAACAGTTGTCAATAAAAATTAACTAAACCCTCAAAATGATTTTGTAATACATTAAAACTAAAGTGAAGCTGTCTTATACACGATTTAACCGCTCCCTAAAAACTTGCAAAATAGAATGACGTTTATTTACAAGTTAAAAAGGCAAGAACTTTCAAAGCAAACCTAGCTCAATCATCAGGCCGAGTGCACGAAGGAACAGTCAGCGGTTAATACACACAGTCATAGTACACCGAAGAGAGAGAGCTGGCGTTATGCAAATATGGCGCTGTGGGCGGCCCTATAAACGAAAACGACATGACGTATGCAGCTATCCGACAATATAGGAAGTGATACGACGGGAATCAGTAAGAGTCGCACACAGTATGGGTAAGACGAAGGATCTAAGCACATTTGATCGTGAACCAATTGCCGGGGCCCGACGAATGGGTCACTCCATCTCGGAAGTCGTGCAGGCACTGGAATTTTCACGAGCCACTGTGTCACGGGTGCACCGTGAGTACATCGAATCCGGTAAAACCATCCCTGCAAGTGCCGACTGCCGTGGACAACAACGTGTAGATGAACGGGGTCATCGTCGGCTGGCTCGCATTGTAACAGCGGATAGACGGGCAACAGTGCAAGAAATCACTCGGCAATTTAACGCTGGTCCACAAAAACGTGTAAGCAGCCACACCATCCAGAACCATCTCCTCGCTATGGGGTACAGAAGCCATCGTCCCACGAGGGTACCACTGCTGACCGCACATCACAGCGTGCAAATATTAGCATGGGCGCGGGAACATCGCCACTGGTCGATATTCACGTTGGTACATGCGGATGGCAGGATACGAGTAGAGCGCAACCACATAAAGCGATGGATCCTTCTTGCCAGCAGGATATTCTTCAAGCTGGTGGGGGAGGAATTCTCGTCTGGGGACTATTTACGTAGACTGAAATGGGACCCCTGGTACGTGTGACATCGTCCCTCACAGGCCAACGTTACCGGGATATCCTGGACGACAATTTGCTCCTGTTTGTCGGTCTTCAACATCCCACTGGGGACTTGATTCTGCAAACAGACAATGCACCGGGCCATCACTCCCAAATTGTATCCGAATGGTTGGATGAATACTCCACCGACGTGACCTCGCTTCCTTAGCCAGCTAGGTCACCTGCACCTGAACTCAATCCCATCGAGCACATCTGGGATGCCGTCGAGAGAGATGTTCGAGGCTCTGACCATCCTCCATCAAATTTTCGTGAACTGTGGGAGCTTGTTTAGGGGTCGTGGATCCGTATGGCTTTCCAACGCTTCCGGTGTCTTGTCGAGTCCATGCCGAGACGTATCGCCGCCGTCATGAAGGCGAAAGACGGTGCTATACGTTACTAGACAGGTATCTCTAATTCAATTGATCTTCAGTGTAAACTACAAACATTGTAATTGGAGCAAAGTAGTGTTGCCACCGAAGGAATACATGGTCACAAATAATGAAAAATAGAACTTACGTGTCAGAAATATTACCAGAGGTTGGGAACAAAACTTTACGTAACAGAATCCAGGTGCTTGATTTGTTCAAAGTTTTGTTCCCAACATCTGACAATATTTCTGACACGTAAGTTCTATTTTTCATTATTTGTGACCATGTATTCCTTTGGTGGCAACACTATTTTGCTCCAATTACAATGTTTGTAGTCTACTATGACTGTGTATATTAACTGCTGAATGTTCCCTTCGTGCACTCGGTCTGTTGATGGAGCTAGGGTAGCTTCAAAAGCTCTTCCCGCAACACAAAATAGAGCAAAAAAAAGTATGCATGATGCAAGAATGGTTTCACAGCACATGAAGCACACGCACCTACTATATTGCAAATTCTAAAACAATTTGCTTCATGGCTTACCAAAAAGAAGGAAAAAACAATTTTTCATTTTTCACGTTCCGGAGAGACAACAGATTACTTCTCACCTGCCAGGAGAAGTTAAGGAATCACAAACAAGACAGCACAAGAGAATACTAGAGGCTTATTCCCAGAGAAATACAGTATATCGTTTTCGAGTCGCAGCAATTCTGCCGCTCTGATCTCATATTCATTGCGTGCACACTCTATTTCCTGTGATGGAGAAAAAACGCATCGAGCTCTTTTTGCCGCTGATTAACAGATATGAGATCAGAGCGGCATCCAGCATGACCTCTGACCTCCTGGGGAACTCAGCTGGCTCGAAGAGTGGAGAAACTTCTTTTAGCCTTCACAAACACTTTGTTAAGACGAAAAAGCAAGAGGTACGGTAAAAAAACAATAGAAGCAAATCTGAAAAGATAAACACCCCTCCACCCATAAAAAGCAACTCCTATCGCCATTAAAACAACGCAGCGTTCACTCGAAATGCAACGAATTTTTCACTACACTGCACATCCACCTAAAATTCGATAAATTCTTTAATTTCTTAGAATCGTATGACTATTCCGTTTTCTTACTACAGGTACTCTTGAAATGTGTTTTTACAATATTTTAAAAACTATATATGTATTTCTTATATATTTTATGATTTTATGATTTCTCAAAAAATGCCGGTTTTCTCGAATTCTCGTGGCTTATTACCTTTATTTTGCACTGCATAGAAATTCGGCGATTTTTTTTATTTCTTTCCATTACAGTGCTTCTCAAAATGTTGTGAGTTCTCCAACTCTTGAAAACCAGTGATTTCTTCACTGCAGTTTCGCTTACAATCCTAAGATACACCACTCCTGTACTCCCTCTAGAAATTCTGTGACTTTTGGACTTCTCCTTTGCAGTTAATTTCAAAATATGACGATTTCATTTTTCTACGCAACCCCCCCCCCAACGAAACATAAGTTACTTCTTCATCTCCTTACTGCAGTTTTTAAAAATCTCATGAGTTGTTATTTTTACTGCAGTTTCGCTTTATATAAAATCTCTAACACGAACCGCTTATTTATATAAATCTCTAACACGAATCGCTTATACCTTTGCTGACGGTTTTGAGTAAGGCAGTTTGATAAAGAAATGTCGGTTGATTTTTGCGTATGGGCAACGTCTTTATCGCATGGCATGTAATTTATTTGCTCTTTAAATTCTAAAATGAAGTTTAAAACCTTAAATATAATAAGGAATCAAACATCTTGGATTCAAAACCAACACTGAGAAAATCGTTTTGTTAATTCAGCAAAAAATTGATGAATCAACCAAAAACATTTTGTCGATATGCAGTGAACAAAAATGTTTGTAGAATTTACAAATGTATTTTGCTAAAAAATATTGTTGATTCTACAAATTTTATTGTTATCATGACAAAACGTTTTGTTCATTTAACAAAATGCCTTGGCCGATTTTTAGGAAATTGTTTGATACAACAATATGTACTGTTATCGTGATAAAACGTTTCGTTTTTGCAACCAAACAAATTGTTATCGTGACACAGTAATTTCTTGCTCCAAAAAATTGGAATGTTATGTATCTGGGCCACTTTGTCCCTAAACTTTTTTCCGATGGCAACGCTTTGCTGGTGCAGTAATTTTAGGCCGTGCCCTTAGACCCTGGGTGTCCGTCATTTTTTCTACCGTTATCATTTTCCCCCACCCCCACCGTCTTTATCTTCTAGTGGTGTTTAAATGAATTTGGACGGTGTTACGTCGCGAGAAAATTCTTCCAGAGCCTGCGAAAAATCCCTCACCGAGCGGATTTGAAACTGAGATCTTTAGTTTAGGAACCACGAGTGATAATCACTCGGCTATACCTGTTCTTACGAGCAAATTCTTATCTGCGAATTCATCATTTGAACGTCGGTTTATTACCTTCTGGAATATTCACGGACGATTTATATTTGACATAACGATGTATTGACACTATTTTGGTGCTTGTATAACATGTTTCTAAATCCGATTTATTTTTAAATGTTTCCCTTAGCTTTTTGATGAAACAAATTATTGACATTTTTGGTTAGACAAAATAAAAATCGTAATATTTTTCTTAACGTTCTATATGTTCCAGGGTACTGTCGCTATTCAATCTTTGGTTGCCTAACGCATTTTCAGACACCCTGTATATATAGGCTATACATGAAATCAAGCTCTATACATAAATTACAACTCTTATCATTACCTCGTCTGCAAATTTTTATTTCCGATCAGGAACCGCAAGCCGTCATAAGAAATGTATTATTGCTTTATTAGAAGTATGGGTTTAAATTTAGTACGTGCCTCTGTGCATCTAATAAGATGCGGATTCTATCGTGTTCATTGTAATAATGAGTCGACAAAGTGAGGCCAAATTATATCTGAAATTCCCTGAATCCAACCAAAATTACACACAATAAACGCTAGCATAAAAATACGTCAGAATTATTAAGATATTTTAGAAATTCTTACCTCTGAATGCCTCTATCAGAGTTGACAGCACTCAGTCTTCTAACAATGCACTCACTTCGCAGTCAGCCATAATTCAAACGATATTTTTAATGCAAAACGAGATTCTTCTGGTCAGTGATAGTCTGGTAGTGCCCATATGGAGTTAGTAGTAATCACGTGCGCTTTGGAATAAGGTCGATGCCACCTCCATATAGTTAATTTAACAGAATATAGCCAACGAAATAAATCTGTGTTGCCAACAAAACAATTCCGATGGAGTTTGGCTAAAGCAACAAAATAAATCGACAAAACAGCTAAACAAAGCTATTTTGTTGTTTTAAACAAACTTTTTCCTCAGTGCTAGTTTTCCTTAGACTTCGTAAGAATTTTAATTGAACCGATTCCGAAATTAATTCACGGTTGCACAGGAACAATGACTTAATGTCCAGCATCCGTACTCACAAAGATCACTTATCGGCGAAATTAATCGTCAAATTGTGCTCTAGGAGGTGGATCTTCCGCAAATGTATGATTACAAGTAATATTAATGCAAAGGACCGGTGAATTGGAACTGACCTATTCGGAGATGTAAATAGTGAAAGCGAATGAGCAAGAGCGGTAGAGAAAGAGCGACAGAGAGAGAGAGAGAGAGAGAAGGATAGAGTGAACGAGGCAAACTTCCTTTACCCTTCGTCATTCCCTTGTAATTTCCTACCGAAGTGCCTGCGAGCACAACACTCTCTCGACGAGTACTTCATCTTCAGGTTGGAAGCAGTTAATGATTGCCTCGAGTGGACTCGGAGAATACTAATTGTTAGTTAAAATTCCGTGCAGGGTTCGGGCAATAAATTTCAGCTCTCGTTTGTGAACTCGGCCATGTTCCTTGAGAACAGGGATTTCGTGCCTCAGGAGTATGTTTCTCCCAAGCCAGCTTGGAACTTATTCCTAAACACTTGAAACAGCGGTAAGAAACATGAAAATAAAAAAAAAGTTTATAGATAAATCCCAATCCAAGTTACAAATCAGACGACATAACAATGATAAAAGAGCAGAATTCTAAATTAAGTTAGCTAGTAGGAAATTATCTCTCCTGATGGGGCATTTTAAACATTCGCCATGCTGTGAACTAAGTGTTTAAACTAATTAACGCTTCTCCGATTTAAAGCATACTGAAGGATGCCCCAAATAATTAAGCTTGGTTATTTCGGCATTGTTACGGGTGGCCGCTAATACTTGGTGTTCTTTCCAATAAGGTGAGAAGATACAAGAACGTTCGGTGGGAATTGGCCCCAACAGACAGTATAGCGAAAGGGTGAGTCGTGGTAAATTGCGCTTGGTTGCAAATTTAAATGAACAAGACCGGAAACATAGTGTGTTTCAGTCGTTTAACCCTTCCTCTACCGAACAGAAAATATTTTAAATGAAATTCACGTGCGTGGTTTGAGCAACGAATTTTACTCGTAGTTTGGAAGTTTGCAACAATTCCCTGACAATACCATGGCTTAAAAATAGATGGCTTAACCTCAAAATGAAACATTCTTATTTAGGTAGCTGTTTAAATCCCACGGACAATCATTCAGGTGTCCTTCCCCATTCAGGGCTTAATCTTCGTATGAAATAAGAAATCTTAAAGAATAAATTATAAATTAATTTTAGGTTATATCAATAAAATTTGTTGCAAAATGCAGCTCATAAGTTTTATAATTCTTAGAATGTAACATCTGGTTGGATTTCAGCGTTGTTTGCATAATACAACAAAAAACAGCATCGAAAATTTCCCATCTGCTTCTATTTTGGGCATCTTAAGAAGTGACGTCACATATATATGTTGCTCAGTCTGACGGTTAGGATAACGTCAATGTTACTTTAGTCTCCAGTTAAAACAAATCTCATTCTGAAGATAAGAAAATTACAGTTATACAAAGAAATTACAAGAGTAACTAATAATATTTGTAATATACTAAGAAGGACACTATTACACCCAGAAGAACACTCTTTAGAAATTTTTGAAAGCACTTTTGGCGAAATCTAGTAGACAGAATTTATAAAAACGTTAAAAATTAACACTTAATTTGTCCATTATATTCGAAACGTTTTCACTTTCGTAATGTGTTTTTAAAAATAATAAAATGTTAGAATTTCTAAACGTTATTGAATTTATTAGGTGAAAGTCCATTGAAAACGACGGGGGAAAAGAAGATATGTAGAGTGATTTTGTAACAACGAGTTTTTTTTATTTTTTTTATGTCCAAATGTGAAAATGTGTTTCAATGAACAAAATAATAATGAACTAACGACAATTAAAGAAGTATATTGGTTGAGGCAAAGATTCGACAGTGAAAACAGGCAAGCGCTCTTTCCACTGTGCCTCCAAAGTGGGACGAAAACAAAGGACAATATATTTCTTGTGATGTATATATTTTTTTTGATAAACGATGAATATTTATATAATAATTAATGTTCAAAACTAAAAATTAGTATGATAAATATTACCTATAATTTTTACATTTCTGGTATACCGTCCCAGTAAAACGGGCGTGGTCAAGTCTTAATAATCCCTCTTGATTATCTCTTTAGATAGCTCATGGGAGTTCCAATTAAGATAGAGAAATCACAGCATCCCGATTTTCTTAGATAACTGGTTTTTGAAGTTATCATCAGTATCCCTCAAGATAGGACGGAAATTTGCTAACGACAGCAATTTTAAAATTGGCAACACTGGCAGTGAAGTAATTATTAAGTTTTAAGGTAACTCTATTAAAGACAAAAAAAGAAGCAGATGACTGCAATGCATTACGACCAAACCTCCTGACAACGAATATATATTTAAGGCGCACAGAATTAACGAATAAACACCAAAACCTTTGGACTGATAACCCGAGCTCAATACAATATCTATGCAACTGTTGGAATCTTCTATATTAATAAAACGAAATGTGTGTCCTTCGCGATACAAAAAAAAAAAAAAAAAACACTGCTCAACCTAGAAACCTGACATTTTGCATGAAGGTGACTTACATACCGAGGATGTGCACCTCGGACTTAGATTTTCGAGTTTTTGAGAAAAACGTGGTTCCCGATTTCCCGTGTATTGTTCCGCTTTGTTTACAAACAATTTTATCACACCCAACGTGAAGAAAAGTAGTTCACGACACATTTTACGCGTTTCTTTTTTTGAATTTCGTTATAATAGACGCTTTAATGACTATTTTTCTTTGTAAATGCATTTTATGAAGGAAATATATTGAATGACAGTATGGTTTTTTTTTAGGTTTTTTTTCCGGAGCTAGTGTATTCTTTAATCGGGAACTACTTTAAAGCGTTCTGTTTCGGTAGTACAGCCGTATTTTTATAATTTAATTAGCATTTTTGTCAGGAAAAGTGAGCTACAAATAACGTTAATTCATTCACTTCTGAAGATACAGTTTCGAATTATATTGATACTAACGTCTAGCTGTGGTGATGAAATGCTTAAAAAAATGATGTTCAACATGTTCTCACAAGGTGGCACGGACAAGCTTTTTTCACTGCATTTCATCAAATTACAGTTCATGTACAATTATTCATTTCAAATAATACGAAATAAGATTTCTTTATTTAATTAATTAACGTTTAATTATTTAACCCATCCTTACGATTCACGGTCATATATTTCGTCCATCCAAGAGAAAACTACTTGAGTTAGTTAGTAAACACAAAATGAAATATGTTTAAGCACAAGGTGATGGTTTTTGCTCGGATTTATCTGTTCGAAACCCATGATGAGTCGCCGACGAAGCTTAATATTGAGTTCCGTTCTCTAGCTAAAAAAGCCTACACCAACAAACAGTGTCAGCTAAGCGATGGGCTAAAAGCTAGTATTGACTAATCTTGATGGAGTGCTACTGATAAATAAAAGAGTTTATCTTATTATGGCGAAATAAGCATTATGTGGGTTCCATCGCACAAGACAATGACATAGCTGACATTTTGACTGAGGAGGGTTGTCTCCGTTTCGCAAGCACCCTTTCGCAGTTTAACTTACAATGAATGTTTTTCGCAAATCAGAGCTACCGGCAATATGACTAGGACGAAGCCATTCTCACATAACTAGTATCCTGGACTAAAACTGGTCATTTGAGACCAACAAAGATTCAGAGCAGTTACAAAAATTTTCTACCTTGTCTCAATTGGAACACGGCTTCTGCCTCAGCTTATCACCTCCTTTTAAGCATCGGCATAACTAGAGAATCTTTCTTATATCCACCATAGCTGGTACTTGATCTTTTCAATTCGCATAGTATTATGGACTTGATCTTGCTTAATTTATTGCTAAACGGATTATTGCCAAAATTGTTTCTAACAGTTCTTTACCTTCGCTTTTAAACTTTTCCACCCGAGGTTTAAATTGTTGCTAAACGAATTATTGGGAACACTGGGCATACAGAGATAGATGAGGTTGCAGACAGTTAGCAATAGCGCTTAGGGCACAAAATCTCATTGAAACGAATTGGTTCTTGTAAGATGACCTAAAAATATTAGAGAATAATAAAATAGAAAAATATTTGCTAGTATTTTTACAACAAACGTAATTTGGAAACATCACTTTTTATTTGTAAAATTTACAGTATTCTGTAGGAATTGATATCCGGAATGGTTTAATCATTTACTTAATCAAAAGTTGTAAGAACTTAAAACTTGAACATTCGCCAAATTAATTTTATGCAGTGAATTTTTCTGAAATTAAACAATTTCAATTTTACACCGAACAGTATTGTAACAATCGCAGAACTTTTACCTAACCACGGGGACACTACACAGAATGGCCGTTGAACGGACTATCACATTGCAAGGGATAGGTACTGGATGAAACGTACAATGGAACCAATGGATATTAGACGAGAGATCATTGTACCAATCACACCACTGGACGAATCGGCGTTGGATGAATCATAACATTTGACGAATAGTTAGTTATATTGCACCAAATGTTCTTTCGGACGAATGAGTATTGGTCGAACCAGACTGAACCGGCTGTCTTTGGGCGAATCGTAGAAAATAGGGTGTAATGGGTACACGTCTCAAATTAAACTGACAAACTATATTTCAAATATACAATCCCAAAAAGAGATGGATGAGTGATATGCAAATAGAATAGTCATTGCCGAATGTGACACCCTATGATAAAGTAACACAGTCTTCTCATGTGTAACCCAGCAAATGGAATCCTATCCTCAAATGTGTAACTCAGCAAATGGAAAGGCAATAACTGCCACTGTTTAATGAGGCCCAATTTAAGGTATGGCAGGTTTATCAGAGAAATCTAGAGTGTAACAGCGTTCCTATCAAAGACATCCAGAATGGTTCCCGTGATTTAGGTTTGGAGAAAATGCAGTTTATTCTATTCTGTCTTTACTTTATTTTTTCAGATGTTGGTGAAGCGTTGGCTTCTGACCATTTGCTAAAGGTGGGCATGGGATTGAATTAAGCAATGGTGTTGTTATTGCCTTACACGGTGCAGGCTCTCTTCCTTCTTTGGAACCAGTGGCCCTGAAGTGGGAGGGGCGGCTGCTTATACCACACAGAGATGCTCACGATGGTGCTTGAACACTCAGACAAAATATAAAGTTATGCGTCGACGACGGTTGTTCTGAGGGGACGTGCTTTATTATTCATTAGGATAAGATCTGAACCAATCGCACGGACGTAAGACTTCACATAGGAATTTCATCCCAGTGCTTTACTGCGGTTACAGGAAATCAGTGGAGATCGCTATGGTTACCAAGAAGGCACCAGCCCACGCAATGACCCAACCACCAATAAAATGATTCGTTTGATTAGATGTGCAGCGGATCCCAGCCTCTCTTGACAGACATATGCATTCCAATTTCAGAAGGAAACACGACTCATCACTAAACAAGACACTATGCTACTATCGTAACGTCCATATATATGATTGTGATTCCTTATTAAGCGGACTGTCCTGTGCTCGACACTTAACGGCAAACATGCAAGAGATTTATGGACAGATGTTCCACCATTTTGGTCACTTCTGGATCACAATAGAGACAGATATCTATCTTAATTTCGTTGTGATGAAGCCCCAATCAAAAGTAGATGTTGTTGGTTGATGATTCCTTCTTACCAGTTATGCCATGTCACGGTCAACTTCAATCGTTTGTCCCTATTAGACGGCCTGGTATATGTCCCCCAACGACTTGTCCATTCGTTTAACCCTTTCCAGCACATTGTGTTCAGAAACAAAGTATATTCTTTGAATTTTCGTAGTCATTTTAACACAACAAATTCTTATTAAACCCATTGTAACTGGTAGACAACTATCCAAAACAACATTGCAAAAACCGCAAGACAGGATTTTCCTATGCTATATGCCCTAAATGTGATATGATTTTATGCTTCACAAAAAAAAAAAAAAAAAAAAAAAGAAACTGCAATGTAGATTTCCATGTAAAGTGGAAAATATTCTATTGAACATTTTCCTATATTCAGAGATGGGAAATAGAAACAGAATTTCCTTTCGAAAGGAACGATGTGGTTTCATGTTCATGAAGAAAACAAAATAAGGAAAAGGAAGTTAAATTGTCAGAAATTTGAACTTTTGTATCCCAATTTTGTTCACAAACAACATTTAGTATTTGAGGAATAAAATGTCATAAAATGTTTTCGATGTTATTTTTATTTATTACAAGCCCAAAACACCACAAAAACCCGATAAAAGAAGTTTCCAACTACAAAATTAACATTTTGGGCTGAAAAGAGTTAAAAGTATTGGTTCTTCAGGCACAAAATCACCAGCCTCTAATAAACCCGTTTAGCCTTATGATAAATTAGCTAGCTTTTTACCTCCGAAACAGTTTCTGTTGATCTGAATTTTCTACACGTCTTCTGTGCAAAATTACGAAAATAACAATGGCTACCAGCAGTTTACTCGTTTTATCAGGCTTCATGGTTTTCGCAAAGCTCACTTCAAGCGAAATACAGTGCGCTTGGACATTTAGGTGCTCTCATAGAAGATCACAGCGAAACTTTTTGCAACTCCGTACTGATTTATTCTCTCTTCACACTTTTGCATTTCGTTTTTTGGCACGTCTTTTGTAAAAAAAAGATCGTGCTTATGTTACCGGTTTGTCCGTCCGTCCGTCTGTACCCGCGATATATCTACACTATTAGTCCGATTTGAAAACTTCTTTTTGCATTGTGAAGCTTGAAATATGCGAATGATGATCCTTCATTTTTTTTTTTTTTTTACGATGCACAATTTCGTCGCTAGAGGGCTTAAATGCAGATTATGTCGAATTCAAAAATACGTTTTATTCCACAAATTTGCTTCTAAACATCCGATTGAAAAAAATATTTTCTCTTTTGATTCCATTTACGCTCAAGGGTATTTCAGATATAGTTACTTTTTCAAATTACGCACATATTTTCCGCTGGGGAGCGTAAAATTAAATTACATTTTTCCCGATAAATCTTCTTCTAAAACTCCGATTTGAAAAAAAAATTTCTTCAGCGGATACACCTCCTCATGGAAAATCTTTTGCATGTAATTTCTAATTTTTGGTAAAGAATACTTTGGCCACCAGGGAACGTAAAGGTTAATTTTTGCTTCTGATGTATTTGCCATTAAATCTGAGCTTTTAAAATGTCGATTGAAAAAATTCTTTCGTACATTGATGCCACTCACATGATAAACCTTTTCGGAATATTTTCTTCTTAAATATTCCACAGTTTCTCTGCCAGCAGGTGTAGATGTATATGTTATTTTTGTCAATATATCTACTTCGGGGAGTCCGATTTGAAAAATTCCTTCTTTGTTAGATAGTGTTTTCAGTGTGGCATGTTTTTCATATAATTTCAAAATTTTCAAGTAATTCATAGACTTTTCGCTAGGGGGCGTAGAGGTAAATTGCATTTCCCTCTATATCTCTGCTTCTGAATCTCCTATTTGAAAAATTCGTTCTGCACCGGATACAGCTCCTGATGGGAAATCGTTTACACATAATTTCTAATGTTTGTAAAAAAATGGTTTGGCTACCACTTGGTGCAAATCTTAATTTCCGCCTCTGATGTATTTGCGCAAAATATGAGCTTTTAAATTCTCGATTGAACAAAACGTTGTTTGTAGACCGATACTACTCATGTCGACAAACCTTTTAGAAACATTTTCTTCTTGAAATAATGCATGGTTTCTACGCCAGGAGGCGTAGATGTATATCTTATTTTTGTCAATATCTCTACTTCCAGGAGTCCGATTTGAAAAATTCCTTCTTTGTTGGATAGTGTTTCCGATGCGAAATGGTTTTCCTATAAATTTAAAATTTTCAAGTAAACCATAGAATTTCCTTTAGGGTAGAGCCAAGTGAAATTGGGTTTTCTGCGTTATTTCTGTTTCTAAGAGTCCGATTTGAAAAATTATTTCGGTGTTGAAGAGCGTTCCCGGTGCGAAATGTTTCTCATATAAATTCATGTTTTACTTAACGCACAAGTCTGCAACCATAGGGCGTACGCTCACGATTCCGTTTACAGCAATATCTGAGGGATTGAAAACCCGATTGAAAAACTGATTTCTTCCGTCAGATACTATTGTTTTCCATATTGGTTTCATTGACTTTGAATAACTTTGATAAATTTAATTTGCGTCAGAACGAATTCAAAGGACGTGCTTGTGACACCCGAAAATTCGGTTTCACCTTTCTTGTTAATATTTTGTTAGCGGAATGTATTCTAGGTATGGCATGAAAAAAATGAGACACGCATTAAGAAAACCATTGGGCCAGGCATGGAAATGATGAACGGTCACATGCAGTAGCAGTTATTCAGAAGAATGCTGAGAAAGGTGTTGGAAAGCATTAGAAATACGTTGAATTAAGAAACGCTAATGATTGCAGAACATTTTAATGCCGTACGTAACATCAAGAGACTTGAGAAACACGTTCGAAAACCTGCTGAACGAACTTCATAACGAGTGGTGAAATGCAAATGCGTTACGTGATAAGTCCTTATACGAACAAGAAATAGTTAAGTTTATATGTTGCGGACATGGGGAAAGAATTGTATTGCAGTTCCAAACGTCAAAAGCCTATTAGCAAAAGGAAGTCATTTGCCGTACTGCTACAATGTGGAAAAACTTTCTGTTGAGAACGATTAAAAAGCGTTTAGAATCAATGAGATATCAACTGGAAAACCCAGGAAGTGTTTCGCATTGTACAATGCGAAAGCAGCACGATCTTTTGACTACAGGACATCACGCAACTCCGATACTGTTTGTAGCAGCATTGTGTTAAGTCGAATTTAGCGTGCATCGGCAAAAGATCGTTTCAAAATCATTCAAAATATGTGGTTTAGATTTAAAACTGATTCCCTTTCATTTCTTTATCTCTATAATATAACTAGTGCTTAGCCCGTCGTAGGGCAGTTGTTTTTAAGCTTTAAATAAATACCATCTCGTATTAATATGTAGGGGATGTTGTCCACCCTATGAAGGACTAAAATGTTTAATTGAAATAGATTGAAAAAAAATCAGATAGACGCCGGATTTCTGTAACGAAACATAATAAAAACTTATATAGTAAGAACTCATTCATGTTAGAACTAAAAATTATATACTACTTATTTGTGTTTTTCAAAAGACCTCGCGATAAAAAACATCCAACGTAAAGTATTTGTTGTTTAACAATCGTAGGTTAGAGCGTTTAGATAGATCGATATTTTGCAAAATGTTTGATATAATCAGCACTAAACTGGGAAAGTTGTTTTCGTGTAAACTTACCTTAATAACTTTTAGTTGAATTTTTCGCCCCAAATTATTTTTCTCCGGCGCACTTGTTATTCCGTTCCCGGCTCGTTTTGGACTGTCGTATTTTTTCATACCGAAGCTTTTTCTACAAAATAATGAAAATGCGACTTCTGGGATTACAAATCGGAACTATCTAAATTCTCGACAATGTGCTATTGGGGCGATATCTGTGTTTAAATGCAATTTTGCTCACTTTCACATATCAAGATTTCAGTTTTTATTATAGGTAAAAGCCGATCTATTAGATAGATCTTTTGATAGATGTTTTTATTGTAGGTACAGTATAATACCGATCTATTAGATAGATCTTTTGATAGATGTTTTTATTGTAGGTACAGTATAATACCGATCTATTTGATAGATCGGTATTTGGCAAAATGTATGATATAATTAGCACTAAACTCGGAAAATTAGTTAAAAAAGTAAAAAATAATTAAAGCGTACACATTAATATACGAATTGTAATAATTTAAATTAGTTCAAAAACTGAAGTTGCCGTGATATTAAGATTTTAATTCGAATTTTGTAGATCGGATGAATAGAACTCGAGCCACATTGATAATCCAATGTTTTAAATTAGCACGCTATCACCTTGACAACTCATTGTGGTCGTGCGCAAACTCGGTGTGATATTAAGAATTCAATTCGAATTTTGTATATCGCAAAAATAGAACTCGAGTAATTGGTAATCCAATGTTTTTAAATCAGCACGTGATCACCTTGACATCTAAAAGTGATCGCGTGCTATTATATAGCAGGCAATCACTTTGTCATTTCGAAATCATACACGAATTGATCGATACGTGATGTGAAATAATGTAGACAATGCTGCGACGTCAAGCGTTCTGTTTTTCCGAATAGGCTAAAGAGAAGAGGAGCGAATTAGTAATCTGTGCTCCATTGTAAAGGGCTCCTCTGAGTTCCTAACCTTCAACGGAATTTTTCTAGGACTCAGCTCGAAATCGCCGTCTTATTGTTACTTTCACTCTATTCATTCGTCCTGTGCTGGCTCGTTTCTCATTCTGCATTAGTGTGGAGTGCTGTGTTGTCGGCATTCACATAACTTTTATGTTCTACTTGAATCTTGGGTATTCACCTAGTTTTCACATTTTCAGTAAAATTGCGCCCAAAACCGAAAGTGAGATTTTTAAAGAATCATTGTATTTTCCTATAATGGAAGTACGAGAAAGTATAGAAACTGGGTACTATTTGAGTGGAAGTAGATAACTTTTTCAACTTGAGGAGCATAATTTCAAGTATCGCCCTCCCATACGAATAAAAGTTGCTCCGGCCCCGTACCAGTGCATTTGCCACTTGAGGGTGCTTACTTTTATCACGAAGCCAACAACTCTTGTAATTTTCCTGATCCACGAGATTCTCTTCCAACCTTTCTCAGTTACAACAAATATGCACACTTCAAAGCTCCTTTGAGTTGTCAGCAGCATTTGTATGTCTTTTTTAATTAGTGACCGTGTCTGGGAACTACAAGTGAGAATTGGAAGGATGCATTGACTAAAACACTTTAAGACATAATGGTAAATTGGTCTCGGAAATTGTAGTGTTTTTCCCAATGCACTCCCATCGAGTTTTAGGAGTTTACAAATTTCTTTTTCGATATATAATCCTCGTTTGACATCTGTTATAGAGCATACATGTAAGCATTGGTTATTTCTAAATTTGCCCCATCAGCATCTATTTCTAAATTTGCTCCATCAGCATCTATTTCTAAATTTGCTCCATCAGCATCTGTTTTTTTCAGTTCTTGTAAAAAGAATTATGCGTCAATCTTGTTTTTTGTGCTTTATATCTCTCCATTATTTTAAGCATATGAATTACATATGTGTCCAAAATCCAGTCACAGTCACTGTGTAATTGTTACTGTAAAACCACTATCATCGCTGTGACCAGTAACAGTTCCAAAATCACTGAGAAGAATGTCACCATTAGCCGTGTCCGAGCAATGCTTGGGGTACAAAATCACTGTTACGTCATGATTTAGGTTACCGTGGCATCATATCTAAAAAAACGATTTCCCTTTCTGTTGAAACATCATAGAAGTCGCTAGTGATGTGAGCTATCATTCAGTTTCCCTTTTTTCCGCGCTTAAGATTGGTTCTGTTTCGCCTATCGCTGAACGTTCGCTCGTAAATAAAGAATTAAAAGCAAGCCGATTGTAACAGTGATTTTGTCATTGTTACAAGTAAGACGGTGACTAGCCGTTCCGTCACTGCTGCGTCACGTCTGTCGAAACAGTGATTTCGTCATTGTTACAAGTTAGACGGTGACTCGCCGTTCCGTTACAATTCCCCACTTCTGTCGTAAACAGTGATTTTATTACTGTTGAAAGTAAGACGCATACTCACCTTCCCGAAACGTCAGCGTCATCTCTGCCGTTAACAGTTATTTTGCCACTGTTACAAATAAGATGGTGACTCGCTGTTCCGTAACGGTTATGTCAGCTGTGTCGTAAACAGACATTTTGTCACTGTTACAAGTAAGATGATGACTTGTCCTCCCGATACCTCTCCTTCACCTGTGTCGTAAACAGTGATAATGTCACTGTTACAAGTAAGACGGTGACTCGCCGTTCCGTAAGTGCTCCGTCCCCTGTGTCGTAAACAGTGATGTTGTCACTGTTACAAGTAAGACGGCGACTCGCCGTTCCGTAACGGCTCCGTCACCTGTGTCATAACAATGATTTTGTTACTGTTACGAATAAGATTATGACTTGCCATCCCGATACGTCTCCTTCACCTGTGTCGTAAACAGTGATTTTTTTACTGTAACATGTAAAACGCTGACTTGGAGTTTCGGGTTCCTTACAGCTTCGTCTCCTCTGTTGCAAAGACTGATTTTCGTCACCGTTTAAAATCACCGTTACTTCCGTGGAACTGTCACCGTTATCACTGTGACAACAAAATCCCTATTGATCCCACCTCAAGTATAAATAAAACCCGTCGCAGTCAAGGAGCGCATAAAATAGAGGTTTGTTTAAAAGGGTTCTTTTAACATCCGCCATGGAAAAACAATGAGAAATTTACAGAATAGCTGATCGGTTACACTTCACAATACTAAGAAATTATTTGCAAGCTTCTGGATTAATCACTAAATACATCTTCATGAAAGATACCAGTACCAGAGTTCCTCCAGTCCTTCCAGCAGAAGTTGCACATGCAATCAAGAACATGAAGCGGGGAAAAGCTCCAGGAGAAGATGGAATTACTGTAGACATCATACAAGAAGCAAGTGGAGAAATCGAAACAGTACTCGCCCAAATTTTCACTCGATGCCTTAATGAAGGAAAGATTCCTGAGGATTGGAACACCGCTACAATGATCCTGCTACATAAGAAAGGTGACATTGAGGATCTCGGAAACTACAGACCTATCAGCCTCCTATCAGTAGTTTATAAAATCTTCACTAAAGTTCTTTCACACCGCTTGAAGGTAACACTGGACATGGCTCAACCGAGAGAACAAGCTGGATTCAGGAGTGGCTACAGCACAATAGATCATATCCACGTGCTGAGAGAACTAATTGAAAGAGCGAGGGAATATGAACTTCCATTGTGCATGGCTTTTATCGATTATGAAAAAGCCTTTGATTCGGTGAAACCATCAGCAGTTACAATGGCTCTGAAAACCTGCGGTATTGAAGATGCATACATTAATATTATTAATAACATCTATGAAAATGCAAGTGCAAAGATTAGGCTGGTTGAAAATACAACACACGTAAAAATTGGAAAGGGAGTGAGACAAGGTGACACCATATCTCCGAAGCTCTTTAATGCCACATTGGAGAGTGTTTTTCAGTCGCTGAGCTGGGAAAACAAGGGGATAAAGATTAATGGAGATTATCTAACCCACCTTCGTTTTGCTGATGACATAGTCATTTTTGCAACTACCCCATCAGAGCTACAGAGTATGATCCAGGAACTTGCTGACAAGAGTAAAGAAGTGGGATTAAAAATGAACTTTCAGAAGACAAAAGTGATGTTCAATGCTTTTACAAGAAATGAAGATTTATCGATTGATGGAGAAAAGCTGGAGATAACAGACACATACATTTATCTTGGACAGCAGATATCAAGTGAGGGTCACATTGGTGAAGAAATTAATCGGCGTACAAAACTTGCCTGGAGAGCTTTTGGAAGAAACAGCATAATTTTCAAGAGCAATATGCCATTATGTCTTAAAAGAAAAGTGTTTGATCAAAGCATCCTTCCAGTGCTTACGTATGGTGCAGAGACGTGGACCTTAGCTAAAAGAGACATACAAAGGCTGCAGACAACTCAAAGAAGCATGGACAGGTGCATGCTTGGTGTAACCAGGAGAGATAAGAAGAGGAACACGTGGATCCGAAAAATGACAAGAGTGGAAGACATCATGATCAGAGTTAAATCCCTGAAATGGCAATGGGCTGGACATACTGCCAGAAGAACAGACCATAGATGGACAGCCGAAATTTTAGATTGGATTCCAAGGGACAGGAAAAGACCCAGAAGAAGACCACATGGGAGATGGGTGGATGAAATTCGAAAGTATGCAGGGGTGACATGGAGGAGACTGGCACAAGACAGACCGCTGTGGAGGAAACTTGGAGAGACCTTCGTCCAGCAGTGGATTGATAATGGTTGACAATGATGATGATGATGACATCTTTTCAAAAATAGATTCATTCTTACCCTTTAAGTTATGGCGGTGAAGCTCCTTTGGATAGGGAAACACAACCTTGTTGTCGGTGCAGTGTGTTCATATTGGTCATCTGTTTTCAACGATAATGCAGGAATTACTGAAATTAAATTACTTCTACATGATATACTTCAGTCGGCTGGTAAATTGCAATATTAAGTTTCTAAGTTTAAATTTATTGATACCTCCTAAAATGTTAACTAAGTACTAGAATATACATCTTTCTGCCAGCGGCTATAAATTATTTTAAAATAAATCAGTCATCAGGAAATAGATTCAAATCCGAATCATTTGGCAATAAATTTATAGTAACTTCATAGGTGAGAACCTACACTGGTGTCCAAAAGATAAGCATTTCTCTATTCTAACACAAGAAAGATGACACCGAATTTTCGGGTGTAATAAGCACGTCTTTTGAATCCGTTCTGACGCAAATTAAAATTATCAAAGCTATTCAAAGACAATGGAACCGGTATGGAAAACAATAGTATCTGACGGAAGAAAGTAGTTTTTTAGTCGGGGTTTTAATCCCTCAGATATTGCTGTAAACGGAATCGAGAGCTTACGTCCTCTCGTTGCAGACTTGTGCATTAAGAGAAACATGAATTTATATGAGAAACATTTCGCACTGGAAACGCTCTCCAACACAGAAATAATTTTTCAAATCGCACTCTTAGAAACAGAGATATCGACAAAAATAAGATGTGACTTTCGTCCCCTATTGGGAAAACCATGTATTATTTTAGGAAGATAATATTCTCAACAGGTTTTTCCATATGAGCGGTATCGATCCAAGAAAAAAATTTAGTCAAGTTTCCAGGAGCCCAGATTTTGCAACAAATACATCAGAAGCAGAAATTAACACTTATGCACCCTGGTGGCCAAACCATTCTTTACCAAACATTGGAAATTATGTGAAAAATATTTTCCGTCTGGTCTTGTCTGCGATACAGGAATAATTTTTCAAATCGAAGTTTTAGAAGCAGAAATAACGCAGAAAATGCAATTTACCTTTGTGCCCCCTAGCGGAAAGTCTATGATTTACTAGAGAATTTTTAATTTATAGGGAAAACATTTCGCATCGGAAACACTATCCAACAAAGAAGGCATTTTTCAAATCTCACTTCTAGAAGTAGAGATATTGACAAAAATAAGATATAAATATACGCTCCCTGGCGGAAACACTGTGGAATATTTTAAGAAGAAAATATTCTCAAAAGGTTTATCTATGTGAGTGGCATCAGTCCACGAAATAATTTTTTCAATCAATATTTTAGAAGCTCAGATTTTTTGGCAAATATATCAGAAGCAAAAATTAACACTTACGTCTGTCCCCTGGTGGCCAAAGTAATCTTTACCAAAAATTTGAAATGATATGCTAAACAGTTTCCATCAGATAGTGTATCCGCTGAAGAAAAATGTTTTTAAATCGGAGTTTTAGAAGAAGAGTTATCGGGAAAAATTACATTTTCCCCGATAACTCCTCTTTCCCGATAAATCGGTAATTTTTCTTGATAAATCGGACTTATAGTTGCAGAGATATCGTGGTTACAGACGAGCGGACAGACCGGTAACATAAACACGATCTTTTTATACAAAAAAAGCTGCTAAAAAAGTAACTGCCGCTGCCGCCGCTGTTGTTTTAGAAATTTCGCAACACTCGGGCTTTTCTAGCCCGTAGCGCAAAAGTATTGAACGCAAAAATATAAAATTTACATCGTTTGTAGGAAATTGTTCGAAAAACACGATGATATAACCCGTTTTTCGATTCCAGCGATACTTCAAGAGCTATATTATTTCAAAGTTAAGGTAAGTAAACAAGTGGTATCAGTTTGCGTTCGGAATACACTAACAGCAACAGAACCACAAAAACGTTGCAGACATGTAGGGCCATGGCCGAATTTTTGCACCTCGTCGCCCTTTTTTTTGAATTTTGATTTAGTTTACGAGAAATTAAATTTTTAAATTTTACAAAATGCTCTATTTCGCGATGGGATCCATTTTAAAAGACGGATATATATATATATATATATATATATATATAAATATATTAAAATGGATCCCATCGCGAAATAGAGCATTTTGTAAAATTTAAAAATTTAATTTCTCGTAAACTAAATCAAAATTCAAAAAAAAAAAAAATCTTCATTTCCTGTTCAATGCTTTTACAAGAAATGAAGATTTATCGATTGATGGAGAAAAGCTGGAGATAACAGATACGTACGTTTATCTTGGACAGCAGGTATCAAGTGAAGGTCACATTGATGAAGAAATTAATCGGCGTACAAAACTTGCCTGGAGAGCTTTTGGAAGAAACAGCATAATTTTCAAGAGCAATATGCCATTATGTCTTAAAAGAAAAGTGTTTGATCAATGCATCCTTCCAGTGCTTACGTATGGTGCAGAGACGTGGACCTTAACTAAAAGAGACATACAAAGGCTGCAGACAACTCAAAGAAAGCATGGAGAGGTGCATACTTGGTGTAACCAGGAGAGATAAGAAGAGGAACTCGTGGATCCGAAAAATGACAAGAGTGGAAGACATCATGATCAGAGTTAAATCCCTGAAATGGCAATGGGCTGGACATACTGCCAGAAGGACAGATCATCGATGGACAGCCGAAATTTTAGATTGGATTCCAAGGGACAGGAAAAGACCCAGAAGAAGACCACATGGGAGATGGGTGGATGAAATTCGAAAATATGCAGGGGTGACATGGAGGAGACTGGCACAAGACAGACCGTTGTGGAGGAAACTTGGGGAGACCTTCGTCCAGCAGTGGATTGTTAATGGTTGACAATGATGATGATGATGATGATATATATTAATGGTTGACAATGATGATGATGATGATGATATATATATCATCATCATCATCATCATTGTCAACCATTAACAATCCACTGCTGGACGAAGGTCTCCCCAAGTTTCCTCCACAACGGTCTGTCTTGTGCCAGTCTCCTCCATGTCACTCCCGCATATTTACGAATTTCATCCACCCATCTCCCATGTGGTCTTTTTCTGGGTCTTTTCCTGTCCCTTGGAATCCAATCTAAAATTTCGGCTGTCCATCTATGGTCTGTCCTTCTGGCAGTATGTCCAGCCCATTGCCATTTCAGGGATTTAACTCTGATCATGATGTCTTCCACTCTCGTCATTTTTCGGATCCACGAGTTTCTCTTCTTATCTCTCCTGGTTATACCAAGCATGCACCTCTCCATGCTTCTTTGAGTTGTCTGCAGCCTTTGTATGTCTCTTTTAGTTAAGGTCCACGTCTCTGCACCATACGTAAGCACTGGAAGGATGCATTGATCAAACACTTTTCTTTTAAGACATAATGGCATATTGCTCTTGAAAATTATGCTGTTTCTTCCAAAAGCTCTCCAGGCAAGTTTTGTACGCCGATTAATTTCTTCATCAATGTGACACTCACTTGATATCTGCTGTCCAAGATAAACATACGTATCTGTTATCTCCAGTTTTTCTCCATCAATCGATAAATCTTCATTTCTTGTAAAAGCATTGAACATCACTTTTGTCTTCTGAAAGTTCATTTTTAATCCCACTTCTTTACTCTTGTCAGCAAGTTCCTGGATCATACTCTGCAGCTCTGATGGGGTAGTTGCAAAAATGACTACGTCATCAGCAAAACGAAGGTGGGTTAGATAATCTCCATTAATCTTTATCCCTTTGTTTTCCCAGTTCAGTGATTGAAAGACATTTTCCAATGTGGCATTAAAGAGCTTCGGAGATATGGTGTCACCTTGTCTCACTCCTTTTCCAATTTTTATGTGTGTTGTATTTTCAAACAGCCGAATCTTTGCACTTGCATTTTCATAGATGTTATTAATAATATTAATGTATGCATCTTCAATACCGCAGGATTTCAGAGCCGTGGTAACTGCTGATGGTTTCACCGAATCAAAGGCTTTTTCATAATCGATAAAAGCCATGCACAATGGAAGTTCATATTCCCTCGCTCTTTCAATTAGTTCTCTCAGTACGTGGATATGATCTATTGTGCTGTAGCCACTCCTGAATCCAGCTTGTTCTCTCGGTTGAGCCATGTCCAGTGTTACCTTCAAGCGGTGTGAAAGAACTTTAGTGAAGATTTTATAAACCACTGATAGGAGGCTGATAGGTCTGTAGTTCCTGAGATCCTCAATGTCACCTTTTTTATGTAGCAGGATCATTGTAGCATTGTTCCAATCCTCAGGAATCTTCCCTTCATTAAGGCATCGAGTGAAAATTTGGGCGAGTACTGTTTCGATTTCTCCACTTGCTTCTTGTATGATGTCTATAGTAATTCCATCTTCTCCTGGAGCTTTCCCCCGCTTCATGTTCTTGATTGCATGAGCAACTTCTGCTGGGAGGACTGGAAGAACTCTGGTACCTTTCATGATGTCTGGAGTACATGTATCATCCCTTTCATATAATTTGGAGTAGAAATCTTTCACTCTTGTCAAAATTTCGCCTCTATTTCTTGTTATAGAACCATCTTCTTTTCTCAGAGCCATAATCTGTTTTCTTCCCTTACTGAGATGTCCCTTTGCTATCTTTAGGCTTTGGTTGTTTTCAATTGCTTTCCTCACTAGCTCACAGTTGAATTTCCTTACGTCTTCAGTGATACTTTTTCGTGTTGTCTTGCATAGCTCTATATATTCCACTTTGGAAGTCACATCTTCTTTAGTTGTCCTCATCTCTCTTCTTTTTTGCATCAACATTTTGGTTTTTCCTGATAATTTGTTCACATGCAACTTGTTCTTAGACCCAGCTAATTTTGTTGCTGTTTCCATTAGAGCTTTGGTTACTTTTCTGTTAACTTCCGAAATATCCACTTCTTCCGATGTTAGGCCTTCTAAAGCAGAGAATCTGTTCTTCAGTTCTAACTTGAAAGTATTATGGTGTTTTTTAAGGTTGGTTATGTCAATACATTTTGTTTGTCTTATGAGCTTGCCACGTTCCAGTTTAGTGTTGAGGTGCATCTTACATCTCACCAATCTATGGTCACTACCTGTGTTGAACTTGTTCAGCACACTGCAGTCTTCGATGACGAATTTTTTGTTACACATAATAAAATCAATTTCACTTGTCGTTCCAATTGGATGTCTCCATGTCCATTTCCTGTGTGGCTTTTTCTTGAAAAAGGAGTTCAAGATGAAAAATCCTTCTGCCTCTGCAAACTCAACGAGAGTATTTCCACGCTGGTTTCTGTTGCCGTGACCGAATTTACCTACTGAAGTTTCATTCTGTTGCCGTTGCCCTATTTTTGCATTGAAATCTCCCATAATTATCTTCAAGTGCTGCTTACCTTTATTATTTAGATGACGAAAAATTTCCTCATAAAATTCTTCAATTTCTTCTTCAGGATGACTTGTGGTGGGTGCATAAGTTTGAATAATCTGAGCCTGGTATCTTCTCGATAGTTGGATAACGAGTCGTGCAGCTCTGTCAGAGGAACTTTCAACTTCTACCACTTTATCCTTCAGTTTCTTGTTTATTATAAATCCAACACCACTAGTTCTGCCAGTATCTGTCCCACGATAATAGAAGAGATGTCCACTTTTCAGTTCAATGAGATCTTCTCCTTTTCTTCTTACCTCACTTAGCCCGACGATGTCCCACTTGATCCTTTGTAGTTCCTCTTCCAATTCAAGAAGCCTTGAATCAGAAGATAGGGAGCGTCCGTTATAGGTAGCCAAGGTCAGCATCAAATGGCAGCCTAGTCCGGTCCTCCGGGGATTCTTAGCACCCTCTGCCTTCATGTCGCACTGGCCGCTGCCTTGGCCAGGTACATTCCAGCTGCCGGAGACTGAGGGCCAAGATTTAAGTTGTAGAGTCATTTTGGAGGTGTTTGGCCATAACTCACCACGCTGGCCAAGCGGGTTGGTGAGTGTGGGATAGCATTTCCTCTGATCCCGATGGTATAAGTATACCGCTATTGGCGGTCGTCAGAGCCCCTTTAGTGGGAACAGGATGCACCACGAGAAGGCGGGGTTGACATTTGTCAAGGAGAGGCTGTGATGTTACGCATCACCTGACCTTACATTGACCATAGATTGGTGAGATGTAAGATACACCTCAACACTAAACTCGAACGTAGCAAGCTCATAAGACAAACAAAATGTATTGACATAACCAACCTTAAAAAACACCATAATACCTTCAAATTGGAACTGAAGAACAGATTCTCTGCTTTAGAAGGCCTAACATCGGAAGAAGTGGATATTTCTGAAGTTAACAGAAAAGTAACCATAGCTCTTATGGAAACAGCAACAAAATTAGCTGGGTCTAAGAACAAATTGCATGTGAACAAATTATCAGGAAAAACCAAAATGTTGATGCAAAAAAGAAGAGAGATGAGGACAACTAAAGAAGATGTGACTTCCAAAGTGGAATATATAGAGCTATGCAAGACAGTACGAAAAAGTATCACCGAAGACGTAAGGAAATTCAACTGTGAACTAGTAAGGAAAGCAATTGAAAACAACCAAAGCCTAAAGATAGCAAAGGGACATCTCAGTAAGGGAAGAAAACAGATTATGGCACTGAGAAAAGAAGATGGTTCTGTAACAAGAAATAGAGGCGAAATTTTGACAAGAGTGAAAGATTTCTACTCCAAACTATATGAAAGGGATGATACATGTACTCCAGACATCATGAAAGGTACCAGAGTTCTTCCAGTCCTTCCAGCAGAAGTTGCACATGCAATCAAGAACATGAAGCGGGGAAAAGCTCCAGGAGAAGATGGAATTACTGTAGACATCATACAAGAAGCAAGTGGAGAAATCGAAACAGTACTCGCCCAAATTTTCACTCGATGCCTTAACGAAGGGAAAATTCCTGAGGATTGGAACAACGCTACAATGATCTTGCTACATAAAAAAGGTGACATTGAGGATCTCAGAAACTACAGACCTATCAGCCTCCTATCAGTGGTTTATAAAATCTTCACTAAAGTTCTTTCACACCGCTTTAAGGTGACACTGGACATGGCTCAACCGAGAGAACAAGCTGGATTCAGGAGTGGCTACAGCACAATAGATCATATCCACGTACTGAGAGAACTAATTGAAAGAGCGAGGGAATATGAACTTCCATTGTGCATGGCTTTTATCGATTATGAAAAAGCCTTTGATTCGGTGAAACCATCAGCAGTTGCAATGGCTCTGAAATCCTGCGGTATTGAAGATGCATACATTAATATTATTAATAACATCTATGAAAATGCAAGTGCAAAGATTCGGCTGTTTGAAAATACAACACACATAAAAATTGGAAAAGGAGTGAGACAAGGTGACACCATATCTCCGAAGCTCTTTAATGCCACATTGGAAAATGTCTTTCAATCACTGAACTGGGAAAACAAAGGGATAAAGATTAATGGAGATTATCTAACCCACCTTCGTTTTGCTGATGACATAGTCATTTTTGCAACTACCCCATCAGAGCTACAGAGTATGATCCAGGAACTTGCTGACAAGAGTAAAGAAGTGGGATTAAAAATGAACTTTCAGAAGACAAAAGTGATGTACAATGCTTTTACAAGAAATGAAGATTTATTGATTGATGGAGAAAAGCTGGAGATAACAGACACGTACGTTTATCTTGGACAGCAGATATCAAGTGAGGGTCACATTGGTGAAGAAATTAATCGGCGTACAAAACTTGCCTGGAGAGCTTTTGGAAGAAACAGCATAATTTTCAAGAGCAATATGCCATTATGTCTTAAAAGAAAAGTGTTTGATCAATGCATCCTTCCAGTGCTTACGTATGGTGCAGAGACGTGGACCTTAGCTAAAAGAGACATACAAAGGCTGCAAACAACTCAAAGAAGCATGGAGAGGTGCATGCTTGGTGTAACCAGGAGAGATAAGAAGAGGAACACGTGGATCCGAAAAATGACAAGAGTGGAAGACATCATGATCAGAGTTAAATCCCTGAAATGGCAATGGGCTGGACATACTGCCAGAAGAACAGACCATCGATGGACAGCCGAAATTTTAGATTGGATTCCAAGGGACAGGAAAAGACCCAGAAGAAGACCACATGGAAGATGGGTGGATGAAATTCGAAAGTATGCGGGAGTGACATGGAGGAGACTGGCACAAGACAGACCGTTGTGGAGGAAACTTGGGGAGACCTTCGTCCAGCAGTGGATTGATAATGGTTGACAATGATGATGATGATGATATATGACAAGCTATAAATCCTACCGCATTGCAATTTTTACATCATAAACTCACAACTATCATCCCTTTTTTACAAACTTTTTTTTTAAGAAAATGTCATTTTATGATTTTTAAGCATTTTTAAAGGAGCAAACGAAAGAAACTAGCGGCTTACTTTGCCTTCAGCGTTAGCCACAGAGGAAAGTTCTGGTCCCATGACCTGCTGCTATGGTGATGCAGCTGTTTTTAGCAAGGTCTTCTCATTTGGTGAAAGGGCAGGCTGCAATCAAACTGGTAATGACGCAATGCTTAATGACATAGCGACGCTTTTAAAATTTGGCCTTTTCCGCCGGCATACGTGATTACCCATGTAAATATAGGCTTTCGCCTCCTATATAAAAAGTAAAGAGGGAAAATACGAGTGTGTTCGTCCGCGAATTGTTTGACCACTTCTAAATGTCCTAGAAATCTGACATTGTCACGCTGGTAGGTCTTAAAGTCAGGATACCTGCAAATGCACGAAAACACACGCACACGCACACACACACACACACACACACACACACACACACACACACACACACACACACACACAACAGGCGCTTTGAAACATTGTCTGCTTGAATTTTTCTTCTGCACCTAGAAAAAAAGTCTGAAACCCATAAAATGCAGAAGGGTGACTTAGCTTTACTGCTTCAAAATGCTGATAGATTTAAAGGTAATTTTGTCAGAATCACTGAAATGCCTTGAAATTTAAAATTTTGATTTAAAGTTAAGCGGCCCCAATGCCTGCTCCGTTTTATCTTAAACTGTACGCATTGAAGTCATGATACTGTTCTAAATCGTAAAACAATTACGGATTTAAAATAACTTTTCTTTTGTTTAATTACTTTTCCCTTTCTTTAATTTTATGTTCAAAAAATGATTTTATAAATTCACCTATCGGAGAAGGGGAATGATTGCTAGTTGTTTAAAAAAATACATTTTATAACAAACGAATGGGAGAAGACGCTTAATAAAGTAAATTGCACAGGATGTTGGAATATGCAAATGCGGAAATCATGACGCAATAATATGTGACGAACCCTAATGGGCATAAAAGGAAAAGCAGCATAATTTATTAGGTTGAGAAAGAGCTTCAGAAATGAGAAAAGTGGCATTTCTTCTTCCTATCGCGCCCTGCTAGTAGTAGAATTTATTTCTTTATTAAAACAGTATTTCAGAAAGACGGAAAGCGGATATGTTTACACGTGATCGGATATAATCGGAATGTTGGAATCCGGCCAGGCCCAGAGCAATGTTGCCAGAGCCACTGGCGTGAATAAATTTGATGTATTCAGACTTCGGAGAAGGTACCAGGACACCAGAGATGTTAATCGTCAACCTGAGGCAGGTCGTCCACGGATTACAACGACACAGGATGATACGTATGTGGCACTAACAGCGAGACGTAACAGGTCGATGACAGCAAAGCGCTTGCTTTAGAGGTGTCTGCAGCTGGAGGACCTGGTGTTTCAAGGCAAATAGTATACAGACAGCTCAACAAACAAGGGCTACACGACCTGTAGTTTGCATCCCACTCAACCCGTCAGCAAGAAATGTCAAGGCGTTGTGGTGCAGACAACATCAAGACTAGAACGAAAATCAATGTGAAAATGCCTTCTTCTACGATGAATCCAGGTTGAGTTTCGAAAGTGACAGTCGTCGTGTTCTCACCTGGGAAGAACCTGAAACCCTTCATTCCAATACAGACATTGGCACCATTACAGAGGTGGTGGTGTATTTGTCAGGGGTGGCACTATGTCCAATGTCCTTCAGACACACACAGTTCCAAGTCTATGCTGGTGTAACTTTAACAGGTCGGAGATACATAGACTAAATCTTTGATCGCAATGTGAGGCGGCATTTATGGGGTGACCTAGATTTCCTGTTCATAGAAAATAACGCGAGATCCCATGGAGCTGCTGCTGTTGCCGATGATTATCTCAAAAGAAAAGATATCCACCGTATGCTATAGCCAGCGCATTCCCCAGACCTCAACCCAAAAGAGAATGTGTGAGGTGCATTGGGGATACGCAATGGAAGTCATGATCCTCTTTCTGGAACTCTCGAGAAAATCCGATATGCTCCTGTTCAAGAGTGGGATTTGCTGCCACACAGTCTTCTTGTTTCCCTTGTCTGCAGCATAATACATTGGCGCGACACTTGTATAACTGTAAGAGATCGCCACACACCTTAGACAACATTACAAAATCAAAAACGCCCCAGAAAAATTCGCGCTGTTTTCACCATTTTGAGATATTGGTGCGTTTCCCCGATTCTTCATTTTTTGTGTGACTTGTACTGCCGATTTAGTTTCTCACTAAGACATCTATGTATAGTAAACAGCCTTTCTCATTGGTCCTACTGGTTATTATAATTTAACAATTTTTGTTGCCTAAGCGATGGCTTCTGATCATGTGTGCGAGTGTGACGTATAGACTAAATTAACTTTCATTTCTAGTTGCTTTCTCTATGTAAATTTCATTTAATTCTCTTTTAGCGTTTTTCAACTTTAACGTTATATCTTCTCTCCTGCAGAATGATTTTGGTAACCCCTTTGAGGTCAGAGAGTATGACGTACGCATGTGACCGATAAGAAATGGAAGAAATATAATGTTGTAGCAGTAGCCAAAAAGTGTGGAGATGGTGGTATGATATGATAGTAGAAGCGTCGTTGTTTAATTGAAGCTGTATATATTTGAGGGCTTCGTATTGTGCTGTTATACACTGATGTCCAAAATTAAGGTCACAAACACATTTTTTACAATAATTCAAAATTACAACCAGTAAAATGTTTAAAATTGATGTTATATATACATTGGGGTACCGTGAATCTAACGTAAGGGCCGCGAGTGGCCTAGTGGACAACGTTCGTAACTGCCACGGAAAAGGTCTCAGGTTCGATCCCAGCAGGTGCGAACGCTCGATCCACTAAATATCCGCCGTGCGTTGGATGGACACGTTAAGCCGTCGGACCCCGGGTACTGCCCCCGGTAATAAATAAGGGCGTTTGCCTCACCCTTTCTACTTCGCGTACGTGTCACTTTCCTATCGTGCACTCTAGCCCAAATCTCCTAGTTTCCTATTTCTAAGGGTTGTTTAAGACCTAGGGTAAGACACTCCCTTCTTAAAATCCTTCGCATAGGATCTGATCTGAATCTAATATAAGCATCCGCTGTTTGTTAAACGGTTAACAGGGTGAGTTTGGTAAGAGAACGTAAAAGCAACGGTTTTCTGCATCTGCGAATATCGTCTTCAGAGTTGTGTTTCTTGCTAGAAAAATCACAAGATTGACTGATTTCAGTTGAAATGAGTGCTCGTAATCGTTTAAATGATGGACTGAAATGGAGAGGCATCGGCAGGCTTGAAGCTGGGCAGTCTCAAGCGGAGGTCGCTCGATGGTTACAGGTTACACGAAAGGTGGTATTCAGGTTAATGCACCAATTCCGAACAACGGATACATCACAAGATTGACTGATTTTAGTTGGTACATCACAAGATTGACTGATTTCAGTTGGAATGAGTGCTCGTAATCGTTTAAATGATGGACTGAAATGGAGAGGCATCGGCAGGCTTGAAGCTGGGCAGTCTCAAGCGGAGGTCGCTCGATGGTTACAGGTTACACGAAAGGTGGTATTCAGGTTAATGCACCAATTCCGAACAACGGATACATCACAAGATTGACTGATTTTAGTTGGTACATCACAAGATTGACTGATTTCAGTTGGAATGAGTACTCGTAACCGTTTAAACGATGGACTGATATGGAGAGCCATCGGCAGGCTTGAAGTTGGCCAGTCTCAAGCGGAGATCGCTCGATGGTTACAGGTTGCACGAAAGGTGGTATCCAGGTTATGGCATCAATTTCGAACGACGGGTATCATCACCAGGAGGCCCGGCCAAGGTCGTCCAAGAGCCACGACACCTGCGGAGGATCGTTACATGGCATTAACTTCCAAACGCCATAGACGGATGACGGCTAGATACCTCTCTCAGGACCTCGCTGCTGCTACTGGAACAACAATTTCTAAGCAACTAGCAGAGAAGACCCTTTACGCCCCGGCGATCAGTGGAGTGTGTGTGTGTGTGTGTGTGAGTGTGTGTGTGTGTGTGTGTGTGTGTCCATCACCAGATCGCAGAAGAGAGCCCGTGTTTCGTAAAACCAAACACATATTTCTTGGACACAGCAAGATTGGGGCCGTGTACTTTTCTCTGAGTCGGGATTCAGTACACAAACTGATTATCGACGAGTCTTCATCTGGAGACAGCGTAGGGCCCGCTATCATCCCTCCAACATAAGGAAAATAGACCACTTTGGTGGAAGTAGAATTCTTGTGTGGAAAGGCATCACGTTGGACGGACCTACCACTGCACCTCTTCGACGGGGGCACTGTATCTGCACAACGCTATAGGGATGAGGTCCTTGAACCTTATGTGAGACTTTTTGGGGGAGCTATCGGACCGAACTTCATTTTTATGGACGCGAGGCCACACAGAGCTCAGCTTTTCGACGATTTTCTGGAGGGAGAGGATATTCGTCGTATGGTGTGGCCAGCGAAGTCGCCGGACCTAAATCCTATAGATCATGTTTGCGATGCTCTAGGAAGAGCCATTGCACGACGTCTATTACCTCTCAGGGCCATCCAGGCGTTAAAATCTGCGCTTTTAGAAGAATGGGATTTGCTACCACAAGCTGTTATCAGCAACCTCATTTACAGTATGAGGGCTCGTTGTGTGGCCTGTAAAGCTGTATGGAATAGCCACATTCCCTAATAGTCGGACCGTTCTCAAGATATGATGCAGCATGTTGTAATCGTTTTTGGTCTAATTTGGATATCGTGCGCAATTTACCCCCTGTTCACTTTGTTATGTTGCTATTGGATGTCTCATAGTATGAGGCATCTTTGTACTAAATTTCATTGCAATAAACCATCTAGTTTTCAAGATATCATAGAATATGTGTTTGTGACCTTAATTTTGGACATCAGTGTATATATGTATTGTTCAGAGTTCAGTGTTCTGCCTACTGACGTTGTTATTTAGATTTGAAGTATACTATTAAGGCGATATACTTTTGACCTAGAAGTTAAAATGTTCTGTTGGAATATTACCTTTTCGGCATGAACGACACGTAAAATGTTTTGACAGAATAAGGAAAACAATCTGTAAGTAACTATTTGTTTGGAACTTTTATTCGAGTGACACCTGTTTTGTGGTGTTCAGTAAGCCATATATGCACGAACATTACACGAGATGGGTCCGGGTTTCAAACCGGTTAGGCATGGATGGTGTGTTTGCTTACGGCACTGGCTATCTCCCGACCCTGGAACAAGTGGCCCTAAATTAGGGACGTAGAGTCCATTCAGCTGCTCAGCGTAGTCCTTAAACCCCCGATACAAAAAGAAAGACTATGCTTAACGTTTGGACATGAGTGTATTCAGTATAACAATTTTTTTAGGTTCTTTGTAATCCATCCATCTGTATTGCCCTCCCATTGCGAGTTGATTCCCGCAAAGACGACCAAGCGCCCTTGAGGGTTGCTGGCAAATTAATGCAGCCGGCTTGCCATATTTCTGCTGCATACGGATAAGCAACAAAGAGTGTCCGGTGCCGACTACACGGGGCACCATATACGTAATTTGTTTTTGTTGGAGATTCAACGACCACCGTGAGCAACTCAGTGAGCTATAAGCAGTCGCGCGTCGCTAATTTAGGGCCATTGGTTGCACGAAAGGGATAGAGCCAGCGTGTAAGACATACACAACATCCATGCCTCACTGGGATTTGAACCCGGACCCGTCTTGGACGAATGGTCATAAGCCAACGCTTAGACCACTGCACCAGCAGTGGTGGCATTTACATATTCGCGTCCCCAACTGCAGGGATTCTGAGAAAAAACCGCAGACTAGCTGGCCGACAAGGCCGGGATTCAAACAGCAGTCAGAAACATCTGCCTCCCATACAGCGCATTAACGAACTGCGCTATGGCGGTGGTTTTGTAATCCAACATAACTTATTTTTACTTTGTTCCATGTCTAAGACGTCGCCCCAGTGGCGCGGTGGTCTAAGCGATGGCTTTGTAAAGGTTGTGTTGACCTGTGCTCGGTGTTTGACCTGCGTTTATTGGTGTTCTTTTGTGTGTGTGCCGTCATTTTGTGTATCTCCTGTTTTGTGAACGTCTCCTGTGTCGATTGAGTCCGACCTTGAAGTCCTGTAAGTAAAACTTTACTTGTACTAACTCTTTTTCCGTCCTGGCTTTGCCCAGGGTCGGGTTTAGCAGGTCAGCCATTGGAAATGGCGGCGACCGCTTCTGGTAGGCCAGGTCTGAAGGTTGATAGCAAAGCTCCGCCCCCGCCTGGCCACGTTCGGTCATCGTCACTACCACACGCAGCTGGTTTCCAAACCGCGTTATCTCATGTTACCACCTCTTCTTCCAACTTTATGGAAGTTGATTTCCCGACAATTTCCACCACAGTGACGTCATTAACTTCTTCAGTATCCGTTGCCTCTAGTCCTTCGTCTGCTTCTGCGAGCACTGCGTCTCGACCTTCCCTATCTCAACCCATTCCTACGGCAACTCTACCTTATGCTTCCGTTGTGAAGGGTACCAGTTCATCTTCCTCTACAGCGAAGAATCCATGTACAACGCCTCTTGATATGATTGTCACTAGAGACAACAAAAAAATACGCATCGAAATTCCGGAAACTTCAGCTGCTGGGCAAGAGGTTTTACGCACACAGAAACTTGGCATATGTTTTGATGCCCTCCCGGACACCAGCCTTAAGAAACACTCTTTAGCCGTCCGCATAATCCTCACTAAGGGAGCGATCACCCATAAGGCGAGGAAACCTAGGACTATTCTCATCTATTTTGCGAAGCCAGAGTTTGTTTAGTGCGTCTTATCTGACGGACTGCATGTTGGGGACCATACCTTACTGGGAGTCCCGCTCACGCAGCGCCCCGTACTTTTTACGTGCTACCCAGTACCACCAGAAATCAAGGACCATTACTTAATGGCGGCCCTTTCCCGTTGTGGAAAAGTAGTTGGTTCCATTACCACTCTGTCTTCCGCACCAACAGACTCAGATGACAGGAACATCTTAGGTCTGCGTCGCCCAGCAAGGATCCTGTTCCCTACTGAAGATGCCATTGCTGATTGCCCTACTGACCTCACTGCGATTGTAGGGAAGCAGATTTTCCGGATCGATATCGTTACTGCCTTGCATTGTTTTAAATGCAAGGCATATGGCCCCATCCAATCACGTTGTCCACATGTATCTGCCAAGCCACCTATTTCCATACCGCCCGAAGTCAACACCCTACCCTCAACACCAGTTTCTCTGGTCACACCAAATTCTGCTCCACAGAAGTCCTTGATCTCTGCTACTGTTGTTCCAGAGGCTTCTCCCCCAGCAAATGATGATTCATCAGCAGCCTCCAAGTCTTCGATCTCTACTACGGGAACTTTGGCCACCTCTCCATCGTTGGACCCACTTGCTGCTGTGGTACTTCTACCTTCTTCGGAGGGTATTATCTCAGAAAAGGAATGGCAACCCCTCCGTCGTGTTGCTTCATCTTCTTCAGTTGGATCACCTAATGTGGAGTCGGATCTAACTGTCCTACACCCACCAGCTTCTCCCAGCGTTCCCACGTTGAAACGTACCAGACAGAGTTCAATCTCGCCGGTGACGTCTTCTCCACGCTGCTCTCGTTCCCGTTCGCCAATTCGACAGTCTTTCTCACCAACAGCAGTTCCTACATCTCTTAAGTCCCCAGCTGTTCCGAAATTGTTGGATCAAAAAGCTTTCGCAGAATATCTGGAAACCTTCCCTGCATTAGACGGGCCGCTGGCGCCGTACGATCTTGCTCTCATCATACTCAATCAACCGTCACGCCTTCTCAAGCAGCTAGACTGCGTTCAATCACGTAATGCTCAGCTTCCTACTATTATCACCCAATTTCAGAATCTACTTGCTCTTTTGCAGAAAATTGACACAGTCATTAATGCGCAGACATCTAACTTAAAGGAACGTGTAACCAGTCTTCACAGAAGTGCTGATAGTAATGTTCAACCACTACAACCTCTTTCAAGTTAAAATTACTTTCTTTCAACAGTAAGGGATGCTCCGTCCCTCCTACCAATGCGTTAGTGTTTGAAGACATTACACCGCATGATGCGGATATATTATTGCTACAGGAGACTAATTGTCATCCCAACACCCCATACCACCAATTGCGAACCTGGCCATTTCAATTCTACCATGTCCATCGACTTAGTCTTCACGTAGGACTTGCGGTGGCCATCCATTTTCGTCTTCGATCCTTCATTATTGATATCACGGTCAAACCGATTTATCGTGACCTCCTGCAGCTTCTGTCCTTCCGACTTCACAACTTCCGATACCATATCTTCAACATCTATGTTTCCGGCAATCAACAGTATGCAGACTGTCTTTTTGAGCATTTTGTTTCCTGTGTTCAAGGTTTTCCGGCCACTGATATTGTCATTTTAGGTAGTGATTTTAACTGCACCCTTGACCCATCAATCGACAGATCGGACGGTTCCACGGATACCAGGTATTTTCTTACCAGAGCACTTTCTATAGCCATCAACCAACTACAACTCCAAGATTCTTTTCGACACCTGCACCCATTTCTTCGTTCGTACAACTGGTGCTCCTACTCCACTTCCTCCCCTACAACTGCTCGACTTGACCGGTTTTATGTTTCTTCAATTCTTCTTCCCTCAGTTATCTCCCTTTCTCACACACCGACAGTTTCTTCCGACCACAGCTGTGTCGTAATGTGTCTTCACACCGGTCCATCTCCTCGGCAATAATACCGTACTTGGACCCTTGATGATGATCTTTTACTTGATTCAACTTACGTAAATTCCATCCAATCGCAGCTCCAACAAGCCTTATATACGCTCCCTTTTGCTTCTTGTCCCTTGCAACACTGGTTAAATGTCAAATCCCAAATTCTTCTTTATACCAAACAATATTCCCACGAAAAACGTACTACCGCCTCTATGAAGATTGATGCTGCACGCTCGATTTTTTCCACCCTAGATCTTGATTCTCCGCTGTTTTCTCATTACCAAGCTGAACTTCGTGCCTTGCTACTTCCTGTCTCCCAATAAGCTCTTCACCGCCTCAAGCTCCGTTATCTCCAGCCAAATGACTATTTATGTGAACAGGTTCAACAACTGGAATTCCACAAACGTTCTGCTCATCACCTCCGTTATCTGAAGTTACCCGATGGAACTATTACTAATGACCCTACCCTAATTTGCTCCGGCGTTAGGACATATTTCCAGTCACGTTTTGCCCAGTTCCAGTCAAGTTCTCCACATGCTGATTCAGTTCTTCTTTCCTTACCACATATTCCATCGCATCTTGTTACATTTCTTTCTATGCCTATCACCCCAGCAGAAGTAGTACAGTCACTTGCCTTACTTAACTGTCACTCGTCACCTGGTCCTGACGGGTTGACAGTTAATTTCTTTCGTACGTTTTCTTCTTTCCTATACCCTCTCCTATTGCCTTGCTTTACAGCTGCTTTTTCCTTATCTGTTCTTCCCCCGCTTTTACTCTAGCTCACATCATTCTTCTTCCAAAGAAGGGGTGTCTGCTGGAGTTGGATAACTGGCGTCCTATATCCATCCTTAATGTTGACTACAAGATTTACATTAAATACTCTCTCTTCGATTGAACCCTGTCCTTCACACCGTCATACATCCCGATCAAACGTATACCATCCCTGACCGAAGCATTCATACTAATAATAATCTCATCCGTGACTCATATTGCCTTGCTTACCTTTCCTCCGAACCTTAAGCCTTCCTCAATCTTGATCAGAGGCAGACCTTTGATAACGTGAGTCAACAGTAGCTTGCCTCTGTGCTCTCTGCCTTCGGTTTCTAATCGGTCTTCATCACAGCCCTCTTGCCCTGTACCAGGACTCAGTTGTCCATATCCGGACGGCTTCCTTCCTTACAGCCCCCATTCCGTTTCGTAAGGGCATCCGTCAAGGATGTCCTCTTTCCGGACAGCTTTTCTCTCTAGTCTTTGAGCCTTTTCTTTGCTTTATCCATTCTCTTCTACAACCTCCCTCCTTCCACTATTCAGCATAGCACCAGGCACCATTCTATCGTTCTTACTGCCTACGCCGATGATCTCACAGTTCTCATCCGAGAAGAATGGGAATTCACAATTGTTCTTGCATGGTATCAGGTGTATGCTGCGGCTTCCGGCGATTCGTTAGATCTTTCAAAGTGTACAGGCTTGTGGTGTGGCTCCTGGAGACATAGCCCCGATGCACCGTGGGGCGCTCATTGGACTTCCACCAGTCAAAAGATACTTGGGGTGCACATTGGCCGCGGGTTCTCCGCAGTGGCTGCCACCTGGAGACCCCTCGTCAGGAAACTACGTCACACCGCTGCTTACTGGTCCAAGCTCAAGTGTTGTTTGACCTACCACAGTCGTGCACGGCTTGCTGGCACCCACATCCTCTCGTTAGTTATCATTCCTGGATTACGCAACCGCCACCAGCCTATGTTCAAACTGCAACAACATCAGCAAATGCTCAGCATTGTTTGGTCATCCACTCATTGGTTATCTTCCTCAGTATTATCTGTACCTTCAACTTGTGGTGGCTTCAATATGACAGAGATTACCATACGTTATAAAGCTGTAAGAATTTTCAATTTCCTCCGTTTGGCAGTTCAACCAGACTCTTCCGCTTCCATTCTTCCGCTTAATGTTCTGACTTCCCCCTTAATACCTGCCTCACCGTCCATCTTCTTGTCAAGATGGATATTCACACTGTCATCCCCCCCCCCTCGTTTTCCTCTAGTCTACCATGAAGCTGTTCAGTTCCTTCGTTCTTTACCGCTCATTCGTCAACCCCCCTCTTCCACTCTTGATCTTCTTTCCGAGCCTCTTTTTTTCTCCTCCGTCCTCCATCCCACTACTGCCAACTTTTTCTTTTTCCCCGCATGGCTACACGCTGGTGTAGTTTCTGTTTCCCAACTGGTCCTCCCCGATTTTTCATGGAAACCCGTTTCCGACCTTTTTCCCACCATCCCACCCTCGCCCAAACTCTCTGATAACTACCTCCAACTTAAACATGCTCTTCAATAACTTTTTCCTTCCCTAGTCGATTCCTCTGGCCTCCTTTCCGTTTCCTCTGCCTCTCTTCCTTTCCTGTTCTTCCTTCCCTTCTCCGGTGACCTCCTCCCTCTCCACAGTCTTTCCACCCGCGCCCTGTACCGTTTTATCCGTTCTTCTTCTGCACTACCTTGCCTTATTCCCTCTGTTCCTTTTTTTGCACTAACCTCGGTCTGGTCTACTGCCCAACATTCACTGGCCCTCTCCTCAGAACTTAATGTGCACTGGAGGTTTTTGCTCAATCGACTGCCTGTCCCTTCGACTTTGTTCCGGATAATATAGTATTATCAGATCTCTGTCCTTTTTGTAACGTCGTTGGAGACGTCTTACACATGTTTGTTTACGGTCCGACGCTGCTCCCACTATTTCACAGTATGTTCCAACTTGCACATCCTTCTTGTACCAGTGATCTCACCCTAGAAGATTATTGTTTCCTCGGCCACAGTTCTACAAGTTTCTCCTCTATTTTACCAGTTTGTTCGTATTTTTTTATCCTAGCTAAATATATTATTTTCTCTCACATGCTACAGTTACAAGATCCAGATCCTATCACATTCTCTACCTCCTTGGTTGCACACTACCGCAACAGGATTAAAGCCAGACCTTCCCTGGAATACTCCTGGGCGAATGACACTGCACGGTTACCTGCCTTCTTCAAAACAAATTCGCCGTGTCGTCCCTGGTTTCGGTTTTCTAGTGCCCAGACTGTTCATCTGCTGTTTTAATAAACCTACGTCGGAACTTTCAATGTTTACTGTTCCCTCACCATGTTTCCTCCTGGAACTGGATTGTGTTTGCTTCATGCTGATGTCACCTTCTGTACACAGTTCTCTGAATACTCACAGTGACTCTCTGCCACCAGTGATTCCCATGTCACTAGAACTGCGCGAATTTTTTTTCTATAAATTGTTTCGCTCCAGTGGTGTTCCAAGACTTCAATGAACAATTATCCCAGAGCTACTGCTGTTTACAGCAAATAATGCAATGCCTGTCATTGCTCATTTGTACAATTATCATTTCATTTTAAATATCTACATTTTGTTTTATTTCTCCCCTTCTCTCACACTGCGTGTGAGGTTGAGGATGTTCTGTTGTAATTCTTTTAAGTGAATAAAAGCGAATATTGAAACTAATCGATGGCCTCTGATCATTCGTCCGAAAGGGGTCCGGGTTCGAATCCCGGTGAGGCATGGATGTTGTGTTTGTCTTACGGCACTGGCTCTCTCCCTTCCCTGGAACCAGTGACCCTAAATTAGGGACGGGCGACTGCTTATAGCCTTGAGTTGCTCACGATGGTCGTAAAAATTCCAATAAAAAACAAATGTCTAAGACAAAGAAGTAAGTGTAATCGTGTCACTATCATTATGGCCGTAGGGTACGCACAATCTGCCTTTAAAAGCGTGATCAAACATTACTTTTTATTTTCTTCTGACTGTTTTCAGGAGAGATTTTACCTTACGAGAGGAAAATTGCGTAATCTATTACCAAACCAATTCTCCCGAGGCCGCACTTGACACATAAAGTACGGAACACATTATAACATTATTTTTTCACTGCTTCTAGGGTAAAAAATTAAAAAAAAAATGCATTAAGATATTTCAGGTAAGTAAAAATGTCGAGAAAACAAGCCTGTAAAATGAAAATCTACAAATGCTTGAAATAAATTTCGTGTTTAAAAATACATGAATCTCTTGAAGAAGATGTTCCAAACTATTTTTTTTTCGGCGTCGAGCAAAATCCCGCTGCTCGTCTTCAAGAGAAATACGCAATAATTTTAGCAAAACTCATGGGAAAACGCAGATGGCGGTTATCAAGAAACTTAATGGGGAGGCGGTGTTTCCCTCGACATCTCCGTCAGAGAACTGAGGCCAATTTTTTTTTCCAATTCTCAGATTTAATTAGAAGGAAATTTCCTTCGTTAAGAGACTCGGTTTTCCATATCAATGACAGAGTTATTTTAAAAGTACTTTAAGTTAAAAGCGCCCACCTGTATTAAAATCACACGAATGCTCTGGCATTTTCACCTTCATTCACATTAAAATAACTTCTTTTAATTTTTCTCTTCCATTAGCAAAAGAGAAGCACGCGTTTTGGGAAATTATCTCCGGAACGCAGATGGTTATTAAAAGACAGATATAAAAGTGGAATTGTTGCTAAATATGTTACATATAACGGATCTCAAGTATCCAATTTATAGATCTACGACTGTGAAATATGATCGGTGATTAAAGGTTTCATCTTTCCCTCTCTTTTTTTACTCAACCTAAATGCAAGTAAAATGAGACTACTATGTATGAAAGACGAAATAATTGCTCTGTGGATATTTTTATGACATTGATACGAACTGAGGAAAATATGCAGTCAACTTAAGATCAAGTGAAATGAACCGCTATACTTGCAGTGGTGAAGATTGGGTTCAATAAGTTCACATTCAAGAAGTGCTTCTGACTCTTGAAAATTCACACACGAACGAAGAAGAAACTGAATTATAGTCAGCAGCTTGCAAATTTTAGAAAATAATTATAAAGAACATTTTAAAATAAAATTTCGGTGTGTTGGAATAGTGTTGCGTGTCGTTAATAGGTGGCGCTCTACGTACATCAAGTACTGGAAACGTGGCACTTGCTTACCTTTTTTCTTGAATATTAAACGTTCTCATACAGGTAATAATAACTGAGCGGTTATAGACTTTTGTTTAGGATGTCAGTAATTATTTAATTATTTAAATCAATTACTTTAGAATTTATTAGTTGTTCTACCCGCCAATTTATGTAAATCAGAAATCAGACGCTCGTAATCTAAGTTACTGACAGCTGCCTGTTCAGAAATCACCATCTGATAAAAGAAAGACTTAACAAAATTCACTCAAAAAACTAAGACCCCCCATAAGAAGGAGTCCCCAAAACAATGCGATTTTCGTGTTATCTATGAGCAGAAGGCAGCATTGGATATGCTTTTATTTCCACCTTAACGATGCTTAATTGAAACATTTTTGTTAAATCAGCACAAAAAACAGCAGACTTACAGCTCTTGATAAACTGAAATAGAAATGGCCTTTTGCCCTTTCCTTGCGCCAACTATTATCTTTCGTTACGCGTTTATAATAAGTGTGTGTACATACCCACTGTGTTTGTGAAGTATAACCCTAACTGGACCTTTGAGTTTTATTTCTCATTTAAAGCTTGTTTTTTTGCTCTCCGTAAGCTTTTCCTTCTGAACGGCGCATTAAATATCGGCTGCCCGTGTACGTTCGGCAACGCTGACAGTGAGTTAGTGTAAATACCTGGGTAAGTCAAAAGTTCGTTTGCAGCAAAAAAGTATTAATAATGAAAGAAGACGCTGTGTTTGAAATTGATGACGACAGAAGACGTTGTGTTTGAAATTGATGATGAAAGAAGACGTTGTGTTTGATGATGAAAGAAAACGTTGTGTTTGAAATTGATGATGAAAGAAGACGTTGTGTTTGATGATGAAAGAAAACGTTGTGTTTGAAATTGATGATGAAAGAAGACGTTATGTTTGATGATGAAAGAAGACGTAGTTTTTTAAGAAGAGTGTGTTTGCAACAAAATATTTTATTATAAAAGAAGACGCTCATTTCATTCAAATGTACAAGACGCCCACCTCATTCAAATGGAGACGTTCACCTCATTCAAATGGAGACTCACGTCTCATTCAAATGGAGACTCTCACCTGATTCAAATGGAGACGCTCACCTCATTCAAATGGAGACGCTCAGCTCATTCAAATGAAGACGCTCATCTCATTCAAATGTTGGCGCTCACCTCATTCAAATGGAGACGCTCACCTCATTCAAATGGAGACGCTCACCTCATTCAAATGGAGACGTTCCCCTCATTCAAATGGAGACGCTCACCTCATTCAAATGGAGACGCTCACCTCATTCAAATGGAGACGCTCACCTCATTCAAATGGAGACGCTCACCTCATTCAAATGCAGACGTTCACCTCATTCAAATGGAGACGCTCATCTCATTCAAATGGAGACGCTCACCTCATTCAAATGCAGACGTTCACCTCATTCAAATGGAGACGCTCATCTCATTCAAATGGAGACTCTCACCTCATTCAAATGGAGACGCTCACCTCATTCAAATGCAGACGTTCACCTCATTCAAATGGAGACGCTCACCTCATTCAAATGGAGACTCTCACCTCATTCAAATGGAGACGCTCACCTCATTCAAATGAAGACGCTCATCTCATTCAAATGGAGACGCTCACCTCATTCAAATGGAGACTATCACCTCATTCAAATGGAGACGCTCACCTCATTCAAATGCAGACGTTCACCTCATTCAAATGGAGACGCTCACCTCATTCAAATGGAGACGCTCACCTCATTCAAATGAAGACGCTCATCTCATTCAACTGGTGGCGCTCACCTCCTTCAAATGGGGACTCTCACCTCATTCAAATGGAGACGCTCACCTCATTCAAATGGTGACGTTCACTTCATTCAAATGGAGACGTTACCTCATTCAAATGGAGACGCCCACCTCATTCAAATGAAGACGCCAACCTCATTCAAATGAAGACGCTCACCTGATTCAAATGGAGACGTTCACCTGATTCAAATAGAGACGTCACCACATTCAAATGGAGACGCTCACCTCATTCTGCAAAGCAAAGACTGTTGTTTTCTATAGACTATTGTCAACGTTCCATAAAAGTTACAATCCTACTGCGGTATCGCTCTCCAGTTTCGTGGACAGAGACTGGTAAATGCCACATTTCGCATCTAACAATAAATCGGTGTGCCGTCCTTTTAAGGCTTAGGCCTTGCAGCGAAAGATGTGGTAGTCACATGGGGAAAGGTCCGGACTGAATGAAGGATTCGGTGGGATCTCGACCACTTCCGATTCTTGTAGGTTTTTGCGAAAACTGTGGAGGTGTGACTTGGAATATTATCCACTTGCAGCATCACCCGCTTCCTTTTACTACGTGCTGGGTAGTTTTTGTGTAGAAAATCGTAAACCAGTCGCTGTTGTTCAGCATAGGAATTCCCCTATGCAGGGTGACTATTTAGCACGAAATTTTGTTGCACCAGGCCCTCAAAATTCCATTAAATTCTCTGTGGTAGGAGAACGTAGGAATATCAAATTAATGTGACGATACGATTTCAAAGCCCACTTTCCTGCCAATCTGACAACAATCTGCGATAGAGAGCAACTCGTTGTATAGCCTGTCAGGGTGGTAATTAATGGGGAACCATTCTATGGAGCCTGTTAGAGAAACCAAGATGGTGCAGGAGACGAACCAGAGTGAATTTGGTGCACCACATCTCACCTGCCAATTGTCTTTTATTGCTACCAGAGTTTGCTGTCACATCTTCGACCTTGGTGTCAGTATTTGTGGTCGCTGGACGTCATGACTTCAGCTTCTTTGAGAACAGTGTGCCCATCATTAAAACGCCGGAGCCATTTTCGTGCAGGGCTGATATTCATTATTTCTTCATCTTCATTTCCACAAATTTTTCAGGCTGCTATTGCTGCGTATAACCTTTTATTACCAATAATAGCATAAGATCACCCGAACAGCACGTTTCTCGACATCCATCATGTTGATAAAGCAATATGGCACAGTGACAAATGCACGTCATCAGCTTCGTAGGTTACACGTCATCATGGTCCCCAGTGGGTTCTCGTTTCCTACAGGAATGGAGGTGAACACTTTGTGAAACTCAGAAGGGAACGAACTTTTGACTCCTACTGGTAAAACATCGTCCACAGCAAGTAGTAGAATGGTCTGAAGATTATACAGAGAGATGATGTATTGATTTCAATGCTAATAGCATCCTACGAACGATTGATTGCTGCTGAACACACTTGTTGTTATATCAAGCTCGTAACAGTTTGGCTGCTACGAGTTGGAAATTAAAATTTTGTTGTTTCGGAAGTTGATCATTTTTATGACACTGGAAGTTGTTTCAGTCATGTTATGACTCAGTGGTTCCCAAACATTTTCGATTTGCGGCACTCTTGCTGAATCCAGGTTTTCCCAAGGCGCCCTATGTCAAATTCTAACAAGTACACAATTATAAAATTATGAAAATTTTGTAATATTTTGTGACGCCCCTATGAAGAAGCCGTGGCTCCCCATGGTGCGGCGGCGCACGCTATAGGAACCACTGAGTTACGTAGTTGATAAAAAGTTCAACAAGTGTTTTCAGTTAAGAGCGTAAGACAATCTTCAAAATACACTCCATCCTCGTTAAACCACATTTCAAAGTCTTTGTCAATACGGGATGCCTACAGCCGCTACGGCTTTTTCAAATGCGGGGATTCAGGCGTTCAAACGTCTGACCCTGCACCAGTCCCTCTACGGTGATGCACTTTTTGTTCCTCTAACTACTACTACAGTTCTTGCGTAGTGATGCGTTTCCAACACGATCGAAGCATGGACTGATTAGTCGTATATGTAGCCCTACAATAAAGATCTAATGAAGGTGCATCTATTCCGAATGACATCGCCCTGATATTCTTACTCCTTAGACGTGCTCTCGCCACCGAGGTAACTCCGATGCAATAGCCCATGCTCCCAGGTGAGAACGAACAAATTTAACTACGCCAAGCAGTTTTGCCTTACTATCCCCTCCATCTATTACGTGATCGATTCACAAATGCAATCATTTACATAACCCAGTTTTCGACAAATAGACACCAATTTGGATGGCGTTCCCGGAAATACTTTTTTCTATGGCATTTCCGATGTCGAGAAGGGTGTGTTGTACTGGGTGGTGTGTTAGCGAAGGAAGACGGATGATAATACGTGGTTTTAAAGCGAGTTTACAAAAAAAAGTGTCATTAGTATAAAAATTAGCATTTGTTCAACAGGAGTTTATATTAAAGATTTCTATCTGAACATTGTTTTGCTTTACTTCTTTGAAGTGTTGGTAATCTGCTTCCAAATTATTTTAAATGTACGAATATGTTCTTTAGTAGTTGTGTAACCACACGCAGACACATGATGGTAGGCCTCTCCTTTAAACGATCCGAATCGTATAACCAATGCGGCTATATGTACAAATATGGCTATATCAACGAATATGTTATATCTCCCAATATGGCATATCTATAAATAAGATAATATTACTAGACTAGTTATCCGAATTTATTGGTGTAGATGGAATCAAACTTCCAAGCTTTCGCACATCAACCAGATGGTTTTTTCAAGGAAGGTAGACAGCAAACTGGAAAATAGAACGCTTCAATAATTTGAAAGCGGTGACTTGACAATAAACGAAGAGATGCGAATGTAATTATTCGATAAAAACACGAGGCATCATGTTCGTTTTGCACGCAACAACCTTGGAGGAAAACAAAAGGCATTCACCATTTGAACAATTGGTTCCAAATTCGTGGTAACTCTAGCGAGACGCTATCATTGCAAGCCTCATTGTTGGTAATGATCTTCAATATTTCCCGAATGGCAGTGGATTTAGGAGAAGAGTAGGAAGCTGATTTATTTACACAGTGCGTCAAATAATTTTTAAAACTGGGTCTGTAAAATGAAATAGAAATAAGAAATTAAAATTTGTTTTGGTTTGTTATTCAAAATAAGTCTCTCCGGCTTCAATACACTTGTTACAGCGATTTAATAATGATTCGAATGCCTGTTTCAGTTCACTTTGCGGAATTGCCTCCAAAGCACGCGTCGAAGCTGTTTGCATGGTCGAAATATCATCAAAATAACACCCTTTCAACGTCATTTTAAGTTTTGGGAACAAAGAAAAGTCGCAGGGTGCTAAATCAGGTGAATACGGTGGATGATTCAACACACAGACGTTATTTTTCGCCAAAAATCTACGAACAAGAAGTGAGATGTGACTGGGTGCATTATCGTGCAACAAACACCAACTGTGTTCATCTCGATATTCTGGACGAATGCGACGAATTCTGCCCATCAAACGCCTCAAAACATTTAAATAAAACTCACTAGTAATTGTTTGTCCACTTGGAACACATTTTTTGTGGATAATACCCTTACTATCGAAGAATGTAATGAGCATTGTTTTGATTTTCGATGGAACTTTTCTTGTGTTTTTGGTTTGTGGCGAGTTTTTTGACTTCCATTCCGCACTTTGTCGCTTTGTTTAGGATCATATTGAAAACACTATGTTTCATCACCAGTAACAATCAATTTTAAGAAATTTGGATCATTTTCAGCGGCTGAAATGATGTCTCTGCAATGTGCACTTCTCCTTGATTTTTGTTCATAGGTTAACGTGTGTGGAACAAATTTATCACAGACTTTTGTTTTTCCCAAATCTTCATGCAGGATGGTTCGAATCGTTTCTTTGTTGATGTTTAAAGACTCTTCCATCATTCTTAGTGACGCACATCGATTGTTTGCCACGCAATCACGAACTTTTTCAATAATCTCAGGTGTCCTAGATGAACTTTTTCGTCCGGTATGCTTATCATCTTCTAGCGTCTCTCTTCCGTCCAAAAAACGTTTGTGCCACAGGAAAACATTTGATCTACTTAAAACAAACTCACCGTAAACTTGTTTCAGCGTTTGGTACGTTTCCGAGGCACTTTTACCAAGTTTTGCGTTAAATTTAATAACAGCCCTTTGTTCCATCTTAATAATTCAACATGAAAAAAATTTACTTCTCTAATGAGCGCCCGTTTCGTTTGAGTTACTTTAACAACTGCGTACTTTTGGCAGAAAGCAAGCAAATGGTCACGGTTAATGACGCATTCGCGATTACGCTGGTGGCGCCACCGTAGGCTGAAATCTAGCGCCAGTCTTAAAAATTCTTTGACGCACTGTGTATGTCATCCCACATAGGATTAGCGGACTTCAACTGGACTTCTCTGGGTAGGGCAGTGGTTAATTTACCGTTTTTTACGTCCCTCTTATGCCCGTTGACTCTAATTCTAAATGAACGTTTGATCATCCCAATGCACTTTCCACCTGATTCGTTGGAAAGTGGGAGCTTGTCAATATTCTGCTTGAGCATAGCATATAAAGATGGCAGAGATCTTATGCCGACACCAATATTCATCTTCCTGAGCGCGTTCTTGAGTTTATAGAAACTTTTGATACCTAAGGAATAGAGCCCAGATAGGGTAGCCGCGGCTTAGAATGATAGGCAATGCCTCTTTCTGTTTCTTTCAATACATCTATGTACCATGTTCGATCGTATCCTGCCTCAGTGGCCAATTCGATAACGCTTTTTAATTCTCTTAGTCTTGAAGGAACATCGGGGGAGATGGCGAAGGCTCTTCTGATACGAGAACAGAAAACGTTTTGCAGTTTGCAGTTTGCTGTCTACCTTCCTTGAAAAAGCCATCTTGCTGATGTGCGAAAGCTTGGAAACTTTGATTTCATCGACGCCAATAAATTCGGATAACTAGTATAGTTATACTGTCATGTGTATTGTTGGTGTATAGTTCCTTGAGTTATTATTTATGGCATATGTACCACTCAATAACCAAGTTTGGATCCTGTACAAATAGCTTACGAAAAACACGAAACAAATAATTATTCATAGAATAAATTATCAACGTTTATTCACAATTAATTATTTTATTAATATCGACTATAGTTTCGCAGAGTGTTTCGCTCTGCATCACCAGGACAAATATCTACAAATATGTCCTGATGATGCCGAGGCAAACGTTCGGCAAAATTATACTCGATGTTGATAAAACATTTAATTGTGAATAAATTTTGATAATTTATTCTATCACAACATCACAAGTGTGTAGCCTTAATTTATATAATAATTTGTCCTATCTCAACAACACAAGTGTGTAGCCTTGAATTATACACGGTCGAGTAACATTAATGTGACCACCAGCTAATGTCCAGAGTAACCGCCGTGTGCAGCGCGAACAGCAGTTAGACGGGCTGGGAGTGAATCAATAAGGTGCTGGAAGGTGTTCACAGGTATGTGGAGCCATGCTGACTGCAGTGCATTTGACAGCTGCTGGAGGGTGCGTGGTGGAGGATCCATAGAGTGAAAAACACGATCCAGGTTGTCCTACAGATGCTCAATTGGGTTTAAGTCTGGGGAATTAGGGGGCCATGGAAGTACTTTAAAGTCTTCATCGTGCTTTTCTACTACTCTCGAAGATTTCTAGCTATGGGACACGTCGTATTTTCGTGCTGCAAGATCCCATCCGCCCCAGGGATGACAGTCAGCATGTATGCGTGTACGTGGTCTTCAAGGATGGATTCATAACTAATTTGGTCCATAGTACCTTCCACAGGTATGAGTGGACCCAGAGAATGTCACGAAAACATTCCCAAGGACATAACGCTGCCCCGACCAGCTTGTATTCTTCCAGCAATGGTTGAAGAGTGTTTGTTCTCCGATGTTTCTCGCCTTATACGCCGACCTCCATCCGTTCGATGAAGCAGAAAACGTGACTCATCGGAGAAGGCAATCTTTTGCCAATCAGAGGAGGTTCAATTCCGATACTACCGTGCAAATGTAAGCCTTTTCTCTTGATGGACTTTCGTTAGCATAGGTGCAGTGACCATCCGTCTGCATCGGAGTCCCATATGCAGCAGGGACCGCTGAGCTGTCGTTTTCGACACACTTCCGGTAGTGAGTTGCTCCATGTAGCGTGTTGATCAGCCTTCACGCACCTTTTCAGCCAACGTTCACCTCTCACATTAATGGCACGTGGTGCTCCGCAGTTTCCACATCGCTTATTCGCAATGGTGCCATTTCTCCAATCACAATACACTTTAACCACAGCAGCACGCGAACAGTTCACAAACTGCGCTGTTTCAGCAATACTGTCACTCTGCACCCGAAAGCCGATAGTCATCCCAGTTTGCAAATCTGATAAATCGCTCTTTTTATCCATGACAGCACCGAGTGATATGTTTTCCGAATGCCTACAGCACAACTTTTATACCCTCCAAGCCAGCTCGCGTCACGTGCCTACTTTTATTGGCTGCACGCTGTTGACGTCAAAAGTAGGAGGTGGTCACAATAATGTGACTCGACTGTGTATAAATACTTCTTATATATTTTGATATGGTTTAAAGTCAGCGTAAGACCCTATATTTTCGATATGATTTTTTACAGCATAAATAGGAAACGCTGTGTGTCGAAAATTAGCAGGGAGTGAAAACTACGTTATGCTTCTTTAGAGAGATGGCTGGCGATTGACTCTTCGTAAAGTCATGATGCCTGCCTGAAATCTGTCATTTTTTCAGCACTTTTCAATTATGTTATGATATCTATGTATTCTACTATTGGAGCTTTTCGAAGATTTTATTGGGTATCTTCGAAACATTGAAATTAACAAACACGGATTGTTTCCTTTCACGTTGTTAAGGCACGGGAAGCTCATTAAAAATTGAAGAACGGTGCACAAAACTGCCGTCAAATGTTTAAATCTTGGGTACCGATATTGCTTACACTGAGGCTTTACTGTGGCACATATGCAAACAATTGCTCAAGAAGCCGATTAAAATAAAAATAAAAGGAAATGTATAAACTTTCTGTGCTGAGTATACCCGGTTTTCGAGCAGAGATTAGCGATCTGCAACCGAAATTTCACGCCACGTAATTGCAAGAAAAGGTTGGATAAATACGCGAAATGGTATTTGCTGGAAAACCATTTTTCCAGTGATAATACCGTGACAAATTTTCTTCAGGCATTATTAACACTAAACACCTTACCAAATTTCTGAAATATGAAATAAGCACAAGCAGTGATAAAAAATGTCATTTTCTTACCAAATAATTTACTTTGATTTTAGGTTTAAAATGCTAATAATACATTGAATAAAAATCTAAATGATGCATTTACCTGATAAAGAATATTGGAAATTTGTTTCATGCCACTCACCTGTAAATAAGAAAAGAAAAGATAATTTGAAAATTAGTATTTTTACAGAAGTAACATAATTCAAGCATGCACAGTGACATATTTTTCTTCATTCAGAACTTCGGCAACAATTAAAAAAAACAAATTGGTTGGCAAATTCTGTACCGAAGTTAAAATTAGTTATAAATAATACTATATACAACGGCCGTTCCATAAAAACTGAGAGTAAAATCACACAAAATGAAGAAGTACAGATACAGCAAAATATATGTTATTATTTCTCAAAGTGTCTTCCCTCGGATGATATGCAACTGTCCCATTGTTCAGTCCACTTTTCAAAGCATGTGGCGAAGGCATTTTGTGGAAGCTGCTTTAGCGACCCCTGTACAGCTTGAATAACGTCAGAATCTGTGTTGAATGTTGCTCCACGGCACTTCTCCTTTATTTTTGGAAACAACCAGAAATCGCATGGAGCGAGGTCAACACTGTAGGCAGGCTGTTGCATGATTTCAATACTGTGTTTCGTAAGAAACTGCTGAAGACAAGCAGCCACATGTGGGTGGCGCGTTATCGTGGTCTAGGGTCCACTTGCCCACCAGTTCCAGTTGCTTAATCGATATGTGTCATCACAGACGATTCAAGACTGAAATGTAATAGTCGGCACTAATAGCAGTTTGTGGAGGAACGGCACACTGGTAGAATACACTTTTATGATCAGAGAAAATTATCATCATCACCTTCCCAGCTGATTTTGTTTGTCGGAATGTTTTCGGAGGAAGGGGAGTCTGCGTGTTTCCAGACACTCGTTGCGCGCTTCGTGAGGTGGAGGGGATCGAAATAGTGGACCCATGTTTCATCGGCAGTTATTACTGTGTTTAGAAAGTGGGGATCCTTTGCAATGATTTGTTTCCCCGCATGACACACATGAACTCCTGCTAACAATTGTTCTCTCGTCAGATGATGAAGTACCCATCGGGAACACACACGATGCAGCAGTAATTTGTCGCGTACAATGCAGAATCTTGACGTTTCTGAAATAATAGCTGATGCCGATGTGCTCTCACGTTATTCGTCGATCTTCTTGCAGGATTGCTCAAACAGTGTTAACAATACGCTCCGTAACAACACTTTCAGGTCGACCAGGCCTAGGAGCAAGTTTTGTTGACAACCCCCCTTTTTTAAATCACGGTGCCATCTAAAAATCGTTGACTCGCCCAAACATTTATCTCTGTAAGATTTATTTTATTACATTGACTATTTCTGGAGCCGTTTTACCCAAACGATAACAAAATTCTATCGCACAAAGCATTTCACTTCTTAACTCTGAATGACTATCCTCCATAGTTGTATGGCACATTGCAGACTTACCTAAAACAACTGCGCAATACCAAAACCAGAATCGTCTGCCACGGTTAGTAACTGTTGCCATTGATACTTCCTAAATTCAGTTAGTCGTCTGCGTGGTTATTTTTCACCTTCGCACTGTTGCCAATTCCAAAACAAATTACTCTCTGTTTTTATGGAACAGACTTTGTAGAATAGCTTACATAATACGAACAGTAAATTAAAAAAAATAATAATCGAACCAATAAGGGTAAATCAAATGTCATGCAAGCCTTTTTTTGGGGCGGGGTTGAGGGTTAACGACCGTGAGGAACTTGATGGGCTATAAGTATTCGTCCGTCCCTTATTTAAGGCCACTCGCTCCAGGCTATGGACAGAGGCAGTGCGCGTAAGATAAACACAACATCCGTGCCTCACCAGAATTCAAACCCTGACCCATATTAGATGAACGGTCAACGCTTAGGTACCTAGACGGCTTTCTTCTTGTTTTTTTTAGATAGAATATAAAGTAAGGTTATGTGTCTGAGGGAGAAGTGAAACAAGTCCTCGTTCGTAAAGAACCTATTTATCTATGACGATGAGGCAGTCCATGTCATGATGGTTCCCGAGCTGTCTGATCCTCTGCGTCCTGCCTTGTTCAGGCCCGGTTTCCTGTCTGGAATGACTGCTGAGTAGTTTGTGTCTTTTACGACCATGAATTTTTTTCCTCCCTGAGAACCAGGGGCCCTAAATTAGGGACAAGAGATTTCTCATAACCCTCCGAAGTTATCATGGTTAGAACAAAATCCGAAAAAAAGTACCTTCTTCATTTTTTCTAAAGTGACAACAGTTCAGTTGGCTATGACGTCACAGAATGCGAACCTGTAGGGAAACTCTAAAATTTCTGCAGTAGTTTCCGTTGGATATTTCACATAACTGTCACCATATATACTTCGCTAGATGTCACGTGATATAAGCCACTAGTAAAATATGTCAACATTTAAATGTAGAGAGTTATTCCTTTTTTACGCTTTCCAATCGTAGGTTGAAGAAGCGTATATGCTCCAGCTTTGTCCGTTCGTACGTCCGCGCGATAACTGGCGTAAAAATGGTTCGATTTCGATGAAATTTTAGTATGTGGTAGGGGGCCACCTGGGGACGAACCCTATTGAAAATAGGACGAACGGGGTCAAAGGTCACGACGTAGGAGCGGGATCCATTCCATTGCACTTATGCGTCATAACTTGTTTTACGCTTTCCAACCGTAGGTTGAAGAAGCGAATATTCTCCGGCTTTGTTCGTCCATCCGTCCTTCCGCACGATAACTGGCGCAAAAATGGATCGATTTCGATAAAATTTTAGTATGTGGTAGGGGATCACCTGGGGACGAAGCCTATTGAAAATGGGACAAATGGGGTCAAAGGTTACGACGTAGGAGCGGGATCAATTTCATTGCACTTATGCATCATAACTTGGGTAAATATAGTTCGATTTCAATGAAATTTTACTATGTGTTAGGGGACCGCTTTGGGACAAACCCTATTCAAAATGGGTGAATTGGGGCCAAAGGTCAGAACATAAGAGCGGAACGCATTCCATTGCCCTTATGCGTCATAACATGCGTAAAAATGGTTCGATTTCGATGAAATTTCAGTATGTGATAGGGGACCACTTGGGGACGAACACTATTGAAAATAGATGAAATGGGGTCAAAGGTTCGGACATAGGATTGCGATCCTTTCCATCGTCTTTATCCCATATTATTAAGGTGGACGGACGTCAAGTAATTTTGCTTCCTGTACTTCCAATGGAAAAACATTTGTGCACATTTTCTTCACAATTAATGTGTTTCTAAGTATGAAAATTTGAACATCGATTAAAATAACTTCATATTATAACTTGCAATACTTAATATTTTCTAAACCGTAACCATTATTTTATTAAAAATCAATAACTTTTCCTTTGGTGGTGTTGAAACCAGAAAAAGGATGGCGTGACCTGTACTCTGATGACGTCAGTAGACAAACAAATGTTGGATTGCATAATTATGGTTATGTTTTAGAAAATATTAGGAATTCCAAGTTATAAAATGAAGCTATTTAAATCGATGTTCAAATTTTCATTCGTGTGAACGCATTATTTGTCCAGAAAAAAGATGGCGCGACCTGTATTTTCATGACGTCAGTAGACAAACAAATGTTGGATTGCATAATTATGGTTATGTTTTAGAAAATATTAAGTATTGCAAGTTATAAAATGAAGATATTTTAATCGATGTTCAAATTTTTATCCTTGGGAACGCATTAATTGGGAAGAAAACGTGTACCGAAATTTTTCCATTCGAAGTAATGGAAGAAAAATTACTTGACGTTCACCTTAAAGGAACAATTCTTGTATGTATGTAAATTTTATTTTGAAAACAGCTCTAAGGATTTTGATGAAAGTCGTTAGTCTACCGTTTCTTGGTACTAGAAATCGATTTAGCTTGATTTCGACTTTAGGAAAATTCGTTTAGTTAGTTAAATAACCACCCCGAATTACCGCGTTTTCAGTGTAGTGTCATGGCGTCGTCCCATTAGATGTTGGCGCGCGGTCACGCCATATGCCTCATTACGTCACGCGTTTTGTGTGGATATTATTAAAGTTTTATGACGTCACACTCTTGCGAGCAGATGTTCGCGATTCCCATCAGCTTCATTACGTCACGCGTTGTGTGCGTATGTTCGTCCGCACGAAAACTCACGTAAAAATCGTTCGATTTCGATGAAATTGTAGTATGTGGTAAGGGAACTCCTGGGAAGGAACCGTTTTGAAAGTGAACGAAATGGGGTCAAAAGTCAGGACATAAAAGCTGGATCCATTCCACTGCTCTTATGCGTCATAACTAACGTAAAAAAGGCTCAATTGCGATTAAATTTTATTATGTGGTAGGGTACCACCTGGGGACAACCCTATTAAAAATTGGCGAAATGGGGTCAAAGGTCAGGACATAGGAGCGGAATCACTTCCATCGCCATTATGCGTCATAACTTACGTAAAAATGTTTCGATTTAGATGAAATGTTAGCATATTGTAGGGACTTGTCTGAGGACGAAGCCTATTAAAAATGGACGAAATGGGGTCAAATAGTTAGGACACATGAGCGGGATCTATTCCATAGCCCTTATATGCATCATAACTTACGTAAAATTGCTTCGATTGCGACAACTTTATCATGTTATTTCGGAGATATACTGAACCAGTGCTGTTGAATATCATCGAAATGGGATCAAAGGTCTGGACACTGGAGTGAGATTTATTCCACAGCCATTTTCCTCATAACCTGAGTAATAACTTGAGTAATGATTTCTAGTAAGTTGGAAAGCGTATCATAATCAATGCATTGCATGATTTTACTAACTTGTTTATTTTTATTTCATGATTTATCGATTCCTATGTGCATCTCAGGCTACAAGAGATAGCCCGTTCCTAACGTAGCGCTATTAATACAGAATCAAAGCCGCAGTACTAGCGTAAAGCAAATCTCCCATGCGGCACTCGTACTGTAGCTCAACTCAGAATAACGCATCTGAACACGCCGTCACCTGGGCATCCAGAGAAATTTAAATGAATATTAACTAAAATATCCAACGCCAATAATTCAAGAAATATGTGCAAAAGTGAAAGAACATTATACACTCATCGTCAAAAAGAATAGTTGCACCCACTCAGAAGGAAGCAATCGACAGGAATGAAACTTGGGGGTAGATTCGGCATCGTGAGACATGCAAATGATTCAAGTATCACGCTCGGTCGCGCAGATGACGCAATCAAGGACTGGTAGTGGCGATGTTCCTGACTGGCTATATAAGGTCGTCCCGTTACGCATGCTTGCCATTCTGACTCATACTGTTTTGTTGATTGCGTCCTTTGCAAGTGAACTATGCCTCGGAGAAAAGTTCGGAAGCTATTCGAGCAGTTGGAGGAGTTCGAGAGGAATCGCACGAACGGTATGTCGGAATATCCAGAGATCATTGTCAACCATTATCAATCCACTGCTGGACGAAGGTCTCCCCAAGTTTCCTCCACAACGGTCTGTCTTGTGCCAGTCTCCTCCATGTCACTCCCGCATATTTACGAATTTCATCCACCCATCTCCCATGTGGTCTTTTTCTGGGTCTTTTCCTGTCCCTTGGAATCCAATCTAAAATTTCGGCTGTCCATCTATGGTCTGTCCTTCTGGCAGTATGTCCAGCCCATTGCCATTTCAGGATCCAGAGATATATCCCAGGATATCCATAGGATACCCGCACGAACGGTATGACGCGCAATATGGTCTTATCGCCGTATTGCGCGCCATACCGTTCATGTGGATATCACCATGGCACGCTTTTGCGGCAGTGGATAGAACAATGCATGCAGCAGCAACAGAAAGGGTCTGGGAGACCTGGACGAACCACGCAGAGAGAGAGGGCCGGCAGGTTGTCCGACATGCGCAGAGTGATCCAACAGCCAGGATTTCTGGTATTCAGAGATCCGTGGTGCGCCCATGCACCGTCCGATTAGTGCCAGCACCATTGCAAGACGGTAGCACGACGTATTAACTACATGCACAGAGACCGTTACGATGATTGCAATGATGTCGGGCCAGACTGTCAAGAAGCCACTCAGAATAGCAGTGGGTGATATTTAGTGACGAGTCCCGCTTTTGACTTGGAGGAGACGACTAACGAATCCGTGTGTGGAGGTACAGTGTTCAGGGACAAGATGAACGGTTTGTTGTCGAGCGTCACACGTCCAGAAGGCTTGGTGTTATGGTGTGTGGTACAATTGCCTACGATGTGAGATCACCTTTAATGTTCATTACAGGCACTTTTACAGCCCAACGTAACGTTAATGAAGTCCTGCAACCAGTGGCACTATAATTTCTGAACGCTCACTCCGGTGCGATTTTCCAACAGGACAATGCTCTTCCGCATACTGCTGCTGTCTCGAGAGATTGCCTTCAGGGCACTGACACTATGCCATGGCCAGCTGCATCGCTAGACCTATCGCCGATTGAAAATGTGTGAGATGCTATTGGACGCGCTATCCACATTCCAACTCTACCACACAATCTGAAGGAACTGCGTAAGAAGATTCAAGTCGCATTGGATGGCTTATCACACGACACTATCAGGAAACTGTACAGCTCCATGGCGAGACATCTCTCATATTGTTCGAGCAAACATAGCATCCCAACGTCATACTTAGAGGCACTATACTTATTCGCGTGTAGCTCAATAAATATTGCCCATATCAGCTTCAATGTTTAATCATTTATTGTTCCTGGTCACCTTTACCTTCCTGTCGAATAGCATTGCATTCGACACAATTTTCTTTGTTTAACCGTTTTTTGTTTGACGATGAGTATACTTTTAATATAATGCGAAAATACGTAGTTTGTAAAGCAAAATTCACTGAAGTGTCATCGAATCAGAGATAGCATAAGTTACGCAGCTGTTTGGCTGCTACAACTGCATTATCACACATACCCGTCAGAAACTATGGTTAAATACAGCATTTTCCCATAGCTTCACCAATAGAGCTAGATCACAGACGTGTGGTAAGTCGCGTGATTTGAATACTTTTGCCATATGGCAGAATGTAGGTTCCCGCAATATGGGTCACTCCTTCTCGGAAAACGTCAACGCACTGTGGCCTTTTGTTTATCTGTAATACGAAAATTCTGGCAAAAAAAAACCAAGCTCTGGACCGAATTGCAGATTTGTACTAGTCCTGCCTGCTGGCGGTGCATGCATGTCGGCAAGCAATGTTCGAACTGGCAGGCACAAGACAATACCACAAATCACCACCGATTAGAACAGTGGATCAAGTAGCTATGTCAGTGCAACCCAATTTTAAATGTCAACGGTTCGGGATCCTCCGGCCCACAAGGATCTCACTTCTATCGGGCTCAACTCCTTGCCTGGACAAAAGTACAGCAACACCTGACCACAGAGGACTGGAGGCGGATAACCTGGAGTGATGAATCCAGACTTAAACTTCAAGAAAAAGCAGATTTAAAGCCAGGATGAAAGCAGATAAAGTGATGAATTCAGATTTGACTTCATCGACAATGATCCAGATTTAACTTCATCGACAATGATCCAGATTTAACTTCATCGACAAATGACAAAAGCAGATGGAGTGATGAATCCAAATTTAAACTTCGTCGAGAGTGTGAACCTGGCTACATCGTCAAGAAGCCAGGACTAAGGCACGCTAACACTGAACCACAAATGACTGGAGGCGGATAACCTGGAGTGATGAATCCAGATTTGAACTTCATCGAGAGTGTGGACCTGGCTTCATCCTCGTGAAGACAAGGACCCTTAGCTGCCCCGGTGGTGCAGTGGTCTAAGCGATGGTTTCTGATCATTCGTACGAGATGAGTGAGGGTTCAAATCCCGGTGAGGCATAGATGTTGTGTTTGTCTTACGGTGTTAGGTGTCTCCTTCCCTGGAGCCAGTGGCCCTAAATTAGGGACGAGCGACTGCTTATAGCCCACTGAGTTGCGCAATGTTATCGTTAAATCCCAATAAAAAGGAGAATAAAAAAGGACTCTTCAGGTCAAGTTGGAACAGTACAGGCTGGTGATAGCTCTGCGATGGTCTGGGATGCCCTCGTGTGGAATGCTTGGGACCTTTCTTACGTGTACAACCGAATTCGAGTGCCCCCAGCCCAGCTAGGAGTGGCACATTATCGCCGACCATTTGAATCCATTCATGTCCAGCATGCATCCCAGTGGTAATGGCGAATTCTTGCAAGATAGATAATTGCCTACCCCATAAGTCCCACCTCGGTACTGTATGGTTACAAGAACACTATAGTAAATTTTAAACCCTTCCGTAGCCAACTAGAAGACCGGATTCAAACCTAATTGGACGTCTTTGGGATATCGTTGGGCAGGATGTTCGGGCACGTATCCCATCGGCTCCGAACTTGAACGAATTATGGACAGCTTTGGAGGAAGTATGTCTGGCGATACCGCCAGAACATTTTCGTAAGCTCATGGGGTCCATGGCTCGTCGTGCGGTAGCCGTTATTAGGAAAACAATGTGCCCAAAGTGTTGCTCGGCAGTTATGTCTAATTCACGTAGTAGTACCACTTTAGTGTGCAAAAACTGGATTAAAAATACCAAATGGACACGCAAAATGCTTTTATGATGTGGTTGACAACGTTTGCCTGGAAACTTTAAAAGAATCACATGAACTATAAAAAGGTTAGTCACTGAATTTATGCGACGAACATGAAATTATTGAGAGCATGCCAAGGACTATAATTTTGTTCGAATGTATGCCTCACTGATAATTCTGAAATAAAAAAATCATTTTCGGCATATGATGACCTTACTATTGTTGACAATTATTCATTTTATCAGCTCCTACACCCAATAGAAACAAAGCAGGATGTGGGCGTGAAAACGTAGTTAGTTTGGAGATAGTTGTTTGCTGTACTTTAAGCTTATGGTATTATAGCTTTACTTATTTAAATGAGCCCTTAACTAAAGATTGTTACCCCGATTAGAAACGAAGCAGGATCTAGACGTGATGATTTAAGAAATTTTAAGCTACTTGTTTGGTGCATTTTAAGCTTATGGTAGATATAGCTTTACTTATTAAATGAGTCTTTAGCTAAAGATTGCAACAACTATTAGAATCGAAGCAAGATCTGTACGTGATAACTTCTGGAGTTCAAAGCTAGTTGTTTGCTGTATTTTAAGCTTACGGTAGATGCACTGTATACTTATTTAAATTTTTTTTTTGATTGGAGGTTTAACGACCACCGTGAGCAACTCAATGGGCTATAAGCAGTCGCCCGTCCCTAATTTAGGGTCACTGGTTCCAGGGAAGGGAGAGAACCAGTGCCGTAAGACAAACACAACATCCATGCCTCACCGGGATTTGAACCCGGACCGCTTACGGACGAATGATCAGAGGCCATCGTTAGACCACTGCGCCACCGAGGCGGCTTATTTAAATTAATCCTTAGCTAAAGACGTTTAGAGAGCTTGGTAGAAGACATATTCAAACTATTTGAATAGTAAAATCACTGCTAACGGCCAGAGAAAGGTGTCAGAATTTCACTTACTTATTTCCATCAGTTCATTCTTATACTTACACTGCCTGACAGAGAAAATGCCACACCATGAAGGAATACTCGAAACAGACCAAATTGCACACACAGATAGCCAAGTAGGCCCTGAACAAATGATTTAATTTTCACATACAGACTAGGCTCCAATGGCCGAATATACAGGATGATCAATAAGGAGTGTGGCTCCCATTTTGCGCGATACAGCGTTAAATCCCATGTGATATAGAGGTAATGAGAATCCGAATAGAGTCCTGGGGTATCCTGGACCATGTGGAGTTGATCCGAGTCCACAGTTCATCTTCATTTTGCTCGGGTGGGAGGGTACTCAATCGACGTGAAATCGTGTTCCACAGATGGCCCGAAGGGAGAGGTCGGGGGATCGTGCTGGCCACGGAAGCATTTGTGTAAAGCATTCTGGCTGATCAGAGCGGTATGCGGTCGGGCTTCATCCTGTTGATAAACGGCGTTTGGGATGTCTTGCAGATACGGGAGTACCGCGAGCCGGAGCACCTTATCAACATAGCGGCGTGCCGTCAATGTGCCGGGAATGCGTACCAGAAGTGAACGGTTGTTGGCGCTGATAGCACCCCACACCGTGATTCCACGTTGCCGGGCCGTGTGGCGCTCCACAACGGCGGAGGAATCCGCCCGTCGGCAACGTCGCCTCCAGACTCTCACACGGCGATCATCCGTGGTGAGACAGAACCGTGATTTGTCGCTGAACACCACACTGTTCTATTCGGCACTCCATGCAGCTCTGGAACGACACCACGCTAAGTGATGACGACAATGGCTCGCTGTTATGGGTAGCCTTCGCAACGGACGGCTGGACAGCAAACCAGACGCAGCCAATCGGCTCGACACTGTCCGAGTCGATATCGGATCATCCAAACCTCCCCGTACAGTTCGCAAAATGTCGCCCGATTCCGGCGTGTGTGTCCGCTACGGCACGACGTCCAATGCGACGATCGGTGAGCTCGGACGTCCGTCTCCGTGCTCTGATCACACTATGACGTTGCACAAATCCTTCCTGGGACCGCTCTCTCCAAATGCGACCGACGGTTGCGGCATCACGTTACGTTTCTTCCGCAATACGGCGCAAGGACCAACTGGCGGTACGAAGGCCTACGATGACACCTCTCGTGAACTCATCCGTTTGACGAAATTGCGTGCGACCGCGTCTTAACGGCATTGGCACTCCTTGTTCGTTCTCCCCACACGGTTACAACACAACCACTAACTTCTCGCGGCTGTGATGACGTCTCGACTACTGGCCTCACGGTCTGGTTGGCCGCTTATATCCCGCGCGCCGTTCGTGCGATTGAACTGAAAATGCAATCATTTGCATAATTTGTACGTGTGCACCCACCCTTGCAATTTGCATGGCGCTACGTCACATCTTCGTGGTATGGTCACGCAGTGTATTCTCAAAAACGTCAAATCTACTCACGCAATGTGACTATCAATTCTTCACACATAGTTCAATACAGTGACACCAATAGTCTTCCACATGTACACTTTATGATCAAAAGTATACGAACATCCATTTTGTGTAGTGGATTTGCTCATATACGGCACAGCCATGGCCCGTACAGGTATAAAATAATGCATGTGACATGGAAAACATCAGAAACAAGCATGGACATTAAAACGGGCCAAATGGCAGAGCTCAGTGACTTTCAATGTGATCGTCGCAATTTTTTGAGGTCTTCACACATAATTCAATTTAAAATTTTAAAATTTAAATTTTTAACTTTAAAATTTTTAATTTTTAATTTTTACCTTTATGTTTTTAATTTTTTAACTTTAAAATTTTTAATTTTTAATTTTTACCTCTATGTTTTTAATTTTTTAACTTTAAAATTTTTAATTTTTAATTTTTACCTTTATGTTTTTAATTTTTTAACTTTAAAATTTTTAATTTTTAATTTTTACCTTTATGTTTTTAATTTTTTAACTTTAAAATTTTTAATTTTTAATTTTTAACTTTAAAATTTTTAATTTTTAATTTTTACCTTTATGTTTTTAATTTTTTAACTTTTAAAATTTAACTTGAAATTTAAATTTTATCCTTAAAATATTCAGAGGTCTTCACACATCATTCAATCCAATTACACCAAATGTCTGCCACATGTACACTTTATGATCAAAAGTATATGAACATCCATTTTGTGTAGTGGATTTTCTCATATACGGCACAGCCATGGCCCGATACAGGTAAAAAATAATGCATGTGACATGAAAAACATCAGAAACCAGCATGGACATTAAAACGGGCCAAATGGCAGAGCACAGTGACTTTCAATGTGATCGTCGCTATTTTTTTTATTGGAGGTTTAACGACCACCGTGAGCAACTCAATGGGCTACAAGCAGCCGCCCGTCCGTAATTTTGGGCCACTGGTTCCAGGGAAAGGGAGAGAACCAGCGACGTAAGACAAACACAACATCCATGTCTCACCGGGATTCGAACCCAGACGCATATCGGACGAATGGTCATAAGCCAGCGCTTAAATCACTGGTGGCTCGTCGCTATTGCTCTAGCTCTTTTTAGAAGGTGATCAAGCAGCATGGATTCACGTACATCATTCCCTAAATGATCACTTTGAATAACAAATATAAAGTGAAAACAACACTTTTTTACCCACTCCGTAGAGAATGAATGTATTTGTTCCAACGGATTTCATCCCATTTTGCTGAACCCGAAGTAATTCGTTCGAGCGGGTTAAAGAGTTAATGCAGTAGGAACAAACGAATTTGCAGTTCCAATTCTGCTTTATTTTTGAAAGGAGAACAGTATTCTTCAGAACAGTATCAAGATTTATTAAAGAGAGATGCGACAAGCCTAGCCCTCACTTGTTCAGCACACCCCATAGCTACCACAGGGAATTTTTTGTATACCTCTGACCAGAAGTTCTGCATCTTCTAAAGAAAGCAAACATATTATTGGAAGAAGTCTTGCTTAATCAGTATTAGTTACACAGTTATACTCAAACCAGGAATATAACAAGAAGTCACGTACTTCCTGGCAACAGTAAGAGGTTAAAAATAATTCTCAAGTTTAGAGAGCATGATTCTTTCCCACTAAATTAAATTCCATTCTGTTTCGTTTTCACTAGATTGTAGACTTAATGTTCCTTGAATTAATAACTACACTTAGGTATTTGGGTCTCCCATTCTCATCTGTTAGCAGTATACATCGTGGACGTTTGAGGTAAAACAATGCGAAATGAATGAGAATTAACTGGATTTTCCCTTCAGCATAGAGATTCCTCAAACAAGAAGTAAAATTATTAAAATAAAAAGGGCAAAAAGCACAAAAGGGGACCTACACGCATAAGCACACCACAACAATCGTCAAATCCTGTTGTTTTGCTTTCCGAAGATTTTGAGCACGCATTTTGTGGCTTTATGCCAAAGTTCCTGTAGGCAAGGGTTCGTTGCTCTTCTAGCGCCTGTCAATTTGCGTAGCATGATCACATGGTCAAAAAAGCCTGGCGTCAAGAAATGGGAACACTGCTGATTCCTGACGGGACAACGAAATATAAAAAAAAAAGCCCTAAACGAAACACTTTATTTTGTTTCCTGAAAGCAGAATGAATAAATGTGATTTCATCTTGGTTTTCTCCTTCTCGTAATATATATATTTATACACAAGTGCGCATGTGCGTGTGAGTTCCTTTGAATTATCGACTGAAACGTTCATCGTAAGAAAACCAGCCACGTATTACGATTTGCTTACTCCGAAGATTTCCGATTGCCTCTTTTCCGTGCACTAAATTGAAAACCATTTCCCAACTTTCGTTTTTTAGACTTAATGCTTTGCTATAAATAATTTAGAATATGCAAAATAAGACAAAAGCCTTTGCTTTCATTAAAATCTGGAAAAGCTGCGAGTAAAGTGCATTTGTTTATGATCCTTTCAGAAGTGTCTAAACCGCCTCATTTCCTTAAAAGGATTTTTCCGGTATTTTCATTCTCAGCAAATTTTCTAAGATTTTCTGGATATCTTTACTCATGCACTAAATGCAAGAAGATAGATCGAAAACCATTTGCCAACTTCTGTCATTTTTAGTGTTAGTATATTGCCATGAATAATTTGAAATATGGAAAATGCGATAACAACATATGAGCCATCGAAATCTTGAAAAGCTGTGTTTTACGTAATTTGTTTTTCTGATTCTTTCATAAGTATTTTTTTTTAATTTCCGATAAAGAAATCTTCCAGTATTTTAATTATCAGATAAGTTCCTATTATTTTCTTAAATATGAAATATTTAAAATCCCATAGAAGTATAAATTTGAAAGCCAGTCATTTCATTAATTTTTAAAAACTTCTATTAAAAATTTATCAAAAATTTTGTCAACCAGTAAGTTTTCAAAATATCTTTAATTAGAACAATTCTTGAAAATTCCCTCCTTCTGCAGATGTTTTCTACATGATGTAAAATCTTGAAAATCTGTGTATTAAACAAATTTTTATGGCTCTTTCGCAGATATTTAAAGAGCGCTATTTTCATTAAAGAAATTTTCAAATATTTTAACTTTCAGCTAGTTTTCTAGAAAATGTTCTCTACGCGTAGATTTTCATAACTTTTCATAACTTTTTAAAACTCCATGTCTGCCCCCCACCCCCTTGCACCAAATGTAAGAATATTGATCAAGAACCATTTGCCAATGTATTTTATTTTTTTACGCTCTCCAACCGTAGGTTAAAGAAACGTATATGCTCCAGCTTTGTCCGTCAGCCTGCCTGTCTGCACGATAACTCGCGTAAAACTGGTTCGATTTCGATGAAATTTTAGTATGTGGTAGGGGACCACCTAGGTACGAACCCTATTGAAAATGGACGAAATGGGGTCAAAGGTCAGGACATAGGAGTGGGATAAATTTCATCGTCCTTATGCGTCATGCCTTACGTAAAAATGCTTTGATTGCAACAAAACTTTATCATGTTATTTCGGAGGTACACTGAACTGGTTCTCTTGAATATCATCGAAATTGGGGTTAAAGGTCAGGGCACAGGAGCGAGATTTATTTCAAAACTGTTATTCTCATAACTTGACTAAAAAGTGTTTTTATTGCAACAAAACTTTAGTATGCTGTTCCGGATTTATACTGAACCAATTCTATTTAATATAATCGAAATGGGGTCAAAGATCAGGGCATAACAGCGGGATTTATTAAACAGTCATTATCCTCATAACTTGAGTAATGATTTCTGGTATGTTGGAAAGCGTATCATAATCAATGCTTTGCATGATTTTACTAACTTGTTAGAGTTAGTATACTGCTATGAATATTTTAGAAGAAGAGCATACAATCTCATAAATATCAAAAACATTTGCATTTTACACAATTATTTTTACGATCATTTTCTGGTTAAAGAATTTTCCCATGTTTTCATTATCAGAAAATTTCCTAAAAGTTTCTCCATAATGAAATGTTTGGAAATTCTTAGTTCAGTTAATTTAAAAGCCTCTATTCCATTTAATTTTTTAAAACTTCTGTTAACAATATCCCAAAATTTGTCATTCATTAAATTTTCAAAATCTTTTCGCGATTACATTTGTTTTTGAAAATTCCCTTGTTCAGCAAGTCTTTTCTTTGGGATTCTTCGTAAAAGTTTAAAAAGTATTTTAGGTTTCTTTCTACTAACAAAATTACGAGACTCCTTATAATTCAATAAATTTTCTAAAATCTGCTAGAGGAGTAAGGTTTTCAAAACATAAAAATCAAATAAATTTCGTATATCAAATTTTTCGTGCGTTTTTATTTCTGTACAACGAAACAAAGTTGGAAATTTAAATTTGAAATTGAAAGTTTTAGAATCTTATATATGAGCAATCGAAAATTTTCTTCGGTTATCTTCCACAAACCGACTCGCTTAATAGAATTTCGCAAACCACCCACAGTATAAATTTTCAAAAATTTTGATGAATCAATACACATTCGGTACATTTCTGAAACAGAAAACTTTAACCATCTGTTAGCTCATATATATTTCTGAAACAAATTTAAATCTGTTTCTGGAATACTTCATTGAGAAAATTAAGTTTCGAATGGGGAAAGATAAGTTAAAAAACTTTGAAGTTAAACAAATTTTCCAAAACTGATAAAGTACGATATCTGTGAGCATTGCAGCATAATTATTTAAATCATCAGTGAATAAAACTATTTTTTTCTGCAGAGCCAGTCAAAGAAATTATTTAAAAAATATTTAAGACTTCTCATTCCAGGCTTAGACTTTCACGATCAATTTTGTTTTAAAAGACTGACGCAAGAGAGGGGAATTCAGCGTGTTCTTACACCCCTTTCATTTACCTTGATGCTCAACATAAAACGCGCGAATTAATTGCGGAATAAGTCAATCGCTGTCTTTGTAATATCATCAGGACGCTATAAATGCGAACACATATCTTCCCAACCGTAGAGTTAAATGCGTGCTCTGAGATCGGCATACGGTCTATAAGCAAAAGAAATATTTCATATCCTAGAATGTATATTGGAAAAATAAATCCTCGTCGGACCGAAGCTGAAAAGTATCATTCAAGGCACGTCTCGTATGGAATACTAACTTTCAACCGAATTTCAACGGAAGTGTATCAAGTGGATTTGATGGTGAGTCATGGAGAATTTGTTTTATATCGTAAAAGAAGCATCTCATTTTTAGATTCACCGCAATAAAAATGCAAAAGATATGGCTAAGAATAGCCCAAAATAATACTCAGTTTTATGGCACAAAATACCTTTTATAAGCCTCCGGAAGATAATGCTGTCACTAAAATATCTCTTACAGAATCTTGTCCCCAGCCGTCTGGGTAGGTACGTGAATTCTACGCGGGGATACTTTAATTTTTACTTTATCTTTTGAAGGAAGAAAGGGAGGGTGAAATCACATAAAGTTCTCAAACAATATTTTTATGGATAAATTGTGGAAAATGGTTTCAGACGGGTACTGAAACTGAAGCTGTTGGTCAACTGGTGTTTTTCCTTTTTGCTTTAGTTGAACAGACACATTTTATACTTCCACAGAGGTACGCTCTAAAACTGGGATATCCCTTTCTACTGTTTGTTTCTTTTCCGAAGAAAGATGGCGGTACTATTCTTGAAACCTAAATTTTTGACAGTTAATTTTATCACCTGCTACTATAGGTTGCCTTTCCAGACACTGAGATATTAAGGATTTCCTCACTTTATTTATTAACGAAACGGAAAAAGAAAAAGAAATGCTTCGCAAGACCGCCAAAACATAACACCTTGTAATATAATCGAATGATTGCAGGACTAAGTATAAAAACCTTTGCCAGTGATTCATGTCTCTCAAGGTTTACGTGGGTACAATGTTCACACTATTAGTAACTAACGTTACGCAAACTTCTGTTCTTCACGTTCTTAAGGACTTTAATTGTTGAGAGGAACTCAATTATACAATTATGGTAAAATAGTACTTAACAAAAAAAACTCAATAAGGTGAACATGCTTAAATCTTGAAGTATCTATTATTCAGTTTTAATTTGTAAGATATGTGACGTATATTCTAAATTAACTTTCCTGTTTAGTTTCTTTCCCTATGTAAATCTTGAGTTTATTCTGTTATTCTTCACTCTTAACGTAATATCTTTTCTCTCAAACCAATATGTTTGGCAACACAATTGAGGTTGAATGCACGTGACGTATGCCTGATATTAATAAGAACAAGAGATAAAAGCGACGACTAAATTGTTGCTTGAGGAGCGTTGGGTTGTAAACTGATTAATAAAAGGAGAGTTGTGAAAAGAGCGTTGTGTTAAGAGTTGTGTGGTGTGTGGAGAGTTTAGTGCAATATGCAATGCAACGATGTGTTTGCTACATCCTGAATAAAGCATCTTTTCCGTAAGTGCGATTTCTGTTGTTTACATGTTTTGTCTAGCCGTTAAGGTTTCTTTCATTTAGGAACTATTTCTTAGTATTTTGATGTTTTAAATTAACGTAGAAGTAAGACAAGACTTCTACGTCATAGATAATGTTTTAGTATGATTGTGTAATGGAGCTTCTCTCAGCAATTAAAGTCCTTAATAACGTGAAGAACAGAAGTTTGCGTAAGGTTAGTTACTAATAGTGTGATTTCAAGACTAACATCAAAAGCTGGGGTTGGAACAATTTGGAGTCGTGATTCTGGTTTTCTCTTTTTCATGTTACAGCAACTCATGCAGGTCGACTCCTCCGTTCTGTAATATGCAAATTACCTTCAATGTTTTCAGTTTCCTGCATTTTTGAACGTAAACGGGGAAAATAATGTCAAGTGAAAAGGACTATTTATCAGTCTGCGCATTACCGTTTACGCTTAAAAGAAAATAACAAGAAGAGGCGACTCTGATTTTTTCACCTCTATGAGTCTATTTTCAGCGAAAAAAAACGGTAAAAGTTCTTTGTATTTAGCTGTTCCTGGAATTACATGTGGTATGATGAATCATACTTACTTTATATTTTTATATATTCTTTGCGAGGTAATGGAAAGTGAGCTGTTGCAGGTGATATTCTATCTATCTATCTTCCCATTACTATTTCTGGATAATACTTTTGTTAGGTTTTTCCAACTTTTTCTTTATTTTTTTAAAGAAAAAACAGAATCAAATGCCCAGTAGAAAATTATTGCGAGTCCACCTGACTGTGAAGCATTAGAACTGCCTCAGAACGGTACACTTCTTTTATTTACAGTACGTACAGCAGCATTTAAATAAGGTTAAAGTTCAAAAAGAGCAATTTTCACCGCATTTATAACAAGATAATGTTAGAGATCGTGAGTCACCGATTGCGTAGAAGCATTTTCATCGCGCGGATTTTTGAGTCTCCCAACTACAGTAATCTCAAGCAAACGGAAGAAAAATAAAACGGAACACATCTGCATGGCGGAACGCGCTGTACTTTGATATTCACTTTTGATATCAGAGTATCCAGCAACTGTAACTCGTCCACTTAAGTGATGATAGGTCTTAGTGAAAACAAAAAGATGTCTTTTTAAACCATTTCTGGCCGCCCTGGTGGCGCAGTGGTCTAAGCGCTGCCTTATGACTGTAGGTCCAAGTGCAGTCATAAGGCAGGGTCCAGGTTCGAATCCCGGTGAGTCATGGATGTTGTGTTTGTCTTACAACACCGGCTCTCTTACTTTCCTAGAACCCGTGACCCTAAGCTTGCCGCCCCAGTGGTTCATTTGTCTGAGCGATGGCTTCTGCTCATTCGCCTAGGGAGGGATCTCGGTTCGAATCCCAGGTAAGTCATGGATGCTTATGTTTGTCTTTTGGCACTAGCTCTCAATGTGTTACTCGATCAGCACTGGCTCTCTCTGTGTAACTTGATCATTTGGCATATTGTACACCATGATTGCTACGTACATTGTTGATGTAAACTGTATATACTAGATCTATGTCTGCATGTCATTACTGTACAATTATGTATATTTATCCTGCCACTGTATCTATACCAGCAGGCTAAATGAATAATTTTTTTAAACTCTAAACAAAAAAACAAAAGAAAATGGAGTTCACTATGTTTGATGTTTGGAAAAGACAGTCGAGATTATTCGCTTCCTTCAGTATTCGCCACACGTGAACGCTCCTGAAGTTGGAAGCCGTCTGAATAATGATTCGTCGGACCAAATCACATGTTTTCAATCATCCAGTGTCCAACTTTTTGGGTTCGTGACCTCATGACATTCTTTTTTTTTTTTTTTTTTTTGTATTAGCATCACTAATGCGTGAATTGGAAATACAGGCGTTGCCATACATTTCAGTTTTGTGATATTCGAAGCAAACTGGTTTGGTAGATACTGGATTTCTATGACTCACGTTCAGTGCAGCAATTCAGCAGTTGTTTTAAATGCACTAATGTAGCAATTGTTTTCATCTGTTTTATGTGTTTAGACTACAATTTCTTTCATTGCCCGGCGTTCTCTTCAATTCAGCTACTTGGATTTCCTGGAACATCTGTTTCATTACATTTTGGATTTCCAGATTTCGTGGATGTAACTTTCGATAGAGTTTAGTCTGGATATATTCAACAAATCCACAGTTTCAATCACCGAATTTCCGGCCAAACGTGCTCTAACAATTTACCCTGCTGGAATTCAGACAAGTGGTAATTTTGCCGCATGTACAATTCTTTATCAGCTTTAAAGAAGCTACTGCTTGTATCCTTGGTACCTGACAGTACTACTTACACAAATGAAGTAATTCCGTCAGTACATTTTCATTATTTCCATGTTTTCATTATTTGATCCACCCCTTGTATAATATTTCTCGATGTAACAGAAAAACCTGCATTGTAAAAACTATTAAATTTAAGAATCAATTTACCCATTCCCTTGTGCATGAAAGGTAAAATGAATGATTTCAAACCAACATATTTTTGCAGAAATATCGTATGCAGTACAGAGTGAATAGCAAAATGATAAACCCTATAAAACACACTCTCCTTCAGGACACGTGCTGAAAATCAGGAAGTTTGATTTTATTAGACAAGAATATGTCCAGGAATATGCCCGCAATATTAATAAAAACCAAAAACACGATATCCATTAAAATCCCTAACGTTCCTTGAATTGGTTCTGTGCTGCGTGGAAAACAGAAACGCGATTACCGAAATTAACACTCTGGGTCTTTATTTTGGTGCAGCACTTCCCGTGAAATTCAAATGTGCCCCAAATTAACTTTATGAAATATCGTCCCGGTGAGCGAGTAGTCAGAGGTGAGAGCTCTTGGCTAATCACCAGAGGAGGGCATTGGTTCGAGTTCTTGATAACGCATGAGTCGTGTACTTGCCGTATGGTGCACACTGATTCACTTCTTTATAACTAGTGACCCCCAAATTCGGAGCTGGGGATTTCTCATACGCTTAGATGCTTAAGTAGGTTAAAGCACCCCAGAAAGAAACCCTCGCTAAATAATTTTTCTATTCCGGTTTATTCACTGCTCGAAATAAGCACTGCTTTGAATATATAAATAAATTGTTTTTGTACACCCAAATAATATTTTTGTTCATCTTCCTGTCAGTCCTTCTGTCTGGGCATCACACAAATAAACTGAGATAATTTAAATTAGGCTGCAGAGCTCAGTCGCCTTCGTTTGAGAGATATTTATTGCGTAGTTTTAAGATTCTTAAACTGTATAAACGATGCACACTATTTTTTATACAAATGATATTTTTTGAAAAAATACAGAGGATGCTCACACAGTTTTAGAAGGTTTTTAATAAGAAATTACAAAAACTAAAAGAAGTTCAAAGAATTGAATCTGGCAACAGCTTGCTGGATGACACGAAAGAAACATTTGCTGCGAATAAATATCGGCTGCTAAGAAAATGGCGCACGTAAACAAGCTATGAATAGAAGGTTATATTTTTGCTCTTTACGAAGAGAAATACACTAGCGGAAAGTGAAAAAAGAACACCAAGAAGGAATTGGCGGACGATCATGCAATTTACATATGTTAATGGAGTCGAGTTTACGTAGGTGTGATGTTAATTTCGGGACCAACCGGTGAGCGCTTACGCCACAGCACGGCATAATATTCAAATTATCGTCGGTGGTATTTAAAGAGTACGGCGAAGTGAATGTAATCAGTCGTCGGCGTACGGACATGTGCGAAAACCTGAAGAAGCTGTAATGCTGTGTACGATTTCAGCAGTTATCGGACTTTGAGCGAGGTCGTCTAGTCGGACTCCGCGAGACCGGGTGGTCATATCGTTGTATTGCGGAGCGAATTGGACGGGAAGTATCGGTGATTGTACGATGGTCCAAAGAACATTCCCACACGAGAAGACGCGGAACCTGGAGTCACAAACGGACTGATAAGCGGACCGATCGACGCATAAGAAGAGCGGCGTTGTCAAGCAGAACAAACACTGCGACGCAAATCCAAGCTGCCGTTGCAACTGAGGTGACTGTGCGAACAATCCGCAACCGTCTACTGGATGCAGGACTACGTGCACGTGTGCCTATGGCATGTGTACCTCTGACTCCAACCCGCCGTCAGGAACGGCTGCAGTGGTGTCGCCAACGTCTGCACTGGAGAACGCAATGGCGATCTGTCGTGTTTAACGATGAAAGCAGATTTTGCTTGGGAGCCTCCGATGGGCGTATGCGTGTTCGCAGACGGACAGGGGAGCGTCTCCACCGTTCTTGCATCCGCCAGCGACACACAGGGCGTACACCTGGTTTCCTGGTCTGGGGAGTGATCAGCTATCACTCCCGTACACAACTAGTGTTTGTACCGGGTACGTTAAACATCACCTCCTACATCAACAACATCATTCAGCCCGTTGTTGTGCCATTTGTAAGGTCGGTCCATCGTGGTGTTTTCCAGCAAGATAACGCACCCCCACACACGGCACGTGCAACACAACTTGCACTTCAGGGTGTGAGACAACTTCCATGGCCTGCACGTTTACCGGATTTGTCCCCCATTGAGCACGTGTGGGATTTTATGGGACAACGACTTATCCGGTCTTCACGGCCAGCCACGACCAACCCCGATTTACGCGTCCAGGTTGTGGATGCTTGGAACTCAATGCCCCAAACTTACATCCAACATCTGTACGACTGACTCCATGCCAGAATTGCACAGTGAGACGCAGTTCATGGCGGTACTAACCATGTTACATGGAAATGTAATGTTTTAGTTTGCCAGCAAATACAGCTGTATTTTGCAGTAATGTTTCGATCACGTTATCCTCTGTATTCCGTTATTATGCTGTATAAATTTTGTTGGTATCAGACGTCTCCTTCTTGGTGTCCATTTTTTTTTACTTTCCGCCAGTGTATTTGTATTCTGTTATTAAAAACGCTGTGAAAATCATGGTATTCACATTTCTAAATGTAAAGTAAACAATATTATTAATAATAAAAGGAAAATATTTAAGCATTCCTTTTAACAGGAAAAAGAATACCAAAGGAATATCAAAAAAGAAGTTACGTACTTTTACAACTACGCATTTCAAAATTATGGTCTCTGGTCTTAAAGGAAATCCACCGATCCAAAGATCAATCCACAAGTCGTTAAAAACATCTGTATCAACGGTAAACAAGGTAATAAACAAAGACTTGAATCGAAAAAAAGAAAATATGTTATGCTCACCACTTTTTTCCTAGACACGTGGATGAGCGCAGAACACGGTGTAGACTTATATATGAAAATCACTTAGCCGGAGACAGATGGAAATTTTTTGTGACTCTTGAGGGAGCATGAATTAGGTTGTCCATAACGAAATGGCCACCCCGGTGGCGCAGTGGTCTAAGGCGATGGCCTCTGATCGTTCGTCCGAAAGGGGCCCAGGTTCGAATCCCGGTGAGGCATGGATGTTGTGTTTGTCTTACGGCACTGGTTCTCTCCCTTCCCTAGGACCAGTGACCCTAAATTAGGAACGGGCGACTGCTTATAGCCCGTTCCTAATTAAAAAAAAATGAAATGTCTGATTTTTGATCTCTCGTGTTTTGACAATGTGTTGTGTTCAATACAGTGAATACGTATGCAAGTTTAATAAATCATTGGAAAGCTTGAAATCTGCAGATTAACCTTTTGGTTCACTTTATTAACAAATAATATTTCCTACTCTATATTTCTATTTCAGTGAAAGATGAATAATTGTGATTTTTGGGGAATTTTCCTCCACGAGTTCAAACTGCGCCACAACGCAGCGCAAGCGACGCAAAATATTGTTAGTGCCTTTGAGGAGGATGCGACTGACGAGCGTACGGTGCGAACGAAGATGGTTCGTAAAATTCAAGGCTGGCGACAAGAACCACGACAATGAAAAACGTGGACGACCGAGTACCGTCATCGATGACGACGAATTGAAGGCGCTTGTTGAAGTAGATCCATACACGACTGTACGTGAGCTTACGGAAGAACTGGAAGTAAGCAAATCAGCTATTTCTGTGCACCTCAACCAAATTCGAAAGTCCAAGAAGCTCGACAAATGGGAGCCACGTTACTTGAATGAAAATCAACGAAATCGTCATTTGGAAATCACGTCTGGGCTTCGGTTGCGCTGGAAAACCGATCCATTTCTTGATCACATCGTGACATGCGACAAAACGTGGATCCTGTACGACAGTCGTCGACGTTCCGCGTCATGGTTGGACCACGGCGAAGCTCCTCAACACTTCCCCAAACCAAAACTCCATCAACAGTAGGTTATTGTGACTGTTTGGTGGTCTTCAACCGGTATAATCTACTACAGCTTCCTCAATGCGGGCGAAACGATTACCGCAGCAAAGTATTGTCAGGAAATCGACGAAATGCACCACAAACTGCAACGTATTCACCCATCATTAGTCAACAGGAAAGGTCCAATAAAACTGCATGACAACGCGAGACCGCACTTCGCGCGTATGACTCTGCAAAAGTTGAATGAATTGGACTATGAGACTCTACCTAATTCATTATCTTCACCAGACATTTCGCCAACACACTACCATTTTTTTAAGCATGTGGACCATTTTTTGCAGCGGAAAATTTTCTTCAACCAAGCTCATGCTCAAAACGCCTTTCAAGCTTTCGTCGCTTCTATAGAACTTCTGATTTTTATGCTACCGAAATACATAACCTTGTTTCTCGTTGGCAAAAATGCGTTGAATCAAATGGTTCTCATTTCGGTTAATCATATTTATTCTGAGCTGAGATATGTGTGATTGACGAACAGTGTACAAATCGGACATTTCGTTATGGACAAACTATTCCCTAAAAGACTGTAACAAAAAAGGTCGCTTTACTACCGCAAAAAGCAAACTTACAAACTTGGTTCAAAGAATCCAAAGAAATTTTCAATAATTTATTCATGAAAATTGAACGTTTCTCGTACAGTGGGAAATTAAATTTAAAAAAAAGTTGAAAAGGAATTTTAAAATTAATTCTAGAGACTACCAAAGTAATGTTTTAATTCCTATATTTAAAGAATAAGTTCCATTTCTTTATCCTCAGAGCTTGCAAAGAGTAGAACTTCATCAGGATAAAACATCCAAACCTACCACTCCACTTCTTGAAAAAATGAAAAAAAAAAGGAAAAGTATCAAATCTATACTGTACGTTTTGATCATATTCCTTCAAAGTTTCCTGATGTGTCACCAATGGACTATTGTGCTGTCGGACTGCTAAAAAGAGCGCTTTCTAAACACAGACCTGAAACAATGATTGGAGCACTGGAATACAATACCACTACAATTTTTGAGAAATGCTCTGTTATCTTGGAAATCTTTCACTTTTAGTAGATATACGTTAAAAAGAGAACAGGTATCAAGTCTATACTGTATGTTTTGCCTATATTCCTTCAAAGTCTCCTGATGTGTCACCAGTGGACTACTGTGCGGTCGGACTGCTAAAAAGAACGCTTTCTAAACGCAGACCTAAAACAATGATTGGACTATGGAAAGCAGTAGAATACAATACCACTACCAATTTTGAGAAATGTTCTGTTATCTTGGAAATCTAGATGTAGGTTCGTAGTCTAGAGAAAGGGATAAGAGATAGAATTTAAGAAAGAAATAATTTTGTCTTAAACATTAGTGGAAAATCGTTCTAAAAATGTGTGAACATCCTCTGTGGAAGTTACGTCCAATAGCAGTAAAGTCTTTTCGCTTTTAGCAGCCAAATAGCCGCAAAATGTTAAGGTTCATAAAATGGGGGGGACTTCATTTTTTAGATTTTTGTTGTTTTAACAAAGGAGTGGGTCTTTCTTTTTTATTAGGGGTTTAAAGACCACCGTGAGCCACTCAATGGTCTATAAGCAAATTTTCAAGTTTTCAAAAATTATCTGACTTACCATCCTTGTCACATTTACGCCAAAAATCGGATTGTCATCTTCAAAATTTGTATTATATGGCGTAATCCCGTATTTCTTTCATGGTCTATAAGCAGTTTCCCGTCCCTAAATTTGGGTTACTGGTTCCAGAGAAGGGAGAGAGTCAGTGCCGTAAAACAAATACAACATCTATGCCTTTTTTCTACATCGTAATTTCTGGCGGAAAACTGAAATTAATCAAACTCGCAGCCACACCGAGTCACTCATTCTCTATACTGATATTCGAAAGGTTAGAAGTAGATCTCCTGTTATTTCTGTTTTCTTGAAACACAGCTTAAAGATAGAAATTAATATAAATAATCCGCTAGATAATAATAAAACATTTGCCCCGAAACGGTAGACATCTCGTAATATAAACTATTTCGAAAAGCCCTGAAATAAAAGAAAACAACATGAGTCGCAACCTAAGAAATGCTATGTCACCAAACTTGCAACTGATAGCTTTCAAAGAATGCAGCAGGAGCTACAGCAGTACGTCCTTCAGGTTTCCCAAGTGATTTGTGCTCAGGCGCAGTTTACAAAGCTGGTAGTTTTGTCACCAGTGCGAGAAGTGGTAACGTGTGCTTTGCCGATGGAATGATCTGCTTCACGAGGTAGGCTGGCGCGCGATATCTTTCAAGAGCCAATTTGGAATGAGCGACTTCATACGATACTTACAATGCATTTATATCTCTCATTTGAATGAATTATAATTATTTATTTAAACCTATTTCCAGCGGTAATACTGGATGTCAGCACGCTAGTGTTTGTTTAGATTTTAAACCGCCGCTCTGCGTGTTTTACTAAACGCTATAAATAGTTTCATTCTTTAAAAAAATAGTTCTGCTATTCTTTTAGATAAAAAACAAAATTCAATGAAATACAAATAGAACATAAGAAATGAAAGTGCGAAAAAATGTGAATTTTCTCGCGTCTTATTTTTTCATCAAGTTGATAAATGGAGAACGATTTTCTTTCAAGAAACACATGTAACATATCATCGAAGGTACCATCATGACTGGTACGCTGCATGGAATAATCTTTTTGTTTCACGCATTCCTGTCATCCCATCTCACCTTCAATTTCCGCTTAAACCTATATAAATTTCTGTTCGTCTCGGTATCAACATGAGTATCAACAAGCATATAGAATCAGCTGTTAAAAGTTGTTGGCCTCAACCTGCAATACCCATATTTTTGTTTTTTATGTCATTTCATTATGACATAAAAAACAAAAATATGGGTGTTGAAACATCCATGTTTTTCTCATTCGCAGATCTTTGTAGGTTGCTCTAGAATTAGTAAAATTTAGAAACTCTGCATCTTTGTTTCAAACGGTAAAACACTCAATGTCGTTGTCCCAGGAGCTTATAACGTAATGTTTTTCTCGTGAGCAAGATTGGTGTTACGCTATGCCTATAACCATAAATAAGAATACGATGCAGTAGTTCCTTATTAGGCTGTTACACACAGACGAAACATAAACAGAAGTCAGACTTACGATAATCTTTTATTGGTCCCAGCACGAATTTCAGTAGCACTCCACAATTTTAGACAGCAGATATCAGGTTACATTTATGTACTTGAACGTCTACAACCACACATCTACACGAACAACTGTCGTGTCGTCCTTTTTATCTGTCGTTCTTATCACAGTCATACGTAACTTTCTCTCTGACCTAAAATGTATTGCCAACAGTATTCTCGAGAGAGAAGATGCCACGTTAAGTTTGGAAGTATAACGGAGAACAAACTCAAATTTACATAGCAGAAAAGGAACTAAAAATGAAACTTAACTGAGAATATACGTCACAAGCTCATCAAGTATAAACATACTTGCGCTTTTGAGGAAACAGTACGTGAAAGAGATTGAAACTCAATACAAAAACTTAGATGTCTCAAATACATCCTATATTCCCAGACAATAAAGACAGCTGCTTTTATCCAATTATGCCTACAGAAGTATAGATTTTATTCTTTCTTATTTCAAGTCCCTTCGTTTAATTACACGAATGTATTTCAATTAAATGTTTACGTCCAATATCTCTTAACCATAATTTCTGATAAACTCGGAAAACGCTGGCCGAGAAGTTGACTGATATAAGTTTTGTTAAATCCGAACAAAGTTGGGTTCCGTTATTAGTCAAATGTTAGAGAATTATCAAACGATTATCTTTGCATAAAGTTAATATAGACTTTTCTACTCTATATCGGCATTTAGTTCAGGCGGCACATACTAAGCGTGTTTTTCGCACGCCTTTTATAAAAACAAATCGTGCTTATAGTATCATTTTTTTCGTCCGTCTATGTTCATCATATCTCTGAAAATATCAGTCCTCTTTAAACATTTATTTTTGCATTTTGAAGCTTGAAATGTAGGAATAATGATCCTTGCACTATTGTTTTTTTACGTTGCACAACTTTGCTACCGCAGAGCGTAAATACACATGACATCGAATTCAAAATATGTTTTATTCCATATATTTACCTCTAAACATCTGATTGAAAACAATTAATTTTTCCATTCGGTGCAATTTATATCGAAGACTATTTTCAGTAGCCTCTTTTTCAACTAATGAATTTATTTTCCGCTTGGGCGTGTAAAGGTAAACTGTTTTTTTTCCGGATATCCCTTCTTTTAAAAGTTCGTTTTTAAAAATTACTCCTGCATCGCACATAGCTCCTGATGGGGAATGTTTTGTATATAATTTCTAATTTTTGATATAGATTGGTTTGGCCACAAGGGGTCGTAAGTGTTTGTTTCTGTTTCTGATGTATTTCCAGCAAAATCTGAGCTTCTGGAAGCTCGACTGAAAACTAAATGCTTTCGTGGGCCAATACCGCTCATCTCGGAAAGCATTTGCGAAATACCTCTTGTTTAAAATATTGCATAATTTTTCCGCCAGGGAGCATAGATGCACACCATATTTTTGTCGATATCTCTGCTTCTAAAAGTTTTATCGATATCTCTGCTTCTAAGAGTTTTATCGATATCTCTGCTTCTCTCTGTTTCTAAGAGTCATATTTGAAAAAACATTCCTTCTTTGTTGGAGAACGTTTCCGATGCAAACTGTTTTACATATAATTTCAAATTTTTCTTAACGCACAAGTGTGCCACTAGAAGCTGCAAGTTCACGTTTTCGCTTACAGTGATATCTGTGGGACTAAAAACCGTATTTAAGAAAAAGTTTTCCCGTCTGATATACTACTAACTACGATAACTCTGTGTGTTTTTTATTTCCCAAATAATGCACAATTTCGCCGCTAGGAGCGCAAATATTTAATTTCTTATTCTCAATATACCGGCTTCTAAATATGCAATTTAAAAATTCGTTTTAACACCTGATACCATTTTTCTTGTAGAACATTTTACGTTCGTATTTGAGGTGTTTTCTATTTCTCAGTACTCTCGCTAGGTGGTGCTTGTATACTTGTGTTTGCAGCTGTATCTCCGCTTCTAAAAACCATATTGCCGCCCCGGTGGCGCAGTGGTCTAAGCGATGGCTTCTGATCATTCGCACGGAAGGGGTCCGGGTTCGAATCCCGGTGAGGCATGGATGTTGTGTTTGTCTTACGGCACTGGCTCTCTCCCTTCCCTGGAAGAAGTGGCCCAAAATTAGGGACGGGCGACTGCTTATAGCCCATTGAGTTGCTCACGGTGGTCGTTAAACCTCCAATCAAAAAAAAAAAAAAAAAAACATACTGAGAACTTTTTTTTCTTCACTATATGCCATTCGATACAATAAAAATGGAGACCATTATCAGCTTTATATAATGCACGGATTTCCCGCTAGAGGCGTAAATGTCAGGACCTTTTTTCTCTATCTCTGCTACCCGGAGACTATTTTCCTTAGACGTATTTAAGCTCTTTTTCCTTAGCATAGCTTTTGCCAAGATGAATACATTTCGCCTTTTTGCAACTATTCCATTATGAAAAATTCTTCCGCTAGAAGGCTTAGAGTTGCATCATGTTTCCTAGTACTTTTCGTCTTTCAGCAGTAATAATGTAGAAGGTTTTCGTGCTGATAGGAACTTCTTTAAAAAACAGCCGTCGTAGAACGATCGTGCTACGACGGCTGTTTTTTAAAGAAATTCTTTCAGCAGTTTGATGTAGAATCTCTTTGATACCTTTCTCCTGCTATGAGAAACGTTTTGTGCCCCATTTTTTTAATTTTTGTAACGCGATTTTTAGCTGTTGTGGAAGTAAGTATTTGTTTGTATTTCTGTATGATTTATCGATTGTAGAAATCTGGATGATTTCTTTTCTGAACGGTATCGTTGACTTTGAATAATTTTAATGAATTTTATTAGCGTCGGAAAGTAATCAAAAGACTCGCTCATTTCAGCCGAAAACTCGGTGTCATCATTCTTGTTGTTATGTTTCACCAAACATTTGGCTGCATTCTTTATGAGGCGATAGCTTGCTTTGTTACAGGCGGGCGTATAGGTATGACTCTTCGCAGGCGGTTCCATTTTATCTTACAAGTGGTCACAGGATTTCGTACCATAGCTCTGAGCTGGTATATCCATAAATGGCATGTTCCTGTTTTAAAACAATGAATCAAAGAATTTGATGTATGATGTATAATACTGCCTTTCACAAAAATGAATGCAGACTTACTGAAGTTGAGAGTTATTCAAGGTGTCTAGGTTCAAGCTGATTTTGAAAAAGCCAGTGGGCCAAATTTTTGTTTCGGGTATAACATCCCTGCGCTCTCTCTTCTTCCATCACCACGTTTTAGAGATGCGACAATTTTACAGCGTGTTCGAAATTTTTTCGAACTGCCTGGAGATAAAGGTTCTTCCACTATACGGAAAGAGAGCGTACTGAAAATAATTTCTCTTATGCTTCCGTTTTAAGCAGCCTAGAGGTGAGATTTTTAATAACATGTGACGGATTACTGTAATTTGACTTTCCGTTTGAGTTTCTGTGTTCTTATATGCATAAATTTGGTTTCTTCTCGTTAAATATTTTCTCATTTAACGCCACAGAATTCCTCTCGATGAATTTGAAGCTTGAAACGTCTGTCGACATGTCAAAAGATAAACTGCGTAGTAAGGCTTATGAGATAAGCTCAGTGTGCAATGTGAGAGAGCATTGCTTCTTAGTTGATTCTTGAGTAATGTTCGATTAATGCTTCACGAATGATTCATGTCCATGTAACAAGCTGAGAGCGAACGAAAGACAATAGACTCATGACTGTTAAAAGCAGAGAGAGAGGTAACTATAATTGGATGGTGGATTGAGTAAAGTGTTGTGAAATAAGATCAATTTCAAGTGTTATCCGGCTAAGTGTCTTAAACTTAGATAATGGGCTTTAATAGCAATTATAGTGGATCATATGCAAGTCAAGTTGATTAATTTCGTACGCTTGGTCGATAGTCTGAAAGAACATGTCACGTATAATTAACAAGTGTTTCCAGGCTGAGTGTGTTCGACTTGGATGACGTGCCTTAATAGCAATTTAAGTGGGTGGGGGAATACAGGTGAGTCAATTTAATTCACATCGTATCCTTGCACGTTAGTCCGAAACTGCATGTCATGTATTAATAAGTTTATCAGCTTCCACAAGCAGTGTAGTTTTCCGGGTTCAATAATGAAGCTAATTATCTAAGTTAAGCCCGGCTTTCAGTGTCTTGCAGTGAAGTAAAGTTAACATAAAGATAAAAATCAAGACTTAAAATAAACATAGTACACAACTACATCCATTTTCAGGTGTCTAAATTGAACTCTTTTTGTTTAGTGGTTTGGTTTTAAGCACAACTGAATCCGTTTTCATCTGTCCAAAGGTTTTACGATTTTAGAGCAACTTCAACCGTCGCTATTAATAAGAAGTTTTCTACAATTTCAGTGACAAATGCATTTTTGCTTAATCATCAAGAATGCATTGCACGATTAGTTTTGCACTTCTCCACCTAGAAAGGGATGCTTCCTTCCAGGGCGAATATGTATATGTCATAGGGCCAGCCTTGTGCAGGAATGGTTCGATGAACCCAGTGCTGATATCAGTCATATGAAATGGCCTCCAAACTCACCCAATCTCGACCCAGTCGAATACCTCTAGGATATAGTGGAACGCTAAATGATGCAGTTGGAGACACCACATCGTTACAAACTGGAACTATGGACCGCAATACAAGCAGTTGGATAGCTTATCCTCGCACAGCTAATGATGCACATACCTAATTGAGTCGATATTACGCCGAATAGCGACAGTTCTCAGGACAAGATGATTCACAAAGAGCCAGATATGAGGTCGTCATTTAATGATCACTTATTCTGCGTACTGTCGCTTAACGCAAAACACGATTAAAGCACTTTAAAATCATCAGAAACGATTTTTATTGGAGGTTTAACGATCACCGTGAGCAACTCAGTGGGCTATAAGCAGTCGCCCGTCCCTAATGTAGGGCCAATGGTTTCAGGGAAGGGAGAGAGACAGCGCCATAAGACAAACAGAACATCCATGCTTCACCGGGATTCAAACCCGGACCCCTCCCGGACGAATGATCAGAAACCATCGCTTAGACCACTGCGCCACCGGGACGGCCTGAAACGAATTAACACTGGGAGAGCAAAATATGCTGACGTCAACACTAACGAATATATTTGCTGTCTAAGAAGTGGGCCAAACACGGCTGCAACAAATGACGCTGCGCATCAGAAAGTGCTACATTCCCCCTCAGCTTTGTCATTCATAGTGGTTATTTAGAGGGGTAAATGATGGTAATCCTTTTTTTCTACTGCTTACCGTCTGAAAGTTAATATAACAATAGCAACGAACCTAAGGAAGAAAAAAGATGATTGAGTTAGTTGTTTCTATCAGTGGCACGATGTCCGTGTCAGGGCAACTAGCATGCCTTGCATCAGAATAAAGTACTAGAATGGAGCACTTGTGGTCGGTACCGCTGAGATGTCAAAGTGAGCCGCCCTGGTGGCGCAGTGGTCTAAGCGATGACCTCTGATCATTCGTCCGAACGGGGTCCGGGTTCGAATCCCGGTGAGGCATGGATGTTGTGTTTGTCTTACGGCACTGGCTCTCTCCCTTACTGGAACCAGTGACCCTAAATTAGGGACGGGCGACTGCTTATAGCCCATTGAGTTGCTCACGGTGGTCGTTAAACCTCCAATCAAAAAAAAAAAAAAAAATAAAAAGTGAAAAGACATTGCTTTACTTTAGCTTTCGTATTACTCGGCCGTTGTACATGATCATATCTGTTTGGGAATACAGAAAAGTTTGAGCGCAGTTTGTTTCAAGTGCATATGCTACTTAAAGGGTTAAAAGCACCTCTGTTTTACTGACAAAAGTAAATGTTCCGGAAGTGTCAGTAAATAAGAGGTTTTACTGTAATCTTCTCTGTCTCGTACCAATAGTCAGACATGGAGAAGCATTAGCATTTATTTGGAGGAAAGGGCAAGACCTTGACGTTCCTTAGATCACGTCATTACGTCTTTTGTTGCAACATAATCTTTTGAATTAACAAGTATGATTCAAGTATTGTGTTCTGAATATCATGAAAACCATTCAAGATTTTACATATTTCCAGATATGTAAAATAGAATGCATAGGAACATTAAGACACAGACTCAAAACTTCCGAGGAGCTGCACAGTCTCACGATTTAAGTGCTCCTCTGTGATCAATTCTTGAAAATAGAGGATGATTAACAGATTTTCTATATTTTCCTATCTTGTGGAACCGAAACGTTCTTTCCTCAAAAATCATTTGATATTTCCATGGAGACTCCTTAAGGCTTATTTGCATCCAATTCAAGTTAAGCATCGCGTTTGTCACATGTATTTCGTTAAACGCTTTATAAAATTTGAACTCAATGTCCAACGGCTTGAGAGCGGCGAGCATAGCATTGAAGCCAATGATTTAGCAAAATTTACTTTCAGCTTTCATCAGGAGTTTGTCCCTAAACACTTCGGGATGATCGCCATCGAGCTTTCTCTAAATTGTGACAGCGATATTTTTGTTAACACTTTTCAATCAGCAACAGCATGCATGCAAAAAATAAAACATATGTCACAATTCGTCGTAGCAAATCGTATGTTCGAGGTTTGCTAAAGGAATGTACGACACCTAATTTCAACCGATAAATTCTTTCCTACATTAGATAGGGATGATGTATACATCATAAGTTTAGAGCTTGAGTAGATATACAACTACTAAAAAAAATAGGGTAATCCGAATCCATATGAATAAATTCATATGGCACTTTTAATATTTCAATACTTTTGTCTGCTCTTTGAAATTTCGGTCTGCAGTCCGCGGCACGAACTGCGTTATGCTGAATGATATAATCTTTAAATACTCGCACAACGTGGGACTGATTTTCGTTGTACGTAGTGTTGGAAATATTTGGGAAGCTGATGGCAGCATTTCTATTTCGTAAATGTAATGGCCCTTTGTTTTATTCTGAAATACAGTGAAACCTCACTTACACGTTTTTCCTAGGGATGGATTTAAAACACGTATAAAACTAAAAAAAAAGGGATAAACGACATCTGAAAATGTTATATACTATTGTAAAATGTATGCCTTAAAGAAGTTTAAATGTTCCTTTTTTATAACTAATATTAAGAAATTCCAAGTACTCCAGAATAAATTTATTAGATTATTAGAACTTAAACTAAATACTAATAATACATATCCAAATATTTATAATTACATGCAAGTAGATGTTAATAAACATAACATTTCGAATATAAAACAGTTATATCAATATACTTTGGGATTAAATTTGTTTAGAAGGATTAAACAGAATAACAATATAGATGTCACAGATATATTTTGATATCCATACTTATGAAACTAGAAATAGATTTCAGATAAAGCCATGCTTGCCTAGAATACAACAAACGAAACAAAGTAACAACTATCAGGGACCAACATTTTGGAATCTTTTACCTGAAGAACAAAACCACATTAACAATTATAGCTTGCTTAAAAAAAGACTGAAACCATACTTTCTTAACTCATAAAAACCCCTTAAATTAATATAGAACTTTTCAATCGCTTTCTAATTGCTACTAATATCTAATAATAATTGCTAATCTAATGCATGACCTACCTGCTATTAATTTACCTTCACTCTTTGACAATTTTTACATGACTTGTATCTATTAAGTAGGGAGATCAGAGCTTTAGCCATGCCACCAAAGACCTTTTCCCTGATTTTCCTGGCTGTTATAATAATTACTTTTGTTACACTCAAATGTAAATGCAAACTTGATGTAAGGTAGAATAATGTAAAAGCTAAAACAATAAAATTATTATTATCATTATTATTATTATTATTATTAATATTATTAATATTATTATTATTAATAATAATATTAATATTATTATTAATAATATTATTATTAATATTATTATTATTAATAATAATATTATTATTAATATTATTATTATTATTATTAATAATAATAATAATATTATTATTAATATTATTATTATTATTAATAATAATAATATTATTATTATTATTAATATTATTATTATTTTCTTTATTCGAAATGTACGAATGACAGTCTATGACAAACAAAATAAACAACAAATTATCATTGACTGGTATTGTTGAACTGATACGAGTTTCCACCGGAGACCTAGGTATCAGTCAAGAATCGACGTAAAATATATGATGTCCCAAGTAAAGCTGTCTTCTGCAGTTCTGTAGGTGGCATATCAAAAAGCTGCAATTTTTCAAAATGATTCATAAATTGTTTTGACATTGTTACAAGTGCCCCAATGACATTGGGGACTACTGTTGTGTGCTTAGTCCATAACAGGGTAACTTCTATGGCCAGGTCTCTTTGTTTAGTCATTTTTTCCACTTCTTTTTCATCGACTCTAGCATATCCAGGGATTGATATATCAATTATCCAGACTTTCCGATTTTGTATGACTGTTATGTCTGATGTATTATGTTCTATGTGTTGATCGGTTTGAATTCTTAAATTCTACAAGAACTTGACTTGATTATTTTCTATGATTTTTTCTCCGCCTGATGTTCCCATGAGTTTTTCGATGCTGGCAGACTGTGCTTTCTGCATAATGACCAGTGAATCAATTTTGCGACCCTGTCATGTCTAGCTTTGTGATCTGTCTGTGCAATTTTGCTACATTCACCTATTAGATGAGACACAGTTTCATCTTTTTCTTGACAAAGTCGACAATTTGGATTATCACTGACTTTCTATATTTAATCCTTCATAACATTTGTTCGCAATGCCTGTTCTTGTGCAGCAAAAATCAGATAAATTATTATCAATTATTCCAGCTGGGTATCTGATTACTGGAATGGCTTTGATTGTATTTCCACCACTTAGTTTTGATTTCAATATTTTTCTTACTCTCTTGATATACTCCCTCTGAGTCAGACCTTTGACTTTTGTATGTAAGATGTTATCTGATTCAAGAATTCCAAGGTATTTATAATTTTCATTATCTGACAATGATTTCATGATAGTACCATTTTCTAGTTCTATTCCATCTATATTCTGGACTTTTCCCTGGCGCATGGATAGTACTGCACGTTTTTCCAGCCCAAATTCCATTTGTATATCATCACTAAATATTTGCACTGTATGCAGCAATGTTTCAAGTTCGGCGTAACTTTTTGCATACAATTTAAAGTCATCCATGTACAGCGGATGGTTTATTTTTCCATATTGGTCCGAAATGTAGTAGCCCATTTTTGTTTTGTTCAAAATAATTGACAATGGAATTAAAGAGATATTAAACAATAAAGGCGACGAAGAATCCCCTTGAAATATACCTCTCATGATATTAACTTCTCCGATTTATTCACTGTATGCATGTAACACTGTTTTCCAGTTTTTCATATTTTCTTTGAGGAATCGGCAGATGTTGTTTTTGCTAACTCAAAATAGTTCCAAACAAGTGTTAATCCAGCTGTGGGGCAATGAATCAAAGGCATTTTTATAATCTATCCATGCCATATTCAAATTCTTTTTTCTTTTTTTGGAGTTTTTTAGTACCATTTTGTCAATTAGCAGCTGGTCTTTTGTGCCTCTTGATCTTTTGAAGTTCCCCTTTTGTTCTATTGGGTACAGATTGTTTCCCCATAAGTAGTCATATATTGATCTTGCTAGTACTCTTGTGAGAAGTTTGAATGTTGTTGTGAGGCATGTAATTGGACGATAGTTAGTAGGTTCATTGCCTTTTTCTTGATCTTTTATTATAAGGAATGTGCGACATGTTTCCATCCTGTCTTCTGTGGCAGAATTCTGTAGCATTATATTGAATTGCATAGTTATTCGTTGATGAAGACTTGTAAGATACTTCAATCAAAATCCGTACAATTCATCTGGCCCAGGTGCGCTGCAGGCTTTCACATTCTTTACTTTCTGTGTAAACATATTAGTTGGTACAAACATCATTGATCCACAAGGCATTTTTATTATGTTCAACTGGGCTTTCTCTAATTTCTTTCCAAAATTTCAAGGCATCTTCCTTACACGGGCTGATGTTTATTTGAATTGCCTTTTGTCTCAATGATTTATAAAATACTTGTTGTTGATTCCGAAATTGCGCATTTTCTTTGGCCTGTTTTATGTGTCCGTTATATCTTTCAATTTTCTTTGTAGTAGCTGTTACTCGTTGTTTTAATTCTTCCAAAATTTCAACAATTCTTTTTCTTTCTAGGTCGTATTTTTTGCAGAGCCCGTCTTTTAGTTTTCTACTTTTAAGCTTCTTAAAATAGAAAACTAAAAGATGGACTCTTTCAGGCATTTTAAGTTACTAATGTCACTACGGAGTTTATTTCTTTTCTTTTCTAGCCGAATTTTCTACTTAGGAGTGCCAGGCATTTTCTTCTTGGACATCTTGTAACCAAGTTCCATTGTTACTATGGCAGCTGTACTGTACAGGAGCTGGTTTGTTACCTTTAAAGTATGTGTTGAAATTTTTTCCATGACATCATTTGCAGTTTTTAACAAATGTTTTAATTGTTTGCTTCGTATTTGGCGAATTACAGGAAGTCTCTGTCGTTTCTCACCTTGTATCATATGGTTTAAAAATTTCTCTTTTAGAGGGCTTTGCTGCTGTGTCAATTCATGGTTGTCATATAGTTTCACAGATTGTTTTCTGGTAAAATATTTTCTGCTGCTTGATCTTCAGTCTTTACTAGCACAAAGTTTTCCACGATGTGGTCCTTATTTTGTGTTGGTCTTTCTTTTGCCAATTTCTCCATCCCTTGCAATTCCAGCTCTGTAAATACCTTGTTCCTGATGATAAACCTTCTTTGATTCATTATTCTTTGTTCTGCTGTGCCACTGTCTGGACTCCTTCCTTTCCAAATTTGCATCATTTTTTTTAAACCACGGGCTGATGAATTTGCCTGGTAATAGCATTTCATGATTTCTCGATTTTCAGCAACTGTCCAAGTTTTCCGTTTCTTTTGTTTCAGTAGCATTGTAGCAGCCTGTCCCTCAACAGGATCTGCTGAGCCTTGACGCCCATTTGTCGACAGGTGTCCAGGAGCCCTAGCACCTGACGCGGCTCTTATTGACCAGGGCGACGACCGATCCGGTATGGAATTCTTTTTGTTTCGTCTCATCATGGTTGATAGTTGTTGGGCACTCTTAGTCTGGCTCGTCAGTCAAGATCTGTTTGGCTTGGGTGGCCCTGCTGGTAGCAATGCTACCGCCAGCATAGCTCCCAACGTCGTCAGGACACACAAGCCCCACCACCGCGACAAGGTAGCAGCCTCGGTGGAGAATAATGATGATAATAATAATTTTATTGTTTTAGCTGTTGCATTATTCAACCTTACAACAAGTTTGTATTTACATTTGAGTGTAACAAAAGTAATTATTATAACAGCCAGGAAAATCAGGGAAAAGGTCTTTGGTGGCATGACTAAAGCTCTGATCTCCCTACTTAATAGATACAAGTCATGTAAAAATTGTCAAAGAGTGAATGTAAATTAATAGCAGGTAGATCATGCATTAGGTTAGCAACTGTTAGCAGATATTAATAGCAATTAGAAAGCGATTGAAAAGTTCTATATTAATTTAAGGGTTTTTTTATGAGTTAAGAAAGTATGTTTTTAGTCTTTTTTAAGCAAGCTATAATTATTAATGTGTTTTAGTTCTTCAGGTGAAAGATTCCAGAATGTTGGTCCCTGATAGTTGTTACTTTGTTTCGTTTGTTGTATTCTTAGGCAAGCATGGCTTTATCTGAAATCTATTTCTAGTTTTATAAGTATGGATATCAAAATTTATATCTATGACATCTATATTATCCTGTTTAATCCTTTTAAACAAATTTAATCCCAAAGTATATTGATATTATTGTTTTATATTCAAAATCTTATGTTTATTAACATCTACTTGCATGTAATTATAAATATTTGGATATGGTGTATTATTAGTATTTAGTTTAAGTTCTAATAATCTAATAAATTTATTCTGGAGTACTTGGAATTTCTTAATAGTAGTTATAAAAAAAGGAACATTTAAACTCCTTTAAGGCATACATTTTACAATAGTATTTAACATTTTCAAATGTCGTTTATACCTTCTTTTTTACTTTTATACGTGTTTTAAATCAATATCCTGGAAAAACGTGTAAGTGAGGTTTCACTGTATTTCGGAATAAAACAAAGGACCATTACATTTACGAAGCAGAAATGCTGCCATCAGCTTCCCAAATTATTTCCAACACTACGTACAACGAAAATCAGTCCTACGTTGTGCGAGTATAACGCAGTTTGTGCCACAACTAAGAATCTGAGACCAGTGCTGCCGTGTGGAACTCATGAATTAACAGCTTTGTTCTCTTTTGACAGCTCTATCTGTCTGCAAAAATCCTGATTCGAGATTAAGTGAAATCCTCACAACTAAGAATCTGAGACAAATGCTTCACTATGGAACACATGAATAAACAGCTTTTGTTCTGCTGAGCATCCATTTCAAACCTGAATGTTGAAGTTTGAGGATACATTTAGGATTATATTCTATTATGCCACGAAATAGTGGAGCCAAAAATTTACGTTCCAGAGAGATGCCAGTTTTTAAATGAAGTTTATATATGTGTGTGTGTAAGTCATGAAATGCTAAACGAAATTCTCATCCAAAGAGAAAGTAAACGACATATCCTTCTCTGACGGGATCAAAGTTCAACTTTGACTGCACCAAGAAGGAATATAACAACGCTACCTCTGTTCTCTGAAAGCTGAAGCATACAGGGTTATGTATAAAAGAATCAAAGAACTGTGTATTTTTGATAATCTGAAATTAAAATTTAATAGTAAATTCGCAGAAAAGCGTGTAAGTGAATTACTATACAAACGAGTTTAAAAAAACCGTTAGAACTACAGTAAAAATTCAGGATTAACGTATGAAAGTGAAAAACCGTTAGGAACCACAGTAAAATATCTGGATTAACGTATGCAAGTGAAAAAGCGTTAGAAACTACAGTAAAACATCAGAATTAATGTATGAAAATGAAGAAGCGTTAGAAACTACAGTAAAATATCAGGATTAACATGAGAAAGTGAAAAAGCGTTATGAACCACAATAAAATATCGGGATTAACGTATGAAAGTGAAAAAGCGTTAGAAACTACAGTAAAATATCAGGATTAACGTGCTAAAGTAAAACAACGTTAGAAACAATAGTAAAATATCGGGATTAACGCATGAAAGTGAAAAAGGTATAACCGTGAAACGTATAACCGAGGTTACACTATATAAATATTAATAACTTTTTTAAGTTTTTCAATCTAAAAGAAACGGTTAGGATTGTATTAGGATTAATATGATTCCCGAAATCAATATTTTGGAACTTCATAGGACTAGAAAATGAAGTTTATTCAAAGGAATTCTTCTAAAGATCTGGCAGACGTTACCCATGTTATTATCCCTTTGCGTGCTGGAATGTTCTTATAGAACTGGAGCACGAACGCTCATAGTGAATTAAACAAGGCTAGAAAGAAAAAGAATTATAAGAGGAGTCGTGATACTTTTCGCTCAAGATTTTCTGTCTTGATATTTAGGTAGGACAAGCATGCTAAAGTTTCGTAAGCACAAAGCACATTAGGACGGAAAGCTTTCTCGACTTTTCCCGCCAAAGAATGCATGCTGCCTTTCCCTCTTGCTTCTTTCTATTTTACTTTTTTTTTCATAAGATGTCTGGTGAAAATCTCTTCACTTCCAAAAGCATTCATGAGTAAAGAACAGCAGCATTCGTAGATTCACGTCCATAATTGCCCAGCACAACGCCCAAAGTTCAAACGAAAACAATAGATTTAATGGATTTTCGCAACAAGGAAACGAAAACACGTACTCCAGTTCCTACATTACGAAAAAAAGGCAGAAAGTTTTTTTCGAAGACTTCAAAAACATTTCTTTAAAATACATATAAAAGAAGATAACAAACCATACTCTGGGAGAAGAAAGAATTCTAAAAGTTGCCCAGATACACCTCCAGTGGGTAGAAAATGGTCAATAAAAGGCCAGAAAAGAGGCAAGCAGGCTATTCCTTTTTAACTCTTTCATGTCGAGTGTTCGCGTGTTGTCAATGTGATTTGATACTTTCCTTCCTTTTGTTCTATACTCAGAGTCTCACGCACTTTCTCTGTCAGGACGTGCATTTCTCTTGCTTTAGCCAATCAAGAGATTGTGCGGCCTCTTGTTTATATTTTGTTATCTTTCTTTTTATAGTTAGAACAGAACAGTTGCACGTAGAACTGAATCGTGAAAAGGGCTATGGGCCTAAGAAGTGGAAGCGACAATTGCTAAGAAATGGTTTATGCTAATGTATATCCTAAATTCGACTGGTCTTGTAATTGTTATATTTTACTAGACTTAGTCCTGGCACAACAATAAAGATAGTGAAAGCTATTTTCTCGAAATTGCTTTTATTTTTGCACGTTATTTTGTCGGCGCCCAAAAAATATCATGTTTCTGTTATCATTCGGTTTTTGGTGGATATCAGCATAGTCCCGATTATTCCTTTCCTTTCGAATTCGTTATGCACATTACTAGTGAATAACAATTTGTGAAAGATTCTTTCGCAACGAATAACTCTTCATGGTGTATGCTCATTCAATTTGCTGTAACTGCGACACAAATCAAGTCGAAACACGTTAGTAAAATCATGCAATGCATTGATTATGATACGCTTTCCAACAAATCAGAAATCATTACTCAAGTTATGAGGATAAGGCTGTGGAATAAATCTCACCCCATTTCGATGATATTAAACAGAATTGGTTCAGTATACCTCCGGAACAGCGTAATAAAGTTTTGTCACCATAGAAGCATTTTTAGTCAAGTTATGAGGATATTGGCTGCGGAATAAATCTCGCTCCTGTGACCTCACCTTTGACCCCATTTCGATGATATCAAACAGAATGGAGAGTTGGTTCAGTATACCTCCGGAACAATATATTAAAGTTTTGTCGCAATGGAAGCATTTGTAGTTAAGTTATGAGGATAATGGCTGTGAAATAAATTTTGCTCCTGTGTCCTAGTCTTTGACCCCATTTCGATGATATTCAACAAAACAGGTTCGGTATACCTCCGAAACAGCATGATAAAGTTTTGTCGCAATCGAAGCATTTTTACGTAAGTTATGACGCATAAAGGAAATTAGATGGATCCCGCTCCTATGTCCTGGCCTTTGATCCCACTTCGTCCATTTTCAAAAGGATTCGTCTCCAGGCGGTCTCCTACCACATACTAAAATTGCATCGAAATCGAACCATTTGTACGTAAGTTGTGACGCATAAGGGCAATGGAATGGATACCTCTCATATGTCCTGACCTTTGACCCCATTTCGTCCATTTTTAATAGGGTTCGTCCTCAGGTGGTCCCCTACCACATCCTAAAATTTCATCAAAATTGAACCATTTCTACTTAAGTTATTGTGCGGACGGACAGAAATAGAGACAGACAAAGAGACGTACAAAGCTGGAGCATATACGCTTCTTCAACATACGGTTGGAAAGCTTAAAAAACATTGTATAACTCTACACATGTAATTAGTTATATCCTGTAATATGAGGAAGCCGTGATATAAATTTCCTTTGAATAGCTCTATTCTCCTTGGTATAGCAATTTTCACAAGCAGTAGTGTACTTCTAAATATTCTATCTCAACCTGCAACGTATTTTTTAAACAGTAACAACTTGAACGCGGGGTTTTCCACCATCTCTTTGTTCTGCAATGTTTCTTCGGATTGCACCAACAATTAATAATATGAACACCCAGATCCGTCTCTTTTTCAACGCTTGACGTCACACCAACGTCTGCATTGTTGCGTCATCACTTATCGATCAATTCGTGTGTGCTCTCGCGATGTCAAAATGATTACCAGCTATATAATAGCACGAGATCACTTTCAGATGTCAAGGTGATCGCGTGCTAATTTAAAAATATTGGACTTATTAATGACTCGATTTCTATTTACCTGTTCTGCAAAATTCGAATGGAAATCTTAATATCACGGCAAGTTGAGTTTGTACATTGATTTAATTTAGCACAATCCGAATATTAATTTGTACGCTTTAATTATATTTTACTTTTTTAGGACCTTTTGTTATCTGCCCACCACTGTTTGACTTCCGAATAAGAACGCTTTCAAGTAGTTCCCGATTTCGAAAGTAGAACACAGAGCCCTCGGCAGCAGACGCGCAGTGATCACGTGTTTCTCTATGCGTACCACCTATGCGCAGTGATCACGTTCTTTTGACAGTTTGTCTGCGTTTTGGAATTATGTGAATTTATGTGGCGAAAAAGATTGAAAACTAATGACAATCCATTTTTAGAAATTATGAAAGATATCGTAGCGTATTGGCTCCCAGAGTGATATTGATACCTACTTTGTAGCTATTTGTTTTAATTTGTTTTGTTATACTGTATATATTTTTTTCTTTTATATATTTATTAAACAGTTTAAATTTTTTAAAAAAGTGAATAAGTAGGTTTTTTCTATTTATAGTGTCATTTTATATACCAATAAAAAAAAATTCCCATAACATTTATTGTGAACTACTTTATCTCATGTTGAATGTTTTTTTTTTTAATTGAAGGTTTAACGACCACCGTGAGCAACTCAATGGGGTATAAGCAGTCTCCCGTCCCATTTAGGGCCCCTGGTTCCAGGAAAGGGAGAGGGCCTGGGTGTGATCAGGTTTCATGTAAACCAAGCGGAATGATACACTCAAAATCGGAAATTGCTTGAAAGCGTTCTTATTCGGAAATCAAATAGTGTGATTTTACATAACATTGAACAAAAGCAAACTGTGGCGGGCAGATAACAAGAAAGGTCCTTTTTTTTTAATTTAAATAACTTTCCGAGTTTAGCTGATTATATTGAACATTTTGCAAAATATCGGTCTATCTAAACGCTCTGACTTACAATAAGAACTGAAATCTTGCGATGTCGAAGTGAGCAAAATTGCTTCTAAAAACAGATGTCGCCCCAACAGCACATAATCGATAATTTAGATAGTTCTGATTTGTAACGCCAGGTGTCACATTATCTTGTAGAAAAGGCTTCGGTATGAAGTTTCAAACTAACTACCGAATAGGACAGTCCAAAACAAGCCGTGAACAGAATAACGTGTGCCGGAGAAAAAGCAATTTAGCGAGAAAAATCACAGCAAAAGTTATTATGGTAAGTTTACACGAAAAAACTGGACTAGAAGGAAAATTGTTAAACAACAAATATTTCGCACAGATTGTTTATTTATCGCTAGGTCTTTTGAAAAACCGAAATAAATATCACATAGTTTTCAGTTCTAACATGAATGAGTTCTTGTTATATAAATTTTTACTATATGAGGATGTAGCACGTGACGTCAACGAGAAGTTTAGGTGAAGTGAAAACAGTCTCTCTGAAAGTTCCTGAAGAGCAAGCATAGCTGGCTGTCTTGCAGTCAGTCAGTGTGTAAAGTGCGACCTTAGCGGTCGGTGTTTATAAAAATTTGAAGCCAAATGCTTAGTTTTTATGGCATTTTTAATTGTGGTAGTTGAAGAATTATTTTTTAAGTTCTTTTTTAGGCTTCCAGCTGCTGTCTCTAAAGGCAATATGGAAAAGTTTCTCTTATCTGCTACACGAAGGAGATCGTGTTCAGAGCTCAGAAAACATTTTGTGTTGAAGAGTTAGTCTCTTCAAAGTCAAAGAACTTTTTAAACGTTAGTTTTATCCAGAAATCAGTGTTTTCTGGCAAGGCAGAGAATGTCTTTTTACTTGTTCGAATGCTGTTGGCGTGCAGAGCTTGCACCTATTGGACCAGGCGTTTCACTCGTTGATTCCAAATTTTCAAGTTGAATTTAAAAGGTGTTGGCAGTGGTTTTTTTTTTTTTTTTTTTTTTGCAAAGGTTTTATTGCTACTGACAAATTTTTACAGGGCACCTTTTAGAGTTTGTCTCTAAGTCAAAATTTTTCTTAAATTAACACCTCGGTACTGAATCGACACTTCTGTGCATTTGTGTTTTTCACCTCCATGTACGTCTATTCATAAGATTCCTTGTTGATTGGGGGAGGGGCGTTCTTGAAACTTTTTGTAGAGCTAAAAGTTAATTTGTTAGCCAGCCTGACTTTTAATAAGAATGGAATCTCTTTGGCTGCTAGATTTTTTAAGAGAGCTCGAGCACCCATTTGCCTGACTGGTTGTTTTTTTTTTTTTTTTTTTTGCGAGTTTTTGGCTTTTCACTTAGTATTTTCACTTTTAAAGTTATTTGGCTGTTGATGTTGCAGGACTTTACTTTACTAATTTGTTCTATACGATATTTTCTTCCTAAACCACCGTTGATTTAATTTTTTCTGCACCTGGATTTTTATCTGGAGCTTAAACACACTTTTGCGGAAAAAATGCAAACAATGGCTAAAATTACTGTCCAAATAAAATTCTTTGTGGTGTCTTGGTCGGTTTACAAACCAGGATTGAACTGCTTAATTTATTTAAAGATAAATAAATTAGGGCGCAAATCCCATACAAATTACTCTGTTTTTACACCACAATTTTGCGTGAAAACCCAGATTTTGCTCTAAATTTGTCTAAGTCTTGGAAATCGCTTCCCAGAGCTTGAAAAAACACTTTTTATTGAAGAGTTAAACTTTCCAAAAGGCAGAAACTCTTTCTAGTGTCGATTTTATCCAGAAATCAGTGATTCCTGGAAAGGCAGAGAACCAATTTTTTTTTGCCGAGGCCTGGGAGGCCAGAAAACTTTATTTATTAAGGCAGTGTACCTCTTTTCCCACTAAATAGTAATCTCATTAAATTACTATGTAAAAGAATATCGACGGTGAGAAATTGTTATATGATTCCAACTGTTCTGCTGTAAAGGCGCTTCGACCAAAAACAAAGTAATAGAAAATATTTACTATTTGAATTTTCGGAAAACTTTTCGCGTCACCTTCAAAGATACTTGCATTCAGCAAATACCGATTTTTTCCTTCAATCACTTTGTTGTTGTTTTTCAAACACCGGATTTTGTACTCGGAAGTTAAACTTTCAAAGTAAGACGCCATCATTTCAACGGGTACTGGTTGTCCTACAGTTACGTTACTATGGCTCGTTGCTATACTGAAAGTCACGTGTCTGCTACATCCTCATTTCGTTACAAAAGAGTCGGCGTCTATTGGATTTGTTTTTGATGTGTTTCAATTAAAAATTTCACCGTCTTAGGACAGGAGACATCGCCTATACATTAATATTTATTTAAAGCTTAAAACAAACCTTCCTAGGATGGGCTATAGGCTTGGTAATGAGATTTTCATGATACTAGCCCATGAATTGCAAGGATATTGAACGATATGACTAATTTCAGACGGACTTCAAAAGGTGTGTTCTCAGAAAAAGTTTAAAATTTAAAAAATGTTTACGAGTGTTAAGACAAAGCGTGAAACGTTGCCAAGGGAAACTGCAACAGTACTAAGTCGTAGCTTAATACGTAACGTTAATAAAAAAGGTTCCAACTTCTAAAACTAAACTTAAAACTGATAAGGCAGAGAGAAAATAAAGCAAATTTTCTCACAAAGCTTATAAGAAATTTTTCAAGGACACTTTATGAAACTGCCTAATTTTCAAAATAGTGCTAACATACTTGTAAGTTCGAAAACGATACAAGTACAAAGCTTCAATGTTAATAAAGGAAATAATTGAATAACGTTTGCTACAACTTCTACGACGAAATTCAGAATTCTGCTCTGAGAAAATTTATAATCTTCTGAGGCAAATGTTAAAACTCTTTTAAGGAAAAACTTCAAGTGATGTTCCAATAGAGTTGAGTTTAAAATTTGCTACTGTTAAGATTATTCTAAAATGGAGCTTTAAAATGTTGCTGACAGCAGTTGAAATGTTTGGTAAAGTGAATCCCAAGACCCTGTTAAAACAATTTTTGTAAAGCTGCCAGGAGATTTAACGATATCTGAAATTCAGATCAAATGCGAAAATACTGTACTACTAAGTAGTTATTTAAAATATTATAACTTAAACATAAAGCAGATGGTTAAGAAAACTTTTAATATTGGCGGCTCTGTTAATGTAAACTTAAAAATATGGTAAAACAAATGATGATAAAATCAGTTTTAAAAATTGCCTACACTAAATATAAAAATTTTCCGGCCCCAACGAAGTTAACAGGTTGCCAAGAGAGCTTAAACTTTGAGTAAGGTGAAATTTAGCAGTCTTCCAAGATGACGCATAAAAATACTAAAATAAAGGTTCATGAGTGTTTATATGACCACTAACTCATCTAAAGAATAAAAAGAGCTAAAACAAGGATTAAAGTTCCGTAAAGACGAATCTTTCGAACTGCCGAAAAAAGCTTAAGATACTTTTACTTATGATAAGCTGAAACATCCGGCATTAAGGAAAAAATAATGATGGAGAAGCAAATGAACGTAAATTTTGTGTAAAATATTTCAGCTTGTGATCCTTTGTCTTGTAGTTAGGCTGCACTATAATATCCTTTGCCTTATGATTTGGAAAGCAGCGCACGATTCAGAGATTAATTTTATCTAAGCAGGTACGGTGATAATCATATTATTTTGCTTGCAGTTAAGACTTCATTACGTTAATCATAATTGCGTAACAAAAAAATCCTGAAGAATTTCAAGGCTAGTGAATGCTGACAAGTTTCTAATTTTAGCACGTGCCTTAATGACGTATTAGGATAAATATGAAATCCAAGTCCAAGGGAAGGGCTTTTACTAAGACTAAGAAAAGATGCTTAAAGTATTAATTTCTAAATCCTTAGAAAAAATCCTTCAAATTACTTCTCTAATCTCAGCGTCGTTAGCGAAAGTTTTTAATGTTCAAAGTTCACTGTAAAATTATTATTTGCGAAAATCTGTGACTATCCGTGATGCACATGAAAGAATATATTCAGCTGTGAAAGAGCTTGTCATTTTGCTATACTTGCGCAGACATTTTGTGATTTCAGGAATCTACTTAGAAAGCATAAGATTTCCAAATGCATATCTTTTTAATGACTAACGTCTCATCGTGATGTCAGCATCAAACATAAAGCTATAGGCTGTGACTTTTATAATTATTCACGTCAGAAGTACAATGGCAACACCTGCGCGAAGTTGTTGCACTTGCAAGTGACTTTCAGGTGTGCTGTAGGCAATCTGAAAACATATCACTCGTTGCTGTCATGAATAAAAGGAGCCATTTATCAGATTTGCGAAAAGGGATGATTATCGGCTTTCGGGCCAAGCCTGCAAGTATTTCTGAAACAGCGCAGTTTATGAACTTTTCGCATGCTGCTGTGCTTAAAGTGTATCGTGATTGAAGAAATAGCCACCATTGCAAGTAAGCGATATGGAAACTGCGGAACACTGCGTCCCATTGATGTCAGAGGTGAACGTCGGCTTCGAAGATGCGTGAGGGCCGATCGACACGCTACAGTGGAGCAACTCACTGGCCGAATGAAACAGGGAGGTACCGGACGTGTGTAAAAAACGACAGTTCAGCGAACCCTGCTGCGCATGACGCTGCGATGCAGACGGATATTCACTACACCTATGCTAACGAAGGTGCATCGGCGGAAAAAGGCTTGCATTTGCATGGCAGTATCGGGATTGGACCTCCGCTGATTGGCAAAGGATTGCCTTCTCCAATGACTCACGTTTTCTGCTTCATTGAACTGATGGACGTTGGCGTATACGTCGAAAAACATCGGAGAACAAACACTCTTTAACCACTGCTGGAAGAACACAAGCTAATGGGAGCAGCGTTATGGTCTGGGGAATGTTTCCGTGGAATTCTCTGGGTCCACCCATACCTATGGAAGGCACTATTGACCCAATTCGTTATGAATCAATCAGACCAGGTACACCCATACATGCTGCTTGTCTTCCCTGGGGCAGATGGGATATTCCAACACGACAATGCGACGTGTCACACAGCTAGAAATGTCCGAGAGTGGTTCGAAGAGCACGATGAAGACTTCAAAGTACTTCCCTGACATCCTAATTTCCCAGACTTAAACCGAGTTGGGGATCTGTGGGACTACCTCGATCGTGTTGTTCGCTGTATGGATTCTCCATACGCACCCTCCAGCAGCTGTCAGATACACTGTAGTCATCATGGCTTTACATACCTGTGAACACCTTCCAGCACCTTATTGAGTCACTCCCAGTCTGTCTAGCTGTTGTCCGCGCTGCACACGGCGGTTATTCTGGATATTAGCTAGTGGTCACTATAATGTGACTCGACCGTGTACATGCGCTGTTGTATATCATGCAAAAATGTATCCTTCACTAATAATTTTCGTTTTTTTACAACATCCAGAACAGCGAACTTTGATTGGCGTTATCAAAGCCGATTGGCAGAATACCTCATAGTAGATTGATTGGCGTTATCAAAGCCGATTGGCAGAATACCTCATAGTAGATTGATTGGCGTTATCAGAGTGATTTGCAGAATACCTCATAGTAGATTGAGTTACCAAAACTTAAATGTAAAAAGAACGATATCATTTTTTATACGTATTCAATGAAATCAAACAAAAAAGAATATTTGGAAAATTTCTTATAGCTACATTTGCGATATGGACACTTAAAAGCCTTAGTACTTTCTTTAGAAAATGCCTTAAAGAGATATTTTCAGTATACGAAAAATATAATTAGTATTCACAATTTTTCGGTACAGCAGGTTCTAGTGGTGTGATTTATATATCTTCAGTAACTGACAGGAAATTTTGTAAAGCTCAGGTAAAACATAACGAAGCACTGTCTTGCGTTAGTTTCAATGTTACCTATGTTACTTGTAATTTGTATGTAGGTAGTTTAAAACTAAACAGTTCACTGCAATATCAAAAAGTATTTAATACAAATCGTCATACGCTGATGGCCATTAAATGTGCAGCACCACGAAAGACGAGAGATATCAAACCCATAATTATCGTACAGAAAGTAGATGATACAAGGTTGAATCGATTACAAATACAGCACGAGGGAAACACACAACAACCAGTATCTGGAGCTGCTACACGGCCCGGCAGTGGAAGGACGATACTTTGGATGTGTGTTCGGGGAAAGTCCGTCCACGTAGCTTTAATACAATGCCACATTACCTCCGTTGTAGCAGGTGGTGGTCGCTGGCGTGCCAGTCGTCCGGCGATCATTGATCACACATGTTCAATAGGCGACATATCCGGGGACCGCGCGGACCAAAGAAGACATGACACATGTTGACGATCCAGGAAGTCTTAGACTTTGCGTGTCACATACATCCTGTTGATAAATGGAACAAGATAGTCCTTGAAGATATGGTACAACAACAGACTCCAACACCTCAGTGATGTAATGATGGCTGTTCAACGTGCCGGTAATGTGGACGAGATCCACTGGCACCCCATACCATAACGCCGGGTCCCGGGCCGGTATGAAGTGCAGGAGTCACTGAGTCGGTTGTCTCGGTACCGGCAGACAAGATTTCGTCCATCGTGGTGTTGGAAACTGAAGCGGAATTTGTCAGAAAACCCGATGCCTTGCCACTCGCTCTTTCATGCGCGACGTTCTTGGAACCATTGCAGTCACAGAGGCCGGTGTTGAACAGTCAAAGGTAGCCAAAGTAATGAGAGCTGTGAAAAAATAACCCGCTTCTCCAGACGACGTCAAACCGTCCGTGCGGAGATTGTTTGTTGTGCCGCACACCCGAACTGTTGAGCGACGTGGTTGTGCGGTCCGGTAGAGCCATGCACACCAGATGTAGGTCCTTCTTTCGTTCGGTGGTGTGACGGAGTTGTTGGGTTCCCGCTCGACAGTGTGTTCGTTCACCTCGCTACCCACCGACGCCATAGTCTTCCCAGCGTGGCCACATGCGTTGTCACACGAGTACCGATGTCTCGAAGTGATAATTGGAAATCCTGAAATGACACGATTCTCCGGCGATCGAAGTCGGAAACCTGCTGGTCGGGCTACCTATGTCTTCCACGTGGCATGCTGCAACTGTTCGTGGCCAGGAACGGCAAACAAACACACTTCGAGTTCTTAACACCGTCTCCTAGTTCATCCCTCTTATACCACTTCCACGCGGTGTTACTGTCTCACGTGATATCCACATGTGCTGCCGGGCTAATCATTTACATGTGCGCCCGTGTTCTGCCTTTCTGTCAGTTTTCGAGCCCCAGGAATGCGATCTTACTGGTGTTGCACTTTAAATGGCCAGCAGTGTAGTTTGTCGAAAATGCACTTTTCCTTGAAAACCACAGAAGGACGGAAAGGAGGACATAGTGCTGTTATGAGCAAATACTTCTTTCGAAAGGAAGCACTAAAATTCGCTTTTGTTTAAAGTAGTTCTAGTTCTGTGTGAACACGTTTGTGTTATTTACGCTTTGCAACCGTAGGTTGGAGAAGCGTATATGCTCCAGCTTTGTCCATCTGTGTGTAAGAACGATCACTCACGTAAAAATGGTTGGATTTCGACGAAATTGTAATATGTGGTAGGGGACAACCTGAGGACAAAATCTGTTGAAAATGGGCAAAATGGGGTCAAAGGTCAAAACATAAGAGTGGGACCCATTCCATCGCCCTTATGCGTCATAACTTACGTAAAAATGCTTCGATTGCAACAAAACTTTATCATGTTGTTGCGGAGGTATACTGAACCGATACTGTTGAATATCATCGAAATGGGGTCAGGGCACAGGAGCGAAATTTATTCCACAGCCATTATCCTCATAACTTGACTAAAAATGCTTCTATCGCGACAAAACTTTATCATGTCATTCCTGAGGTATGCTGAACCGGTTTTGTTGACTACCATTGAAATGGGGTCAAAGGTCAGGGCACAGGAGTGAGTTTTTATCTACAGCCATTATCCTCATAACTTGAGTAATAACTTGAATAATGTTTTCTGGAATGTTAGAAAGTGTACAATAGTCAATGAATTGCATGATTTTACTAACTTGGTAATCCATATTACAACCTTTAGGGCTTTTTCTTTTGGAAATCGTTCTTTTTGAAGGTGCCAAACCTCATCATTTAAAATTAATTTATTCCTCTAAGAAAAGCTGGATGCTGTACACATTTATTGCAAAAAGAAAAATTGCTGTGAAATGAGGAATGGTTGAGACATAAAATTATCATGTAATGCTATGTGTTGAGCATGATATGCTCCTATTTTAGAACTAATTTTCAAATTACTTTTATACATTTATAATGTACTGGCGTTATAGAAAAATGCATAAAAACAATTTTTGTTTCTCAATTGCTAGACTCGTCAAACATTTACAGGTATCATACTCAATTTATTCCAGTCTCACAAATCTATGATATAGGTGGATATGTCGTAAAAACGAAACTACAGGGGTTGGACAGAATAATATGAACACCACGCTCATATACGTGACTCTTAATGCAGATGCGTACGTCGCAATACATAAAGGTATCCACTACATTTTAGCTGTAATAGCTTTATTTAGAACCTCAAGGTCCTGTTTAAGTGCATGTAAAATGACTTGTAGTAAAATTTCTTTCAAGGTGACGACAAAATGAGCGACCTAACGGACTTTAAAACAGGGCTGATCTTTGTTGGCCGGTTGTTGGTAGCTCCGTGAAAACAGTCTCCAGGGTAGTGGGGATATCGAGAGCTACTGTGTATACCGTTTCGACAGCATACCGTGTTCGTGGCAAAACCTCGTCTGCGAAACACAAGAGCGGCCCGAAAACGACCTTGACTGATAGAGACAGGAGAAGAATAATGAGGATCGGTACCCGTAATAAGAAATACACGGCACTGAAAATTTGTGCAGAGCTCAATCAACATTTCCAGACCCCAGTATCAACGAAACCAGTGTATAGTGAACTGAATAAACAAGATATCCGTGGGAAAACCTCTGGTGATCCGGATGAATGCACAGCGGCGACAGCAGTGGTGTCTGGAGTATAAAACATGGACTGTCGATGCATAAAAGCCTATAATGTGTTCAGATGAATCCACCTTCATACTATTTCCCAACGCATGACGTGTTTACGTGTGTTGTCTGCTCCAAACCGTGCAGCATGATTGTGGTTCTATCACGTACAGCGCGGTCAGATCGTGGTTTTCAGCAGGCCTCCTCATCACCTTGAAAGGGCGGGTAGCTGCCATGGCGTATAAATCCATTTCGGCCGACCAAGTCCATCCAATGTTTCAGGCATTGTTTCCTGCGGATGATACCATCTATCAAGATGGTAGCTCTCCAATTCACATAGCGCGGGTTGTCCAATCATTATTTGAGGAACACGAGGATGAACTTTTAACACTTTCCTTGGCCTTCCCAATCACTAAACTTAAACATCCTTGAGCCACTGTGGTCTGTGTTGGAACACAGAGTAAGATCCCGTTATCCTCCTCTTGCATCTCTCAATGACCTGGAGCAGTTTCTGCATGAAGAATAGTGTATCATCCCACTAAGCGCCATCCAGGTTTTGTATGCGCCTATTCCAAGGAGGAATCAGGCGGCTTTGAATGCCGAAGGTGGTTTCACACCCTATTAGGTAAGTAAAACCTTCTTTTCTTAGGTGTTCACATTATTCTGTCCAACCCTTGAAGCTCAGCCATTAAAAAGCAATATTTCTTCAGAGCTAAATATGATTTATTTGTAAAATCTGCAGTAATAAAACTACAGTGTCTGTCTCTCTGTCTGTCAGTCACCTATAGAAGAAAATATTGAACATTAAGGTTTGAAATTAAGCAGAAGCATGCAGTGGCACACGAGGGTGTTCACCGGCGAACCATTTTTGAAATTTAAATTAGCAAAACTTTAATTAGTTCTTAAAGTTTTCAACGGTTGTTGAAATTTCACCTGGCGGTATCAGTAAGTTTTGTCATAAGCTCACCCAAGAACAGTTCATTTCAATTTTGCTTTGCATGTTTTTCCTTACACCCTTACGCAACAATATTTCTTTACACTTTGCATAAACCAAATAATTATGAATTGCATTGTTGGATAAGGTCGAAAAATCTCACGCGAAACGTAATAAAAGTGACAATATTAATTGATTGTGCCAAAATATTTGGGCTACGCTTCCGAACTGTTATGTTATTCCCACCGCCAAAGTTATTGCCATTTTTGTTTACGTTTTAGACCGCGGCTCTCCGTGTGTTACTTTGCATTATAAATAGATCCAAACTACACTGGCGGAAAGTGAAAAAAGAACATCAAGAAGGAGACGTCTGATACCAACGAAATTTATACATCATAATAACGGAATACAGAGGATAACGTGATCAAAACATAATGGCAAAATACAGCTGTATTTGTTGGTAAACTGAAAAATAACATTTCCATGTAGCATGGTTAGTACGAGGTTGAACCGCCATGAACTGCGCCACACTGTGCAACTCTGGCATGGAGTCTGTCTTACAGATGTTGGATGTAAGTTTGGGGTATTGAGTTCCAAGCATCCTCAACCTGGACACGTAAATCGGGGATGGTCGTGGCTGGCCGTGGATACCGGATAAATCGTTGTCCCAGAAAATCTCACACGTGCTCAATGGGGCACAAATCCGCTGAACTTGCACGCTATGGAAGTTGCCTCACACCCTGAAGGGCATGTTGCGTTGCATGTGCCGTGTGTGGGCGTGCGTTATCTTGCTGGAAAACACCAGGATGGACCGACCTTACAAATGGCACAACAACGGGCTGAATGATGTTGTTGATGTAGGAGGTGCTGTTTAACGTACCCAGTACAAACCCTAGTTGTGTACGGGAGTGATAGCTGATCGCTCCCCACACCAGGAGATCAGGTGTAGGCCCTGCGTGTCGCTGGAGGATGCAAGAAAGGTGGAGACGCTCCCCTGTGCGTCTGCGAACACGCATACGGCCATCGGAGGCTCCCAAGTAGAATCTGTTTCATCGCTGAATACGACAGATCGCCATTGCGTTCTCCAGCGCAAACGTTGGAGACACCACTGCAGCCGTTCCTGACGGGTGGTTTGGAGTCAGAGGTACACATGCCAGAGGCACACGTGCACGTAGTCCTGCATCCAGTAGACGGTTGCGGATTGTTCGCACAGTCACCTGAGGTGCAACGGCAGCTCGGAGTTGCGTCGCAGTGGAAGTTCTGCTTGACAACGCCGCTCTTCTTATGCGTCGATCGGTCCGCTCATCAGTCTGTCTGTGACTCCCGGTTCCACGTCTTCTCGTGTGGGAATGTTCTTTGGACCATCTACGCCACCATCGTACCACCACCGATACTTCCCGTCCAGTTCGCTCCGCAATACAACGATACGACCACCCGGCCTCGCGTAGTCCGACTAGACGACCTCGCTCAAAATCCGATAACTGCTGAAATCGTACACGTCTTCCATGTCCAGGCATTGCAGCTTCTTCAGGTTCTTCGCACGTGTCCGTACGCCGACGACTGATTACATTCACTTCGCCGTACTCCTTAAATACCACCGACGATAATTTGAATATTATACCGTGCTGTGGCGTAAGTGCTCACCGGTTGGTCCTGAAATTAACATCACACCTACGTAAACTCTACTCCATTAACATATGTAAATTTCATGATCATCCGCCAATTCCTTCTTGGTGTTCTTTTTTCACTTTCCGCCAGTGTATTTCTACTGCAAGATCTTGACGGTTTCTTCGATCATTGTTTCGAATTTGGAATAACGCCAGAGATTTACAATTCGAAATTAGATGCTGCTGTTTATTGTTTAGATTTCAGAATGGTTACGTGTTTCCTTCTGTATTAGATGACGTTGACGGAGGATTTGCTTCCGTTACAGAAAAGAACTATCATTTGTTATTTTGCGTTACAGATAGTTCCACTTTCTGAAAAAGTAACAACGTGATTCCTTTGGAGAGGAAATATACTTCGATGCAATTCAACTAGAATTCAAAAAATGAAATTCGTAAAAAATGTGAATTTTCTCGCATTTCGTTATGTCAAAACTTAAAAGTAGTATTCTTCTTTTCGTGGATTTCTTCACCCCATCTTGGCAATTTATTTACGATGACGTAATCTGGATCCACTGACACCCCGCAGTTGAACACAATTGGCTGTCAAGTAACTATGCCACAGGTCACAAGTAGCTATGTCAAAGGTTATCAAAATTACCATCATGACTGACATGCAGTACGACAATGTTGTTTTTTTCTACTTATTGTACCAAATAGATAACTACTCCGTTCCGTTGCAGTGTCCTCGGCATATAAGGGTTCTTTGGATCATACTCTTACCAGGCACAAAAACTGAGACCTCACGCTAAAGTAAAACATCGATGGCAGTGGAACTGCTTCTCTCAGAAAGTTGAACGCCCACATAATCTACAGGTTGTTTACAGACAAAGAAGTTCACATTGAGAGTTTGGTGAAATATCAAAGGAATTATTCAATTAAATTCTACAAGGATATGAATTCATCACTGTTGAGATATTTCGTTATCAACGCAATAGTCTGAAGACTGATTTATAGAGGAGACGTCCACATCTGCTCAATCGAAAGAAAAATCTTGCTTCACTAGTGTAACGCTCCTCGTGTGGAGTTAGATGCGCCCTACAAAATCTCAAAATCAATTATTAGTTAGAAGCGCCCTTTAGTTAGAAACTGCAGCATTCCACTTCTATGTCAGGCGTACTTTTATGTGCACCTACAAAATCTCAAAATCAATTATTAGTTAGAAGCGCCCCTTAGTTAGAAACTGCAGCATTCCACTTCTATGTCAGACGTGCTTTTATGTGCACCTACAAAATCTCAAAATCAATTATTAGTTAGAAGCGCCCCTTAGTTAGAAACTGCAGCATTCCACTTCTATGTCAGACGTGCTTTTATGTGCACCTACAAAATCTCAAAATCAGTTATTAGTTAGAAGCGCCCCTTAGTTAGAAACTGCAGCATTCCACTTCTATGTCAGACGTGCTTTTATGTGCACCTACAAAATCTCAAAATCAATTATTAGTTAGAAGCGCCCCTTAGTTAGAAACTGCAGCATTCCACTTCTATGTCAGACGTGCTTTTATGTGCACCTACAAAATCTCAAAATCAATTATAAGTTAGAAGCGCCCCTTAGTTAGAAACTGCAGCATTCCACTTCTATGTCAGACGTGCTTTTATGTGCACCTACAAAATCTCAAAATCAGTTATTAGTTAGAAGCGCCCCTTAGTTAGAAACTGCAGGATTCCACTTCTATGTCAGACGTGCTTTTATCTGCACCTCTTCTACAGAATTTAGAGAAGTTATCCATAGTTAAAAAACATTGCTCTTCAAAATGAATTCTCACCCTCTCTGATTGATGACCTCTGTTTTAGGGTTTATCACCCATTTCGTTCAGCTGTGATTCGAACCAAGAAACCATGCACTTATATTGGCTCTCTTCCGTACATACCAAGTTTGACAAATGTAATACAACGTTCATGTTCCAAACACGCTACGAATATAGGTCTTCGTACGGAAATTATTTTTGCTTTTATTAGGAGTGGCAAAGAACGTAACAATATTTTAACTTCCGCCGGGGCATACTTCATTCCTTCGAGTAATAACTCTGGTTCCCTTGGATCACATACAACCTACTATGCAAGTAGTACTAAAAGAAGACTGAAATATATACTCTCTGAACACAAACGGTCTTTGAGAAATCATGTTCGTACCAAATCACTCACGAAAACTTGCCTAGACAAGAATCTAACACCCATTTGGTCTGATGTTAAACTTATTTCGGGTTATGAAAACGAATGGTTGTTGAGATACACGAATGGTATAACGAATGGTTTGTCGTTATTCACAAATTGTCGAATTCTTGCTACAACGATGATTACCCTGCCAACCTACCCATACCTTGGTTACAGCTCATGAACTCTATTTAACATCGCCAGCGTAATCTGATGTCATTATCACAACATCTAACTTCATGAGATCATCTGACGTCTAGCTTGTTAACCGTACCTGTCTTGTTTCATACTTAACTGTAAGTTTCTTATGTGGTCTGTCTATGTTATGTTGTCTTTAACGTAGACGTGTCGTTGGTTTTAATTTAGCAATGTCATGTAGCTTTTAACCACTTAATTTTTACACCTGATGATGGGAGCAAGTTGAGTTTCCCGAAAGAACTGGTGTGTTTTAATATTTTTTAATGAATAAATGGATCAACGTGCCTCGACGGTAATTATCCTCACCTTGTGGTAAATTATTTGTAGTCGCCCGACACTCAACCTCTCGACCATATTCTCCAGAAATTGCTCCAAATTTTCCTTAGTTCCTATATTTTCCCATTATTCTCATGTTGAAATTTTCCATCATGTCCGAGACGTCTAGGCATAAATGGAATTTACCGTGCAAAAGCCACAGTGGCGATCGATGCATCAAAAGCAGTTAGTTTCAACAAAAACAGTTAGTTTGCTGCTTAAAAGCAGCAAACTAACTGCTTTTGTGTTTCTGAAGGTTTTAAAACGGTAAAACTATTATTTTCGTGTTGATACTCATTACAGGCTATTGCTATCCACGAAAAAATACACCAAAGAAGGAAAATATGCAAAACTGGTTTGTACATTTAAAAAAAATACAAGAAAATATTTTTCGTTTAAATATCGGAAATCTAAATCTTCGTAAGAGATTGATCTCAGAAACATACGTTTGTCTGCAGATCTCTTTAAAACATAACTTTCTGGAAGTTATAACGTAACATTTTTTTGTGTGCGAGATTGGTGTTACGCTATGTCTAAAACCATGACTAAGGAAATGTTGAACTAAATGAGAATACGATGCAATAGTTGCACGTGATAGCTCAAGTTAAGGTTTTACGGCCAGACGAAATGTACACATTTAACCTTTTATTGGTCCAGCACAGTAGATGAAATCCAAAAATATAGTATTGCGAGTTTTACACTTCACACGTAATACCTTAATTATCTGTCGTATAATCTGTCTTAACAACAGTCGAACATCTATCTCCACACACACACACACTAAGCAACTGCTGTATCGTCCTTTTTATCTAACGTTCTTATCACATTCATACGTCACTCTCTCTGACCCCAAAGGTGTTGCCAACCTCATTCATGTGAGAGAGAAGATATCACGTTTAGTTTGGAAAGTGCAAAAGAGAACAAACTCAAATTTACATATTAAAAGGAACTAAAAATGAAAGTGAAATTAGACTATACGTCACAAAGTGTTTCTGTGTAAGTAACCATCCACTCTTAAGGTTTTTCAATTCTCATTGCAGTGTTTTTCGTTATAAATAACTTCAACATTTGTTTATTTTTTTAATCTGGGGTAAAATAATTTCATAACGACCTCCAACATTAATTCGATTCGAAATTAGATGAGCAAAATCCATTTGTTATAAATGCCTCTTGGATTTTTATGCACATACGTAAGAAAGACAGCGAACAGTGGAACGAAAAAACCCATTATGTTTTCTGAATTCGATTCAAAATATTTCAGAAGTAACCTTTCGAATTTTCTTTCCTTTCATGGAGCTCGCCCTTTTTATTTTTTTACTTAAACATACAGCATCATTAACATTTTGAATTAATTGATGTAGTTAAGGATGGTATTCTTTTTTATAACAGAAAAGATAGTATGGAAACGCAAGTATTTGAAGTATAAACAGGCAAGTATTCTCTCTAAATCGTTCACAATACAACTCCAAATCTGAGCAAATATTTTTTTTTAATTTCATAATCCCTCCTTGTAAAAGAGTAATGATCCTTGGAAAAGCACTGTTTTCCTCTTTTGTTCAGCCGATTTTTCTGGAGTAATCACGTCCTTGTATTATGTCCGTGAAGTAAAACGATAAAATACCTTGTGTTGCACCAAATTTGACTTACTGTTTTGCGTTCAGATTTGGCAACAACCATCTTCCCTACATCATTTTAAATCGCAGTTGAAGGAATTTTTTCTCATTATAAAGAGTCGATCTAGAATTTAGTAGCTATGAAGAATGGTATTCTCTCATCCGAAGCATTCTCATTGTTTCATATTGAAGAAAAAACAGAGAATTGTCCTTTCCGTCGGAAGATTTTCCATTCTAATGTTTTGTTGTTCTAAGGGAAAAGGTCCTTTGAACCCTCAATGTCTTTCCATTGCTGTGCCAAAGAGGTCAGCAGTTAATTCTTAAGTGCCCCAGTCCCTTGGAAAAATGCCATAGATGGAGACGATTGATATCTTGTCTCGGACGAACTTGGATTGCTTCCAAGGAATGTGAAAAGCTTCGTAGTTTGATACATAAAAATGTATTCTTTAATAGTAGCACTTTATTGCCTTCGGAGTGACCGGTCTTCTTTTCTTAAAGGCTGCATAACAAATTACCGAACACGGTTGTGAGGTGGTCCCCAATGTATAGCATCGATATATTTTGGAGTGAAGCGTTAACAAAAGAAAAGGAATGCTCAGAAATCATATAATACGGAATGTCATTTATTTTAGCTACTTTTTTTTGACGTTTTTTCTCCATTGTTTCATTAGATGCTGGCAATATCACTGATTAAGCTTTTGAAACCTAAGAAATATTTCTCAAGAAAAATTTAATCGATGTAATTTGGGCGTAATGTCTAGCCTTCACAAAGGGGAGTCAATAATTACTTTCCTTGTGCTTATAAAGGACAGGGTGATTAAAAAAAATAAAACACTTTCAAATACCCTGCTGTTAATAGAAATTGCAAAACCAAGAAAGAAACAAGCCACCACAACGAAATTTATGGGAGTGATTAGTTATGGTAGCAAACGATCATAATTACATACCGGTTCGTGATGAGGTAGACCCGAAAATTAGTAATAAAAAATCATCAAACGGAAGTCATCGCTCATTCCGAGTTTATAAGTGAGTCACGGAAAAATTCTCACCGGCCGCCACTGGGAATCGAACCGAGGATCTTCCAGTTACGCGCCGGACATGCTATCACTGCACCACAGTGGGAGTATGTCCGGTGAGTAACTGGAAAGTAACTTGGTTTGGCAGTTAGTCGTATGTGAGTCTGGAGAATTCGAGACCTCGGTGATGCAGTGGTAGCATGTCTGGCGCGTAACTGGAAAACCCTGGGTTCGATTCCCGGTGGCGGCCGATGATAATTTTTCCGAGACTCACTTATAAACCTGGAAAGAGCGATGACTTTCGTTTGATGTTCCTAATCCGCGCCAATAGTGTGTATTGATAAGAAAATCAACCATGGGAGGTGATAGCCGACCCCTCATGCCCGTGAGATCGAATGAAGAAGAGTTTGGATGTTCGTCTGCGGCATTGCATTCTATTCTGCTTCTACACGCATCCACAATTCGTTGGTTGTAACAGGAAGAGAGGCCATGCCAGCCAGTCGTTGCGCGATGACACCCCGGACTTTCTCTATAGGCGACAAATCTGGCGAGCAAGCAGGCCAGGAAAGACGAGGGATATAATGCACACCGAGTACGATTACGTCTTGAACAGTAGCAGCAACATGGGGTCGGACATGGTCTTGCTGGAAGAAAGCTCCCGGTACTGTCTGAAGGAAGGGTAGAATTTCAGATGCCAACACATCCGAGATGTAGCGTTGGCTGTTCAATGTGCCTGTTAGTGCTCTGTAGGCGAGTGAACGATTGAAACGCAATAGCTACCCAGACCATTACGCTCGGCGTGAAACCGGTATGGCGAATAGTTGTTCACGGATACAGTGGTGAACGACGTCTTTCAGATGTCGTTCACCACGGTATCCGTGAACAAGGATTCGCCCGTCGTGATGCAGTAGATTGAACGTGGACTCGTCCGGAAACACAACGGGATCCTATTCACCACTCCAGTTTCGGCGTTCGTGCCACCAGCGCAATCGCTGGTGCCTATGGTTCAGAGTCAAGGGAAGTAGCAGGAATGGGCGGCGCGCAACTAGGTCTCTTTGCATCAATAGGTGACGAAATGTGTTTGAGACAACGGACGATGTGTGACCATCCTCCACTGCTGCGCTAGTGTCGTGGATTCTGTTCTGCGCAACGTTACTGTCATACAGCGCAAGTGCCTGTCTTCCCGCTCGGTCGTGCGATTTCGAGCTCCAGACCCAGCACGATGATGCGTAGAACCTTCTGCTGTCCATTGACGTTATGTATACATAACGGTAGTTGCGTTACGCCTAACGCGTGCAGCAATATCACGGTATGACAAACCACCTTCTCTGAGTCCAAAGATTCTACCACTTTCAAACTCTATCAAGTGTTCGTATGGTTGTCTCGTCCTCCTATGCGGCACGTTTACAAGTTAACAACTGCGTACGATCGAGTTTAGCGATAACAATTTTAAAAACCTGCCCACTGTATGCCTTCGTTTATATCTCATGGTGTAGTGTAACGTTTCCGATGGCGCTGCGCGTGCCTCACATTTGCATGCGCGCTGCAGTTGCAATCATTTGCATCTCCCACGGCGCCATAGACACTCTGAACATGTTGTGCGAATTCGAGCATTTCTTCAAGGTGTTGCAATTTCTCTTAACAGCAGTGCATGTTATATTAAGTAATCTAGGTTATACAATAATCCACATAGAAAACATCACACCATGAAGTTTTTGTGGAGCTCCGTGCAATTTGGTGGACATGTGTTGACAGTTCGACTACGTAACAGACTCCAGCTGCATGCTAATCACGTAACAGGTGAGAGAAATAAAAGGACACACTTGGCGTAGCTACGGGTAGCTTGGTTGTCTTCATCTAGGCGTGAGGGCATCCCCATCGGAGTGATTTCGGTGGCAAAAGTACGTGCAAGGAGCGAGAATGCCTGGGCTACGTCATCGGGTATCATACCATCACACAGACTCATTGACGAGACGCTTCATCATAAGACTACCAAAGGATGGTATGTCGCAGCGTCGTACTGCGACGAAAACAAGTCAAGGTACATGTTTCATTTCACCAACCACAGTCGCCTGACGAAAGTGGCGACAGTGGTTGGTGGAATGTAACGTGTATCATCTCATGTGAGACAAGTGTACGTAGGCTGATATCCGAAAGCCTCGATATCCGCATTCGACCGTAAGCCCTATGACATCAGCTATCTGCCTCTGACGATAAGTGGGTTAACATGCAGTTATAGACACCTCCGTATCAACAGGAACTGTGAATCGCAGATTAGCTGAGGCAGGTTTGCCCTCTCGCCAACCATTGTAACGAGTGCCACTCACCGCAGAACAATGTGGCGCAAGTTTACAGTGGTGCCATACCAGACGCCCGTAGCGTGACAAATAGAACCATGTCATATTTATCGACGAGTTTCGCTTCAGTTTTAGCGCCGAGAATTGCGGGATCAGAGTCTAAATACGACGTAGTCATTAAGCTGATTTTGCTGCAATCCATGGGTGTCTTACTGGTCCTAAGCCTAGTCTCATGGTTTAGAACACTACCAGTTGCAGCAGCCATTCAGCTTTTGTACTCATAGTGCGTACAGTGACAGTATGACGATACGTTGATGTACTGTCCTTGTACGCACCATCCTGCCACCTGTTCTGTTTCCGCATCCCTGACATCCGCTTTTAACAATATAAACCCGACATGCACATTGCAAACATCAGCATACAGTTCCTACAAGGTGTTCAGTAATTTCTCTGCCCAGTGCAATCAAGAGACATATTCCCAATAGAGAAAGCGTCGGACGTAATTAACAGACAACTCATAGCTTCGAAACTCAGCTCTATCAAAGTCGACACATTGTGGTCACAGGTCAACGACGCAGTTTCAGCGATGTCTAAGGACACCATCTGAGAGATTTTACACTGGATGTCCCGAGGCAGGATATTCAAACACTCGCAGCACATGAATATTCTGCCGAGGTGGTGGAGTGATATAAGCAATGGCTTCTGCTCATTCGTCCGACATGAGTCCGGGTTCGAATACCGATGAGGCATGGATGTTGTGTTTGTCGTACGGCACTGGATCTCTCCCTACCTCGGGACCAGTGGCCCTAAATTAGAGACGGGCGACTGCTTACAGCCCACCGAGTTGCTCACGGAGGTCGATAAACCTAAAAATAAAAGACATATTGTTATGAAAATTATTGGACGGAGTTATATTTCGCGGTGTTTTTTATGAGCGCCGTATTAACGCAGGATGAACACATCTTGCGAACCTAGTCCACTAATTGGCCCCTTTCTCTCAGATTGAATGTGTCCGTAATTCTGTCCGTAGCGTTGCAGACGGCATGTGACGTGGTCAGACGGTAATGAACTAATTGTAAAGTGGATTGTTATCGACAGGTCAGTCAGTCAAATGAGAGAACAAAGAAGAAAACAGGGATAGTTGTTGGGTCCCATCAAAGAAGCAAAGCGTCCGAGAAAGAGTGACACTGCTGGCCATCAATTATTGAAACCATTTGAAAGATAGTTGGTTCCTTTACATAACTGAAACAATTCCGATTCTGGTCTGATAGTCGCATTGTGTTGATGGTGGCAAATTGAGAAAATAGGAGGAACAAGTGTTTCCTACGAGAAATAAGCGAATAGGCCGCCTGCAAAGCGGGTTTTGCTCCATACGAATCTTGGGCACTCCATCCATAGAAAGAACTCGCACAACGACAGCTAGAGCCGTCAAACTTCTTCGCACGCGCTCCAGAAGAATCAACAAGTGACCCGTCTGGACATCGCTGCTAAGGAGGAACGATCATCAATAGAAGGAACTCACCTTTCACCCTCTCCGACTTTGCCAAGGGAGCAGATGTTGAATGGCCACATCCTGACTACTCGATTTCAGCGATTCTGTCCTGCTAGTGCCTGTTGGAGAACCAGCGACGGCATCTTGTTCGTGGAGGCGCGAATTTCTTTCTTCTCCCCCGACAGACAAGCGGTGCTACAAATGAGAGACCTGGTCACGACGAAGTGTCACATCGACGTGCTGAAGAATCGTTAATGACTGATAGTCATCAGTGTTGTATCCACGGTGTCGTAATGTTTTTTTTTACCTGGCCAAGTAGCAGAGAAGACTGTAATTAAAAGCCGGATCTTCCCAGGAGAAATACCGAAGAAGAACCGTGGATTAATAACTCCAAAAGCCCGAATGATGAGTAAGTCCAGCTTGTCATACTGAACTATCCGAAAGCAGAGGTCGAAGTTCAGGAACTCTAATTCTTTCATGATATTGGCTGTTGAGTCCGTCTAGGAATGTTAAATAGTCAAAATACAGCCCAACCTTACTTAAAAATTTCTAACCAATCGTAAATTTTCCTAGATTATGTAAATTACTATCTACAAATTAGTTTATGAAAATAATTAACTAAATTAAAAGTCTGTGCTTGTCCTTAAATGCTACCAGTGATTCTTTGGATTGGCCTAAGTCTGAATTATTCAGCCCTCTCACCTCCAGTATCCATAAAAAGACCCGGAGTGTGAGAAATTCGCAGCCCCAGTCGTAACAATATATATACAGGGGTTGCTAAACAGAATAATGTGAACACCTAGGAAAAGAAGGGTTTACGTACCTAATAGGGTGCGGGACCACCATTGGCATTCAAAACCGCCTGAATCCTCCTTGAAATCGACGCATATGAATCCTGAATGGTGATTAGTCGGATGTTGCACCATTATTCATGAAGAAACTGCTCCAGGTGCTTGAGAAATGCAGGAGGAGGATAACGGGATCTTACTATGCTTTCCAACAAATATCACAATGGATCGATGATGTTTAAGTCTGGTGATTGGGAAGGCGAAGGAAGGTGTGAAAGCTTGTCCTCATGTTCCTCAACCCATGACTGGATATTCTAAGGTCTGTGAATCGGGACGTTATCATCTTGATAGATCGCATCCCCTGCAGGAAACAATGCCCCAGCCACTGGAGATGGACTAGATCGACCGAAATACGCCCTAGATCGGTTTCATACTCCCTGCCAGTCATCCGTCCTTTCAAAGTGATTATGGGACCTGCTTAAAACCACGATATGACCGGCCAGAGCATGACAGAACCACCACATTTTGCACTGTTGGGAGCAGGAAGTCTGGATTGTAAGCTTTTTACGGTATTCTATACACGCAAACACGTCCTGCGGTGTGGAACAGTGTGAATCTGGATTCATATGATCATATTGCACGCTTCCGTTCATCAGCAGTCCGCATTGTATGCTGCTGATATCTCGCCGTTGTGCATTCGCCAGGCTCACCAGAGGTTTTTCAATAGCAGCTTTGCCATGAATATCTTATTTGTGCAGTTCCCTGAGCACTATTGTTGCTGAAACTAGGGTCTGGAGACGCAGATTTAGCTCCGCACTAATTTTCGGCGCCGTGGTGTTCCTATTATGCATAACAATCTTCTTTAATGCTCTCCTGTCTTTATCAGTCAGGATCACTTTCTGGCCACTCTTATGTTTCGCAGAAGAGGTTTTGCCACAAACACGGTATGCTGTCATGACGTCAAGCACGGTATGCTGTCATGACGCTAGACGAGTAGCTCTCGATACCCCTACTTCGCGGACAAGTGTTATCACAGGAGCACCAACTAGCCGGCCACCAACAATTCGCCCTGTTTCGAAGTGCGTTAGGTCGCTCATTTCGTCCTCACCCTGAGAGAAAGTTAGCAACAAGTCCCTTTAAATGCACTTAAAAAGGCCCTTGATGTTCTAGACAAAGATATTACAACCAAAAAGAGGTGGAAACCTTTGCGTATTGCGACGTACGCTACTGCAGTGAAAGTCACGTCACTGAGTGTGGTGTTCACATTATTCTGTCCAACCCCTGTATCTGCTTACGTAAGAGAGTATGTCACGTGTCTGATTAATGTAGGGTGTTCCTAATTATTTGCTACTTCAATATAGATGAGGATTCGATCTCTTAGTCTCCTTGTTTCTCACCAAGGAATTTCTTCACAAATAAAACTAAAGTTATGAAATGTTTTTCATGGTTTGTTTAAAAATTAGAAGTTAATTACTTTTCAACTGTGGCAACGCAACTGTTAAATACTTTTCCCGAACATTCTTATTTTTAAGAAGCGAGCCAACCAATCACTCAGTAAGTAGCGCTTCTTAACCCAAAGATTTTCACTTCTATTTTTCTGTTTCATATTGTCTCTTTCTCTTTATACATTGAATATTATCGGCGGTATCATTGATCATTATGAGACAAAATTATTTTGGTTATGAATTTCTGTGGCTTTCATCACGGCAGCCTCCTTTACTTAGACGCATAATACCCCAAAGGAAATCTCTTCTTGAATAAATAGTTCATTTTGCATTTTTAAACCAAGATATGAAATGAATTAATCCAATTAGCTTATCACATTTACACACGATTATATCTGATTCCATTCATTTCATCTGGTAACATATGCTACAAACGTTTCTGAGTTTCTAGTCGTCAATGTCGACTTCTGTCGCTGAAATTCCGATATGAGATCATTAATATTTTTCAAAAAAATTCTAATTAAGTGGTTCATAAAAGTATTTTTCGTCAATTTAATTATCGAATGCAAAACGTATGTGTCAGACGAAAAATTAAGTTCAGATATTGTAAGAAATGGCAATGTCAGAGATTTAATTGAAGTCGATGGAATTTCAATCGAAGTTATCAAGAATTTACGACTCGTATTCTATGGATATAAATAAGCATTTCAGTAGAGAAAGATTACATAAAATGAATTTAGAATGATCAAAGAGGCATAGCAAAGAAATCCTAAGTTAACTGTAACTGCACTAGGAAAACGAGATTTAAATAACAACGAACGTCACAAGAACAGTGAATATTGACTGAAATTATGAATTTTTGTGTCACGGTAAACCATGTACAGTCACTTTCAATGTACCCCCCCCCCCCCCCACACACACACCTCGTTTTCCCCGCACGCTCGCATAACGCCACCCTGTGAGTCTCAACAAACGTTCTCTTTGTATCAGGTTCTAAAGAAAATTCCGGAAATATTGTATGTGGCGTGTGTAATGCCGTGGGCCTGCGGTAACGTATACATCCCAAAGTGCTGTGCGCGAAATAATAGATTCTAAGGACAGAACGTACGCTGTTTTGAAGTTTGGTTGAATGTGGCGACGATACGATGGCGTCATCGAAGGAAGGGGTGCTTGCAAAATTGCTCTATGGCTATTTCAATGGCGTGAAAGTTGGAAAATTGGGAAACGCTTTTGGTGACGATATTATGGGACAGAGTACTTGCTATGACTGATACATGAAATGTGACACTTGTGTATGGGATCTGTTTGATGCGTCCAGAAATCCAGAAATGGCAGATCCAGTAAGGTTCAAGATGATACACTGCAACACGTGCTGCCAACCACGTCTGATGCAACACTACGGAAACTGTCAGTGGAACTGAAGACCTCCCATACGACCATCAACACCCGATTTCGGAAGTTGGGATATTCGTGGAAATTGTGCAACTGGGTACCCCATGCTTTGACTGACCGGAATCGAAGGCAACTCTACTCCAGTGCTGTTGTGCTGCGTGAAGAAGAAAAACGGGAGGGATTTATGCATCGGTTTCTTCACGGCTGACAAAGAATGGGGTCACATAAGTGAATATTACGCCACAAAGAGCATGGACCAAGCATGGACAATCCAACAAAAGATCGCTATGCGTTCCCTTAACCCTTTAACGACCATGACCCAAAAATCTTGTATCACTCTAAATAGATAACTACCGAAACTGTCTGTTAGTTCACTTCGTTGTTCAATAACAATAGTGACTGAGAGTGACTCCAGCTGATATCTTCTAGGTCATGAAAATTTGATGAACAGGTATAGGTAGGAAATCTGACTTACTAGAGACAGGCGTTTCGGGCGGTAATGGTCGTTTCTAAGTACGGGCGTTTAGGGCGTTATGGTCGTTAAAGGGTTAATGGAAAGAAGGTGATGCTGAGTTGATGGTGGGATTGTCGCTGAATGATTCCCTATGAACTTTTACCGTAGAAGATTTCCATCACAGCGGATGCTTGCATCCAACAATTAGATCGTCTTCATGCTGCACTGAAAAGAAAAGCGCTCAGAGTTTATTAATCGCCATGGAGTTGTTTTTTAGCAGATATTCACTCGCCGACATGTCGCTTTTCGAACCTAGCGAAAACTGTACGCATCCATCCCTATTCTACGGACATTTCCCGTCCGACTTACATCTCTTCTGGTCTTTGTCGAATTTTCTCGCTTAGAAAAACTTTGCTAATGACGATGAAATTAAGAGTTGCATGGATGACTTCTTCAACTCTCGTTAGCCAGGCTTCTATCGCAATGGGATATTTCAACTCGTAGATCGGTAGAACAAGGTCATCAGTTTCAATGGATACTAACTGAACGATTAGGTTTAGTGCTTTGTACGATTTTTTAAGCATGAAATTCATGCTTCTCTGTTTTCCGGATACTTTCTATACAACCTGATAAATGATCATTCGATCACACCACCAAGCCCTTGGCATCCGCCAACCTCCAATATAAGTTAGGACGCCAACTAGCCCTCCCCCATCACAAAACTAATTTGTTATGCCTCAAATTGCAAGCTGTGTGAGAATTATCTTCCTTCCTTTTTCGGACTACGATTAAGTTGTTCAATGTCTTTAATATTTAAATCGAATCAAAGTCTTTAACATCTAACTCGAATCAATGTCTTTAACATTTAACTCGAATCAATGTCTTTAACGCTTAACTCGTATCAATGTTCTTATCATTTAACTTGAATCAATGTCTTCAAACATTAAGGAGATTTTTTGAAGCACACTTTCAGGATTGAGATATCTCAAACCCATTTGTTAAATTAGGTTGTGATCTGGAAACATTTGGGTTGAAATCTAAACAACAAATAAAATTTGACGAGTTTTATAAAAGAAACGAAGGTACGTAAAACCATTTTATGTAATACTATTAATTTTCAGTTCATAGAGTTTTAGTACGTTAAAAATATTTTTATTCATTCCCTTGTAATTAAAATATTAATATTGTATTCCTACCACGCAATGTAAATTTTCTCATTTAGTGCATAGCCAAAACGTTCGAGACCGAAACTAACACCTCGAACTAAAGTGCGTACTAAACACAAAACAAATAACTGCATTTATTTTCTAATTAACATGCTTGTAACTTAATGTCCGTTATGATTTTCGATGAATCGTAATTAACAAAATTTCAGAGATTTAAAAATAACTGGAAATTTGATACACGCTACTCTTGATGTAATGCCATAATCCTGTGCAACAAATGGTAGTGGAACATCAAGGGTTGATGATGTACCGTAGTGGAATTCGAACCTACATGCACCTACTCCGGCAGATTTATCTCTACTATTTCATTTTCGATTTGAATCATGCGTCATCTCAGTTGTACATCGTTCACATCATGTCACGTGGTATGTTACAACCAAGTCCGTCTGTAGAGAGTTCAAGGCTATGACACTAGAGACACGAGTTTCCTCCGTTTGTGACGTCATTTTCATGTTACACGACCTCATACTTCAGTGTTAAGTTTAACGTCATACACGACAGCGTTCAGAAGCTTTGGTTTCTCCATGACGTCACTAAAAAGGAAAACTCATCTCTCTAATATCATGGCCTTGTATTTTCCAGATGGCCTTTGTTACAGCTAAGATAAAATTAGAAAGAGAGGAAAATATCAGTCGTCTTCTGTGACCTAAAAACTCTATAACCTTCTAAGAAGTCAACAATTCTGGCTTATAAGGTTACCCTGATCTGAATTCAGAATAAAATGCCGGTCAATACCAGCACGTGGGGTTCTTTTCCTTGAACATCCACTTCTCTTTTTTCGCTAAATACATCTGTATTTCGACATTTAGTGATCGTATTATGAAAAGAAGTCTTGCTCACATTCACCTTTCTGCTTATGTCACGTTCGGAGTATCCTTCATGATATAAAGTCCATATATGTGCCCTCTGAGTAACACTTAATGACCCTTTTTTGACCATTCTTCGCTATATAGAAAGTATGTACAAAACCTCTCAGCATGAAAACCAGAAGCAAACTAACACTCGCACGCTTCCCCCAACTCCATCATTAGCTGCCACTGTAGGATGTTGTAATACCGAAAGGAAATTGAGTAATACAGACAGTAGCTGACGAAATCGGCAGAAATCTTCTAATACCAACAGGTGGTCTTAAACTTTTACAAATGGCTGTGTATTAAGCTAGGATTTCTCTTTAGCGCTAGACGAAATTCTTCTTCTGAAACCAAGACATCTCTTTCGAGCTTGGCAACACTTTTCTGCAGAAGTCAGGAGTTCGATTTCGTGGTAGATACAACTTTTTTCTATTAATTCATGCAAACGAGAAGCATTTATTCCCTATTTCAAATACTGCTTCACTTACAACATCCATAAAGCCACTGGGTTCTGTTAAGAAATTAATAGCTTCCTGATTATAAACTGCTGTTCAGTCATTATCTTTAGTTTCATTCGCTCAGATGAGTTCTATCAATTCGGTTTAATAGAAATTATTAATTTATTACCTTTGCTACGATGGACGTTGTTCTTAATATTTTTTGCTCATTACCCAACGTCCTGAAATTTTCTGTTATGATGCATAGTAGAGCGTCGAAAATCCGAACTAATTGGGACCACTGGTAGTTCGGATTTTCGATGTCTTCGGATTATCGAACATATACAAAAATACAATTACGCTAACATTTCTACTGTATATCATCCAAGCTCATGTATCAAAAATAAGCAACTGTATAAAAAAATTTACATAAGACAAAGTTTGTTTTGTTCTTACGCAATACGAAACAAGTTTACCATTTTTACTACTGCTGTGAAATTTTTAAACATCATGTACAAATTCCAAAACTTACCAATCATTACAAGCTGGTTCCGATTGCAAAAAGGGGTACTTTATACTAAGTGAAGAGGAAACAACTTTCCTCCCGGTTAACCGTGAACAATGAGGCTGCGGGATGAAACAAGGGTTGGTACTGCAGTGGTAATGGGTCGTAAAATCTTAGCCCCGCAGGGAACAAGTGACTGGGGAAGTTTTCGTGTTATTTTCTCTGACTGAGTATCAGAAATACGCATCTTCTATACGTCGCTTCCAAAATGCTTGCATTCCCCAAAATAGGCAATTCCGTTATCATCAAGTGAAAATGAATGGGCTATACGTAAACTGAAACACAGTGAAACACTTGAGTTGCTGAAATACTTACTGCGTCCATGTAGTCTGGTCTTAACAACAGTCATAGAATTATTTGAACTCATCACTCTCTGTTTTAGAACTGTGCAATTGTTCGTATTTGTGTTGAACTGTGAACATTGAATATCATGAAATGGTGTAGCGCAACAGTAGACACCGGGCAAAGTGGCAAGGTTGAACTGAAATGTAATAGGTATGCTTACACCCGACATGTGCAAACCAAGAGGACTGAAGTTGAAATAAGCTGAACGTAATATGTATAGCTCGATATACCTCACTGATGATTTTTTCTCTCACTTTCTGAAACGTACATAGACCTACGAAATTTAATGGAAATATATTGAATATGTAGAAGTGTTTTTACGTTCAGATATAAATATTTCATTGTCATCGATGTCAACCTGCCGTTTTTGGACTTATGTACAACAACGTGTGTAACACTATTTTATCGGACTTTGTCCCAATATACATGTACTTAATCTTTCCACCACCACAGGAAAAACAAGAAAGATGACACCGAATTTTCGGGTGTAATGAGGACGTCTTTTGAATCCGTTCTGACGCAAATTAAATTTATCAAAACTATTCAAACTCAATGGAACAGGTATGGAAAACAATAGTATCTGACGGAAGAAAGAAGGTTTTCAATCTATTTTTAATCCCGCAGATATTGCTGTTAATGGAATTGTTAGCTTACGCCCTCTTGGTGCAGACTTGTGCGTTAAGCAAAAATTGAATTTATATGAGGAACATTTCGCAGCGGAAACGCTCTCTAACAAATAGAGAATTTTTCAAATCGGACTCCTCGAAGCACAGATATGGAGAAATGTAGGATATGCATCTACGCCTCCTGGCGGGAAAACCATGCATTGTTTTAGGAAGAAAGTATTCTCAAAAGGTTTTTGGATGTGAGCGGTATCGGTCCAAGAAAAACAATTTTCAGTCGAGTTTTCAGGAGTTCAGATTTTGCTGCAAATTCATCAGAAGTAGAAATAACATTTAAGTCTCGTTGTGGCCAAACCATTTTTAACCACAAATTAAAAATTATATACAAAATATTTCCGATAAGGAGGTGTACCGCTACACAAAGAATTTTTCAAATCGGAGTTTTAGAAGTAGAAATAACGCAGAAAACGCAATTTACCTTTGCGCCGCCTAGCAAAAGTCTATGATTTACTTGAAAATTTTGAATTTATAAGAAAAACATTTCGCATCGTAAACACTATTCAACATTTTTTTTTTTTTCAAATCGGACTCCTACATGTAGAAATATTGAAAAGAACAAGATATACATCTACCCCCACTAGACCTCAGTATTTAAGAAAAAAATATTTTTTAAAAGGTTTGTCGACGTGAGTAGTATCGGTCCACAAACGAATTATTTTCATTCGAGATTTTAGAAGCTCAGGTTTTGCTGCAAATGCATCAAAAGCAGAAATTAAGACTTACGCCACCTGGTAGCTAAACCATTTTTTACCATAATTAGAAATCATATGCAAAGGATTTCTCATTGGGAGCTGTATCCGCTACAGAAAGAATTTTTCAAATCGTAGTTTTAGAAGCAGAATATCGTGGAAAACGTTATTTACATTTACGACCCCTAGCGGAAAGTCCATGAACTACCTGAAAATTTTGAAATTATACGAAAAACATGTCACACCTGAAACTCTATCTAATAAAGAAATAATTTTTCAAATCGGTCTATTGAAAGCAGGGATATTGAAAAAAAATGAGATATACATTTACGCTCCCTGACGGAGAAATCATGTAATATTTTATGAAGAGGATATTCCGAAAAGCTTTATCGACGTGAGTAGCATCTGTCCACGAAATGATTTTTTAAATCGAGTTTTTAGAAGTTCAGATTTTAAGGAAATACAGCAGAAGCAAAAATTAACACTTACGCCCCCTGGTGGCCAACTTATTTTTTTTTACCAGAAATTAGAAATCATATGCAAAAGATTTTCCATCAGAAGCTGTATCCGCTGAAGAAAAAAAAATCAAATTGGAGAGTTAGAAGAAGTGATATCGGGGAAAACGTAATTAACTCTTACGCACCCTGGCGGAAAATCTATGCTTAACATGAAAAATTGACTATACCTAAAATACTCTTCGACATAAATGGAATCGAAAGAGAGAAGAATTTTTTCAATCGGATGTTTAGAAGCGCATATATGAAGTGAAATGTATTTTGAATTCCACATCATCTGCATTTACGCCCTCTAGGGGCCAAATTGTACATCGTAAAAAACCGAAATGAAGGATCAACATTCGCATATTTCATGCTTCCCAATGCAAAACTAATTTTTCAAATAAGACTAATAGTTACAGAGATATGATGTCCACAAGCGCAAAGACGGACAGTCAGGCTAATAACATAAGCACGATCTTTTTTTAAAAAAAGACGTGCTAAAAAGGTGGAGGAGAGCTTGCTCGGATTTTTGAAGTTTCGGATTTTTGAAGTTTCGGATTTTTGACGTTCGGATTTTTTGATTCTCTACTGTACTACGTGTTGTCACCGAAACACCGTTTTTTGTGGGGAAAACGAAGGGCTGAAATGATCGCTTCTAAAATCATATATTTCGGCCGTTATAAAGCTAATTTTCCCTGAAATTTCCACCCTTCAATTATCTAAACAGTTAGAAATCAATACATTTCTGAGAATTTTCATGTTTTAGAACAGGAAAGCAAACTTGTGATGTGCAGTACAGGTGAAAATCATTACAGTGCTTATAATATACAGTATATAATGCTGTTGTGCGTTATAAAATTTGCTTTTCATGAATCGATGATAAAAGACGCAAAAGGTATTACACTGTTTGTTTTTTTAGCACGTCTTTTGTAAAAAAAAGATCGTGCTTCTGTCATCGGTTTGTCTGTCAGTCCGTCAGTCCGTCCGTTCGACTGTACCCACGATATCTCTGCAACTATTAGTCCGATTTGAAAAATTCTTTTTGCATTGGGAAGCTTGAAATATGCAAATGATGATCCTTTATGTCGTTTTTTTTTACGATGTACATTTCGCCGCTAGAGGGCGTAAATGCAGATAATGTCGAATTCAAAAATACGTTTTATTCCACACATTTGCTTCTAAACATCCGATTGAAAAAAATATTTTATCTTTCGATTCCATTTATGTCGAAGAGTATTTAAAATATAGTTACTTTTTTCAAATTACGCAGAGATTTTCCGCTAGGGGGCGTAAAAGTAAATTACATTTTTCCCGATAACTCTTCTTCTAAAACTCCGATTTGAAAAACATTTTTTTCAGCGGATACATCTCCCAATGGAAAATCTTTTGCATATAATACCAAAGTTTTGGTAAAGAATACTTTGGCCACCAAGGGGCGTAAGAATTAATTTTTGCTTCTGATGTATTTGCCATAAAATCTGAGCTTCTAAAATCTCGATTGAAAAAATTCTTTCGTGGACTGATGTCACTCACATCGATGAACCTTTTCGGAATATTTTCTTCTTAAAATATTACACAGTTTTTCGCCAGGGGGCGTAGATGTACATCTTATTTTTGTCAATATCTCTACTTCTAGGAGTCCGATTTAAAAAATGTCTTCTTTGTTGCATAGTGTTTTCGGTTTGACATGTTTTTCACATAATTTCAAAATTTTCAAGTAATTCATAGACTTTACGCTAGGGGCCGTAGCGGTAAATTGCGTTTCCCCCTATATCTCTGCTTCTAAATCTCCGATTTGAAAAATTCTTTCTGCACCAGATACAGCTCCTGATAGGAAATCGTTTGCACATAATTTCTAATTTTTGTAAAAAAATAGTTTGGCCACCAGGGGCGTAAATCTTAATTTACGCTTCTGTTGTATTTGCAGCAAAATATGAGCTTCTAAATTCTCGATTGAAAAAATCATCGCTGGCAACCGATACTACTCATGTTGACAAACCTTCAAGAAACATTTACTTCTTTAAATAGTGCATGGTTTCTACGCCAGGGGCGTAGATGCATATCTTACTTTTGTCAATATCTCTACTTCTAGGAGTCCGATTTAAAAAATTCCTTCTTTGTTGGATAGTGTTTCTAGTGTGACATGTGGTTCTTATAATTTTAAAAATTTCAAGTAATTCATAGATTTTCCGCTAGGAGGCGTAAATGTAAATTGCGTTTCCCCCTATATCTCTGCTTCTAAATCTCCGATTTGAAAAATTCTTTCTGCACCACATACAGCTCCTGATGGGAAATCGTTTGTACATAATTTCTAATTTTTGTAAGAAATGGTTTGGCCAACAGGTGGCGTAAGCCTTAATTTCCGCTTCAGTTGTATTTGCAGCAAAATATGAGCTTCTAAAATCTCGATTAAAAAAAAAAGTTTGTTGACCGATACTACTCATGTCGACAAACCTTTTAGTTAACTTTTCTTCTTAAAAAATGCATGGTTTCTACGCCAGGGGCGTAGATATATATCTTATTTTTGTCAATATCTCTACTGCTAAGAGTACGATTTGAAAAATTCCTTCTTTGTTGGATAGTGTTTCCGATGCGAAATGTTCTTCCTATAAATTCAAAATTTTCAAGTAAATCATAGAATTTCCGCCAGGGGGCACAATGGTAAATTGCGTTTTCTGCATTATTTCTGTTCCTAAAGCTCCGATTTGAAAAATTCTTCCTGTATCGCATACAAGACCTGATGGAAAATATTTTTCACATAATTTCTTATGTTTGGTAAAAAATGGTTTAGCCACCAGGGGTCATAAGCGTTAATTTCTGCTTCTAAAGTATTTGTTGCAAAATCTGCGCTCCTGAAAACTCGACTAATTTTTTTTTCTTGGACCGATACCCCTTATATGGATAAACCTTTTTAGAATACTTTCTTCCTAAAATAATGCATGGTTTTCCCACCAGGGGACGTAAAGTCACATCTTATTTTTATCGATATCTGTGTTTCTAAGTGTTCGCAAGCTCACGATTCCGTTTACAGCAATATCTGAGGGATTAAAAACCCGATTGAAAATCTTCTTTCTTTGGTCAGATCTATTGTTTTCCATACCGGTTCCATGACTTTGAATAGCTCTGATAAATTTAATTTGTGTCAGAACGGATTCAAAAGACGTGCTTATTACACCCGAAAATTTGGTGTCATTTTTCTTGTTTAGGTTTGTCTATGTTTTCTATCTATGCACGTATCTAACTGTAAAATTTTTTTTTTCTTCCCTCGGTGGTTTTCCAGACGAAGTAAATTTTTATCAAAAGCAAATTATTAATGGAATGAGAAAAAGAGCGATATGATGTATGACTTATTCAAATTAACAGAGAAAACTCGAAAGCAGTTCCTCTTCACTTTTGTATTTTTCTCTGTTTATGGGGAGTAATGCAGGCTTTGGGCTTTTTCTGAACATAAAGGTACGACAGTGAATTCCACTGAGGAAAAACTGCTATGGTAATAAAAAAATTTAGAAGCCTCTTCAAGGGGAATTGTCAGGATTAGAGGAAAATGTAAATAACTTAAGCAAAAATGGAAAGTAGCTTCTTTCATAAATTTAGTACAGCAAAATAAAAACTAAGAATTATCCAAAGTCGTTTCTTTATCTAATTTCAAGAGCTTCTCAGGAAACATGTCAACAGTCTTATCCTTCTGTTTTTGCCATTAAATATATGGTAAATGAATGCCTTCCAGTTTAGAAACGCATTCTACTGTATGCTGCTTTTCAATTCGTTAAAAAAACCGCTGTCACCAGAAGCCCATGAAAAAATCTCTCATTTCAGTTTTACTGATGCTTCTGATAAATATTGCATTTGTTTATCCTTTTTGATCTGAGATCTTTGTTTTTATTGCACTTCCATCCTTGCATTTTTTTTCATTTATGAAAACTTAGGAGTGTTGACTGCAAAGTGAAATTACTGTGAAACCTCATAAAATAGAAAAAAGTGCTTTCTCCTGAATATATATCACAGCAGAAATTTTCTGAAAAGCTTTGCATTAAATTATTCAGCATATGAGTATGCTATAAGAGATTAAGATGTTTAAATTATTTGTAATGATTCAATTGAAATGTCAGACAACCTTAAAACAAATAAGGAGGAATTCCTTTGCTAATATTATTTGGAGTAAATCCAAATACATTTCGGATTGAATAAATCAATTTACGTAGCTTTAGTTTCGCCATCATTTTTTGATAAGTGACTACGCAAGAGCTGCCCAGACAAATTAAAACTAGTTTTTTTTTGTCTTTTCTAAAAATGAACCTCTGTGTGTCTCGTACAATCTGCACTTAATTTTTGAGAAAAAGTTCCAAATGGTTGTTGCACTGAATTATTCAACTTGTTAGTTTGTTACTACGATTTGAATACCACGTGTGGAACCCCGTAAACAAACATTCTAACCTAAAGAGTCAACAGGAATGCGGAAATGTAAGAATCTCGGTTACTGATTTTTTTTCTCTTCATCGAAACTCGAAGTTTTCTTCTCAGCCGAAATTGATTCCGGAGTCTCTATCTCTCTTTTCAAGCATATAATTTTTGTGCGCTACATCAGCTGCATGCTTGTATTATTTCCATGGTTTTAGCGAAGGCGTCATACATCATTAACTGACATCGTCTGTCTGTCTAAATCCCTTTCTTTTCTCTTTCCAAACTTAAAAGTAGCTGTGTTCAATGACTGCAGCTGGTAAATCACAAACTTACCTTATGATACTCTAAATTAAACATCTTTTGCATTTCTTGTCTTTGGTAATTTGGTATTACTTATGCTAGTGCACCACATAGAACTGGGAGTACAATAACTGATTATCATTTTCAAGATTCGTACAAAATAAGATATGTTTTATTCTCGTTAAATATTTTTCAATCTCGATGAATTCGTAGTTGGGTACCCTGACAACAGATCAAATGCAATTACGTCGTCAAAAGCTACAGATAAGAAAAAATGTGTTGAGTCTTCTGGAGACCAAGGCTACGTTGCTTAACTGTAAAAAAAATTCTGAAATTCACGGACAAGTTTCTGTCATTTCTTTCGTGGATTAATGAACATATTTCTGATACAAACGTTTCCGTGAAATGACGGAAAGGAACCTGAAGTTAAGGGATTTTTCATACCACGGGAAAATTCTTATATTGACGGTAAATTACCGTTTTAAATATCTGTTAACGGAAAATTTCTGAATTTTCTCAAACCTGTCAGCAATTCCTTTTGTGTATCAACGTAAAATCTCCGTTCTCACCTTCTCCGTATTCGTATGACGAGAAATTGCCGGTAATAGGAGCGATTCGTGATAATTCTTGAGATTTGATGAACTTTCAAATTTCAATCGTTTGCCGAATTTTGAAGTTCCTAAGCGAGATCGGATATTGTGGATAGCATATCTTCTGAATATTTTGTTTATTGTGGCAGAGGATATTTATTCTCCGCTCCTCCAATTTGTGCGCCAGCTATTATGTATTATGTTACTGCGAGAAACTGGGTACCTAAATTATTATTCAGGTGATTGTACACTGGTGTGCAAAAATTAAGGACGAAGAGGAGAAATTAGCATAAGAGCGGATCGAGCAGGCAGAATGGACCTAAAGACCACTCAGGAGATAAACTAGGGTCCGGTACGGTAGGGCGTGCGCATATATGCAGCATGACGTAAGGGGGGGTCGGAAGGATATAAAGAACACGGGTGGTGTACGCTCAGCAATTCGGTGAAAGCTATTGCACGGTGTACATCGGTTTGAACGACTTCGAGTTGCTGCCACCGTGTGATATGGCCAACAGGCAATCCGGCAGACGACATCTGGATGACTTTACCCGAGGTCGCGTCATTGGGAAGTTGGAAGAAGGTCGAAGTGTGGCTAGTATGGCCGAGAAGTTCGGGATCGCTCACAGCATCGTTTCAGGCGCTTGGAGAGCATTTCAATCGACAGAAACAGCTGTCCGAGAGTTTATCAGTGGTCGTCTATGAGCAACCGTGGTGGCGGACGACCAGTATATTGTCCTACAGGCGAGAAGAGAAAGACGTCAGACAGCGGGAGAAATCGCAAGGCACATGCAACAGACAACTGGACGTCCGTTATCGCGTTTTACCGTTACCAGGAGGCTGCACAAAGGTGGTCTATTTGCACGACGATCAGTATGGTGTGTGCCATTAACGCATGCTCATCGGAGACGGCGATTTCTGTGGTGCCAGGAACACAAGAACTGGACACATCAGCAATGGGGTCGAGTTCTCTTTAAGGATGAGAGCCGATTTAATCTGACGAGCGATTCTACACTTATACACATCTGGAGAGAGCAGGGAACGCGCAATCACATCTCCAACATCATCGAAAGGGACCGGTTTGGAGGTGGCGGAGATTTCGTTTGGGGTGGTATCATGCTTGGTAGCCGTACTGACCTCCACATCTTCTAAAGAGCTTCAGTCAGTGGTGTCCGCTATTGTACCGAGGTTCTCCTGCCTCACATGCGTCTGTTTAGAGGTGCTGTGGGTCCTGAGTTCCTCTTCATGGACGACATCGCTACACCTCATCGTACAGAGGCTGTCGCAGAGCTGTTGGAGAGCGAAGATATTTAACGCATGGATTGGCCTGCGAGGTCCCCGGACCTAACTCCAATCGAACACGTGTGGGACCTTCTCAAGAGACGCTTGGAAGCACGTCACCAGCCGCCAGCAACGATTCCGCAGCTGCGATTGGCGCTACAAGAGAAACGGGCCACGATGCCTCAACAGCTCTTTGACATCCTCGTCCTCAGCATGGACAGACGTTGTAAATCCTGCAACGAAGTCAGGAGTGATCATATCCCCTACTAAAGACTGGATTTTTCTTGGCAGCTGCCTGTCACATGGACGTTTCTGTCTTCTGTCCAGTTGTGCTCGAAGCTACCTTTTCAATAAAGTGCCTTTGTATCCTTTGGATTCCTTGTTTGGACGGTTTTGCTCACTTGTCCCATATCCGTACATCTTAGGCAACTTATGGTGTGATTTGAGTCGATGTCCAGTTGTGCTCGAAGCTACCTTTTCAATAAAGTGTCTTTGTATCCTTTGGATTCCTTGTTTGGACGGTTTTGCTCACTTGTCCCATATTCCTACATCTTGGGCAACTTATGGTGTGATTTGAGTCGATGTCCAGTTGTGCTCGAAGCTACCTTTTCCATAAAGTGTCTTTGTATCCTTTGGATTCCTTGTTTGGACGGTTTTGCTCACTTGTCCCATATTCTTACATCTTGGGCAACTTATGGTGTGATTTGAGTCGATGTCCAGTTGTGCTCGAAGCTACCTTTTCAATAAAGTGTCTTTGTATCCTTTGGATTCCTTGTTTGGACGGTTTTGCTCACTTGTCCCATATTCTTACATCTTGGGCATCTTATGGTATGATTTGAGTCGATGTGGAGCACTTCTGCACGACGTTACATTCGAAAAACCGTCTCATCCTAAATTTTCGCACGCCAGTGTATAATGTATATTTATCGGTCTTTGGACCCCTTAAGACAAAAGCTATTGAAAGTATCATTTTTCTAAGGACTTAGTATGTTAAACAGTCACTAAGTTGTGCTCCCAGCACAACTCAGTTTTGGAATTCTCTACCTCATGATCTTACAATAATAAATATTATAACAAAGTAAATTTGTCCGTCATTGCTATTTACGCCGGGCATCGGACCCGGTCCCCTCATTCCGGAATAAGTCGGTCTCTCAACTGAACTACGCAGACGTATGTTCTAGCTTCTATTTGACTTTATCTCATGTGCGTCCTGCGGTACAGGCACGCCAAATCTCCACACCCCCTTCCCTCGAAAGAGGGCCGGGGGCATGTCCCACGGGTCAGCCGGGACCATGTGTCGCTGTAGGCAGTCATCCCATGAAGAATGTACATTTGAGAAATCCCAGTCAATTTGGTGTGTGAAACTTAACATCACAGACATTTATTTTTCGAAGCGCTGAAGAAGGGATTCTTATTTTTCATACCTCGCCATGTGGAAAGAACATCACACCATTGCGAGAAATCTAACAGGCGGGAAATTTGGGAGAAAATACGACGAAGTAAATTTCTCGATCATCTTTGTCCACGCCGGCATCGAAACCGGGTTCCCTCACTCCGGAGTAAGTCACTCTCCCAACTGGGCTACGCGGACGTATGCTCTCGCTGCTATCTGCCTTTATCTCATGTGCGTCCTGCGGTGCAGGCACGTCACAATATTTTCAATCTGTTTAAAAAAATTAAAACTTTACATTCTGGGACTACTAAGAATATAAAAAGAAGGAAATAAATTAATAGGAAAATTGAAATAATAATTGTGAAAAAAAGGGGGGGGGGAGGTGAAAAGTGATTAAAAGACCAAAAGGATACATAAGCATAGGAAAAATGGTAACCGGACGACAAAGTAGTAAGGAAGTGGGGAAAGTTGGGAGGAGGAAGGGTAAAACAGTAATGGGAAACAATTTTACTACTACTAATTTCAACTAATACCTTTGAATGTTATGCGCCATACCTTGAGATGTAACTCTGACTTGCCTACATTTGTGTAGGGAGATCAGGGCCTTGTCACGACTCCTGTGACCTTTTCCCATATCTTCCTTGCTCTTACATTTACTTACACTGTTGTTGTGTCACATTGCATTTTGTTTTCATATAACAGCTAAATAAATTGAATTCAATTCAATTGAACCTTCTGAAATTATAGTATTATTTGCTAGAGTGAGCATTCTGTTCTCGCAAAAGTAAAGAATGCTAGTGCATTCTTGTCTCGAAGTACATTATTGTTTACGACAGTGTGTGCAACCTTGCTTAGACTCTGCTGAATTGTAGAAAGTACGCTATAAAAAATTTTCGAAATTGACGAGCCACTTTCTGTGGTTCCTCTCGTGATTTTCTGATACAACCTTTTCCGTGAAATGACGGAAATAAACCTAAATGTCACGGATTTTTCGTAAACTGGAAAAATTCTGAATTTTCAGTTGCCTTTTCGCAATTTCTTTAGTGAAAAAGTGATAACCAAAAAACGCCGTTACGACTTTTTACGTATCGAAAAATTTTCAGTAACAGAAGCGATTTCTGGGAATACTTGAGGTTCGATTAATTGTTAAATTTCAATCGTCTGTCGAAGGATCTGATTTTGAATACTTGAGGTTCGATTAATTGTTACACTTCAATCGTCTGTCGAAGGATCTGAATTTGAATACTTGAGGTTCGATTAATTGTTAAATTTCAATCGTTTGTCGAAGGATCTGATTTTAAATACTTGAGGTTCGATTAATTGTTAAATTTCAATCGTCTGTCGAAGGATTTGATTTTTAATACTTGAGGTTCGATTAATTGTTAAATTTCAATCGTATATCGAGGGATCTGATTTTGAATACTTGAGGTTCGATTAATTGTTAAATTTCAATCGTCTGTCGAAGGATCTGATTTTGAATACTTGAGGTTCGATTAATTGTTAAATTTCAATCGTCTGTCGAAGGATTTGGACATTGTATATTGTGGCACAGGGTATTTCTTCTTCGCTCCTCCAATTTGTGCGCCAGCTATTATATATTCGGTTACTGCAAGAAACCGTGTATCTAAATTATTATTCAGGTGATTATACAATGTCTATGTATCAGTCTTTGGATCCCTTAAGACAAAAGCTATTGTAAACATCAAGAGTAGATTTCATATTTAGGAGTTTTGTGAAATAATACTGTAAAACAGTACACTTCACCTTTTTGTTAAAAATAATTAAAACTTATTGTCAGTTTAAAAATATCTCATGTTCCAAAGCATTATGTTGCTCCGAAAAATCAGGATGAAAAAAATATTTATTTGTAATACGTCTTTCTAAAGAAGAAATAAAATTAAACGTACTAAAAAAGTAACAAGCTCCAACAAAAAATAAAATGACTAAATCTCTCGCATTAATGACAAAAAAACCAAACAAAAAACGAGTTAGTAAAATCATGCAATGCATTGATTAAGATATGCTTTTAAACATACCAGAAATCCTTACTAAAGTTATGAGGATAAAGGCTGTGGAATAGATCTCGTTCCTGTGATCTGACCTTTGACCCAATTTCGATGTTAGACAGAATTGGTTCAGTGTACCTCCGAAACAACATACTAAAGTTTTGTCGCAATAGAAGCATTTTTAGTCAAGTTATGAGGATAGTGGCTGTGGAATAAATCTCGCTCATGTGCCCTGACCTTTGACCCCATTTCGATGCTATTCTACAGAATCAGTTCAGTATACCTCCAGAACAACATGATAAAGGTTTGTCGCAATCAAATAATTTTTACGTAAGTTGTGATGCATAAGTACGATGGAAGGAATCCCGCTCCTATGTCTTGACCTTTGATCCCATTTCGACCATTTTCAAATGGGTTCCTCCCCAGGGTGTCCTCTACTACATCCTAAAATTGCATCGAAATCGACCCATTTCTGCGCGAGTTATCGTGTGGACGGGCGGACAGACAGAGAAACAGACAGGTAGACGGACAAAGCTGGAGCATATACGCTTCTTCAATCTAAGGTTGGAAAGTGTAAAAAAACACATCATCGCGCAATTAGTTTTACCATGTACGTGATTCAGATTCTTGAGATATTCTGGCTCGGTAGTTAAGACACGCGTTATTTTTTCTTTGAACCAACCCAAACGATGTCGGTTTGATCCCTACCTCTGCGAAATGATTATCTGGTGTAACGGATGCAAAATTCAGCTCCTTCGATTTGTGAAATTTCTGTATAAATAAGGAAAACTTGAAACGCAGTTTTCTGAAAGAAACCTAATTTCTGACTGCGAACAATCAGTGAAAATAAAGGTTGAAAAAACGGATACTGATAAAAACATAAATTTTGTTAGATTAAAGAAGCGTATATGCTCCAGCTTTGTCCGTCTATAAGTCTGACTCTCTGTCTTATTGGCAACTTTGTTGCGTGGAATTTTCAAAACATTTTCGTGCGTTCACACTACTTATTTTTACAGTGTAAGTTATTCTGTATACGACTGCGTGGTGTGCTTACTGGATGTAAATAAAAAGAGGTTCTGTTGTAAGTACGAGTCGTTTCTTAAACTGGCCATTATCTAGAAGTGCATATTTAGTTCTTCATTGTCCAGTTAATAACTTTTAAGTTACACCGGATTTCAGCGTGCGGTCTCGTTGCATCTATACATCTGTACGGGGTCTAATGCATACCGTTTGTCGCATTTTCTATACTGTAAAAAATAAGAAGTGTAAATTCACAGAAAATTTCCGAAAATAAACTGCAGCAACGTTGCCGGTAGGTATCCATCCGTCTTTATCAGAAATTTCCGTTTTTAAAAGTGCCTGTTCATTTTAACTTCCACATTTTCACAGAAATTCCGTTTATTTCAGAAAAGTTCATTTCTGGTTTTTCCGTATTTAACCCTTTAATGACCATGGCTCTAAAATCTAGTATCACTCTAACTACTAAAACGCCCGAAACTGCCTGTTGTTTCACTTCTTTGTTTAGCAACAACAATTGTGGCTCCTGCTGATCTCTCCTAGGTCGTGCAGATTTAAAGAACATGTAAGGGGAGGAAATCTGACTCACTCTAGACAGGCGTTTCGGGAAGCTATGGTCGTTTGTATGTACGGGCGTTTTAGTCGTTAAAGGGTTAAACTGAAATTCCTCTGTGCATCACTTAACCCAGATAATCCTCCCGGTGAGCTCAGGATCGAACACCCGACGCGCCACGACGTTGTAGCGCGCCGTACAGGGAACTTGCGCTTTTACCAACTGAGCCAAAAACGCTCGGGAACGGGACTCTGGTACATCGCAAAGCGTTCCGCGACAAATAAATTTTGTTTATTGTCATTAATGTGAGTGATTTAGTCATTTTATTTTCTGGAGGGGGTTATTATTTCTCTGAAAACAGGTTTGTAATTTTTTTTCCCCTATAGGAGGACTTTTCAAAAATTAAGCATTTTTCATCGTGGTTTTTTGAAGCAACAAAATGCTTTGCAACATTATTTTTTTAAACTGACAATGACTTTCATTTATCTTTAAAAAAGGTGAAATGTACTTTTTTCAGCATTATTTCACACAAAAAACTAAGTATAAAATTTACTGTTGATAGCTATAATAGCTTTTGTCTTAAGTTGTCCAAAGACTGATACACATACATCGTATCTGTACAATAAGTACCCGGTTTCTTGCAATACTACATTATATAATAAGTAGCTGGTACACCAAATAGGGGAAAGGAGAAGGAATATCCTGTGCTACAGAAAACAAACAAAATCTATGCGATATGCTATCCACAATATCTGATCTCGGTACGGAACTTCAAAATTCCGCAGACGATTGAAATTTGAAAGTTAATCAAACCTCAAGTATTTCCACGAATCGCTATTATAAGCGGAAATTCCGCGTCATAGGGATACGAAAAAAATGAGAACGGAGATTTTCCGTTAATATACGAAAGGAACTGCCGAAAGGATTCTGAAAATTCCGAATTTTCCGTTAACACACCTCTAAAACGGTAATTTATCGTCACTATAAGAAAAAACTCCGGAAAGGTTTCTGAAAATTCAGAATATTCCCGTGGCACGAGAAGTGTGTTAAATTCAGGTTTTTCCCAGTCATTTCGCGGAAAAGGTTGTATCAGAAACATGCTTCGTTAATTCCCGAAAGAAGTGACGGAAAGTTGCCCGTGAATTTCAGAATTTGTTTTACAGTGTATCTAGAGTATGAAGCTATCGGAACAGCCAATTCTTTTCCAGTTCTCCAGAGTTGAATCACGTTGCTCGCGTTCCATCTGCAGGCGAAACTATCCATGTCAACCAGTCAGCAAGCGCACAAGTACGGGCTGTTGACACTTTGGTCCCACCCATAACTGAGACATAAAAACATAACTACACATTGAGGGCAAAATCCCGTTGGGGTTATGTCCTCAATGTCCATGTATGTTGAAAATTTTTACTGGATGATGCCAATTTTAACTGGTGGTTTTAGTGATGCAAATTTTAACTGGTGGTTTTTGAGATGCCAATTTTAACTGGGGGTTTTCGTGATTGGCTGGTTCCTTTAGTATCAGGGGCGCCATATATGGCTATTCCTCGAATGAATAATTTAAGATATTGGCTGTTATCCTCTTCTTTGTTTTTGCTTGTTTTGTCCTCAATGACGGAGAGAGGGGTGGGGACTGGGTTTTTTTGCAATTTTCTGTCAACTAGATCTGGTCACCGTCCCCATCTTCCTCGCTTCTATCGCTACCGCCTCCTCAAAACCGTTTGTCTGGGGTTATGCCCTCGTTTATCTGTGAATCTTGGATGCATTCTGCCGTTAACTGAGGGATTGTGAGCTTACTGTTGTAGCGAACAGAAAGTTAAAACTGGCGTTCATTTGTACTCACAACCAACAAGAGTCTTCCGCTTTCGCGCATGTTGGGTAAATGCGAATACCTCTTCGGGACAATTCAACTATACCTTCACCATGGGTCCTCGAGTATCTAACAACACGTGCTATTGCTGCGATGCTGGCCATCACCTACCGCGTGCGGATGACAATTCAAACTTCTACAAGTCGTTTCCTTTCCCCATTGCACGGGCTTCGCACCAGGAGAACTGACACTCTTTGCCTCTGCCCACTACATGTGTTCCGTACCGATCTGTAAAAAATTCGTAGGTGAGGACTATGCTTTTACTCGTGGAGGCAAAGGTTGCCATAATGATAGTGCAATAATGGGTATCTGTTAATATCTCTTTCACGGTAAGTCTGCAAAAAAATCAGTTTGCGGCATTTACTTTGCATGGAAACTTGAAATCCATAGATAATATTTTCCATTTTCATCTGCACAGATATTTCTGTCTATATGACAGACCCATGTAGTTCAAAGAAAAGCGCAAGGTAATACGTAAATAAATTAAAGTTCCTTTGTATCAACAATCATCTTAGTACGTACGGGACTTTTGCTGCATTACTTATTTTCATAATAACTAGAAAGATTTAGGGTATTTTCGTCGCATAAATTAAAAAAGGACGGCTATTATTTTTTGTCTTCTTAATTACACAGTGTCGAAAAATAGAGTAGTGGAGGAATACGTTACAGAAGAAAAGAAATGCGCTTTTAAGTTCTGTGTTCTGAAAAAAAACAAAAAAATCAAAAACCAAGGAAAGGTCATTTGGGTTTTTCACTTGTCGTACAAGCTTTTAAAAGAGTAGAAGTCTGGAAGAGAAAAACGTCTTTGTAAAGCAAAATCTCGTGAAGGCACACACAAAAAGCAGCATTTTTTAGAGATAGCTTTCTGAAAGCTCTATGAGTGCTGCTAATGTTATCCGTAAAAGCTTATTACTCGCAGTCGGCTGAGAGAGTTCAGACGCTGTTACTGAGGTGTGCCAACAAAAGCTGTTGGTGACATGATGCAACAAGAAAGATGACACCGAATTTTTGGTTGTACGGTTGTAATGAACACGTCTTTTGAAACCTTTGCGGCAGGAAAAATATATTTAATTGCAAATTTTTAAAAGATGAAAAAAAATCAGGAGAAGAAAATGCACCAGCACTATCTGGAAGGAACTACCCATAATTTAAAATGCATGATATGAACAGGGGTTTTAATAAAACGTGGAACTGGTATAAAAAGCAACCGGATTTCTACATTCTATAAAATATTCAGAAATAGCTACTACCGGCTGACAAGTATGTAGCGAAAATTAACAAATTGTGCCCAAAATGTTTCCCATAGCGGAAGAAAGATATCAGGAAGAAATGTGTTTTCAAATTGAACAGGTATGAGTGATGTAAATAAAAGTACTATACAAATTAATGTCCGCTAGCGGAAAAGCATTGGGTTACTTAAAGAAGAACATTCCTTCCATGATACTCTTCACAACGAACAGTATCCTGCCGAAACATATTTTTCTAAGGTAATTTTAGAACCGAATTAGTTCTTTGAAATACACAATGGAGTCACATGCCACCTCCTACTTTTGACGTCAACAGCGCGTAGCCAATGAAAGAAGGCACGTGACGAGAGCTGGCTTGGAGGGTATATAACGTGTACTGTAGGCAATCTGAAAACATATCACTAGTTGCTGTCATGGATAAAAAGAGCGATTTATCAGATTTGCAAAAAGGGATGATTATCGGCTTTCGGGCCAAGGGCGGCAGTATTTCTGAAATAGCGCAGTTTCTGAACTGTTCGCGTGCTGCTGTGGTTAAAGTGAATTGTGATTGGAGAAATGGCATCATTGCAAATAAGTGACGTTGAAACTGCACAGCCCCACGTGCCATTGATGTGAGAGGTGAACGTAGGCTTCGAAGGTGTGTGAGGGCCAATCGACACGCTACAGTGGAGCAACTCACTGGCTGAATGAACCAGGGGGCTAACGGAAGTGTGTCTAAAACCATAGTTCAGCAAACCCTGTTGCGTATGGGGCTCCGAAGCAGACTGATGGTCACTGCACCTATGCTAACGAAGGTGCATCGGCAGAAAATAGTTACATTTGCACGGCAGTATCGGAATTGGACCTCCGCTGATTGGCAAAATATTTCCTTCTCTGATAAGCCACATTTTCTGCTTCATCGAACGTATGGAAGCGAGAAACATCGGAGAACAAACACTCTTCAACCATTGTTGGAAGAACACAAGCTGGTGTTGCAGCATTATGGTCTGGTGAATATTTTTGTGGGACTAGCGGGGTCCACTCATACCTGTGGAAAGCACTATGGACCGAATTCGTTAAGAATCCATCTTTGCAGACCACGTACATCCATACATGCTGATTGTCTTCCCTGGGGCGACTGGGATCTTCCAGCACGACACTGCGACGTGCTACACAGCTGGAAACGCCCGTGAGTAGTTGGAAGAATACGATGAATACTTCAAAGTACTTCCGCGGCACCCCGATTCCGCAGACTTAAACCCAATTTAGCATCTGTGGGACCACCTCGATCGTGTTGTTCGCTCTACGGAACCTCCACCACACATCCTCCAGCAACTGTCGGATGCGCTGCAGTCAACATGACTCCACGTATCTGTGAACACCTTCCAGCACCTTATTGATTCACTCCCAGCCCGTCTAGCTGCCGTCCGCGCTGCTCACGGCGGTTACTCTGGATATTAGCTGGCGGTCACAATAATGTGACTCGACCGTGTATAAATTTAAGCTGACGCTCCAGGAAGAAGAATTGTAAAAAACGGAAAAAATAGAAAATATGCTAGAACTATCTTTTTTAGCAAAGATATGTTAAAGAAAAATAATTTTTCAAATACATCTCGTACAAGCAAAGACATTAGGGGAATTTCCCCTCCCCCAGTTGAAAAAAATATCTAAAGAAGATATTGTTTCGCATTTTTACTCTGGCGAATGGCATTAAATAAAACAGAAATTTGACAATAGTTTTATTAGATGCGGATATACGGTTCCGAACATAAATGCACACTAACACCGCCTAGCGCCAAAACGAAGTACCAAAAAACCTACGAATGCATGTAAGGTATTCCAAGTGGTGCATGGTATGCGACGATAAAATAATTTCTTAAATCGGACTTTTAGAAGCAGATATATTTTAATATGACTTTCAGAAGCAAAAATATCGAGAAAAGCAGATTGAACCTTTGATCTTTATAGCCAGGAAAGTGTACATTTTGTCGGGCATTAAGTGCACACAAAATTTCCCGTGGTTAGTATACCGAAAAATGATATTTTCACTCGGATGTTTAGACGCGCAGATATTGCTGCAGATATTCTGTAAACGGAAACGTGAACTCATGCCATCTAGTGGCAAACTTGTGCGATAAGAAAAATTTCAAATTACGTATATGCAAAACATCTCCCATTGGAAACGCTCTCCAATTCTACAAATGGTATTAAAAGTAAAGTATAATGCACATACAACAACGTCATGTCGAAAATCCGTGCGTCTTTTTACGCAGCAGCTATTCTCAAAACGTTTTTTGTAGTAAGCGGTATCTTAGCACAAAAGATCTTCATTAAGTGACTTTGCAGAAACATAGATATTGCTGCAAATACATCAGAAGTAGAAATATGAATTTATACGCCCTGGTTGTAAAACCGTTCTTAAACAAAAATTAGACATTATTAGCAGAACAATTCCAGTCAGTACTTTTACGAGATGCAATAGAAAAAAAAGATTTCAAACTTTTAGAAAACCAGATAGCGCGTAAATCGAAATTTAACTTTACGTTTTCTAGGGAAAAACTGGGCATTACTTGAAAACAAGTTAGTAAAATCGTGCAATGCATTGATTCTGATATGCTTTCCAACATAACAGAAATCATTACTCAAGCTATTACTCAAGTTATGAAGATAATGGATGTGGAACAAATCTCGCTCCTGTGATCTGACCTTTTACCCCATTTCGATGATATTAAATAGAATTGGTTCAGTGTACCTCCGGAACAACACATTGAAGTTTTGTCGCAATAGAAGCATTTTTAGTCAAGTTATAAGGATAATGGCTGTGGAATAAATCTCGCTCCTGTACCCTAACCTTTGACCCCATTTCGATGATATTAAACAGAATTGGTTCAGTGTATTTCTGGAACGACATGATAAAGTTTTGTCGACATCGAAGCATTTTTACATAAGTTATGACGTATAACGGCGATGGAATGGATCCCTCTCCTAATGTCCTGACCATTGATCCCATTTCGTCCATTTTCCATAGGGTTCGCCCCCAGTCGTCCTCTACCACAAAATAAAATTTCATCAAAATGAAACCATTTTTACGCAAGTTATGACGCATAAGGGCAATGGAATGGATTCCTCTCTTGTGTCCTGGCATTGGACCCCATTCCGTCCATTTTCAATAGGGTTCGTCCCCTACCACATACTAAAAATCATCGCACTCGAATGATTTTTACGCGAGTTATCATGCCGACAGACAGACGGCCAGACAGACAGGCAGATGGACAAAGCTGTAGCATATAAGCTTCTTCAAACAACGGTTGCAAAGCGTAAAAATGAAACAACTCAAAATTGTCTTCGTTACAAATGGTATTGAAAGCAAGAAGTAATTTTGCAGTCGTTTATTTAGAAGACATTATATGGAATAAAATGGATTTTGCATTCGATAGAAGCTGCATTTACTCCCTCTAGCGGCGAAGTTATTCATCGGACAAACAACAACCGAACAGCAGGAATCACCGTTCACGCCTTTCAGGTATCTCAATGCAAAGAACATTTTGCCAATATGACTACGAGTTGCAGCGATACGGTAACAAAACTGGCGGATGAAATTACTGTAAGCACGTCCTTTTTTTAACTCAGACGTGCTAAACACATAGTAACGTGGCAATGTTTTTCTTTTTTAGCACGTCTTTTGTAAAAAAAGATCGTGCTTCTGTTATCGGTTTGTCCGTCCGTCCGTCTGTACCTACGATATCTCAGCAACTATTAGTTCGATTTGAAAAAAATATTTCTTCATTGGGAAGCTTAAAATATGCAAATGATGATCCTTTATTTCGTTTTTTTTACGATGTACAATTTTGCCAGCAGATTGAGGCGTAAATGTAGCCGAGGTCGAATTCAAATATAGGTTTTTTTCCACATATTTGCTTCTAAACATCCGATTGAAAAAAAATTTATGTCTTTCGATTCCATTTATGTCGAAGAGTATTTTAGATACAGTTACTTTTTCAAATTAAGCACAGATTTTCCGCTAGGGGGCGTAAAAATAAATGACATTTTCCCCGATAACTCTTCTTCTAAAACTCCGATTTGAATTTTTTTTCTTCAGCGGATACATCTCCTGATGGACATTTTTGTGCATATAATTTCAAATTTTTGGTAAAGAATGCTTTGGCCACCAGGGGGCGTAAGTGTTAATTTTTGCTTCTGGTGTATTTGCCATAAAATCGTAGCTTTTAAAATATCGATTAAAAATTATTTCGTGGATTGATGCTACTCACATCGATAAACCTTTTCGGAATACTTTCTTCTTAAAATATTCCACAGTTTCTCCGCCAGGGGGAGTAGATGTACATCTTATTTTTGTCAATATCTCTACTTCTAGGAGTCCGATTTGAAAACTTCCTTCTTTGTTGGATAGTGTTTTCCGTGTGACATGTTTTTCATATAATTTCAAAATTTTCAAGTAATTCATAGACTTTTCGCAAGGAGGCGTAGCGGTAAATTGCGTTTCCCCCTATATCTCTGCTTGTAAATCTCCGATTTGAAAAATTCTTTCTGCACCGGATACAGCTCCTGATGGGAAATTGTTTGCACATAATTTCTGATTTTTGTAAAAAATTAGTTTGGCCACCAGGGGGCGTAAATCTTAATTTTCGCTTCTGTTGTATTTACAGCAAAATATGAGCTTCTAAATTCTGGATTGAAAAACCGTCGTTTGTTGACCGATACTACTCATGTCGACAAACCTTTTAGGGAAATTTTCTGCTTGAAAAAATGCATGGTTTTCCCACCAGGGGACGTAAAGTCACATCCTATTATTTTCGATATCTCTGTTTCTAAGAGTTCGTAAGCTCACGATTTGATTTACAGCAATATCTGAGGGATTGAACACCCGATTGAAAATCTTCTTTCTTTGGTCAGATCTATTGTTTTCCATACCGGTTCCATTGACTTTGAATAGCTTTGATATATTTAATTTGCGTCTGAACGGATTCAAAAGACGTGCTTATTACACCCGAAAATTTGGTGTCAACTTTCTTGTTTTAGAAGTGTCTTTTATATTCCTCACTAACATTTCATTCTCTGTAATGTTGGCCATTGGACCTCACTGCAAGCTTTTTGGTTTAAATTAGATATTTTCTTTATTTAGATTTTGACAATACTTATGGGTCTTCATTCTTGGGCACTTATCCCCTTACTAACAGCTAATGTTTCGATTAAGATTCAAAAAGAGGATCGCAAGAAACAACACAACGCTCAAATCCTATCTCCTTATCGAACTCCAATCAATGGTATGAAATGATCAAAAGCCTTTGTCACACATATCGCAATAACAGTAGAATTCAATTCAACATATACGAGGGGGTGCTGATATGTCTTTGGCTTTGTAACAAACACAACAAGCTACGAGAATGAAGCAAATAATTTACTCCACATATTCTTCCCTGAGCTCCACACGCTTAAGACTTTGGTCTTCTAAGTTTTTTAACCCATCAAAAAAATTTGTTTCGGTTGGGCTGGAAACCACCAATCTGCAGCTGCCGTGGCCTCTCAATTCTTGAAAATGTTTTTCCCTCGAGGTGTTTCTTCAGGTTAGAAATGAGATAGTAGTCCGAAGGGGCCAAATCAGCCGAGTAGGCCTAATGCTTTAGAATTTCAAAGCAAAGATCAGCCAATTTCTGCTCCGTAATTGCTACTTTGTGAGTAGAGGCATTGTCTTGAAGAAACAAGATCACCTTCAAAAGTTTGCCTGGATTTTGGAAACCAGTTGCTGCTTCAGTTTGTCGAGACATGCAACGCAATACTTCGCCGGAATGGGTGAACTCTTTCGCGGAAAATCTATTTACAAGCAAAAAATTCCATCTTTGTCCCAGAAGACAGACGCTAACACCTTGCTTGATGACTTTTGTATCTTGAACGTTTTCAGAAGCGGGGAACCATTGTGCTTCCATTTTTCCGATTGTTCTTTGGTCTCTGGAACTTATACTGTATATGGACCCACGTTTCACACATAATTACCAGACGGTTTAAAATTCCCATAGGATCGGTTCCAAATGGCTTGTGAAGCAATCACTCGATCATGTTTCTGGTCAGCATTGATACATTTGGAAATTCATTTGGCTGAGAGCTTTCTCATGTCTAAAATCTCGTGAAGAATATAGCATACTCGTTCTTGGAGTATTACCACGTTCTCTGCTATCGATTTAGTGGATATTCTTCGATCATCCAGGATCATGAAATAAATGGCATTTGCGTTTTTTGGAACACCGAGAAAAAAACTGTGTTTGAAACAACAAAATAGTTTTGTTGAGCTGTTTTGCCGATTTATTTTGTTGCTTTAGCCAAACTCCATCGGAATTGTTTTGTTGGCAACACAAAATTATTTCGTTCGGTGTATTTTCTAAATTCAACTATATGGAGGTGGCATTGACCTTACGCCAAAGTGCACGTGATAACTAGCTGCTCCGTACGCGCATTACCAGACTACCACTGACTAGAAGAATATCGTTTAGCGCTTAAGATTTCGTTTGGAATTATGGCTGACTACGAAATTTTAGTTGCGATCCGTTCCTGATCATTTGCACAACAGGTAATGATAAGAGTTGTAATTTATGTATAGAGCTTGATTTCATGTATAGGTTATATATACAGTGTGTTTCAAAATTCTTGCGGCAACCAAAGATTGCATAGTGATAGTACCCTGGAACACACGTTAAAAAAATTACGATTTTTTTGTCTAACCAGAAATGTCAATAACTTGTTTCATCAAAAAACTAAGGAAAACATTAAAAAATAAATCGGATTTAGAAACATGTTACACAAGCACCAAAATAGTGTCAATACATCGTTATGTCAATTACAAATCGTCCGTGAACATTCCAGAAGGTAATAAACTGACCTTCAAATGCTGAATTCGCAGATAAGAACGTACTCGAAATGACAGGTATATCCGAGTGGTTAGCGCGCCTATTTCCTAAACTGGAGATCTCCGGTTCGAATCCGCTGGGTGAGATATTTTTCTCTGGCTCTGAAAAATTTCCTCGTGACGTAACACCGTCGAAATTCATTTAAACACCAGTAGAAAGTAAATACGGCGGGTAAAAAGAAGATGGCGAACACTCCGGGTCGAAGGGCACCGGCTAGGTGTTGCCATCGTAAAAAAAGTTTAGGGACAAGTGGCCAAGCCACATAACTCTAAATTTTGTTGGAGCAAGAAATTACTGTGTCACGATAACAATATGCTTGCTTGCAGCAAAAAAACGTTTTGTCACGATAACAATACACGTTGTTGTATCAAACAAATTTTTAAAAATCGACCTAGGCATTTTGTTAAATGAACAAAAGGTTTTGTCATGATAACAATAAATTTTGTTGAATCAACAATAATTCTCAGCAAACTACATTTGTAAATTCAACAAACATTTTTGTTGACTGCATATCGTCAAAGGTTTTGGTTAATTCAACAATTTTTTTGCTGAATTAACAAAAACGTTTTTCTCAGTGAATTGTCACTTGAGTTGGTCTCCCAAAATGTTCTTCACCTTCAACGCTCAAATGTCCTGTCCTAATCCTAGCAACTCAGTTCTTGACTGGCACTTATCAGCTAACGTAACCGATATTTCAGCATAAATTTATTTGGTCTAGTTCACTTTTAGGAAAAGATATTTCATCACTGCTCGGCACCCTTTTGCGGTGAAATCTGTGCTGTTTTTAATCATTGTCACTTCAGACCTACAAAAACAAATGACATAATCAGGCTACAATTATTATATTTGGTCAGATACGTACATAAAAAATAAATTTTGATATGGCTAAAGTATACACTGAGAAAAAATAGTTTGTTTGAAACAAAAAAATAGCTTTGTCGGGCTGTTCTGTCGATTTAGAGTGTTCCTTTAGCTAAACTCCATCAGAATTGTTTTGTTGACAACACAAAACTATTTCGTTGGCTATATTTTGTTAATTCAACTAAACATGTTATCACGATAACAATACATATTGTTGGATCAAACAAATTCCCAAAAATCGACCAAGGAATTTGTTAAAGGAGCAAAACGTTTTGTCATGATAACAATAAATTTTGTTGAATCAACAATAATTTTCAGCAAAATACATTTGTAAATTCAACAAACATTTTTGTTGACTGCATATCGACAAAATGTTTTGGTTGATTCAACAATGTTTTTTTTTTTTGCTGAATTAACAAAACGTTTTTCTCAGTGTATCAATCTAAGAGTATGTGAAACAGGAAAAGCCAAAGACTTATCACCACCCCTACGTATTTGTTTGTTTTTTGTACCGGGGTTTACCGATCGCCATGAGCAACTCTAAGGCAGGTAAGCCCTCGTCCGTCTCTATTATAGGGCCACTGGTTCCCGGCAAAGCAGAGAACCAGTACTGTTAGGCAAACACACTCCACACCCATACCGCATACGAGACACAGTTCCGCTCCCGAGTCACGCGTCTAGTCCCGAATCACACGTCTAGTCCCGAGTCACGCGTCTAGTCCTGAATCACACGTCTAGTCCCGAGTCACGCGTCTAGTCCCGAATCACATGTCTAGTCCCGAATTACATGTCTAGTCCCGAATCACGCGTCGAGTCCCGAATCACGCGTCGAGTCCCGAGTCACGCGTCGAGTCCCGAGTCACGCGTCGAGTCCCGAATCACGTGTCGAGTCCCGAATCATACGTCGAGTCCCGAGTCGCACGTACAAATCTGACCACTCCGCGACTCGGACGATGATCTACAGCTTTCTTTTAGTAAATTTAAATACATTTTTGTTATCACTATAATAACAAGCAACTCGTACTCTATATTTATTTATCTGCCCTCTACTTTTTAAATACTTTTATTCAGAATCTTTGTAAAACAGAAGTGTTTGTTTTCCCCTTTATCACTTTACATATCTACAGGAACTCTAAAACAATGAGGTTTTAATCTGTATAAATATTGGGTTTAACTCTCGTCGCGCAACTTAAATGTCTCTTACTGATTTCAATCTGCTCACTGGGACTTAACTAATTCGCTGAATCTTTATGCTTTAATTTGTATCGTTGCTGTAGAAACTTTAAGTTGTAAACTTAATTTACTATGGCAAAAGAACCACTTCAAAGTCAACGCGGTACAGGATTTAATAATCAACAGAATTCTGTACATCCAAGTTCAATGCGCAGTTTATTCGATCTTCAAGCCCGTGAAGAATGCAGAACATTGATCGCTTTAGAAATATACAGTATTGAAGATATATAGCAAATCATAAACTTTTACCCACTGTTTCTTAACAAGACACGATTGACAACTGTAACTTATTTTAACCAAACAGTATCCACATATATCTAACAGTACATGGCTCTGGGATGTAAGGTCAGGTGATGTAAGGTCAGGTGATGCGTAACATCACAGCCTCTCCTTGACAAATGTCAACCCCGCCTTCTCGTGGTGCATCCTGTTCCCACTAAAGGGGCTCTGACGACCGCCAATAGCGGTATAACTATACCATCGGGATTAGAGGAAATTCTATCCCACACTCACCAACCCGCTTGGCTAGCGTGGTGAGTTATGGCCAAACCCCTCCAAAATGATTCCACAACTTAAATCTTGGCCCTCAGTCTCCGGCAGCTGGAATGTACCTGGCCAAGGCAGCGGCCAGTGCGACATGAAGGCAGAGGGTGCTAAGAATCCCCGGAGGACCGGAGTAGGCTGCCATCTGATGCTGACCTTGGCTACGTACAATGGACGCTCCCTATCTTCTGATTCAAGGCTTCTTGAATTGGAAGAGGAACTACAAAGGATCAACTGGGACATCGTGGGGCTAAGTGAGGTAAGGAGAAAAGGAGAAGATCTCATCGAACTGAAAAGTGGACATCTCTTCTACTATCGTGGGACAGATACTGGCAGAACTAGTGGTGTTGGATTTATAATAAACAAGAAACTGAAGGATAAAGTTGTAGAAGTTGAAAGTTCCTCTGACAGAGCTGCACGACTTGTTATCCAACTCTCGAAAAGATACCAGGCTCAGATTATTCAAACTTATGCACCCACCACAAGTCATCCTGAAGAAGAAATCGAAGAATTTTATGAGGAAATTTGTCATCTAAATAATAAAGGTAAGCAGCACTTGAAAATAATTATGGGAGATTTCAATGCAAAAATAGGGCAACGGCAACAGAATGAAACTTCAGTAGGTAAATTCGGTCACGGCAACAGAAACCAGCGTGGAAATACTCTCGTTGAGTTTGCAGAGGCAGAAGGGTTTTTCATCTTGAACTCCTTCTTCAAGAAAAAGCCACACAGGAAATGGACATGGAGACATCCAAACGGGACGACAAGTGAAATTGATTTTATTATGTGTAACAAAAAATTCGTCATAGAAGACTGCAGTGTGCTAAACAAGTTCAACACAGGTAGTGACCATAGATTGGTGAGATGTAAGATGCACCTCAACACTAAACTTGAACGTGGCAAGCTCATAAGACAAACAAAATCTATTGACATAACCAACCTTAAAAAACACCATAATACCTTCAAGTTGGAACTGAAGAACAGGTTCTCTGCTTTAGAAGGCCTAACATCAGAAGAAGTGGACATCTCTGAAGTAAACAGAAAAGTAACCAAAGCTCTTATGGAAACAGCAACAAAATTAGCTGGGTCTAAGAACAAGTTGCATGTAAACAAATTATCAGGAAAAACGAAAATGTTGATGCAAAAAAGAAGAGAGATGAGGACAACTAAAGAAGATGTGACTTCCAAAGTGGAATATATAGAGCTATGCAAGACAGTAAGAAAAAGTATCACTGAAGACGTAAGAAAATTCAACTGTGAACTAGTGAGGAAAGCAATTGAAAACAACCAAAGCCTAAAGATAGCAAAGGGACATCTCAGTAAGGGAAGAAAACAGATTATGGCACTGAGAAAAGAAGATGGTTCTGTAACAAAAAATAGAGGCGAAATTTTGACAAGAGTGAAAGATTTCTACTCCAAATTATATGAAAGGGATGATACATGCACTCCAGACATCATGAAAGATACCAGTACCAGAGTTCCTCCAGTCCTTCCAGCAGAAGTTGCACATGCAATCAAGAACATGAAGCGGGGAAAAGCTCCAGGAGAAGATGGAATTACTGTAGACATCATACAAGAAGCAAGTGGAGAAATCGAAACAGTACTCGCCCAAGTGTTCACTCGATGCCTTAATGAAGGAAAGATTCCTGAGGATTGGAACACCGCTACAATGATCCTGCTACATAAAAAAGGTGACATTGAGGATCTCGGAAACTACAGACCTATCAGCCTCCTATCGGTAGTTTATAAAATCTTCACTAAAGTTCTTTCACACCGCTTGAAGGTAACAATGGACATGGCTCAACCGAGAGAACAAGCTGGATTCAGGAGTGGCTACAGCACAATAGATCATATCCACGTGCTAAGAGAACTAATTGAAAGAGCGAGGGAATATGAACTTCCATTGTGCATGGCTTTTATCGATTATGAAAAAGCCTTTGATTCGGTGAAACCATCAGCAGTTACAATGGCTCTGAAAACCTGCGGTATTGAAGATGCATACATTAATATTATTAATAACATCTATGAAAATGCAAGTGCAAAGATTCGGCTGTTTGAAAATACAACACACGTAAAAATTGGAAAGGGAGTGAGACAAGGTGACACCATATCTCCGAAGCTCTTTAATGCCACATTGGAGGGTGTTTTTCAGTCGCTGAGCTGGGAAAACAAGGGGATAAAGATTAATGGAGATTATCTAACCCACCTTCGTTTTGCTGATGATGTAGTCATTTTTGCAACTACCCCATCAGAGCTGCAGAGTATGATCCAGGAACTTGCTGACAAGAGTAAAGAAGTGGGATTAAAAATGAACTTTCAGAAGACAAAAGTGATGTTCAATGCTTTTACAAGAAATGAAGATTTATCGATTGATGGAGAAAAGCTGGAGATAACAGACACGTACGTTTATCTTGGACAGCAGATATCAAGTGAGGGTCACATTGGTGAAGAAATTAATCGGCGTACAAAACTTGCCTGGAGAGCTTTTGGAAGAAACAGCATAATTTTCAAGAGCAATATGCCATTATGTCTTAAAAGAAAAGTGTTTGATCAATGCATCCTTCCAGTGCTTACATATGGTGCAGAGACGTGGACCTTAACTAAAAGAGACATACAAAGGCTGCAGACAACTCAAAGAAGCATGGAGAGGTGCATACTTGGTGTAACCAGGAGAGATAAGAAGAGGAACTCGTGGATCCGAAAAATGACAAGAGTGGAAGACATCATGATCAGAGGTAAATCCCTGAAATGGCAATGGGCTGGACATACTGCCAGAAGGACAGATCATCGATGGACAGCCGAAATTTTAGATTGGATTCCAAGGGACAGGAAAAGACCCAGAAGAAGACCACATGGGAGATGGGTGGATGAAATTCGAAAGTATGCAGGGGTGACATGGAGGAGACTGGCACAAGACAGACCGTTGTGGAGGAAACTTGGGGAGACCTTCGTCCAGCAGTGGATTGATAATGGTTGACAATGATGATGATGATGACATGGCTCTGAAATCCAGCGGTATTGAAGAAGCATACATTAATATTATTAATAACATCTATGAAAATGCAAGTGCAAAGATTCGGCTCTTTGAAAATACAACACACATAAAACTTGGAAAGGGAGTGAGACAAGGTGACACCATATCTCCGAAGCTCTTTAATGCCACATTGGAAAATGTCTTTCAATCACTGAACTGGGAAAACAAAGGGATAAAGATTAATGGAGATTATCTAACCCACCTTCGTTTTCCTGGTGACGTAGTCGTTTTGGCAACTACCCCATTAGAGCTGCAGACTAGGATCCAGGAACTTGCTGACAAGAGTAAAGAAGTGGGATTAAAAATGAACTTTCAGAAGACAAAAGTGATGTTCAATGCTTTTACAAGAAATGAAGATTTATCGATTGATGGAGAAAAGCTGGAGATAACAGACACGTACGTTTATCTTGGACAGCAGATATCAAGTGAGGGTCATATTGATGAAGAAATTAATCGGCGTACAAAACTTGCCTGGAGAGCTTTTGGAAGAAACAGCATAATTTTGAAGAGCAATATGCCATTATATCTTAAAAGAAAAGTGTTTGATCAATGCATCCTTCCGGTGCTTACGTATGCTGCAGAGACGTGGACCTTAACTAAAAGAGACATACAAAGGCTGCAGACAACTCAAAGTAGCATGGACAGGTGCATGCTTGGTGTAACCAGGAGAGATAAGAAGAGGAACTCATGGATCCGAAAAATGACAAGAGTGGAAGACATCATGATCAGAGTTAAATCCCTGAAATGGCAGTGGGCTGGACATACTGCCAGAAGGACAGACCATCGATGGACAGCTGAAATTTTTGATTGGATTCCAAGGGACAGGAAAAGACCCAGAAGAAGACCACATGGGAGATGGGTGGATGAAATTCGAAAGTATGCGGGAGTGACATGGAGGAGACTGGCACAAGACAGACCGTTGTGGAAGAAACTTGGGGAGACCTTCGTCCAGCAGTGGATTGATAATGGTTGACGATGATGATGATGATGACATGTGATGTGTGAGGCAAATGGACAATGAAGCAGAGAAAAGCCTGCCGGTGTAGTTTAATTGTGAAAACAGCCACTCCGGAGTAGGAAGATGTGGCTTCGAATCCCCTTGTCGTCAAAGGAAAAGTTATGTACAAAACTTAACTCCATTTATCTAACACATACCACATCATAGCCCGCTCACAGCATATTGTTCTCCGAATACAGCACATTGAGCATGCGCTGAATGAACCTTGACCCACTGTCAGATGGTCAACTTTGAAAAGCTCACCGAGAGGAATAATATGTCGTGACGTTACAAAACGTTTAACGAGAAGAAATCAAATTTACATAAGAACATGGAAAATCAAACGGAAGGTTAAATAAAGGAATACATCGTAAAACCGTAGTTCCCATTTTAAAAATCGTCTCATAAAGGAAAATATTATCGGATATGATGATAATTATAAACGCTTTTCATGTGGTTTCTAGCTTTTGTTAATTAATTTGTCAACTCATACATTTTAATTGATACCTCTTTTCTTTAGATGCCGAAAATGAATTTTTCTTAATGCTCTCTGCGTTTTGGGACGTATTTAAAAAAGGTATTGTATCTAATCGACACTAGTACGAATAAGATAGACGTGCATTCTCAACTACATGGTAAATGGATACCTCGGAGGATGTGAAATCTGAGAGAGTTTTAACCATTGAAAACATCACATTTTAATTCTTCTCAAACAAAAATAAGATTAAAATGAAACCTTCCATTCTGCTTCGCGTCGGTCGGATTAGGAAAATAAAATTAAAGATATAGGTGATGTTAAAGTGCATAAAAACTGATATAAATAAATTCCACATCTTGATTTGTATTAAATCATATCGGGAATTGCCATAATCTCAACATTATGGCTGGTGTCAAATAGGGTTCCGAATTAGTATATAGGAATTCCGCAGCTTGATTGGTATCATAAGTTACGAAAAATTCTCTAGATAATCTAAGAAATAGTAGATATATCAAATAAGTTCGGGAATTATTATTAATACGTTCTACCTCCTAATTTCTGTTAAAACCCAGCTAATGTGTTACGCTGAGTTTTCCAGCTTAACTCTTAGTAATAATATTAAAGCGCCATGACAAATTGGTTGCTTCCATTGAAAGGGAGTGTCTGTAGAAACCTTTTGCGGTGTATAAAGAACATCGCTTTGTTACATCAAGTGGTGTCGACATATCGGATCTTATCGTCTCCACTACAATTAATGCTATCTTTGTGGACCGTCAGATCGTCAGTGACCAATTAAGTTTAGACTTGGCTCACAAGTATTAAATAGCGAAATATTCTATAACAGAATACCAGGACGAAATCCGAAGGCAAAAGCTAACAGGAGCTAGGTCCTTAGTTACATCTTTCGCCCTGAATTAGAGGCATCCAAACAATCTGCTAATGAGCTACTTAACTACCATCTCGTACATCGACTGGTCTTTAAGTTGGTGACTGTCTCAACTCTAGTAGGATGAGCTCTATCTCATGGCTTGTTCAATTAGATGATGTCTGTGGACTGAGGAGAGATCTGGATGATTATCTTCAACACTTCTTGAAATTCACGTATGCATGGACGTTGTGTTTGTCATTTTCGATATATTTACCTTCCAGTTATTCTGGCTTTTTTTGTCCACATTCAGACATTTTGATATGCTCACTAATAATCTGTAAAGATCTGGAAATGTATTAATTGAGTACCCATAATACTTTTAGCTATTTTTGTAAATTAGTGAAATGATTAATAAAATTAGAATTTTACGGTTGATGTCGAAACATAATTAATAAACGACAAATTTTATACCATGGCTTGGTGTCAAACCCAATTTCGAAGTCAGCTAAGTAAACTCAACACTATGGCTGTCGACGTTGGAGTCAAAACCATGTATATCTTTTCATCTATACGTAACGACTGTGATCCTGTACCAAGCCTTGATCAATGGGGTATTTATAGTATACCTTTGCGATCGAACGATCTAGGAACTCACGATTCTGTATATATCGGCTCCACATCTAGAAAGAAACATGGCAGACTTATGGAACATAAATATAATGTTCGGAACGGGTCACAAACGACTGCTTTGGCAAGAGCAGTTGGCAGTCGTAAGTGTATTCCAGATAGGGACAATATACTGACATCTCCGTCAAAAAGTCAACTTTGTTATTTATACTTAAGAACTTTGACTTTTGTTGCAATGATGAGTTCTTTTTTTTTTTTTATTGGAGGTTTAACGACCACCATGAGCAACTCAATGGGCTATAAGCAGTCGCCCGTCCCTAATTTAGGGTCACTGGTTCCAGGGAAGGGAGAGAGCCAGTGCCGTAAGACAAACACAACATCCATGCCTCACCGGGATTCGAACCCGGACCCTTACGGACGAATGATCAGAGGCCAGCGCCTTAGACCACTGCGCCACCGGGGCGGCAAATGATGAGTTCCCTGCTTACATTCCTGAGGTTTGAAGGACCCTTACTTTGAACAAACAGTACTCCCTCCCACAAGGCGTTGACTCTCGTGTACAGGCTTTGTGATTGACTACGTCACCTATGTGTCTTTGGTTCTTAAATATTTAAGTTGTAATCTGGCATCTTTCATGTTATATAACCCTATGTAATCTCTGCGCAGGGTTTAATTCACATCTGATGATGGATCTATAGTAGACCCGAAAGTGCTTATGTATTTTAACTTTTAACATTTTAATTAAAGCTTTAATGTCACCATCATCGACTTTTATTATATCGTGTAGAAACGTCAAGTGCTGTTTATATTGACTCATACACGATTTAAGCTTCTTTTAACGTTCTTTTAATGGCTACTGTCAATTAAATTTCGGAATTCATGAATTTCACATTGTTTTCTAGCATATTAGGCTTGGATGAAATCTAAAATACACTTAACATGTCTGTGATCGAACAGATTTCATATTTAATGTCAATAAGTGCTGCTTCTCGATATGTACAAACGTGGATTAATCGTATATAATATTTTGAGGTCCACAATTTGTGAGTTTTGCATGTTGCTCATTGAGACAAGAGTCACTTAAGTACCAAGCACTTAAGATGGACGTCAAGTAATTTTGCTTCCTATACTTCCAATGAAAAAACTTCTGTACACATTTTCTTCACAATTAATGCGTTCCCAAGGATTAAAATTTGAACAACGATTAAAATAGCTTCATTTTATAACTTGGTATACTTAATATTTTTTAAAACATAACCATAATTATGCAATCTAACATTTGTTTGTCGACTGACTTCATCAAAGTACAGGTCGCGCCATCTGTTTTCTGGTTTCAACACCACCAAAGGAAAAGTTATTGATTTTTAATATAAATACGGTTATGTTTTAGAAAATATTAAGTATTCCAAGTTATAATATGAAGTTATTTTAATCGATGTTCAAATTTTTATCCTTGGAAACACGCTAATTGTGAAGGAAATGTGTACAAAATGTTTTCCATTGGAGGTATAGGAAGCAAAATTACTTGACGTCCACCTTTTTCGAAATCCAAGTAATTGTTTCTTTGCCACTTTTCGAAATACAGCTTGTATTTGCGAAATCACAATGTAATTTTGACACAAGCTCAATTTTTTCGAACTAGTGGAACAGCTTCATAAAGTGAATCACATGATCATCGTAGATAGCATCTATATGGCGTTCAAATCGTCACGAAATCGTGTGTTCCAAATACAAACACTATATCGTCTTCTTACATTCGCACAAAATCCCACCACATTTTTATAGTAAGTGTAAGGTTTTATTTACTTCTGATGCCGAAAAGTATAACAAAGTTAGGACTATAACGAAGTTCGTTTTTCCTGCTCAGAAAAAAACATAATGGGGAGACAACAGAATTTACATATTAAAAACAGAAACTGAAATATAGTCATGCGTACTTAAATGGCTCATAAGTTTCGTGAGTTTAAAATTGGAACAGTGTTTTTCGCTAATAATCGAATCTTTGTTGTTATCGGAAAAAAGTGAAGATCAATCTAAATGAAATTCGACGGACTGATCAATTTGGAATAAAAACCCACCGTAATAAATTTCATAGCATGGCTGGTGTTAAAACCAGCAGTAATGATTTGTAACACATTTAAATAAAATCATATGTTTGATTTAACTGATTTCTTATAAACACACACAAATCTTTAGCAAATTTTAGATATATCATTGTTTCAAAAGGGAATATACACCATTTAATGAAATCTATTGGAAACTAGAAGTATTAACCATTTAACGGACTGCAACGAGTTAACTCGGGGTCAGCAAAATGGGCTGAAATCCGCTCGAACGAATATATTCGCCGTCAACGTGGGCCGAATGAGGCTGGAACCTGCACAACACAAGCCGTTGCTATCCCTTCAGCTTTTTTTTTAGTTTTTGATCGGAGGTTTATCGACCACCGTGAGCAACTCAAAATGCTATAAGCAGCCGCCCGTCCCTAATTTAGGGTCACTGGTTCCACAGAAGGGAGAGAGCCAGTGTCGTAAGACAAACACAACATCCATGCTTCACCGGGATTTTTTCTCGTTTTTCTTGCTTGTTTGGAAGTTTAACGACCACCGTGAGCAACTCAATGGGTTATAAGCAGTCCCCCGTCCCTAATTTAGGGTCACTTTTTCCAGGGAAGGGAGAGAGCCAGTGCCGTTAGACAAACACAACATCCATGCCTGACCGAGATTCGAATCCGGACCGCTTCCAGACCAATGACCAGAAGCCATCGCTTAGACCATTGCGCCACCGGGGCGGCCAATTTAGCTTTGTCATTCCAAGGGGTCATTTAACGGGTTGATTGGCAGCAGTCCTGAGGAATTACTTTCTGAAAAGTCTATGACAATGTGTTAGAACCTAAAGAATGACAGAGAAGATGTTTGAGTCATTTGCTTCTACGCAGTTGCACGATGTCCATGTCAGGGTAACTATCACGTTCCCATCATGGCTTGGGTCACGAAACGGAGAATACCGAATTTGAAGGGAGCGGCTATAACGAACGACAGGTTTTATAGTCTGTACTGCTGATACAAAGGCGGAAATGAATTGATTTACCCCAGATTTCATAAAACCCTGCTGCTATATTAATATTTGTCTTTGGGAAGTGCAGAAGATTTTGGGAGACCTTCAGTTTAGGTGTGTAAACATGCGTGCTTCTGCGCGTCAACCGGACGGCTTTTTCAAGGCTATCAAATTAATTACACGATAAACGAGGCAGAACAAACACAACTGAAAATCGTTTACATATTCACATTTTTTAAAATATTCGTTAGATATATAACATGCGCCATCAAGGTCAATTAGCCCAGTGTGTCATGGAGTTCGGTTTTACAAAAATGAAAGATTCACACTAAATAAAGTATTTATTAAAAGGCACACCATACCGATGGTAGTTCGTATGATACGTTTAATTGTAAACACTTGGTCTCATCAAGATCTCTGTAGTGTCCCTGACAGCAGCTTATTTTTTGGGTGGAACATCTAGCTATGGAGGTTTTTCTTCCAAACAGGGCTGACTTCATTGAATAAGACCTCCCGATCAAGTATAGTAGCGGATCTTCCATCTTTAACAACCCTACCATTCTGCTTTGAAAAGATGGAAGACCTGCTACTACACTTTCCAGGGAGGTCTTCTTCAATGAAGACATTCCTGTTTGGCAGGATTCAACGTACATAGCCAGGTGTATCACCAAAACGAAAGCTGCTGTCGGGGACACTAGAGGAATCTTTACTATACCAGATGTTTGCAATAAAAACATGTCGTACGAGCTACACTATGCTGAGAAAAGTGATTGGACACCCCACGCAGGCACCATGGTGTGCTCCGCAGCAGGCACGTGGTCGATAAGGTATAAAAGCAGCAAAGGGAGTACACTAACATCAATCGCTGGTGAAATGGCTAGCAGGAGAGAGCTTTCCACGTTCGAAATGGGCGTTATAATAGGCTGCTCAATTGGAAAGCTTCCCTGATGTTGAACAGGTTGCTAAAACCGACTATGGCTATGTCATCAACAAGTGGAAGATGACGGGGAATTGCAGGAATTTACCTCGCCCTACCCATGAAACTGCAACCCAGGGACCAGAGGGTGCTGCAGAGACAGCCCTACCATCCTGTTTTGAAAAGATGGAGGACCTGCTACTACACTTTCCAGGGAGGTCTTCTTAAATGAAGACATTCCTGTTTGGCAAGATTCAACGTACATAGCCAGGTGTATCACCAAAAGGAAAGCTGCTGTCAGGGACACTAAAAGAATCTTTACAATACCAGATGTTTGCAATAAAAACGTGTCGTACGAGCTACACTATGTTGACAAAAGTGATTGGACACACCACGCAGGCACCATGGTGTGTTCCCGCAGCAGGCACGTGGTTGATAAGGTATAAAAGCGGCAAAGAGAGTACACTAACATCAATCGCTGATAAAATGGCTAGCAGGAGAGAGCTTTCCGCGTTCGAAATGGGCGTTGCAATAGGTTGCTCAATAGGAAAGCTTCCCTAATGCTGAGCAGGTTGATAAAATCGACTATAGCTATGCCATCAACAAATGGAAGAAGACGGGGCATTGCAGAAATTTACCTCGCCCTACCCATGAAACTGCAACCCAGGGACCAGCGGCTACCGCAGAGGGACATCCGGCTAACCAGGTGCCGACCAATGCACGCCATAGCACACGAGTTCCAGGTGGCCACAGGTGTTGTGGTCTCCAACAAGACATTTTGAAGAGAGGTCCATGCACTCGGGTATCAGGCCGAGCATACGCCCATGAACCACTCATCACGAAGACCTATAAAGCCATGCGAGTACGATGATGTGAACAGCACAAAAAATGGACATTGCAGCAATGGCGGCAGGTTATAGGAGCAACGAATCCAGCTTCACTTTATTCCGATTGGATAAAGGTGTCTAGGGTGTGCCGTTACTCGGTGAACGTCTTCTTCCGGAGTGTATAATGTCAACTGTATAGCACGGTGGCGGTGGAGTCATGGTATGGGACTGTTTCTGCTGGTACGGTGTAATTCCACTGGTTGTTACTCATGACAATATGAACTTTGTGCTGTGTAGAGAACTTGTGGAACAAAAATAATCGTGTCCAATTTTACGGACACGATGATTGTTTCTTGAAGAGCGACAACGCCACTTTTCATATTTCCAGGGCTACAATAGAGTGGAATGAATGAAATCAGGTCTCGCGAATGGGCTGGCCTACTCAGAGCTCGGATCTCAATTCCACTGAACACCTATGGGGTGAAATTGAACTACGGGTGAGGTCTAGACCAAAACGATCTTCTTCATTGACAGAGTTGGTCGATATGCTCAAGATGGAATGAAGGAACATCCCCCTTTCCGTAATCCATGGACATGTGGACAGTTTACCTCGATGGGTGGGTGCTGAAGTCTCTGCAGGTGGAGAACCTACTCGCTTCTGATGTAAATGTAATACTGTTTTTCTATTTACTTACAGTGTCCAATTACTTTTGTCCACATAGTGTACCATCAGTAAGGCGTGTCTTTAGATAATCTTTCTATTTAGTGTAAATAGTTCGTCTTGTTACAACCGCAAACCATGTCACACGGAACAAACTCCACCGTTGGCTACAGTAGGTTATGATACCATGTTATGGTGCAAGATTGCATCATGTTGTTGGTTTTGTTTGCACTAGACAATGGTGTACCTTTTCTCAGAAAACGGTGAAGCTAGTGTAGTACCACTTTTTTGGTGTAACCTACCACAAAATTTTTAAGGGTGTGAAAGTGATTGCGCATGCTTCAGTCAAACGAATATATGTATATTTTTTAAATATAAGTATGTTAACGATATTTCAAATTCTGTTTGTCCTTCTTTGTTTATGGTGTAATTAATTTGATCGGGAAACTGCCCGGCCGAAGCGTGAATGCTCGTATGCTTATTTGCATCAATAAAAAACGAATTAAAACTACAAATTCCTTATAGATATTATTGTTTATTTTATTGAATTGAAAAGAAAACCCCACACTGCTTTTAAATTACAATTAATTCGTTCACGTACTTCAAATTATATTAATGTTTAAGTTCTTTCTTATTCTTAGGAAAATTATGTACCGTAGAGGAAATAACGGCTGCTTCCTTTTCTACCAACTGTTGGAAGAGTAATTTTTCATTCCGAGTTAATGCCAGTTTTATCGCATTCTTGCAGACCAAGCATTTCGGGAAGAACCAGCGTTGGCATCATTACAAACTTTCCTGACCGAGTATTCATCATCTGCTTTCTATGCACGATGTGACTACACAAAATATATTTTCTCGCACACTTTGCAATGCGTAGTAGAGCGATATGCTTGTTATCAATTTGTATTACAAGTGGTATTCTTTTTACAAAAAGCGGAAATTTCTTGTCTAATGTTCAACACATTTCCGCTCTGATTGATGAAGTTCGGATACCTTAAATTTCGAAGGGACAATAAAATCCACTCTCTGAATTACTGGAAATTCATAAATGTTATTTGTAGACAGCTCAGAATTGCTTATTGCTGGATTTTAAAATTATTCATGCCACTATTATTCCACCTATTTAGCATTGAATACACTTGGTAATTAATTTGTGCTGCTAATTCCAATAACAAAAGAGAACTTTCCAATCAGGTTATAGCTATATATTATTGTACTTAATGGGTAACTATCCTGTGCAAATGTTTCCAATCTCTTATTTATCCAGGAAGTTCTTAAAACAGAAACCTTTAAAACTCGCGGGTGCTTAATTTTCGTTAATTGAACACAAATATGCGTAGTAGTGATAGCTTCTGAGACTTCTAACATAACAACCATTCCATCAGTATCTTTTTTATATTTCATGTATCACTGAAATTATTGCTCAATTTTTACCTGTAATTTCGTCCAACGAAATTATTTCCAGTTCTAGTAACTTTAAGGGCTGAGCCCTCTTTGTCTGAATTCGTAGCTAAATGAAACATAAGCCACATTGAAATCTTCCAGAACAGTTGCAGTGTGTCGTTTTGGCTAAGCCTAATTTTAGAAACGCAACATTTAGACTTTGTAAATTTGATAGAAACAAGTGATTCATAATTATACATATGTAGTGGAAGAGAGAAAAATGCAAATATATTTTATATACATCTCTGAATGATAGAAACTAGTTCAGTTTGTATTAATCCGAATTATGCTCATTTATTTTATGAGTTTATTCCATTAGCTCATACGTTTTTGAAACATAAAAGGCCCATGCCACCAATTGCAGAAAAATCTATAGTATAGTACATCCATCCAAACCTGGCAGTCGCCGAAATTGAACTCTCCCACATTTGGGGGTGACAGCGAGAACCATAATGAGCCTCGTTCTGTGGAACTCCCTTGAATGACAAGTTGTTAAATTGCTCTCTGTGGTCGTTCGTTAGATGGGGTGGGGTGGGAGTATAGACAGAAGATTATCTCCCTATTACAAGAACGGTGTAAAAACACTCAACGGATGAACGGGAACCTAACTTATCGTTCTCTATGTGTTCAACTGAGTTTTTGGAAAGTCATTATTACAATGGAACTCGCTGGCAGTAACACTTTTCGTCCACACACCATCTGACAGGAGAGATGCCTTTAAGCAAATGACATTGGAACACACTGGGTGGAAGGGCTGCTGGGTGGGGTGGATGAACTTAGGAAACTTAACTGGGGGTACTAAGGGAACTTAACTAACTGGAGCATCAACATGTCCTTTTCTGGTACACAGGGATATATCTTTTGTTCTAATACCCCCAACCCTATCCCACCCCACAAGCGACTGCAGTTATCCTAAGAGCAAATTAACACCTTGTCATTCAAGGACGTTCGACAGGGAACGAGGCTCATTATTGTCCCCGCCATCACCCCTAAATATGGGAGAGTTCAATTTCGCCGACTGCCAGGTTCGGATGGATGCACTACACATGTATATATTTCTTGTAAAGTAGAAAATATAAATTACAAAAATCTTAGTTAACGCTGGTTCCCATAGGACGATGGCCGCCCCGGTGGCGCAGTGGTCTAAGCGATGGCCTCTGATCATTCGTCCGAACGGGGTCCGGGTTCGAATCCCGGTGAGGCATGGATGTTGTGTTTGTCTTACGGCACTGGCTGTCTCCCTTCCTTGCAACCAGTGACCCTAAATGAGGGACGGAAGACTGCTTATAGCCCATTGAGTTGCTCACGGTGGTCGTTAAACCTCCAATCAAAAAAAAAAAAAAAAAAAAAATAGGACGATGACCGCCTGCTAAATTCTTTTTTTTTTATTTTTGATTGGAGGTTTAACGACCACCGTGAGCAACTCAATGGGCTATAAGCAGTCGCCCGTCCCTAATTTAGGGTCACTGGTTCCAGGGAAGGGAGAGAGCCAGTGCCGTAAGACAAACACAACATCCATGCCTCACCGGGATTCGAACCCGACCCCGTTCGGACGAATGATCAGAGGCCATCGCTTGAAATACTGCGCCACCGGGGGGGGCGGCCCTGCTCTAATTCGAAGATGCATAAACAGAAAGAACCCTTCGTCCGAGATGGGTTCGTGTTCAAATCCCGGTGAGGTATTGATGTTGTGCTTGAATTGCAGTGCCGCCCCGGAGGCGCAGTGGTCTAAGCGATGGCCTCTGATCATTCGTCCGAACGGGGTCCGGGTTCGAATCCCGGTGAGGCATGGATGTTGTGTTTGTCTTACGGCACTGGCTGTCTCCCTTCCTTGGAACCAGTGACCCTAAACGAGGGACGGGAGACTGCTTATAGCCCATTGAGTTGCTCACGGTGGTCGTTAAACCTCCAATCCAAATTGCAGCACCGGCTTTCTCCCTTCCCTCGAGCCAGTGGTCCTAATTTAGGGATGGGTAGTTGCTTATAGCTCATAGAGATTTAAGCAGCCACCCATCCCTAATTAGCAATTACCAGTGGTCCTAAATTAGGAATGGGTGACTGCTTATAGCTCATATAGATTAAGCAGTCACCCATCCCTAATGCTCACAGCAGTCGTTAAACCCCAAACAGACAAGCAGTAACGGGAGGAGTTTGTGTTTTTTAGTGCATTCATGTATTTTTCGTTTGTGGGTTTATGGATCACAGTGAGAAAACCAGTGGGTTATAAACAGTCACAGTTTTGTAATTTACGGTCATTAGTTTCAGGGAAGGTAGATATCCAGCGCCGTAACACAAACACACCATCTATGCTTCACTGGGGATTCCAACCGGAACCCATGCCGATCAATGATTAGGAGCAATCATAGACGCAAAACTTCAGCTCGTGTTTTGCATCTGGAAGCACAAATATTTATTAGGAACGCTCTTTAAGCTGGACTGGAAAGTACACGCAAGCTACGGTATTGCTCAAAACTGCAACGCAACTTACTGACTATAAGGAATCTACCAGGAAGAGTGTAAAATGAATGAAACAAAAGGCACGATTTTATTTTGTTTTTTACGCTTTGGAACCGTAGGTTGAAGAAGGGTATATTCTGCAGCTTTGTCCGTCTGGCCCGTCAGCACGATAACTTACGTAAAAATGGTTCGATTTCGATGAACATTTATTATGTGGTAGGGGAACCACCTGGGGACGAACCCTAATGAAAATGGGCTAAATGGTGTCAAAGGTCAGACACGGGAGCGGGATCCATTCCATTGCCCTTATGCGTCGTAACGTGCGTAAAAATGGTTCGATTTCGACGAACTTTAGTATGTGGTAGGAGACTATCTGGGGACGATCCGTATTAAAATGGGTGAAATGGGGTCAAAGGTCAGGACATAGGATCGGGATCTATTCCATTGCCGTTATGCGTTATAACTTACGTAAAAATGCTTCGATGGAGACAAAACTTTTCATGTTGTTCCGGAGGTATACTGAACAGGTTCTGTTGAATATCGTCGAAATGGGGTCAAACGTCAGGGCACAGGAACGAGATTTATTCCACAGCCATTATCCTCATAACTTGAGTAATGATTTCTGGTATGTTGGAAAGCGTATCATAATCAAAGCATTGCATGATTTTACTAACTTGCTTATTTGGGTGCGATGGGCAAGAAGATTAATTCCTTTTTTTACATAAAGAAATCTCTGCTGAGAAGAGGATGAACGCGTACATTAAACTAGCCAGTTCTTGTTGTTTTTTGATACGTTTTTCGGAGATTCAGAAGAGACCCATGCTTAACCTACGATTTTGTGGACATCTCACTAAGTGTATAGTTCCCTTCATTTTTTTTTTTTATTTTGGTTTCTGATTTTACGACCACCATGAACAGCTCGAGTGGCTACAAGCAGTCGCCCATCCCTAATTTAGGGCCACTGGCCCAAGGGAGGGGTGAGAACGAACGCTACCCGACAAGCCTTCTACACATGCCTCATTCCGCCCTCTGACTAAGATTTTTCAAGGAGGAATGATCACAAGCTAGTGTTCCCGACTGTTCGACCATCATGGAGGTGTAGTTCATTTACTCGAGCTCCTTTTCTGCAAAAAGTAAACTGAAAAAACTCACTTTACCGATGATCGTTTTATTGAAGTGATCTCTTTACCGAAAGAGCGCTTCACCAAAACATTCGCTTAATTCAACATCACTTATTGTCAAATGATTATACCTATATACACTATATTGGCAAAAGTCACCGGACACCCATTCAAAAGCCAATGAACAGATCCGCTGCGTTGCTGAAATGCGCGGTACAGCTGCACACGGTATAAAAACAAGCGTGCAGCTGACCGCAATCATATCGTACTGTGAGGTTGAGTGAAAATGTCGCGGCTGGAGAAAACTGCCTTTAAGAAAGGAAAGATTGTTGGGTGTTATAATAGTGGTTTGTCCGTAAGAGAAACCGAGAGGGGTGTAAACATACACAAGTCAACTGTTTTGGATGTACTGAATAAGTGGAAGACACATGGCGTGCCTAAAGCAGCAAAATGCACCGGCAGACCACAGAAAATCAGTGATGGAGCACGTCTCAGCCTCAGGAGAGTCCTTACAGCTAATCGACGGAGTACTGCACAAGACCTCAGAGTACAGGTGAGTAAAAATGCTGGAACCTTGGTATGTACACGTACCATTCGCAGATAACTTCATTCGATGGGTTACCCTGGCCGTGCTGCTGCTCATAATCCTTTCACTTTCACTCTGAATATTATTCGTCGTTTAGCATGGTGTAAATAATATTTATCGTGGACCGTAGATCAATGGAAACGGGTCCTATGGGCTTATGAATTCAGATACACGATTCATCAGTCTGATGGCCGTGTTTCGGTATGGTGACAGCCGGGGAAAGGCTATTACCACAGTTTACTGTTCCTGCGGTCAAGTTTAGAGCTGGTAGTGTACTCGTGTGGGGGTGTTTTTCGTGGTATGGTCCCAGCCCATTAGTTATCGTGGATAAACCTGTTAACCAGCACGTCTACCTCGATATTCTGGACAATTATGCCCTACCAACTCTGTGGCAATACTATGGAACCGAGCATTGTTGGTAGCAGCAGGATTACACCGAGCCATAAAGGAAGGACTGTAACGGCGTGGTTTGACGATAATTACGTATCGTGTGTGGATTGGCCGGCACAGAGCCCTGATCCTAATCCCATAGGGCGCCTATGGGATGAATTAGAGCGCCGCATAAGAAGTTTGGAACCAAGGCCTACTACTAAACAACAGTTAGCGGCAGCATTATGTACTGAATGGAAGCGCATAGTTATCGCTGTTTTCCAAAACCTTGTCAGAAGCATGTTTCGAAGTGTCAGTGCGTGCATTAATGCTAAAGGTGGACCGACACCGTATGTCAATAAATGCTATGTTGTGTTTCTCTTCTAAATTTCCGGTGACTTTTGTCAATATAGTGCATATATATGTGTGTGAATGCGCGCGTGTGTGTGTGTGTGTGTGTGTGTGTGTGTGTGTGTGTTTCGCAATAAGCGTTACACTTTTCACCCTTTGAACGCAATTTGTTCTCTCAGTACAAAACGCTCTTACAAGATTCGTTTGCTATACGTATGTATTAATGGCTAAACTTATGTCGGGCACATAAGAATCGCTTAACTGACACTAAACACCGCGCTCTTATCTCAGAAGCCTTCATCCACTTTGTCTGCCTTTTGATCCGCTGTCAGGATCGCCACCTAAAATTTCGTCGAGAGGAACGCTTAGTTGTGAAATCATTCTTCGAGAAGAAACCAAATTTACATTTTGGCGTTTAGTTCAGAAGTCACTCTTTGAGAAGAAACGAAATTTACATTAGAGCACACGAACTCAAAAGAAAAGCTAAATAAAATTACATCACAAACATATCGCTATCATTTTTCTGGACCAACAGCTACGCTTCCTATTTTTTCTGGTTACACGAAGCATGCTTCCTTATATGTCTTTTTGAAGAGTGTGCAGCCTCTGAACGTCGAAGTTAATCTCTCTGGTCGATATGTAAGAACTGGAAGAACGCAGTGACTAAATACTTTTCTTTTAATGCATGACGGTATACTGTTCTTGAAAACTGTACCGTTTCTTCCAAATACACCCTAGCCTACTTTTTTAAGGCTCAGGTCCAGAGGCGTAACTTTAGTGCCTCAGCTCTAGCCAGGGCGCAAAAAACATTGCTGTCAGCTGTATCGTTATGAAGCGGGATTCGAGCTCCCGAGTCCAAATTTTCGTTCCTGGGCAAAGCGACGCTGTATTTTTCTCGCCGATAGACTACCTCGCCGCTTTACAGGAATATAGGTAGAATGGCATCACTGCATTCATGCCGACAGCAATTTGATGTTAGTATGGATAAACGGCGTGAGTTATCAGAGTTTTAAATGGGGATTATAGTGGATGTCCTAGGCATGGGTCCCTGTATGGTGGAAGAGGTACAAGAATTGCAGTATTCTCATTCGACGGTATCAAGAGTGCCTCATGAATACGCCATTTCCTAAATAACAAATAACATTGCACCATGGACAACCCTGTGGACGAAGAAAAGTGGTGGACGAACGTGGACATCAACGTCTGTCTCGCATGTTTTCAACACAACGGAGAACGGTAGTGTCACAAATCACCGCCGACTTCAAAGAGGGGAATGCCAGAAACGTTTCAACTAAAACCATCAGACGATTATTAGACCCAACGGGTTCTAGAAGTCGTTGACGTAACTGAGTTCCATTCCTTACGCCATATCACCAAACTGTACACCTGAAATGGACATCAAAACGCATCGGTATACACGTCCGCTAATGCAGCCTATTTGCATTCGCTTATTGTCATCATGCATCCATGGTGCAATGCACCTTTTCAGAAGGACAATGCGTCACCCCACTCCTTCAGAGAGCTATGGTGAGTAGAACACGGTTGGAATAGTTTTCAGTGGAAATCCCAAACTGGAATGGCTTCCTCTATCACGGGACATAAACCCTGTGGAAAAACTTTGGAATGTGATGGAGTGCTGCTCCGAGCTTTGGATTCTCTAATCAGGAATTCGACTGAGTCATGAACAATAATTAATACAGACATTTGACGTGGACTAAGAACATCAAACAGAAGTCATCACTCTTCCCACATTTATAAGTGAGTCACGGAAAAATTCTCATTGGCCGCCACCGGGAATTGAACCCAGGGTCTTCCAGTTACGCGCAGGATATTTTTCCACTGTACCACAGCGGGCTCTAATTCCTCCAGACTCTGTGTTCGATTCCCAGTAGCGATTCTGGAGGAATTAGAGCCCGCTGTGGTACAGTGGAAGCATATCCTGCGCGTAACTGGAAGACCCTGGGTTCGATTCCCGGTGGCGGCCCATGAGAATTTTTCCGTGACTCACTTATAAACGTGGAAAGAGCGATGACTTCTGTTGGATGTTATGGACAATGGTGTAGTATGCATGTGTGGAAATACTGGTGGAACGCTCTAGTGACCAAGTGAACTCAGTGCCGCGCAGTGTCTTTACCCTCATCAGGACGAAAGTTCTGCCTACTCAATAGCTCAATATAGCTAAATATCCTATGAAATTTGTCTACTCAGTATAAATACTCTTTTTGTGGGTATATTAATTTATAAAACATGTAATTTGAAAAGCTCTGCCATTTTGTTAACTAAATATTTTATTTCCTTTATCAAATAAATCAAGGAAGAAAATCATTAGACTCTCTGAATCACATTTTAGCCGTGAAATTGGAATTTCTTTGTCACTTTTGCAGCAGCAGGTAATTTTTCATAATAATCCTAATTAATAAAAGAAACGAATAAACAACAGAATGAAAGAGATTATTTTTCGGAAACAAAAGTTTCTCAGCTTCAACGAAGAAGAAAGTGAGATCACTTGTGACATTTGGAGCATTATTATTTTCGCCTTGGCAGCACATGTTCCATTTATATCACAGAAAGAAAAATGTCAGACTGGGCAATAATAAGAATCTCAGAATTCTCGAGTAAAGAATAATAAATTAAACACGTCTGAGAAGTGTCTCATATCTCAGTTATGTTCCTGATATCATAATTTGGATTATGGTATGTTTGTTGAATTGTGTTTTACTTTTACTGCCTGCTTTCTATGCTAGTCAATTGTGTTTGTATTTAAAGTAAAACAAAATCCTGAATTTTAAGTGTCTCTAACCTAGGTATATTAATGTTTTGTTTTTCCGTTTCACAGAAAGATTTGTCTGATGCTGAGATAAAATTTAAATTTGGTTGTTTATAATTAAACTTCTCGTCGCGTCAAGGTTTATAACTTTTCAATAAAAAAATTAATTTCTTGGGCTCTCTGAAAATTGAGAAATCCGTTGTTCTCGTTCGTTAACTTCTTCATGCCATGAAAATATAAATTCCACTTGGGCTGTTAAACAGTGCTTGTTATAGAAAATGCCACACGTGAAGAATTGCACTAAATGAAACGAACCTTACCACGCATGTTTTAATTTAAATTTCATTTTTAGTTTTCTTTCTTTATGTAAATTTTGTGTTCGTTCTCTTGAAGCGTTTCAATCTTAACGCCATATTTTCTCACTCGCTAAATATTACGTGGCAATAGCCTTGAAGAAAAGGGTGAATGACATGTGCATGCCTGTCAAGCTAAGAACGTGATTGTTAATACACCACAATGTGAATACTCAAGAAAAGACGCATATAGCGTATTAAATCCGTTTATTTTCATGGTGTAATAAGCACAAAGATTCGCCAAGCTTTCGCACTCCACTGGGAGGCTTTTTCAAGGCAATGGTAGACATAAAATGCAGGGAATTGGAACACGTAAGGAACAAAGATTATTTTTGAAAATTACGTGGGTAACATCAATAGCACATTACATGAAACTTTAGCACGTAATTACACGGCGCGTGGCGACGTGTTCCGGTCTTTTAATAAAGCATGCCAAACTATAGGTTGTTCAGTAGAGATCATATCATTGCATGCTACTTTGCTGGAGAGGATTTCGACAGTTTCCCTGATTGCAATCTCTTTAAAGTTCGTGTAAGGGGGCGATTCTTTTGCATTCATCGGCCGCTCTAGTATGGAACAGTATTAGAAGTGTGGCCACACTTCTCGGATAAATAATATTGGATGACGTCACGAGTTCAGGTGACCTCTCTCGTGAGCCGCACTTCTCGGATGATAACAGTGAATGACGTCACGATATCATGTGACCTCTCTCGTGAAGACGATTAGAAAAGAAACCAGATCAATGCGCTTCAGGTCTTCTATCGTGTATGATGTTCTGTAAGTCGGCGTAATGTATATTCAGCATTTAATTAATGTTAATTATCGACAGCAAAGATCTTACTCGTGTATATAATGTGTGTTTTTAAAACATATTCGTTATAGTTTATTGAAGCTGCCTTCAAGAAGAAAGTTATTTCATCATCTTCAGTAGTTCTTGAAATTATCTATTGGTAAGATTTATTATGTATCATAAATATCTTATTTTTACGCATCGATGATAATAATCAACGAAAGAATACTAATTAAAAGGGCTATTTTAGCAGAACTTCATCCTGCCAACATTCCCCCATTGAACAATTGCCTCTTACACGAACTTTAAAGAGACAGCAATCAGAGAACTGTCGAAATCCTCTCCAGCAAAGTAGCATGCAATGATATGATCTCTACTGAACTACCAATGGTTTGGCATGCGTTATTAAAAGACGGGAACACGTCGCCGAACACCGTGCAATTACGTGCTAAAAACATTTCACGAAATACGCTGGTGATATCACCAACGTTATTTTCAAAAATCATCTTTGTTCCTTACGTGTTTTAATTCTCTGCATTTCATGTCTACCATTGCCTTGAAAAAGCCTCCCAGTGGAATACGAAAGCTTGGCGAATCTTTGTGCTTATTACGCCATAAAAATAAACGGGTTTGATACGCTTTGTGCGTTTCTTGAATGAGCTAAGAATGCTGAATAAAATGCGTGGAGCAAGTAATGCAAGGTGATAATGTATTATCACAGTACTGTTTCGTTCTGTACTGATGTACCTGCTTCATGACTATTATCTGTAAAAGTCCTGCGGTTACTCTTGCTGCAAATGGATTGTTATTAGTGTTTATTAATACATATTTGCAGACAACGAGCTTTGATGAAGAATAAAGCTCAGTTCTGTTGATGTTACCAGTAATTCTTTAAAGATTCTTGAAGCTGTCCAGAGTTCTCACTTAAGGTGATTTACTTAGAAGAACAACATTCACGTTGGGTACTGTTTTCAAGTTGAATTCACTCTGTACATGTGTTATACACGTTAATACCTAAGAACTAACAAATAGATGCAAAAGAACTGATTTAAATTCTGAGGAATTTCGTGAATGCTATGGCTGAGGATACTGCATAATATTTCTTGAGATAGTATGTCGTGACTTAAAGTCACAGAGGTCCTTCTGATGAACTTGATGTTGACAATCCTGACATAGAGTCAAATGGCACCCTGCGTAGTTAAATACTCCTCAGATAAGAGCTCGGGGTGCAATCTTAGATGATAGAATGAGCGAGTAGTTTTCTATGTTCAATGTTATTTAAACCAATTGGTTTCTTCTCGTTAAATATTTCCTGAGTTAACACCACAGAGTTCCTTCCAATGAATTTTATGTTGGCAATCCTGACAGTAGATTTACCTAGACTTGTAAGAGTTCAGCGCGTAATCTGAGATTGGAGAACGAGCTAGCAATTTTCTATGTTTAATGTTATTTAAATTTGGTTTCTTCTCACAAAATATTGCTTGTCTTAACGCTCCAGAATTCTTTCCAATGAATTTGATTTTGGCAAGCCAGACAGAAGGTCAAAGGGAAGGCTACGTAGTTAAAAGCGCCTGAGATAAGAGCTAAACGTTCAATTTGAGATGAGAGAATGAGCGAGAAGTATTCTATGTGTAGTGTTAATAGAACAGCATTCATGTTGAGAGTATGATTCACGACTGATTTCTGTGCAGTATTCAATATGATTTGAGCGAACTGTGTTAATGTAACGAGTAAAGCGATATTAAGTGCTGTAACCGATTCTTAGTTTTGAAAGATCGTTTTACATCCAGTTCTATTCAAAGTATCTTATTATGTTACGACGTCTTGTTTACGCTTTCCAACCGTAGGTTGAAGAAGTGTATATGCTCCATGTTTGTCCGTCTGTCTGTCTGCCCGTCCGCACCATAACTCGCGTAAAAATGGCTTGATGTCGATGAAATTTTAGTATGTGGTAGGGTAAAACCTAAAAAGGAACCGTATTAAAAATGGATGAAATCGGGTCAAAGGTCAGGACATAGGAGCGGAATCCATTCCTTCGCCCTTATGCGTCATAACGTACGTAAAAAGCCTTCGATTGCGACAAAATTTCATCATGTTGTTCCGGAGATGTACTGAACCGTTTCTGTTTAATATCCCCGAAATATGGTCAACGATCAGGGTACAGGAGCGATACTTTTTTCCGCAGCCATTATCTTCATGGCTTGACTAAAAATGCTTTTATTGGAGCAAAACTGTAGTATGTTGTTCCAATGGTACACTGAACCAACTCTGTTGAATATCTTCGTAATGGGGTCGAAGGTCAAGGCACAGGAGCGAGACTTATTGCAATCATTATCCTCATAACTTGAGTAATGAATTCTGGTAAGTTGGAAAGCGTATCATATTCAATGCATTGCATGATTTTACTAACTTGTTGATATTAGACATTGAATTTGCCAGATTTCCAAATAAAAAAAGTGGTATGAAAAGCTGTAAATAGCATTTGAATGTACTGGATCCTGGCGGTATGATGGAAACGATATTTATACGCTGGCGTGCAAAAATTAAGGACGACCCGGTTTTCCGAATGTAACGTCGCGCAGAAGTGCTACACATCGACTTATATCATACCATAAGATCCCCAAGATGTAAGAATATGGGACAAGTGAGCAAAACCGTCAAAACAAGGAATCCAAAGGAAAGGCACTTTATTGAAAAGGTAGCTTCGAGCACAACTGGACAGAAGACAGAAACGTCCATGTGACAGGCGGCTGCCAAGAGAAATCCAGTCTTTAGTAAGGGATATGACCACCTCTGACTGCGTTGCAGGATTTGCAACGTCTGTCCACGCTGAGGACCAGGTTGTCAAGGAGCTGTTAAGGCATCGCTGTCCTTTCCCTTGTAGCGCCAATCGCAACTTCGGAATCGTTGATGGCGGCTGGTGACGCGCTGCCAAGCGTCTCCCGAGAAGGTCCCCCACGTGTTCGATTGGATTCAGGTATTGGAACCTTGCGGGCTAATCCATACGTTGAATATCTTCACTCTCCAACAACTCTGCGACAGCCACTGTACGATGCGGTGTAGCGTTGTCATCCATGAAGAGGAACTCAGGACACACAGCACCTCTGAACAGACGCACGTAAGACAGGAGAACCTCGGTACAACAGTGGACACCAGTGACTGAACCTCCTTGGAAGCTGTGGAGGTCAGTACGGCTACCAAGCATGATACTGACCCAAACGGGAACCCTGCCACCTTTAAACTGGTGCCTTTCGATGATGTTGGAGGTGTGATTACGTGTTCCCTGCTCTCTCCAGATGTGTATACGTCCAGAATCGCTCGTCAGACTAAATAGGCTCTCATCCGTAAAGCGAATTCGACCCCATTGCTGATGTGTCTAGTTATTGTGGTCCTGGCACCACAGAAACCGCCGTCTCCGATGAGCAGGCGTTAATGGCACACACCGTACTGGTCGTAGTGCAAATAGACCACCTTTGTGTAGCCTCCTGTCCAATGGTAAAACGTGATAACGGACGTCCAGTTGCCTGTTGCATGGGCCTTGCGATTTCTCCCGCTATCTGCCGTCTGTCTCTTCTCGCTTGTAGGACAATATACCGGTCGTCCGCCGCCGTGGTTGCTCATGGACGACCACTGCTAAACTCTCGGACAGCTGTTCCTGTCGTTTGAAAGGCTCTCCAAGCTCGTAAAACGATGTTGTGAGCGATTCCGAACTTCTCGGCCACACTAGTCACACTTCGACCTTCTTCCAACTTCCCAATGACGCGACCTCGGGTAAAGTCATCCAGATGTCGTCTACTGGATTGCCTGTTGGCCATAACACACCGTGGCAGCAACTCGACGTCGTTCAAACCGATGTACACCGTGCAATGGCTTTCACCGCATTGTTGAGCGTACACCGTCCGTATGCTTTATACCCTACCGACACTCTCCCCCCACGTCATGCTACATATATGCACATGCCCTGCCGTACCGGAACCTAATATATCTCCTGAGTGGTCTTTTGGTCAGTTCTGCCTGCTCGTTCCGCTGCTATGCTAATTTCTCCTCTATGTCCTTAATTTTTGCACACCAGTATACGTGTAGTTAAAATTTTCAGGTTCTACAAAGAGAAATAATCCGTGTTTTACAATAAAGCAAATTCACTAAGCCTACAAGCTAAGCTCCTGTTTTAATTTTGAGGTTAACAAAACGATTTTAAAGGATTTTAAGACAACGCAACATGTAATTTGAAAACAAACAAACAATACCTTTACGAATCAAAATATGCGCCGTCATTATCTATCACCTTCCGCCATCTGTCGGATATCTGACGGATTCCAACCTTGAATAATACTTCGTCGTTTGAAGCGATGAAGTCGTCTACCCATTCTTGCACTTCGTCACATGTCCGGAACTGTACAGCAGAAAAACCATGTTGTATTGATTGGAACTGATGACAATCTGAAGGGGCTATGTCGGGACCATAATCTGGATGCTCCAAAACATCCCAGCCAAGCGTCAATAACGTGTCATTGATCGAATTTGCGACATGCGGCCTAGCGCTGCCATGCAGTAATTTCACGGGACGCAATCCTTTGCCGGTGAATGGACGTTTCCGACAGATTTCCTGGTTCACTCGCAGCAATTGTTGCTTGTAGCAATCATCAGTAACAATTTGACCCTGGTCCAATAGGTCATAATAGAGCACACCCTTCATGTCCCGCCAGATGGACAGCTGAACTTTCTTGGAGTGAATATTGCGTTTCGGTGGCAAAGTCTGTGCTTCTCCAGGGTTTACCTAGGTTTTTTCCGTTTGGGATTGTCGTAACATATCATTTTTCATCACCCGTAACAATTTCCCACAGGAAAAACTTTCTGTCTTACTTATTCAACAGATTAAACGCTTCACGACACGCTCATCTTTGTTCCTCTGGCTCAGGTCATATGGCAGTGGCACCCATTTTCCTTTCCTCTGAATCTTTCCCATTCCGCGTAAACGATTCAAAACGGTTTGTTGACTTACCCCGAGTTGTTAAGCTTGCTCTTTTTGCGTTTGACACGAATCTTCGTCCGGCAAAGCTTGCAGTTCCTCAATGTGTAATCTTCTGCGGGCCGCCTCTACTTTCTCGATTACTAACATCAAAATCACCTGCTTTAAACCGTCTGAACGAAAACTCACACGTGCTTTTCGATACAATATTCTCCCCCAGAATAGAAAGATCGATGCACATGCTTTTGCAGCACGTTTTCTTTAATGAAATTCGTAATGAATGCAGTGTCGAATAAATGATGCATCGCTTGCCATCTTTCACCTACCTATGTGCAACGCGTTTGACTGTTGGGCAAACTTTTGTGTCACATTTTATACTCTGGACCAGTTAAGGTCACCTGAAAACAACGCGTGGGAATGCCCGATATGTAAATTAGCGGTAACGTCACAAAGAAATGCTTTAAAACTTATTTGTATATCTAATGTTTTGCTGTGAGAAGTAAGGTTAACTTTAGAGATACAAATCTACAACCCAATTTAAAACAACTATATAATAAATACTAATATTGGACGGAAAGTTTTTTAAATTCGATAACACCAGCATTTATGCCACCTAATAGCAGAATTCGGCAGAAAATAATTAAATAATATGAAGAAAAGGATCATCATATTCACAGATCTTCTGAAAATCGGATTAATACGTGTAGAGATATAGTGTCCAGAGGTGGAAGGACGTACATAGTAATAACATAGCCATGTCGGATTTTTTTTGTTATTATAAAGGCATGTTGAAGATGGAGTTGTTCAACCGTTAATATTGGGGGCGAGCGGAAAATACCGTCGTTTATGGAAAAGAGAAACACTGTTTGTAACAGAAGAAATTTATTTCTTAATCAATTATGTAATCGCCATCATTATCGATCACAATTGCCTATCGTGAAACTAAACTTTCAGTACCGTATTTATAAAAAGACGTTGGCTGTGAAGGTAGGAAACCCGAGAGCACCGTTTTGACATCATCAATATTGTGGAATCTTTTCCCATTAAGAAAGTGCTGCAGAGATCTGAACAAATGGCAATCAGATGGTGCAAACGTCAGGAGAATAAGAGGGATGGGGCAGAACTTCCCAGCCAAAATCTCTGATCGTCTACTGGGTCCGTCTTGCCGTGTGAGGTCTTGCATTGTCATGCTGGAGGATGACGATACCATTTCTGTTGACCAGTGCTGGATGTTTTACTGTAAGAGCTTGCTTTAAACGGTCCAGTTGTTGACAATAGAGGTCTGCTGTCACGGTCTGTCCGGGTTCCAAGAGCTCAAAGTGAGCTATGCCAGCGGTAGTCTACCAAACATAGAGCAAAACCTTTTTAGTGTGTAGGCCTGGTTTTGGCGTAGGAACTGATGTCTGACCTGGAGAAAGCCACCGGTTTTTGCATTTTTTGTTCACGTAAAGAGCCCACTTTTCATCTTCAGTGACAATTCGATGAACAAATGGATCCTTTTCCTGTCGGCTGAACAAAGAGTTGCAGATGGTGGAACGCTGGTCTCTGTTGTCAGGTGAAAGTTGGTGTGAGATCCTAACTCCTTGTCTATAGACCTTCCCTATCTGTTTCAGGTGCTCTTGAATAGCAGACCATGATGTATTAATATGTTGGGATAATTCATCAATGGTTTGACGAGGATCTGCCTCAATGGCTGCACGTAGCAAGTCATTGTCCAGCTCCATGGGCCTTCCTGCACAAGGGACATCAGAGAGGTCAAAATTGCCCGACAGGAATTGGACGAACCAACGCTGGCATCTGCGGACACTTAACACATTCGAATAAACAGCGCAAATGATATGGGTGGCCACGGTTGCACTGTTCCCCTCATGAAATTCATACAGCATACAGTGAGGAACACGGCTCTCTTCAGGGTTTATATCACTCATTTTGTTCTACAAATCTGGAAGACAAAAACCCTTACATGAGTTAAAGGCGAATAATTCATTCACTTGTACATACATTGACTTCACACTGAACGTACATAAACGCCTCACATCTGCTCCCTAAACTTAACCCCCTAAAACATTACTTTCCGGTCCTCCCCAATATATTTGAATTTTGAAACTAGTACTGTAGAACGTAGATTCGTTTCATCAAATTCTCGTTTAAAATCTCAGTTTTGCGTTGCCATTCTACCCCACATAGGCTCTCTAATCGCGAAAAAAGTGTTGCCGTTCAAATCAAAATTCGTTTCGACAAACTGCATACAACTGTTCCTTTACCATATTCCATAACAGAAAGTTCCTCTCGTCAATAGCTCACAGTTTAGCAGTCGCGTTGGACATATTATCCAAAGATCAATCACATCATTGTGCTGGACAAATGGCATCCAATGACACCTGTGTTATCATAACCGGTGGAATGAAACCATTAGGAGTCAAGCTTGTCTGTATGTTGACCTTTGTGAAGGTCTGTACATGGATTAACGTTTTAAATGCTATGCAACTTTTACCATAGCCAACGCATACTGGACTGGAAACCTATGCTAGTCAAGGGTGTATTTGTCTGACGTGGACTGAAAACCTATCTGAAGTGGACTGGAAACCTATCTGAAGTGGACTGTGAACCTGTCTGAATTGGACGGGAAACATGGTGTATTTGCCTACTGGACTGGAAACATATGCTAGTCAAGGGTGTATTTGTCTGACGTGGACTGGAAACCTATCTGAAGTGGACTGGAAACCTATCTGAAGTGTACTGTGAACCTGTCTGAAGTGGACTGGAGACATGGTATATTTGCCTACTGGACTGGAAACCTATGCTAGTTAAGGGTGTATTGCTTGTGTGAATGTCTGAAGTGTGTGTAATCTATGTAACGCATAAGGTAATTGAAATGATGTCGGTTAAAGGAATTTTGGTTGCGTCTATGAAGTACTTCCCTCTTTGAAAGCTCTTCAAGTTACATCCGACAGACAATACCAGAGTCTTCAAAATTTGGTGAAACCAATGCAAAAATATTAACTCGGACGATACCTGTTTATTCTTAAGTTCAAAGTCTGAAGACCTTAAGTTTTTAAATATTTGTACGTAAAAATTTAAAAGGAGTTAGGACACTTCATTCATTCGGTCATTACTCAGGAAAGACACACGTGCAGTCATATGGTCTCACTCATTAACTTCAACTTTTGACTTCATTGGTTCGTGGTAGCAGCTTTCTAAGCGACCAAACAGGCTTCAGGGCATATAAGAATTTATAGATCTGCGCACCTTCAAATGGGAGTACCAATTCTAAGAATTTTTCATTCTGAAATATGATAGGGAGGTTCTACGGAAGTTCTCGGTTTCCCAAGCTTTTCCTTCTGTTACAAATATATATATATTGAGAGTATTACACCAAAAAAGCTGGATATTTTAAATCTGTGGTCGTTTATCTTTCTTCTGTGACATTAATCAGCTTTTCATCCAGTTCTAAACATTCTCCTTCAGAAGCAGAAAATAGGAAGCAGCGAGATTACTGGACATTAATCAGGCGTAGAGAAGAAGAGAGAAAGAGCAGGGGAGAGGTAAAGTCAGAAAGAGGGAGAGGGTAAGGGGGAAGCATAAAGCATCGTAGAATCAACGAATGTTGGCCAGCATTCATCCTGCTTCACAAAAACGGCAGGCGATAGATAGAGAGTGTCTTCGTCAGATCGCGGGTCAATAGTCGAAAATCTTCCCTGGTGACAAAAGTCGAAGCGACAGTTGTGTCAGCCTCTGCGGGAGACCTCTCGAATCAATCAAGATTCGCCTGATCTGTTTTTTCTCTCGGTGAAAGCATTGATGGTTGGGATGATGCTACGAAGAGCAAGCCTTCCAACTCATCGTGTTCCTCGGAAAGAGCACAGGCGTAATCTCAAGACTATTTCCGAGATGCGGGGAAGTTCGCCACGATTCGCGTAGCATCAATTTACTAGAACGGAGTTTGGTGTCTACAAACAATTAGATATCGTTTAAGAGTGGATGGCATGGAACAACTATTATTGAGCTCTTCTTCAAACGCCAAACGCTGCAGCAACACCTATCAGAATTGTAATACATCTTTAATTTTTTATTTAAGTGCAAAATAATTGATGAAAACGAATGATATTTCTTTTAAATCTCAATCGCTCCGCTGTAAAATGCAATAATAGGAATTAATATTCCTCGGAAGTGAAGATTTGAAAGAAATTACCACTTTTTCATTCAAAAATATATTTGCATCATTGATAAATAATGAATTGAAATGTAGATTCAGCAACAATGGAAAATCTATCGAAATGGCCGCGTGATACTTAATTGTTTTACAGCTGGACGAACTCAGATGATTCTTCTCTAGCGTGAAACGCAGTAAAGGAAAAATTCTAACCTCTTTCCTTTAAACCACAAGGAATGTGACAACGTTTGGATAAAATGTCCATCCACTGTTGAAACCATGGCTTTATTAAATGTATGAGCTTCGTTATGAATCGCCATCATCATCAACAATCATTCTTAATCCACTGAATGACGAAATCCAAAAGTCACTTCCACAATTATCACTATCTCTCTCTCTCTTTCGGTCTCTTTCTCTCTCTCTATCTTTCTTTTTTTCTCTCCTCTACGTCACTCTTTCTCTTTCTCTCTCTCTGTCTCTTTGTCTCTATCTCTCTCTGTTTTTCTCTTTCTCTCTCTCTGTCTCTTTGTCTCTATCTCTCTCTGTTTTTCTCTTTCCTTCTTTCTCTCTGTATATATATATATATATATATATATATCTGTTTTTCTCTTTCGTTCTTTCTTTCTGTATATATATATTTATATATATATATATATATTTCTTCTCTCTCTCTCTCTCTCTCTCTCTCTCTCTCTCTATTTATTTATCTCTTGAGAGATTCTTGTATATCCCTCCGGCATGTTTTCGAATTTCACTCAGACACTTCTTGTTCCTCTTACCTGAAATACCTGAAATACATTGCAGAGTTTTAGTTGTCCAACGGTGCCCAGTTCTAGCAATACTTCCATCGCATTACCAAATGAGGGTATTTTTCTTGACCATGATGTTATTAACTCTTGCCATTTCAATAATTCATGAGTTCCTGCTCCTACATTTCTTGATCACACCAACCGTGCTTGTTTCTGTGCCTCGTTGAACTGCTAGCAATCTCTGAATGGCTTTTTTAGTTAAGATCCATGTATTTAACCAATTATTTAGGACAGGAAAAATACATTGGTTAAGTATTTAATTTTTAAGACGTAATGGTAACTGTACTTAAAAGGTGCGCTGTTTCTTCCAAATGCTTTGCCCCATCAACCTCTAATTCTTCACTTCCTGTGAAAGTATTGTACATGAGTAATGCTTTCTGTGCAAGTTCATATTTATTTCCACTTCTTTAGTCTTTGCAGGAAGTTGTAGGGTTTTAGTGTTTCGTGGATGAAACATTGTTAACTGCATATGGCTTGACTAAAAACCCCAACACAACTTCACTGATAATCACTCACTCTCCATACTGAAACGTAAATCTGCCACAGTAACTGTTTTCGCTGTAAATATTAAAAAAAATATTCCAGATAGTTTAATTACACATGTCAAGCTAATTTGGCACTAAATAAAAATAACGGCCAGTTGAAATAAAAACGGATATTTACCATGTACACTTTATTTTACTAATCCTTAGTAGGCACACATTGTCCAGAAAAACATACCATGTAACACATAACTGTAGTCTGTATTGAATCAACTAACTCGTGACACGGAAAAATCATCAGGTGTCGCTAAACTCGACGAAGAGTTGAGCCTCATTTGACGAAGAAGCACAGCCCCCGGCCTTAGGAAACACAAATCAAAAGCTTGTTCAAAATAGCTCACTCTGTACCAAATTCTCATCAATCCCTAACCTCACTCCCAGTCTCTCATCTCTCTTCGATACAATTCAAAACTGCCGCCCCGGTGGCGCAGTGGTCTAAGGCGCTGGCCTTTGATCATTCGTCCGTAAGGGGTCCGGGTTCGAATCCCGGTCTGGCATGGATGTTGTGTTTGTCTCACGGCACTGGCTCTCTCCCTTCCCTGGAACCAGTGACCCTAAATTAGGGACGGGCTACTGCTTATAGCCCATTGAGTTGCTCACGGTGGTCGTTAAACCTCCAATCAAAAAAAAAAAAAAAATTCAAAACTTCACTCCTATTCTCCTCTTTTGCACAAGTCGTTCCCTTGACCGGTCGTCATGTTGCCAAAGCACATTCGCCGACAGATAAAGTGCAGCATTAAGATAAGAAAGTGCAGCGGTAAAATTAGAAAAGGCTTAAAGAGAATAAACCAAAATGTACATGAGATGACAGGAAACAAAAAAGAGAATCAGATTAGAGTATGCGTTACTGAATCATACTCTGCAGCTCTGACGGTGTATTTGAAATAATTATTATGTCGTCAGCATTATGTCAGGGATACATTACGTACGTTATTAGAAAACCATTCAAGGAATTACTTTACTATCAAGTAGAGGAATCTAAGTACAATATTTTTTGCACGATGTCTAGTGTGCCCCTAAATCGAGTGTGATACTGATATGAAGTTAGCATTTATATGTGCTACAGCAGTTCTTTTTCTGATATATGCTGACAAGTGCTTCATTATCCTTTGCAACCATTCTCGCTTTCATGTTCAGTTGTCTGTAGTTCATATTTCCCCTTTCATCACAGAATAAATTGTCAACTCATAAGCTCACACCACAAGACAGACTAAAAACGTTTTTTGAACAAGATGGAAGCAACCATGACTAAAATATTTTAGGTTTTCCCATTGCTTAGTTAGATACAAAAGCTCGGTATTCCTGCACGTGACCAAGCTATCTCCTGAGCATTTTAATTTTCACAGAAGTTTCTATCTGGAAACAATTTGGAATACATAAACGGTTGCTTTCGCAGAATTTTATTTGGGGACTAAATATTGCTGTATGTCAGAAAATATTTTTGCGCACTTTTTCCCTTGATGTAATTCTTCTCTAATGCTATGATGAATGTTTTCAAATTTTTGTGTGACGGTGGAATATCCTAGAAACAATATATATTTCACACGAGTGGCTACGCCATGTTAAAATGTAGTGGAAGGTCCTAAAGAATTATCAAGGATTCACGTTCTACTAGAGTACCGAAGAACTGACTAAAAGCGCTTACAATTCGTCACATAATCTTTTATGCTGTGATACATACTGAAGGAATTTTGCGATTATCTATTAGTTACTGGAATATTGTAAAATAAAAACTCCGGATAAAATATTAGTCACCTTCAGTAACATATGCAATTGTTTAATATAACATTTATATAATAACATCTATGAAAATGCAAGTGCAAAGATTCCGCTGTTTGAAAATACAACACACATAAAAGTTGGAAAGGGAGTGAGACAAGGTGTCACCATATCTCCGAAGCTCTTTAATGCCACATTGGAAAATGTCTTTCAATTACTGAACTGGGAAAACAAAGGGATAAAGATTAATGGAGTTTATCTAACCCACCTTCGTTTTGCTGATGACATAGTCATTTTTGCAACTACCCCATCAGAGCTGCAGAGTATGATTCAGGAACTTGCTAACAAGAGTAAAGAAGTGGGATTAAAAATGAACTTTCAGAAGACAAAAGTGATGTTCAATGCTTTTACAAGAAATGAAGATTTTGCGATTGATGGGGAAAAGCTGGAGATAACAGACACGTACGTTTATCTTGGACAGCAGATATCAAGTGAGGGTCACATTGATGAAGAAATTAATCGGCGTACAAAACTTGCCTGGAGAGCTTTTGGAAGAAACAACATAATTTTCAAGAGCAATATGCCATTATGTCTTAAAAGAAAAGTGTTTGATCGATGCATCCTTCCAGTGCTTACGTATGGTGCAGAGACGTGGACCTTACCTAAAAGAGACATACAAAGGCTGCAGACAACTCAAAGTAGCATGGACAGGTGCATGCTTGGTGTAACCAGGAGAGATAAGAAGAGGAACTCGTGGATCAGAAAAATGACAAGAGTGGAAGACATCATGATCAGAGTTAAATCCGTGAAATGGCAATGGGCTGGACATACCGCCAGAAGGACAGACCATCGATGGACAGCCGAAATTTTAGATTGGATTCCAAGGGACAGGAAAAGACTCAGAAGAAGACCACATGGGAGATGGGTGGATGAAATTCGAAAGTATGCGGGAGTGACATGGAGGAGACTGGCACAAGACAGACCGTTGTGGAAGAAACTTGGGGAGACCTTCGTCCAGCAGTGGATTGATAATGGTTGACAATGATGATGATGACGATGATCTAGATCAATTTTAAGATTTGTTGAGAGTTTGTACATTATGAAATATGGGAATACAGCATGTAATAATAATTTACCATAATTTACACCTGCACCGTAGAAAACATATTTGGGTCTGTCGGATTAGGTATTAACTAAATCAATAAAATCTACCTATTACTTTTATGTTTGATCAGCAACAAATGTTGTCCCATACTCTCATTGGTTAAGCCCATTTTATACTAGTTACGTCATTACGACTGTATGTCTTGTATAAATAACACAGTAATTGTCACGTTCGTTTGGTGAATTTTAACGGCATCGGAAGATGGTACCCACTTTGTGTACCGAAGGATCTCATGTGTGTACATATTTTATTATATCATCTTTTTAAATGTATATATTAAATATTTTAACATTGGAGTTAAAATAAGTATCGTGTCATTTCGGTTGTGTTTCATGTATGTAGTTATCGGCACGAGTTAAATTCATAGTATACAGTATTTCATATCATGTATTTCTGAGGTAATAAGTAAAGTTTTATTTAAATATATTTGGGTTATACTGTATAATAATCAAATATGAGTAATTTCTTTCAACAAGCAAAATTTTAAGCTGAAATTTTTGAAAAAATTAAAATCAGTGGATCGAAAGAGAGGTGTAAGTGACTGGAAAAAAAGATGTCATCGCTTTTGTCCGATCAAATGTACACAGACGGCTTCAAGGAAGTCGCTGAATTAGCGGGTGTTAGCAAAAACGCAGTTCTATGTATTTATAAAGATTGGTGTAAGTGATACTCAACTGAAAATAAAAGGAAAAACTCTGGACGAAACACTATTTTGACTAGTCGTGACAGGAGCAGAATTTCTCGCCTAGTCAACGAAAACAGATTTCAAACAAGGCTGTAACTCCTGCCGTCTGTTAATAATAGATATCACACCTCCATATTTGAGCAAACATTGCGTAGGGAACTTCATAGAATGGATATGTAGAGTACAGTTGTAAGACTGAAACCAAAGTTAACTTCAGCCCACGAAAAAGCTCCATTAGCTTGGATCAAAGCTCACAGGATATAAACTGTTTATCAGAGGAAGGCTGTCACAGCGTCTGGTGAATCCATACTTTGCCTATACTCAAATGATGCAAGGCATAGGGTCAACACATTGTCTGAAGAAACATTCAATCCGGAGTGTATTCATAGAGTTCTTGACAAACGAGGTAGTTCTGTAATGCTGTGGGGTTGTTTTCATGGTTTTGAATTAGGCCCACTAGAAGAGGTGAAGAATACGATGAATCAGGGTGACAAATGTGGGATTCATAGAGCTGAAAGCATTATGGATTGGTGTGAAGAGCATGATACAGTTTTGGGACACATGACCAGCTAAATCGCCAGATTTAAATCCCATGGAGAATTTATTGGAACCACCTTGAACGGAGTGTAAAACCCAAACTTCAGGATCCCAGAAATCTCAATGAATTGCGAGACAAACTTCTTAGAATGGTCAAAAATTAATTTCAGTTATTCAAATCATCTTGTTGAATCTCTTCCAGAAAAAGTTAATGCTGTAATTTCTGCACGTGGTGATGTAATTAAGTATTAATTCTAAATTTCTGGAGGTGACTAAGTTTTTTTCCGCTGTGTGTACAATTATTAATTAATTAAAGGTATCACATGTACTGAGAACCATTTGAAAGCAATATTATGTAACAGTACGTATGACTTCCGAAACAGTCCCATAGATTTGCACTCATTCCTCTGAAGCTAAATAGCTACTACTTGACACGTGTCTGTAGTATTTGCATTCATTCCTCCGAAGTTAAAGAGCTACGATTTGACATGTATCTGTTGAGCTGCACTAATTCCTCCGAAGTTGATGAACAACGACATGACACGTGTTCGCAGATTTGCACCCATTCCTTCGAAGTTTAGGAACTACGACGTGAGACGTGTGCGTAGATTTACACTCATTCCTCTGAAGTTAAAGAGCTGCGACTTGACACGTGTCTGTTGAGCTGCAGTAATTCCTCCGAAGTTGATGAACAACGACATGACACGTGTTCACAGATTGGCACCCATTCCTTCGAAGTTGAGGAACGACGATGTGACACATGTCTATAGATTTGCACTCATTCTTCTGAAGTTAAAAAGCTACGACTTGACACATGTCTGCAGATAGTCACTCATTCTTCCGAAGTTAAGGAACTACAACTTGTTTGAAAGCATGCCGAAGCTTGTCATTACATGTCAAAGTCAAAGCCCGTGTACATCATTTACGTCTTCCCAACGGTGCGTAAAGTTGCGGCAGCCAAATCTGTGAGTTGTTGCTATGGATCTCTCTAAGGACGCGAAAAGATTTCACATTTTCTTAAGTATGAAACTAGAAGACGAGGCTAAAAAAATAATATCGATTTATTACAAGTACATGACGATTATTTTGTTCATATGGCACTGTAATGGGGTGGATGATTAATTCAGAGAAGGACTACAGAGCTTCGGAGGTCTAGTTCGAAAACCGAAGCAAGAAATTCACGAGGTAACCATCTCTACTACTCGCGAATTCATTGATGAAAACCCACTCATCACTATTCATTTAATAAGCATAGATATCGAATAGCAGCGTGGAAATATTAATTACCAACACATAAATTTCCGAATGGGTATCCTACAAACTGATAGAATATCAGAAACGGAAAGAGCTAGAATAGACTTTTGCAAGTTGAAGCTGGCAGTGTTCGCATCTAGTGCTATCAACCAGCTGCCAGATATTTCGACACGTAATAAGACGTGGTGCTATCATAAAACACATTCCACAAAGATCGAGAACTGTGTTTAGGTTGTGGAAGATGATCAGCATCTCCAAATCTTCCGACAAGACTTTCTCTCAAAAAGAAGAAGATATGGTTCACATTTTGTTTTCCAACTCACATGGGGTTGTAGCCGTCGACAATTTACCTGGAAAAACGACAATGAATGATCTATTCTTGACAAACACTGTTTATCCAGAATCTTTAAGGAGATGAAGGAGAAGAGTCCAATAATAGGCGTTTCAAATGTTTTTCTACTTCATGACAGTGTCAGTACTCACGAAACCCGACAGGTCACGACTTATACATGTATTAGCAGGAGAAGGAATCAAACATCTAACTCATCCTGCATATTGACCATAGCTTGCACCATGTGATTTTTGTCGTTTTCAAACATTTAAAAGGATCTTGCTGCAAAGTACTTTTCAAGGATGCAACTCCTTGCAAAATGCGTTCAGTAAGGGTTGCGGAATATTTCCTAACGCCAGCCATTCCAGAACTGGTGTAGACGTGCGCAACGTTGCATGCAAAACTTTGAAGGACTGTGAAAGTTTCACTAATATAAGTGCAACTACTTTTGCTCTGTGGATTCTTTTCAGGAATGTTTTTAAACATCACGTTATACCACAATGTTGTGTCAAACATATTAATGTTTTTGTTTATAGTTTTGTATGATTTAGGAAGAATTCTGGACATCACGTTAAGCAGTCTTTGCAAGATTTTAACGACCATTGAAATATTCTGGAATGAACATGATAAGTTTTATGCAAAGTTCTCAGTGACGGTGGAACCATTTTAAGCATAAACGTTTTTTCTGTGTTAGTCTCATAACTGTCATTACGCGGTTGAATCGATCATTTATGGAAATGAATTCAGTTTCCGAAAACTTTGAATTGTGCAAATTAGCATGTCCCTTTCTGCACTGAACGTGTTTTTGCTAGTTACACCTAATATGTCTGCGGAACCCGTTTGCTCATACACTAATATTTCAAATCATCATTTCCGACAAACACATTTTGTGCATCTGTTTGATGCATACATAGGTACAGCTACAGGAAATGTACCTACAGAAAGTTTAAGGAAATAGTTAATTCTTGTTAGCTATTTAATCACGCACTTTCTGTTCCACTCTAACATGCAATTTCTCCCTGCTGTATAGCTTTAAAATTATTCCAAGTGTTTTAGAATATCATCTTTCTAATGTCAGCATTTCTCTACGTCAGGAGCTTTCAGCGAATGTTTCGCGGTCCATTAGTTGTCCTCGGAATCATTACTAGTGGTCCACGAGACCTTTTCTACATAACGTATTTTAAAACGAAAAAAAAATAAAAATAAACTATTACTTTATTTCTCATTCATTTCCCAGCAGTTTTTCGATTTACATTAACTTCAGTTAAACTTTGATAAATAAGTCGTATATTTCGATATTGTTTCACCTATGCTATAGATTCAAGAGTAACTATTTTTTGCGCGTGTTCAACTTTTGAAAACGGCTATTTCACTAGGTACCTTGGGCTCATGGACTTTGAATTACCAACACGGCAATAAAATGTGTTGCGATACATTATATGTTTTAAACGTGCAAAGAATGCTAAAAATGTAGACACATCAGTCAACTAATTCAGTCTTGTTTGTAGCATATGTACACTGATGTCCAAAACTTAAGATCACTTATATTTCCTTGGCATACTTTTACTCCAACAGGACGTGGATGAAATTATTTTAATAAGCAGTAAACAAAGCTGAAAAGGACATATACAAACATAAATATGCATGAAGGCATGAATTTGAGGTTATTAATTGGGGAAATCGATTAAAGAAACAGCATACCATTTTTTGATATTGGCTAACGATACTAGAAACCGATATTTTTGGGGTAACATGCATTTTAACGCGTCGTTAAAATTCTCATTGTATGCGCAGGGGTCTATACTGCCCATCAGTCTTCAGTAGCCACACTATAATTCTAACTAAATTTCTGCTTCATTATTTCACACTCCAAGTGCATTGACCGTTTCAACTTCACTGCATCTTTTACTTTTTCCCTCACATTTAGAATTCCCAGCTCTCCCAATCTAATCAGACAAGGCCATCGCTCTTTCCACATTTTTCTTTAATTAACACAAAGCAAAGGAAAATTTGTATTCCGACAGCGCTGGGATCGAACTCCAGATCTCTCGATAAGTAGGCGAGTGCGTTCGCTTTACGCTACGATGGCCAACAATCCACTGATCTATGAGTGTTTATCTGTCAGCATCTGACTTCACAATTCCATAGGGATGGACTCAACAACTGAGACGTCTCTATCTGGTGGGGCTTAACGGCACAAGCTATTTAATTATAGCTAATAAATTCAAAGGGCGAAAGAAATGCTGAAAATGCTCCTAATACGTGGAGACAGTGTAAATAGACGGCGTCATCCCTCTTTCCACGTTTTTCTTTAATTCAGCGCCGTGGATTGTTGGAATCGTAGCGTAAGGCGAACGCACTCGGCTAGTTATCGAGAGATCTGGGTTTCGATCCAGCGGTGTCGGAATACAATTTTTCGGTTGCTGTGTGCAAATTAAAGAACAAACGTGGAAAGAGCGATGATCTTGTCTATTTACATTGTCTCCACGTATTTGGAAGATTTTTACCATTTCTCAAAATCTTTTGACATGTTGCCTCCGTTTAGGAAGTCTGCCATCCCCCAATATTTTCCTTGTATCCAAGCGATAGAAAGTCTGTATGATTTGATTACGCTTATTAATGCGGATATTCAATCTCATTATTGCACCTCTGTACCTTTTATCCTGTTTAATCGCCTCTTAATGGTTCAATCGCCTGGATTGTTTCTACATTCTGTTAAACAGCCCTTGTAGCGTAATGATCAACGTGCTGAATTCTGACTGTTCGTTTGAGATGGGGCCAGGTTCGAACACCTTGTAATAAGTCACTAGCTCTTCTCGATTCCTTGGAAACAGTTGCTCCAAAGGAAGGACTGCCGCACTGTAAAAAGGTAGTGGTGTGAATTTAAGGATATTTGCTAAAATTAACGTGCAAAAACGTTGTCCAAAAGTGTTCGTATTTTAATGAAATTTCAGTTTTAAAAGTTCCCTTTTCTTCAATCTTCAGTATTTTGACAGAATCTCCGTAGTCGGTAATTCCGTTTATTCCAGAAAAACCCATTTCCGATTTTTCCGTATTTTTTTCTGAAATTTCGAATTCTGATTTTTCCAGTACCTTTCTTTCCTGACATACTAAGGTAACGAGCCCTTTCTTATTCATCAATGGGGGATTTGAATCAGCAACCTGTTGAACCGGAAGCGCGTGTCTTACCGCTGAGCCAGAAATTCTCATAAAGACCCCGCTCACGTATAAGATGGAACTCTAACTATTCGATGATGAAATATTTTTTTATTATGCTATTACAGGGAAATAGGTCATTAATTTTTCTGTTGGAGCTTATTATTTTTCTCAATACCTTTGTCATTTTATTTTTTCTATCGGCGGAATAATTACAAATTACGCAGTCTTTTCATCGTGATTTTTCGAAGCAACAGAATGTTTTGGAACTTGGGATTAAACTGACTATGGCTTTCAATTATCTTTAAGAAAAGATGAAATGTACTGTTTTATATTATTACTAGCCTATAGCCCGTCCTAGGACGGTTGCTTCTAAGCTTCAAATAAATATTAGTATATAGGAAGTTGACCTATTGGACGGCTAATTTGATTTTTAAGCTTTAAATAACATCTGTTTTTAGATGCAGTTATGCTCACTTTGACATCTCAATATTTCATTTTTTATAGTAGGTTAGAGCGTTTAGATAGATCGATAGTTTGCAAAATGTTTAATAAAATCAGCACTAAACGGAGAAAGTTAATTAAATTAAAAAAGTAAAACTTAATTAAAGCGTACAAATTAATATTCGAACTGTGCTAAATTAAATTAATATACAAACTCAATTTGCTGTGATATTAAGATTGCAACTTGAATTTTGTAGATCGGATAAATAGAATTCGAGTTATTGATAATTCAATGTTTTTAAATTAGCACGCGATTACTCTTTAACATCTCAAAGTGATCGCACGCTGTTATATAGCAGGCAATCCCTTTGACATTTCGAGGGTACATACGCAACAATGCAGACGTTATAGCGCAAAAATGCAGACGTTGCTGTGACGTCAGGTGTACCAGACAGAGAGAGAGAGAGAGAGAGAGAAATATGGGTGTATGTATATAATTTCACAAAACTCCTAAATATGAAATTTATTCTTGATAGCTATAGGTTTTTCCAACTTATTATTTTTCAGAATACGTTTGGTAATTTCTTATTTTTCTGTCGAATGATTTATTACAAATTACGCATTTTTTTCATCGTGTCTTCTCGAAGCAACAGTATTAAAACTGGTACTTGGGATTAAACTGACAACAGCTTTCAGTTATATTTAAGAAAAGATTAAATGTACTGTTTGTAGTATTATTTAGCAAAACTCCTAAATATAAAATTTAATCTTGATAGCTATAATAGCATTTGTTTTAAGGAGTCCACAGACAGATACATTGACATCATACAATCAATTTAACAGCAATCAATCAAATTTCAAGCATTGTCATAAATCACTCCTATTACCGGAAAATTTCTGTCATTTGGAAACGGAAAAACTGCTAATATCTGTTAATATATGACAGGAACTGTGGAAAGGATTTTGAAAATTCAAAATTTTCCTGGCGTGTGAAAAATCCGTGAAATTCATGTTTTTTTTAGTCATTTCGCATTTCGCGAAGAAAGTTTTTACCAGAAATGTGTTTCTCTAATTTACCAAAGGAATCATGGAAAATGGCTGGTGACTTTCAGAATTTTCTTTTACAGTGTGGTGACAGGTGATAATCCATTGTATTACTCGCGGAGGTGGTTAAAATCCCAATCGAAAAAAAAATCAAGGCTCTACAAGTTTTTTTATCATGAACTGTTGCAGTCTCCATGCAGCATAACTGCAATTATCATGGTTTCACGGGTTTCTATTTTAAGCTAAATTTGAAATGGTTTTACTTGAACATAAATGTTGACGGAGAAAAATAAGTCTTATCTTTTGCTCCAGTCCAACACGAATCACTATATTAATTTCCTTCCTCTTTTTTCTTATCAAATTGGAGAATACTAGATTACCTCAGCCTTTCTACAATGCATACCCAACATAAATTATGGGTTTCGGTAAATTTTTCTTTAACGTTTATAACGAAGTAAATTTCTCTGTCATTTCTGTCCACGCCGGGATTCGAACCCGGATCCCCTCATTCCGGAATAAGTTGCTCTACCAATTGAGCTACGCGGACGTTTTATTCTGATTCCTATCTGCCGTTATGTCGTGTGCGTCCTTCTGGCAGGTACGTCACATCTCCTGGTACATTACATCATCTCCCCCTTATTTTTTTTTTTTTTTTCGAAGTGCTGGAGAAGGGATTCTCTGATTTTTCCTATCTCGCGGTGTGGAAATAACATCCCACCAATGCGAGATTTTGAACGGTCGGGTCATCCGGATAGTTCGGGCGCCATTATAACGAAGTAAATTTCTCCGTCATTTCTATCCACGCCAGGATTCGAACCCGGATCCCCTCATTCCGGAATAAGTTGCTCTACCAATTGAGCTACGCGGACGTTTATTCTGACTGCTATCTTCCTTTATGTCGCGTGCGTCCTTCTGGCAGGTACGTCACATCTCCTGGTACGTTACACGTTAACTACTAATTTAGAGACTTAACTTTAAACTTGAAGCTTAACTGGGACGTTTTAAATGTCACTTTTCCAGATAAGTCTCTATCGTCTGTAGCTGAAAGTCTTAATTACACACAGAATTCACTTTCAATCGTTTATTGACAACAGAAATCTACTTACTGAATTCCTAATATTTTATTAGAAATTCAAGAATGTCAGTTGGTAAGAGACAAATCGTTCGTAACACAAGATACATATGTTGAGTTGAATTAATCAATGATATTCCACAATATGTGTGAACTTACTACGGCAATACAAAACGTTGTTAGAAGTTTTGCTCGCTGTGTGCTCATCACAACGATGCATACCATAAATAGCTCAACATACAATGCAGGTGAATTGTTGAACCAGGCTGCTCGTGGATCACGCATGCGCATTACTGACTGCACCCTGAGATCTTGTATCAGAAAAGGATTTATCTACGTTACTCCTCCTTTCAGGATTGAGAACTTCATATTCGTCGGGGAAAATAAACTTACGAAAACATTTAATGAGAGGAAATCAGATTTACGTAAAAGCACAGAAACTCAAAAGGAAGGATAAATTACAGGTATGCGACACACACCCCCAAATGTTTTTTTTTTTTTTTTTTCGGAATTTATTATTTCTGAAGATATTTACAGTAAAAGATATCCATAAGCGTTCACTCTATCAACTGAAAAAGAATCGCTGGACATGTTCCCTGTAAAACTTCAAATACTCAGTCTTCTTTCAACAGTAAAACTACACCAGTAATTCGCTTGGAGCAAAATAGAAATCAAAGTTTCCAAGCTTCCGCACATTAACCAGATGGCTTTTTCAAGGAAGGTGAAAAACAAACACCTCTTAAAACCGGCAATTTACCGTTAACATACGAAAGGGATTACAACAGTTTGCTGTCTACCTTCCTTGAAAAAACCATCTGGTTGATTTGCGAATTCTTGGAAACTTAGAGTTCTATTTTATGCCAAGAAATTCTGATTATTTGTATAGTTCTGCTATTTTAAATATACTTGGTGTACAGTTCTTCCTTATTAATTAGTCAGTCTCCTTTTTATCTATGTGAAGTCTTAGCTTCGTGAGAGAGTATGAAAATACGCTTCTGTATGCAACGCCACAAATACAGAATGACGAATTTGAGTGCGCAATACAAGCTCCTGTCTTGAAGAGGAAACAAAATTCCACAGTGTTAGCACGAAACCTCCCGAATCTGTCGCATATGAAGGGGAATTCCTAAATGAGGAATGGCGATACTGTGTCACCGAGTAGGGGTCTTTCATTCGAACAATTACTTCACTGTATGGAAAGCGAAGCTCCCGGATTAGACAAATTAGATTAGATGTGATCCATATAATAAAAGTCATCCTCATGTTGCATAATTTAGAATTAGGAGACGCCGGTGCAAACAAGAGGTCATTATTCAAAGTGCTGTTAACGCCTGCGCTCCTTTAGCGAAAAGTTGGAGAAAGTCCATCAAGCGAATTAAAACCACTGTTTATTCGTTGGGAATATTACTCATCGCAGATGCCACGGAAATCTGTTGTTAAGGGCGGAACTAAGGTCATGTAAATGGCAGAACTGTTTGTAATGAAGGCTACTGGACAACAACAAACAATAATTTCGCTATGATAACGAAATTTATTAGTAGGCATCACACACACACACATACATACACAGGCTGACACATATTTATGGATGTACAGAGAGAGTGACAGAGTAGAGAGATTTTCGTAACGGAATATGAAAAATTATCACACGTACTTTCAATATGAAAATAATTACAGTCAACTATCAAGCCTTCTCCAGGGAGTTCAGGTCAAAAACGTTTAACATCGCAATTTTAAATTTAATTGATATAATTAAAACAATGTTTCGTAAAGATGATTTTTTTACATTTTTGTGTTTTTAAAGTCTTTCTTCTGGAAGAGACAGGAAAATAAAACAGATCGTGCAATAATACACGATTTTTTCTCTTCTAGGTAATTTTCCGCTTGTAGCCAAAGCGGAAAGTTACCAAGGAAAAAAAAATAATTTGATGTTAAACAGGTGTCAGTCAAGGTTATACAAAACAATAAAATGATGGCTTTTGTGAGCGCGATAATAAAATGAAATAGCATGCGTTCACTTTCATGATGAAAAAGGTAACCTAAAGCTTAGAGAAGTTATTTGTAAGACTTTAAAACCACATTATACTTGGTTTTTTGGATTGGGGGTTGAGAGACCACCTTAAGCAACTCAGTGGGACATAAAAAGACCCCCGTCGCTAATTTTGGTCCAGTGGCTCCAGGGAAGTGATAGAGCTGGTACCGCTAAACAAACACAACACTCATGCTTCACGAGGATTCGAACCCAAACCTATCTCGGACAAATGGACAGAAGCCAACGCTTAGATCAGTGTGCAGCCGGAATTCGGACCCGAACACATCTCAGACAAATGTCTGAAGATCACTGTGCCACCGGGATTCGAATCCGGGCCCATCTTGGAAGAATTGTCTGAAATCAGCGTTTAGACCACTGCCCCACTGGGATACGAATCCGAGCCCATCTTAGGACAATGGTCTGAAGTCAGCGGTTAGACCACCGTGCTAACTGGATTCGAACCCCGAAACATTTTGGATGAACGGTCTGAAGCCAGAGCTTAGGCAACTGTGCCGCCGGGGTGGCCATTTTAGTTTCGGAAACTCACCAGATGTTTGTGCTTCTATCAGTACAATATTTTTATAATAAAAGTTATACCAATTCTAAAGCATATACACTCTACGTCAAAAAAGAAATAGTTGCACCCAGACGGACATGTCGGATTGCAATGCAATTTGGGAGGAAGGTAAAGGTTACCAGGAACAATAAATGAGTAAACCTTGAGACTGATACGCGCAATATTTATTGAGCTACACGCCAATAACTAGTATCTCTTGGTATGGCATCAGCCAGCCATGTTTGCTCACACAGCATGCCAGACGTCTCGGCATGAAGTTATACAGGTTTCAAACGGTGTCCTGAGATGAGTCATCCCATGCAGCTTGAATCTTTTCACGCAGTTCCTGCAGATTGTGCGGTTGGGGTGGAGTGTGGATAGCTCGTCCAATAGCATCTCACACATTTTCAATCGGCTGGCCATGGCAGAGTGTCAATGTCTTGAAGGCAAACTCTCGAGAAAACCAGCATTATGCAGACGAGCCTTGTCCTGTTGAAAAATCGCACAGCAGTGAGGGTTCAGAATAAGTAAGGCCACTGGTTGCAGTACCGCATTAATGTAACATTGGGCTGTCAAAGTGCATGTACTGAACACCAAAGGAGATCTGGCATCGTATGCAATTGCGCGTCACACGATTAGAGCAGGCCGTCTGTACGTGTGACGCTCGACAGTAAACCGTTCATCTTGGCGCTGACCACGGTGCCTCCACACACAGATTCAGTGATCGTTTCCTCCAAGACAAAAGCGCGACTCGTCACTGAAGGTCACCCGCTGCTATTCTGAGTAGCTTCATGAAAATCTGGCACGGCACCCATGCAGTCTTTGGCGAAGATGCATGGAAGGCAGCACCGCTCGATGAATATCCGCAATCGTGGCTGTTGTGTCACTCCGCGCATGTCGGACAACCCGTCTGCCTCTCTCTCTCTCTCTCTCTCTGTTATTCGTCTAGCTCTCCCCAGATCCTTCCTGTCGCTGCTGCGTACTTGTTCTATCCACTCCCGCCAGCACCGTGCTATGGTGATATCCGCATGACGGGTATGACGCGCAATACGGCGATAAGACCACCTCGCTTCGCGAAGCCCGATGATGCGGCTCCTCTCGAACTCCACTAACTGCCCGAATTGCTTCCGAACTTTTCTCCGAGGCATACTTCATTTGCAAAGAATGTAACCAACATAACAGCACGAATCAGAATTGCAATCACGCGCAACGGGATGACCTTATATAGCCGGTGAGGCACAGTGCTACGACCCCTCTTTGCTTGCGTGACCTGCGCGGTCGAGCGTGATACTTGAATCATTTGTGTGTCTCCCGATGTCAAACCTACCTACAAAGTTTCATTCCTGTCGGTGGCTTCCTTCTGGGTACAACTATTTTTTTGCCGTAGAGTGTATTTAACTTGCGCATGAGATTACCTTCAGGTGTTTTCTGATCGATGAATAGCAGCCTAGTAGATTGAAGGCATGGCAACGTAGAGAGGTGGGGGGGGTTAGACATTTGAAAGAAGAAAGACTTAGACAGATATGGTTAAATGGAGTTAGAAAGAGAGTCGAGAGACATATGTAAAGGAACAATAAAATATTTTCAATTACTCCGCTTATAATGCACATCTAATGGCGAGGGAGAAACAAGAAACTGAATCGGAGTTGAGAAAACCTTAGAATTTTATGTATTCGTAACACGACGTTTAAAAGGAATTGAATAATTTCCTTGTGTGGTTGGTCCCTTTATGTATTATATTTAGCTAGTCTGAAAAGAACTGCACCTTAACTTTCTTAATTAGTTCCTCAAGAGGTGTATGGAAAAACAAAAGCAGCAGCGATGTTAGTAATTCCTGAGTTTCAAAGAAATGCAGGAATTACTAACATCGTCAATATAAATATAATAAATAAAGTGTAACATACAGGGAACTATGCAATTCATTTAATACGACGTGTTACAAATAAATAAAACTAAAAGATTTTTCGAATTGCAGTTGAGCTTCTTCAAACGCTAAACCTGCTTCTCTCCGGTCACTGAATATGTAATATACACGACGTAATTCTCAAAGAGATTTAGTCATGGTTCACAGAACTGTAAGAGATTTAATGAATTTGTAATACATCGCATTAGACGGATTAAATCATTGCTCTGAGCTTTTTTTCATTATAAATTAAGAAAAAGTTGTTTTGTGCGAAGCAATTATATTGGAACAGTCAGAAAGGGAATAGACTGAGGTGAAGGCGTAATAAAGTTTCCATATAAAATTTAGTCCATACCGTTATATGCAAATGACTTGCCTGCACAGAAGCTTGTGAAAATACGAACAAACACTCATTCTTTTTCTTTCTCGTGTAGGAAGAATTAAGTGTACAGAAACAAATTTTTCGGTTACGATGATAGTTACTGGTAAAGCTGTTTATCCTTTGTCGATAAGCTATTATTTTAATGAGCCTTTCCGCCGTTCCCTTAATGAAAAATCAGCCATCATACCTTTTGTTATATGCTAACATTTCCCCAGGTACAATGTTTCTCTTAAGGAAATATTGTTTAGTTTTCTACTTGTCTAGTCCTTGTGTTCAATACATAACTTTAAACGGCTATTTAGATTCTAGAGAAAACAATTTTGTAAACATATTTTTAAAATTCATTTGTATGAATGATGTTAAATTTTTGCAATATCATGGTTCACCAATAACCCTTTAACAACCACGACTCTAAAATCTTGTATCACTCTAAATACCATAACGCCCGAAACTGTCTCTTGCTTCACTTCTTTGTTTAGTAACAACAATGGTGATTGATGGTGACTCCTGCTGATGCCTTATAGGTGGTGCAAATTTAAAGAACAGGTAAGGTTAGGAAATCGCACTCACGCTAGACAGGCGTTTCGGGCGCCTATGGTCGTTTGTATGTACTGGAGTTTTGGGCGTTATGGTCGTTAAAGGGTTAATTCGCAGAAACCTTTAGGGAAACCATGATCGAAGATTTCTAAAAGCATTTTTTTTTGTTTCGGATTGAAAACTACCATGAACGATACTAAGAGCTATAAGAACTCATTTGTCTGTAATTTAGGGTTACCAGTTTTAGGGAAGTGAGAAACCCAATGATGTAAAATAAGGGCACCACTCATGCCTTTCTCATCACTCAAATCGTGTCCAGCCAAGCGAACGGTCAGAAGCCAGAGCCCCATTGCAATCACTTTTGATATCCAGCAAAGCCTCTTTTCGATATGTACAAAAATAATTAACGCACGTTAAATTAGATAACTTAACATTTTCCTGATGAATTTCAGTTACTTTTATCATATGAGAAATATTTTAAAAAGTACGGAAAACGTAAAATATTAAATCCAATGTTAACATAGTGTTTACATCTTCTTACTTACATACAAATCCTTTTCTTATTACAAATTGAAGATGACAATCCGTTTTTTGGTGTAAACATGACCAGGATGCTAACTCAGATAATATTCGAAAACTTGAAAATTTCGTCGTCCTGGAGCGGGAATCGAACACACGTCTCCCAGATAGCGCCCGGTTATGATAACCATTACACCACCCAGAACGACCAAGTCTCAAGTTTCCGATTTATTTGAATATAATCATCACAGGATTCGCTATTCTAAGCAATCGGCATTCATGTTTTGCGAATCTGAAGGTTGAGAAATCTATGCCGTGATTGCCCGGAGGAGCAGATGAATCATGAAAATTTGAGACTTGGTCGTTCTGGGTGGTGTAGTGGTTAGCATAACCGGGCACTATCTGGGAGGCGCGAATTCGATTCGCGCTCCAGGACGACGAAATGTTCAAGTTTTCGGATATTATCTGACTTACCATCCTCGTCATATTTACACCAGAAAACGGATTGTCATCTTCAAAATTTGTATTATATGGTGTACTCCCGTATTCCATTCATGATTTATCTGCTCCTCTGGGCAATCACAGGATATAATTCTTAACCTCCAGATTCGTTAAACATTAATGCCGATTGCTTCGACTAGCGAATCTTGTGATGGTTGTATTCAAATTAATCGGAAACTTGAGACTTAGTCCTTCTGGGTGGTGTAGTGGTTAGCATAGTCGGGCGCTCTCTGGGAGACTCTGGTTCGATTCCCGCTCCAGGACGACGAAATTTTAAAGTTTTCGAATGTTATCTGACTTACCATCCTTGTCACATTTACACCAAAAAACGGATTGTCATCTTCAAAATTTGTATTGTATGGTGTAATCCCGTATTCCATTCATGACTTTTCTTATTGTTGGTTATTTCTTAAATACTCTTAGTTTAAGCGTTTGACATTCTCCAAATATCGCAAAATTCGTTTTCTGAGGATGAAACTAAATGTATATTTCTCCTTTCTACAACTCGTAGCTACTTCAAGCTGAAAAACCTAAAGTAAAAAAAGATACAAAATAAAAGAAAGAAACATGGCGGATAATTTTGAATGCTCTCAGATTTCCGATTTTAGAATTTTCTGTTACATTGGAATTATTTTCTTGTGAAACAATATTTATTGATTTCCTTCTTAAACATTCTAAAAATCTGAATCGCTCTAATATTTTGCGGGATATTACTTTGGCACCACGATTTTAAGTTTACATTCATGAACACATTCTTATTTTGAGTTCTACGTAATGAAGCTTTTGTTAGTTTCTTTAGCTGAGGAATAATACTGCATATATTCTAACATTTTATCACGTTATGAAACTGCCCAGGTATTTTTACGAAGATAAATCCTAATGCCGTTAGTTTTCTTTGTACATACAGTATTTCAGATATTTCGAAATTACGTTTTAGGAAAGTTATGTTTGTTATTTTCATGATTTAGTGAATTAGGATTTTAGGCTACTTGACAGTAATATTTATTATGTTTGTCTGTTTGTTTATAAACAAAGATATTGCTCTTTCCACGTTTTAGCAACACACAGCAACCGAAAAATTGTTATTCGGTCACCGCCGGGGAATTGAATTCCGGATCTCTCGATATCCACCTGAGCGCATTAGCTTTACACAGAAGGCTTTGTTTATTTACTTTGGAGGATTTTCACTTTGGATGATTCTTTGTTTGTTTCACTAGAGGTTTAACGACCACCGTGAGCAACTCAATGGGCTATAAGCAGTCGCCTGTCCCTAATTTAGGGTCACTGGGTTCAAGGAAGGGAAAGAGCCAGTGCCGTAAGACAAACACAATATCCATGCCTCAACGAAATTCGAACCCGAACCCTTTTAAGGAGAGTGATCAGACGCCATCGCTTAGACTACTGAGCCACCGGGGCGGCGATTTATTATGTTGTAAACGCTATAAGTTTTAATTCTATGCATGACGTTTTTTTTTTTTTTTTTTTTTTTTTATTCCTTACTTTCTCTTTTCTTCCTGAAAAGTGACCACAATTAAACGAAAATTTGAAAAGGAGCGATAACCATTTCACGGACGTCAATCTGTCCCATTCGTAGTTTAATTTTCAAGTGAGATGTGATATTTCTGTATTGAATAGTGTTATCTAACATTAAAGGAATTTGTCACAACTTTTCGCTATCCAACCGAATTGTCATAAAACATGTGACAGAAAAAATAGGTAAAAATAATAAGAGAAATCGAGCTTCAGTTTGTGCAGCATTCTAAGTTATATCCATGAATGACAATATTGAATCTTTCGTCATTTTTCCGTAGCATTCGTTTTCCTCTTCTGTTCTCGTATAGCTCGGCATTTATCAATTTGTTATCCAACACGAATAGTTGAATAGCCAAATATTTCCCATGCACCGTTCCTTAAAAAGGCTGAGTCTTCCAGTGCTCGAAATTATACTTTCATGACTCTCAGTATCCTTTATTTTGCTTTGGGTCACGTCATGTTTTTACTTTTTTCTTCCTGCATTTTTTTTCACAGTGTAGAAATGACATTTTTTGCGTCAGAAAGAAGAAAAAATGCCAAAGAGCAAAAGTTGACGCAAATTTTGCCACATGAAAGAGGAACGAACTTTTAGCGTAAAAAAAGTCTGGCAATATGCCATTTTCAAATTTGAACTCGCATGACATGAAGATTCGAAATCAGGCAAACATAAAAAAAAACGACAAAGCATCCAATTGAACTAACAACAGTATCAAAATAGGAGATTTTCATATTAGACGTACATTTTTCCGCAAAAGAAATGCTAACACTCCCTTTTTTTGGTTTTCAGAAACATTTTGAGAAATCAAAAATTCTGCGTAAACGAAGACATTTTTTGATATGAAAATCAATAGTTCTACCATCTTCTCAAATGTTCATTTACCATTCTTTTTAGCATATCTAAATCAAACGCAAAGCTCCGTTATGTATCGAAGATTAGAAAGGTTTGTGCATTTACCAAATTTGTGCTTTTCAAATATCTTCAGATGCATACATACAGCCAGGCAGTGGTCTTATACATACGCCTTTTGCTGATACTAACCTTTAAATTGATGCAAATATCTTTCAGTATTTTTTTATCCCTTGGCTTTCCATCCCACCACAGGTCCAACCACCCAGCATATATGCATATTTGGCAACGTAATAACTGCATTGATCATTAAGCCTTAATGCACAATGCACACTGTGCGCACCAGAATGAGCATTTCGTCGATCAGTCACACAGCATGGTTAACGCCAGAGCGAGTGCGTTTGTCAATCCCGCACCATGAATTTAGGGTACATCAGAAAAAGAAGTCCGCAGATCGGTCCCCCCAAACATGCATATTGTCCGAAACAGGATAAATAATGGACATGTAGGTCCCTCAGAATACACTGCGCTACATTAATATCAGATTAGCTTCTTATACATTCATAATCTTTATTTACACAAAAATATAATACTTTGCGCTGAAACTTTGTATTTTTTACGACATCTAGTCTCTGTGGGACGCTCTCCACCAATGGTTTGTAAATTTCTGTCTATAGGTTTCGCTATTTGGTCTTCAAAGTAGTGACTATCGGTCTTCAATGTAGTGACCACCGGTCTTTCAAGTAGTGACCATCGGTCTTCAATGTAGCAACCACCAGCCTTCAAATTACCAACCACCGATCTTCAAAGTAGTGACCACCGGTCGTCAATTTAGTCACCACCGGTCTTCAATGTAGCGACCACCGGTCTTTAATGTAGTGACCACTGGGCCTCAATATAGTGGCAACCGGTCTTCAAAGTAACGACCACCGGTCTTCAAAGTAGTGGCCACCGGTCTTCAATTTAGTCACCACCGGCCTTCAATGTAGCGACCACCGGTTTCCATCGTAGCGACCGCCGGTCTTCAATTTATCGACCTCCGGTCTCCAGTGTAGTGACCACCGATCTCCAATGTAGCGACCACCGATCTTCAATTTAGTCACCACCGGTCTTCAAGGTAGCGACCACCGTTCTTTGAAGTAGTGACCATCGGTCTTCAAATTAATCAGCACCGGTCTTCCAAGTGGTGATCAGCTGTCTTCAAAGTAGTGACCATAGGTCTTTAGAGAAGTGAGCACCAGTCTTCAAAGTTACGATCGCTATTCGGTCTTTAAGTAGCTTAATTTGTATAACTGTCTCTGCTCTCACGCACCCTACGATCCAGCTTATTCTAGAAATTGGCTACGACACTTAGATTACCACTCTAGTTTGTCTAATCCAACTTTTCGAGGCTAATGCCACAAACCAATCTGTAGCATCCCAGCAGAATGAAGTGGTGAGTGATCTTTTTGGAGATAGTCACGGGATTTCCCAAAAGTACCACCACAACGTTGGTAGCACATAATTGTCCGCGTCAAGAGAGAGAGCTCAGAATTCCTGATTTTGTTCAAAACAATAAATAGGGCGAAGCCGAGCCGTGTCAAACAGTTGCATACCATCAGGCTGCCTCTACCAAACTTCATTATCGGGACGATACAATCCGGAATGTACCTTCCTTCCGGCATCCGCCACACCGAGGAACTGATCATAACCATTGGTATATCCAGAAGGATTATTCCGATGTAAAAAAAAAAAACATGGAGGGCGGTTGCTCTGGTTGGGAAAATATTTAGGGAATGACAACATTCGGAATGAAAATTTTATGTTCGTGTTTGAGTTTGGTTTATTTTTATCTTTGCGTTCCACGTTGTTTAACGTTAAATCCTCTTCAGCACCAATGAGCTAGTGCTTCCTACTAAGCTACGCCCTTCGCTGAGTTGTCCTATTCTGTTCCTTTATAGAGGTTGTGTGTGTGTGTGTGTCATTAGAGCTGATCGTGAAAATATTTGAAAAGAATTCTGGGTGTGTGTTTTTCTCCTGAATTCTAAAAAGAAGAAAAGAAATTTGAGCGAACTGTTCCTGGGAAACTCCCACAAAGTGGTTGTGTCTGTCTTTGCGACAAATACATGGGTGGTTTTCTTTCAGGGCATTGGAATTTTCAAAATGGTATTTAACATATTCCTTGTACCATGTTTTTCTTTGGAATAACATAGTTTAGTATTTTTATAAATAATGTGTAAAGACTTACTTCTACGTATTATATTCACCAACAGTTTGGCCTCTATCTGAAAGAATGAGAGATATGACGAAATCAAGCCGACGAAACTGACATACGTATATAAAATAGTATAACTTACGAGTGGGTAAACAGGAGGGAACAAAAAAAAACCTCAATTAATCCATCTGAACGAAACAGAGAGCAGTGTAGCTGTTAATGTTTTTACAGTTTTCTGTCCATTGTCCAATAGAGATGCGAACTTCCGCTTTGTCAGTTACACTATTTCACACAACCTCCAACGTCCATGACATTCTCTGTTTCCAATTAGTAATGATACCAGGCAATACTGAAGAGTAGAACAAAGAACATGCAATGCGAGATACATTCTTCTCCTTTGTCACTCACACTATTTCACACTCCAAATGCCATCACCTTCCCTGTTCCCAATTAGTACTGATACCATTCAGTACTAAGAGAACAGAACAAAACAAATGCATTGCGAGATACGTTCTTGTCACATTCGGTAAGCGTCGTAGGTTTACCCTGCTGGATTTTGTTAGATTCAGCCACACTCTGTCAGAGATAGAAATGGGTCAGCGTGTCAACGGGCCAATGGGTCCACAATTTCTTGATGGCCAAACGCGTCGTGTCAAGGTGCTCTCCTGATTTTTGGAAACAAAACAAAATCAAAGAATAATGCGTACTGTGGAATTTTGTGCTCGATACTGGAACCCGCGGATTTGAAAATGATGTGTAATACAAAAATATTGTCTCTTTCTTACAGCTTGTAACGTATACTCTACAAGCTACAAAGATTTCCACCGACCGATGATACGGCGCCACCGCTAAACACACCTGTATCATATCGTAAAACGATACTTCCTTTGCGTTTGTTTTCAGTGCGATTGTCTGTATCCGCACACCAGTGCATCCATGTGCCATAGACTCCGTTGGTAATTGGCATATCCGCGCTCGGTCGTCTACGTGATGCGCCAGGAATCTTGATTTGTCAGACCAGACTACTTTCTTCCAATGATCCACGGTCCAATCTCGATGATCTTGGGCCCATTTCATGCGTTGTTGGCGATGACGTGCAGTGAGCATGGTGACTCTGCTTAGTCTTTGGCTACGCAAGCCCATGTTGCAGAAGGCTGCGATGAACTGTGTGCTGTGACACATTGCCACAGTTCAGCTGCGGGTGAATTGTCGCACTTCGGCAATGCGGTCGTTGTGAACAACGCGCGACAGTCTCTGCTCCCCTCTGGCATCAATGTGCTGTGGATGACACACAACTGGATGATGGTTCTTCTTTTAGACATCTGTGCAACACTTTTGATACGTACTCTGTACTGCTGTACGTGAACAACCCACAAGCAGAGATGTTTCCGAGATCTAGTTCCGAGACACCGTGACATCACGATTTGTCCTTTATGAATCTCCTTTATCAATATCAATCTCCTTTATCAATTTTACCACAATTTGTCCTTCATCAATCTCCGATAAATCCGCAGATTTTTCCATTCTGACCCCGAACACTCTACTAAACAAAATCCTGTCCTCGAGTTGTATATATATATACTTCTCTGTGAACTGCACCTGCGCCACTGTTCGGTTTCCAGGCGTGCCCATTTCTTTAGGCTGGGTGTGGTCACAATATAATGGCTCATCAGTATATGGCAGCTACATTTTGCATAACTTTGAGGGAACAGATCTCTCACCTAATTTTGAAACACTGACTTAGTCGATTCCGGGAACAGAATCCCAATTTAGCAATGCTAAATAACATAATATAGTTCTGAACTGGCAAATGTCTCCTATGATAATTTTCATCCGAACGACGAATTTGTAAAATGGTTTCTGTGACCGTACACAACCAAACCGTCTGCACAGCACACCTTCACGTATGACGAGGGAGATGTTGAACTGCAGCGCCCGCAGAATTTAATAGGCGGCAAGGAGCCAGTTTGTTCTTAGAAACTTCGAGAGAGCTTTAAAATAAATTACATAATTTAAGGCGTATGTATACCATTGAAAGCGAAATGGATTCACTGAAGAAAGAAACGTTTTCATATGTCTGTTAGAAACAGTGATTTTGTAAAACATTCAAATAAAACAGAGGTATCTTTAGCTGAACGTTTCTGTACTGATGAAAGGAGAACGTGTAGGATATTTTCTGGCATTCCTTTTTGGTCCAATGTTACTATAAACACATTTGCGCCACGTAGTGAGCCATTTTACAAAAGCGAAATATGCATTTGAAATCTTGAACAAGCTCACCTTTATACGATGATTTTTCATCATAGCAAACACAAGAATAGTCATTCGACGAAGATAGTCAGCCTGACTAACCAATATGTTCCCATTGATTAAATTTCTTACGTGACACATTGGCGCAATATTCCATCCGAGAAATGTAAACACATGCAGCAGTTAGTATGCGTGTATTCCGCAAAGCAGTTCATTTATATTTTGTTAGGCCATAACCTGCTGTTCAGCCTTCAGGTGTTCCAATGGGAATGATATCGGTTTTATAATGAAATATTTTCTTTATGATATTCTTAGTCGAACAATTCAATCTGTTAACGTCAGACACGAAACTCAAAATCCAAATATATGTAGGATATAAATTAATCAGCATTTTTCTTTCACTGCACTCACAAACCTTCAAAATTCATAGCCAAAAACTCTATGCTCCGCAAATACACTGGCGGAAAGTGAAAAAAAGAACACCAAGAAGGAATTGGCGGATGATCATGAAATTTATATATTTTAATGGGGTCGAGTTTATGTAGGTGTAATGTTAATTTCGGAACCAACCGGTGAGCGCTTACGCCACAGCAAGGCACAATATGCAAACTATCGTCGGTGGTATTTAACGAGTACGGAAACGTGAATGTAATCAGACGTCGGCGTACGTACACGTGCCAAGACTCTGAAGAAGCTGCAGTGCCTGGACATGGAAGAAGTGTACGATTTCAGCAATTATCGGACTTTAAGCGAGGTAGTCTAGTCGGACTCCGCGAGGCCGGGTGGTCGTATTGTCGTATTGCGGAGCGAATTGGACGGGAAGTATCGGTGGTGGTACGATGGTGGCGTAGATGGTCCGAGAAACATTTCCACACGAGAAGACGTGGAACCAGAAGTCACAGACGGACTGATGAGCAGACCGATCGACGCATAAGAAGAGCGGCGTTGTCAAGCAGAACATCCACTGCGACGCAAATCCGAGCTGCCGTTGCACCTGAGGTGACTGTGCGAACAATCCGCGACCGTCTACTGGATGCAAGACTACGTGCACGTGTGCCTCTGGCATGTGTACCTCTGACTCCAACCAACCCGTCAGGAACGGCTGCAGTGGTGTCGCCAACTTCTGCACTGGAGAACGCAATGGCGATCTGTCGTGTTCAGCGATGAAAGCTGACTTTGCTTGGGAGCCTCCGATGGACGTATGCGTGTTCGCAAACGCAAAGGGGAGCGTCTCCACCTTTCTGTCATCCGCCAGCGACACACAGGGCCTACACCTGGTCTCCTGGTGTGGGGAGCGATCAGCTATTACTCCCGTACACAACTAGTGTTTGTACCGGGTACGTTAAACAGCACCTCCTACGTCAACAACATCATTCAGCCAGTTGTCGTGCCATTTGTAAGGTCGGTCCATCGTGGTGTTTTCCAGCAAGATAACGCACGCCTACACACGGCACGTGCAACGCAACATGCACGTCAGGGTGTGAGACAACTTCCATGGCCTGCACGTCCACCGGATTTGTCCCCCATTGAGCACGTGTGGGATTTTATGGGACAACGACTTATCCGGTCTCCACGGCCAGCCGCGACCATCCCTGATTTACGCGTCCAGGTTGAGGATGCTTGGAACTCAATACCCCAAACGTACATCCAACATCTGTACGACAGACTCCATGCCAGAGTTGCACAGTGTGACGCAGTTCACGGCGGTTCAACCTCGCACTAACCATGTTAAATGGAAATGTTATTTTTCAGTTTACCAACAAATACAGCTGTATTTTGCCATAATGTTTTAATCACGTTATCCTCTGTATTCCGTTATTATGCTGTACAAATTTCGTTGGTATCAGACGTCTAATTCTTGGTGTTCGTTTTTCACTTTCCGCCAGTGTAGATCTTTACGATAATTAAAAAGAATCAGACGTAAGAGCATGGAAATTCGTGTATCGGTTTCCAGCGTTATTTATATAAAATTGAAAATGCAAATTGTATTCTTCGTTAAATGTCATTTTGAGAATTAAGAAGACCTAGGTTTTTAATTTTATTTAACATTAAGTAAGTACATTTGAGTCGTAATACTGAACCGCTCTGCTTCCACTCCTCAAAAATTTACACCGTATTAGTTCCTGCCTGTGAAAATAAATTAATCGAAATCTGCTTTCATTAATAATATACGACGCGTATACTGTATATATATCAGATCTTTGCGAAAGAAACCTGGGGAGACCTTCATCTAGCAGTGGATTATTTGGATTATCTACACATTCTTGAGCCAGACTTTTCCATGTCACTCAGGCATGCTTTCGAATTTCATACACTTATCTCCCATTTAATCTTCTTCTGAGTCTTATCCTGCCCCTCGGTATGCAGTCTAAAATTTTGGTTGTCCATCTGTGGTACGTTCAATATGTCCAGCACATTGTCATTCCAGGGATTTTACCCTGATCACGATGTCTTCCACTCTTGTCATTTTCCTGATTTACGAGTGCCTCTTCTTTTTTTCTGGTAACACGAAGCATGTACCTCCCGCATGCTTCTTTCAGATGTTTGCTATCTTTTTTTTTTTTTTTCGTTAAGGTCCATATCTCGTCTCCGTACGTAAAAACTGTAAGGATGCATTGACTTAACCCTTTCATTTTAAGACATAATGGCATATTGTTCTCGTAAATTATACTGTTTCTTCCAAAAGCTCTCCAACCAAATAATATACACCGATTAATTTCTTTATCAATATGACCCTCCCTTGATATTTGGTGCCTAAGGCAAATATAGGTATGTTTTATCTCTAGCTTTCCGCATTAAACGATAAATCTTCACTCCTTGTAAGAGCATTGTACATCTATTTTGTTTTCTGAAAATTCATCTTTTTAATCCCACCATCCCACTTCTTTACACTTGTCAGGAAACTTGTGGATCACATTCTACAGCTCAGAAGGAGTAGATGCAAAAAGGACTATATCATCTATATATCATCATCATCATCATCATCATCATCATTGTCAACCATTATCAATCCACTGCTGGACGAAGGTCTCCCCAAGTTTCCTCCACAACGGTCTGTCTTGTGCCAGTCTCCTCCATGTCACCCCTGCATACTTTCGAATTTCATCCACCCATCTCCCATGTGGTCTTCTTCTGGGTCTTTTCCTGTTCCTTGGAATCCAATCTAAAATTTTGGCTGTCCATCGATGATCTGTCCTTCTGGCAGTATGTCCAGCCCATTGCCATTGCAGGGATTTAACTCTGATCAAGATGTCTTCCACTCTTGTCATTTTTCGGATCCACGAGTTCCTCTTCTTATCTCTCCTGGTTACACCAAGTATGCACCTCTCCATGCCTCTTTGAGTTGTCTGCAGCCTTTGTATGTCTCTTTTAGTTAAGGTCCACGTCTCTGCACCATACGTAAGCACTGGAAGGATGCATTGATTAAACACTTTTCTTTTAAGACATAATGGCATATTGCTCTTGAAAATTATGTTGTTTCTTCCAAAAGCTCTCCTGGCAAGTTTTGTACGCCGATTAATTTCTTCATCAATGTGACCCTCACTTGATATCTGCTGTCCAAGATAAACGTACGTGTCTGTTATCTCCAGCTTTTCTCCATCAATCGATAAATCTTCATTTCTTGTAAAAGCATTGAACATCACTTTTGTCTTCTGAAAGTTCATTTTTAATCCCACTTCTTTACTCTTGTCAGCAAGTTCCTGGATCATACTCTGCAGCTCTGATGGGCTAGTTGCAAAAATGACTACGTCATCAGCAAAACGAAGGTGGGTTAGATAATCTCCATTAATCTTTATCCCCTTGTTTTCCCAGCTCAGTGACTGAAAAACACCCTCCAATGTGGCATTAAAGAGCTTCGGAGATATGGTGTCACCTTCTCTCACTCCCTTTCCAATTTTTATGTGTGTTGTATTTTCAAACAGCCGAATCTTTGCACTTGCATTTTCATAGATGTTATTAATAATATTAATGTATGCATCTTCAATACCGCAGGTTTTCAGAGCCATTGTGAGTGCTGATGGTTTCACCGAATCAAAGGCTTTTTCATAATCGATAAAAGCCATGCACAATGGAAGTTCATATTCCCTCGCTCTTTCAATTAGTTCTCTCAGCACATGGATATGATCTATTGTGCTGTAGCCACTCCTGAATCCAGCTTGTTCTCTCGGTTGAGCCATGTCCAGTGTTACCTTCAAGCGGTGTGAAAGAACTTTAGTGAAGATTTTATAAACTACTGATAGGAGGCTGATAGGTCTGTAGTTTCCGAGATCCTCAATGTCACCTTTCTTATGTAGCAGGATCATTGTAGCGGTGTTCCAATCCTCAGGAATCTTTCCTTCATTAAGGCATCGAGTGAAAATTTGGGCGAGTACTGTTTCGATTTCTCCACTTGCTTCTTGTATGATGTCTACAGTAATTCCATCTTCTCCTGGAGCTTTTCCCCGCTTCATGTTCTTGATTGCATGTGCAACTTCTGCTGGAAGGACTGGAGGAACTCTGGTACTGGTATCTTTCATGACGTCTGGAGTGCATGTATCATCCCTTTCATATAATTTGGAGTAGAAATCTTTCACTCTTGTCAAAATTTCGCCTCTATTTCTTGTTATAGAACCATCTTCTTTTCTCAGTGCCATAATCTGTTTTCTTCCCTTACTGAGATGTCCCTTTGCTATCTTTAGGCTTTGGTTGTTTTCAATTGCTTTCCTCACTAGTTCACAGTTGAATTTTCTTACGTCTTCAGTGATACTTTTTCGTACTGTCTTGCATAGCTCTATATATTCCACTTTGGAAGTCACATCTTCTTTAGTTGTCCTCATCTCTCTTCTTTTTTGCATCAACATTTTCGTTTTTCCTGATAATTTATTTACATGCAACTTGTTCTTAGACCCAGCTAATTTTGTTGCTGTTTCCATAAGAGCTTTGGTTACTTTTCTGTTAACTTCAGAGATGTCCACTTCTTCCGATGTTAGGCCTTCTAAAGCAGAGAACCTGTTCTTCAGTTCCAACTTGAAGGTATTATGGTGTTTTTTAAGGTTGGTTATGTCAATAGATTTTGTTTGTCTTATGAGCTTGCCACGTTCAAGTTTAGTGTTGAGGTGCATCTTACATCTCACCAATCTATGGTCACTACCTGTGTTGAACTTGTTATATATATATATTGTTAAAAATACTTACAAAATTCTCAAGTCCTTCAAGCACTCTGTCCTTAAATGTTTTTTCAAATTCTGGAATGAAACTGCTGACCATGTTGATAAGCATGTTTTTGCTTTGGTTCTGGACATTCTTAAACATATTCTTAAAGATAAAATTTCTCTTAAAGAATTTTCCAGTAATTTTGTTACCATCAGGTTCCTAAATAAAGCCTACGATAATCTCAATGTAAGGAAGCTGTTCTACAATAATGCAATTTTTTTCCCATCCACAGGCACCAGTCTATTGTAAGTTTTAAATATGTTAAGACCTTAGGGTCAATAGTTAAAAACTACAAACTTAACTCTTCGAGCTACATTCCTGTAATTACTACTTGTTCTTGTGATGAACATAAAGAAACAGTTCACTATGATAAGAATTACAACCATATTATCACCGGAAACTTGAGTTTTGTTGAAAATGAAAAGCTTAGGAATTTATTAGAGTATGGCTCTAAATTCAGACCTTCCTTCACAATTTCCAAAGAAAGGATTCTTGAGAGCTTCACTCAAGATGTAAATAAGTACATCGTAAAAACCAGTTTAACGTACAATCAGCCTATTGAGGCCTTCGCAGAATGGAAATATAATATAATCAATAGCTTCACCGGTGAGTTGGCAGGTCTGGACTTTTGCTTCGACAGAAATCTCTTTTTCTCTGGAGAAGCTAAAAGGTCACTCTCCAAACTACAAGACCAATTTATTTTTACCACTACGGATAAAGCTAGCAATAATTTTGCAATTATCTGTAAGAAGTTCTATTTTGAATTGTTAACTATGGAACTCAATAATATAGTAACATACGAGCCCGTAAGTTATTCTACCAAGCAGTTAGAAAATCGGTTTAAGGCATTCTTCAAGAAACTTAAAATTCCGCAAACTAGAAGATATGGGCCTGAATTTCCATTTCTTTTTGCAACGGTTAAGTTTCATAAGGATCCTGTGAAGTTCAGGTTCATAGCTAGTGGAGTAAGGAGTCATAAAAAGAAAATAGATCTTGCTTTTGAAGATGTCTTAAAGAAGGTTTTGAAACACATTAGAAACTGTTCTAACTTGATGTACAGAGATTTTTGGATAATTAATAATAATGCAGAAGTAATTTCTACTATACTCAAAGTTTGTCCCCTAGATATTAATAGTTATGATTTTGAAAACCTATATACTAATCTGCCTCTATCAGATATAATCACTACCTTTAAAGAGCTGTATGCAGAATTTAAACTTAACCAATTTGTTGATGTAGGAACTTGGAACTCTTATCTCAATTGCTGCATAAAAAATAACCATATCTTATATAATAATACTCTCTATAAGCAAGTGAACGGTATTCCAATGGGAACATCAACGTCCACGAATATCGCTAATCTATTCCTGTTCTTTAAGGAATATAAATTCATTAAAAATCACCCCACCTGCTCAGATAACTACCTTTACACTTTTAGATATATTGATGATCTGCTGTGTATCAATAATTCCGAAGTTATAGAGAGTGATTTTGATAATATCTATCCTAGCTCTCTTAACTTATGTAAAACCAACCACAGTAATCAGGAACTTGAGTTCCTAGACTTAAGCATTAAGCTCAACAGAGGTAACCCATCTATTAGCCTCTTTGATAAAAGAGCTAATTTTCCTTTCAAAGTAATTAAATATCTACACTGGAATAATAACATTTCAACCAAAGTAATTGAGAATGTACTAATTTCTCAGGTCCTAAGAATTTCAAGAATTTGCAGCAACAATTTGGACTTCAATTACCACATTAATATACTATTAGAAAGTTTTCTAGAGAACGAAATTCCTTCTTCTTTCATCAAAAGAACTTTAAGAAAAATTATTCTGAATAATAGAGTAAGGTTGGCAGATCTGCTTTAATTTTCTACACAGTTAATAATATGATTCTGACCAATCAAAGCCGTAAGGAAGTTGGCTAGAGGATGCCTATTAACTACCTAAAGGAACCTTAGTGCTATGGATATGACGGTCCTATTAAAACAAAAAAATTAAATAATATAAACAAAATCACAAAAAAAGCTTAAAAATCTGTTTATAAAAGAAAATAAAAACAAATAAAAAAGAAAACTAGTTATTCATCACTAGGATAGCTATACTAAAAATAGTAAAACCAACATTAAAATTAATAAGATTCTGATTAATCTATAGAAGCTCACTAAGGTGATTTAATACATGCAAAGATTATTAAATAAACTGCTCGTGTATTTTATAATATTTCTCATGTATTCTGGAGAGTTAATTCTGCTCATTCTGATCATACAGATCCACAGTCTTAAGTTTATATTTTTTTCTCTGGTTAAAATCTCCGCGCGTTGGTTTCTTGCTGTATGAGGAGGCCATCAGCCCCACCCTCACTGCCCCCCAGCGTCTAGGGAGTGGCGGAAGAGGTCAGCCATGTTCTCCTCTTGTGAGGAGAAAAGTTTTTGTAACACAAGAGGTAAGCTCTCTTCCTTGTTTTTGGGCTCTAGGTTTTATAAGTTCAATGTTAGTACTTCATGTACCTTTTCTCTGTATTTTTTAGCTTTTCAGCTTTTAAGCATTGGTTTGTCTGTTAACATTTATGCGGGTTTTAACTCTTACTTTTCTTTGTAACTTTGAGCGTCTTTTGTGGTACCTAGGAACAGAAGATGGCTAAGCTTGTTCCTTTTCTATGCGCTGTCTATGCGCTGTTTTTTCAAAGTAGTTAAGTTCTTAATAACTAATTAATTATGCACTTAAAGCACTGCTGAAATACTTTGTACATATTGCAACTAACTGTTTAAGGTATATAACTTTCACAAAGTTTTCTTTAGTTAATTATTATCTTTAACTTATTCTCGTTTTCGTGCTGTCATAAGTTGTAGAGTAGGGGGTTTTAGACTCAAGTTTTCTTTCAAAAATCTGTTCGTTATAAATTAACATTTCCTTTTTTAATTGCAATGTAAAATTTGTTTTTCAGGTTTAAATTCTTTCTCAAACGAACTTGGAATTTCGTTATAGCTGAAAATCATTTCTATTTATTATGTCACTCTCACAGCTTGAGTTCTCTTTAATCTTCTTCTCTCTGTTTAATAGTAACAGATGAAGAGCATGGGTCGGGCCATGAAGGTTAATGGATGCAAGCGAAATTGTTAACTAGTGCTAGGTCATGCTACTCTACGGAGGACATGACTTATATATATATATTTTAAACTATTTTAGGTGGGAATGTTACTTGCATCTATGGCCTTGCAGAAACCCATTTCCAACTAGGTCTTTGTGGAAGTGAGAAAATGCAGAGTTTTTGCTGGTCCTTGATAAAGCCAAGGCTCAGTATTCTCGACACCTTCTACATTCAGTTGTTTTATTTTATTTTTTTTTCTTTTCTCCTTTTACTCACACAGGTAGATACATAACCTTTTCTATGTTGTACTAGGTGTGAGTCAAAATTATATTTGTATATTTTTTTTGCTTAGGTATCTTTATAGAATATATATATATATATATATATATTACAAGAAATGAAGATTTATCGATTGATGGAGAAAAGCTGGAGATAACAGACACGTACGTTTATCTTGGACAGCAGATATCAAGTGAGGGTCACATTGATGAAGAAATTAATCGGCGTACAAAACTTGCCTGGAGAGGTTTTGGAAGAAACAGCATAATTTTCAAGAGCAATATGCCATTATGTCTTAAAAGAAAAGTGTTTGATCAATGCATCCTTCCAGTGCTTACGTATGGTGCAGAGACGTGGACCTTAACTAAAAGAGACACACAAAGGCTGCAGACAACTCAAAGAGGCATGGAGAGGTGCATGCTTGGTGTAACCAGGAGAGATAAGATGAGGAACTCGTGGATCCGAAAAATGACAAGAGTGGAAGACATCATGATCAGAGTTAAATCCCTGAAATGGCAATGGGCTGGACATACTGCCAGAAGGACAGATCATCGATGGACAGCCGAAATTTTAGATTGGATTCCAAGGGACAGGAAAAGACCCAGAAGAAGACCACATGGGAGATGGGTGGATGAAATTCGAAAGTATGCATAGGTGACATGGAGGAGACTGGCACAAGACAGACCGTTGTGGAGGAAACTTGGGGAGACCTTCGTCCAGCAGTGGATTGATAATGGTTGACAATGATGATGATGATGATATATATATATATATATATATATATATATATATATATATATATATATATACGATAATGAAAAAGAATCAGAGGCACTGTAAGAGCATGGAATATATACATATCCCAGTGGTCAATAAAATTTCCGGTCTTGCTAATCAGTAATTTAAAAAAATGTTTTCAGTCTTGGTGTTTTAAGTATATATATATATCGTTCGTCGTTCGTTGTCAACCATTATCAATCCACTGCTGGACGAAGGTCTCCCCAAGTTTCCTCCACAACGATCTGTCTTGTGCCAGTCTCTTCCATGTCACTCCTGCATACTTTCGAATTCCATCCACCCATCTCCCATGTGGTCTTCTTCTGGGTCTTTTCCTGTCCCTTGGAATCCAATTTAAAATTTCGGCTGTCCATCGATGGTCTGTCCTTCTGGCAGTATGTCCAGCCCATTGCTCGTTCGTGACAGACGTAGTGTTGGTGGCTCCAATATTTATTACATTTTGGTGTGGAATACCTCGTCCCTCACTCACCTGTTGCGTGGCCCGGCTGTCTAAAGGTACCGTGTACGTTTTGAGCTACTTTTCTAGCGTTCTCATCCTCATATTAGTTCATATTCATCCGTTTTCTTATCGTTTGCTCGTTTGTTTACGTTTGGAAGCTGCCAACATGGCGGCTTCCGGTATTTCCTTATCATCTAAGGGCGTGGCGGCGGATGCACGTCACGTCACACTTCCCACGTCCATGGAAGTTAACATACTCTCGTCCTCAGATGTGTCTGCTCAGATGCCTTCCCAGCTCTCTAGTACTCCTGCACCGGAGCCTTCACTGGACTTGGCTGCGCTTTCTTCTTCAGCTCCTGCATCTGCCTCGGTGCCCTCCCTGGGTACTACTGATTTTACTGCCTTGCCTTCGGCCTGTGCTTCTCTTCCCTCACAGCCTTCTGTGCTCTCCGGATCCGAACAAACTTCTCTTCCGAGGATGTCATTTGCCTGTACAGTGCAACGAGGCGCTACATCTACGTCCAATTCCTCTCAACCAGATGGTCTTTTGCAAGCAACACCTATTATTCAGGTATCCAACCACAAGGTGAAGGTAACGATAAATGACAATTCGCAGATTGGCCGTGAGTTCCATAACCTCCTGGATAGAGGTGTGCTCTTTCATGCTTTACCAAATACTCCAATGCCACGCTGCATGGAAGCCCTTTCTGGACATGTGTCGTCTGCGTCCATTGCAGGAATTTCCCGTACTCCTCGGGGTATTTCGGTACAGTTCAACCAGAAGGAGGATGCTGACTTTTTCTTGCAAACGGACTTTCGATTGGGACAAACCATCTCATCCCGTCGGCTCTTTTCAAGCGACAGGTGAACATCACGTTCTATCCTGTTCCACAGGAAGTGCCGGATAATGCACTTCCTCTCCGACGCTCCCCGCGGTACTCGATTTGCACATACTACCGGACCTCGCCGTCAGTTATTGGTCCTCTTTCCCACCGAGAAAGCCTTGGCGGATTGCCCTACAGAAGCTACTGTTGAAATTGGCGCACGAACGTACAGTTTCAAGATTTTCACTGCTCACTATTGTACACACTGTTTAACACAGAATCACACCAGTGCCTCCTGTGACCGCGTTCGACGTGGACGTTCATCAAGTTCGCATCCCACTGCTGACCACATTGGTCTTTCTACTATCCCCACTACCGGTAATTTGCCAGCCGCGAATTCTTCGTTTCTCCGTTAGACGAACATTTCCGTCACGGACAATGCTGCCTTTCCTCCTCTCCCGACCCGTACGATTGTGCATCCACCTTCAAGATTGACAGAGTTGTCTTCGACTAGAGATGTGTCTACATTGGAGTGTTCCGATCCGGGTGTGTTGAGTGGTGGTTTGGCAGATCGGCCGTCTGGCTCATCTCCTAGCTTCTCGGATATCGGATCTCCATTTACACCCTTGTCTACCATACCCTTGTTGCAACATCTTCCTGAAGCCTCGGCTGTTCTACCAGTCTCCACTAAGGCAGCTCAGCTACGTACTGCATTTTCGGCGACGATCGTTTCCTCGTCTCCTGACTTGGGAGGTGAGCCTGATCCACTAATGGATACATCCGCCTCAGCTTCTTCTTCGAAGCGGATTGGAACTTCCAAATGCACTTTAAAACAGAAAAAGTTAAAACAGCTTTCTGTGCCACATTCTGAGGATTCATCTAGTGTTCCCGAGGTTTCCGGTTCCGGTGTTTCTCCACCTGATGATTCTTCAAACAGTATGCTTCTCCGCTCAGGTCCTGTCAATCCTCTATCTGATGCTGAGGTTATACAGGCCGTTGATACGTTTCCTCCAGTTCCTGGACCACTGTCCAGACAGCAACTTTTACGTCTTTTTCAACCTGCTCGTACAATTGTTGGTTCTGAAGAATTCCTTCAATCACCTGATCTGGACCTGTATGCAGCGGTAACGCAATTCGAAGCTTATGTGTCACCTTTTAAATCTCTGTGTGCCACCGATCCTAGGTATCAGCCTTTTTTGAGACGTTACACGCGCCGTCTCGCCTCCTTGAAGGAGCTCGTTGAGAAGCATATATGTGATAATTTCTATCCTTTTACCGATGACCTTTAGCTCTCTTCCTCACACCGATTACTTTTGGTTCTCTCAATGCTAGGGGATTTGCGAACCCGTTCGCAGATTCGCTGGTTTTGCAGACTTAGTGCATGTTGATTCTGATGTTTTCATTGTGTGTTTTTACTGTGATTCACAAGTAATGTATTGTAAATTTGCTTTATTTGTGTGTTTGGCTGTGTTTCACAAGTAATGTATTTTAAATTTGCGATAATTGCGTGTTTTTGCTGTGTTTTCACTACTAATCGGTCTCGTTACTTGTGTGATCTCCTCATTATCTCATTATCATTACCTTATTTGTTGTTTCCTGAATTTGTGCCTGTTTTAAAAAAATACCTATAATTGTGAGTGTTTGCTGTGTTAGTGCTTTCCTCTATCGCGGATTATTATAGTGGTACGTTTGTTACCTTTGTTATTTTTATAAAGTTGCTGAGGTACTCAATGTTGTTTTGCGCTCTAACCATATTTCAGTTCCGTTCGGTTGATTTATCATAGCATAGTACATTTCATGCATTTGTGCACATGTGTTATAGTGTTTGACATGCCGTTAGGCCATTCATTGTTCTTGTGCATATTCATTTCCTTTCTGTGTAACGTTGTGCTGCATCGTGGATATATTGACTTTCCGCACTGTTGTTTTCTGTACTGCAGCTTTTAATGAATCTCTAATGTCTGTATTTCGTTATAGCAATAAACTGGGTACCACTATGGTACCCACAGTTACCAATACCATTGCCATTTCAGGGATTTAACTCTGATCATGATGTCTTCCACTCTTTTCATTTTTCAGATCCACGAGTTCCTCATCTTATCTCTCCTGGTTACACCAAGCATGCACCTGCCCATGCTTCTTTGAGTTTTCTGCAGCCTTTGTATGTCTCTTTTAGCTAAGGTCCACGTCTCTGCACCATACGTAAGCACTGGAAGGATGCATTGATCAAACACTTTTCTTTTAAGACATAATGGTATATTGCTTTTGAAAATTATGCTGTTTCTTCCAAAAGCTCTCCAGGCAAGTTTTGTACGCCGATTAATTTCTATTTCTTCATCAATGTGACCCTCACTTGATATCTGCTGTCCAAGATAAACCTATGTGCCTGTTATCACCAGCTTTTCTCCATCAATCAATAAATCTTCATTTCTTGAAAAAGCATTGAACATCACTTTTGTCTTCTGAAAGTTCATTTTGAGTCCCACTTCTTTACTCTTGTCAGCAAGTTCCTGAACTGGTGGGGTAGTTGCAAAAATGACTACGTCATCAGCAAAACAAAGGTGGGTTAGATAATCTCCACTAATTTTTATCCCCTTGTTTTCCCAGCTTAGCGACTGAAAGACACCGTCCAATGTGGCATTAAAGAGCTTCGGAGATATGGTGTCACCTTGTCTCACTCCCTTTCCAATTTTTATGTGTGTTGTATTCTCAAACAGCCGAATCTTTGCACTTGCATTTTCATAGATGTTATTAATAATATTAATGTATGCATCTTCAATACCACAGGATTTCAGAGCCATTGTAACTTCTGATGGTTTCACCGAATCAAAGGCTTTTTCATAATCGATAAAAGCCGTGCACAATGGAAGTTCATATTCCCTCGCTCTTTAAATTAGTTCTCTCAGTACGTGGATATGATCTATTGTGCTGTAGCCACTCCTGAATCCAGCTTGTTCTCTCGGTTGAGCCATATCCAGTGTTACCTTCAAGCGATGTGAAAGAACTTTAGTGAAGATTTTATAAACCACTGATAGGAGTCTGATAGGTCTGTTGTTCCTGAGATCCTCAATTTCCCCTTTTTTATGTAGCAGGTTCATTGTAGCGTTGTTCCAAACCTCAGGAATCTTCCCTTCATCAAGGCATCGAGTGAAAATTTGGGCGAGTACTGTTTCGATTTCTCCACTTGCCTCTTGTATGAAGTTGCACATGCAATCAAGAACATGAAGCGGGGAAAAGCTCCAGGAGAAGATGGAATTATATATATATATATATATATATATATATATATATATATAGAGAGAGAGAGAGAGAGAGAGAGAGAGAGAGAGAGAGAGAGATATTGTATAAGAAGAAGAACTTGTGGATAAGGAAAGTGGCAGGAGTGCACCCCATCATGTCCACAGGGAAATCACTGAAGTGAGAAAGGGATGGACATGCTGCCCAGAAGAACGGACCACCGATGGACAACCGACATTTCAGAATGTATTTTAAGGACAAAAGAAGTACCAGAAGAAGATCTGATGGGAAATGGAAGGATAAAATTCGAAAGCATGCCGGAGTGACATGGAGGTGACAGACTCAAGACAGACACTGGTGGAAACAACTTGGGGAGACTTTCATCCAGCAGTGGATTGATAATAGTTGACAATGATGTTGATGATATATATATATATATATCCGTAACAATAAGAAAGTGATTTTGGGGTGAGGCTGAAGAAAATTCCGTTGAAGGTTAAGAGCTCAGAGAGGGCTTTCTACAATGGAGCAGAGTTTATTAATTAGCTCTTCTTCCCTTTAGCCTATTCGGAAATGATAAGGAGGTTAGTCTACGCTTTTCTGGACAGTTACTTTCGTGCATATCTGAGGTCCACACCTAACAGAGTAGTTGCTCTGGACCCTAATTAGTTGCACACAATACATTTTTTTGTTGATTGAAAGTTTAACTACCACCATGAGCAATTCGATAGGCTATAAACAGTCGCCCGTCCATAATTTAGGGACACTAGTTCCAGGGAAGGGAGAGAGAGCCAGTACCGTAAGACAAACAGAACATCCATGCCTCACCGGGATTTGTTCTTGTTTTTCTTGCTTGTTTGGAGGTTACGACCACCGTGAGCAATTCAATGGGCTATAAGCAGTCGCCCGTCCCTAATTTAGGGCCACTGGTTCCAGGGAAGGGAGAGAGCCAGTTCCGTAAGACAAACACAACATCCATGCCTCACCGGGATTCTTTCTTGTTTTTCTTGCTTGTTTGGTGGTTTAACGACCACCATGAGCAACTCAATGGGCTATAATCGGTCGCCCGTCCCTAATTTAGGGTCACAGGTTCCAGGAAAGGGGGAGAGCCAGTGCCATAAGACAAACACAACATCCATGCCTCACCAGAATTCGAACCCGGACCCTTCACGGACGACTGGTCATAAGCTAGCGCTTCGAGAACTGCTTCACCGGGGAGGCCCGCCAATCATCTCTGTTCCTTGCTTTCTGCAAAAGTTTACCATATATTCTGCAGCCCGAGGTGTTTTTTTAATTTCAGCAAGGTAAGTCCTTGTCTTCTTTTTTGTGTGTTGTGAAAGTATATATGAAGATGTTCGGTAGTCTGCTTTTGTGCATGCCTGCAACGTGACCGAGCCATATCAGTTGCTGTTTTCTGATTTTTTTTCAATATTGGTACTTGTTATGACAGTTCTGTTCTGACTTATCTTATTTAAGAATTTCGTTTCAAATGCTAATAATTTTTTCTACTCTTGTGACTTAATTGTCCATGCTTCCGCTCCATAGATGACCCTCCAACCAGCATGATAAAATTATTTATACATTTTATCATCAAAATGCGCGTTATAAGAGGTCGTATTTCCCACCCCTAGTACCTACCGCTCTAAGACATTAATTAAAGTCAGTTTTTGTTACATCATTAAAAAAAGGACTAATTGTGAATTTATTTGCATTTCCTTTAATCAATTTCAGTTGAACTCTATCACAGCTAGTTACCTTGTGTGAAATGTAGTTCAGATTAGACTTTACATCATCCGTTTTGCTTAGAATGTATTGTGGAAAATTCCTTGGAAGAGCTCATCATTCAACTTCAAAGCGAACGAGAACAATTAAAGCATGTTAATGAGAGGTGGTTTCTATTACGATCCGCAATTCCACCCGATGAATTTCAGAAGCCTTAAGCTGCCTGGTGCTCTTCCTCGTGATTAAGCCCGACTGGGAATATGCTTTGATATGAATGGCTAAAGCATTTTACTTGCCAGACATAAACATCCTTCAGATTACGAGGGAGATCTGTTTGCATTTCTTAAGGATTACCTGAAACAGCGGTGAGACATCCGCGTCGACGGAGTCGGAATTCTAGGAATCCCACTGCGATGTCTTACGAACAAAAAAATGGTCTGGAGCATATGAAGAATTAAGTTTCTCACAAAAGGTAAAGTACGTCCCAGGTTTCTGCTGCGGGAATGCATATTAAAATTCTAATAACACATCAAATCGAAACTTCGAACAAAGTCTATTTTTAAGTGTTGCTGAAATTTATCCGATGCGTCAGAATTATGCAAGACAGCTCATTAGTTTTGGGTATCAGTTGTCAAAAACTGCTGTTATTATTGAGGAGACCTTAGAGAACTTGAAATCGTGTAATACCTGGGAGAAGGAAACAAATTCTCATTTTTCAATTATAATAATTTTTATTTTCTTGAGTCAGTTTAGAAGTTTCTCAGGAGATATCTACAGAGGGTGAGACATAAGGAATGAGCCATGTGAGCGGTAGTTTGAGATGGCGTTGTTTTTTAGGGAAATAAACAATCGTTTGGACTGGAACTTGTTTATAGGAAGAAAGAGCATTCTCATGGACTATCAGAATTTGTTTTGGTGGTGGACATGAATATGAATTAATTGTGGTTTTTTTTTTTTTGCTTTCAGAACATGGACGAAAAAACGGCAGTTTTTTGTACTGTTGCGTCATTATTGTAAAAAAGAGCTACCTACGCATGCTGCGGTCGCCGACATTTGTGCAGTAGAAGGTGTGGCTGTAGTCAGCTACGCCCCAGTAAAATGATGGTTTGTTCCCTTTAACAAGGGGGGGGGGACACCAGCCTACAAGATGGGCCTAGGTGGATTCGGGGAAAAAAGGCATCATCATTGGTTCAGGTCTTGCAGGAGATTCAGTAAATAATACGGCAGAAATACTAGGTCTAACACAGGGAACTGTATCAAAGATCATGACTGCCATCAAAGGGACATGGAACTGCTTTCAAATGTTCAAATTGTGGATGCCAAACAAGGATGTCTGATACGAATAGGCGAAGGTTGGCTTGTGTTGTACAGCAGAAGCCAACACCAGCAGAGTTGAACACCAATCGGAATGATCCCGTTTCCGCCATAGAATTTAGTCGGGAAATCAATCTTGCCGTTATTTATGGCAGTGTAGCAATACATCTTATATTTTATGGCAGTGCGTGCTGCAATACATCTTATATTTTATGGCAATGCTGCAATGCATCTTATAATTTATGGCAATGCTGCAATACATCTTATATTTTATGGCAGTACTGCAACGCATCTTATATTTTATGGCAATGCTGCAATACATCTTATATTTTATGGCAGTGCTGCAATACATCTTATATTTTATGGCAGTACTGCAACACATCTTATATTTTATGGCAGTGCTGCAATACATCCTATATTTTATGGCAGTACTGCCACACATCTTATATTTTATGGCAGTGCTGCAATACATCTTATATTTTATGGCAGTGCTGCAACACATCTTATATTTCATGGCAGTGCTGCAATACATCTTATATTTTATGGCAGTGCTGCAATACATCTTATATTTTATGGCAGTACTGCAACACATCTTATATTTTATGGCAGTGCTGCAATACATCCTATATTTTATGGCAGTACTGCCACACATCTTATATTTTATGGCAGTGCTGCAATACATCTTATATTTTATGGCAGTGCTGCAACACATCTTATATTTCATGGCAGTGCTGCAATACATCTTATATTTTATGGCAGTGCTGCAATACATCTTATATTTTATGGCAGTACTGCAATACATCTTATAATTTATGGCAATGCTGCAATACATCTTATATTTTATGGCAGTACTGCAATACATCTTATAATTTATGGCAATGCTGCAATACATCTTATATTTTATGGCAGTACTGCAATACATCTTATAATTTATGTCAATGCTGCAATACATCTTATATTTTATGGCAGTACTGCAATACATCTTATAATTTATGGCAGTGCTGCAATACATCTTATATTTTATGGCAGTGCTGCAACACATCTTATATTTCATGGCAGTGCTGCAATACATATTATATTTTATGGCAGTGCTGCAATACATCTTATATTTTATGGCAGTACTGCAACACATCTTATATTTTATGGCAGTGCTGCAACACATCTTATATTTCATGGCAGTGCTGCAATACATCTTATATTTTATAGCAGTGCTGCAATACATCTTATATTTTATGGCAGTACTGCAATACATCTTATAATTTATGGCAATGCTGCAATACATCTTATATTTTATGGCAGTACTGCAATACATCTTATAATTTATGGCAGTGCTGCAACACATCTTATATTTCATGGCAGTGCTGCAATACATCTTATATTTTATGGCAGTGCTGCAATAAACAATCCTTTAATTGCCAACATCAATGCAAAATAAGTTAGTAACATCATGAAATGCATCGATTAGGATACGCTTTCCAACATAACAGAAATCAGTACACAACATATTATTCATGTTATGAGGATAATGGCTGTGGAATAAATCTTGCTCCTCTGCCCTGGACTTTGAACCCATTTCGATTATATTAAGATATTAAGCACAATTGGTTCAGTATACTTTCGGAACTACATACTAAGGTTTTGTCGCAATAGTAGCATTTTTAGTCACGTTATGAAGATAACGGGTGTGAAATAAATCTGGTTCCTATGCTCTTACCCTTTTGGAAAAAAACTGCTCCTCTGTCCTGATATTCAACAGAACTGGTGTAGTGTACCTCCAAAACATTATACTAAAGTATTGTCGCAATCGAAGCATTTTTACGTACCTTATGACGCATAAGGGCGATGCAATGGAACCCGCTCCTATGTCCTGACCTTGGACCCCATTTCGCCCATTTTCAATAGGGTTTGTTTCCAGGTTGTCCCCTACCACATACTACAATTTCATCGAAATCGAATCATTTTTACGCGTTATCGTGCAGACGGACGGACAAAGCTGGAGCATATACGATTCTTCAGCCTACGGTTGGAAAGCGTAACAAGTTAGTAAAATCATGCAACGCTTTGATTATGATACGCTTTTCAACATACCAGAAATCGCGTGCAAAAAAACCCTCCTCCCTACCCTGACTATTCTGTCATTCAGTATACCTCCGGAACAACATACTACAGTCTTGTCGCAGTAAAAGCATTTCAACTGAAGTTATTACTCAAGTTATGGGGATAATAGCTGTGGAATAAATCTCGCTCCTGTGCCCTGACCTTTGACCGCATTTTGATGATATTCAACTGAACCAGTTCAGTATACCTCCGAAACAACATGACAAATTTTTTTCTCAATCAAAGCATTTTTACATAAGTTATGACGCATAAGTGCAATGGAATGGATCCCGCTCTCATGTTCTGATCTTTGACCCCCATTTCACCCATTTAAAATAGGGTTCGTCCCCCGGTGGTCCCCTACCACATACTAAACTTTCATCGAAATCGAACCATTTTTACGGGAGTTATCGGACGGACGGGCGGACGAACAAACAGACAGACAAAGCGGGAGCATATACGCTTCTTCAACCTACTGCTGGAAAGCGTAAAAAAAGGTATAGAGTTGTGCAAAGCAGATACAAACAGGGATGCTAAAACCTGAAGATATGTCATATAGTCTGTTGAATCGTTCTTCGCATTTGTTCCCCACAACTAGTAGAGTGTAAGTCTGGCGGAAACCTGCGGAAGCGTACCATCCCAACTGTTTGTTTCCGATTGTGAAGTTGGGTGTGGATCCCATGCTGTGGGATGCTACACCACGAAATTTATTAGTGTCCTTGGCTATTCTATAGGGTCCTGTTACATCTGTAACGTACGAATGCATTTTTGGAAACCACTTGCACCCTGGGTTGCAGGCATTGTTCCCTAATAACCGTTCCTGGTTTCAAGCAGATAATACATCCATGTATTGCGAGAAAGGTGTCAAGTTGTGGTTTTCTAGAGCATAAGGATGTGGAACAGCAGCTGCCCTGGCCACCTCTATCCCCAGACCACAATATTATTGAACATTTGTTGGAATATCTGGAACGAAAGACCAGCTCACACATTCCGCATCCAACATCACTGAAACATTTGGGGCATATTTTACACAAAGAACGAGATCAAACTCCATTACCGTGCGGGCATTAGGGTGGGCCGAAAAAAAAAATTCGCATTTGAATTTGGAAGAGGGTAGAAAAGTTGCCTCTTACCTTCAAATGTATGCCTATATTTTTTAAATATTTTTTTATTCAGGGTCTTGAGACCTTTTCCAAGCGTTAAGTAATGACGAATATATTAGAAATAAAGTAGAATTGTATTGCCATTTCGGCATATTTATTATACATATTAATTTTATTATACATTTTAATTATACAAATACACCTACGTTTTATCAATTCAACCATTATTTTAATGTTTTATGTCTGAAATTTATTTTTTATCAAATCTGTTAATAGGAGAATGTGCGAACTACATCGCAATAGCGGAATCATACTGATCTAGGCGTTCTACCCGTTATCAGGTTAAGTGTGCCCGGGGTGTAACAATAACTTGACCTTGAAATATGCGCTCGCCGTATTTCCCTTATAGAAAAGCCAGTTTCATCTTATATAGGGCACATTACCCCACCTTCAGGTACAGCTAAAGATATTACTGAAAGTATTCTGAATTTTTTCAGCGAAAGAAAGTAAAGCCTAGGCCACCTGGTGGCGATAGGTTGTGATGGCAGGGCTTTCAATACTGAAAGCAAAAACGGAGTTATAGTTTGTCTTGAAATAAAACTAAATCGTTCACTCCAATGGTTCGTATGCAAAGTGCATGCCAACGAATTGCTTCCGAGACATTTATTTCAATATTTAGATGGAGTTACAACAGGTCCAAAAGAACATTTGGGAACGATAGGGAAATCAGTAGATACATGTGAAAAGCTTCCAGTTGCAAACTTTGTGGCTATTTCGTGTGATTTACCAAAAGTCGATATACAGGAATAAGTTCACATCAAATATATTTGTGTGACATTTGCAAGGCTATTACTTCAGGACAATGCTTTATGAATTTACAACCTGAAACGCTATCTCATGCTCGTTGGCTGACGACTGCAAAACGTGTTCTACGATACAACATCTCGTGTGATAACCCGTCAGCGAACTTAAAAAATATTTCAGAATTTATTTTAAGAGTTTGTGTCCCAATGTGGTTCATGATGAAGTGTCATCCTTCCTGCAAAGAAGAAGCCTTGCGTGTTTTCAAGACGATAAAGGCAACTCATTATTTAAGTGACGAATTGAAAGCTGTAATTAACCCAGTTTTTCAAAGGAATGCATACTTTATTTACCCTGAGAATATGCTCCTTGCGATGACCGCCGCCTCATTTGTGAACTGGGACTAAGCGGGATTCTGAGGGCTAGACAGAGAATGACTAACAGAGAAAGAACATTCAAAATTCAAAACATTAACTTTGAAGTTTTTAACTGCATCGATTTTATAAATTTGAAAGAGTGTCAATTTTGTATCTCCCTATTTTGACAAACGCTACGAGTGAGGACCTTGAATCTCTTATAAATTCTCCAATTACTCCTTCTTTAGAGTTTCTTCAATACCCTTGTCACACACAGGCTGTGGGAAGGTACGTAAAATTGGTGTCAGAGGCATCAATGTTTGTCATTGGACCAGAAGCACGTGATCGCTTAATCCGTGCTAAAATCCAATCCCGACAAATTATGCCAAATTTTGATCATAAAAATCAGTGTAAATTGGTTGAATAATTATCATAAACCTTTTTATATTTAGTTGCTATGTATTTATTTATTTTTATTGTTTAAAAATGCAATTCAATTGATATTTATTTTTCGATATTTGTTTTATCAGCATGTTTCATTCATTTTTTGAATTGAAAGAATTATTGCAAAATTTCACAATATTTGAATTTTTTCTTTAGTGTGTTAAAAATATATTGTATTCTAAAAATACGTTTTCTTATGTCAATAAAGTTCTTTGAATATAATTTCTAATAATTATTGAAATCGTTTGTAAATTTTGGCATTTAACTTTTTTTTGGAAAAGCTAGGTTTTAGGCCGAAAACAGTAAAATACAAAGCTCGGTAGAGGGCATAACCCTTCGAATAAAAAATCTAAAAAAACTATGGGCATTTATTTGAAGGAAAGCGGCAATTTCCCCCCCTCTCTTCCAGATTTAAATTCAAAAACGGTTTTTTTCGCTTATTTGAACGGTACATGTACTCATGTACACTGAAGAGCAATTGAATTAGAGATACCTGTGTAGTAACGTGTAGCACCACCTTTCGCACTGATAACGGCGGTGATTCGTCTCGGCATGGACTCGACAAGACACCGGAAGCGTTGGGAAGCCATACGGATCCACGACCCCTGAACAAGCTCCCACAGTTCACGAAGATTTGATGGAGAGGGGGGCCTCTAACATCTCTCTCGATGTCATCCCAGATGTGCTCGATGGGATTGAGGTCAGGTGATATAGCTGGCCAAGAAAGCGAGGTCACGTCGGTGGAGGGTTCATCCAACCTTTCGGATACCATTTGGGAGAGATGGCAAGATGCATTGTCTTGTTGCAGAATGAGGTCCCCAGTGGGATGTTGAAGACTCACAAACGGGAGCAAATGGTTGCCCAGGATATCCTGGTAACGTTTACCTGTGAGGGACGGTGTCACACGCACCAGGGGTTCCATTTCAGTCCACGTAAACAGTCCCCAGACGAGAATGCCTCCCCCACCAACTTGAAGAGTACCCTACTGGCAAGAAGAATCCATCGCTTTATGTGGTTTGCGCCGTACTCGTATCCTGCCATCCGCTTGTACCAACGTGAATCTCGACTCATCAGTCCAGGCAACATTTTTCCACATGTCTATGGTCCAGTGGGGATGTTCCCGCACCCATGCTAATCTTTGCACCCTGTGATGTGCGGTCATCAGCGGTACCCTCGTGGGACGATGACTTTTGTACCCCATAGCGAGAAGATGGTTCTGGATGGTGTGGCTGCTTACACGTTTTTGTGCACCAGCGTTAAATTGCCGAGTGATTTCTTTCTCTGTGGCCCGTCTATACGCTGTTACAGTGCGAGCTAGCCGACGATGACCACGCTCATCCACACGCTGTTGTCTACGGCAGTTGGGCCTTGCAGGGATGGTTTTACGGTTTTACCGGATTCGATGTACTCACGACGCACCCGTGACACAGTGGCTCGTGAAAATCCCAGTGCCTGCACGACTTCCGAGATGGAGTGACCCATTCGTGGGGCCTACGATCAAATGAGCTTAGATCCTTCGTCTTACCCATACTGCGTTCGAATCTTACTGATTCTCGTCGCATCACTCCTTATATTGTCGGATCGCTGCATACGTCATGTCGTTTCCGTTTACAGGGCCGCCCCCAGCGCCACATTTGCATAACGCCAGCTGTCTCTAATTCAATTGCTCTTCAGTGTATATGTGGTACATGTATTCATGTACCAAGTATTCAAAGTGGAATTGCTTCTGTTCTGAAAAGCTGAGGTGGGCGAACGGGTAATTAATAGAAATTTCTCCACAAAATACAAGTATTTCCATTATTTTGATCAGCCCCTGCAATTTTTGTGTAAATGCTCTTCCTCTCTTTTCATAAGTAATCTAAATTCCCTTTCAATTTTCAAAGACCGTGCTGACCAGTTCCAACTACAATGTCACATTATATCAGATTCCTGTTGCCAAATATTCTACCTATATATATTCTCTCAGCGTATCTTTACATCTGCGTATCAGACACAAATTTACAATCTTCTGCAGAGGTAACATCTATTGTGAATTTGTGACCGTTTAGAGCTGTGGAATACCATAATGTTAACAAGACAGCAAAAGTTTTCAAGGTCAAATGTTCTTACTTTTTTTTCACCTTTCCTCTTCCACTCATCCCAAATCTTACATATAGCGCGATTCAGAACTCATGGGACAAACTTTAAAGGGGCGGTAGAGCACACTGCAACAAACATTTCTTGTATAGGAATGTATGGGCGCAAGTGACGCGTTGAGGTACAGACACAAGAAATTCCCAGCTCATGTGCTATTCACAGATGAAGCGATTTTTACACACGAAGGTGTTTTCAATGTGCACAACTGTGATGTGTGGGCAACCTCTAACGCACACGCTACACGTCCACATGCGTACCAAGAAAGATTCTCCGTGAATGTGTGGGCGGGTATTGTGAACGGCTTCCTGCTTGGCACTTATCTACTACCAACGCAACTCGATGGCAGATGTTATCGTATTTTTCTGGAAGAGGTTTTACCAGAATTGCTTCAAGATGTACCACTGACCGTCCGACAAGGACTGTGGTTTCAGTATGACGGGGCGCCAGCACATTTCAGCATTAATGTGCGCAAATTACCTGGATGTCACTTTTGGGGCGCGATGGATTGGCCGTGGTGGACCAGTCCATTGCCCCCTCCCCCCCCGATCGCCCGATTTATGGAGCCTCGATTGCTTCTTTTGGGGACACCTGAAGGCCCTCGTTTACGGAACTCCAGTTGACTCTGTTGGGGACCTCGTCTCTCGAATATCCGTTGCGGCTGCACGTGTGCGAGAAATAGCTAGCATCTTGAGAAACTGTGCGCCAATCACTCCATCGACGATGCCACGCATGTATTACTGTTGATGGACGCAAATTTGAGCAATTATTGTAAACACTGCTGTAAAGAAGCACTTGTCAACGATGCTCTAAGTAAACAATTTATATTTCCTTTCATGTCTACTTCTTGTGTTTGTGCCTCAACGCGTCACTTGCGCCCATACATTCATATATAAAAAAATGTTTGTTGCAGTGTGCTCTACTACCCCTTAAAGTCTGTCCCATGAGTTCTGAATCAACCTGTATATCTGCTTCGTGTTGTACGATGATAATAGTTTATGATCTGAGAGTCTCCGTCTTCTGGGTTTGTTTGTTTGTTTGTTTGTTTGGAGAAAGTAAAATTTTTACATGCGTATGTATTAGGCGTGACCAAATGAAACCCGTTTGGGAGGTTTTATTAAAACGAACGAAAAGGTATACATACGCAGGTTTGGCAGAATTAAACACAGCAATATACAGTACTACAAATCTGGAGCATATACGTCTCTGCTACATACGGTTGGAATACGTAAATAAAACGATTGATTTGAAAGTATCCATTCATTTACTTCTCGTCATTCGCGACCACACCGAGCCGCAACACGATACATATTAAGGGGGATTAAATCATAACAACACACAATAAGGTTTACTACATCGTGTAATAATTCCTGATGTTGAGCGATTGGTGGATTAATGAATGTTATTGTCGTAAAACCAACAACAGAAGATAGATGAGTCATAAAAAAAAATATTTACTAAACTATGGCGGCGGCAATTGTAAGTATTTCGACTGTTTAGTTTTTCAAAAACAGTATTCAGAACGCCGACAGCTATTGCCATAAAAATGGTGTCTAGGTATCGTAAAGTGGCTATGCGCTATTTGAAGAGACAGCTTACAGCGCCACCTAGCGGCAAAACCAGGCGTTAGCTTGCCGATCTCGAAAACTATACGAGATACGGGAAAATAGTGAATTATTAAGTTGTAGAGAAGCATCGATTTAGTAAGAAAAGACATCTTGCGCACATGAATGCTAAGAATAGAACGCGTACAACGTTCGTTTGTTTGTTCGCGATGTCGAACACTGTTAAGTCACGAAACGCGTCAGAAAGAAGATAATATCGTCTTCCGCAAAGCACTAGCCCGACTCAACTGCAGAATGTTTGGTTTCCAACATGACGGCGCCCCTCCGCACCAGCCAGGAAACGTAAGAAGGTACCTGGTCGAGACATTTGAGCAACAAACCATCAGCTATGGTGGTTGCGTAGAGTGGCTTGCACGCTCACCGGACCTCGACCCATTGAACTTCTTCCCGTGCGGCTACCTCAAAGATCAGGTGTATCAGACCCCGCCGACAACGTTGCAAGACCTTTAACGCCGTGTAACTGATGCTTGTACCAGCGTGTCACCTGACATGCAGCAAAATGTGCAGCGTGAGATTCAATCTAGAGTCCAAATGTGTATTGTGGCTGACGGAGAGCAGATTGAGTACCGACGGTAAATGTGCCTAGTGACAACTAATTGCTCCTTTCTGACGCGTTTCGCGACGTAACAGTATTCGACAATGCAAACAAACAAACGAGCGTTGTACGCGTTCTATTCTTAGGATTCATGTGCACAAGGTGTCTTTTCGTACTAAATCGATGCTGCTCTACAACTTTGTAATTGACGATTTTCCCGTATCCCGTTGAGTTTTCGAAATCGGAAATCCAACTCCTGACTTTGCCGCTAAGTGGCGCTTTAAGTGGTCTCATCAAATAGCGCATAGCCACTTTACTATACCTAGACACCGTTTTTATGGCAATAGCTGTCGGCGTTCGAAAGTTACGGGGCTGAGGAAGAACTTCAGTGGGCACCCCGTATATTATTCAGATTTAGATGAACGTAAAAAAACGACACTCCAACCGAGTAAATGTGATGTAGTTACGAAAGTCCATCTGCCCATGCGCAAGCTAAAATCTGACCTAAATATATCAAACAAAGTTGATCCCAAGTGTGTTAGTAAAGGGGATTAGCAACTTTTGGTCTAGTATATCAATAGGTTACACGTGTTATACGTTATTTAAAAGCTCTCGTCAGTAGCAGGAAACCTTATTCCCATTCCGCCTTGGAGGATCAAGATGAAGCCAATTTTCTCTACGAGAATGCTTTTACACCATCGGAAAAGATGCATGGCATCAAAATGCATTTTTGCAATGGCTTTTTCCCACACTTTGCATCAGATTTTCGTAATTTACGCAGATCGCAATGATATATTGTTACGTTTACCTGAAACGGGATCAAATAATGTTCGACGATAGTTTAACGGCCGTTCCATAAAAACTGAGAGTAAAATCCCACAAAATGAAGAAATATAGGTACAGCAAAATATATGTTATTCTTTCTGAAAGTATCTTCCCTCGGATTATATGCTACGGTCCCATCGTTCAGTCCCCTTTTCAAAGCATGTGGCGAAGGCATTTCGTGAATGCTGCTTTAGCGACCCCTGTAGATCTTGAATAACGTCAGCATGTGTGTTGAAAATTGTGCCACAGCACGTCTCCTTCATCGTTGGAAACAACCAGAAATCGCACGTGGATAGGCCAGGGATGTAAGCAGACTGTGGCATTATTTCAGTACTGAATTTCGTAAGAAACTGTTGAACACAAGCAGCCACATATGGGCGGACGTTACCATGGTGTACCGTCCACTTGCCCACCAGTTCTGGTCACTTAATTGATATGTGTTGTCGCAGACGCTTCACGACTGAAATGTAATACTCGGCATTGACAGAAATCTGTGGAGGAACGACATGCTGGTAGACTACACCATTATGATCAAAGAAAATTATCATCATCACCTTTCCAGCTGATTTGGTTTGGCGGACATTTTTCGAAGGAGGCGAGCCTGTGTGTTTCCAAACACTCTTTGCGCGCTTCGTTAGGGGGTCGAAATAGTGGACCCATGTTTCATCGACAGTTATTACTGTTTAGAAAGTGTGGATCCTTTGCAATCATTTGTTTCCACTCATGACACGCCTGAACTCTGGCTAACAATTGTTCTCTCGTCAGGTGATGAGGTATCCATCTTGAACACACAAAATGCAACAGTAATTTGTCGTGTAGAATGCGCAATGCCGACGTTTTTGAAATATTAGTTGACGCCGCTATATCCTCACACGTCATTCGTGGACCTTCTTGCAGGACTGCCCAAACAGTGTTAACAATTAGAAAATTAACACTTTCAGGTCGACCAGGCCTAGGAGCGAGTTCCTCCGACAAACGCCCTTTTTTGAAATCATGGTGTCATCTAGGAATCATTGACTCGCCCAAACAATTATCTTTCTAAGATTTGCTCATTAAATCAACTGCTTCTGAAGCCGTTTTACCTAAACTACAACAAAAGTTTATCGCACAACGCATTTCCTTTCTTAACATTGAATCACTGACCTCCATAACTGTACGGCGAAATGCAGACGTACCTTAAACAACTGCACAATAACAAAACCAGAATTATCTGACACGGCTAATAACTGTTACCATAGATACCTCCTTAATTCAGTTAGCAGTTTGCGTGGTTATTTTTCCCCTTTGCACTGTGCCAATTAAAAAAAATACTCTCAGTTTTTACGGAACAGCCTATGTATATTGTTAAACAACAATGAAATTAACTCCTGTTTCGTGAATTATGAGGCAGCATGAGGCCCGATCACATTTCAGCAATGGCTTTGACAGTGACTCACCGTTACCCATTTTCGTTATATCTATTTTATGCTGTCGGAAAAGATGTGTTGACGGAAAAATTAATTTTTAATGACCTTTTAAATGCCTGATAGGATTTCAAAAGAGATAAAACATAATACGTCTGTCCCTAATGCTCTGATGTCATTCAGTACTTGCAGCGCAATCTGCTTTTATCCGGTTGCCGAAATCGGAGCTGAGCTCACCGCTATCGCCCGATACGTAAAATCAAGGAGAAATACCGGAAAATAAAATAAAGTTAGTAAGACAAACCACTTCGTCTGTGACAACACGCAGGTGTTCGAACAACTGCCTGCGCCGTTTGTTCTGTTACGTAGATGTTATATTGTGTTTTATTTCCTTTTCTTGTCATTGCAGATTAATTTAATAAAAAAGCGATCAGCGTTATTTTATTTCATAAAAGGGGACACGTATAACTGTAAGAAAGTAACTGCAGTCGTTGCTTTGATTCACTGTGATGGTAATTTAAAATATTATGTGTTTCGTGGAATTTTCCCTTTGTAGGGCAAGACGGAATAAGATAAAGCTGAAAGAAAACGTCGCTGAAATAGAGAACGACGATGGCGTACAAACTAATTTTTTAATACTTTGCATAACTTGAACGAAGGTAGAGCTAATCGCAGTCGAAATGAAACTTTTGAAGAAACACAAGTCAGACATATTACTGATGGTCTTCAGCATGCTAAACGCCGACAGCAAGAAACTCCCGAACAACTACAAGTTCGACATAATGCAGCTGCTCTCTCAGACACAATTCCCAGGCAGAAAGAAACTCGAGAAGAACTACAGGCTTGACGTGCTGCAAATGCTCACTCACAAGCAAATTATCTCCAGCAAGAGGCAATTGAACAAGAATATTTTGGTAAAGTTGTTCGAGAACAAGCAGATCAATTTGATGAAGCTCAAGTGGTTGAACATAGCTGTGACCTTTAATTAACATAATTTTTGTTGCCTAAAGTTTTACATTATATGATTTTTAACGTACTGTGACCGTCATATGACAGGTTAAAATCTATTAACCGATACCATAGGCTTCTGTCATGGGAATATTACGAACATTTGGCTTTTGAGGACCATTCGGTTCTACGTCAATTCGTCGCGTGCGTCAATTCGTCGACTGCGTCAATTCGTCGACTGCGACGATTCGTCGCGCGTCAATTCGTCGCCTACGTCAATTCGTCGCGCGTCAATTCGTCGACTGCGTCAATTCGTCGCGCGTTAATTCGTCGCGCGTCAATTCGTCGACTGCGTCAATTCGTCGCGGACAAATTCGTCGACTACGTCAATTCGTCGACTACGTCAATTCGTCGCGTTTGCAGATTTTGGTTACATACAAAACGAATTCAGGAAAACGTACGATTTCGAACGTCTTGCTCCCTGATCAAATTTATAAAATTTGGACACGCAGACAGGATAGGAATATTACGTTTTTCTTTGGCACTAAAAATATTAGACGGTAAACGGTTTTTGGAACGGGGCAGGGCCCGGTTGGACAGAGCCCCCATATACAAAATTTTCGTAAAATCTACATTTCAAAATTGCCTTTATTCTTCAGTAAAATAACATTTCTATGTACATGACAATGGAATTCTGCCAATAAATACAGCGGTATATACATCAGCTGGAAAGTTCCAGTGAAACGTAAAACAAAATATTGTTAAAATCATAAAAAAAATATTACAGTTTTCAATTCAGAACCACCAAATCTGGTATACTATCTCGTGGTATTCTAACTTAGACTGTAGACGGTTTTGGGAAGCGGTTGCAGAGAGGAGGGGGGTTACAGCCCCCCTACAGAATTGCCGTAAGATATAGTTTTCAATTTAGAACTACCAAATTTGGTATGTTATCTCAGGATACTCTAACTTAGACGGTTTTTGGAAAGGGTCAGGGGCCCGGTTGGTCAGAGCCATCCACACTACAGTTTTCAATTCAGAACCACCAAATCAGGTATCCTATCTCATAGTACTCTAACTTAGACGGTTGTCGGTTTTTGGAACGGGTGAAGGCCCGGGGAGTCAGAGCCCCCTCCCCCCATACATACAAAGTTTTCGGAAAATCTAGTTTTCATTTCAGAACCATCAAATTTGGTATCATGAAACTAACTTAGACGCTAGACGGTTTTTGGAAGGGGTTGGAGCCCGCGGGGTCGGACCCCCCCTCTCATAAAAAATTTCGTAATCTACAGTTTTCATCTTAGAACCACCAAATTTGGTATACTATCTTATGGTACTCTAACTTAGTCGGCAGACCGTTTTCGGAACGGGTCAAGGCCCGGGGGTCAGAGCCCCCACATACAAAATTTTCTTAAAAACTACAGTTTTCAATTCAGAACCACCTAATCTAGTATACTATCTCATGGTACTCTAACTTAGACGCTAGACGGTTTTTGGAAGGGGTTGGATCCCGGGGGGGGGTCTGACCCCCCCCGGAAAAAAACGTTTTCGTAAAATCTACAGTTTTCAATTTAGAACCACCAAATTTGGTATACTATCTCATGGTACTCTAACTTAGACGCTAGACGGTTTTAGAAAGGGCTTGGAGCCCGCGGGGTCGGCCCCCCCTCATAAAAATTTCGTAAAATCTACAGTTTTCATCTTAGAACCACCAAATTTGGTATACTATCTTATGGTACTCTAACTTAGATGCTAGACGATTTTTGGAAGGGGTTGGAGCCCGGGGGTCAGACACCCCCCGAATAAATTTGTTTTGTAAAATCTACAGTTTTCAGTTTAGAACCACCAACTTTGGTATACTATCTCATGGTACTCTAACTTAGACAGTAGACCGTTTTTGGAACGGGTCGAGGCCCGGGGGTCAGAGCCCCCCACATACAAAATTTTCTTAAAAACTACAGTTTTCAATTCAGAACCACCTAATCTGGTATACTATCTCATGGTACTCTAACTTAGACGCTAGACGGTTTTGGGAAGGGGTTGGAGCCGGGGGGTCAGACTCCCCCCGAATAAAAACTTTTTCGTAAAATCTACAGTTTTCAATTTAGAACCACCAAATTTGGTATACTATCTCATGGTACTCTAACTTAGATGCTAGACGATTTTTGGAAGGGGTTGGAGCCCGGGGGTCAGACACCCCCGAATAAATTTGTTTTGTAAAATCTACAGTTTTCAGTTTAGAACCACCAACTTTGGTATACTATCTCATGGTACTCTAACTTAGACAGTAGACCGTTTTTGGAACGGATCAAGGCCCGGGGGTCAGAGCCCCCACATACAAAATTTTCTTAAAAACTGCAGTTTTCAATTCAGAACCACCAAATCTGGCATACTATCGCATGGTACTCTAACTTAGACGCTCGACGATTTTTTGAAGGGGTTGCAGCCCCGGGGTAAGGCCCCCTCATAACAATTCGCAAAATCTACAGTTTTCAATTTAGAACCACCAAGTTTGGTATACTATCTCATGGTACTCTAACTTAGACGCTAGACTGTTTTTGGAAGGGGTTGGAGCCCGCGGGGTCAGAGCCCCCCCCCCATTAAAAATTTCGTAAAATCGACAGTTTTCATCTTAGAACCACCAAATTTGGTATACTATCTTATGGTACTCTAACTTAGACAGCAGACCGTTTTTGGAACGGGTCAAGACCCGGGGGTGAGAGCCCCCCCACATACAAAATTTTCTTAAAAACTACAGTTTTCAATTCAGAACCACCTAATCTGGTATACTATCTCATGGTACTCTAACTTAGACGCTAGACGGTTTTTGAAAGGGGTTGGAGCCCGGGGGTCAAACCCTACCCCCGAATAAACAGTTTTTCGTAAAATCTACAGTTTTCAATTTAGAACCCCCAAATTTGGCATACTATCTCATGGTACTCTAACTTAGACGCTAGACGGTTTTTGGAAGGGGCTGGAACCCCGGGGTGAGAGCCCCTCCCCTCCTCATAAAAATTTCGTAAAATCTACAGTTTTCAATTTAGGACAACCAGATTTGGTATACTACTTATGGTTATCTAACTTAGACGGTAGACGGTTTTTGGAAGGGGTCGGGGCCCGGGTCAAGGTAGCCCCATGCAAAATTTTCGTAATAAGTTCCGTTTTTTACTCTTAAGAATACCCTATTTACGTTCTAAGGCGCTTTTTGGCCCTTTGAGGGCCTTGCACCATAAACCATCAACCAACCAACCAACTAACTAACCTACGGTCTAAGTTAGGGACTGTAGATAACAATAAAGTGCAAAAATATGCGTTTAATGGTGTATTAAAAACACAAATCTATATAGTTTAGCTTTCACTACCAACGAACGGCTTATCAGAAAAGAAATATAATGTAATGTAAACAGAGAGTTCCTGATATTCAAAATTCAAAACGGTAAGAAAAAGATGATCAATGCCAATGTGAAGTCGTATGCATGCGACATCACATAGGTACATTGCATTTCTGTGTCGCGGGATTCACAGAAGCACACGCCAGATGTACGACAGTTCTATAGATGTCTCCTAGAAGGTAAGTACTCCCATTCCTTTGATGATCAATGCCAATGTGAAGTCGTATGCATGCGACATCACATAGGTACATTGCATTTCTGTGTCGCGGGATTCACAGAAGCACACGCCAGATGTACGGCAGTTCTATAGATGTCTCCTAGAAGGTAAGTATTCCCATTCCTTTTTCTTTCTTTTTTTGTTTCGCAAAATTAAATTAACTAAATCAAAAAATTTAAAATAAGTTTACTGGAAAATTGCAGGAATATCTTTTTCATTCATTAACTTTCACCCGCTGAACTTGGTGATTCCACAAATAGTAATATTTACCTGGCAAATAACTGGTATCCCTGCTAGTACAAATTATATTAATGATTTATTTGCGTCCAGTTCAATCTAGTATGTCCATAAGAGCGTTAGGGGCCGTATGAAAAATACATTTCAACGTGTGCCGCTACGGCGGCGGAGTGATCTAGGCGCTGGCTTCTGACCACTTGTCGAGAAGGATCCTGGTTCAAATCCCGGTGAATCATGGACGTTGTGCTTGACTTCTGGCACTGGCTGTCCCCCTTCCCAGGAACCAGTGGCCCAAAATTGGGAATGTCCGACTGCTTATAGCCCACTGAATTGATCACGGTGGTCGTTAACCCCCCCCCCCAAAGATTGCGACGTGTCCATTGCTATTTGTTGTGGACCGTACAAAAAGTATGTTTTTGATATCAAGGTGTCCACTTCCATGTAGGCTGGCCATAAAATGTTAGGAGACCGTACAAAATTGCACTTTTGTTTTCACCTTGTCAGCGCTTCGGTATATGGTTGAAGTATACGTATATATAGTTGGGCCATTTCAGCACGTAGTTTGGTTTATATAGAAAATCAAGATAATGTTACATTTTTACTCAGCTACAACACATTAATCCCGAAGGCTATTTGTTGAAATCTTTAATCCGCCGTGCTCATATTCACAACGTTAACATAACATGTCAAGTTATTAATGTTGCAGTTTTACCCTGTCACAAAACTTTAGTTACAAGACCTTAGGCGTAAACTTTTTTTAGGAATTTTTAGTCCGACGTATTCATAAGGTTTCGATAACATGCCAAGGTTATGGTACTGCGTTTTGACTGAGGCACAAAAATTAATAAACAGGCCTTAAGCCCTTTTATCAGTTTTCAATCAACCGTGCTCATATACATAAAATTTTCAGAGAAAGTCAAGTTTACTGTGTTGCGCATTTACTCGAGTACAAAACTATAAACAGCCATTAACTTTCACCCGCTGAACTTGGTGATTCCTCAATTCATCTATTAACAAGTCTTTTAAGTGATTGTATGCTATGGTCATATTGATAATGTTTGATGACAAGTCAGGTTAATGATGTTGCACTTATTAAAGACTTAAAAAGGTGTAGAGGCTAGTAATTATTATTTGAAGTCTAAATAAAAGCTCATTTTTAACACGACTCGTCATGAAATCCTTGTGAATATGGCATTTATTTTATTTTGTACATTTTACAAAGCGTATGCATTTTTTTTTTGGCATTTGTTTTAATTTTGTGTTGTACTTGTTACATAGCGTTTCGCATTTTTGTAATGCTTGTGACTTGTGATTGCATTTTGAATTTTTATTTGTTTCACATTTTGGATTGCATTTTGAATTTTTATATGTTTCACATTTTGGATTACTTTTTGACATTTTATGTTTTTGACATGCTATTTTGAAAATTTTGTCTTTTTTAATTTTGCGTTGGTTTTACATTCTTGCATCTTCGGCGGAATTACATTCTTGAAAAATTCAAATACAAGTTAGTAAAAGGTATAATTCAATTAGTGAGAAATACCAGCACATTTTAGTAAAGGGTAGAATTATATGAAATTCCTCTTAAAATGTCCAGCATGTTAACATTGTCTCTGTGCACCAAAGAAGTTCGAATTCCTTTTTATCTTTCCAGCGTTTCTCTTCTGGGTGGATTTGTTGGAATCTGTGCTATCACTCTTTCGATTTTAGCCATAGTTGTTCTCTGCTCTTTCGCAATTTCGCTGATTATTTCGTACAGTCACAGTTTTTTCTCTCCCAGAATTGTATTCCAGCGTCTGTCTAATCTTTCAAGTTCGTTTTGTGTTCTGGGAAAGCCAAATAAATTGTTTTCACTAACTGACCAAATTGTTGGCGGGAACAGCGGAGGGCTTCTGCTTGGATTGTTTCTTCTGCTTCCACAAAATTTTCCAAGAACATAATTTTCCTCAAACCACTGAACTACAGAATCTGCATATTCTAGTAAAATTGATTTCACAAAATGAAATGCCCAAAACATTAAAAAAACTGCAACCACACGAAACAAAATACCCAAAACATGGTAAGAAATTCTGTTGAAAGCACAATGAAGGTATACGATAGGAGAAATATATGTTTTTAAAACTTAATACAAGTGTCAAAACTGAAATAAAAAGAAAGAAAAAAGAAATATTCCAAATTTCATTGTTACTTTAGATATTTTGACCTGTTGACATTTCGTAAATTGTACTTGCACTCGGTCAAAAAATATTACTTACAAGGACTCTTTAGTAACTTTTAATCGCTGTGGTCGTATTTATAAGGTTTGCATAACAAATCAAGTTAATAATGTTGCGCTTTCACTTAGGCACCAAATGCTAATTATTGGCCGCTAGGCCTAGGCCTTTTAAATAATTTTTGATAAGCGTAACACTCTTAAATTGATTTGTCATGCAAACCTCATATAATCACAGCATTATAAAAATTACTGTAAATGCATATGCCTAGGTCTCGGGCGTAGCTATTAATGCTTTGTGCTCGAGTAACATTTAAACAGAATTCATTTTATTTTCTAAGAAAACTACATAAATATCAGCTCGGAGGACTGAAAACTATCAAAAATCTCTAGGCCTATTGTCTGCTTAATAGTTCCAACCTCAGAAAAGCGCATTGCAAAAATCTTGGACTTCTATGAAAACATTATGAAAATTAGCACGGCACACTGAAAATTGCTAAACAGGCCCAGTCCTAGGGTTTTCTAATTATTGTTTTGTACCTGACTAAAAGTGTAACATTATCTTTAGTTCTTACTAGCAGGGGTACCCGGTATTTCCCAGGTAAATATTACTATTTCTAAAATCACCAAGTTCAGCGGGTGAAAGTTAATGAATGAAAAAGCTATTTCCGTAAATTTCCAGGAAACTTATTTTAAATATTTTGATTTAGTTAATTTAATTATACGAAGCAAAAAGAATTTACATTATTTACAGTACATTGTATTTCTGCCTGATAAGGCAACCGTTGGTGGTGAAAGCTAACGTTTATTAATTTGTGTTTTTAATACATCATGAACCGGATATTTTTTCACTTTATTGTTATCTACGGCCTCTAACCTAGACCGTAGGTGCGGTAATGGAGTGCTGTATTGGGATGCAGTTCTTAAGAGTAAAAATTGTAATTTTTACGAAAATTTTGAATGGGCCCCCTTCACACCGGGCACCGACCCTTTCCGTCTGCGGTCTAAGTTACAATACAATGAGGGAGTGTACTAAATTTGGTCGTTCTAAATTCGAAACTGTAGGTTTTACAAAAATTGGCATGGGGGGAGGGCTCTGAACCCCTGTCTCCAACCGTTTCCAAAAATCGCCTGCATTCTCAGTTAGAGTACCATGACATAGTATACCAAATTTGGTGGTTTTAAATTGAAAACTGTAGATTTTACGAAAAATTTTTATGGGGAGGGCTCTGACCCCGTGCCTGACCCGTTCCCAAAACCGTCTACCATCTAAGTTAGAGTACCATGAGATAGTATACCAAATTTGGTTGTTCCAAATTGAAAACTGTAGATTTTACGAAAATTTTGTATGGGGGGAACGATCTAACCCCCGGGCCCCAACACGTTCCGAAAATCGTCTACGGTCTAAGTTAGAGTACCATGATATGGTATACCAAATTTGGTGGTTCTAAATTGAAAACTATAGATTTTACGAAAGTTTGTGTGTAGGGGGGGGTAACCACCCTTGCCCCGACCCGTTCTGAAAACCGTCTACCGTTTAATTTAGAACACCATTATATAGTATACCCAATTTGGTAGCTCTAAATTGAAAACTTTAGTTTTTACGAAAAAAATTTATGTGCGGGGGTCTCTGACCCCGTGCCCGACCCGTTCCAAAAACCGTCTACCGTCTAAGTTAGAGTACCATGAGAGAGTATGCCAAATTTGGTGGTTCTAAATTGAAAATTGTAGATTTTACGCGGCATTTTATGGGAGGGGGGCTCTTACTCCCGGGCTCCAACCCCTTCCAAAAAACGTGTAGCGTCTAATTTAGAGTTTCATGATACCAAATTTGATGGTTCTGAAATGAAAACTAGATTTTACGAAAATTTTGTATGTGGGGGCTGTGACCCCCGGGCCTTGACCCGTTCCAAAAACGGTCTGCAGTCTAAGTTAGAGTACCATAAGATAGTATACCAAATTTGGTGGTTCTAAGATGAAAACTGTAGATTTTACGAAATTTTTATGAGGGGGCCCGACCCCGCGGGCTCCAACCCCTTTCAAAAACCGTCTAGCGTCTAAGTTAGAGTACCATGAGATAGTATACCAAATTTGGTGGTTCTAAATTGAAAATTGTAGATTTTATGAAAAAGTTTTTATTCGGGGGTCTGACCCCCGGGCTCCAACCCCTTCCAAAAACCGTCTAGCGTCTAAGTTAGAGTACCATAAGATATTGTATAATAGATTAAGTGGTTCTGAATTGAAAACATGCTCTCATAAACATCCTAGATTCTTTAATCAGTTTGTTGCACGTCATTTGCTTGATCTTCCTACTGTTCTAACCCAAGTTTCTAGTGTGATATCTGTGTATCGAAATCTTGTGCTTTCCTATCCCGATCTCAAATTTAGTGTTGACAGAATGAAGAAGCAAGCGAAGAAAATAACAGATTCCAGCGCACGTGCGTGTCGACCTGGGAAGGACCTTCCGATTCAAGGTGGTCACACTTAACTGCAGAGGGTTCTCTGCTTCTCCTAGAAATGCTCTAGTGTATGAGGACTTGGCGCCTCTACACGCAGATCTTCTCTTGCTCCAAGAGACCAATTGCTCTGCTACCACTTTGTTCTCTCGTTGGCGGGCTTGGCCCTACGATTTTCACCATGCTTATCGAGTTGGACGGAATGGTGGCCTTGCACTTGGGATCCATCACCGCCTACTCCCTCTGATTTCGACGCCAGTGATTCGTGCCTTACATGTGGACAACCTCCAGGTCGCTGTCTTTTGCATTGAAAACGTGACCTATCATGTTTTTAACATATATGTCCCCTGTGATGAACGTCTGTTACCTGATCTTCTCTCCACACTCCGTACAGAGCTGTCATGCATCCCACCGTCTGAATACATTCTCATCGGCGGAGATTTCAATTGTACGTTGTTGCCGGCCCTTGACCGCAATTCAACCGTTGGAGAATACCGCAGACAACGTGTATTACAGATTTCCCAGCTAGTTGATGATTTTCAATTGGTTGATGCGTTCCGGCATCTACACCCGTCGGAAATCTCTTTTACCTGGCGCTGTTCCATCCATGGCAGCACTACGGCAGCACGGTTGGATAAATTTTATGTTTCGACTGCTCTTCTCCCGTCGATCGCAGCTGCTGCCCATCATCCTTCCGCCGCTTCAGACCACAGTATTGTCAGTCTGTCGGTGTGTGTTTCGCCTTCACCTTCAAGGACTCAACGAGTATGGACTTTTCCGGACTCGCTCCTGGATGATCAACAATTTTGTGTTGCTGTGCGTGAGTTCCTCCGAAGTCGTCAGCCCCTTCTTGATACTACGTCCGACGCGATGCAACTGTGGCTCAGTGTCAAACATGACTTGGTCCTTTTTGTACGGCGCTACTCCCATGCCTCTCGGAATGAGAGCGATATGAAAATTGCGAATCTACGTGCTCTATTGTCGATGCTCTCTCTTGATGATCCGCAATACCCCGGCTATCTGGCAGATCTCCATGCTTTGCTTCTTCCTCGCGCATCCGATGCAGCCTGCAGGATGCATTTCTTGCATCTCTCCCCTACAGCTGATTCTCACGATTACTTAACCGCCTTGGAATCTCAACATCGTTCTGCTACATCTTTGCGTCATCTTCGCCTCCAGGATGGTTCCATCACTTCGAACCCATCGAAGCTATGCACTTTCACCAGACAGTATTTCATCGCCAAGTACAGTGCGGTAACGCAGTCTTCATCCTCATTAGCTTCTCCTCTTCTCTCCTCTCTTCCTCAGGTCCCCTCTACTTTATCTACTTCTTTACTCTCTCCTTTCTCTCAGCGCGAACTCCGCGAGGCGTTCGCTACTCTCAATCCTCATGCCGCTCCTGGACCTGACGGCCTTCCTCTGTCCTTTTATCGTGCTTTTCTACCGTGCCTTCTGCCTTTTCTGTCTGCGTGTTTCTCGTCTGCTTTTTCCTCTCCTGCGTTACCGCCCGACTTTACTTTGGCACACACCATCCTCCTTCCTAAGAAGGGTGACCTCTTGGATCTTGGAAACTGGCGCCCTATCTCCATCCTAAACACTGACTATAAGTTCTATACAAAACTCTTATCCCGTCGCCTTAATTCTGTTCTCTCTTTCGTTATTTCTCCTGACCAGACATACACTGTGCCTGGTCGGACTATTTCCACTAACGTTTCTCTTCTCCTTCATCTTCACTTCCTCGCTCGCTCTTTTTGTGAACCTCTTGCCTTCCTCAATCTGGATCAAAAGTCCGCTTTTGATAACGTTTCTCATTTTTATCTCTCTGTTGTCCTTTCACAATTTGGCTTTCCTCCTACCTTTTCTTCCGCACTCTTGGCCCTTTATCAGGGAGCTAGTTTCCATGTTCGAGCGGCCACATTTCTAACCGCTCCAATTCCGTTTAAGCGAGGCATCCGGCAAGGATGTCCGCTCTCCGGCCAGCTATTCGCTCTCGCTTTTGAGCCTTTCCTGTTAGCAGCCCGAAGATCACTCCTGGATGTCCTACCGCCGACAGTGGCTAGTACTCGTCATCATCGAATAATTTTCACCGCCTATGCTGATGATGTGACCTTTTGCGTCCGGGATGAATCTCAATTTGATCGCCTGTATTCTGTATATCAACAGTATGTTGCATTATCTGGAGCAGCGCTGAATGCCACTAAAAGTACTGGCTTATGGTGCGGGGCATGGGCTGCCCGCACTGATGCTCCTTGGGGTGCGCAGTGGACAGCCACTACACAGAAGATCCTCGGTGCGTATGTCGGATTGCCCTTGGCTTCTGCATCTGCCACCTGGACTGCTCTTCTTCCCCGGATACAACGGACTGCTGCCTACTGGAGTAAGGCCCGCCCTTTCACATCGTTCCGTCAACGAGCAGCCGTTGTTCGTCGACAACTTATCTCTCTATGCGAATACTCTTGGATGTCGACGGTTGTGCCCGTGTCACAAATGATGACCATCACTCGCCTCTCAACTTCCGTCATCTGGTCTTCACATCACTGGGTTAAACCTGCCACGCTTCATCTGCCAGCCTCTTTGGGTGGCATCCAGCTTCCTGATCCAGCTTTCCTTTATAAAACTCATCGCATTATTCATTTCATTCGCCTTGCCACTTCAACTGTTCCGTCTCTTACCACTACCTTGAATGTTCTAGCTTCTTTCCGTGACCCATCTTTCACCTTCCTACTGTTTCTGAACATGGATGCATACTCTCTTCTCCCGTCCCACCTCCCTCCTGTCCTGCGAGAGGGCCTTTCTCTCTTTCGTTCGCTTCCTCTTCTCCGTTCATTTCCTTCTTCAACTCTTGATCTCCTAGATGAACCTCTCTTCTTCTCTTCTCTTATTCACCCTCCTAACCTCCCTTACTTTTACTTTCCTCATTGGATCCGCTCTGGTGTGATAACTGTCCGTTCTCTCGTAACTTCTGATCTAACCTGGAGACCTCTTTCTTCCCTGTTTCTATCTCCAACCATTACTCTCGCTAACGAATATCTTCTTCTTCGCACAGCGCTTTGGAGCCTCTTTCCACTCCTCGCTTCACCTGATGGTCTCTTCTCGGTCCCCTCTGCTCCTCTTTCCCTACCGTTCTTTCTCCTCATTCGTAGCTCCCCGGTTCTAGTTACTTCTCTCTCCTCCTCTTCTCTTTATTGGCTTCTTCTTTCCCCTCCCGCACTTCCACTTTCTGTTCATTCTGCTCCTCCTTCTCTTCTCCCCGCCATCTGGACAGCATCTAACTCCCCCCTTTCCTCCCCTCTTGAACTCAATGTCCATTGGCAATTTCTTCACCTTCGTCTCCCCGCCCCATCAGTACTGTTTCGCATGACCCTTCTCACCTCTCCGCAGTGCTCCTTTTGCCCTGAAGTCAGCGACGTCCAACATCAATACCTATTCTGCCCCGTTCTCCTGCCAGTCCTAAACACAGCATTTCGTCTTGCTGATCGAATTTGTGCTCGATCGTTACCATTTCTTGCATATGCTTGGCTACTCCAAACAAAGCATCCACCTACTCACTTGCCTCCTGTGTGCCGTTATATTTTTCTTCTTGTGAAGTTCACTGTCTATGCTTTCCATCTTCAACAACGCTTCCCCGCTCTTATTCCACCTCCTCAGGAGGCAAGTGCTATCATTCGGAGACGCTTCCTAGCACGGTTAACCACTCGCCTCCAAATGGAGCACTCTCGTGCTGCCTCAACAAACACCGATAGCGTTTTTCAATCCACTTGGGCCCAATCGGCTGGGTGGTTCCATATCCACAATTTGCAGTTACATCTCAACCTATAAGTGGGATTTTTGTTGTCGCCCACGTTCACTGTAACAAATCATGTTTTTACGTATTAATTTTGGTGCTTCGCTATTTGTGATTTTTCTGTTTTAATGTGCCATTGAAGATAGCTCAATATGTTTCCCATGTTCTCTTCGATAATGTTGGGTTTTATGTTGTTGTATATAATTCTTCCTTCTGCACAGTTTACTGCCCACGCAATGTCCCCTTCATTATGTTGAATATTTTTTTAAAATATTAGTCACTGTGTGTATAATTTAATGCAACAAGATGCCCTTCTGAGTACATTTAGCGTTATTTCCCCTTGTCACTGAATACTTCTGTACATATGTAGTAAATTTTGAATGTAGCATCACTGTTGCATTTCTGTGAATTAGTACCTAATGTTTAATCTTTAGTATGGTAGTAATGCTTAATTGGAATTTGTGCATAGTATAGAATCATGTCTTGCCCTGTCTACAATACTGTAGGTAAACATTTTCGTTTGTATCGCTCGTGCTTTATTGTCTGCCTCTCCTTCGCCCTACGTGGCGAAATATTTTTTTATGATTTTAACAATATTTTGTTTTACGTTTCACTGGAACTTTCCAGCTGATGTATATACCGCTGTATTTATTGGCAGAATTCCATTGTCATGTACATAGAAATGTTATTTTACTAAAGAATAAAGGCAATTTTGAAATGTAGTTTTTAAGAAAATTTTGTATGTGGGGGCTCTGACCCACCGGGACTTGACCCGTTCCAAAAACGGTCTGCCGACTAAGTTAGAGTACCATAAGATAGTATACCAAATTTGGTGGTTCTACGATGAAAACTGTAGATTTTACGAATTTTTTTATGAGAGGGGGGGGGGGACTCCGACACCGTGGGCTCCAACCCCTTCCAAAAACCGTCTAGCGTCTAATTTAGAGTTTCATGATACCAAATTTGATGGTTCTGAAATGAAAACTAGATTTTACGAAAATTTTGTATGTAGGGGGCTCTGACCCCCGGGCCTTGACCCGTTCCAAAAATGGTCTGCCGTCTAAGTTAGAGTACCATAAGATAGTATACCAAATTTGGTGGTTCTAAGATGAAAACTGTAGATTTTACGAAATTTTTATGAGGGGGGGGGGCGACCCCGCGGGCTCCAACCCCTTCCAAAAACCGTCTAGCGTCTAAGTTAGAGTACCATGAGATAGTATACCAAATTTGGTGGTTCTAAATTGAGAACTGTAGATTTTACGAAAAAGTTTTTATTCGGGGGGAGTCTGACCCTCCCGGCTCCAACCCCTTCCAAAAACCGTCTAGCGTCTAAGTTAGAGTACCATGAGATAGTATACCAGATTAGGTGGTTCTGAATTGAAAACTGTAGTTTTTAAGAAAATTTTGTATGTGGGGGGCTCTGACCCCGGGCCTTGACCCGTTCCAAAAACGGTCTGCAGTCTAAGTTAGAGTACCATAAGATAGTATACCAAATTTGGTGGTTCTAAGATGAAAACTGTAGATTTTACGAAATTTTTATGAGGGGGGGGCCGACCCCGCGAGCTCCAACCCCTTTCAGAAACCGTCTAGCGTCTAAGTTAGAGTACCATGAGATAGTATACCAAATTTGGTGGTTCTAAATTGAAAACTGTAGATTTTACGAAAACGTTTTTATTCGGGTGGAGTCTGACCCCCCGGCTCCAACCCCTTCCAAAAACCGTCTAGCGTCTAAGTTAGAGTACCATGAGATAGTATACCAAATTTGGTGGTTCTAAATTGAAAACTGTAGATTTTAGGAAAAAGTTTTTATTCGGGGGGGGTCTGACCCCCGGGCTCCAACCCTTCCAAAAACCGTCTAGCGTCTAAGTTAGAGTACCATGAGATAGTATACCAGATTAGGTGGTTCTAAATTGAAAACTGTAGTTTTTAAGAAAATTTTGTATGTGGGGGCTCTGACCCCCGGGCCTTGACCCGTTCCAAAAACGGTCTGCAGTCTAAGTTAGAGTACCATAAGATAGTATACCAAATTTGGTGGTTCTAAGATGAAAACTGTAGATTTTACGAAATTTTTATGAGGGGGGGCGACCCCGCGGGCTCCAACCCCTTTCAAAAACCTTCTAGCGTCTAAGTTAGAGTACCATGAGATAGTATACCAAATTTGGTGGTTCTAAATTGAAAACTGTCCATCGAAGCTATGCACTTTCACCAGACAGTATTTCATCGCCAAGTACAATGCGGTAACGCAGTCTTCATCCTCATTAGCTTCTCCTCTTCTCTCCTCTCTTCCTCAGGTCCCCTCTACTTTATCTACTTCTTTACTCTCTCCTTTCTCTCTTCGCGAACTCCGCGAGGCGTTCGCTACTCTCAATCCTCATGCCGCTCCTGGACCTGACGGCCTTCCTCTGTCCTTTTATCGTGCTTTTCTACCGTGCCTTCTGCCTTTTCTGTCTGCGTGTTTCTCGTCTGCTTTTTCCTCTCCTGCGTTACCGCCCGACTTTACTTTGGCACACACCATCCTCCTTCCTAAGAAGGGTGACCTCTTGGATCTTGGAAACTGGCGCCCTATCTCCATCCTAAACACTGACTATAAGTTCTATACAAAACTCTTATCCCGTCGCCTTAATTCTGTTCTCTCTTTCGTTATTTCTCCTGACCAGACATACACTGTGCCTGGTCGGACTATTTCCACTAACGTTTCTCTTCTCCTTCATCTTCACTTCCTCGCTCGCTCTTTTTGTGAACCTCTTGCCTTCCTCAATCTGGATCAAAAGTCCGCTTTTGATAACGTTTCTCATTTTTATCTCTCTGTTGTCCTTTCACAATTTGGCTTTCCTCCTACCTTTTCTTCCGCACTCTTGGCCCTTTATCAGGGAGCTAGTTTCCATGTTCGAGCGGCCACATTTCTAACCGCTCCAATTCCGTTTGAGCGAGGCATCCGGCAAGGATGTCCGCTCTCCGGCCAGCTATTCGCTCTCGCTTTTGAGCCTTTCCTGTTAGCAGCCCGAAGATCACTCCTGGATGTCCTACCGCCGACAGTGGCTAGTACTCGTCATCATCGAATAATTTTCACCGCCTATGCTGATGATGTGACCTTTTGCGTCCGGGATGAATCTCAATTTGATCGCCTGTATTCTGTATATCAACAGTATGTTGCATTATCTGGAGCAGAGCTGAATGCCACTAAAAGTACTGGCTTATGGTGTGGGGCATGGGCTGCCCGCACTGATGCTCCTTGGGGTGCGCAGTGGACAGCCACTACACAGAAGATCCTCGGTGCGTATGTCGGATTGCCCTTGGCTTCTGCATCTGCCACCTGGACTGCTCTTCTTCCCCGGATACAACGGACTGCTGCCTACTGGAGTAAGGCCCGCCCTTTCACATCGTTCCGTCAACGAGCAGCCGTTGTTCGTCGACAACTTATCTCTCTATGCGAATACTCTTGGATGTCGACGGTTGTGCCCGTGTCACAAATGATGACCATCACTCGCCTCTCAACTTCCGTCATCTGGTCTTCACATCACTGGGTTAAACCTGCCACGCTTCATCTGCCAGCCTCTTTGGGTGGCATCCAGCTTCCTGATCCAGCATTCCTTTATAAAACTCATCGCATTATTCATTTCATTCGCCTTGCCACTTCAACTGTTCCGTCCCTTACCACTACCTTGAATGTTCTAGCTTCTTTCCGTGACCCATCTTTCACCTTCCTACTGTTTCTGAAAGATGGATGCATACTCTCTTCTCCCGTCCCACCTCCCTCCTGTCCTGCGAGAGGGCCTTTCTCTCTTTCGTTCGCTTCCTCTTCTCCGTTCATTTCCTTCTTCAACTCTTGATCTCCTAGATGAACCTCTCTTCTTCTCTTCTCTTATTCACCCTCCTAACCTCCCTTACTTTTACTTTCCTCATTGGATCCGCTCTGGTGTGATAACTGTCCGTTCTCTCGTAACTTCTGATCTAACCTGGAGACCTCTTTCTTCCCTGTTTCTATCTCCAACCATTACTCTTGCTAACGAATATCTTCTTCTTCGCACAGCGCTTTGGAGCCTCTTTCCACTCCTCGCTTCACCTGATGGTCTCTTCTCGGTCCCCTCTGCTCCTCTTTCCCTACCGTTCTTTCTCCTCATTCGTAGCTCCCCGGTTCTAGTTACTTCTCTCTCCTCCTCTTCTCTTTATTGGCTTCTTCTTTCCCCTCCCGCACTTCCACTTTCTGTTCATTCTGCTCCTCCTTCTCTTCTCCCCGCCATCTGGACAGCATCTACCTCCCCCTTTCCTCCCCTCTTGAACTCAATGTCCATTGGCAATTTCTTCACCTTCGTCTCCCCGCCCCATCAGTACTGTTTCGCATGACCCTTCTCACCTCTCCGCAGTGCTCCTTTTGCCCTGAAGTCAGCGACGTCCAACATCAATACCTATTCTGCCCCGTTCTCCTGCCAGTCCTAAACACAGCATTTCGTCTTGCTGATCGAATTTGTGCTCGATCGTTACCATTTCTTGCATATGCTTGGCTACTCCAAACAAAGCATCCACCTACTCACTTGCCTCCTGTGTGCCGTTATATTTTTCTTCTTGTGAAGTTCACTGTCTATGCTTTCCATCTTCAACAACGCTTCCCCGCTCTTATTCCACCTCCTCAGGAGGCAAGTGCTATCATTCGGAGACGCTTCCTAGCACGGTTAACCACTCGCCTCCAAATGGAGCACTCTCGTGCTGCCTCAACAAACACCGATAGCGTTTTTCAATCCACTTGGGCCCAATCGGCTGGGTGGTTCCATATCCACAATTTGCAGTTACATCTCAACCTATAAGTGGGATTTTTGTTGTCGCCCACGTTCACTGTAACAAATCATGTTTTTACGTATTAATTTTGGTGCTTCGCTATTTGTGATTTTTCTGTTTTAATGTGCCATTGAAGATAGCTCAATATGTTTCCCATGTTCTCTTCGATAATGTTGGGTTTTATGTTGTTGTATATAATTCTTCCTTCTGCACAGTTTACTGCCCACGCAATGTCCCCTTCATTATGTTGAATATTTTTTTAAAATATTAGTCACTGTGTGTATAATTTAATGCAACAAGATGCCCTTCTGAGTACATTTAGCGTTATTTCCCCTTGTCACTGAATACTTCTGTACATATGTTGTAAATTTTGAATGTAGCATCACTGTTGCATTTCTGTGAATTAGTACCTAATGTTTAATCTTTAGTATGGTAGTAATGCTTAATTGGAATTTGTGCATAGTATAGAATCATGTCTTGCCCTGTCTACAATACTGTAGGTAAACATTTTCGTTTGTATCGCTCGTGCTTTATTGTCTGCCTCTCCTTCGCCCTACGTGGCGAAATATTTTTTATGATTTTAACAATATTTTGTTTTACGTTTCACTGGAACTTTCCAGCTGATGTATATACCGCTGTATTTATTGGCAGAATTCCATTGTCATGTACATAGAAATGTTATTTTACTGAAGAATAAAGGCAATTTTGAAATGTAGATTTTACGAAAAAGTTTTTTTTCGGGGGGTCTGACCCTCTCGGGCTCCAACCCCTTCCAAAAACCGTCTAGCGTCTAAGTTAGAGTACCATAAGATAGTATACCAAATTTGGTGGTTCTAAGATGAAAACTGTAGATTTTACGAAATTTTTTATGAGAGAGGGGGGTCCGACCCCGCGGGCTCCAACCCCTTCCAAAAACCGTCTAGCGTCTAAGTTAGAGTTTCATGATACCAAATTTGATGGTTATGAAATGAAAACTAGATTTTACGAAAATTTTGTATGTATGGGGGGAGGGGGGCTACGACTCCCCGGGCCTTGACCCGTTCCAAAAACCGACAACCGTCTAAGTTAGAGTACTATGAGATTGTGATGTGATGTGTGTTTTTTGAGCTCTGTCTTTTACGTGCTTTCGAGTAGTTTATCGAGTGGTGTACTTTTTCTTTTCGCGTGCATCTTCCAGTTGAAGATCAGTGCTTTCGTTTCGTTTGTCTCACGAGGTGGTGAGTGAATTACTTTATTCTTTATCGTTAGTTATATTTTTCGAACGAGTTGGTCTTGTTCTTCAGTAAGCCTCGCCGTTGACATGGCGGCATTAGATAAGGGTGAAGCTCACGCCCTTATCTTGGAAGAGAAGCCATCTTCCTCCTCTTCTTCCAACCCAGCTGCTGACACAGCTTCGTTGGTCGCAGAGATCTCTAACTGCCTTACTGACGTCATGAGTTCCTCTGCCTTGCCTGCGCCTACGGGCTGCCTTCCCACTGAGGGGTACTGCCGTTACAGGTCTACTCTCTGTCCCTGTCGCGGATGCTATGGAGGTGTCGGGTGACGTCGCTTCTACGGCCACCACTTCATCTCAACTACCAGATTCCCCTATAACAGCTGGAGTTTCGCCCTCTACATCTAGTAAAAGTACTGTTCCTCCATCATATGCGACTGCCATGTCTAGTGGCTCTACGTCACTCCTATCGTCTGATACTCTCCTTCCCGATTCGTATCTTCATGTCGTGGGATCCACAGCAACGATAGATATTCCCGAAGACTCACCAGCCGGCCGTCAACTGCAATCAACGATGGACCTCGGCGTATGTTTTGATGCGCTGCCGGATACAAAGCTTCAGCTCTATAGCCGAGCTCTTAAATCCATTTTACCGGCGGATGCAATAGATTATGTTGCCCGAAAACCACGATCAGTGCTGGTTTACTTCAAGAAAAAGGAACATGCTGACCTTGTCTTGACAGCAGGACTGACCATTAATGATGTACATCTACTACCACAACCAGTCGCGCACCGCCCCGTGCAGGTGACTCTCTACCCTGTCCCGCCAGAGGTATCTGATACAATTCTTTGCACGTTACTCAGTAAGTTCGGCCGAGTAGTCGGTCCCATAACAACCCTCTCGGCGGCACCCAGAGACCCAGAAGACAAAGCCATTCGTGGCTTCCGTCGCACCGCTCGTGTGCTCTTTCCGTCTGATACTCATCTTCAGGCCTGTCCAACTGTCCTTGCCGCCCCGGTGGCGCAGTGGTCTAAGCGATGGCCTCTGATCATTCGTCCGTAAGGGGTCCGGGTTCGAATCCCGGTGAGGCATGGATGTTGTGTTTGTCTTACGGCACTGGTTCTCTCCTTCCCTGGAACCAGTGACCCTAAATCAGGGACGGGCGACTGCTTATAGCCCATTGAGTTGCTCACGGTGGTCGTTAAACTTAAAAAAAAAAAAAAAAAAAAAAACAAACCAACTGTCCTTCACGTGCGCTGTGGGCAACAGCGACGTCGTATCGAGATCATCACTTCTCAGCATTGCACCCTTTGTCAAAGTGAGAGTCATGTGCGAGCCAATTGCACTCGTGCTGTTTCCATAACCGTGCCAAGTGCTGTGGCACCTTCTGTCCCTCCTGTTGCTGCTGTGTCAACGTCTCCACACGAGTGGAAGGTTGCAGGATCCAGATCTTCCCGACGTCGGCCTGCAGACGTTGGTCGACAAACGTCTTTGGCAGACTCACTTTCAGTTACAGATCGGAATTTTCCCACGCTTCCTACGGCACCCCCGCAGCGTATACTTTCTGCTCCTACAGATTTACCTGCTGATATGTCGTCGGTGTTTACCGTTGGCGCTGCAGATCCAGCAGCCGAAACCCTTTCCAGCACAGAAACTTCTATACCAGCTGGTTCCTCCACGATTTTGGCAAACGCAGTGTCTCCTCACGGAAGAAGTTGAAGAAGTCTAAAACGTCCTCATCCCCGCACTTGTTCACTAGGCGGTCTAATCGCCCGGTTACTCGCGCAGTCTTCTCTCGACGTGGCATTTCGTCTTCTCAAGTACAAGCCTGGACTGAACCAGAGACGGAGGATGTTTCTCCCTCGTTAGAGGACTTCACTAATCTCCTTCAAGAGAATGCTTTCCCCGCTGAGCCGCTGCCCTACGTAGATCTTCTTGAATATTTAGTGAGTCCCACCAGCACGGCCACTGCCCGTGCTTTTTTACTAAAGTATGAAGCTGCCCTACCTCTGGTTCTCAGTCAACTTGATTCTCTTTTGCACACTCTTCGGCGGAACGTCGATGACATTCCGTGGGGTCTGGGTTTTATCCAGCGCCTACATGTTCTCGCTACTGCAAGTCAACACATCTTACATCCGCCGACGGACCTAAAAGTTCAAGGTCACGTCACTTAATTGTCGCGGTTTTGCGACACCACTTGCGAACGCCTTAGCCTATGAGGACCTTTCCCCACTGAGTGCGGACGTGCTACTTTTACAAGAGACGAACTGTCATCCTACCACTTTGTTTACCCGCTGGCGATCATGGAATTTTGCTTTCCACCACGCATTCAGCTGTTCATCATATGGTGGTATTGCCGTCGGGGTACGCTCGACTTTTCGCTCTACGATGACTCTCTTCTCTGTAAAAATCTCTGTCGTGATCTCTTACAACAAGTCACGTTCACTATTCAAACGGAGAGGTTTCATATCTTTAACATCTACGTGCCAAACACCTCCACTTATGTGTCGGAACTTTTTCTGTGCTTTCGCGGTGCTCTCTAGTATACCTGCCACCGACCGAGTTCTCGTTGGTGGCGACTTTAATTGTACTCTACACCCTCAACTTGATCGTTCCCCGCCTTCACGCGAACATCGTGCAGACCTTGTACAGCAGCTACAGTCCCTCGTTTTTGATTTCTCACTGATAGATGTCCATCGACACTTATATCCGACTACACCCTCCCATACCTGGCGTGCATCTGGTGCAATAAACCCGGCCACGGCCAGACTTGACAGATTTTATACCACGCCCATACTTCTTCCAGCGATCTCTGCATCCTGTTGCCAGCCCACTGCCTCGTCCGACCATTGCGCCGTCACTCTCACAGTGTTCCACACTCATGCACAGCACAGGACAACCCGGCCGTGGACATTTGATGCCGCTCTTTTGGATGACGCCGGTTTTTGCTCTTCAGTCCGCCATTTCCTCTCCGAATGGCGAACGCAACTGCAGTCTGCGCCGTGTGCCCTGACTTTCTGGCTGGAGGTAAAACATCGCCTCTTGCTTCATGTGCGAAATCAGGCTTTTACGATCACGACGCTACAGAGGATGCGTTTGGATCACATCCGTACGATGCTTTCCCTTATAAATATGGCTGACCCTCTTTTTGCTGTGTATAAGGCTGAACTGAATTCTCTCCTAGTCCCACTCGCACAACAGGTCATTCGGCGGCTGAGATTACAGCATCTCGCGCCCGATGCCTGCACTTATGAGTTTCTTTCCAATCTTGAATCTAAGCGTCATGCCTCTGCTTCAATTCGCCATCTCCGCCTCTCTACTGGCGAGGTATCCTCTGACCCAGTTACTCTTTGCTCTGTTGCCCGCAGCTATTTTACAACGAAGTTTTGTGAGACTCCTCCTCCTTCCAGCACTGCCTTATCTGGTCTACACTCTGCTTTACCTCAAGTCCCCTCTTATTTTTCTGATTCTCTCCTCCGGCCTCCCACGCTAACAGAGATTTCCGAGACGTTCTCTTCTCTAAACTCCAAGGCTGCACCTGGCCCAGATGGACTTCCTTTCTGTTTCTACAAAGCTTTCCTCCCAGCCCTCCTTCCTTTTCTGCTTAGTGCTTTCTCCGCTGCTTTCCACCTATCCACCCTTCCGAGGAGTTTCACAATTGCCCATATAGTCCTCTTCCCAAAGAAGGGTGATCTCCTAGACTTGGGGAACTGGCGTCCCATCTCACTTCTGAATCTTGATTACAAGCTTTATTCTAAACTACTCTCGCGCCGTATTAATCCAATCCTCCCCACATCCTGTCCTCTAACCAGACCTACACTGTCCCAGGGCGCTCCATCTCGCATAACATTCAACTTCTCAGTGACCTAATCCATCTCGCTCGATCTCGCTCTGAACCTCTTGCTCTGCTGTCTCTCGATCAACAATCCGCCTTTGATAATATTTCTCACGCTTACCTCTCGTCTACACTTTATAGTTTCGGGTTTCCACCTCCTTTTATTTCTGTTCTCCTCTCCCTCTATCAGGACGCCACTTTCCACGTCAGGTTGCCCACCCTTCTCACAGCGCCAATTCCTTTCCGTCGCGGCGTCCGGCAAGGCTGCCCCTTGTCCGGACAGCTCTTTGCTCTTGCGATCGAACCTTTTCTCCGCTCCGTTCACAGATCCTTCTATGCTTCTCTGCCTCCAGTGGTCGCCAGCACTCGCCATCATATTGTCGCCTATGTTGCCTATGCTGATGACGTGACTTTTTGTGTTCGACAAGATGCACAATTCTGCAAACTTCGCCACCTCTACGCTCGGTATGCCTCTTGTTCTAGTGCCACGCTAAACGAGTCAAAAAGCACTGGCTTGTGGTGTGGGTCGTGGGCTAGTCGAACCGACTCTCCATGGGGAGCCGAATGGTCCACATCCTCACAGCGTTTTCTAGGAGTGCACCTGGGCAAACCTCCTACAGCCTCGACGATAACGTGGAATGCACTGCACCCCCGCCTGCTGCGTACGGCTGCCAACTGGAGACAAGCACAGTTCTGCACTTCTCTGTACCAGCGTGCCCAGATCACTCGAACATATTTGTTATCCATGTGCACGTTCTCTTGGCTTGCGTCCAAACAACCTGTCTATCGTCTTCTTGCAATCACCCAGTGCCAAACCAATATCGTGTGGGCTGGTCATCATTGGGTTAACGCTTCACTTCTCAGCTTGTCTCCTCAGAATGGCGGTATTGGACTGCTTGACGTGCGGTTATACTATCAGGCATTTCGAGTGTCTGCATTTCTTCGCCTTCTTGCTTCACCTGTTCTGCCTGCGGAGACAACCCGGGACGTCACTGTCTCCCCGCGTAATCCCCACCTTACTTTTCTTTCCTATCTATTAATGGATCACTGCCCCCTCCTTTCCAACTTACCTCCTGTCTATCGGGAGGCTATCACCTTGCTTCGCTCTTTCCCTTTGTCTCGCTCTCCACCAGCTACAACCTCCGAACTACTCTCAGAACCTCTATTTTTCTCCTCCGTCATTCATCCTCCGCACCTCCCCTGTTTTGCTTTCCCCACCTGGCTCCGAGCCGGAGTAGTCACAGTCCGAGACCTTGTCACCCCTGATTTTCTCTGGCGCTCCTTCTCCGACTTTCCTCCTGCTATTCGTGCTCTACCCCATGCTCTTCAGGTTCACACCTCCTTACTCTCATCCCTTATTTCTCTCTTTCCCGTTCTTGCTTCCCCCGCCGGTCTCGTTCCCTGTTCTATCCGCGTCTCTCCCCCTCCCCTTTTTCTTGTCGGCTCACGGCATAGATCTTCCGATTTTCTCCTTCTCCACATCCGGTCTTTACAGATTTCTCTCTCTCTCCCGCTCTTCTACGCCTACACCTATCCCTGATATCCCGTCTTCCGCTCTCTCTGCTGTGTGGTCTGCCACCCTCTCTCCTCTATCTACACCCCCAGAGATCAACATCCACTGGTTCTTCTTACATAACCGTCTTCCCGTACCCTCAATCTTGCACCGGATGACCCTTCTTTCCTCCCCACTCTGCCCTTTCTGCGCCGGGGAGGCAGATGTGAGTCATGTCTATCAATATTGCACTATACTACTACCAATGCTGAATCTTGCCTTTTCGATTGCGCAAAGATCCTGTACAACTGATCTTTCCTTCAGTGCTTACCGAACGCGCTGTTGCTCAACCTTGTGCCTCCAATCAGACTCCCTGTAGTCTGCACCTACATTTTTGTGCTAGTGAAACACGTTATATACGTCTATCATCAACAGTGTCGTGCTCGGGAGGTGCCTCCTACGGTACCTCACGCAAGTGCCGCGCTGCTCAGTTTTTTTCGGGAATGTCTCCTTTCTCGATTACGCCTTGAGTACCACACCGCCGTTGCTCGACAAAGTGAACCAAGCTTCTTCTCTACATGGTCCCCAGCGGCCCCATGGTTCGCTGGGACACCGACTTCATTGCATCTTACAGTTGGTGCTTGTATGACTATTTAACAGTTAACTCAGTGACTCTCTATCCGAACCTTCGTCACACCTGCTCATCAAGGTATCTCTTATCTCCACGAGATTCCTGAACATCTATTTCCATCTGAATGTCATGCAACTATAATGTCTCTTTGTTTCTACAGTCATCTGTACATATCCCATTTCTATGTCACAATTATCGGTCATTCTACTTTTGCTCGTCTCATGTACATGTACTTATCTTGTTTTCATAACGGTGCCGTTGCGTCTTCAAGTGAACCCAGCTTCTTCTCTCCATGGTCCCCAGAGGCCTTGGGGTTGTTGGGACTCCACCTCCGCTGCACAGTACAGTTAGTGCTCATAAGACTATATTATAACATTTTACTCTGTGCTGCTCTACCTGAACCCTTGCCATATCTGCTCAACCTAGTGTGTACGATCTCCTCCAGATTTGTTTACATCTAAATGTCATGTATATATTGTAAATAGGTATCTACTGTCATCTGTAAATAGTGCATTCATGTGTCACTGTTTTTTTTTTGAGACGTTTTTCTCTTGCTCGTCTCATGTACATTCCTTGAATAAATACTTTGTGAACACTATGAGATAGGATACCTGATTTGGTGGTTCTGAATTGAAAACTGTAGTGTGGGGGGCTCTGACCAACCGGGCCCCTGACCCGTTCCAAAAACCGTCTACCGTCTAAGTTAGAGCGCTATGAGATAATATACCAAATTTGGTAGTTCTAAATTGAAAACTATATCTTACGGCAATTCTGTAGGGGGCTGTAACCCCCCCCTCCTCTCTGCAACCGCTTCCCAAAACCGTCTACAGTCTAAGTTAGAATACCACGAGATAGTATACCAGATTTGGTGGTTCTGAATTGAAAACTGTATATTTTACGAAAATTTTGTATATGGGGGGCTCTGACCAACCGGGCCCTGCCCCGTTCCAAAAACCGTTTACCGTCTAATATTTTTAGTGCCAAAGAAAAACGTAATATTCCTATCCTGTCTGCGTGTCCAAATTTTATAAATTTGATCAGGGAGCAAGACGTTCGAAATCGTACGTTTTCCTGAATTCGTTTTGTATGTAACCAAAATCTGCAAACGCGACGAATTGACGTAGTCGACGAATTGACGTAGTCGACGAATTTGTCCGCGACGAATTGACGCGCGACGAATCGTCGTGGTCGACGAATTAACGCGCGACGAATTGACGCATGCGACGAATTGACGCGCGACGAATTGTCGTAGTCGACGAATTGACGCGCGACGAATTGACGCAGGCGACGAATTGACGTAGTCGACGAATTGACGCACGCGACGAATTGTCGGGACACCGACCATTCTTATAGACTAGACATTAATAATTCAACCGTTTACTATAGTTATGTGCAACTTAATTCTAGGCCACAGGCACTACACGTTGGCAGCAAATTATAGCAAATCGAATTCGTACCTAATCAGGGAAATAATCCCCGTCGTATTGGATACATTTGAGACATCGGTCAGGAGCTGCCGAATGTCACTGCGGAAAAAAATAGGGCTGTTTCGAGTTGATAAAGTCATCAATTCTTGTGGGGACCTCCTCGGCGGAAGTGAAGTGCGTATCGCTCAGGTGATGTTGCAGGGAGCGAAAGAGGTGATAATCCGACGGGGCGAAGTTTGTAGAATAAGTCGGGTGGAACAAAATCTCCCATCCCAGGTCCATGATTGTGTTTAAAGTCATTTTCGCGGTGTGAAGACGCGCGTTATCCTGCATGAAGTAACAGGACAACAGGACCGACCTTTGGCCCTTGCCGGTGTATGGCCTTTTCGCCTCCATTGCGTCACTCACACGAATGATTTGCTGAAAGTTTCACCAGGTTTGAGCAACTCATAATGTACGACACCGCGCTCATTCCACGATGTGCACAGGCTGACCTGGATAAACCCACGATTTGCGCTGCTTAGGATTATCGTAGAGGATCCATTTCTCATCACAGGTCAAAATCTTGTGGAGGAAATCCTTCTTCTTGATTCTGGAGAACAAGGAAACAGCAACATTTTAACGCCTAGACTTGTTCGCAGCTATGATTTGGTGGAGCACCCAACGGCCCTCCTTGTAGATCCGTCTAAACTTGGGCAGGCGCTTTGCAATGGCTTGCCGTGTTACTCTGAGTTTCTGGGCGAGGACTGAATGGGTGCGACAGGGATCCGCGTCAAACAGTTGTTCCGGTTCCTTATCGTCAACTTTCTGTGGCTGTTCCCGACGTTCTGCATCACGGAGATCGAAATTTCCCTGCTTCAACCGCTGGAACTATTTCTTACACGTACTGTAAGACACAGCAGCCTCACCTAAATCAGCACAGATTATTTGCTGGGCTTCCGCTGTATTTTGTCAGCTGAAACGCGAACAGGAGGCAGTTCCTGAAATGTTGCTTCTCGAACGACATTGCTTTTACCATCAACTTTCGTCCCTCTGTCACTATAGCTGTGAGAGATTACGGTTGCCTGGAAAGCTGATGGATGGCGCTGAAATTAGCCATTATCGTACACAGCTATTTGCATTTGCCGACGTTCTATGATCGCTTGCGGTTAGGGAAAGAGAATTAAGTTGCACACCTAATATTGTACGATTCGTGTTATAAAACTTTCAGGCACAGCTTTTTTACCCGTGCATGGAACGGGCTATGAGCTAGTTGTGAAATAAAAGTTCAATGATGCGTTATATTTGTTTTACTGGATTATTCTTGCGTACTAATTTGTCCAAGTTGAAGTTTACTTCCGACTAATTCGTAAACTTGCCAGAGTAAGTTGCTTCACTGTAGAGCATACCGAATTGCTTAGCCAAATCCTGGAGAGCTTCAATTTGTGCAACTGTGTACTTAATTAGGATGAACCAAGTAATTACGCACTAAACCCAAAACAGCTCGAAGAATATCAGATGATCTGTACTTTTAAGATTCATTCTCTTTATTCGTCAGGAAAAAGTAGAATGACAAACCATTCTGCCCAATCAAACAGCTTAATCACAGAACACACGCAACGAGACATAATCATCTACCTTTTCATCAAAACACAATACTAAGTTTGTTAAATACTTTAGAAATATACAACACTTTACAACATCGTGCTCCATTCAGTGAGAGCGTGAATGACCCTTTAAGTCAGCTTGAATTCGGACATACATATTACTGAGCTTTTCTCTGAGATTCAAAGGTTAGCTCCACAAAGAATTACAAACTACCAGATAATTTTTTTAACTGATTATTTACTTACTGTTGCCGTACTAAACTTCTCCATTTACAGCGATCTTGACACACAACTCGGTCTTCACTTCCATCCATCACACGACGTACACAAGACCTTCTATACTTCATACTCAGAATCTTTTTCTCACGGAGACACTCCTGAATCTAATCCTCCCATGACTTCCTTGGCCTTCCTCTACCTTTCCTTCTTACCACTTGGGCTAAAATAATGTCTTAGTAAGCATCTCATCACTCATTCTTTCAACATGGCCAAATCACCGAAGCATATTAGTCTCCACCTTACTAACAACATTTTCCTTCACGTTACGCAACTGAAACACATCTTCATTCCTCACACGATCAGAACGTGACTTGCCACAAACCCTCCGTAAGTAACGCATTTCTCCAGCACACAAAGGACTCCTATGTTTCTTCTGCAGTAACCAGGTTTCACTGTCATACATCAGGGTAGGAACAATTACACTTTCATACACAACCTTGCGGAACTCTCTTGAGAACCCATAATTCCTGTGAACACCTCCCAAGGCAGCTATGACTTTCAATGAAGAATTCCCTCGTCTACTAATTTCACCATCCAATTTGTTCTCTCTGTCAAACATGCGTCCTCAATGCACAAACTCTTTCACCTGGCCAATCACTGTGCCCTTTATATTTATATAACATTCAGTGCTGACAGTTTTTCGCTCAAAAAACCATAACTTTGGTTTTTACCTAATTTCATGCAAACTTCGTATATCCTTGACAACATACTCTGCAACTCTCCACTGCTCTCGACCAGCAGGACTGTGTCATCAGCACACACGGATACTGCCAAGGCAAAAACCAGGATTGTCCATCTTGACATCCCGCATGCATACATCCATAAATATACAGGGTGTTTCAAAACTATTGGAACAAACTTTAAAGGGTGATAGAACACACCGAAAGAAACACTTTTCGTCATAGAATGCATGGTCGCAATTTACATGGTTAGGCGCTGGAGGGCGCTTCCGGTTTCCCCACACACGCCGTGTTCCGCAACGCAAAAGATCCGTATCTTTTACCGGAACGTCTGAATGGGAAGACGTATCTTATTTTCCTTCAACAAGTCTTGCCTGAATTGATCCAGCATGTACCAGCAGCCGTCCGCAGTAAAATGTGGTTCCAGCATGATGGAGCTCCAGCTCCTTTCACCACTCAGGTGCGTGATTACTTGAACGCCACATTTCCGGGACAATGGATTGGCCGAGGTGGACCCAGGGACCCGATCACCAGATCTGTTCCTCTGGATTTCTTTTCATGGGGACATCTTAAGTCCGTAATGTACTAAATTCCCATTGATTCCAATGAGGAACTAGTCGCTAGACTTTCAGTCGCTGCTGCAGCTGTGCGGAAAATGCATGGTATTTTCCACAACATACGGGCACCTTTACGTCGACGATGCGAAGCGTGTATCAGGAATGGCTGTCTCCCTTTTGAGCAGCTTTCGTAAATGTAATTAATTTCGGTATTTACTCATTAATGTTTGCAAATTTGATGTAATTTTGTGATGTGGCGTTTTGTTTTTTATTTTGTCTGCAATAAAGCTTCGTTTTGATTTGTTGTACCATTCCTGTCTTTGCGTTGCGAACGACGGCGTGTGCGGAGAAACGGAAAGCGCCCTCTAGCACCTAACCGCGTAACTTGCGACCATGCATTCTATGACGAAAAGGGCTTGCTGCGGTGTGTTCTATCAGCCCTTAAAAGTTTGTTCGAATAGTTTTGAAACACCCTGTAATAAACAGCCATGGTGACATTACACAACCTTGTCTGACTCCTGCACCGATAGAAATCCATTTTGATAAAACACCATTTACTCGTACACAAGCTCTGCCGCCAGCATACACGGCTTTTACACTATTAAGTAGATTCCCAGTAACACCATATTCATTCAATACTTTCCTCAGAAGTGTCCTATTTACTCGGTCGTAAGCTTTCTCTTAATCTATGAAGGCAGCAAAAACTTTTGTACCAACAGCCAGATACTTTTCAGTCGACATGCGTAATGCAAAAATTTGGTTAGTGCAGCCTTTACCAGGTATGAAACCACTCTGAACATCCCACACTTTCACTGATGCAAGACCTTGTACTTTTTCAATAATGACCTTACCAAAAACCCTTTCCTGGAACACTCAGTAAGCTAATACCACGATAGTTCTTGCAGTCAGTCTGATCAGCTTTTTCCTAATACACTGCTGAACAATTGCTAAGGATGGATCATAAACGGCTATATAGCGCATAAAAAAGTAAGTGTGGTTGGATGCCAAGTGAAATAAAATAATATCAGAATGCCAGGACATTACAAGAAAGACAATTTATTGTGCTCTGAAATCCAGAAGTCTTTGGAACGTGTTCAAGGGACAAACAGGCCATTTTGTGCAGAATACGTAAACGTGAAAAAATGCAATTACCGTCCGCAGGCGTCCGGCGTAAGATGTCAATACGGGATATGGCCGCCATGGAGGGCGATGCAAGATTCCTCACGTCGTGTCATGCTTTGCACAATATTATCAAGCAGCTGTTGGGGTAATTTATCCCATTCCTCTGTCAGTGCACGGATGAGGGTGTCCTTGTTTATTGGAGGGCATTGGCGATTAGCAAGACTCCTCCCCAAAGCATCCCACACATTTTCAATAAGATTCAGAACGTGCTGGCCATATGAGGCGTTGAATATCCTCGCTCTCAAGACACTCCTGGACAGCGACTGTTCGATGACATGATGCGTCGTCGTCCATGAAAATGAATCTATCACCGAAAGCATCACAGAACATGCGAACATGAGGTAGCAGAACATCATTAATGTATCGTTGGCCAGTCATAGTCCCAGTTGGAAGCACATAGAGGGACGTACGGCCATTGATCATGATGCCAGTCCATACCATGACACTACATGTCGGATATCGGTCATTCTCCTGCATGTTTGCTGGACAATATGCAGTACCACTATCACGCCAGATCAGTTGTCGTCGACAATCAGACGATAGACTGTATCTACTCTCATCTGAGAAGAGGACAGCAGACCAGTCGTTATCAGTCCAATTGCGATGTTGATGGCACCATTGCAAACGGGCGGTACGATGACTTCTGGACAATGGGATGCACACAACAGGACGGCGGGCGTATAGTCCTCCTTCATGCAAACGTCTGGCAACAGTTTTTCGGGAGATCCGCTTGCCAGTAGCAGCCATAAACTGATTTGCTACCTCACTAGCTGTGCTGCGCCGGTGTCTCTTTGTTGATAGAACTATGTACCGATCTTCTGCATGTGTCGTACTGCGAACACGACGTCCCCCGTGACGTTTGCTACAGTCTCCATTTGTTTAAAATGATTTCCAAAGCCTTGAAACTACACTGTGGCTGACGTCGAACTCCCTGGCAACATCTGTTATTTTTCGCCCTTCTTCAATCTTGCCAATATTACTGCCACGCGTAAAATAATCTAGGTGATGTCGGGAAGACATACTGAAAATCGCAAGTTCGTCAATTGATTCTTTCCCTTTCAACTTTGCGTTTGAACAACAACGGCCAATATGCGTCAAATCCTTTATATCTCTTATCAGCGCTATGACGTCACGAACAAGCTCGGCAATCCAAAATTTGCATACGCGCAACATGTCTTACTGTATCCCGCACTTATGCTAATTTCCACATTTTCCTGCCTTCCATTTTATGGTTGCTATCGTTGCTATTGTCATCCGTCCTTAGCAATTGTTAGGCAGTGTACAAGGGGGCAATAATAGCATTCTTCCAATCCCAAGGAGCATTCCTTACACCCAGCACAACTGGCAAAATTCAGATAACCTTTCAATTACAGAATCACCACCATATTTCAACATTTCGGCAGTTATGCCATCAACTCCCGGAGCCTTACTATTCTGAAAATAGTTTAGAGCTTTACACACCTCTTCTCTTGAGATCCCTCCTGTGCTTCCATCTTTCACTGCGACATCATCTGTTTCTGCCTCAAATTCCAATTTGCTTGCTTGATCTAATAACTCATAGAAGTATCACCACATTTTCCACATAACTCATTGGGCTCCCATATCATTTCGTCGATCCTATTCTTTACACAACTTACAACTTTGTTTACCCTATTTTTTCTGAGTTTTTGCCGAGAGAATCAAACCAAATTTACATATAAAATAGGAACTAAAATTTAAGGTAAAGTTAAACTCTGCGTCAGAATATGATTGTTCTTGAAAATCAGATAGCATATGCATTTAATTGATCATGGTCAAAAACGTTTTTGCAGTCGTACTTTTACAACCTATCATACTGTCCAAGTTAAAGTCTAAATTTGCTACTGCACCTGGCGGAATACTTAATATCACAATCGAAATATTGCATGCAAGGTCTTGGGCAGTACTTAAAACTATCGGTTATAGAAATAATTTTTGAAATCAAACTTTCGGGGTGTTACGTATTAGGACGAATACAAGCAGTCAAATGCAGGCTTACTCGCCAAACGGCTAAACTGTGAGCTGGTCCAATAAATACTGCGTTAAAATTTTGCTGATTGCCTTAGCTAATGCACACTAAGAGAGGCTTCGCAATAAACTTCTGGGTAGGGTAGATTTCTTGTCAGACAGGAAAATGAGTTTACCGTATTTAGCATAGAAACTGAGATCACAAAAATTTGAAAGCGCTCACCACTAATTTCGTGGTTAGCAGTAAAAAACAAGTTGAATCAAACTTTATAAAACACCGTATCTACAGAGAAGCTGGCGAAGTAATAATATAAGCCCATCCTTTTAGTCAAGCAAAGCACACTTATATGAATTTGTTAGAACAACGAACTAAGAGAATAATGCTTTGGGTCAGCACTAGAGAGCTTCAAATCTAGTGTCCCTTATTTCTGTGGATGACTGCAATAGAACGGTGTACGCCATAGCTCACTGATTTTCCAACGATCTGAGAACAAAGTAACCAATCTCTAGGAAATGTATACCTTTTGTTAAGCGGTCATTAAAGCGTTGATCTGTATGTATTCACTCGGAACCATTCTACCGTGCGAGGCAATAAATTACCGTTTCGAACCATTCTGCCGGAAAGCGATAAATTACCGGGAAACCAAGACGTTCCACAAAATCCGTAGCTATGACGATATTCGCACGTGAAACACCGACGCCTAAAGTTTTATTAAAACGAAATGGTTTCAGCGAACTCCGAACTTTGTCTGGAAAAGTGCTTTACAGTTTCCTCCCTTTCGAGGCTATGAACTAGAGCATGAATTCATTCAATGAACCCTCCTCCCGAAATGCGTTAAAGAAAATGTTTTTTTTTTATCTTCTTATGACAAGAAAAAACCCCCACCAAACTAAGCATCTAAAGCTATGCTTTATGCCCTGTGGCATAATTAAGTCATTTAGGTAATGGGTACCTATAAGAGAATTTGCAAATTAGATTCTTTATTAGGGTTTAAAATTAATTTTACTTCACACTAGTGTTAACATATTGTTGCTAATATTTAGGAATTTGTCTTCGGGAAATGACATTTACTTTGCGGGAAGCGGGAAATAAAAGAACGCGTTTTCGTTGTGTTTAGTTCCAAAGACCAAGTGAGAACGAGAGAGTGCTACTCGCAGAGTTAGTAACATGAAAAAAAAACGATGATCATGTGATTTACTCGGTCCTTGTTTTTATCTTCATTACTAGGGAATTTGAGAAGCAAAAAAATCATATATGAATCATTGCTATTGAAGACAGAAAACTGCCTGCACGTGTTGGAGATAGCTGACAAGTTCCTTTCTGGAGCAGTTCTGACATTTCCGGGTAGGGAGAAGTGGTCACCGGAGAACTGGCTACATTCTGATTTCAGTGCCATAACATTGTTCTGAATAAAAACATATCGTGTGATCGTGTAACTATATTTCGCACTACTTACTTGAGCAACTATTGTTCATAAAACAAGTTTTTTAATATTCCACTTTCAATAAGAAATGTAGACATTTCTTTAATTTTCAGGTCAAAGACAAAGGGGAGAACTGTCTCCCGTAGAACTGGTTACAAAACTATTAAGGGCCCGTATAAAAATTGCGTTGTTGACTGCTCCGTGCACACGTCTCCAGAGGTTGGTTATCCGAGTCACATAAAGTTTCCGGAATTTCGTATTTTCTTAATTGCGATATTTCATGTAATTCGTTATAAAAATGTGTATACTGTACAACTTAACAAACGAATTTCGGGGTTTATAAATTACAGCTCAACAAATTTTCTGCGGGCTTGTAAGAACGGAGTAAACCTGCAGGGGAGGGGGATGATTAATAGCCAAAATATAAAATATAAATAATTTCTGGCTCGATCCCGAGATTTTCATTGTTTACGAACCACAACTCTAGAAAAACTCTGCGGGCATCTTCTGCCGCATGAAACTTGTCCCTGGGAGGGAAGGGATGGGCTGGTGGGGGTAAGACCAAAATTATAACTTTTAAATATTTTCTGATCGATTAGGAGATTTTCAGCGATTACAGACTGCAACTCAACAAATTCTCTTGGGGCAAGTACAAACCGAGGTAACCTGTCGGAGGGTGGATAACAAATTTATAAGATATAAAAAAATTCTGGTCCGATCGGGAGCAGATTTTCGGCATTTGCGAAATACAACTCAACAAATTTTCTGAGGGCATGTACAGACACCGCAACCCTGTCGAGTGAAAGGAGGCTTAATGCCTAAAATATATTATATGAAGAATTTGTAGCCCAACCCGAAGATTAGCGATTACAAACTACAGCTAAACAAATTTTCTATAGACAGCTGCAAACGCTGGAAACCTATCGGTAGGGGTATTTCCCCTCCCACAGAGACGTTTCCTACTGTAGCAGATGCTCGCAGAAATTTTATAGTGTTGTAGTTTGTTAACGCTGAAAATCTCCGGATCGGACAAGAAATTCTTTATATTTTATATTTTTGGTTAAGACCATCCATCACCACCGGACAGGTTTCCTGCGTTTGCATAAGCCCTCAGAAACCTTGTTGAGTTGTAGTTTATAAATATTTTTTATAAAGAATTACATTAAATATTGCGATTAAGAAAATACGAAATTACGGAAACTTTATGTGACTCAGATAACCAAATTTTGGGAAGTGGTCACGAAGCGGTCAAACATGACGTTGTTATATGACCCGTTAAAATTTTTGTGGCCAGATCTCCGGGTGACCAATTCTCCAGTGGCTAGTTCTCCGGTGGTCATTTCTCCTACACCTGACATTCGTGGTGTTGCCTCCCTGTCATATATCAAGTGGTGCCTTACATTGAGATGACTAATGTCTTGGAACCGAGCTCGTAATGTCCTCCTTAAAATCATTTATGGATCAAGCGGTGCCTTACATTGAGAAGACTGATACCTTGGGCCCGACCTCGTAATGTCTTCTTTAAAATCTTTATGGATCAAGTGGTGCCTTACATTGAGTTGACTGATGTCTTGGGGCCGACCTCGTAATGTCACCCTTAAAATCATTTATGGATAAAGTGGTGCCTTACATTGAGATGACTGGTGTCTTGAGGCCGACCTCGTAATGTCCTCTTTAAAATCATTTATGGATAAAGTGGTGCCTTACATTGAGATGACTGGTGTCTTGAGGCCGACCTCGTAATGTCCTCCTTAAAGTCATTTATGGATCAAGCGGTGCCTTACATTGGAATGACTGATGCTTTTGGTCCCACCTCGTAATGTCTTCCTTAAAGCAAATCACAGAAACCGTTGTTTGAACAAGGGAAAACAATATGTTTTTCAGTTATGATCAGTATCAAGCGATAATTATATCGCAGTACGCAAAAACTCTTCTTAAGTACAAAGGTTTTCTTTGAAGCTGAAATTCTATGCAAGGTTTTCTTTGCAACCGTTAGATCTCCGGGAAACTGAAGTGTTTGCAAACTTTATGAGATTTAGAACTATTAGGTATCACTGCATGCCGGTGTCTGAATAAATATATTGACATGTGTATCCCTCTGCTGTTTCCTTTTATCGAATGAAATGTGCACCGGAATTATCATCGAAGGTTAAATCATTTGTTCATGGAAGATTAATCATTCTATTGAATATGCATATCAAATTTACGTTGGAAATCAGTGGATATGTTGTTTACTCCTATAAGTCTGATTTCAGCCTTTTAATCAAAGGACAAACGTAATTTGGAAAAAGAAATTTATGTAGACCTAAATATTTGTAATGCCGTTGAAGTTGTCATGTGTTAAAATGTGAACCGGCCTGGCCCGACTCACAAAGCCCGTATCCAGCAGGGCTTTGTTAAATGTTACTGTAATTTAAAGAGCGGGCCGAACATAATTTCTTAACCCTTTAAGCAGCCAATGTATTTAAAGAAATGATGCCCAACATTTTCTGCCCTCCCCAAACAGAAATGTTTGTATAAAGACCGGGTTTTACAAAAGCAACGGCAAAACATTTCTTTTCACATCGTCTAAGCAGTGCGTTTATATCTTGTCGATCACTTACACTATATTGACAAAAGTCACCGGACACCCGTTAAAAAACAAGTGAACGGATCCGCTGCGTTGTTAAGATGCGCGGTACAGCTGCAAACGGTATAAAAACAAGCCTGCAGCTGACCACGATCATATCGCACTGTAAGGTTGAGTGAAAATGTCGCGGCGGGGGAGAGAACTGCCTTTGAGAAAGGAAAGATTGTTGGGTGTTATATTAGTGGGTTGTCCATTAGAGAAACCGAGAGGCGTTTAAACATACCCAAGTCAACTGTTTCGGATGTACTGAAAAAGGGGAAGAAACATGGCGTGCCTGTAGCAACAAAACGTACTGGCAGACCAAAGAAAATCAGTGATAAAGGACTTCAAAGCTTCAGGAGAGTCGTTGCGGCTAATCGACGGAGTACTGCGCAAGACCTCAGTATACAAGTGAGTACAAATGCTGGACCCTCGGTACGTACACGTACCATTAGCAAAGAACGTCATTCCATAGGTTACCGCGATCGTGCGGCTGCTCATAAGACTTTAATCTCCACTAGGAATGCCACTCGTCGTTTAGTATGCTGTAAACAACATTATCGTGGACCGTAGATCAATGAAAACGTGTCCTATGGAGTGATGAATACAGATACATGATCCATCAGTCTGATGGCCGTGTGTGGGTATGGCGGCAGCCGGGGGAACCCTATTTACCACAGGGTACTGTTTCTACGGTCAAGTTTGGAGCTGGTAGTGTACTCGTGTGGCGGTGTTTTCCGTGGTATGGTTTTGGCCCATTGGTTATCGTGGACAAACCTGTTAACCAGCACGTCTACCTCGATATTCTGGACAATTATGCCCTACCAACTCTGTGTCAATTCTATGAAACCGAGCCTTGTTAGTACCAGCACGATAATGCATCGAACCATAAAGCCAGCACGAAAATGCATCGAATCATAAAGCCAGCACTGTTACGGTGTGTAATCCTTTATCGTGTGTGGATTGGCCAGTACAGAGCCCTGATCTTGATCCTATAGAGCATCTATGGGATGAATTAGAGCGCCGCATAAGAAGTTTGGAATCAAGGCCTACTACTAAGCAACAGTTAGCGGCAGCATTATGTACTTAATGGAAGCCCATACCTATCGCTGTGTTCCAAAACCTTGTCGAAAGTATGTCTCGAAGTGTCAGTGCATACAATAAGACCAAAGGTGGACCTACACCGTACTGATGTATGTCAATAAATGCTATGTTGCGTTTCCCTTCCAGGTGTCCGGTGACTTTTGTCATTATAGTTTATGTACCCCACCCTCTTGAAAGTGCAACAGAAAATCGGATTCATCGAATCCGAAGACCTTCTTCCAATAACGCGAGGTCCAGTTTTGATGCTCGCGTAACCATTGTCGGCGCGTTCGATGCCGATCCGAGGACATTCGGAGCGCCCTGCTGCCAAGTATCCCCATTTTCAGCAGGGTTCTATGAACTGTGTGTTGTGACTCGTTACTCTCATCGCCAGACGTCAAATTACAGGCAAGGTAAGCCACAGTTTCCCTTCTGTTGGTTCGTACCCTAAGGGATAACCTTCGCTCACATCTAGGATCAATGAGCTCTGATCTTCCCACACTTTGCCTGCGGCTCGTTGTTTTTCCCTCCTGGGGGCCACTTTTAGAAAGTATTGAAAATGGCTCACTCTGAGCTCCCAACAGCCCTTGCCATTATGGAAATGCTCTGATCAAATCTTCTGGCCATTACAATTTGGCTTTGATTAAATTCACTTAAACCCGTTGCCTTTCTTACCTGAAGAGCAAAAATAGCACTGAATAATTCTTGCAACGGTGTAAAAATAATGTGCTTTTTGTACCGTTTGATGACCTTGGCACGCGCCGTCGTTTACCAACACTTGCTTTGATTTGCATAATGTTTCTGCTCTTCGGAGTACATTTATATCGTAAAAGCACATATTTTGAAAATACTTTATGAAAGCCTTCAAAACAAGATAGATGACACCGAATTTTCGGGGGTAATGAGCACGTCTTTTGAATCCATTCTGACGAGAACTAAATTTATCTAAGTTATTCAAAGTCAATGGAACCGGTATGATAAGCAGTAGTATCTAACCGAAGAAAGAAGCTATTCAATGGGGTTTTTAATTCCGCAGACATTGCTGTAAACGAAATCGTGAACTTCCATCCTCTAGTTGCAGACTTGTGCTTTAAGAAACATTTGAAATTATATGAGAAACATTTCACAGCGGAAACGATCTCCAACAAAGAAAGAAATTTTCAAATCGGACTTTTCGAAGCAGAGATATGGAAAAATCTAAGATATGAATCTACGCCCCTGGCGGAAAAAGCAGGCATTATTTTAGGAAGAAAGTATTCTCAAAAGGTTTTTCGATGTGAGCGGTATTGATCTAGGAAAAAAAATTCGGTTGTGTTTTCAGAAGCTCAGATTTTGCTGCAAATACATCAGAAACAAAAATTATCACTTATGCTCCCTGGTGGCCAAACCATTCTTTAGCAAATATTAGAAATTATATGAAAAACATTTTGCATCAGGAGCTGTATACGATACAGGAATAATGTTTCAAATCGGAGTTTTAGAAGCAGAAATATCGGGGGAAAACGCAATTTACCTTTGCTCCCCCTGGCGAAAAGTCTCTGATTTACTTGAAAACTTTGAATTCACATGGAAATCATTTCGCATCGGAAACACTATCTAACAAAGAAGGTATTTTTCAAATCCGACTCCTAGAAGTAGATATATTGACAAAAATAAGACATACATATCCGCCTCCTGGCGCAGCAACCATGCAATATTTTAAGAAGAAAATATTCTTAAAAGGTTTGTCGACATGAGTGGTATCGGTCCACAAACGAATTTTTTCAATCGAGATATTAGAAGCTCAGATTTTGCTGCAAATACACCAGAAGCGGAAATTAAGACTTTCGCCCCCTGATGGGCCAAAGCAATTTTTACCGAAAATTACAAATCATTTGCTAAAACATTTTCATCAGGAGCTGTATCCGCTGAAGAAACAACTTTTAAATCGGAGTTTTAGAAGAAGAGATATAGGGGAAAACGTAATTTTCGTTTACTCCCTATAGAAAAAATCTATGCGTAACTTGAAAAAGTAACTATACCTGAAATAATTTTCGATATAAATGGAATCGAAAGATAAAAGAATTGTTTTCGATCGGATGATTAGAAGCAAATGTATGGAATAAAAAGTATTGTGAATTCGATATGATCTGCATTTACGCCCTCTAGCGGCGGAACTGTTCATCGTAAAAATAGACGAAATAAAGGAGAATCATTCACATATTTCAAACTTCCCAATGCAAAAATAATTTTTCAAATTGGACTAATAGTTACTGAGATATGGTGTCTACAGACGGACGGACAAACCGATAACATTAGCACGATCTTTTTTTACCAAAGGCGTGTTAAAAATATTGTAGGTGAATATTTTTGAAACAGGTCCGGGCACCGAATCCCCTCCTCTTGGGAACGTTCCTAACTGATTTTGATTTAGATAGAGCTTAACTGCAGGCTGAAGCATCTCTTCCATTAATGCCGAACAAGTGCGTTAATATTCTGAAACAATGACAATACGGCAACCAGGCTACAGTTACTAACATGCGACTCACAGATTTGAAATATGTGTTGCCTCTCGCTATTATCTGAACATCCGCTTCCTTTTTAGAAATATTGCTACGCTGGATGTATTTCCTTTGGTATGATGCAGTAAAGGAAATGTCCTAAATTTTGGTGAATAAAGATTGTTCAGTGATGACAATACGGCAACCAGGCTACAGTTACTAACATGCGACTCACAGATTTGAAATATGTGTTGCCTCTCGCTATTATCTGAACATCCACTTCCTTTTTAGAAATATTGCTACGCTGGATGTATTTCCTTTATTATGATGCAGTAAAGGAAATGTCCTAAATTTTGGTGAATAAAGATTGTTCAGTGCTTGGTTTGAAATATAGTCTACAAGGAACTGACTAAGCACTTTCCTTAAACGGTTGCAAACCAACGTGCCGTGTTTTTCTGGTTGATTGTCGATTTTAATTTCATGAAAAATTTCAAAAGGAAATTCATTATAGACACAGGGTTTTGGATATATCTTTCTAATTTACCGTCCTTTTTATCACAATGAACTTTTAAGCAGACCAGGAACTTCCAAAGAAGACGCAAATAATAACAACAAAGCAAATATGCTGTCTTGTCTTCGATTTCTTAAACTTTCTTCTGTAATGCTGTTGGCAACATAATTGAGGATGAGTTATTACCCAAGTTATGAGAATTGTGTAGTTGTGGAATAAATCTCATTCCTGTGTCCTGACCTTTGATCCCATTTCGATGATATTAAACAGAATTGGTTCAGTGTACCTATGGAGCAACATACTAAAGTTTTGTCGTAATAGCAGTTTCAGTCAAGCTATGAGGATAATGGCTGCGGAATAAATCCCGGTATTATGTCCTGACCTTTGACCCTATTTGGTTCATTTTCAATAGGGTTCGTCCCCAGGTGTTACCTATCACATACTAAAATTTAATAGAAATGGATCAATTTTTACCCGAGTTATCGTGCGGACGAACGGACGGACAGAGAGACAAACGGACAAAGCTGGAGCATATACGCTTCTTCAGCCTACGGTTGGAAAGCGTATAAAATACATACAAACACAGCAGACAACTGAAAGAAGTATGGGGAGATCCAGGCTTGGTGTAACCAAGAAATGTAAGAAGAGGAACTCGTGGATAAGGAAGATTAGAGTGGAAGACATCATGAAAAAAGTAAAATCCCTGAGATGGCAAAGCGATGGGCATGTTGCCAGAAGAACGGACCACGGATGGACAACAAAAATTCAAAATTGGATTCCGAGGGACAGGAAAAAACCCAGAAGAAGACCACGTGGGAGATGGGTGGATGAAGGAGACTAGCCCAAGACTGCCCGTTGTGGAAGAAATTTGGGGAAACCTTCATCCAGCAGTGGACTGATAATGATTGGTGATGATGATATATTCGAATTTATAGTTCAAAGCAGATTTGTTCGCGTCAGATCCGGGTCCAAAATTTTTGAAGCGTTTCCAATACTGGCTATAAGCGCATTTATATTTCTCATCTATGACTTTACTACTGAAATAACACGACAACTATGCTGCAGACACTACACTAGAGTACCTTAGGCACTAAAATTTCAAATTTATTTTATTTATCCCATTTTAAAAAGGAAAATATTTTACTCCTTCAGGCCCGATGAACCTGAACAAAATGGTGTCCAAGCTTTCCTGCGCTCACTAAACAAAAATGTTCCATAGCTGGTGGGTATCACGAAAGTTATGATTATGCATTCCTTTTTCCCTCCGATCTCAGCAGTACTGCCCATAGACCTGGTAAGGTGATAGAGCTCCCTTTTAGGTCTTTATTTTCTGCTTCATGATGGGGAAGGACTAGTCTCTCTGACATAGACATCATGCCACAGTGCAAAAACGAATGACTCAAGCTCCTCTTCTTTCAATGAAGGCAATACGGAATTACACTACTGTATAATACAAATTTGGGAAAATGTAAATGCGTTTATTGGTGTAAATATGGCATGGATGCTAAGTCAAATAATATCCGCCGTCCTAAGTCAAATAATATCCGTCGTCCTGGAGCGGAAATCGAACCCGCTTTTCCCGGATAGCGCCCGAGTATGCTATCTATTACACCACCCAGAACGACCAAGTTTCAATTTTCCAATAAATTTGAATATAACCATCACAGGATTCGCTAGTCGAAGCAACCGGCATTCGTATATAGCGAATCTGGAGGATTAGAAATCTTTTCCCTGATTGCCCGGAAGAGCAGATTATCAGTGAATGATATACGGGATTACACAACTATATAATACAAATTTGAAAGATGTAAATCCAATTATTCGAGTAAATATGACATGGATGTTATGTCAAATAAGTTTCAAGTTTTCGATTAATTTGTTATATTCAAATTAATAGGATACTTTAAACTTGGTCATTCTGGGTGGTGTAGTGGTTAGCATAGTCGGGCGCTATCCGGGAGACGCGGATTCAATTCCCGCTCGAGGACGATGCAATTTTCAAGTTTTCGGATATTATTTGACTTAACATCTACGTCATAACTACACCAATAAACGGATTTACGATGGGTGCACGGCACAGAGTGATTTTTGATGGGTGCGCGACACAGGGCTATGCGCTTCGCTTGGGCACGGCAACACCGCCACTGGACACTTGATGACTGGAAACCAGTATCCTGGTCTAACGAGACGCGTTTCCAACTGTATCGGGAAGATGGAAGGATTCGTGTGTGGCGCAAACCCCATGAAGCCGTGGATCCCCCGCTTGTCAACAGGGAACTGTACCAGATGGTGGGCGGTCCGTAATGGTATCGGGTGTGTTTAGCTGGACTTCAGCGGAACCCCCGGTACGTCTACAAACGTCTGTGACCGGCCAACGCTATGTGTGCATCCTTTCTGACGAGGTACACCCGTTCATGTCCTGCATTCATGCTGATGGGTTGGGCCTGTTCCAGCAGGACAATGCACCTTCACACCAGTGTCGGGACGCCACATTATGTTTAGAGGAACATTCATCTGAGTTTGGGGTTTTGGTATTGCCACCTAAGTCCCCAGATCTGAACCGGATATAACACATTTGGGATGCCATGTAACGTGCTATCGAACACAGGAATCCGTGACCGCGGAATACACCCGAATGGTGGAACACTCTGCATGAAGTATGGTATGCATTGCCTACAGCATATTTCCAGAGGCTAATGGAGTCCATAACCCGTCGTGTTTCTGCAGTCCTGCGCTCCCGTGTTGGACCTACCAAGTATTAGACTGGTGTAGCAGTTTTTTCTGGCGCTTCAGTGTACATATCTTTAGCTTTAGCTGTTTATTTTAAAATCACTCTTCTTCCACTACACGCAATTATTTCCGTGAAACTTTTGTCATCTTAAATCGCTTTGAGAGTTTAGCAGTATTGAAAAAATTCTAAACATTACTAAATCTTGAAATATTGCGTTTGGAAAGAAATTAGAAGTTCGTTAATCATATATGATTACGTAGTGAATTTCTCTTGTTGAGTTACTTCTATTATTCTTACACAGTAATTAATTTACGCAGTTATTAGTGTTCCCATTTCAATTAAACACTCGTTATTGGCGTAGCTTTTCAAAGAAATAATGATTAACCTTCTAACGTTTTGTGGAAAGTCGACGTTTTTAATTTTCTATTATCAATTTAGCTGGGAACTTATTATTTCTTTAATTCAAATTGTCTACGTAGCTTTTCTAGGAATTCCGTCGTTCCCTTATTCCCTTTATCTACGTAGCTTATTTTGGGGACAAAACGCTTTTATTTGTTATGTGATTTTTTAGGAGAAACACAGTCGTCTTTATTACAATCCTATTGATTGGACAAATTCCCTGTTAAATTTTGAAGGAACCGATTTCCCCTTCATCTCGATACTTTTTTCAGGAGATTTGTCTTTTTTGGTTTCCAATTTAGGTTCATGTTCTGCACTTTCATTCTACTTCAAATATGTTTGCTAAATTCATTACTGTAATTTTTATTTCAGTTTGGGCGTTTTTACGACCATACTTTAGGCCAAAAGGTTTCAGGAATGGGACAGAAGCAGCGGCTTCAGACAGACACATCCCATATGTCTCATCCGAAGACGACCCCAAGCCCATCATGGAGAAATGGTCAAGAATTATTGTCCACCGACCTGCAGGTTATATGTCTCATAGGGACACAAGCCAGGGTCCATTATGGACAACGTCAGACTTGTCGGCCATCGGCACTGCAGGGTTTTGTCTGGCTTCATATGTCCCCAAGTTGAAAATCATACAATATTTTCTAGAGAATACACTTTTTAAAATTCTGTACCTTTAATTCAGAAATATTTTCTAAGGAATGTTTATTTTTGCGGTATACTTTCCAGGTGATCCGTAATTTTGATTTGTGTCTTTAAAATCTGATCTACGTCTATAATCTTTTTTTTTATCATTTAAATGGAATCCTATTTATATTGTTTTTCAATTTTATGCATTCTCCTCAGAGAATGTACCAGGTCGTTCAGAAAATAATGGCCGATTTAGTGGGTAAAAAAGAACCTGACATACCTCACAGTAGATAACTTTGTTTTATTCGAAATAGGCGCTTTCAGCAGTCACACACCTCTACCAGGAAGTCACAAGTGTTTTAATGCCAGTCGGAAAAAAATCTGGCTTCCTGGATGCAAGAAAGTCCCGCAATGCACCGCAGTCATACACCTCTACCAGGAAGTCACAAGTGTTTTAATGCTAGTCCAAAAGAAATCTGGTTCCCTGGATGCAAGAATGTCCCGGAATGCACCGCAGTCACACGCATCTACCAGGAAGTCACAAGTGTTTTAATGCCAGTCCGAAAGAAATCTGGCTTCCTGGATGCAAGAAAGTCCCGGAATGCACCGCAGTCACACACCTCTACCAGGAAGGCACAAGTGTTTTAATGCCAGTCCGGAAGAAATCTGGCTCCCTGGATGCAAGAAAGTCTCGGAATGCAATTTTGACCTCCCCTCGGTTTCTGAAGGTACTGTCTTTGAGATAATTGCTAAAATGCATGAACAGGTGGGAATCTGTAGGTGCCAAGTTAGGCGAGGTTGCTGGATGTGGGCTGGTTTCGAACCTCAGTTCGTGTAGTTTCGGTTTCCTTTTTCGTGACACGTGTGGCCTCACGTGATCATGGAGGAAGGTAGGACCTTTCCTGTTCACCAAAGATGGCTGTTTGGAACACAACATCTGGTCCATTTTGGTCAATTTCTTCAAAGTATGCTACTGAGGTAATGCTTTCACCAGCATTCAAAACCTGTTGTGTATGACATCATGCAGAGCCCACCACGCTGTCAAACATTTTTCTTTGCAATCAACCATGGTTTAGGATGTTATTTCGGTGGTTCACCCTATTTCAGCGAAGGTCCAGATCGCTTACGGTCGTATAGCAGCCACCTTACGTCAAAAGTTACAATGTGATCACGTATGAGCTCCTTTTTTACGCTTTCCAACCGTAGGTTGAAGAAGCGTATATGCTCCAGCTTTGTCCGTCCGTCCGTCCGCACGATAACTGGCGTAAAAATGGGTCGATTTCGATGAAATTTTAGTATGTGGTAGGGGACCACCCGGGGACGAACGCTATTGAAAATGTGACACATGGGGTCAAAGGTCACGACGTAGGAGCGGGATCATTCCATTATCCTTATGCGTCATAACTTGCGTAAATATGGTTCTATTTCAATGAAAGTTTACTATGTGGTAGGAGACCGCCTGGGGACGAACCCTATTCAAAATGGGCGGAATGGGGTCAAAGGTCAGGACATAGGAGCGGGATCCATTCCATTGCCTTTATGCATCATAACTTGCGTAAAAACGGTTCGATTTTAATGAAATTTTAGTATGTGGTAAGAAACCACCTGGGCACGAACCCCATTGAAAATTGGCGAAATGGGGTCAAAGGTCAGGCAGGGCATAAGAGCGGGATTTGTTCCGTTGCCCTTATGCGTCATAACTTGCGTAAAAATGGTTCGATTTCGATGAAATTTTAGCATTTGGTAAGGAACCACCTGGGGACGAACCCCATTGAAATTGGGCGGAATGGGGTCAAAGGTCAGGACATAAGAGTGGGATCAATTTCATTGCCTTTATGCGTCATAACATGCGTAAATATGGTTCGATTTCGATGAAATTTTAGTATGTGGTAGGGAACCACCTGGGAACGAACCCTATTGAAAATGGGCAAATTGGGTCAAAAGTCAGGCAGGACATAAGAGCGGGATTTGTTCCATTGCCCTTATGCGTCATAACTTGCGTAAAAATGGTTCGATTTCGATTACATTTTAGTATGTGGTAGGGAGCCACTGGATACGAACCCTATTGGAAATGGTGTCAAAGGTCCGGATACTGGAATGGGATCCATTCCATTGCCCTTGTGCATCATAACTTACCTAAAAATGATTCGATTGCGACAAAACGTTATCATGTTGTTCCTGAGGTATAGTGACCCGGTTCTGTTGAATATCAACGAAATGGGGTCAAAGGTCATTGCACAAAATCAAGATTTATTCCACAGCCATTATTCTCATAACTTGAGTAATAACTTGAGTAATAATTTCTGGTATGTTGGAAAGCGTATCATAATCAATGCATTGCATGATTTTACTTACTTGTCTTGGCAAAGCAGAAGGTTACTGCACATCTCAAACCGTTGTTGTTCATGATACTCCGTCAGTTCGTGTGGGACCGTACGGAGCTTCTTGACCTCACTCATTTGGTGGAGATGTTCAGAAATAATTCGACTCACCCTGTGAACTGTTTGACGAGTTCTCTGACCGTGACGTGAGGTTTTGCCTCCACAGTTGCCTTCAGAGCGTCGTTATCAACAATCGAATGTCTTCCTCGGCCCTCCTCATCTTCTAGGCTCGTGTCACCGCAACGAAACTTTTCAAACCACCGGCAAACAGTACGTTCAGATGCTGTATCCTCGCCCCATTCCTGGACCACATTACGATAGATCTGTGCCACATTACCACTCAGTTTAAACTCATGAAACAGAGTCACCCGCAATTCTTTCATTCCAAACATGTTGTACAGACCACTCTCACACGAGTAGCAACGACTGCAGCTCAACCGATTATAGCGTGTATGTGACGTCTGAGTCGCCCGTATGAATGACGCTGCGAGCGGGCTGGTCTGCAAGTATTGTAGGCGAGTTGAATGTGGCACCTCAGAAAATTGGCCATTATTTTCCGAATGACCTGATAAATGACATGCATCTTCTTATCTTTTGATCTTTTCATCACAAATTGCCCTCTTTATATTATTCAATATAATTGCAGTAGAAACTACTGTTTTCTCAAACTGGCATTAAATCGTTAAACTTTTCAATAATGATAAATTTCAGGAGGCTGAGTTTTAAGAAGCGTTGGGAAAGTTTTGATGTTAGTTATTTTATAATACTCAGGATTTGGGACACAGATGTGGAAAAGCAAAAGTAAAACGCACATCCCAAATATGATTTTAGGTTTTCTTAGTGTCTACCATGTCAAACACAGTGGGGGAAGAACTAACTGAGCTTAACGCTATGATATACTCATTCAAAGACACTTATTAGAGTCTGTCAGTCAGCATTAGAACTCTGTGTCACCCCTTGGAGACCACAACAATTTTCTGTAGCAGCTAAGCTACATTTTGCTCCAAGGGTAACCAGGACAACGGATCTAGTTTTCTTGCAAGAGGCTTATTGGGATCAAACTTCCTTAATTAGCGCATCTTACAATGCATTCCTCAGCTCCAATCTTTTTTTTTTTAAATAATCACGGTGAGTGAACGGCTTTTGATATAAAGTACATTGGATCCTTCGATTGCAGATACGAAAACGAAACAAATGTCGAACAAAAATGAATAGCAAAGTTAATCAACAAAACCTATGTGTTTTCTATCGGATATAAGACACGAGCTTTTCCCTGCATAGCGCTTCCTACATACAATCAACTTGAACTTTTGTTCTGGAAAGCCTAAAATATGTCGAATCACCCAATTTAGCACAGTTTTCTTCTAGCAGAAATGAAAGACGTTGCTTCACTCAAACTTTATTAAATGGAAAACACAAATTTCATTAAGGTTTTTCAAAAAACTCATGAACAGTCTGCATTGAGTTTCCATTTTATTAAATACACCTTTATAGTGCAGTCTAACCTGTGTATAACGAAGTTGAGAGTCAAAAATATTCTATACATGCGAACATTGTTATAGCCGGACATATAAAAAAGGGGCTATTTTTTGGCATATTACATTACGTAAGGTTAAGAGTAATCAATCATAAATTGTTTATCAATTAATCGAAAGAAAATAATATTTATTCATTGAAAATTACAACTTGGAAAATAATATGAATAAGATCTACAATAAGTAAATAAGTAAAACATTTAACGAACATGAACATTAAATTAACTGCTAAAAGTTTGAAATCTATGTCGGGTGTTAGATGTATGTCTGCTTGTTTTATGTTTACCATCATAGCTGTATTAAACGTTTTAAACTACCTCTGAAAGATCGCGAATTCCGTAAATTGTCTCACAGTTTAACGACGTGCAATTGTAATATCCGGAATACTAATAATATTCAATTTAATTCCTATTTAGGAGCAGTTTTGAAGGAGTCTCTATCTACTTACGGGAGTACAGCTTTGTTGCACCTTTAAACAAAAGAAGAAACGTTTGTTTCCAAAATCCGGAATGCAATGACCAATCATTTGGAAACGTTCAAAGAATTAGTTTCAGAATTTTCGATGCTTTTCTGGAGTATCACGTCGAGCCTTTGAGAAATTGTAAGGCAAAGAAATGGTGCTCTCACACATAAGCAGAGGGAAAAATCTTGGTCGCGCTTTGTAGAATGTCTATTATAAAAAAAAAGATTGTGCTTAGTGTCACTTTGTCCGTCCGTCTGTCTGTGGACACCATATCTCTGCAAATATATGGCCGATTTGAAAAATTCCTTTGCATTGGGAAGCTTGAAATATGAGATATGATGATCTTTGCATTACTGTTATTTTTTCCGATGCACAGCTTCGTCGTTAGAGGGAGTAAATGCAGATGCTTTCGAATTCAAAATACATTTTATTCCATATAGTTGCTTCAAGATATCAGATTGAAATAATTATTTCTCCTTCCGATTCTATTTTTATCGAATACTATTTTAGATACAATCCTTTTTTCAAGTAATGCACAGATCTTCCGCTAGGAGGCATAAAGATCAATTACGTTTTCCACGATATCTGTGCTTCTGAAACTCCAATTTGAAAAATTCTTCTTGCATAAGATACAGCTCCTGATGGGAAATGTTTCGCATAGAATTTCTAGTTTTGGTAAAGGATGGTTTGGCCATCAAAAAGCGCAAGTGTTTTTTTTGTCTGCTTCCCATGCATTTGCAGCAAAATCTGAGCTTCAGAAAACTAGATTGAAAAACTTCTTGCGTGGACTGGTACAGCTCCCCTTTTCAGAATAGTTATTTGTTAAAATAATACATAGTTTTTCCGCCAGGGGGCGTAGATGTATATCTTATTTTTGTAGATATTTCTGCTTCTACGGGTCCAATTTGAAAAATTATTTCTTTGTTGGAAAGCATTTCCGGTGCGAAATGTTTCTCATACAATTAAAAAAATTAACGCACACGTGCGCCACTAGAGGATGTGATTTCACGTTCCCGATTTCAGCAGTATCTGCGGGACTTAGATTCCATTGAAAAAATTCCTTTTCGCTCAGATACTACTAACTGTGAAAATTATTTTGTGTGTATTTTCTACTCAAAATAATGCACTATTTCGTCTCTAGAGACACCAATGCTTAATCTGTTTTTTTTTTGTTTTTTTTTTGACAACTCTACTTCTGCATGTCCAATTTGAAAAATTATTTAAACACCGGATGCCATTTAACATATGGAACATTTTGCGTTTGTATATGAAGAGTTTTGTAGTTCATAGTTCTATCGCTAGGTGGTGTTTTTGTACTTCTGTTTGCAGATGTATCTCCGCTTCTAAAACCCTATTGAGAAATTTCTTTTTTCGGTGTATGTCATTCGTCTCAGTAGAGATATGGGGCGTTATCGTGTTTAAATGATGCAAAAATTTCCCGCTGGAGGGCTTAAGCTTTTTCTCGCTATCTCTGCTTCCCGGACACGTATTTGAAAAGTTATTTTTCCTTAGCATAGCTTTTTCCGTGAAGAATGTTTTTCGCTTATTTTCAACTTTACCGTTATGCTTTTCCATTATTTTTCACCTAGAAGGAGAAGTGTTATATCATGTTCCCTTCTATATTTCTTCTTTTAGCTGTTCGATTTCAAAATTCTTTGTCTCCGTCATTCCTTCCGCTATGAGAAAATTTTTGTGCGTGATTTGGTAATTTTCGCAACATACTTTTTAACCACTTGTGGAAGTAAGTAGCTCTTTATATTTTTGGGTGTTTCATCAATTATAGAAATCCGCTTACCTTCCTAACCGGTTCCATTGACTTTGAATAACTTTGATAAATGTTATACGCTTCAGAAGGGATTCAAAAGACGTGCTCATTACAACCGAAAATTCGGTGCCATGCTTTTGTTTTTGTTTCAGTGTGATTTAAAAAACAAATACCATGCTTTTGTTGTGACTGTGTGGACTCAAAGCACGAATTTTTGACAGGAATACTGTCCACTGAAAAATGGTAGAAAATACACGAAATATATAATGTAATTGCTTAATCCTTTTGTGAAAGAAGAGCTTTTCAATTCTAATTTCTAAAGGTTGAAATACAAGTACCTATGTTCACAGATAGACAGACATTCAAATAGATAACGTGAACAAGAAATATGATTACCTCTATTTATTTCATTTATAATTTTCGAAATATTCAGTACGTCTATAAAGATATTTATTTGAAAACACGTACAGATATTTCCATTACCTAAAGTTTTATTCATACTCCAGCTAAACTTCGAAATGCATAGGAAGCTTTTCACCTGCCTCCTTATATCTCTTAGAGAAAAACACCATTCCAATTAGACTTGTAGAAGTTTTCTAAACATTTGCACAAGGGGATGAATTTAAAAACCTTCACCAGAGTTTTGTCATATATATTCACTCTCTCATACATATATCAAAATCACTTGTTTATTGAGAATCATCTTATAGGAAGAACTCAGTTTGCTTCAGTACAACGTTTGTGGTGCATACGTTTAAAGATAACTGTACTTACTGTTCGTATTTATGTTTTACATTTTGATGAATTTTAAACATTGTAATCCCCATCTCTTTGTATGACTGCACCAAATAAATTCCTGTCAACTTACGCATCTATCTTTGTTTGCTAAAAGGCGTGCTATAAAGATAGCAGCTCTTCTCACAAGTCGTGCTAGAGTTATTTGAATGTCATAACGCTTAGAGGATATAATTCCACATTCCAAAGAAAGAAAATGCTATTCTTATAACGAATTAATTTCATTATAGTAACGTTTATAAATTATCAATGTCATGTTTTTAAAGTTAACGATTGCCTCGCGTCACTAGAAATAATTTATTAAATATAAATGAAGCGCTTTCTGTTATCGTAAAATCCATCTCCATAATCTACGTCTGAAGAGACACAAACCAGAACATTCACTCGCAACTTGTTCACGGCAAAGCGACGTAAGCTAATATTACTTATATTTCTTGACAGACTTCCCCAGCATTTTGTAAAATCGCTTCGAAACACTCCTTTTTAGATGGAAGTGCTGTTTTGAGAGCTATCAGACAGGCAGTGTATGGACTTGAAATGTGAGTGTCATGGATATCGTAAATTCGTTTTGAATGTAATACTCTGGGGAATATATTTATTCACACTTCTCCTACATGATTGCTTGGAAACCGTAGCAGTTGCGCAATACTGCAGACCGAGGTAAACTTTTAATTTTGCGTTGAAGTCAAGGACGTCACCAAAACACACGCATGCAAAAATAGCTAATTAAAAATTTAAATTAGTCAGAAATACAAATCATTTAGCACTTTGTTACTATATTCGGTAACACATCTCCAATCAATTGCCAGAATTGTAAAGTGTATTCATTTACTTAGTGGTACCATAATTTATGTCACAAATACAAAGTGGATGGTAAAAAAACGGGGAACAATTGGGATTCACAGTTTAATAATTTATTGAGACACTTTGAGGTGCATATGAAGCACAAAGTTATTCGAAATGACCTCTTCTAGCTTTCATAAAGGCCTGCAAAGCACTCGGGTGAAGATTATTGACAGCACGAGTGACGCTTCAGTATAAATTTTCAACTTCTCGTTTTAAACCTTGCTTTAAGCTTTCAACAGTCGGGAAGAGAAGACTTTACCACCCAAAATGTCCAAAAATTGGTATTCAAATGGATTGTAGTCTGGACTTCAGGATGGGCAAATATATTGGAAAATTAACTGCGATATGTGGTCTTGGAGTTTCACTATTGGCACGTCTGGAAGAGAAGAACTTACTGTCCAAAATATTAAACACTTAGCAGTGAAGCATGTTGAAGTCTGGACTTAAGGATGGGCAATCATTATTGAAATGAAACGAACTGCGTTTTTCTAAAGTGGATGACTCTTCTTGTGAGAGAGCGCACAGACCAGCTGCAAGACTCAATGATGATTGTTAAACATTTTCTAGTTGAGAGGCTTAATATTTTTCTCTAAAATTGCTTCTTGACAGAGTTCGGCAGTGGGCATAACGCCCTTTTTACTTAAATGCGTATTCGCTCAGTATTTACATACAGAAATGTCTTTTACGGATTCTACTGCGATAAAAACTATTAGTTTAAAGGAATTACACTAAGCGAACAACATACAATTCTGTTAAATTTTCAGTTACTTATGTTATCGTTCTTAGAAACTCTTATTCGCGGAACTACTCTAAATAAAATGGTTATTGCAATCCTTTCTTTTACCTGAACGTTTTAAAGTTTTCTTATAATTTTTTAAGCGTTATGGTTTCACCATAAGAAGATAACCAACGCAAGATCTCGAGAAAAATAAATACCTAGTCTCATCGCAAGTCATTCTCACAAATTTAATCTTCCGATCTCACACATGGCAACACTTCAGTTATGAGGAACGATTAATGCGTGTGACGTCGGACGAGCTGTTAAATGTGGGATAACAATTTATATGACGTTCCGTACAATTAATGAGAAACTAGTTCATAGCCAGTGCCACGCACAAGAGAAAAAGCTCAGACTGAAATTTTTACACCACGAATAGTAAAATATATATACATAACTACAATAAACGATTGAATTATTAATGAGCAGTCTATGAGATAGGTCACCAACAACAAAAAGTTCGTAATATTCCCAATCAATATCCCCATGACAGAAGCCTATTACATAGGCCAATAGATTTTAACTCGTCATATGACGGTCACAGTACGTTAAAGATCATATAGTGTAAAAATTTAGGTAATAAAAATGATACGTAACAGAATATACGTCGCAGACAATTGTTCGGAACGTGCGTGTTGCCACAGATGAAGTGGTTTGTCTTACTAGATTTTTTTTAATGTTTAGGTATTTCTCCTTGATTTTACGTATCGTGTGATAGGGGTGAGCTTAGTTCCGATTTCGGCCACTGGATAAAAGCAGATGGCGCTGCAAGAACTGAATGACGTAAGAACGTTTGGGACAGACCTAGCATATTATATAGGTTTTATAAGACGTGTGAATTCACGTAAAAATCATGAAAATAAAGTGCAGCCAAGTTCGCCGCATTTCTGCGAATTTTAATAAAATTACCTTGTTTAAAAGTTTTCGTTCTTAATTTTGATATTTTCGCGAATTTTTTCGTCTTCATTTATTCTGTTGTTTTTGTTTCGCTTTTTCAGAAAAGTTAGCTTGAGATGTTTCCCTTTTCATGAACAGAAATGTCAGCGAAAATTAGCTTGAGTTTCCAATTCTTTTAGAAGAGTTCCTTGCCTAAAGTCCTAAGTGAAGGAATAGTACTTCAGGCAGAGAGCCTTGCCTGAAGTACCAAGTGAAGGAATACTTTTCCTTTGCCACTGGTGGGGATTGAACCGGGTACGGCTTCAACCCAAGCGACGTAATAAGATACTTAAAACTTGCCCAGGTTTAAGGTAGAAATGAAGAGCACCCGAATCCCTCGATGATGAAATGTTCTTCGCTATTAATGCGGGTTAATTATTCATTTTATTTTTTGTAGTGGCTGAATTTTTTCTGAACTTGTTTATAATAAGTTTATTCTTTCTGTTAAAGGACGTCACAAAAAATTATATTTAGTTTCATCACGATTTTTCAAAGCAGCCAAATGCTTTGGAACTCCATGGTTTTTATACTGACAATGATTTTCAATTGTGTTTAAAAACAGACGAATTGTACTACTTCATAGCATTATTTCACGGAACCCCTAAATATAAAATTTACCTCGACGGCTGTAATAGCTTTTGTCTTAAAGGATTCACAGTCTGATACATAGACATCATACAATCACCCGTACAATAATTTAAGTACACGGTTTCTTACTATTAGATGTGCAAACAAGTCTTAAAGCGTTTTAAGACAATGCAACATGTAAAAACAACAATACATTTACGAATCAAAATATGCACCGCCATTACCAATCACCTTCCGCCATCGGTCGGGCAGCTGACGGATTCTAGCCATGAAGAATACTTCGCGTGTGACGCGATGAAGTCGTCAACCCATTTCTGCACTACGTCACATGTCTGGAACCGTACAGCAGACAAACCATGTTGCATCGATCGAAACAAATATTAGTCTGAAGGGGCTATGTCGACACTTTACGCCGGGTGCTCCAAAACTTCCCAGCCAAGCGTCAATAACGTCTCCTTGACCGACTACACGACAGGCGGCCTAGCGTTGTCATGCAGTAATTTCACGGGGCGCAATCCTTTTGCTGGGAATGGACGTTTCCGATAGATTTCCTGGTTCAATCGCAACAATTATTGCTTGTAGCGATCAGCAGTAACAATTTGGCCATGTTCCAATAGTTCATAATCGAGGACACCATTCATATCCCACCAAATGTACAGCATAACTTTTTTGGAGTGAATACTGCATTTTGTTGTCGAAGTCGTTGCTTCACCGGTGTCTACCCAGCGTTTCTTGCGTTTGAGATTATCGTACCATATCCACTTTTCATCATCCGTAACACGATTTTCCACAGGAAAGACTTTCTGTGTTGTTTATTCAACAGATTCAAACCCTTCATGACAGGCTCAAACTTGTTTCTCTGGCTCAGATCATGTGGCACCCATTTTCCTTCTTTCTAAATCTTTCCCATTGCGCGTAAATGATTGCAAATGGTTTGTTGAGTTACCCCCAGTTATTCAGCTAGTTCCTTTTGCATTTAAGACGAATCTTCATCCAGCAATGCTTGCAGTTCCTCATGTGCAACCCTCTGCGGAGCTCCGCTACGTTCTCGATCACTAACATCAAAATCACCTGCTTCAAACCGTCTGAACGAAAACTCACACGTGCTTTTCGATACGATACTCTTTCCCAGAATAAAACAGATCGATGCACATGCTTTTTGCAGCACTTTTTCCTTAATGAAATTTCCTAATGAATGCAGTGTCGAATAAAAGCAGTATCGCTTGCCATCATTCGCCTACCGATGTGCAAGTGCGTTTGACTGTTGTGTAACCTTCTGTGTCACATTTTATAATCTGGACTAATTACGGTCACATGTCAACAACGCGGGTGAATGTCGGATATGTAAATTAGCAGTATACATCACACAAAAACGCTTTAAAACTTATTTTACACCTAATACATGTATAACACAATACACAATAGCTGGTGCATTAAATTGGGGGCTGAGATGAAGGAATATCCTTTGGATATGGTGCGATATACATTCTGTAAAATATCTGGTCTCACTGCAAAACTTTGAAATCAAATCCTCTGTTGGATGACTGAAATTTAATAGTTATTCAAACCTCAAGGACAGTGAAACCTCTCTAATGCGATCACTATTGGTTCCTCTAAAAACCGATCGTTGAGAGGGGTGGTCGCTCAGTAGGGGAAGGTTTTAATGGCATATACAATGAACAGTTTTGAGGTTAAACCTTTGTAAACTACTGCATAGCTTTTATAAATTACGTACTCATAATTGCTACATTCCAAACATGATGCATTCCAGTTTATTTACAGTACATTATGTATGTATGTGTATAAATAATTAGAGAACATACTACAGTATATGTATTGCAGTTACACATGTGGAAGGTACCTATAGTGGTAATCTGAGAAAAATCATTTGAAAAACGAATGTAATGTCTTCTACTTAAGTTCATCAGACTTTTCTTTCAGTAAGATTTTGTAAGTTTTCTTTCAGTTCACAGAATAATTTCTTAATTTTTCCGCCTCCAGGAGAGTCATCCCTTTTAAGTGCCCACTGTTCGGCCAAAAAGGGGAGTGTAGTAAAGATGAGTTTTAACTCCCTTTTGCAGCCCTTGTATGAAGTGTGGTGACGGAATCTCTGTCTTTCTTTACGTTACTAAGAAATCCATTAGAATTGTTTGTCATCGTCGAAACCTCCTTCACCCCCCACCCCCACAATTTTTTTTGATTGGAGGTTTAACGACTACCGTGAGCAACTCAATGGGCTATAAGCAGTCGCCCGTCCCTAATTTAGGGTCACTGGTTCCAGGGAAGGGAGAGAACCAGTGCCGTGAGACAAACACAACATCCATTCCTCACCGGGATTCGAGCTTGGACCCCGTTCGGACGAATGATCACAGGCCATCGCTTAGACCACTGCGCCACCGGGGCGGCCCACACAAGCTTCCTAGCCATTTAAAGTGACGTCTCTATACCAAGGCACATTTGTTTAATTTATTGTTTATTGGTTCCAGGGTATAGAGAAAATATTCAGCGGGAATGGTAATCCGGACAACGCAGTTTTTGTGCTACGTTCGAAACATGATGCATTCCAGTTTATTTACAGTACATTATGTATGTATATGCATAAATAATTAGAGAACATACTACTGTCTATGTAGTGTAGTATGTTCTCTAATTAATTAGAGAACATACTACACTATATATACTGTAATATTGGTCCTTACGGAAAGATGGCCGTTAAGGGAGGGTGAGCGATCTTTCAATAGGGGTAAGGTTAACCTTAGCGCTATGGGTTTTGAAATCAGTACCACAGGAAAACGGTCGTAATGAGGGGTGGTCGCTAAGAGAGGATTCACTGTATTTTCGCAAATCGCTTACTGAACATTTTATTATTACTGAACATTTTCGGTCATATGGATACGGAAAAAGCGACAAAATAATTGTTCCGTTAATATACAAAAGGAATTGCGGAAAGGTTTCTAAAAATTCAGAAGTTTCCGTTAACACCTTTTAAAAGCGGCAACTTACTATTTATACAAGAAAATGATCAAGAAAAGGGATCTGAAGTTTTGGATTTTTTTCGACGTGCGAAAAATACATGAAATTCAGATTCTTTTATGTGATTTCACGGAAAATGTTGAAACAGGAATATGCTTCGTTAATTCACGAAAGAAATCACGAATAATGTCTTGCGAATTTTAGAAAAAAATTGATGTTGTCTAGAGTGGTACAGGGAATAAAACAGTATAGCGATTAATACGTTACACAAGAGCAGTCATTCAGCAAATATGATATGCCCCCAAGAAGCCAACCTCAGGTTCATTTATCGAACAGTTTCTATATATGATGAACATGGCACAAGAGATGACAGTGAGAGATGTGGCCAGCTTAGCCCCGTTTGAATCTCAGCAGTGGTAAATAAGATCAGAGCTCTAATCTGGAGAAATCCTATTCTGAAACAAAACATAGTGCACCAGCAACTGAAAACCTCAAACATGAGTGCGTTCTAGTGTTGAACTTCGCCGTAACTTGGAGTAATATAAATTTACCGTCAGAAAGAGAAAGCCACAATTCCTGCCATCTACTAGACCTTACCATCTACTGGCCATCTACCATCTGCTAGACCTTGCTAATCTACTTGCCATCTGCTTGATCATGCCATATACTGGCTATCTGCTAGACCTTGACATCTACTGGCAATCTGCTAGACCTTGACATCTACTTGGCCATCTGCTGGCCATCTGCTAGATGTTGTCATCTGCTACTAACACCTCATCCAAAAAAATAATTATGTTGCACACAAAGCGTCCTTCATCAGTATGCGAACAATTATTTCAGCAGGCAGAATGAAAGATAGTATTCTTGCAGCACTAAAAATGTAAACCATGCTGTCCCGCTGTCCAGCATGGGCGTTATCCAGCTTCAATCACGGTTTTGGCTAGGGCTCAGGCATGAGTTTGGGAGCAAAACTTCTCAATCGACTTTTTTTTTATTTAACTTGTCAACCCTTTTGTCACTGAAAGGAATATCAGCATTCCATGCGACAATCCTAACCAAAACCAATACTGATCCTCAATACTGTCCATGTTGGATTCGGGGAAACAACGTATTTAACTTCCTGAATGCTGTAGACATACTCCCCTTTACATTCTGCGTGCTGAAAACTATTTCAAATGGGTGAAAAGCAGGATATGATGCCTACTGCTGGCGTACTGATGAATTACGTGTTTCCTCTGTTCCATCTAATTTTCTTGCAGAAGAGCTGGTGGCAGATGACCTGTACTCCAATGGTACGTTCCAGTCCGAGGTTTTTATTCGACACCAGAATACATTCATTTTTAAGATTTTATGCTGCTTATGCATTATCATTTGCGTTCGTATGAGATTTCTCCTGATTCGAGCTCTCAGACTTCACCAAATTATAAACATGAATAATAAAATGTTCCGGTGCAGCAAAGAAGTGCAATATCCATTTCATGGAGCAGTCCCACGACTAAAGGTTTCTGCGAAAGATTATAGAAATACTTAATTTAAAACTGAAAAAAAAATGCATATTCACTTAGTGCTTCAATCGATAATAGGTATATATAATAACTATGGTACCATCTTTCGATTTATTTATCCAAGATCTCCTGTTTTTCTCATCCATTAGCTTTTTACATCTGAACGGAAGTCACCATTAAAACATAATGAGGAGTGAGGGTCACGTGGCATCATAGACAATAAAACAGTATTTGGTCTCCAACCTTTTTTTTTCAGGTACGACAATAAACAACCGGCTGTTATGATTTCTTATGGTTCGTAAACCTCCTTAAGCGTTTTTTCCATAAAATAGGAAAAATCGCAATTGCTTTTTTTTACTAAAATAGTATTTTAGAGTTAATCGAATTTAAAATTTTCTAATCTCACATTTAGTATTAAAGCAGGTTTTATTACGCGCCTTTAACTAGGTACTCTTATTTTCTCAGGCACTTAGCATTCTAGTTCGAGTAATTCAAATTTCCATGAAGAGGCGGAATGCAAAATTTGCAGAAATCTCTGAGCTACTAAACTCCATCCCGAGAACATACTTCTGATCTATCAAACAAATATCGTTTAGAATTTATTTTTTGGCATGAGCTTCGTATCAAGTAGACCCCTAAATCGATTTCCTTATGCTTCTGGTCATCATTGTTTGGGTTTCTTTTAAAACTGAAGTGCTACAGTTACATGCCTTCTGGCTCTGAAAGGAATATCTGCCTTCGATATATCTTTTTATTTTTCCTGCTTTTTATTTCATTCGATATTTACTGTGCGTAAGCGAAAGACGTTTCCGGAAACTCAGCAAGTCCATAATGCAAATGAAGGCTTAAGAGTGTAGTTGGCTCCTTCGAAGCTTCTCAAGCCAGCTGCAGGAGATCAGTTCGCAACTCTGGCAGCAGAAGGCTATAGTTTGCTCGTTTTTCCAAACCGAAGATTTATGCAGCAAATTATTATTATTATTGCTTTCATTTTTTTTTATTTCCGCGTGAAAACGAAAGGACGGGATGGATCAAGCTAACCATTTTAAGATGGCATCTAGACAGTGTACTCCAATGAGACATTACATTATGACCACCTCCAAACTAGAGAAATGAGTGCGCCTGCAGACCGAACGGTGTTGCAGGTGAAGTTCACGGATCAGTATATACACTGTTGGCCACCCAAAATGCAACACCAAGAAGGACAGAAGATAGCAAAGCCAGATTTACTGGATACATAATAACATATAAAAAGATGAAACGATTGAGCTTACAGGCCCGTGCGACTTGGGGAACACGCAGACATCAATAGTTCGTGTGGCCCCCATGGCTGGCTACACGCCGCAACATCGAACGAAAGAGGCTTTGGATGTGGGCTTCGGGTATGTCGGTCCAGGCTGCTTCCACACGTTGCCACAGTTCATTAGGCGTAGCAGCGGGTGCTGCTTGCCGGGCCACTCGGTTGTCGATCAGCGACCAGAGGTGTTCAATGGGCGACATATCAGGAGAACAGGCGGGCCACGGCATCAGTGACACCTGGTGGGCCGTGAAGAATTGTTGCACGATGAGTGCTACGTGCGGGCGTATTGTCCTGTTGAAACGTGGCCGCTGGCAGGTCTTGCCGGTAAGGGAGGACTACAGGCTTCAAAAAGTCGGAGATGGTGCGGTGGCTGTTGAATGTACCGGCGAACGCGTACCAGAGGGGTGCGGGTGTCATATCCAATTGCGCTCCAAACCATAACGCCAAGTGACGGACCGGTATGGCGATTCACAATGCAGGCGTCATACAGTCTCTCGCCCCTGTGCCGCAACACGCGGATCCGACCATCGTGGTGTTGCAGGCAGAAGCGGGATTCGTCGGAGAAGACAATGTCGTGCCATTCCGTAGTCCAGGTGCGGCGTTCAACGGCCCACTGCCGCCGTGCTCGCCGGTGGTGTAACGTCAATGGTAATCGGAGCAGTGGGAGCCCTGCGACAAGTCCCCGCTCCTGCAGACGACGTCGAACGGTACGTGCTCACACAGGTTGTTGCGCAACATACCCTAATTCCTTCTCTAACGTTCGTGATCTGGCGACGCGATCCGTCAATGACCGCCGCACAAAATGCCGCTCCTTTCGTTCGGTGGTGTGCCGTGGCTGCGGCAATCGCTCACGTCGGTCCGTCCGTCTGCACCCACCAAATCCATACTCGCCTCACTGTGGCTGGATGTAGTCCCACACGGGCGCCGATGTCTCGGTACGATAAACTGCTGTCGCGATAAGCCACTATTCGTCCTCCATCGAACTCCGAAACGTGCTAGAATCACTGCCGTATTCTGCGACGAGGCATCAGGTATCTTCCCACGCACAGGTCCGGCAGCACAACACACTTCCACTACTTACACCCCGCCTTCTGTGCACCCTTCTTACAGTGTTTCTCGGTGGCGTGCCTGGCGCACATGATTTGCATATGCCCTGCAATGCTAATCGTTTGCATGTCCTCTCGCGGGTGACGCATGCTGCTAATTTCAGGCCAATCGGATTCTTCCTTCTTGGTGTTGCATTTTGGGTGACCAGCAGTGCATATATAACCCGAGGATCGACTTTCGTTTAGTAGAATGTTCGGAGTCAAAATGGGAAAAGCTGCTGGCTTATCGGAGTTTGCTAAAGGACAACGTTCGTTTGGAATCAGACCAAGCGTTCGTTTTGAATCAGAGTCAACGAACATAAAAGGGACACAAAATATGGTAAAGTAGCCACGGCACTATCCAGAGAAGTAAAATTCAAGTCAGCTACTCCCATGTGGGATGAAATAAAGAAATTAGCTAGCTACTCTACCCCTTAATGTACAGCCATTCGGGAAACCTTGGAGATCATTACCAACAGCGATGCTTGCAATGATTGTGTCTCGCTCGAGTTGCCACGAATTTGGGACCAATTCTTCAAGTAACGCCTTTTCTCTACGAGGATCCCGCGTGCAACCAACGTGATGCCTCGTATCTTTAAATGAATATAACGTCGCATCTATTTATTGACAAGTTCCCGCGTTCAAATTGTTAAGCGTTCTCTTATTCAGTTTGCAGTTTCTGTCTAACTTCCTTGAAAAAGCCATCTGGTTGATGTGCGAAAGCTTGGAAACGCTTATGTGTTTATTTCCTACGCCAATAAATCGGATCACTAGTACAGCGTTACTATTTACTACGTAATTGGTGTATTGTTTCTCGTTATAAACATGATGACTGCTATCAAAAACCACGCAACTCGAAAATGCACTCAGCTGAAACTGCATGAGTATCATATAAACAAATCAAAGTTTCCACAGTTACTTGCTCTAAACTTGCTTGTAAGAATATACAAAAGGCACACACCAATACCTCATTCCTTTAATACAAAAATAATTGAAAAAAAAACAAAAACGAGAAGGATGCAGTTTCGTAACTTTCGGTAGTATAGTAAAAGCACTAATGCTAAGGCAAAGTTGTCCTCGGTATAAGCGGCCTCTGGTGGCGCTGAATGATATCAAATATGCTTCCGTTTTTTTCAGGAAATTCGGCCCAAAATAACAGGCTTTTTAACGATCCTCGTAGGCTACGTTTAAACCAAATCTAACATTTGAGGTTAGACTTGGAAAAGCGGGGTAGCCCTAAATTATCTCCACCACCTCGAAATGTACAGGAACTGGAGGACATGCTGTTGACATTATGGTACCAGATACCGCAGGATATCTATCGCCACCTCATCTAATCCATGCCTCGTCGAGTGGTCGCTGTTTTGCGGGCTAAAGGTGGTCTTACAGCTTATTAGTGTAGGTAGTCATAATACAAGGTCTCATCGGTGTAGTTCCACCTGAAAGAAATAAAATTTGCTAGAAATTCGATTTTTGCTTTTTGCCTATCTCATTAATAATAAAATTAGTTGTCCTTATGCTGTTTCGTGGGGCGAGCTTAACGAACACAGACAAACGGAGCGAAATTATTTCGTGTGTTAAGTATTAAATCATCTTCTTTGGTCCACATATATGAATGCCCCATTACAGAAGAGGACATAAAAAAATATCGACAAGTATGCCGAAAACGTCCAGAAATCTGCTCATTGAAGCTAGCTAGCTAGACCCCAAAGCAACTAAGTCTTTATAAAAATATGTGCAATACTGCGTTTGAGTCTCAAAAATAATGGCAGTCGTTGTAGTAACCTTAGAAACAGGCCATACTTGCTTATCGCGCATGCGTCATCGGTAATGCGCAGTTTACTAAGCGTTGTTTCGTGAACCCCTAACAAGTGTTTTCACGTTGTGATTTTTTGAAAAAAATGGGTGTGAAAGAGGAACAAAAATGCCCCATTAAATATTGCTGTGGAGTTAAGAAGTCTGTTGGAGAGACTTTCCGTCTTATGCAAGAGGCTTCTAAAGATGAATGTGTAGAAAAATCAACAACTTACAGATGTCATGAATAATTCATAGATGGCCGTTAGTCGACGCCTTTTAATCACGCATGGAGGATGACCTTCAACAAGTGTCACAGAGGTAAATATCAATACAATAGGTGTTATTACACGGAAAGAGAGACACCTATCAATTAGAGATATCGAATATATGATTCACATTTAAAAATGATCACTTTACCTAATTTTAACTGAGATTGGACATGAAACGAATGTGTTCCACTTGAGTTCCCCATTTCTTTTGATGTGAGGCCCAATGCAACGCCTGACATGGTCAATTCTGTCGTTTCTTATTTGGAGAAAATGAATATTAAGTTGAAGTCCCAACCTGTATATTGTACAGATTTGTCACCATGTCACTTCTGGTTGTTCTCCATTTAAAAAAATAATCATTAAGGGTACGAGAATTTGAGACTGATCAACAAATGTTTTCAGCTGCTCAGGGGTATTTCATCATCATTTCACAAGGAGTTCCAGAAGACATTCAAAAAATGGGAGGAACGTTCGGACATTTGTGTTCGATGAAGCATACAGTACTTCGAAAAAGATGATTACTTCCTTGATAACTAAGGTAGGCATAATTTTTTATAAAAACATTCTCAGCTGCTTTGTACAACCCTTGTACATAATGTATTTCTTAATTCATAATTCATTGTGTACAACGACACGTGTTCGAAAAAATAACAAACTGGCGATTATCCTCACTTTCAGTGGGAAATGGCGCATGCGCTATTCAGCTTCCTCAATCTCGTGTAGGCTAGAAAGAAATGCCTTAGAAATTTTCCGTCAGAATGGTGCTTTCGATGAAGGAAACCCTTTTCAATGAATATCTCCTAGATGACGCGTATGTTAATACGTACTCGAACAGAAACAAGCTACAGATATGTACACTAAAAAAAAGAATCTTTAAACAAATATCTTCGCTCTTTCCATGTTTCCAAGTGAGTCACGGAAAAATTCTCATTGGCTGCCACCGGGAGTCGAACCCTGGGTCTTCCAGTTACGCGCCGGATATGCTTCCGCAACACCACAGCGTCCTCGAGTTCTCATCTTATTTTTTTTTTTTTTGATTGGAGGTTTAACGACCACCGTGAGCATCTTAACGGGCTATAAGCAGTCGCCCGTCCCTAATTTAGGGTCACTGGTTCCAGGGAAGGGAGAGAGCCAGTGCCGTAAGACAAACACAACATCCATGCCTCACCGGGATTCGAACCCGGACCCCTTACGGACGAATGATCAGAGGCCATCGCTTAGACCACTGCGCCACCGGGGGCGGCGGATTCATCTTTGGTGAATACCCAGCATTGTGCGGGGCTCCAAGAAGCAACCTGCCAAAATTGGCTTGGCAGTTAGCGTGTGTGAGTCTGCAGGAATTCGAGGCTACTGTGGTGTAGCGGAAGCATATCCGGCGCGTAACTGGAAGATCCTGGTTTCGACTCCCGGTGGCGGCCAATGAGAATTTTTCCGTGACTCACTTATAAACGTGGAAAGAGCGAAGATCTTTGTTTGTTGTTCATGGTCCACGTTAAATGTCTGTATTAAAAGAATCTTTGTTCGTTTAGGGGTCTAATGTATATTGTAAGCACTTGAAGTTCAATGGCTATAAATAGTCACACGTCCCTAATTTGGTGTCCAGGGCAGCGGTCTGCCACGGAGAAGACCTCGGGTTCGATCCCTGGCAGGTACGAATGCTCGAAGCATTAAATATCTGCCGTGCATAGGATTGGCACGTTAAGCCGTCGGGCACAGGGTACTGGTTCCCCGGTAATAAATAAAGGCGTCTTCCTCCTCCTTTCTACCTCGCTTCCGTGTCACTTTCTTATCAGGCACTCTAACTCAAATCTCCTAGCTTCCTATTTCTAACGGTTGTTTAAGACCTGGGGTCAGACACTCTCTTTCAATTCTCTACATATGATCTGATCTGGTGTCCGCTGGTCACAAGAATGCGAGGGAGCCCGTGCCTTACGTATGACATTCGCACCTTCCATGCCTAACACAAGATCTGAACCTGGTTCCATCCCGAACGAATCCTTTGAAGTCTGTGCATCGTATCTCTCTGCAACACTGGCTGCAAAAAAGAAGGAGCAAATACCGGGATTCTAAGCAAAATGCCTCACAATGGACTGTTGTATTTACGTATGCATTGGTTGAAGCAGTGGTATGATGGGCTGTACTTCGGAAAGGAAGTGACCCTAACTCAGCAAGGATCCTCAAGTTGTAGGGAGTAGCAAACGTTAAGTTTCACATAGCTGCGACTATTGGAAATGGAAAGAAGGAAAGAACGCGGCTGCGGAGTGACGTCACACGTTTCGTCATCTGATTGTGGAAAGAGTGTGGCACAATTGTGATGCGTAGTTTATTCGTTAACAATCGTTTGTTTTGGCACAGCAGCTAGAGTGTTAGGCGAAATTGGAAGTTCGCGGAGCAGGGCATATTTTTATGGGCAGTACGTTTGAATCCAACTGAAATCCATCTTGAAAGTTTCGGCTCTTTATGGAGAAGAGGCAATGTCACGCCAGGCAATTGCAAAATGGTGTAAGCATTTCAAAAAAGGACGTGCGGATTTCTTAGATGAACCTTGTAAGGGTAATCCTTTGACTTCAGCGAAGGTTGATCACATTTAGCACGTCGAAGAATTGATTAACAAAAAAGGCCGCATTAAAATTCATGAAATTGTCGAAGATATAGGCGTGTCATATGGTAGTGTATACGCTATCATTCATGAGCACCTGCATTTCAGAAAAGTGTGCGCATCAAACAGAAGTCATCGCTCTTTCCACGTTTATAGGTGAGTCACGGAAAAATTCTCATCTGCCGTCACCGGGAAACAAACCCAGGATTTTCCTGTTACGCAACGGACATGTTACCATTAAACCACAGCGGCCTCGAATTCTCCAGACTCCGAAGACCCGGGGTTCGATTCCCGGTGGCGGCCGATGATAATTCTTCCGTGACTCACTTATAAACGTGGAAAGAACAATGACTTCTGTTTGATGTTCCTAATCCATGTCAATTGTGTGTATTAAGTGTGCGCAAGATTGGTTCCACGATTTTCAGCGGAACAGCACAAAAATCATCTATTGACGTCCAGTCGTGCGTTCCTGCATTGCTATTTTGAAGCAAGCACAGACTTGTTTACAGCGCATCGTTACCAGCGATGGCATCATTTTGCACCACAAGAATATTTGGCATCCATGGAGTGGACACATTCCAGCTCACCAACCGCAAAAATAATTTCAAGTCGTGCCGTGTAACGGAAAAGTGGTGACAACAGTCTTTTTTTGACTGTGATGGCAAAAGGGAGTATGATAAACGCTGCAGTGTACTGCGAGACATTGAAGAAGTTAAGGAAAGCAGTTAAGGATCAAAGACGAGGAAACTTTTTAAAAGGAATCATTTTGTTGCACGACAACGCAATCCCACCCAAAGCTGCCGCCAGGAATTTGCTTCTTCGCAATTTCAAGTGCAAAGTATGATTGCATCTCCTAAACAGTCCTGATTTAGACCCTGTGATTACCACTTGTTCCCCAAAATGAAAACCGACCTTGCGGGCAAACATTTCGCAAACGTTTATGAATTAGAGTAAGCTGTGAAAACATGTTTCCTTGGACGTGGGACGAACTTTTACTTTCTCGGTATCGAAAAAATGGCTTCTCATTCCAAAAAAAATGTTTACTAAAACTTGGCATTTACTTGGAAAACAAAAGGAAAGGTAATTGCTCCAGAAATTATACTTTTTTGGTTTCTCATTGTTTAACAAAAGTTATGGGAAACATGTAAAACTTATTTTTGGATCGTGCGTCAGTTGTCTTATTATTTGCAAACTTGAATGAGGGTGAGATCTGAGGAAGGTACATTTCCGCACCATTTCTCCGTTTACTTGTAAATATTTTTTTCAACTCACCTTGATGAAACAAAAGCTTTGCCAGTACAAACTCTTCTATAAGAAATAAAGATTTCTGCTTGAATTTACGCTAGTTTTCTCGGATAAAACACTTACTACAAAGCATAAGATCAGTTTTACCTCTTCACCGCAACTTGGAGTAATATCCTCACAGATCGCTTTCAACACTCTTGACTCCTGTACAGAAAAGAACATTTCACCTGATAAATAAGGGTGAGCTGACGTTAGCTGCAGATCTGCTAGTAAGCGTAGGTTTAGCAGACTATCTACTTAACTCGTGAGTTTACGTCCATTCATTTTCACTTGCTGCTCGATGATCTGACCCGCGAGCGTACTTAATAAACTTTGGTCTAGTTATCCCATTAACAATAATAATCTTTTCCGATCGGCATTTCAGAAGTGGCTATATCGCTCTTACTAGAAATATGTATTTAACTCCGTGATGACTCTCTCAGAGTTGCAGAGTGTGATCAAGGAATTGGAGGATAAAGTTGAAAAAAGTTGGATTGAAGATGACCTTACAAAAAACGAAATTCAAGTACAATATTCTGAAAAGCACTTAAAAATTAGAGATAAAAGGGGCAAATTTAGATATTACATCAAAAAAGAAATTAATAGGCATGTGAAACGAAGGGCCAAAATATTACGACAAGCGAGTCTTTTGTAAATCGAAGCAACTGCAGATGAACGACGGCGTATGTGAAGGCCATGAAACGATATAAATAACACCTGATACTGAGTTCTGTTATTACGTGTTATTCTCGTTTTTTAGATGGGAAAGGTAGAGATTTTGACACAGGCCAATTTCTAATGGACAGAAAACTGGGTCAGATCATATCTGAGGCGGAAAAGTTTGTGGCTTGCTCCAGATCAGCAGTGGTTGTTACCTTCAAAAAGTGGCCCAAGGGTGGGAAAGCCATGAACTACTTGCACGGTGTGGGGTGACAAGTGGTCACTGATGCTTGAGGTGAACCACGGCTATACCATTTGGTACGAGCCAACAGAAGGTATACTGTGTCGCAACTCGCCGGTAATTTGGATGGTGATAACCGAAGTAATGAGTCACAACACGCAGTATTAGGTTGGAAGGAAAGTTATGCCTGGAAATGAAAGACAACGAAAAAGTGCTGATTACCGTATATACAAATACAAATCAGTCAAACATGTAGTCGCAATCGTTTGACAGGACCCGCTTCCATCGTCTGAGCAGCTCTTGGAAACCGTCCCTGTAGATGTGGCAGCTTGAACGCACAGAAGTGACTAAATGCGTGTTCGACATCGTCCCGGTTGGTGAACCGCTGTTAGTCCAGGAAATGCTGCAACGACCGGAAAAGGTGGTAGTCAGTTGGAGCAATATCCTGGGAATAGGCTGGGTGCTACAGCAGCTCCCCTTCCAGGTCACGGATTTTGTGACCGAGGCAGTAGTCGGTGTGAAAAAGGAAGTAGTCAGTTGAAGCGGTGTTCTGGGAATAGGTTGGGAACTGCAGCAGTTCCCCCGTCCAGGTCCCTGATTTTGTGACTAAGGTAGTAGACGGTGTGGAAAAGGTAGAAGTCGGTTGGAGCAGTGTTCTGGGAATAGGCTGGGTGCTGCATCAGCTCCACGTCCAGGTCCCGGATTTTGTGACCAAGGTAGTAGTCCGTATGGAAAAGGTAGAAGTCGGTTGGAGCAATGTTCTGGAAATAGACTGAGTGCTGCAGAAGCTCCCAGTCCAGGTCCCTGATTTTGTGACCAAGGTAGTAGTCGGTATGGAAAAGGTGGAGGTCGGTTGGAGCAATGTTCTGGGAATAAACTGGGTGCTACAGCAACTCCCTGTTAAGGTCCCTGATTTTTTGACCAAGATAGTAGTCACTTGGAGCAATGTTCTGAGAATAGGTTGAGTGTTGCAGCAGTTCCCTCTCCAGGTCTCTGATTTTGTGACCAAGGTAGTACTCGGATGGAGCAGTGTTCTGCGAATAGGATGGGTGTTACAGCAGCTCCCCGTCCAGGTCCCAGATTTTGTGACCAAAGTAGTAGTCGGTTGGAGCAATGTTCTTGGAACTTGGTGCTATAGCAGCTCCCCGTCCAGGTCTCTGATTCTGTGACCAAGGTGTGGAAAACATAGTAGTCGGTTGGAGCAATGTTCTGGGAATAGGCTGGGTGCCACAGTAGGTCCGCGTCCAGGTCCCTGGTTTTATGAACATGGAGGTAGTCGATGTGGAAAAGGTTATAGTGGGTTGGAGCAGTGTTCTGGGAATAGGTTGGGTGCTGCAGCAGCTCCCCGTCCAGGTCCCTGATTTTTTGACCTAGGTAGTGGTCGGTATGGAAAAGGTAGAAGTCGGTTGGAGCAGTGTTCTGGGAATAGGCTGGGTGCTACAGCAACTCCCTGTCAGGGTCCCTGATTTTTGACCAAGATAGTAGTCGGTTGGAGCAATGTTCTAGGAATAGGTTGAGTGTTGCAGCAGTTCCCTCTCCAGCTCCCTGATTTTGTGACCAAGGTAGTACTCAGATGGAGCAGTGTTCTGCGAATAGGATGGGTGCTACAGCAGCTCCCCGTCCAAGACCCTAATTTTGTGACCAAGGTAGTAGTCTGTGAAAAAACATGCAGTTGTCGGTGTGGAAAAGGCAGTATTCGGTTTTAGCAATGTTCTGGGAATATTCTGGGTGCTACAGTAGCTCCCCGTCCAGGTCCCTGATTTTGTGATCAAGATAGTAGTCGGTGTGGAATAGGTAGTAGTCGGTTGGAGCAGTGTTCTGGGAATAGGCTGGGTGCTGCATCAGCTCCCCGTCCAGGTCCCGGATTTTGTGACCAAGGTAGTAGTCCGCATGGAAAAGGTAGAAGTCGGTTGGAGAAATGTTCTGGAAATACACTGGGTGCTGCAGCAGCTCCCCGTCCAGGTCCCTGATTTCGTGACCAAGGTAGTAGTCGGTATGGAAAAGGTGGAAGTCGGTTGCAGAAATGTTCTGGGAATAGGCTAATTTTCCGTCAGAATGGTGCTTTCGATGAAGGAAACCCTTCTCAATGAATATCTCCTAGATGACGCGTATGTCAATACGTACTCGAACAGAAACAAGCTACAGATATGTACACTAAAAAAAAAGAATCTTTAAACAAATATCTTCGCTCTTTCCATGTTTCCAAGTGAGTCACGGAAAAATTCTCATTATCTGCCACCGGGAGTCGAACCCTGGGTCTTCCAGTTTCGCGCCGGATATGCTCCCGCAACACCACAGCGTCCTCGAGTTCTCATCTTATTTTTTTTTTTTTTTTTTTGATTGGAGGTTTAACGACCACCGTGAGCATCTTAACGGGCTATAAGCAGTCGCCCGTCCCTAATTTAGGGTCACTGGTTCCAGGGAAGGGAGAGAGCCAGTGCCGTAAGACAAACACAACATCCATGCCTCACCGGGATTCGAACCCGGACCCCTTACGGACGAATGATCAGAGGCCATCGCTTAGACCACTGCGCCACCGGGGGGGCGGCGGATTCATCTTTGGTGAATACCCAGCATTGTGCGGGGCTCCAAGAAGCAACCTGCCAAAATTGGCTTGGCAGTTAGCGTGTGTGAGTCTGCAGGAATTCGAGGCTACTGTGGTGTAGCGGAAGCATATCCGGCGCGTAACTGGAAGATCCTGGTTTCGACTCCCGGTGGCGGCCAATGAGAATTTTTCCGTGACTCACTTATAAACGTGGAAAGAGCGAAGATCTTTGTTTGTTGTTCATGGTCCACGTTAAATGTCTGTATTAAAAGAATCTTTGTTCGTTTAGGGGTCTAATGTATATTATAAGCACTTGAAGTTCAATGGCTATAAATAGTCACACGTCCCTAATTTGGTGTCCAGGGCAGCGGTCTGCCACGGAGAAGACCTCGGGTTCGATCCCTGGCAGGTACGAATGCTCGAAGCATTAAATATCTGCCGTGCATAGGATTGGCACGTTAAGCCGTCGGGCACAGGGTACTGGTTCCCCGGTAATAAATAAAGGCGTCTTCCTCCTCCTTTCTACCTCGCTTCCGTGTCACTTTCTTATCAGGCACTCTAACTCAAATCTCCTAGCTTCCTATTTCTAACGGTTGTTTAAGACCTGGGGTCAGACACTCCCTTTCAATTCTCTACATATGATCTGATCTGGTGTCCGCTGGTCACAAGAATGCGAGGGAGCCCGTGCCTTACGTATGACATTCGCACCTTCCATGCCTAACACAAGATCTGAACCTGGTTCCATCCCGAACGAATCCTTTGAAGTCTGTGCATCGTATCTCTCTGCAACACTGGCTGCAAAAAAAGAAGGAGCAAATACCGGGATTCTAAGCAAAATGCCTCACAATGGACTGTTGTATTTACGTATGCATTGGTTGAAGCAGTGGTATGATGGGCTGTACTTCGGAAAGGAAGTGACCCTAACTCAGCAAGGATCCTCAAGTTGTAGGGAGTAGCAAACGTTAAGTTTCACATAGCTGCGACTATTGGAAATGGAAAGAAGGAAAGAACGCGGCTGCGGAGTGACGTCACACGTTTCGTCATCTGATTGTGGAAAGAGTGTGGCACAATTGTGATGCGTAGTTTATTCGTTAACAATCGTTTGTTTTGGCACAGCAGCTAGAGTGTTAGGCGAAATTGGAAGTTCGCGGAGCAGGGCATATTTTTATGGGCAGTACGTTTGAATCCAACTGAAATCCATCTTGAAAGTTTCGGCTCTTTATGGAGAAGAGGCAATGTCACGCCAGGCAATTGCAAAATGGTGTAAGCATTTCAAAAAAGGACGTGCGGATTTCTTAGATGAACCTTGTAAGGGTAATCCTTTGACTTCAGCGAAGGTTGATCACATTTAGCACGTCGAAGAATTGATTAACAAAAAAGGCCGCATTAAAATTCATGAAATTGTCGAAGATATAGGCGTGTCATATGGTAGTGTATACGCTATCATTCATGAGCACCTGCATTTCAGAAAAGTGTGCGCATCAAACAGAAGTCATCGCTCTTTCCACGTTTATAGGTGAGTCACGGAAAAATTCTCATCTGCCGTCACCGGGAAACAAACCCAGGATTTTCCTGTTACGCAACGGACATGTTACCATTAAACCACAGCGGCCTCGAATTCTCCAGACTCCGAAGACCCGGGGTTCGATTCCCGGTGGCGGCCGATGATAATTCTTCCGTGACTCACTTATAAACGTGGAAAGAACAATGACTTCTGTTTGATGTTCCTAATCCATGTCAATTGTGTGTATTAAGTGTGCGCAAGATTGGTTCCACGATTTTCAGCGGAACAGCACAAAAATCATCTATTGACGTCCAGTCGTGCGTTCCTGCATTGCTATTTTGAAGCAAGCACAGACTTGTTTACAGCGCATCGTTACCAGCGATGGCATCATTTTGCACCACAAGAATATTTGGCATCCATGGAGTGGACACATTCCAGCTCACCAACCGCAAAAATAATTTCAAGTCGTGCCGTGTAACGGAAAAGTGGTGACAACAGTCTTTTTTGACTGTGATGGCAAAAGGGAGTATGATAAACGCTGCAGTGTACTGCGAGACATTGAAGAAGTTAAGGAAAGCAGTTAAGGATCAAAGACGAGGAAACTTTTTAAAAGGAATCATTTTGTTGCACGACAACGCAATACCACCCATAAAGCTGCCGCCAGGAATTTGCTTCTTCGCAATTTCAAGTGCAAAGTATGATTGCATCTCCTAAACAGTCCTGATTTAGACCCTGTGATTACCACTTGTTCCCCAAAATGAAAACCGACCTTGCGGGCAAACATTTCGCAAACGTTTATGAATTAGAGTAAGCTGTGAAAACATGTTTCCTTGGACGTGGGACGAACTTTTACTTTCTCGGTATCGAAAAAATGGCTTCTCATTCCAAAAAAAATGTTTACTAAAACTTGGCATTTACTTGGAAAACAAAAGGAAAGGTAATTGCTCCAGAAATTATACTTTTTTGGTTTCTCATTGTTTAACAAAAGTTATGGGAAACATGTGAAACTTATTTTTGGATCGTGCGTCAGTTGTCTTATTATTTGCAAACTTGAATGAGGGTGAGATCTGAGGAAGGTACATTTCCGCACCATTTCTCCGTTTACTTGTAAATATTTTTTTCAACTCACCTTGATGAAACAAAAGCTTTGCCAGTATAAACTCTTCTATAAGAAATAAAGATTTCTGCTTGAATTTACGCTAGTTTTCTCGGATAAAACACTTACTACAAAGCATAAGATCAGTTTTACCTCTTCACCGCAACTTGGAGTAATATCCTCACAGATCGCTTTCAACACTCTTGACTCCTGTACAGAAAAGAACATTTCACCTGATAAATAAGGGTGAGCTGACGTTAGCTGCAGATCTGCTAGTAAGCGTAGGTTTAGCAGACTATCTACTTAACTCGTGAGTTTACGTCCATTCATTTTCACTTGCTGCTCGATGATCTGACCCGCGAGCGTACTTAATAAACTTTGGTCTAGTTATCCCATTAACAATAATAATCTTTTCCGATCGGCATTTCAGAAGTGGCTATATCGCTCTTACTAGAAATATGTATTTAACTCCGTGATGACTCTCTCAGAGTTGCAGAGTGTGATCAAGGAATTGGAGGATAAAGTTGAAAAAAGTTGGATTGAAGATGACCTTACAAAAAACGAAATTCAAGTACAATATTCTGAAAAGCACTTAAAAATTAGAGATAAAAGGGGCAAATTTAGATATTACATCAAAAAAGAAATTAATAGGCATGTGAAACGAAGGGCCAAAATATTACGACAAGCGAGTCTTTTGTAAATCGAAGCAACTGCAGATGAACGACGGCGTATGTGAAGGCCATGAAACGATATAAATAACACCTGATACTGAGTTCTGTTATTACGTGTTATTCTCGTTTTTTAGATGGGAAAGGTAGAGATTTTGACACAGGCCAATTTCTAATGGACAGAAAACTGGGTCAGATCATATCTGAGGCGGAAAAGTTTGTGGCTTGCTCCAGATCAGCAGTGGTTGTTACCTTCAAAAAGTGGCCCAAGGGTGGGAAAGCCATGAACTACTTGCACGGTGTGGGGTGACAAGTGGTCACTGATGCTTGAGGTGAACCACGGCTATACCATTTGGTACGAGCCAACAGAAGGTATACTGTGTCGCAACTCGCCGGTAATTTGGATGGTGATAACCGAAGTAATGAGTCACAACACGCAGTATTAGGTTGGAAGGAAAGTTATGCCTGGAAATGAAAGACAACGAAAAAGTGCTGATTACCGTATATACAAATACAAATCAGTCAAACATGTAGTCGCAGTCGTTTGACAGGACCCGCTTCCATCGTCTGAGCAGCTCTTGGAAACCGTCCCTGTAGATGTGGCAGCTTGAACGCACAGAAGTGACTAAATGCGTGTTCGACATCGTCCCGGTTGGTGAACCGCTGTTAGTCCAGGAAATGCTGCAACGACCGGAAAAGGTGGTAGTCAGTTGGAGCAATATCCTGGGAATAGGCTGGGTGCTACAGCAGCTCCCCTTCCAGGTCACGGATTTTGTGACCGAGGCAGTAGTCGGTGTGAAAAAGGAAGTAGTCAGTTGAAGCGGTGTTCTGGGAATAGGTTGGGAACTGCAGCAGTTCCCCCGTCCAGGTCCCTGATTTTGTGACTAAGGTAGTAGACGGTGTGGAAAAGGTAGAAGTCGGTTGGAGCAGTGTTCTGGGAATAGGCTGGGTGCTGCATCAGCTCCACGTCCAGGTCCCGGATTTTGTGACCAAGGTAGTAGTCCGTATGGAAAAGGTAGAAGTCGGTTGGAGCAATGTTCTGGAAATAGACTGAGTGCTGCAGAAGCTCCCCGTCCAGGTCCCTGATTTTGTGACCAAGGTAGTAGTCGGTATGGAAAAGGTAGGTCGGTTGGAGCAATGTTCTGGGAATAAACTGGGTGCTACAGCAACTCCCTGTTAAGGTCCCTGATTTTTTGACCAAGATAGTAGTCACTTGGTGCAATGTTCTGGGAATAGGTTGAGTGTTGCAGCAGTTCCCTCTCCAGGTCTCTGATTTTGTGACCAAGGTCGTAGTCCGTATGGAAAAGGTAGAAGTTGGTTGGAGCAGTGTTCTGCGAATAGGATGGGTGCTACAGCAGCTCCCTGTCCAGGTCCCAGATTTTGTGACCAAAGTAGTAGTCGGTTGGAGCAATGTTCTGGGAATAGGTTGAGTGTTGCAGCAGTTCCCTCTCCAGGTCTCTGATTCTGTGACCAAGGTGTGGAAAACATAGTAGTCGGTTGGAGCAATGTTCTGGGAATAGGCTGGGTGCCACAGTAGGTCCGCGTCCAAGACCCTAATTTTGTGACCAAGGTAGTAGTCTGTGAAAAAACATGCAGTTGTCGGTGTGGAAAAGGTTATAGTGGGTTGGAGCAGTGTTCTGGGAATAGGTTGGGTGCTGCAGCAGCTCCCCGTCCAGGTCCCTGATTTTTTGACCTAGGTAGTGGTCGGTATGGAAAAGGTAGAAGTCGGTTGGAGCAGTGTTCTGGGAATAGGCTGGGTGCTACAGCAACTCCCTGTCAGGGTCCCTGATTTTGTGACCAAGATAGTAGTCGGTTGGAGCAATGTTCTAGGAATAGGTTGAGTGTCGCAGCAGTTCCCTCTCCAGCTCCCTGATTTTGTGACCAAGGTAGTAGTCGGTATGGAAAAGGTGGAAGTCGGTTGCAGAAATGTTCTGCGAATAGGATGGGTGCTACAGCAGCTCCCCGTCCAAGACCCTAATTTTGTGACCAAGGTAGTAGTCTGTGAAAAAACATGCAGTTGTCGGTGTGGAAAAGGCAGTATTCGGTTTTAGCAATGTTCTGGGAATATTCTGGGTGCTACAGTAGCTCCCCGTCCAGGTCCCTGATTTTGTGATCAAGATAGTAGTCGGTGTGGAATAGGTAGTAGTCGGTTGGAGCAGTGTTCTGGGAATAGGCTGGGTGCTGCATCAGCTCCCCGTCCAGGTCCCGGATTTTGTGACCAAGGTAGTAGTCCGCATGGAAAAGGTAGAAGTCGGTTGGAGAAATGTTCTGGAAATACACTGGGTGCTGCAGCAGCTCCCCGTCCAGGTCCCTGATTTCGTGACCAAGGTAGTAGTCGGTATGGAAAAGGTGGAAGTCGGTTGGAGCAATGTTCTGGGAATAGGCTGGGTGCTACAGCAACTCCCTGTTAAGGTCCCTGATTTTTGACCAAGATAGTAGTCGGTTGGAGCAATGTTCTGGGAATAGGTTGAGTGTTGCAGCAGTTCCCTCTCCAGGTCTCTGATTTTGTGACCAAGGTAGTACTCGGATGGAGCAGTGTTCTGCGAATAGGATGGGTGCTACAGCAGCTCTCCGTCCAGGTCCCAGATTTTGTGACCAAAGTAGTAGTCGGTTGGAGCAATGTTCTGGGAACTTGGTGCTATAGCAGCTCCCCGTCCAGGTCCCTGATTCTGTGACCAAGGTGTGGAAAACATAGTAGTCGATTGGAGCAATGTTCTGGGAATAGGCTGGGTGCCACAGTAGCTCCGCGTCCAGGTCCCTGGTTTTATGAACATGGAGGTAGTAGGTGTGGAAAAGGTTATAGTGGGTTGGAGCAGTGTTCTGGGAATAGGTTGGGTGCTGCAGCAGCTCCCGGTCCAGGTCCCTGATTTTGTGACCTAGGTAGTAGTCGGTATGGAAAATGTAGAAGTCGGTTGGAGCAGTGTTCTGGGAATAGGCTGGGTGCTACAGCAACTCCCTGTCAGGGTCCCTGATTTTTTGACCAAGATAGTAGTCGGTTGGAGCAATGTTCTGGGAATAGGTTGAGTGTTGCAGCAGTTCCCTCTCCAGGTCCCTGATTTTGTGACCAAGGTAGTACTCAGATGGAGCAGTGTTCTGCGAATAGGATGGGTGCTACAGCAGCTCCCCGTCCAAGACCCTGATTTTGTGACCAAGGTAGTAGTCGGTGTGGAAAATGCAGTAGTCGGTGTGGAAAAGGCAGTATTCGGTTTTAGCAATGTTCTGGGAATATTCTGGGTGCTACAGTAGCTCCCCGTCCAGGTCCCTGATTTTGTGATCAAGGTAGTAGTCGGCGTGGAATAGGTAGTAGTCGGTTGGAGCAATGTTCTGGGAAAAGGCTGGGTGCTACAGCAACTCCCCGTCCGGGTCCCTGATTTTTTGACCAAGATAGTAGTCGGTGTGGAAATGGTAGTAGTCAGTAGGAACAATGTTCTGGGAATAGGTTGGGTTTTGCAGTAGTTCCCTCTCCAGGTCCCTGACTTTGTGACCTAGGTAGTAGTCAGTGTGAAAAAGGTAATATTTGGTTGGAACAATGTTCGGGGAACAGTCTGAGTGCTGCAGAAGCTCCCTGCCAAGGTCCCTGATTTTTTGTGATCCGTCACCGGTGTTGTGTGAGGCCTTGCCCCATCCTGCTGTAGGAAGTCGCCCCTGTGGTTCGGAAGTTGTGGTCGTTTCGAAGTAAGCGATGAATTTAGATCATTGAGTTGACGTAAGTACACATCAGTGGTGTTAATGGTGTTGTCCGGCTGCAACTCAAAACATACGCAACCAACATATCACACCAAACAGAGAGCACAACCTCACATGGGTGTAAGCTGGCTTTCGGGGTCGACATGGGCTTCTGTTTTGGGTCCAACAACTGTTTCCGTAATCTGACATTGTCATACCGAACTCATATCTCGTCACCTGTCAAAACGTGGTCCAAGAACGATTTATCTTGGTCACTTGCATACAGGAAACGCATGCACTCATCCGATTGGTTTTCTGCTTAACTGTCAGATGATAGGGTACAAAAACTCCCCTCTTGTGCACCTTACCAAGTTGAAACAGGTGCGAGATAATGCTAGTGTGTGTAGTACCCAGCTGTTTGGCCAACTCCCGCATGGTCACACGGGGATCGTTCTCCACTAAGGCTTTCAAGTATTCTCATGCACTCTGTTGCGGGTCTTTCGGCTTTCGGATTTTTACAACAAAATCCCAAGGACCGAAAAATTGCCTTCCCTTCAGAATTTGTCTTTCGAAAACGTTCGAACCAACGAGAGCACTGACGATGTAAGGCATTGAGTTTCACATTGGTAATATGGCATTGGGTTTCACATTGGTAATAATTAGGAGGCAATCAGGATATTTTGTGTCTTTGGTATAAAACTTGAATAAAGTACATTTGGAAGAAACAGTAAGAATTTTGAGATCTACTTTAGCATTGCGTCTTAAAAAGGTATGAAATGAATATACCTCTCAGTTCTTGCATATGGTTGAGAGACAACTAAAACAGACTTTCAGAATCCGAAGACAACTTAAAAAAGCAGTAAGAGATGCACGCTTGGTGTAAAGCAAGAAGCACAAGAAAAGGAACGCATGGATCTGGAAAACGACAAGAGTTGATGATATAATGATCAAAATAAACACCCTCAAGTAAGTATTGTCATGACACATTGTTAGAAAATCTGCCAATTGTTGGACTTATGAAATAATAAATTGGAGTCCAACGGACAGTAAGAGACCCAGAAGACCACTTGAAAAATGAGTAAATGAAATTCCTAAGCATGTAGTGTTGACATGGAAAGGAATGCTCAAGACAGGGAGTTGCGGATATGCCATAGGTGGCCTTCATCCAGCAGCAGATAGAAAATGGTTCGTGATGATAATTCCTCCATAGTTGCAGGACTATGCCTTATGAAAATGCACACGGAGTTCTTTTCGTAGTGGACGTTATCCAACTCCGGAAAAATAAATTGGTCAAATTTCCTATCAGGAAAATAAAATACATATTTATTCTCCCCAGCGGGAAAACTGTGCTTTATTTGGTGTCCAAAATACATGCAGAAGTTTCGTTAGAGGGAGATTTATCTGACGAAGGTATTGTTTTTTCCATTGGTTTGCCGACGTAGTGTTACGGAATAAACTATGTATCTAGGAATCAGCCATGTACAAATACGCCCTTTTGGGACAAAAAACAAGGTAACTGTCTCTCTGTACTTGTATGTAAGCCACCCAACCTAACAAAATCTCCCAAATCTGAATGATAGCTACTTAGATATGAGGTCCACAGAAGTTCGGGCATGCAGTCCGCTAAAAATACGAATCGTTTTGCATAATTATGTCAAAAGTTGCGCTGAGAAAGAAGAAAGCAAAAACAACTTTGACGTCACTGAGAGGAAACCATCTCATTATTAAAATATTAAGAAACAACACCGTTTAGTCACAATTATATTAATTTTCTTTTCGACCAAAGATTCGTTGTGCTATTTCTCAACCTCTTTAGGACGAATTGCATATAAATATTCAAATGGCTTATGACATCATTAACGGTGTTTACGGTCACGACTTTTGTTAGTTGCTTCCCCGGGTTTGAAAGAAATGGTGTGGATGCTATTGGGTGCATGCATAAGTTCTACCCGTTTTTGTAGGATACAAAGAAAGGAGAACACAACAAATAACGTACCTAGGATTTCATATAATTGCCATCATTCTGTATGACCTGTTGCCATCTGTCTAGGAGTAGGTGAATCCCACGCCGGAAAAACTCCTGTGCTTTAGAGTAAAAAAATGTCATGTAATACCGTTTTCACATCGTCCACATCATTGAAGGTTTTGAGAGCGAAAGCGTTCTGTAACGATGAGAAAAAGGTGGTAGTCCGTAATTGCCAGGTCAGGGTTATACGACGGATGAGGTAACACTTCCCAACCAAAGTCCAGTAATTTTTGCTGAGTGATTAAAGTGGCATGAGGTATGGCGTTATCATGAAGGGTCACGCCTTTTGCGATTGACGGGTGATCGCCGCTTCGATGTCAGTTGTTCTCGCAATCTGTCCAACTGTTGGCAGTAGACGTCAGCATTTACCGCTTCGATGTCAGTTGTTCTCGCAATCTGTCCAACTGTTGGCAGTAGAAGTCAGCATTTACCGCTTCGATGTCAGTTGTTCTCGCAATCTGTCCAACTGTTGGTAGTAGAGGTCAGTATTTACCGCTTCGATGTCAGTTGTTCTCGCAATCTGTCCAACTGTTGGCAGTAGAGGTCAGCATTTATCGCTTCGATGTCGGTTGTTCACGCAATTTGTCCAACTGTTGGCAGTAGAAGTAAGCACTTACCGCTTCGATGTCAGTTGTTCACGCAATTTGTCCAACTGTTGGCAGTAGAAGTCAGCACTTACCGCTTCGATGTCAGTTGTTCTTGCAATATGTCCAACTGTTGGCAGTAGAGGTCAGCATTTATCGTTCGGTTAGGTGACAACACCTCCCAGTGGATTATTCCCTGGACATCAAACCAAACACTCACCAAAACTGTCCTATATACGAATAACCACATTCATACCATATTTGACAAATTTCTTACGAATTTATACCTTCAACATGATCCTTTGATTCAAAAAAGTTAATCTTTAAGAGTTTAAAAATCACTTTAAAATTCCAAATTTGAGAATTTTTGAATGTTTAAGCTCAGAGTCACGGGAAAACGGAACAGTGGCCAACTTGTCTCGTAATGGACGCACAATAGGCGTTAACGTGGAGAGAGGCTTCGGCTTCCGAAATTTTTGAAGAGCCTTGTCTATAAAGGAATTCCCGCATCTTCTCTATGCGGCAGAACGTATTGTTCACCTGAACAAATATATGTACTGCACGATTAACATATCTGTAAAAAGAGACGAGTTTTTGTTTTCAAGAGTGATTAGACTTGGCAATTTGAAGTGGAGAAGTAGCGAAAGGTTTACCATAATTTGCAGTTGCGAGAGATACGTTTGTGTAAAACCAGAGCGTCAAAGAATGGTAGGCAACCATTATGTTTAATCTTACAGCGGAATCGTATGTGAAGATCAATGGTATTTATAAGTTGCACATTTTATTTTCTTTCACATATTTCAGATTATTTACTTTTCGAGAGAACGAAAGTATCGTCTACATATCGTATACATAAATCAAATTTCACAAGCCGGAAAAGTTTTTCTTCAAAATGACGCATACAAATTCGAAATAATTAGTTTTCAAAGTAAGCGACTAATTTTCTTAATCTTATAGTCATCACAAAGTGTTTGTAGTCTACAATTTTAGAAAAAACGTCTCATGCTGATTCCCAAATAATGGCATTTTCTAATTTTCTAAAAAGGCCGGAATCCACATTTCTCTCTTTAACGACCGTTAAGAAACACTTTCTTTTTGTGATATATTTACATTTCTTAAAAAAACTGTTTAGCGGAATAATGGACTTATTAAAACTTGAACGTTTAGAACTTGTTCCATGAATATTTTATGTTCATGATTAATACAATCTTCCTTCACAAAATTTCTGAGAAACATCCTTACTAACCAATAAAAGCTTAAAAATTGCTTTCACACGTTTCTAAAGAGGAACAGAAACTTATGTTACGGAAATTATCATCAGTAGTGCCTATTATAGGTGCCCCTAATTAGTGACGTTGTCCTGTATTTCCAGCGACTCCATTCCATTATTTCAATTTTTTTATACTAATAATCCTCCTGTTCGGAGAACAACTTTTTTCAGCAGAAATTAGCTTCTGATGACTTCTGCTTTGGGGAGACTTGACGACGAATTAGTCATGTGTCGCTACGTTTGGTAATTTTGGAGATTGAATAGGCGGGCAATATCTATTAAAAATTCATAGGATGGCTAAATTAGAACACAGAAAATGGTAGCATTTTCTTCATGTATTTGTGCGAATGTACAGCTGACTCGTTTCAAAGATTTTGATGATTAGATATCCAGCATCTCACCATTTAAATATTACAAATGGCTTAATAATCCCAAATTTAAAAGAAATATAGTTAATGAAATCTCGTTCCTAAAATGTAGATTTTTTGGCAATTTTTTGAGACAATCCATCAATTAAACAGTTGTTTTCGACGAAGGAAGAATAAAAGGAAATTGAGGTATTGGGCTTACGATAACATTTACAGAAAAAAATATGAACATACCCCAATGGCATTGAAATATTTTCGTTGAAAGAAAAAAATTCCAATTTAAAAGTCCCTACAATATCTCTGAGTTATATGGAAACCTTTCAGAAAATTGAGAAGGAACGGAGTTATTGTGTACACAAGCAGATATTATTGTGCTAACCTATTGATATCTCTCTATTCTAAAAAAAAAAAGCAACTGCCGCCGCTGCTGTCTTAGAAATTTCGCAACACTCTTGCTTTCCTAGATCGCAGCGCAAAACGTATTGAACACAAAAATATGAAATTTACATCGTTTGTAGAGGAATTGTTTGGAGAACACCCTGAAATAAATCGCTTTTCGATTCTGGCTATACTTCAGAAGTTACTGTATTTTAAATTTAAGGTAAGCAAAACAGGGATATAAGGTCGCGTTCCGGACACACTAACAGCAACAGAATCACGAAACTTTTTAAACATACAGTGCCATGACGGACTTTTTGCACCTCGTCCATCTTTTCTTGAATTTCGATTTAGAATACGAGCAATTAAATTCTTAAATTTCACAAAATTCTCGATTTTGCGATGGGATCCATTTAAAAAATGGATCCCATCGCGACGGTTTTATGATAATCCATGAGATATTTTCAGTGAAAAGGCTCACCAAGCGTACGCCCCATAGTCAGGTTAGGTTTGCCCAGAATATTGTAAAGTATGAAATATTTGTATCAAATAATAAGAATATGGGTGAATGCTACCTAGCTATTTGCTGTGCTTACATGAACCCGATGCAAAACAAAATTTATCAGTAATATCGAAAGACAGGCTGACAGCAAGAAGAAGCGAAAAGCAAGTTTAAGTATTAGGTGTGCAACTTAATTCTTGGCCACAGGCACGACAGGTTGACCGCAAATTATAGCAAATCGAATACCTACCTAATCAGGAAATAATCCCCGTCGTGTTGGATACATTTGAGCCATCGGTTAGGGAGCTGCTGAATGCCACTTCGGAGAAAAGAGGGCTTTTTCGAGTTGATAAAGTCATCAATACTTGTGTAGACCTCCCCAAAGAAGTGAAGTGCGTATCGCTCAGGTGATGTTGCAGGAAGCGAAAGAGGTGATAATCCGACGGGGCGAAGTCTGGAGAATACGCCGGGTGGGACAAAATCTACCATCCCAGGTCGGTGATCGTGTTTAAAGTCGCTTTCGCGGTGTGAGAACGCGCGTTATCCTGAAGCAACAGGACCGACCTTCTGCCCTTGCCGGTGTATGGCATTTTCGCTTTCATTGCGTCACTCACACGAATGAATTGCTGACAATAACGCTCAGCATTAACCGTTTCACCAGGTTTGAGCAACTTATAGGGTGAGACACCGCGCTGATCCCACCATATGCGCAGCAACAACTTCCTGGCATGGATATTCGGTTGGGCGGTACTGGTGGTAGGCTGACCTCGATAAACCCACGATTTGGGCCGCTTAGGATTATCGTAGAGGATTCACTCTCATCACAGGTCAAAATCTTGTGAAGGAAATCCTTATTCTTGAATCTGAACAGCAAGGACACAGCAACATCATAGCGCTTAGACTTGTTCGCAGCTGTGCGTTCGTGGGGCACCTCCTTGTGAATCCGTCGAAGATTGTGCAGGCACTTTGCAATGGCTTGCCGTCTTACTGCGATTTCCTGGGCAAGCTCTGACTGTGAGCGACAGGAATCTGGGTCCAACAGTTGTTCCAGTTCCTCATGGTCAACTCTCTGTAGCTGTCCCGGATGTTCTGCATCACGGATATCGACATTTCCCTGCTTCAACCGAAGGAAACACTTTTTGCACGTACTGTAGGACACAGCAGCCTCACCCAAAGCAGCACAAATCATTTGCTGGGCTTCTGCGGCACTTTGTTTCAGCTGAAACGGGAACAGAAATCAGTGCCTCAAATGTTGCTTCTCGAGCGACATTGCTTACACCCTCAACTTTCGTCTCTTCTGTCACTACAGCCGTGAGCGGTTACGGTTTTCTGGAAAGCTGTTGGATGGCGCTGCAATCAGCCATTATCGCACAAAGCTATTTGTATTTGCCGACCTTCTACGATCGCTTGCGGTTAAGGGCTGAGAATTAAGTTGCACACCTTGTAACGTACCAGGAGATGTGACGTACCTGCCAGAAGGACGCACACGACATAAAGGCAGATAGGAATCAGAATAAAAAGTCCCCGTAGCTCAATTGGTAGAGTGACTTATTCCGGAATGAGGGGATCCGGGTTCGAATCCTGGCGTGGACAGAAATGACGGAGAAATTTACTTCGTTATAACCTAATACGTTGTTTCTGACAGCGACATGTAAATTAATTTGCTTCTTGCTGACGCTATCAGATTTCTTTCATGTGAAAAACATCTTCCACAAAATTTTCCTAGCAGATCTATTGAATGACGTTCGCGTGGCGTAGCCAAAAAGGTACTATCTGTGATTTCGCACATGTAACATCAGTTAATTTAAAAAATCGCTGCGTTAGAATATATCGATACCGTCAACAAGTGGGTTAAATGTTTAAAAAGAATCATCACTCAAATTAACACAAAATAAACTTTCTTCAGTTACATAAGCTACACCAAACAGTGGCGCGAGTAAGTTAAACGAAGTTTTGTCTCAGTGTCGATCAATATGAAATTATAGGTTTCCTTCTAACTATTCAACATGCTCGCCACGCTTGTGCCTACAAAGGCGCGGGCTTCTGGTTTCAGTAATTGATTTACCAATTTTGTTTTTGTTTTGCTGTTCAAGACAGAAGTTGTCGTGCAGGATAATTTCATAGTTCACATTTCTCTTTCTCTCATATTTTTTTTAAGTGCTCGGTTTTAAGGGCGTGCGTTGCTTTCTTACGAGAAGGACTGAGCAACCTGACATTTCTGCATTCTGAGCACGGCTTTTCCATCGTTCGTGGCATTAGTCATTTAAGACAGATCATAGCATGTAGTTAAACTGGTCAACTTAAAACGCCATCAGGATCGTTCCTTTTCATTAAAGAAACACAACGCCGAAGACAAGACTGCATTGCGTATGTCTTTTGAAATATAAGAAAATTAAAAAAATCATTCTCATTTTTAATGTGCTAGAATATCATGCAGTTACACGCAAAACTTATCGACAACGAAAAAAAACGTGTCCACAGGAAATAATTTTATTTCCTGTACACACTCTGGACATGAAATTAATAATCTTTATGACAAGATTGTCACAGACAGTAAACGCCAATATACAGTATAATGACAAAAGGCGGACACCTAGAATAGAAACAAAAGATAGCATTTATTGACGTATATTAGTAAGGTGTCGATCCACGTTTGACCTTAACGCATGCCCTGACCCTTCGAGACATGCTTTCGACATGGTTTTGGATACATAATGCTGCCACTAACTGTTGCTTACTAGTAGGTCTTGGTTCAACTTCTTATGCGGCGCTCTAATTCATCCCATAAGTGCTCTATGAGATTAACATCAGGGCTATGTGCTGGCCAGTCAACACACGATACGGAATTATCGTCAAACCATGCCGTAACAGCCCTTGCTTTATGGCTTCGTGCATTTTCCTGCTGGTACCAACAAGGCTCGGTTTCATAGTACTGCCACAGAGTTAGTAAGGCATTATTGTCCGGAATATCGAGGTAGACGTGCTGGTTATCTGGTTTGTTCACGATAACCAATGGTCCAGGACCATACCACCGAAAACACCCCCACACGAATACACTGCCAGCTCCAAACTTGACCGTAGGAACAATACACTGTGGTAAATAGGCCATCAGACTGATGAATCATGTATCTGGATTCATCAATCTATAGGACACGTTTCCACTGATCTACGGTCCACCGTAAATGTTCTTTGCACCATGCTAAACGGCGAGTTGCATTCCGAGTGGTTATAAAATGCTTATAAGCAGCCGCACGACCACGGTAACCCATGGAATAAAGTTCTCTGCGAATGTTACCCTGTACATACCGAGGTTCCAGCATTGTTACTCACCTGTACACTAGGGTCTTGTGCAGTACTCCGTCGATTAGCTGTAACGACCCTCCTGAGGTATCGACGTCCTCTATCTCTGATTTTCTTTGGTCTGTCGGTACGTTGTTCTGCTTCAGGTACACCATGTGTCTTCCACTTATTCAGTAGATCCAAAACAGTTGACTTGGATATGTTTAAATGCCTCTCGGTTTCTCTTATGGACAACCCAGTAATATAACACCCAACAATCTTCCTTTTCTCAAAGTCAGTTCTCTCCCGCGACGACATTTTCACTCACCTCACAGTGCGAAATTACTTCAGCTGCAGGCTTGCTTTTATGCCGTTTGCAGCCGCACCGCGCATCTTAACAACGCATCGGATCCACTCATTTGCTTTTGAAGGGTTGTCCGATGACTTTTGCCAATATAGTGTATATTCGCTGTCTAAGAATTGTGCCAAGCACGGCACGAACGTGTAAAAAACAAAATGAAGGGGAAGGCATTCCCAGGTAGCACAGGCTTGCAATATAACGCAGGCCCAACACTGAGCTACCTTCCTATATTTTTTATCTTTTCCCCTTAGCTTTTTTATTCAATGTGGCCGTTTTTAGATTTATTAACATTTATACTTTGATGACCTGTTAAAATGGATGTAACAATGGTGACGGACTTAAAAAAGGAGATGTTTGAATAACTTGTTTCCATCCAGCGTCATGATATCCGCGTCAGAACGATTATTCCCTGGCAATCATGCCTTGAGTCAGGGAGCAGAGGTTAAACGACTAGATGGGAGTGCCTATTGAAACTAACAGGTTTATGGCCAGTACTACTGAGGTAAGAGGGAAACAGGTTTTGTTTTCCCGTAGCTTTTGTGAAACCCGTTCGCAGCTTGACAATTTCTCTTTGGGGAGCGCAGATAGTTGGGTACATCGTTCGGTTCAGGTACAACTGCCGTTTGAAAGGTTAGAGGCGTTTAGCGACTGGAAAACAGTCGAGTCTGCCATATCTGAAACGCATAAATGTGGCCGAAGAAAAGTGCGTGACAGCGGTGCTGTGACGAGTACTGCATAGAAGAACAAGTTTTCCAGAGTAAAGCAACTGACTACTGGATTAATCCAGGATCAGGAGTGATCCATTTCGACCCGAATCATGGGATGGAGTTAAAGCTTGCCACACATTACTGCGGAACGGAGGCGAAATTCATGGGTAACCATTATTTCCAATCGCCGGAAACGCCTCGGAATATCTTGCATGGGAACCTAACAATCGGAATCGGAATTCTGGATATCGCTTGCTGAGAATATTTCTCACGAAGCATTTGCGCATGCGTTAAATCTTAGCTGTTCATTTATTTATACATGCTTTAGCTGTTCATTTTATTTCATCAGCACACAAACCAAACATTTAGGACGAAATAACAGACAGAATTTGATAACAAGAAACAGCACACCAATTAAGTAGCAAATAGTAACACTGTACTAGTGATCAGATTTATTGGCGTAGAAAGTAGACACATTAGCGTTTCCAAGCCTTCGCACATCAACCAGATGGCTTTTTCAAGGAAGTTGGACCTTGAAAAAGCCATCTGGTGGTTGAAAGGTTAGAGGCGAAGTAAAAAGTAGACACATTAGCGTTTCCAAGCCTTCGCACATCAACCAGATGGCTTTTTCAAGGAAGTTAGACCTTGAAAAAGCCATCTGGTGGTTGAAAGGTTTGAGGCGAAGTAAAAAGTAGACACATTAGCGTTTCCAAGCCTTCGCACATCAACCAGATGGCTTTTTCAAGGAAGTTAGACCTTGAAAAAGCCATCTGGTGGTTGAAAGGTTAGAGGCGAAGTAAAAAGTAGACACATTAGCGTTCCCAAGCCTTCGCACATCAACCAGATGGCTTTTTCAAGGAAGTTAGACCTTGAAAAAGCCATCTGGTGGTTGAAAGGTTAGAGGCGAAGTAAAAAGTAGACACATTATCGTTTCCAAGCCTTCGCACATCAACCAGATGGCTTTTTCAAGGAAGTTAGACCTTGAAAAAGCCATCTGGTTGATGTGCGAAAGCTTGGAAACGCTAATGTGTCTACTTTCTACGCCAATAAATCTGATCACTAGTACAGTGTTACTATTTACTAACAGACAGAAAATCTCACTAAATCTGCTAAGTATTATTCTTACTGATGTAATATATTTAATTTTAAATAAATGCACTCACAAGAGGAATAGCGTCCATAGGTTATGCATGTTGATGCTATAGAATAATCTTATTACACTCCACGTTTTTATTTTGTTTGTTTATGTAGAATTTAATTATCAGTGTCCTTTTATTTTGCGTTAATTCGGATGTAATACATGGTAACCATTATTTCCAAGCGCCGTAAGACAAAGTCCAAACTTAAGTCCAAAGTTTTTCCTGCTAAAAAGGAAAATAGATGTTTCGTCATAATATCTTTACATATTTGCATTTACTTCTGCATTTAGCCTTCCTTTCGACCTCATTTCATCTTGCCAGAGCGTCGCCCCTGTGACTGAGTGGTACGAAGCGCTGACCTCCAATCATTCGTCCAAGGCGGTTGCTGTCGGCATGGACTCTCTCGTTTACGTAGAACTAGTTGCCTCAGAATCGCGACGGGTGCCTGCATTTACATCGATGAGCCACTCCATTACCACCACCCTCAGGCTAGAGAATTTTTTTTCGATTGCAGGTTTAACGACCATCGTGAGCAACACCATGGACTATAAGCAATCGCCCGTTCCTAATTTAGGGTCACTGGTTCCTGGGAAGGGAGAGAGCCAGCACCGTAAGACAAAAAAAACTTCCATGCCTCACCGGTATTCGAAACCCGACCCCTTTCGCACGAATGATCAGAAACCATCGCTTAGACCACTGCGCCACCGGGACGGCCTTCGGGGAATGAACGCGCCTGGAGACCAAACGGTGGCGCAGGTGAAATTCACAAGCAATATGTATACAACCGGAGGACCGGCTTTCGGTTAGTAGAGTGTTCGGAGTCAGAATGGGAAAAGCTGCCAATTTATCGGAGTTTGATAAATGACAAATTGTGGTGGCGCCGCGCCCCGGAAATACGATCCCGGAAACGGCGCGGCTTGTGGTTTGTTCACCAAACGTATAGCAGTGTTCGTCTCATTGTTGAAAAAGACGTGCTCATTGAAAGATAAATTATATGCCGGGATATTAAATGAAAATACGGAATTATATTTCTATAAGTACTCTGTCATAACTTACTCTATGACGTGCTAGCGAGGTAAAGCACATACATTCCGTCCGTGTAGCTAAGTTGAGAGAGAAACGTACTCCGGAGTGAGGGGTTAAATCGTCGTCACGGACAAATTGTGTCTTCACATTGGCGCCCGAACGTAAAAATGGATTTGCTGGCCGTTGGGTTCTTCGAAAAAGGTGTGGTTTTCCTTCCACACATTGTCTGGAATTAATGAAAAAACTCCTACTTCGCTTCAAATAAAAAAAGAATAGTAAGAGAGAGAGATGATATGACGTGCTCAACAGAGGTAAAACACGTGTCAATACGGCAAATCTGCAGCGATACATTCTGTCCGTGTAGCTTAGTTGGGAGAGCAACTTACTCCGGAGTAAGTGTAGGTGGGTTCGATCCCCGTCATGGAAGGATTTGTGTTCTCAAAACTCTAACGGTTTCTTCTGAAAACTGTTATTCACGTTTAATTAAGATGTCAGGTGTTACAAATGAATAATTCGGGTTAGTAAGCTAAATGAAGCTCCAATTTGAAGTAAGGTTGGGTTAAAATTAAAGGCAAATAATTCCAGAATCTGTTCAAACCCTTCTATTTTATACCGAAAACACCAGCCATTTTAACGATTTAAAAGGAGAAAAACTGCTGTGGTTATTTCAGTTCGCGGAAGACGTAAAACGTTCCTCATTAATGATTGGGATCTGTAAATTATTTTTACTGCAACATCCAAAAAGCTTCACTGCGAAATAGCACCTCCATGTTACAAGTCATTTACTACGAAAGTTTTCTGTATCCCGATGAAGCATTTTTATTCTCGTAAAGCAAAATTTCGAAATGAAATTGGATGTGGTACAAAACCATTTTTACAAAGGAATTTTCCCATTTGTTTCCAGTTCTGTTTTAATCCAAGGAATATTAATGCATAAAGGAGCATTTCAAAGAAAACATCGAGACCAGTAAAGCAAGATGAAGCACATCTTGCTTTTTGAGGCATTTTAATTTATCTGAGTAACGTCTCACATTCCTATACTCTCAAACGTCAAACAATGAATGCTTTCTATTAACAGATAGTTCTGCACGGCAATACAGGCTGTCAAAGTATTTCCCACATTTCAAAAATTTATAAAAGAAATGCATCGCAGGTACAGGAAAGGGATTGCGCTACAATGATGGTATGGTGCACAAGTAAATTTTTTTCCAGTATTAGTACTCCTCCACATGGAGGTCATTTGCTGCCCGGAGGACATCTAAGCGATTTTCGATTTCACGCCATGTTTTGTTTAACATCTCAGCAGAGGCAAAACCAATGACGTCCGTTATTCTGCTCTTCAACGTTTCGACATCTGAAACACTGCTAGAGTCAAAAACATTCACATAACCCCATAGGAAAAAATCTAGAGAGGTTATCTCGGGCGATCGAGGTGGCCATGTCATGGGACCGTCGAGGCCAATCCATCTGTCCGCAGATGTGCTATTCAGGAACCCATGAACCATTATTGATCAATGCTGTGGGGCACCGTCTTGTTAGAAAATAAAAAACCGAAGGTTGGACTGCATGCAACTGAGGTGCTACAAAAGTCCCAGAATGTCGAGCTACACGTTACCGGGGGTTCTGTATAAAACAAGGGTCCGATGATTCTGTTATGCGTTAGGCCACACCATACATTTCCTTTATAGCTAGTTGTCTGTTGTTCGATGGCAGAATGGAGATTTTTGGATCCCCTGATTAGCACATTTTGCCTATGTACCAGAGACGCGGAATGTTGCTTCATCTGAGAAACACACAGATTGAAGATAATCACTATCATGAGCTATGCGCTGCAACTTCTCCGTCGCTTATGCAGCACGGCGCGGCCGGTCATCAGCCTGAAGAACTTATACTGTATGATCTGTATCTTATAAGCATACAGATGAAGTAAATGTCTGAAATTATAATCTTGTGAGTTATAATCTCATAAAAGCACACTTTGCGTATGTTCAATATTACATCTTTTTGCTAGTGTGAAACACCAAGTGATACATGTACTTTCACCAAGAGCTCACCTTTGCAAAATAACACATTTTAATTAAAGTGTGACCAAGTTTTTGGAGGTCATATCCCACTTCACTCAAAAACCTATGCTTTTTCAGTTCACATATTATAGACTATACGTTTGTATTTAGTCTTATCTCACAATTACACTATGTACTTCCAAAGATATCTAAAACCCTTTCAATGATACATTTTTTTACAATATCTTATTTTTCTCTTAAAATGTACATATTTTAATACACTGGCAAAAACGTACGAATTATGTTTTTTTTTTTTGGTAACACTTTGTCTATGTTAGGTTATCAAGTACAGTAAAAATTCACATACCCTACTGTAATGATATCAACTGCTAAAAAATAGTTAAAATTTAGTTATATACTAACAGTTTCTTTGCAAAGTCCTTAAGAAATCTCACATTCTTGTCACGGACTTGTCCTTTTTTAATCAGTCTCTATTTACACATGCAGCTGAAAAAAAACACACAATTCTATGTTCACTCACACCATGTGTATCCATGTAATCCTTGAGTGAGACAAATAAGCACGGTCCAAATTACACATATAACTTCCTATAATACTGTCGATTTAAAATTAATATATAGCACAAAAATCTCCCAAGCAAAGTAGTCGAAACATTCCAACAACGTATGTATACACACATTGCCAAACATTTTATTTTATTTTACATAAATTTTTATATTAGGTTTTGTAATGTGGGAAATATTTTACGGGCACACTGCATTTTTGAGAACGAATAATCCACTTTAACAAAATTGTCAAAAACGGGTATTGGAATTAAAAACTGCTTGCGAAAAATAATATTTTTGGCAAGTAATCTGGTCAAAATTAGAATTTTTAGTTTGAAAGTTCATTCTACGAACACACTATCCCGTGGCTTTTTATATCACTATATTTTTCGATTTTATTTCATTTTACTGTTTCATCTATCTCCGAAAGTTCTCATTTCCGCGTTCTTCCAAAAATCGAAATGGCAAGGTTTTCAAGAACGGCGGAATTTCCACTTTCCTGAGGCGTCGCTATTCTCTTCTCACAAATATGTCCAACGTAATAACTCAGGTTCTGTCCTTAAATCCACGTTTTCTTCTCTTTTTTTTTTTTTGCCGCATTTCGACAAGACAGTGTACTTTACAGCTTTTGCTGCTCGACACGGTAGTTAAAGTACTACCACTTTCATTTACTCAGAAAGTTTACGAGCAGAACAAATTCAAATTGCGGCTAGCAGGGAATGTTTGCATAATTTTCTTAAGAGACTTGAAATTCGCGACTACCTTTTGAATTGAACATTACTCCGGAGAACAAAAAAAAAAAAAGAAAATGCAGGGAATATCATGTTGAGATCAATAAGATGCAAACATGAAGTAAAGTGTGTTTTAAGACTTTGTGTGCTACATAAATATAGAATAAGATATAAATTATATTAATGAAGATTCATCTAGCTCAAACTAAAACGGGACTTTTCTGGTTACTCTTGTTTCGTTTAAATTGCGAATCAATTAGCCACTTAGATCGATAACTGTGAGTTTATTTCAGTAAAATTAAAACTTTACTGTCTTAGACCGTTCCGTTTAACTATCTCTGCTAATTTATGATTAAGACTTCGCGGAAGAAGTTCTGTTTAATATAAAATACAGGGTGAGTCAAAAATAGAAGAACACCCTTGTATTTAAGAAACGTGAGGGAAACTGAAATATCTGAATACCTCAGCAAAAAATCGGTGAAGGGGCATACCTTTTAAGCTATTTCCGGAACATGGCCACCATCTTAAAATCCACCATACTGGAGAAAGTTCAAATTTTTAAAATTGTGAGGGGGTCATGTTTCATATCAAACAAAACTAGAATTTTCTCAGAAAATTATTGGCGTATACAGATTTGCCATTTGTGTTGTGGTGCACAAGTTATCAACGATAGAATTTTGAAATAACAACCTAAAGTATCCTGTGAGGCGTGTTAGATGTGTTCAATGTATTGTCCCTGTTGCTGAACACAGAGCTGAAAGCGCTTAATCCAGTCTTTTCGCGCCCGCACGAGAATATAGGGAGAAATGCGTTAGTTTCCCAGGATGCGTTGTTGAAGGTGGTGCTTGTCGCCTATTTTCTGAGCGCACACCAGGTGTTTCAGATGACACCAAAGATAAAAGTCGAGTGGTGTGAGGCCAGAGCACCTAGGTGGACATTCCACAGGACAATGGCTGCCATTCCAATGAGCAGGAAATTGAGCATCTGTCTTTTGACGAAAAGTTGCTCCGTAGTGTAGTCTTCCTGTGTGATATCAGTAGTCTTTTTAGGTGTTGGTTGTTGAAGTCTGCAGCTATGACACGGAAGTTGCGTTTCTCAGATATTAGCATTACTTCAATCCTCTCCTCTTTCGTCAATACCATCTTCAGTTACCTGCAACAAGCAATAGTTATTTCAACTTTCTGTGTTGATAACGTTTGAACCATAATGCATATGTCAAACATGATTACGCCAAACAATTTTTGAGAAAATTCTGGTCGTGTTTGATATGCAACATGACCCCCTTACCATTCGAAAAATTTTACCTTGTTCCAATATGGCGGATTTCAAAGTGGCAGCTATGTTCCGAAAATAGCCTAAAAGACTGGACGCCGTCACCGAACCTTTGCTGGGGTATTCAGATATGTCCTCCCGTTTCTGAAGTAAAAGGGTGTCCTGCGACGTTTGACCCACCGTAGATTCGAGAGACTACCAGTTTAAAATTATTATCCCAAACGAAGACAAATTTGAAAGTTTTCTGGAATTATACATTAACAGAGCAAATGCAGTGTGGATACACCGAAGTTAAATTGAAAAAGTGCAAGATGTTATAAGACGATAATCTAAGTCTTTATATGGTGTGTACGGGATCATATAGCATCATTAACCGGTTCTGACATGCAAGTTATCTATGATATCATCAGAACAGCAGACGCCAATGCATGTAATCGTGCTAATGTCAAGAAGACTCGCTCGTTAAAATTCGTTGGATCGCTCACATATGTACCGGGCTTCTCATATTTTCTCAAAAATAGTCTGAATAAATTTGGTTTAGTCATAAGATTAAAAGTACCAAGGTCTTTGTAGATTCTTCTTATCGCAAATCGGGATCCAGCAACACTGCCTACGGACGCTGGTGTTTACTCCATCCCCTTGGAGTACTCTGATGATTCATTAGATATTATGTGGGTATGACCAAACGGTCTATTAAGTTAATACTTTCTGAACACAAGCGTGATATAAAACAAGGTAAGTTAACAACAACCTTAGCACGCCGCGAGGATATGAACCATGCGATTAACCCAAAATGGGATGAGATGAAGTAAATCGCTCCCATGACAATCCACGGACCGCCGCATTTATAGAATCAATAGAAATTCTCAAAAACCTGCAATGTGGATATTTCCACAGACTCCCAATGGTTTGGCGTGCATTTTTCGGTATTCCACAAGCTTAATCAGCTTTTTAATGTTTTGTCTACACGTGTTTTGATCTTTGCGTCTCACATATCGTATTCTTTATATTTCGAACTGTTTAGAACTGTTCTGCCAATTTTATCGTGAACAACTGCCTAGCGAAGCCCCCGTCTGGTGGCGAAGCTTGCTTTTGTGTGTTTTTTTTGTGTTTATTTACGCCAATAAGCGGACTTCTATACCTTAAAATAAATATTTAGCATTCTTTTGAACCAGAGCAAGAATTTCGGTATATATGGAATGGACTTCATGTGTCCTGGTGCAGGGTTGTTAACGCGTGTGTTACTTTTGTTATCAATCATTCTCGCGGTCGCCCCGGTGCCGCAGTGGTCTAAGCGATGGCTACTGATCATTCGTCCGCGATGGATCCGGGTTCGAATCCCAGTGAGGCACGGATGTTGGCTCTCTCGCTTCCCTCAAATCAGTGGCCCTAAATTAGGATGGGGAACTACTTATAGCCCACTGCGTTGCTCACTGTGGTCGTTAAATCTCCAATAAAAAGAAAATCATTCTCGCTTTTTCGATTATCCTGAAGATTATATGTTATTCGTATCCAGAGAAGAAAGCAAAGCTTAGGAAACTTTTAATTTCAGCTATTACAGCTTCACCATCTGAACAAACGTAAAAGGTTCGAGTTTAACGTGCTCTGATGAAAGCTTCACTGTTATTGTCAGGGCAAAACAGGGCAGTTGCCTGGAGACAACATATCATTAGTTCGTAGAAACCGGTAGATACACTGAAATGTCAATATGTAAACCTTTACTTTGTTTGGGTATGTATAGCTGTGTGTGACAAATGGTAAAATGGGCATAATATCTCATTAACAAAGGCGAATCTATAGTACGTCCCGTTTTCCTGCTACTCATAATGTCGGGCCTCAATTTCTTTGAGGAACTGCGCCAACGTCTATTTGATACAACACTAACATGGAACACATGAGAGTGCACTTGGCACGAAGCCACATTATATTATTACGGTAGCAAAAGATTCAGGTCAATAAACGTAATGATTTGTTGCTCGTACATCATTATTAAAAAAATGCAGTTTAAAGGAGACCGTAGCAGCGAAAGATATTTGTGCAGTTGTAGGAGAGTACAAAGTGGACAGCCAGCCTCGAAGGCAATCCGATATTAAGATTTTCAATGACTACCAACACCGATACCCTGGTCAAAGCTGTGACACCGAGCACTCGCACCAGTAAATGACAACTAGCAACTGAGGTAGACCTTCCCAATCCACTATCGTTCGGCACATGAACCAGTTTGCTTTTTTCTCCAGGTGCAATCGAATTGTTCCCCATAAGCTATCGCCTCATTAGGCAGAACTTCTTGCCTCTCTCTTTCGTAGAGAACTTTCAAATCCACTGGGTGGTATATTTTAGCCCCTTGAAGAACGCATAAATGTAAATCCGCTGCACTTTAGTTGAATCCAAATACTGTAATTAATACCAACAGACACGTTTTTGTTTTATTACGTGTCCATAATTGGGATTTTTATACAGGAGCGTTGTCCTAAAATTATTGCCTTTTTTCTAATAAGTCTTGTAAATTTCGAAATATATTCATGAAAGTTTAAACAACTTTAGATTGACTTTTAGAGTAATGATACACCATTTTGTTTTCAGATTGGTCAACGTATAGGATGGATATTCGCTTAAAACCAAAAGTTGAGTTTTGGGATACGGAAGAGTGTAAGGTATCGGTGATCCGTGTGGGGCCGAAAAGGGCTTATGGAAATGCGAAAATCAACAGCAGCAATTGAGAAGGCGTGTGAAGGTTTCAAGCCGAGGGGACCCTCAGTGATACATACCGATGGTACAGAATTCCTTCAAATGCCGTTATCGACGAGAACCAGCGGCAAGCCTATGAATGATCCTGAGTGATCTACCTAGGTCCATTTGGGAGATATGTGTTACACTGCATTGTGCTCATAGCGTTGTGGAAACAATGTTTCATAACCTGGAACAATGAAGTAAGTGCTTCATTTCAGTGGGAAAAAATGTCGATTAGCTACATGGCTTTTAGCAGAAAGTTTATGTAAATTGGTTTTCATGTCAGTTAACTCAGTATCATCGGAACCAAAGGGTTGGAGGAGTGAGCATTGATCAGTTGTGGATGCTTAGGGTGAATCAGGATGCACTTTCTTCCAATATGGCTATTGGATATGAGACCTGGCGTTTCTTATTGGTATAGAGACAGAAGCCCAGAGTACGGGATGGCGGAACAACACCGCCATTCTATATGGCGGTCTAAGCTCAGTGATGTGGGATTTCAGATGCACCATTCTTTTTGATAAGAAGAAGCTCTTTAAATCCTTTTATTTTTTGTGGTGTAGTAAGCAAAAAAACTGGCCAAGCTTTGGCGCTCCACTGAGAGGCTTTCTCAAGGCAATCGTAGACCTAAAAAATGCAGGGAATTAGAACACGTAAGAAACATGGAGTAGACGAATTAAATGATTTCATGCACAAGATAAACAGCCGAAACAATACAATAAAGTTGTCCATGGAACTTGAAGTAGATGGGACGTTGAATTATCTTGATGTCGCGCTCAAAAGGAATTGAACAACTAGCTCCGATTTTGACGTTTATTATAAACCCACCGCAGTACCGAACCTTGTCTCTTCTCATTCGCACTGCCCAACAGAGTACAAACGTTCTGCATTTAGAGCATGGTTCTATAGAGCTTATAGCATATGCGAACCCAACCTAAATAATAAGGAAATTAATAATATCTATACCTCAGACCACTGCGCCACCGGGGCGGCCTCCATTTTTCGCCCACTAAAACATTTCCGAATGCCTTCAATAAGTTGCCTACAAAGTCTGGTCGTGATATCCCAATTCATCGCTACACCCACGAACTGGAATATATATTCTATAAACATCCGGAATTTTTATACTAAATTTCGTTAAAATATGTTGACTGACAAAGGAGTTATTTGCAAAGAGACATTTCTTTTAAGAGCAACCTGCGTACTTTGAAGATCTAGAAACAGAACTTCATTTAATCTACCCTTCTACTCTCGCATGTTCGATTTTCTTACACATTTTCAGGAACGCATTATCTACGACAATAGGAGACTGCTTAATATTTTATACCTTTAATCAACAAACTTCGCGAAAGATTAAATTAAATAATTTATTAAATTCCAATACTCCTTAAATAAAATAAATTAATATAAATTTGGGATCTGTTTACATGTTCTTCGCGTTCAGCATTCCTTAAACGAAGTTCCCACATGCATTTGCTATTTCAATCATTCTACCGCTGACAGGTATTCCTTTACAGATAATTTAAAAATCATTTAATAAAGTGGCAACCAATTGTATATTCTTCCACTGCTGAACTCACTCAGTTTTGCGTTCGAATTTACACAAACGTTATTATTAATTTAAGTGAGTATTACCGAATCGCGTTCCAAATGACTATCAACAATGCCACTTCACTTGAGAATTCTCTGAATGAAAATATTAATCATCGTAAATATTTGAAATTATAAACCCACACCATTAGTGGTAAAGTGACAAATGGGCAATAATATCAAAATCAGGATCTGTTTCCGATGTATGTGTCGCCTACACAAAAGTTAATGAATGGAATAATTTGAATATATACGGCCGTCTATTATGTATAAATGTTACACATCATGCAGTGCCTGCTTAATTAGATTTTGATGTACTGAGTCATTTGGTGTGTTTGCACAAGGTACTGTTTGAAATCTCGCTTTCGAAGATGACATGCGAATTGAAAGCAGCAACGAGTTTTCATGAAGTTCTTCAAGAAAACGGTATTGATGAAACAGGGCAATTCCCAGTTCTGTCAACAACATATCTCAATCCGTATGATACGTAATAGGCAACATGCTTACAATTAATTTTATACTGGCAGAATGATTATGAAACTTTCTTCCTTCTTGTAAAACGGTCCTTAAATTTGCTGATGTAAAATCCTGATTGAATACATATTTCCTTCCCTACGCGATACAAAATCTCTGCGGGAAGCTCAAGATAAACTTACAGTCGCCATGAAGGTGTCCAAATACTCTTTGTAATGCCCATGTATTTGCCATCCGTTAATTTGCAAATTGAGAATCATTTCATCATATCGATCTTAGCTCACTGTTTGTACCTTACTTGCAAGCTCCCATTATCGCGCAAGAACCACATTGGACCACTAAAATCTAAGTCATTAAATCTTGAAAGTCGCTTTACTGCGAAAGTTACAGTAGCTTAAAGTAGACATGTGACATTTCTTTTATTTCTTGAAGTGGAGACTCTATTCTTGAGCACATTTGTTTTTTGATTGGAATTTTAACGACCACCGTTAGCAACTCAATGGGGAATAAGCAGTCGCCCGTCCCTAATTTAGGGCCACTGGTTCCAGGGAAGGGAGAGAGTTAGCGCCGTAAGACAATCACAACATCCATGCCTCATCGGGATTCGAACCCAGGACCATTGCGGATGAATGATCAGAAGCCATCGCTTAGACCACTACGCTACCTAGGCGGGTAAGCATATTTCCTTCCGCTAAAGAAGAACTATTGGTCTCGTTGGTGCCAATGTGATCCGTTGTTCTCGGGACTACATAATGAGTTATAGGAGCTAGCTATGTGAGCTCGATTCACACTAAAGGAGGGCAGTACAGCTGGAAAAATAAGTCACAGATTTCTAGCAGAAGCACTAACAAAGAACCCAGCATGAGAAGTTAAGGAATGAACTTGGACTGATGTGCGACTCCAGTTCACCGAGTGGGAGACTATTGGAAAAATAAGTCATATAAAGGTTGCGCAGGAGTTGGACACATTGCTTTCACGTGGAGAAAGCAAAAGTTGTTTACTATTTCAGACTTCTGGAAATTAAGTGCTGACATGGTACCACGTGATCAGTTTTCGGGTACCACCTCTGAGAGTGAGGAACTCGAGCTAGTCCAACATGCTGCTGCCGCATTGTGAGGTACTCGCGAGCTGTGTTTCTGCTTCTCTGATTCTCAATGATTATTTTTTTATTTTTTTTGAGTACCTTTGAAAATCTCATAACTTGTATCTTTAAAAAAGGGAAATTAAGCCTGAAATTGAATTGCACGAGACCAAATAAAGCTATAAAGTCCGCATGAAATGTGATATTGCACCAGTGCCCAAACTCTTTATTGTTTACTAAACGATGTAAAAAATTTGCCTAGCACCCTTTTGTCTTAGCAATCTTATTTCGCCGGGATGTATTTAAACTTTTGTGTTAAAATTTTGAGTTTGTATTTTTTAAATATTACAGGAATTTTTGCTGGTTCAATTAATAGTTAAGCCTTCAATCTATTCATTCTTACGTATTCCGAAATGTTTTGCTCCAGTGTTGAAATGACGTTCCTTGCCAACAAACTAATAAAACCATAAGGTCTGCCTTTGAAATCGCCATTTTTTCTAATTCATTCATTCTCGATGTATAAATAGGGCGATATTTCTTCTTTGTTTTTAAAGTTATTATAATTTGGGTAAACTTCCAAGGAAGTTGACAGAGCCTTGGTGCATCATGTATTCCCTTCCTTGAAAGATTCAAATTTTGGAAGAGTATAGTTATTCTTTTTAGAAATACTTTCGCCAGTAGTATTACCGTGAAATGAACTCACATCTTTAAGATCTTCCATAATTTCTATTTTTGTGGCGCAAACATGCGTACGCAAAATTGGACAACGTCTTCTGTTCTGCAGTTCCCGTCTACCTTAACGGAATGGGAAAAGTACTTTTCATATAACGTTCTTTGAGTATCATTTATGTGTTCCGCAAAATCAGAAATTCGACGCTGCATTTCCACTCTTCATAAGCTTTTGCTTTTGAAATGGGATTTCTTCTCTGAGCACAGTAATTACTTTGTCAGCCTTTTTTACGCTTTCCAACCATAGGTTGAAGAAGCATATATGCTTCAGCTTTGTCCGTCCGTCTGTCTGTCAGTCGACAAGATAACTCGCGTAAAAATGGTTCGATTTCGAAGAAATTTTAGTATGTGGCAGAAGACCACCTAGGGACGAACTCTATTGAAAATGGACGAAATGGGGTCAAAGATCACGACATAGAAGCGGGATCCATTCCATTGCCCTTATGCGCCATAACGTACGTAAATATAGTTCGATGTCGATGAAATTTTAGCATATTGTAGGGGACCACTTGGGGATGAACCTTATTGAAAATGGGTGAAGTGGGGTCAAAGATCACGGCATAGGAGCGGGATCCATTCCATTGACCTTATACGTCATAACTTGCGTAAATATGGTTCGATGTCGATGCAATTTTAGTATATTGCAGGGGACCACCTGGGAATGAGCCCCATTGAAAATGGGTGAAGTGGGGTTAAAGGTCAGAACATAGGAGCGAAATGCATTCCATTGCCTTAAGCGTCATAAGTGCGTAAAAATGGTTCGATTTCGATGAAATTTTATTATGTGGTAAGGGACCACCTGGGGACAATCTTATGATGTCACAATCTCGCGCTTGAGATGTTGGAGCGCGGTCACGCCGTCTGTCTCATTACGTCACGCATTGTGTGTGGATCCTATTAAAGTTTTATGACGTCACACTCTTGCGAGCAGGTGGTCGCGATTCCCATCTGCCTCATTACGTCACGCGCTGTGTGCGTATGTCGGTCCGCATGATAACTCGCGTAAAAATCGTTCGATTTTGATGAAAGTTTAGTATGTAGAAGGAGACTACTTGGGGACAAACTCTATTGAAAATGGGCGAAATGGGGTCAAAGGTCAGGACATAGGAGCGGAATCACTTACATCGCCATTATGCGTCATAACGTACGTAAAATTCTTTGATTTGGATGAAGTGTTAGTATGTTGTAGGGCCCTGCCTGGGGACGAATCCTGTTGGAAATGGGCGAAATGGGGTCAAAGGTTAGGACACAGGAGCGGAATCTATTCCATTGCCCTTATGCATCATAACTTACGTAAAAATGCTTCCATTGCGACAAAACTTTATTATGTTATTTCGGGGGTATACCGAACCGGTTCTGTTGAATATCTTCGAAATGGGATCAAAGGTCAGGGCACAGGACCGAGATTTATTCCACAGCCATTATCCTCATAACTTGAGTAATGATTTCTGGTATGTTGGAAATCGTATTATAATCAATGCACTGCATGATTTTACTAACTTGTTATTCTGGTGCAAACACTTTTCCACAATTTCTTTAAATAAAATGAATGAAAGTATTATTATATATTTCTACCTAATGACGTGTTAATTCAACTTTTGCCTTCACAACAGCAGCCAGACGTTTTGGTAAGTACTCAATGAGGTGTTGAAAACACCCGCCCATGGAGTAATGATCCCTTGTAGTAGAGCATCCGCAGTTTTCAGTAGGGGTTGGCGGGTTTGAACAGATCTTTCCAATTCGTCCCACAAATTCTCAATGGGGGTGAGGACCAGCAATCGAAGGGGGCCATTCAAGCTTGGTAAACTCACTAGAATGCTCCTAAAAATATTTGGTCAACACTCGGGAAGTATGAGGTGTGGCTTTGTCCTGTTGGAACCTGGAGTCATGGTGCCGAAAGCGAATCGTTAAGAGAGGGAGTAGATGATAGGGGAAGACATTCACAGATCTTGTGTTTCGACGGGTACGAGGTGCCCCAATAATGCCTAGGTTATAACACCACAAACCCCCAGTTCGTTCCGAAAATAATGCCCGATTTGGAGGGTAGGAACGAAAGAGACATACCTCATAGTACACACCCTTCAATCCTCTGCCAACGAGTGACATGTGCTTCAATGCCAGTTCCGAAGAAATCTGTCTCCTCGATGCAAAAATGTCCCGGAATACAATTTTGGCCTCCTTTCGCTTTCTGAAGGTCCTGTTCTTGAGGTAATTGCTAAAATGCATGAACAGGTGGAAATCGGTAGGTGCGAAATCAGGCGAGTAAGCTGATTGTGGGACGGTTTCGAACCTCAGTTAGTGTAGTTTCTGTTTCGTTATTTTTAACACGTGTGGCCTGGCGTTATCATGGAGGAGACTAAAACCCTTTTTCTTCACCAAAAATCGTTGTTTGGAACACATCTTCTGGTGCATTGGGGGAATTTCTGCACAGTATGTGACTGAGGTAGTGATTTCTCCAATATTCAAGAACGTATAGTGTGTAGCACCTTGAACAGTCCACCACACTGTCAACAAAACCTTCTTTGGCATGAACCTAGATTTAAGATGTTGTTTCGGTGGTTCACCATGGTTCAACCACTCTCCAGATCGCTTAGGTTTGTCGTAGCACCCGCCTTTTATCACAGGTTACAATGGATCAAGTGGGGGCTCCTTTTCTTTGCGAAGCAGAAAGTTACTTCATATCTCAAACCGTTGTTGTTTCTGATGATCCGTCAGTTCGTGTGGGAACCACGAATCGAGCTTCTTGATCTGAACAATTTGGTGGAGATGTTTAGAAATGGTTGACACCGACACATTGTACTTTTGGCGAGTTCTCTGACTGTGACGCTAGGATTTGCTCCACATTCGTCGTTATCAATGACAGAATGTCGGCCCTCTTCATCTTGTAGGCTCGTGTCACCGGAACGAAACTTTTCAAACCACCGACTAACAGTACGATTAGATGTTGCCTCCTAGCCCCATGCCTCGACAACATTACGAATAGTACTCCTCGATCACCAACGATCAGTACGTTCAGATGTTGCTTCCCCACCCCATGCCTCAACCACATTACGAACAGAACTACTCGACCACCGACGAACAGTGAATTCAGTTGTTGCTTCCTCACCCCATGCCTCACCCACATTATGAACAGAACTTCTCGACCACCGACGAAGAATACGTTCAGATGTTGCCTCCTCTCCCCATGCTTCGACCACATTATGAACAGCGCTCCTCGACCACCGACGAACCGTACGTTCAGATGTTTCCTCCTCGCCCCATGCCTCGACCACATTACGAACAGTACTCCTCGACCACCAACGAACAGTACGTTCAGATGCTGCCTCCTCGCCCCATGCATCGACCACATTACGAACAGTACGTTCAGATGTTGCCCTCTCGTCTCATGCCTCCACCACATTACGAACAGTACTCCTCGACCACCGACGAACAGTACGTTCAGATGTTCTCTCCTCTTCCCATGCCTCGACCACATTACGAATAGTACTCCTCGACCACCGACGAACAGTACATTGAGATGTTGCTTCCTATCCCCATGCCTCAACCACATTACGAACAGTACTCCTCGACCACCGGCGAACAGTACGTTCAGCTGTTGCTTCCTCGCCCCATGCCTCGACTACATTACGAACAGTACTCCTCGACCACCGACGAACAGTACGTTCCAATGTCGCTTTTTCACCCCATGCCTCAACCACATTACGGTAGGTTTGTGCCTCATTATTAACCAATTTGAACTCATGAAACAGAATCAGCCACAAGCTCAACCGATTATGGCGTGTGTGTGGCGTCTGAGTCGTCGTTTAAATTGTATGAACGACGCTGCGAGCTGGTTGGTGTGCAATCATCGTGGGCGAGCTGAATGTGGCACCTCAGAAAATCGACCACTATTTTCCGAACGACCTGACATACACCGCCTCCACCCGCCTGTCTGACCCATCTTCTGCTCCACGGCAGAACGTTGTTGACAGCAACTCCTTTTTTACAACTTTGAAGCGACGGCAGACATCACGACTTATGCGTCCATTGTGAAATAGGGCAAGCAACTCAGAGAAACGGTAAGTTTGTTATCGATGGCTGGTAAACATGCTAAGTGTACGATGTCTGAGGAAAACGTTGAGCGGATTCGAAAGCCATTTCAGAAAAGCCTGAGGAAATCTATCCGAGATGCTAGTGTGCAGCTACACATCCCACCAACAGTAATGCATAGGGTACTCCATAAAAGGTTGAGTTTACGTGTGTACAAGATTCAACTGCATCAACTCGTTAAGCCGAAAGAGAGGACGGCACGGATTAAAAAAACTGCAGAGACAATGCTGGCCAAATTGATGCCGACGACACATTCTAGACCTGGGAATGTTTTACAGACGAATCAACATTCCACGTGTCTGGAAAAGTAAACAGATATAACTGCCGCATTATGGGTCGGAAAATCTGTACGTTGTTTATGGACACGAACGGGATTTTCCAAAATGCAATCTGTGGTGTGGGATCATTAAGGAAAAAGAAATAATCGGTTACTTTATTTTTGCGGAGGCAGCGGTAGCTGGAATATCATACCTGGACTTGTTACAGGAATATGCTGTTCCCTATACACCCGAAGGAACAACATTCCAACAAAATAGGGCCCCCTCCCTCACCTTTCCATTGATGTCCATTCTTGGATATCCACTTCATTACAGAATGGATTGGAAGAGGATCAACTTTCATTACATGGCCCTCCAGATCACCAAAACTAACTCCACCTGACTTTTTCGTGTGGGGATTTGTTAAGGACCAGGTGTACGCTATACAGGTGCGTAATTTGGAAAACATACACGACAGAATTTGTGCTTCAATCTAAACGTGACACCAACAATGTTTTTAAACGCGTGGGCGGAGGTAGAATACCAGTTGGGCATTTTCCACGCCGCCAGCGGTGCTCATGTTAAAGTTTATTAGACAAGTAAAAAATAAAAATACTCAGTTTGTGTATCTGGAACAAAACGTGTTGATAATAAATTGTTTTAAGTTCAGAATTTATTATACTCCGTTTTATTATACGTCTAAGCCGAATAGTCTGTAATTGCTTAAGAACATAGAGAACATTTCTTGCTAAATATTTTGGACGAAGAGCTCCAACATTCTTTCGATAAAAGCTGAATTTTCTAAGAGAGAAGATGACAGAATCGCGGTTATTTGAAGTCATAGATTGTAATAAATAGAGAACGAATTTCTAGGTGCTAAAAGACCCTAGATGGCAAAAACATTATTCTGGTGGAATATAAGCTGTAACCTTTAGTGTTATTATACTTCGTACTACGTCGGGTATATTATTATTTTTATGTTCGAGTGTACTAGTACTTTCAGATATCCATATTCATCACGATTTTCTATTTTTAACCTTTTTTTTTATTTCAGTTGCAGTAGGGAGAGTTACAGCAATTGTAAATACAGTATGTAGCATACATACTGTGTGTGCGTAATATAAAAAATTTCCAGTTTGATCGCGTAAATTTTTCGATGCAGCTGAGCCCAAAACTTTGCCATGTCCTCGGTCTCTTGACGTTTGTAAATTACCATCCTAAGGGCCTCAACTTAAATTTTTTATTTGCCGCTAAAGCCGTTTTCGACAGCATGGTTATTCAACTTCGTGCAAAATCTCCATTGTCTTTGGTCAAAATCTCTATAAGTCTTTACATGATCATGAAGCTATGACTCCAATGCAAGAAAGATGTTTTTTTATTGAATGTTTAACGACACCGTGAGCAACTCGATGGACTATAAGCAGTCTCCCGTCCCTAATTTAGGGCCACTGGTCACCGGCAAGGGAAAGATCCAGTGCCGTAATGCAAACACAACATTCATGCCTCACCGGGATTCAAACCCACACCCTTCTAGTGCGAATGGTCATGATCCAGCTCTTAGACAACTGCTCCACAGGGACGGCTGCAAGAAAGGGAATACAAAAGAGAATGTATCAAGGCAAGAGTCTAATATCGTTAAACCCCCAATCAAAAAATGGACTTAATATGGTATTGTCAAGCAACGGCAGGGGCCTACTGCAGGTGGCAACTGAGGTGCCCAATGATAGCTCAGGAGGAGTGCGTGTTTTCCACGGAGTGAGTCATAGAGCAGTTGCATATAGGATAAAGTAGGGAGAGCAGAAAACGAGGGGAGAACAGATTGGAAAATGGAATTCGCAGCAAATAAGGAGGAAAATTTGGTAAAGGAATTCGCGTGGTTTGAATTTCTAATTGACAATACCACAATTTAATGGATAAATGAGATAAGCGCATAAGTAGGAACAGTACAAGCAGGGTTCTACTCTATCAGTACACAAATCCAATTAATTATGGGAAATAATCTAAAGCTTATCGTCCACGTTCGTTGTGGGTTCGTGTTTCTGTTGAGGCATGGTTAGTGACTCAGTTCTGCCTACTGATTTTGGTCCCTTCTGCCTTTCCCTTTATAAATTAGAAGACGTGGATTAATCAAAATGTCAACTGATGATGAAAGTCTCCCCTTTTACCCCCTCCCCCAAAAAACAGACAGTACAAATTCTGAGTGTAATAGCTGATGTTTGGTTTCCGGTAGCACTTTGGAGTTCCTTCATTGCTTTCATGAATTTTGTTCTCCGTCGAGAGCTGTATCTGACCGAGATGTAATTTTTTAAATCTAGTTTTTAGGCAGCGTGGTTACTGCCACAAATAAATCCGAAACAGAAATATGCACTTACGCATTCTAGTGGCGCAACTGTGCGCTTTAAGATATTAGATATTTATATTTACAGCATTACATACCACGAACTCTTTCAGACGAGACAGAATTTTTCAAATACGATTTTTAAAAGCTGAGATATAGGGGAAAATGAAATATAAATATTACCTTATAGCGGGAAAACTGTGAATTATTTCAGAAAGAAACTGTATGCAAAATAAAGTTTGCTGCAAACGGTATCCATTGAATGAGCGATACCGGATATTTAGAAGCAATGCTGTGGAATGAAATATATTTTGAATTCGATAGCATCTCCATTTGCTATCTTAGCATCGAATATATGCATCGAAAAAAACACCAACATGGAAGCATCATCTTTCTCACAATTCATGGGGTTAAATGCAAAAAGATCTTTTTACATCTGACTTATAGGTGCAGATGTATGGCGTATATAGGCGGACGAACAGTCTAGCATAATGATATCATGAACACGCCCCGTTTAGAGTTATGCATCTTTCCCAGCAGTAGTAAAGCAATTAATAATAAGGAACTATACACCAAAAATAGTATAACTATATCAGGGATCCGAATTTCTTGGCGTATAATAGTAATCAAACTTCTCATATTGTATTTCGGTCTGGGGCTCAACTACCAATTACAACTTACCTAAACTTCAGAGATTGCAAAACAGATTTTTGAAACTGGTGCGATTCAGGCTTTCAGGTTCCTGCTTTTCAAATCCTAATTTTCGGTCTGGGGCTCAACTACCAATTACAACTTAACTAAACTTCAGAGATTGCAAAACAGATTTTTGAGACTGGTGCAATTCAGACATTCAGGTTCATGCTTTTCAAATCCTAATTTTCGGTCTGGGGCTCAACTACCAATTACAACTTAACTAAACTTCAAAGATTGCAAAACAGATTTTTGAGACTGGTGCAATTCAGACTTTCGAGTTCCTGCTTTTCAAATCCTAATTTTCTCCCCAGATTTCAGTCTAATGATGTTCAGTTATTAAATATTGATCAGTTATACCGTTTTAACGTGCTAAACTCATGTTTAAAAGGGTAAAGAATGACGTATTCTCTTCTTTAGTTTCCTTAACTGTCACTAACTATTCTTACTCAACTAGACATAAAGCCTCACTGATCCCTTGTTTCCCTTCACGTGAACGTTCTAAACCTTTAATTAATTATGTTGTGCCGTAGATTTGGAATTCTCTCTCACCACAGTTGTTAGCTATTAATAATTACAATTTTTTTAAAAGAAAACTTAAACAACATTTACTATCCTGAAATGAGTTTCGTGATATCCTTATTATTATCATTTTCACCTCCTAAACGGGATGTACGATGTCTCTGGCTTTCTTTGTTCTTGGATATTTTTCTATGTATTCAATCGTCAGGATGAGAGGACTTCTCAGGCCTCGTGGAGGCCTTTTCCCTCTTATTTACTGGTTGTTACTGTATTAGTTTGCTTTACATTAGAATGCCAACTGCATGTTGCAACAACCTTAAAAGGAAATAATTGAAATGAAATAAATGAAAATAAATAAATGAAATGAAAGTTTCAACGCTTTCGCACATCAACCGGATGGCTTTTTCAAGGAAGGTAGACAGGTAACTACAAACTGAATAATAGAACACTTCAACAATTTGAACGCGGTGTCTTGTGTGTGTGTAAATCTGGTCATTCATTAGGAGAAATAAAGTCATGCGTGGAATCAATTCTTCTGTATCAGACCTGTTACACAATTACCTAGCATTCCAAAATAAGAAGCTCTTGCTCTTCTTGCTTATTCTGCTTTAGCTTTCTGTTTTCAATAAGCAGCATACCTTTCAATAATTCATGGGGTTCTAACTGTATGTTAAAGCTAAATTTCCTTTAATAAATTTCATATGATCAGAAAATGCACTAGAGGAAAATACGTAAGTTCCTCTCAGCTGCATGGTTCAAGTGGCTTTCGTAATATGAAGTACTGTTTGAATTGTTTTAAGCAATAATTTATTATAGCTTTGTCTAGCTTTATGTGAAAGACAATGATGAATGTCACAGACCGTTCCTTTTAGGTCAGACTAATCCAGATTAATTGAGAAACTGCGTTCCAGACAAAACCTCAGACTTAGTCGAGTAGCTGTGTAATCACCTGGAAACTGCTCGGGATAAGAATACTGTTTTTTAAACTACAAACTCCTAAGATTGGCATTTAAGTTCTCCCATAAAAAAAATTAATGGGGTGCACAAACTATGCGTCGAAAAGGAGATCTATGTGACCATACAGAAGACAGTAATTGGAAAAATGTTTGGGAACTCGGTTCACGAGAAAAAGGAAGACATCTGGAAAAATCCATTAAAGAAAGTTTGTTAATTCTACATAAAATTGAGCGAAATCAATAATTTTTAGATCGATGTTTTCCTTAACAAACAAATAGAAAGAATTAACGATCATGGATTTCCAGACCATTTTAGACGAAACAAAAGCAGTGCAGGGTTCACAAACTTTCTGAAACTAATGCCTTGGCATTTTATTCTGTAAATATTTCTATTATAAACAAAAAAGGAAATTAAAAAGTTCCAATAACAGCAGGATTTATTAACATTTCTCATAAATAGACAATATGATAAATTTCCCTTTCCGATCCCTATCTAAGTCCAAAGAAGTATTTAATTTTTGGTGAATATTCCCAGAGAGATTTATCGATACACATCATTTTCATTTCTTTATAAGTTTGAAGAGTGGTGCTCATTTTATTTATATAGTAGCTGTCATCTTGGTCTCTGCTTAGAGAGATTGCCTGCCTTCTTACCCTCTTCCCTTCCTCCGAAAAAACAACAACTGCTGATTAGACCGGCCATTTAATCGTTTTCGTAAATCTGGAAATGTACTCTCTCGTCCTCATGAATGCTTAAATTGAAATGTAGATAAATATTTCCAGTCAAGCTTTTGTAATGCGATTTTTAAATTTACGCAACTGGATATCCGAATCCACTGCATTTCTATTAAAATTATAAGGTGATGCCAGAAAATTATAAACACAAGTCATATTTTTGTTTGAAAATGAAATCATCTGGAGTAAAATTGTTAAACCCCATTTTAGCAATGAATTCCTTTTCATTTCTTGGAAAATAAACTTACGTAATTGGTCAAATAGACACTAAGAGCTTCTATTCAGTATTCTGTGTTACGTATTGTATGTTTTAACCCTTAAACGACCATAACGCCAAAAACGCCCGTACATACAAACGGCCATAGCCGCCTGAAACGCTTGTCTGGAGTGAATCAGATTTCCTACCCTTACCTGTTCTTCAAATTTTCTCGACCTATGAGGTATCAGCAGGGGTCACCCTCAGTCACTATTGTTGTTACTAAACAAAGGAGAGAACCATCAGAGAGTTTCGGGCGTTGTGGTATTTAGAGTGATAAGAGATTTTTGGGTCATGGTCGTTAAAGGGTTAATCCTTCCACGTTTATTGACGACATTTTTAATTAATATGCCTTAATTGACTGCTAGTCATATCATGGGATATGACTAGCAGTCAGTTAAGTCTTAATATCAGGTATCAGTACAGGGAACACGCAACTTGAATGCTCTGTACTGATTAGGAATTTTGGTCACGCTAGTACTTATTCTGTCTACAAATACCTCCTACACTGGTCACGAAAGGTTAGGGATATTGAATGAAGTGAGGGATGCATGTATCAGACTGAAATAACACTCACTGAAATAACATCAGAATGGCTACCTAACACAAACGATAAGGAGAGCCTTTACAAAAGCAATTTATTTTGCAATTTATGCACATAACAAAAAGGAATATAGATGAAATAGTAAATTCGGAGAACGACAAATGGTGAATTCGAACCATTATATAGACAGAATGGTAAATTCGAACCATTATATAAACAAAATGGTAAATTCGGACGATTATATAGAGAAATGGTAAATTCGGGCTATTATAGACAAAATGGTAAATTCGGACCAATATATAGACCAAAATGGTAAATGTGGACCATTATATAGACAAAATGGTAAATGTGGACCATTATATAGACAAAATGGTATATTTGGACCATTATATAGACAAAATGGTAAATTCGGAGAATGTCCATACCCCAGTTTTGATGTCCCCGGCACTTAGCGAGGCGTAATGTCTATGACGAGCAGTCAACAGTGCCATAGAAGTAGGGCATCGGCTCCCGTATGCAGCGTGCGCCTTACCGTTCGCTCGTTGACGCTGTTTGGGCGTCCGACATTAAACGAACCTGAGAGAACAAAGAAGATAAAGTAAAAGATAAATGGCCAGGTGGAAAGACAAACAAACCAAACGTTGCAATTGGAAGAAGAAGGGAAAGCTAGAAAGAAACGCTAACGAGACGGTGCAACTGGAATAATATTCTATATGTCTGTGTATACCGGCCACACTGAGCAAAAATTTCTAAACTAGGTCCACTGGTTCCACGAAAAGGACTGAGCCAGGGTCTCATACCGCTAGGACACAGGGGCAAAAAGATGAACAAGAGAAAGATTCATTACTGATGACCAAATTCAAACCTTGTACGATAAACGACTGGTCTGTTGTATATAAATTTAATTTCGCAAGATTAATCTTTATTCTGACAACGTCAAGCAAGTCTTTGGCACATTAATGATAACGCAATAAGATCTGGAGTGGAAGCAACTAAGAAAAAATCCGTGCGAAGAAATTGAAGCGCTAAGTCTGCAAGGGTGCGTGCGAAGCAATTTGACACACTTCTTCAATATATTAGGGTTATTCAAGCATTTCCGCCATTTTAAAGAGAAAGGAGACAGGAACAATCAGGAAACCAGTACACATTTATTCAACGAAATATTGGCTGTTAGCATTAATGACCATTTGCCATTTTTCAGGCATCAAATGAATGCCCCTGTGATAGAAGGATTCGGGATTTGAACTGAAGAACGCTGGGACGAAAATTTCTGCCTCCGGAACTGTGGTGAAGTGCTGTTGTGCAAGGGCATGTTGCATACAGCGAAACAGATGAAAGTCTTAAGGTACAATGTCAGGAGAGTAATCCAGGTGCGATATAACCTCCCAGTGTAACTCTTCAAGGGTTGAAGTCGTGGGGGCACAGACATGTGGTCTGGCATTATCGTGTAGCAAGGCGGCGTCCTTTACCTGTCCGTGGGCGTTTTGGCTCGATTGCGGCGTCCAGTTTCATCAACTAATCGCTACATCGTTGCGCAGCGATTGTTTCGCCCGGTTTCAGGAGATCGAAGTGCAGCACTCCATTCATATCCCACAACACACACACAACAGCAGCTTTTCCCCGTAGATATCCTTTTTTGCAGTGGATGTTGATGGCTGGCATGGGTCGACCCAAGATCGCTTGCGTGCGGGATTGTCGAAATAGACCCATTTTTCGTCCCCGGTGACAACCTTCCACAACATATTCATCCCTTGAAACCTCTTCAGCAACGAGATGCAGATTCCCAATCGTTGACCAATATTACGCTCCATTGAAATATGAGGAACCCATTTACCAATCTTCTGAATTTTTCCCAAGGCCTTTAGACGCAGTACCACCGTCATTTGAGCCATTTTCAAAAATTTCACCAGTTGCGTGGTCGATTGTGTGGAATCCTTTTGCAGCAGCTATTCCAACTCCTGGTCTGCGTGTTCCTGCGGTATACCTGCACGTGGCTTATCTTCCAAGCTTAGGTCACCTTTCTTAAACCTGGCGAACTATTCTTGACAAGTCCGCTCACTCATAACCGTTTCGCCATACTCCTGACATATTGAACCGCGTGCTTCACTCGCACTTTTCCCTAAATAAACATGAATAACAAAAAGTTCCGCAAATGAACTTTATCGACCGCCATGCTTGATTTTATGTCCGAAATGACATCACTGGTTGCCGGCCGGTTAGACCCCTTCAGCTCCCGCTAGCGGGGGCGGCGGGAACTTTTGCATACCCCTAATATTACTTTTCGAAAACTTTTTCAACAATATCTAGGTGAGTGTGCAAAGTTCTTCCTGTTGTCTTAGTAGTGAAGGAAGATAGATATTTTTAATAAATAGCATCTTTATCCTTTTACATAATTTCCATTATTATCTATGATCTCTTGCCATCTTTCTGATACTAATAAAATTTACCTTCTGCAGAACTCCGTTTTAGAGTCAAACACTCATGTAATGCTGTTTTGACAACTTCAGATTCATAGAAGATTTTTTCAGCGAAGTTGTTCTGATGAGATCGGAAAATGTGGCAGTCCGGCTGGGAAATACGGCAGGTTAGGTAACATTTCCAGTAATTTTCACTGAGTGCCTAAAGCTGCATGGGGTCTTGCGTTATCATGTTGCAAGATGACGGTTCTGCAATTAGGTTGTGGGGTATGAATGGATTGTGTTGTTGGATATGAATGGAGTGCTACACTTCGAACTGTTGAAACCAGGTGAAACAATCGCTGCGCAATGATGTAGCGATTATTTGATGAAACTGAACGCCGCAATCGAGCAAAAACGCTTACGGACAGGTAAAGGACGCCGCCCTGTTACACGATAATGCCAGACCATATGTCGGTGCCACCACGAAATCAACCCTGGAAGAGTTACACTGGGAGGTTTTACCGCACCCGGATTACTCCCCAGACATTGCACCTTCAGACTTTCACCTGTTTAGCTCTATGCAACATGCCCTAGCCCAACAGCAAGACGCTTAGATTTCAATTTTTCTTTCAGGCTTTCTGACTGTTGTCAGTGTAAGAGCTTCCAGTGGATTATTCCCTTGATATCCCATCATACACTTAACAAGATCTTTTTGGGATGCAGCCCTCCTCTTGATGTCGATGGAGCAAGCTGTTCAACTCGACATGCAGCCCTTTGACGCTTTACATTACTGAAAATGACCCACTTTTTATCACCCGCACCTAAACGTCCCAAGAAAGGCTCATTTGTGTGACGCGCAAACAAAGGTACACAGGTAAACATCATCTCCGACCAATTTCTTGCGGAGAGATCATGTGGTACTTCCTGATCGAACTTATTGATAAACCCATGCGCATGCATCCTTCTTTCTAGTGTTGTTATGTGTACAGCAAACCTTTCTGATAATTCTTCAACATTAAGATATTAAAATGTTTAAGATTTAGAAATTATGTCGGTACACGATCTTGAAAAGACAACACAGCGATCAACTGACGTTGGTCACAGATTAAAAAGGGTTTTTAGTAAAACCCATATGCACAAGTTAAAATATATTTTCAAGATCTTTCGAACAATCATATTGCCCATTATCAAGATGATCAGTTAAAAGAATGAAAACGAGGCGGACGAAGTCTTATGTACTTGCCAGAGTGTTGTGGTCATGTGCATTAGCGATTCCGCAGACTCATGAAGTTAGACATGAGTCTGCAACTGTCTACAACTGTTTTATCATTCGTCTAACTTCATGAGTCTGCGCAATTGCTAATGCACATGACCACAACACTCTGGTTCGTATATAAGACTTCATCCGCCCCGTTTTCTTTCTTTTAATTGATTTTCTTGATGATGGGCACTATCATTGTTCGAAAGATCTTGAAAATATATTTTAACTTGTGCACACGGATTTCAACTAAAAATCTTTTTTAATCTATCACCAACGTCAGTTGATCGCTGTGTTGTCTTTTTAAGATCGTGTACTAACAGAATTTCTGAATCTTAACTATTTTTTATGTATGCACGAATAATTACTGCCTAGTGTTCAGATATTATTCATTTGATATGATTTACTTGAGATCCTCTTCAGAAGCCTTTGATGGATGCCCAGAACGTAGTTGATCTCTGTAGCGTCTGTCTCCTTCACGGAATTTTTCAGAACCAACGGCAACATTTGCTGCCTTCTACAGCCTTTTCGTCATACATCTCACAAATATTGCGGCAGGCTTCAGTTGCATTGTTGCCTTTGTCGAACTCATAAAGCGAGGAGTGACTAATGAGATCCGCAATGCACTTTTGCCTTTGTCAAACTCGTAAAGCAAAGAGTGACTAATGAGATCCGCAATGCACTTTTGCCTTTGTCAAACTCATAAAGCAAAGAGTAGGTAATGAGATCATTAATGCACTTTTGCCTTTGTCAAACTCATAAAGCAAAGAGTGACTAATGAGATATGCAATGCACTTTTGCCTTTGTCGAACTCATAAAGCAAAGAGTGACTAATGAGATCATTAATGCACTTTTGCCTTTGTCAAACTCATAAAGCAAAGAGTGACTAATGAGATCCGCAATGCACTTTTGCATTTGTCAAACTCATAAAGCAAAGAGTGACTAATGAGATCCGCAATGCACTTTTGCATTTGTCAAACTCATAAAGCAAAGAGTGACTAATGAGATCCGCAATGCACTTTTGCCTTTGTCAAACTCATAAAGCAAAGAGTGACTAATGAGATCCGCAATGAACTTTTGCCTTTGTCAAACGCATAAAGCAAATAGTAAGTAATGAGATCCCATCAATGCACCTTTGCCTTTGTCGAACTCATAAAGCAAAGAGTGACTAATGAGATCATCAATGCACTTTGGCCTTTGTCGAACTCATAAATCAAAGAGTGACTAATGAGATCCGCAATGCACTTTTGCATTTGTCAAACTCATAAAGGAAAGAGTAGGTAATGAGATCATTAATGCACTTCTGCCTTTGTCGAACTCATAAAGCAAAGAGTGACTAATGAGATACGTAATGCACTTTTGTCTTTGTCGAACTCATAAAGCAAAGAGTGACTAATGAGATCGTTAATGCACTTTTGCCTTTGTTAAACTCATAAAGCAAAGAGTGACTAATGATATCCGCAATGCACTTTTGCATTTGTCAAACTCATAAAGCAAAGAGTGACTAATGAGATCCGCAATGCACTTTTGCCTTTGTCAAACTCATAAAGCAAAGAGTGACTAATGAGATCCGCAATGAACTTTTGCCTTTGTCAAACTCATAAAGCAAAGAGTGACTAATGAGATCCGCAATGCCCTTTTGCCTTTGTCAAACGCATAAAGCAAAGAGTAAGTAATGAGATCCCCTCAATGGACGTTTGCCTTTGTCGAACTCATAAAGCAAAGAGTGACTAATGAGATCATCAATGCACTTTGGCCTTTGTCGAACTCATAAATCAAAGAGTGACTAATGAGATCCGCAATGCACTTTGCCTTTGTTAAACTCATAAAGCAAAGAGTGACTAATGAGATCCGCAATGCACTTTTGCCTTTGTCAAACTCATAAAGCAAAGAGTAAGTAATGAGATCCCTCCAATGCACTTTTGCCTTTGTCGAACTCATGAAGCAAAGAGTGACTAATGAGATCATCAATGCACTTTTGCCTTTGTCGAACTCATAAAGCAAAGAGTGACTAATGAGATCCGCAATGCCCTTTTGCCTTTGTCAAACTCATAAAGCAAAGAGTAAGTAATGAGATCCCCTCAATGCACTTATGCCTTTGTCGAAATCATAAAGCAAAGAGTGACTAATGAGATCCTCAATGCACTTTTGCCAACATGCGCGCCACCTGTTATTGAACTCTTTACTTAAATATTTTACTTAGAATTTGAATCTTGAAAAATGGATATAACTTTTGCACACGCCTAATAGGAATTACAAAATAGTTATGACATTGTGAAAGAAGAGCACGAGCAAGAGAAAAGAAGTCACAGAGTTCCGTATTATGAATTTTAAGATATGTTGTAGCAATGCATTATTTGGTTTCCCATTGAGGAAAGAACCCCTTTAAATTTAGTAAAAAAATGGATCTCAAAAATGCGATCTGCTTTTAGTGTCGATTGCTGTGTTGGATCTAGAAGTTCATCTTAGGGGAATAGTTGCACGGGCTAAAAAAAAGAAGACACACACACACACTATAAACTTGCAGCGCAGCTCCTTCCTGGCATTTCAAAATTTTTAAAAATTCCCATTAAAATTGTTCTATATTTTTATATCACAAACTTCTGACGAGAAATGAAAAATCAGCATTGTTTTCATAGCATGTAATTGCCCGCTTTTTGAGCAAACAGACTTGAAGTTTTCTAATTTTCACGTCTGTATAAAATCATTCAAAATAAAGTGTGATCCCTTCTATTGGGATGAGTTAATTTAATTTTCTAGGGTGTAATTTTTTTACTAATTTTTGTTTACGCCCTAATCGACATACGTACTTCTTTGTCACCCATACTACGAGCATTTCATAGCAACTTCGAATTCCACCCCACACGGTGACTTTTCCTATTCCCAATTACTTGTTCTGTCAAGCAATATAAGAAAACAGAACAAAGTTCACACATTTCTTTTAATGATCACTTAAAATCCCATTTAACTTCCGCTCTCACCTTCTCATGTTTCTGAACCTCTAGTTAGTATTTTTTTTTTTTTTTGTCGTTTTATCGTTTTTTTTTTTCTGGGCTTTTTTTCTGCTGAATCTAGAGCGGAACATTTTATCTCCAAATTTTAGCCTGTTCGAAAACGTTTACGAAAACCTGTGGACTTATTACTATAATTTTACAAAAAAAAAAAAATCCATTAATTATTTAGGTATTGGCTATTTAAAAAGAAAAGATCTGTTTGGGGGATTGTACCAGCTCCCCTTCCCCTCCTCCCCCGCGCCGCTAGCTCCGCTACTGGTACGACGCTCCAGCATTTTTGCTTACGAATGCGGATGCACGGAGCTATTCATAACAACCTCAGGTTTCTTTTTTTTTTTTTTCAAAAATAATTTTTTTATTCTTAAGCGTCCATTGCGCATTTAAACTTTAAACTTCGCTCTAAATCCTATTTATTTCGAGTGCAAACATTCGACTTCTTTGAAAACGGACAGTGACGGAAGGATTAAAAGTGAACTGAAGTCTTTTGAAAATAGGAGCGTCGTTGCAAATATTTATAGTAAACATCTTTTACTACTAACAGCTGCCTTTTGTTCCCGTGACGTTTATTTACCATTTATATTGCATTGGAAAGTTGATTTGTGCGAAATCTGTTATGGCCTTATCAGATCAGCTCGCCTTGTTGCTATGACGACGTCTTTCTTATCTCCGTTTTCTACCTCTACGTGTTGCTTTTCTTTGAAATTTCTTTAATCTGGAAATTTGTTTTTCTGATCGACGTTAAAATGAGATTAACTTCCGTTAAAACGAAACACGAAAAAATTTTCCTTGAGATAGAGCTCGGTCAAAATTAAAGAGAGACTCAGACACTGTGCTTTTCTTAGAAACTTCCGCTCAGAAATTAAGATAAAACATGGCTTAGGCAATTGCATTGCGGAGAATAATTGAATGAATGAGATCTCAGCATACTATATTTTGATATCAGTTTATTAGGCACATATTTACCTTCATCACATAAATGGTTTACTTCCGGCCTCACGTCAGTGCGGTTTGCTTTAAAAATCAGGAAGACGAGCTTTACAAGCACGAGTTAGCGGTCGATTGAAAGTCGGATAGGCAAAATTAGTGATCTGAGCGACTCTGAACTTTGCATGAGAGTTGAAGCGCCTCTCAAATGCTCATTCTCCTGGGCTTTACATGAAGAGCACAGCGAGGATTCATACCAGAAGTTACGAAGCGCATAAATCTTAAAGCAATGGACGATCAGAGGAGTCAAAAGAGACTAGGGAGAATGTTACAAGCGAACGGGCGAACCATAACGCGGAAATCGCTTCAGAACTTGTGACGTATCTACCTCAGATATGACGCGCATGTCGAAACGGTAAAGTTGCAGGGACGAACTTAGTCGGTGTAGCTTAGTTGAGAAAACCTTCTGCTCCGGAGCAGAAGGATGCGGTTTCGATTACTGCCACAGGCAAATAAGTTTTACGATTTCATTGGCGCCCGAACGTATTAAAATGAATTTACTGGCTGTTGCGTTCTTCGAAAAATGTGTGAAGTTAATTCTACACATCATCTGGAATTAATGATAATTTCTTCTTCTGTAGTGACTTCCTTCAAGCGTGATTTACCAGATGACCCGGAAACCATAGATTTTGTCCCAGACCTTTCGCAAGAAGGAATATACAGGGTTACAAGGAAAGACCGTGATAAGGCCAATATCTCACGAACTATGGCAGTTAGCAATTTACTTCTTGTGCAGTTGTCTAGGAAACCCCGTATGGCGCACACATTAACACCACAAATGATCCCCTCTTCCCCTTTTTGGGTGGATTGAGGGGGCTATCGGGGCCCCCCTTTGCAGATAAGGCAAAAAAGTCAATTACGAACTTATTCATCTAGGCAAAAATAGTACATAAATGTTTTTGTCCCATAACAAAAGATGGAAAGGGACCGGGAATGTGTGGCCCAAGGAAATTGCAACATCCGGAAGTAAGGGCAGATTTTTTAGAAAAGAACTTAGTACTTATAACTTATCTAAAATGGTAAGTTCTAAGATGGAAGGGGTCTCTCCAAATGCGAAAAAAGCGGAAAGCTACCCGAGTCGCTGTGTCCGAAGCATATTTCTATGGATTTCAAATGTGCGTTCTACTGCGTCGTCAGAATACAAAACTGATATGCGTGGTCGGTATGCCGACACTTCGTGAACCAGTGAAGGTAAGTCGAATGCTTTGTCACGTACACAAGTCAATTAGATGTGCATACAGTTTTCCTTTTGGATGAGTGTTTCGCCACTTTATGCTATTTCTCCTTGTCTCAGTGTATTTTTTACTGTATTGGACATCAAAGTCTGATATTGAATATGTCACGGAAGTGCGTTTTATTTCAGAACAAGAACTGTTGATAAGTTTTGTAGGAACAAATTTGCTTTGTGCTTTCATTTACTTAGAACTTACCAATTTAAGTAAGTTCTAAGTAATAAGCTCTTGTCTAAATACTCTGTCGTTGCTTCCGGATGCTGTGATTCCCTTAGGGCACACATTCCGGTCCACTTCCATCTTTTGTTATGGGACAAAAACATTTATATACTATTTGTCCCTCGCTGAACAAATTTGTAATTGACCGTTTCGCCCTATCTGCAAAGGGGGGCGCGATAGCCCCTCAACCCCCCAAAAGGGGGCTAGCCGATCCTTCGTGCTGTTGCTGTGTGCGCCATATGGGATTTCCTAATGGTGCGGAATGTGTTTAGCTGGACTTCACTGGGAACCATGATACGTCTACAAACGTCTGTGACCGACCAACGCTATGTGCGCATCCCTTCTGACGAGGTACACCTGTTCATGTCCTGCATTCATGCTGATGGGTTGGGCCTGCTCCAACAGGACAATGAAAATCCACACAAATGTCGGGGCGCCACATTATGGTTAGAGGAGCATTCATCTGAGTTTGGTATGATGCCATTCCCACCCAAGTCCCCAGATCTGAACGTGATAGAACACATTTGGGATGCCATGCAACGTTCTGTGGAACACAGGAATCCGAGACCTCGGAATACACCCGAGTTGTCGAACGGTCTGCAGGAAGTATGGTGTGCATTACCTACAGCATATTTCCAGAAGCTAGTGGAGTCCATGCCCCGTCGTATTTCTGCAGTCCTTTGCCCCCGTGGGGGACCTATCAAGTATTAGACTGGTGTACCAGTTTTTCTGGCGCTTCAGTGTATATATCATTTACAACACCGAACTTTTTCCAGTCCATTAATTGAAACTAAAGAACTGTTGATAAGTTTTGTAGGAACAAATTTGCTTTGTGCTTTCATTTACTTAGAACTTACCAATTTAAGTAAGTTCTAAGTAATAAAGCTCTTGTCTAAATACTCTGTCGTTGCTTCCGGATGCTGTGATTCCCTTAGGGCACACATTCCGGTCCACTTCCATCTTTTGTTATGGGACAAAAACATTTATATACTATTTGTCCCTCGCTGAACAAATTTGTAATTGACCGTTTCGCCCTATCTGCAAAGGGGGCGCGATAGCCCCTCAACCCCCCAAAAGGGGGCTAGCCGATCCTTCGTGCTGTTGCTGTGTGCGCCATATGGGATTTCCTAATGGTGCGGAATGTGTTTAGCTGGACTTCACTGGGAACCATGATACGTCTACAAACGTCTGTGACCGACCAACGCTATGTGCGCATCCCTTCTGACGAGGTACACCTGTTCATGTCCTGCATTCATGCTGATGGGTTGGGCCTGTTCCAACAGGACAATGAAAATCCACACAAATGTCGGGGCGCCACATTATGGTTAGAGGAGCATTCATCTGAGTTTGGTATGATGCCATTCCCACCCAAGTCCCCAGATCTGAACGTGATAGAACACATTTGGGATGCCATGCAACGTTCTGTGGAACACAGGAATCCGAGACCTCGGAATACACCCGAGTTGTCGAACGGTCTGCAGGAAGTATGGTGTGCATTACCTACAGCATATTTCCAGAAGCTAGTGGAGTCCATGCCCCGTCGTATTTCTGCAGTCCTTTGCCCCCGTGGGGGACCTATCAAGTATTAGACTGGTGTACCAGTTTTTCTGGCGCTTCAGTGTATATATCATTTACAACACCGAACTTTTTCCAGTCCATTAATTGAAACTACAGAGGCTGAGTCGAAAGTTTTGCAATATTTGCATAAACGCATGTGCTGCTGTGGGTGTGTCACGTGTTTAAACTAGTTCAAGTCGAAAGGGATATAAAGTAATAGTCGTTGCTGCGAACAGCATTGCATGTCATCGTTCTGTCTGTGGTTGGAACGCCTAAATTTAAGATGAACAGCCACACCTGGCTAATTAGGGAACTTTTGATTTACGAGTTTGAACTCGGCTATAACGCTGCTCAAGCAACACGAAACATTTGTCATGAGAAAGAGGAAGGTTCCCTGGACCACAGCCCTGCAACCAGATGGTTCAAAAACGTTTGCTCGGGTGACAGAAACCTCTACAATCAGCCAAAATCAGGTAGGCCGCAAATCGTGCATTCGGAAGCCGTGCGCCAGGCCGCATAGTCAAATCCGACAACAAGCGCTCCAGGATTGTCAGTCAAGCTGGACATACCACAGATCACCATGTTTCGTCACTTTCAGGACCTCGGCAAGATCTACTGGAGCTGCCGCATTGTCCCCTCACGAACTGACGCCAACTGAAGCAAACCGCCGAGTGGAAGTGTGCACGAAACTCCTAGAAAACCAATGCGATGTACGTTTCATAAAGATAATTGTTAATTGCTGTGAAAAGTGGGTCTATCTCCGTAATCCTAGTAGTTGAACCCGGGCCAGCTCCCTGAACCTATTGCCAAACGTTGGTGCTTCGAGCATAAGGTGATGCTCTTCGTCAAATGGAATTTCAAGGGGATGATACACTACGAATTTGTTCCAGAAGGTCGAACCATCAACTCCAAACTCTACTCTGAACAGCTGGAGCGGATGTATGCCGTTGTGGAGGAAAGGTACCCAGCACGGGTGAGCGAAAAGCGCCCTTTTCCTATAGCAGGACACCGCTCGGCCTCATACAGAGCGAACGACCCTGGCCCAACTCCAGGAACCTGAGGGCATCGAACTGACGCCACACCCAATATGTAGTCTGAACCTTGCCCCGCCGGATTATTACTTGTTGCGGTCCATGACCCACTTCCTTCGCGGGCGGCACTTCAACAACCAGGAGAAGGTGGCAGCTGGGCTGAAGTACTTCTTCGCCTCGAAGGCAAGAACTGGTACTGCCACGTAATCCAAGAACTGGTAACGCCGCCGTAGTAATAGGAAACATTGAGACGACACTGTTGAACAATATACACCGAAGAGCCGTTACATTATGACCACCTACCTAATAAGCTGCAGAACCCCATTAGCCTGCAAAACAGCGGCCACTGGGCGAGGCATCGATTCATTGAGGTCGCGAAAGGTATCCTGGGGTATTAGGCACCATAGTGTCAATAGCAGGTCCTCCAGTTTACGTACATTTCGGGATGGTGGTGATTTAGCGCGAACTCGCTTTTCCAAGTCGAACCAAAAATGTTCGGTTGGGTTCACGTCAGGTGAATTTGGAGGCTAGGGCATTAACAGAAAGTCACCATCATGTTCCACGAACCACTCCTTGACGATTCTGGCAGTGTGGTATGGAGCATTATCCTGTTGATAATGGACATCACCAGCAGGTAACACAGTTGCCATGAATGGGTGAACTTGGTCCGCAACGATGTTCACATACCAGAGACCTGTCACGGCGTATGCTGTTGGGATAATGGGGACTAGAGTGCCCCAAGAAAACATCGCCCTCAGCATAACTCCGTCCCGTGTCCACACAAGAGTGCATCCAGGTGCCATAACTTCGTTTGGGAATCTGCGTATCTGTGCTCGGCTGTCTACGTGGTTTATCAGGAATCTTGATTCGTCAGACCAGGCCACTTTCTTCCAATCATCTACTGTCCAATCTCGATTATCTTAGGCCCATTTCATGCGTTGTTTGCGATGACGTGTAGTGAGCATAGGGACCCAATTTGGTCTTTGGCTAAGTAGGCCCATGCGCAAAAGGGTGCGATGAACTGTGTGCTGTGACACATTGAACGGATCACCACGGTTGTAGATGCTGGTGATTTATCGCACTGTGGCTCTGCTGTCGCTGTGAACAATGTGCGACAATCTATGCTCCTCTATGGCATCAATTAGCTGCAGGTACGACACATCGGCTGGACAACGATCTCGTAGTTTGGCCACCACTTTTAATATGTACTCAAGTGCAGCGGCACGTGATTCTCTTATTTTTCCTATCTCGCGGTGTGGAAATAACATCCACAATCTGACTCCGAACACTTTACTGAACGAAAGCCGGGTCATCCTAGGGTTTATAACGAAGTAATTTTATCCGTCATTTCTGTCCACGCCAGGATTCGAACCCGGATCCCCTCATTCCGGAATAAGTCACTCTACCAATTGAGCTACGCGGACGTTTTATTCTGATTCCTATCTGCCTTTGTGTCGTGTGCGTCCTTCTGGCAGGTACGTCACATCTCCTGGTACGTTACAGGTTGTATATATATATCGCTCTGTGAACTTAACGTGCGCCACCGTTCGGTCTCCATGCGCGCTCATTTCTCTACGCTGGGCGTGGTCATAATGTAATGGCTCACCGGTGTAAATTAAATTTAGCCTTTGCCAATTACGCGAGAAATGCTATTCAGGCTGTAGAGAAACGTACGAAGTAAGACTGGGTCGTCACCAGCCGTGATGTCACACATGCGTTGAATTGGGGCAAACATCATGTTTTTTTTTTTTGGGATAAGATTGTTACCGGAAGTAGTTATCTTTTTTTTTTTTTTGGAGGGGGAGAGACCTAACGATCACGTTGCGCAACTCATTGGTTTCAAACCGATTCATTTTTATCAGGGTTTGGTTCAGGAAGCGAACTAATTAGAACGTCCTGATACAAGTTAAATACACTAAAATAGGCAAAATTATAAAACCTATGTACAGTTATAAACAGCTCAGTGCAATGATCTACAAAGAAGCATCGTAGTAAAGGGAGCATTCATATATTTTGCACGAGAACATAAGAGACTGACCGAACAGTGCGTCTCAGAGTAAAGGTACAAATTCAGTGCTGACAGATAACACTGCAGATGTATAATAATTGAGCACTGTGCGAAAAGAAACTACTGAGGACAAAGAATACAAAAAAATGTAATAATCTGAGACAGACGGAATTGGAATACCTCAGTACTGGAGGATTTTGTATCATGCATATTAAAGACAAGAACTATTTACACATGTACACCATTGTACAATTAAGGAAAACATTTTTAATAAGAAATCAGCGTGGTATTGTAGTTTGAGTTAGATGACAATCCGACCAGTATATCTAGATATAAGTGAAATACAGTAAAAATGTAACATGATTCTAAATTTTGTACAATTTATGTACAGCACGGTGCAATGGTCAAAATAAGCAAAATATTGATGAGGGCACTCATAGTGATAAACTGATGCAAGAGATGGACATGACATTTCATTGTAACTGGTGCAGTAATGCGATAGAAAACAACAGAACGTATTTACAAGATATGTACTACTTTGTGCAATTCCCAACTGAAATGAAGATAGCAATAGTGTCAAAACATGGGACTGACGTGACTTGATCGTCTAAACAAATGAGCACATTACATAGACGTGTAAAAACGTAAGACAAACGGAACTAAAATATCTCGAGTTTGGGAGATCGCAATCAATAATAGTGAAGACGATAACTATTTACACAAGTACAGCATTGTGCAGTTTAGAAATACATTCGGTATAAGAAAGCAACTTTGCATTAAAGTATGATTTAGGAAACAATCCGACAAGTATTACTTAATACAAGTAAAATGCAGTAAAGAAGTAACGATATTCTAAACATTGTACAGTTTATATACAGCACAGTGCAATGGCCAAATTAAACATAAGAATGAAGAGGGCGCACATATCGATGAACAAATGAAAGTGACGGACAAACAGGCCATCTCAAAAGAAAGATGCAATATGGTGATAACAAACAACAGAACGTAATTATAATAAATGTACAACATTGTGCAAATCACAATGAGAACAAAGAAAGCATTTATGTGAAAACATGAGACAGATGGGATTTGTTCGTCTCAACATATGAAAGATTCACGTGGATGAAAGTGACTACAATAATGAAAGTCAAAAACGGTATTGCAAGAATTACATAAGACTCAAATTGAGGAGAAACAACACGAAAGTTCTAGTGCAATGGTGATCATATAGATTTAAACAAAGCTCATCAAAAGCAAGTATAGTCGAAGTCATGGTCGGCCAACCGTCAGTTGCGGCGACTTCGGTGAGCCAGCGAAACAGCAGGCAGCCGGAGACCACGTGGAGAGAAATTGACTCTCGCAGTGCTGAGTAACAGCTACTTGGTTCTCGAAGCGGAGACGAGAAAGAAGGCAGTCTCGAAAGTGACACAGTAGCATCTCAGAAGTTTGAGGCACTGTATAAGGAGAGGTAATATCTCGGCAGAGTTGGTGAAACACGTAGATAACGTGCTTTACTAAAATAAAAATATAGGAACAAACTAATGGTAGCTTGACTGCAGGAGAAACTTGAAGAAAGAGTGTCTTGTAGGCGTCGAAAGTAAGATCAGCTGTAACTGAGCGTTGAGCGATGGAAAATGCTAAATGCACGAGCGGCACTAGGATGACACAATGGAGGTATACATGAGAGACATCAGCTTCCTGAGCACAGAAGGGGCAAAGAGGTTAATCAAGAAGTGTCATGCGGTGGAGGATGGAGGTGACGGGAAGACGGCGGTGAAAAAAAAGCCAATGAGTGTCAAGGGGCTATAAACAGTCTCCCGTCTTCTAATTTGGGGCCACTGGGTGACTGCTCCCAGGTAAGGGAGAGGGAGCCATTGCCCTAAGACAAACATCGGATTCATGACTCACCGGGATTCGAACCTGGACCCACCTCAGAAAAATGGTCAGAAGCCCACGCTTTGACTACTGGTACACGCGGGCGGCCCGGAAATAATGGATATCGCAGCTTAGTAGCATTCCTTAGCTTTTTTTTTTTTTTTGGTTGGATGTTTAACAACCACCGTGAGTAACTCGATGAGCTATAAGCAGTCCCTCCCGTCTCTACTTTAGGTAACTGGTTCCAGGGAAGGTAGAGAGCTAGTGCCGTAAGACAAACACATCATTCTTGTCTCACAGGGACTCAAACCCGAACCCCATCTCGGAAGAACGGTTGGAAGCCTGCGTTACCAGGGCAACCAACGTTCTTTGACGCCATGCGTAAATGAGCTGTTGCCAGATATGTGATATATGCCACTCACACTAATGAAGAGATTCTGCAGTGCGACTGTTCCGTAATATTCAATGACGTAATTCATAATTATCCTCTGCCACATAACTGAAACATGAAATTTCCATGTGCATGTATATTTTCAGTTTCACGTAAATGTGGGTATTTCTACCAACCTGCTGAAAAAAAAATGTTTTAGAGTAAAGGCATTAGGCGCCATTTCGAGTACAGCGATGAAAAATATTTTTTTCAGATCTTGCTTATGGAAAAGAAGAAATCCATTTCCCACGCAGAAAGCATCGTGTACAAAAAGCCGTTCTATAAAAACTGAGACTATTTTTTTTGGCAACGGTGCTAATTAAAAAAGTAACGTGGTAGACGACTAACTGAATTAAGGAAGTATATATGGCAACAGTTATTAGCCGTGGCAGACGATTCTGGTGTTGTTATTGCGCAGTTCATTAAGGTACATCTGCATTTGGCCATACATCTATGGATGTGAGTGATTCAGAGTTAAAAAGTGAAATGCGTTTTGCGATAAAATTTTGCTATCGTTTGGGTAAAACTGCTCCAGAAACAGTTGATGTAATAAAAAAAACTTACAAAGAAAAACGTTTGGGTGAGTGAACAATTTTTAAAAGGCACCGTAATTTAAAAAAAAAAAAAGGGCGTTTGTCGGCAGAACTCTCTCCTATTGCTGATCAACCTAAAAGTGTTGTTACGGAGTTTATTATTAATACCGTTTGGGCAATCCAGCAAGAAGATCGACGAATGACGTGTGAAGACATAGCGGCGTGAACTAATATTTCACAAACGTCGGCATTCCTCATTCTACGCGACAAATTACTGCTGCATCGTGTGTGTTCCAGATGGGTACCTCATCACCTGACGAGAAACAAACTATTAGGCAGAGTTCAGGTGTGTCATGAGTGGAAACAAATGACTGCAAAGGATTGAAACTTTCTAAAAACATTAATAACTGCCGACGAAACTTGGGTCCACTATTTCGACCCCCTCACGCAGCTTGCAACGAGTGTCTGAAAACACACAGGCTCGCCTCCTCTGAAAAAAGGCCGCCAAAGCAAATGAGCTGGGAAGGTAATGGCGATCATTTTCTTTGATCATAAAGTTGTAGTCTACCAGAATGCCGTTCCTCCACAAATTACCGTCAATACTGAGTATTACATTTCAGTCTTGAATCGTCTGAGGTATTGATTAAGCGACCGAAACTGATTAGCAAGTGGATCCTACACCATGATCAAGCTCGACCGCACCTAGCTGCTTGTATTCAATAGTTTCTTATAGTATTGAAATCATGCCTCAGCCTGCCTACAGTCCTGATCTCGCCCCGTGCGATTTCTGGTTGTTTCCAACGATGAAAGCGAAATTCCGTGGTGCAACATTTAACACAGATGCTGATGTTCTTCAAGCTGTACAGGGATCTCTAAAGCAGCTTCCACAAAATGCCTTCGCCAAATGTTTGAAAAGTGTACTGAACGATGAGAACGTTGCATTTCATCCGAAGTAATATTCTTTGGGAAATAATAACATATATTTTGCTGTATCTATATTTCGTCATTTTGTGTGATTTTACTCTCCGTTTTTATGGAACGGCAGTTGTATTTGTTATTACCGGTTTAAGCCTTTTTGTCATAAAAAAAGGAAGCATGATAATCCAAGATAAAATTTGATCACACTTCTTGTTCTCAGTTAAAAAATTTTTGTCGGAAACAATTCGGCTCAATTATCATTTACCTTAAACGCTGAAAGAGTAGGGCGAATTTTCTTACTATGTATCTTTGCGAAAGTGGTGATAAAAGATACCCTCTAAATTTGAGAAAACAAATGCCCATCACAGACGTTTTCCAGATGGAAATCTACTTTTCTGTTCTGCGTTACTAAAATTTACCTCACCTAACCGCTACGGACGTGCTTTCACGATATTACTGACACGGAAAGATATTTTCTCTTCCAGAAAGAAATCGCGTTTTCTTGAAGAAGAACTCGAAATGATGAAACACCTGATGATGGGTGTACTCTGTGATTGCAACGAGTGGGTCTGATTCGAGAGTACGATTTTTCGAAGCACAAAGAGATTCTAATAATCTCAGCTTTGATCTTTGTATTCTAAGTCTTCGTATTTTTATTTCTTCATTTACTTTTATATAACGGCGACGTGGAGAATGAGAACGGCTTTGCGTTTCCTTCAATCGCACTCTCTTCCCCAGACTCATGGGACACATTGGTCACCCATCACCGGAAGTTTCGTCATTTCCGTTCTTCTGCAAGCAGACGCGACTTTCTTTCAGTCGCGAAAACAACTTCCCGTGTGAGTAACGTGGCGACTTGCCGATCCCTGTGGTGGCGAGTGAATACATTTCAGGACCAGACAAGAGAAAATCATGTTTCTACCTGGAAATGTTTAACCGTAATTTGTGTCCTCAGATTCAAAGAATCTTTCGACACCAGGTTTTTGTTGACATACACAGCGAAATACCGGTGAAAATTAATTCTACTCTTTTTTTCATGTGATCTGAAGTGCTACCACTCCACGTTTATTTATTTATTTATTTTGGTTGGAGGTTTAACGACCACCGTGAGCAACTTAATGGGCTATAAGCAGTCTCACGTCCCTAATTTAAGGGCACTGGTTCCAGGGAAAGGAGATAGCCGCTGTCATGAGACAAACACGACATCCATGCTCCACCGGGACTCGAACCCGGAACAATCCCGGAAGAATGGTCATAAGCCAGCACTTAGACTACTCCGCCACAGGGGTGGAGTGGTCCGGATTCAAATCCAGTGAGGCATGAATTTTGGGCTTCTCTTATGGCGCTGGATCCCTCCCTCCTCTGGAGCCCGTGGCCCTAACTAAGGGACGGAAGACTTCTTATAGCTCATCGAGTTGCTCACGGTGGTCATCCGGGGACCCTACTCTGAAGAATGGTCAGAAGCCAGTGCTTAGACCACTGCGCCACCGAGAGGCTCGGGTCCGGATTCGAATCCAGTCGAGTCATAGCTGTTGTGCTTGTCTTATAGCACTGGATCTCTCCCTTCCCTGGAGTCTGTGGCCATAAATTAGGGTCAGGCGACTGCTTATAGCTCATGGAGTTGCACACGGTGGTCGTCACCGGACACTACTCGGACGAATGGTCAGAACCCAGCGCTAAGACCACTGTGCGTCTTTGTACGGCTCTCCACTTTGTGTGAGCCATCATCGAGAAAGTGGTAAAGGGGCCGACGTATCTGATATAAATGGTACCCAAAATTTCGTGCGATCCCGAAATAAAAAGGATCGCATAGTGGCCGGATTTTTTAAAGCTACCGCAAAAAATTGCCTTTCTCCCTCTCGTCTCAGCAGTACCGATGATAAACATGTCAAAGGTGAGAAGCGCTCCATTCTAATCCTTTATTCTCTGCTCCGTAACTCAAGGCATGATCAGAAAAAGGTATTCCCCCTGACACGAACATCATTTCATAGGATAGCAACAAATGACTATACATCCTTCTCCTTTCCTATGTTTGTTGCCATTGTTGTAGCCTTTTCAGCAGGTAAATGTTAGAAAGGATTGGAATGAATCATCGCTCAAAATTACTTATTTCTATAAAAAAAAACTAAGGGGAAAGCGACGCTTTCAGATGCGCAGGTTCACTCGTTCCAGTTGCGATTGGCGCACTCCTTAGACAGCGAATACATTCGTTCGAGCTGAATGTAGCCTATTTTGCCAACTCCAGTTAATTTAACAAACAATTAATAATGACGAACCATACACCAACTACGCAGAAAATAGTATACCTATACTAGTTATCTGAATTTATTGACGTAGCATAAAAATCATTTTTCCAAGTTTCCGCACGTCAAGCATATCATTTCAAGGAAGGTAGACAAAAACTACAACCTGGACATTCTAGACAATATGAAATTTAAAACGTCGTCGAATTGGCCAATGATGCAGGATACTCAATGAATCAGTTACATAACTTTATCCAAAAACCCGAAGTCAAACGTTGTAATTATCCTATGTCGCAGCTTCGCTATCTGGGCTCAATTCCATACATACCAAATCTGCCTTACAAACTCAAAAACGCCAGCAAGAATTTTTTTTTTTGATTGAAGGTTTAACGACCACCATGAGCAACTCAATGGGCTGTAAGCAGTCTCCCGTCCCTAAATTAGGATTACTGGTTCGAGGGAAGGGAGAGAGCCAGTGTCCTAAGACAAACACAACATCCACGCTTCACCGGGATTCGAACCCAGACCCCTTTCGTACGAATTATCAGAGACCATCGCTTAGACCACTGCGCCACCGAGGCGGCCCGCAAGAAGATTAACTGTGGTGTTGGCATAAGGTCTTCCTCTTTATGTGGGTACTATGCTAAAGAGAAGTACTGATAAACCTCCTCTTTCCAGCGAGGCAGGTATTTATGCGACCCCTCTACAATATCCGGACGGCTCCAGACAATACTACGTTGGAATGACCAAGCGTTCATTTATAATCAGAGTCAACGAGCATAAAAGGGACACACAATATGGTAAAGTAACCACGGTTCTATCCAGAGAAGTCAAATTCAAGTCCTCTACTCCAATATGGGATTGTATAAAGAATTCAGCTACCTACTCTACCCCTAAATATACAGCCGTTTGAGAAACTTTGGAGATCATTACCAACAGTGATACTTGCAATGATAGCATCTCTCTGAAGTGGCCACGAATTTGAAGCCAGTTCCTCAAGCAAAGCCTTCTTCCTGCCATGATGAACGAACACAATCAACGTGATGTGTCGTGCCTTTAAATAAATATTACGTCGTACGTCTTATTATTCAAATTGCAGTTTTTTTTTTGTTTTTTTTTTTGGTTGGAGGTTTAACGACCACCGTGAGCAACTCAATGAGCTATTAGCAGTCGCCCGTCCCTAATTTAGGGTCACTGGTTCCATCAAGGGAAGGGAGAGAGCCAGTGCCGTAAGACAAACACAGCATCCATGCCTGATCGGGATTCGAACCCGGACCCCTTACGGATGAATGATCAGAGGCCAGCACCTTAGACCACTGCGCCACCGGGGCGGCAAAATTGCAGTTTGTCTACCTTCCTTGAAAAAAAAGCCATCTGGTTGATGTGCGAACGCCTGGAGAAGTGATTTTTTTTACTACGCCAATAAATTCGGATTACTAGTAACTGGTACCCAGTTAATTTTTTTAGCCGATGAAAGGGTTAACAAGTAATACTATATTATATCAGGTAGAACATTAAAAATGAAAATATGAAATCAAGAGCTAAATAGAATTTTTTTTCCGATTTCTTTCGTTTTAAATAAGACTACAGAACTTGTGGTTTTAAGTTAGAATGAAAATACAAAGGTTTACCACAATAAAAGGTTTATTATACATCGAATATAGTTTCGCAGAGCGTTTCGCTCGGCTTAGTCCTGATGATGATAATGCCGAGGTAGTGCTCGTCCTGATGATGCCGAGGGACATTTGTCCTGATGATGCCAAGCCTAACACTTTGCGAAACTATACTCGATGTATAACAAACCTTTTATTTTAGTAAATGTTGGTATTTTTATTCTCTCTTTCATTTTACTGGGAATCGGTTGTTACCAATTATGTACAGTCTCTGTACTCTCTCCGTGACAAAGGAAACAAAATAATCGGAATTCAAATCTTGCTTCTCGGAATCTGCCGGGAACATGTTTCGTAAATGTCAACGGCGTAGTAGATACACAACTGTATGTGTGTGTGTGTGTGTGTGTGTGTGTGTTTGCGTGCGTGTTCTTCAAGATGTACAATCAATTCTTGGAAAAATTTACATTACGTACAGTGATACGGAATGAGTTACAGCATTAAATATTTTAATGCGAAAACCGTTCCTTTAGTGCTGGATGTGCTCGTGTGTTTCTCGCTCGAGTTCCATAAGAAAGGCCAGGGATCAAAATCTTTTATTCAATGCATATTTTCACTGGAGAAATATTTCCGTAAGCAAAATATGTTTAAGACACTGTTTCTGCTAAGCCTGGAGAAATGGTACGACCTGATGCATGACGTGAAGAAAATAAGGAAACATAAACATATCATGCATCTGATACAAAACAAATAAAAGAGAAAAATAGAAGAAACTGCATTTTCCGCTGTCTTGTCACTAATAGGTAGGCGATCTGCGTGCTTCGTGCCAGAGAATGAGAACATGACATTTTACGTTCTCTTTAAAATGCCACTGAATATCTGTCTCCCATTGCGTGTGCTTCGATAAAATATATATTCCTTGTTTCCATATCTTCAAGAACCAGTACCAATACTTACTTAAATCTTCGGTTAATTAAAATATGTTCTGTTTAATACCTATTTGCTCTTCGCGAGAAAAAAATTGTCTGTTACAAAATTAATATGTTTCAAATTACGACACGTTTAGATCATTAATTGATCATTCCAGATGGAATGGTGTTTTGGTACATTTTCGTGGAACTCCTGGCAAATAAATCCGAGGTTCGCGAACATGTATGTTTAATATTTAATTTTTAATTCGAAAAAAGGCATCGAAATATTAAATAACTAAGTACAAAAACGACATATACAGTCATTCGATGATATAAAAATGGAACGCTGCTCAGCTGGCTGTATGGTCAGAGGAGCAAGCTTCTGTCTAATAGCTTTGGTGCATCCACCCTAGAGCCAGTATTTCCAAATTAACGAGGAGCATAACCTTAATACTCGCAGGATAATACCTGTGCATGAGAGAATCAACCCATAATTTATGATTCCTATAGTGGTTTTCCCAAACGTAAGGTACACTAATTAGTCGTTTACTTGAATAAATAAAAACATTGCTCTTTCCACGTTTTAGCAACACACAGCAACCGAAAACTTGGTATTCTGTCACCGCTGGTGATCCGAGTCCCAGATCTCTCAATATCTAGCCGACCGCGTTAGTCTTACACCACGGTAGTCAGTGCCGTTAATGCTCACCAGATGGAGACGTCTCAGTAGCTGAGCCCATCTTACGGATTTATGATATCAGAAGATGACAGAAAAACACACATAGCGCCGTGGATTGTTAGCCACCGTGGTGAAAGGCTAACGCGCTCGGCATGATATCGAGAGGTCTGGGATTCGGATCCTCAGCGATGACCGAATAACAATTTTTCGGTTGCTATGTGTTGCTAAAACGTGGAAAGAGCGATGTCTTTGTTTATTGATTGACGCCACACATTTGGAGGATTTTCAATTTAGTCGTTTATTTGATACTCCTACATGAAACTTACGCAATATTTCCGTACAACTACATTCAGTTGAGAAAATATTAAAGATAGGGGTATTGGGTTGTCGGCGTGGGCATCCCCTGGCAGAATGGAACAGGCCAAACCAATTGCAGGGGATAAATAGATGGATAGCAGGGCTTCCAACAGTGTATTGTAATAGACGAACATGGGTGAACGTGGTGATCTGAACGGTTTTTTTCGTGGCAATATTGTTGGAGCAAGACAGATTCTCATTTTATTATCCACATGGTAAGAACCCAAAGACAACCGTATCGAGGGTGTACTGCCAGTATACTATCGACGGACATAATAGCGCCCACACAGCAAGAGGTTGAAGACAACACGCCATTGATATTCGGGTTGACGTAGACTATCCAGGATCATACAGACCGACAACTTAGCAACGGCAGCGCAAATCACATCCAGGTTAAAAGCCGGAGTCCCAAGTAACGAACGAATTGTACGCCGCACGTTGCGTAGACTGGGCTATGGGAGCCGATGCTCTGCACTTATGCCACTGCTCGTCATCGTACATTCCGCCTCGTGTGGTGTCGGGAACATCAAAACTGGACCTCCGTAAAATAGCGTCACGTCGTGTGGTCAGATGATTCCCGTTTTCAGCTGTGCATAGCTGACAGGAGGATGCGAGTGTGGCGTCAACAGCATGGGGCCCGTCATGCCAAAGTGGCTCCGTTCAAGGCAGTGATGGCTCAGTGATCGCTTATGGAGCCCTCTCATGTGACACACGAGGTCCGTTTATGTGTCTGGAGAGGTCCTTAACCCTGCGCCCTCACAGCATGTGTTGGCGGATCATATACACACTTACATGGCCTGCACGTCTCCTTTGTTCCAGAAGGACAATGCGCGGTATCCCCCAGGCATGGCTCGAGGAACACTCATCTGAGTTTCGAACCATCCAGTGTCCTTCAGTGTACACGGATTTAAACCCTGTGAAAGTTCTTTGAGATGTCTGGAACGGAATATTAGCCTCATGGATTCTGGGCCTACGTCTCGTGCTGAGTTGTGGACAATGCTACAAAAGGGATGACCAGCATTTCCTCAGGAAAACCTCCTGTATCCTGTGGAGTTGATGACTAGGCGGGTACAGACTGTATTCGCGATACAGGAGGACCAACATGCTATTAGGTAGATATATCTTATGTTTTATCTATTGGGTGTCTGTATATTCCTCTGGGGGTCGATGCCTCAATGTGTACTTGCCCATTCATGGTAGAGGAAGGCCATCATGATATTAGGTAGGTATCTCTAATGGTTTGTGCAGTGTGGGTGTATGTTACTGTTCGCATAGTCACCGTGAAATTTTAAGCATTTACTGCACAGGTGTACTTCGTTCCTAAAAATGAAATATGAAAGTATTGATGGAAATTTCAAACACCTAAAAGATGATGCAATATAAAGTTCATTAATCAAAACAAGTTAGTAAAATCATGGAATGCATTGATTATATGATACGTTTTCCAACATACCGGAAATCATTACTCAAGTTGTTACTCAACATATGAGGATAGTGGATGTGGAATAAATATCGCTCTTGTGCCCAGACCTTTGACCCCATTGCGATGATATTAAACAGAACCGGTTCAGTATACCTCCGGAACAACATAAAGCTTTGTCGCAATCCAAGCATTCTTACGTAAGTTATGACACATTAGGGCGATGGCATGAATCCCGCTCCTATGTCTTCAACCTATACCCTATTTCACCCATTTTCAAAGGGTTCGTTCCCAAAATAAGGTCCTTTACTACATACTAAAATTTCATCTAAATCGAACCATTTTTACGCGAGTTATCGTGCAGACAGACAGACAGACGGACTACTTCAACCTAAGGTTGAAAAGCGTAAATTACCACCGCTAGAGAAATATTCCAATGAGATATGAGATTCTGTATATCATCGTGTAAAAATGTGGTGCTTCGGAATGTGGCAAACTCACGGAATGTGTGTCAAACGATTTACCCTGCAGAAACGTGTCCATGTGCTTGAAGATGTGGTAGTCCGTAGACGATAAGTCAGGTGAATACGACGGAGGACGTACTTTTTGCAGCTCCTGGATCGCCTGGCGTACAAGCAGGTGTCACGCATTATCATCAAGAAGAACGAAGCAATGGATAATGAATAATACCGGATATTTGGTGGACATTTATCCATACACAAAGTCAAATTCACGACAATACCTGTCCGCAACGATTGTTTAACCCGCTTGTAAGGAGGATGAGAGATTACACCCCTTGAGCACCATCAATCATTAACCATCGTCTTCCTGGGTTCGAGTGCCCTCCTGGGAATGTGTTTCAGAGCTTAAGGGCGATTGTGTTGAGAATGAATGATGTATGGAATGCCAGCGATGTCCATACATCATTCAGTTCTCATCACCCGTGCCCTAAACTGCCGTATGTTTGGTTAGAGATAATTTGAGAAGTGCAGCTTAAAATCGTCATGTTTTCTGCTTCTCCTCCAACTCATATACACCAACATCAGTTCGTTCCGCCGACTCACGACGCCGCTATTACAATGTGCTGTATTACTTCTCCGCCTACCACAGAATGATGATAAGTATGGTATACCACAGAAAGAGGATGGTCGCCACCCCTGTGGCTCAGTGGTCTAAGCGCTGACTTATTACCATCGTCCCAGATTGGTCCGGATTCGAATCCCGGTGAGGCATGGATGTTGTGTTTGTCTTACGGCACTAGCTCTGTACCTTCCCTGGGACCAGTGGCCCTAAATTAAAGACGGACGACTGCTTATAGCTCTTAGAGTTGCTCACCGTTATCGTTAAACCTTCAGTGCCCTTCTAACCCAGTACGTGACATAACGTAAATGACGTACCGCATGTGTCAAATCGAAAACGAAGCAGCGATAAGCCTGCCAACATAGTTCATTTGAGAGAAGAGCTGCTCTGGTGTAGGAAGATGTAGTTTCGAATGCCACAAACGGCAAAAAGTTAAAGTGTTATATTGGCGACCGAACGAAAGTGAATCTCTGGCCATTAGGTTTGAAAACCATGCGTTTTGAGTTTACCACACAACGCGCTAAGTGAAACAAAATTAATTCATGTTCAATGAGACAATTCTTCAAGCGTGATAGTTGGCTGATTCAAAATGTGCGATTTCGTCCACCCTGCTTCTCAAGGAGTAAGGATGATTCAACGCAGTTCTGACGTGACGTAGAAGACGTGCTGCCCCAGGTACTAAAGGGACGTGTGAATCAAATAACAATGAAGTAGCGATAAGCTTATCTGCGTAGTTCAATTCGGAGAACAGCCTCTCCAAAGTAGTTCAAAGCCACCACCGGTAAAAAGGTTAAATGGTATATACTCCACCACCATTTCCCATTCCACATTAACTATAAATTTTCTTCTTCTCTGTTAGCTTTCCAAATCGTACAAACTGTTCGAGAAAGTAATGTGCCGTTCAGTCCCAAAACAACTGAGAATGCCTTTCTAAAAAAGAACATGCGTACCTTAATTACCAAGGAAGTGATCATCTTTTACGCATTTCTTTTATTGGAGGTTTAACGACGATCGTGAACAACTCAATCGGCTATACGCAGTCCCACGTCCTTAATTTAGGGTCACTGGTTCCAGAGAAGGTAGAGAGCCAGTGTCGTAAGACAAACACAACATCCATTCCTCACGGAGATTCGAACTCGCACCCCTTTCGGACGAATGATCAGAGGCCATCGCATAGACCACTACGCCACCGGGGAGGCCTTGTACGAAATACTGTCCATTGCATCGAATAGCGGTGTCCCAACGTTCCTTCCACTTTTTGAATGTCTTCGGGAATTCTTTTGAAATCCTATTGATGCTCTCCTGGGTAGCTCTAATAAGTTGTTAATCAGTCTCAAATTGTCATACCTGCAATACATTTTTTAAAATGGGGAACAACTAGAAGTCACATGGTGACAAGTCTGGACTATATGCAGTTTGGGGCATTAAATTAATATTCTATTTCTTCAAATAAGAAAAGAAACAACTGGCCATGTGCGGCCTTTCATTATTTTACTGTAACACCCAATTCTTTTTTCAGGTGTAGTCGTTCTGTTGTTTCACGTATCTGCAGCTTCTGCGGCACTGTTTTGTAGTAGCCCGCATTTATCGTAGTTCTGGGGTAAACAATGTGTTGATAGATCATGTCTTGACAAACAAAGAGGGCAACCAACATGACCTTTGCCACTGATTTTGATTGACACACGTTTTTCCGGTTTAGACGGCGACTGCGAATTCCACACACATAGATTTCTGATTTGGTTTCTGAATCAAAAGGGTGTAGTCAAGTTTAGTTGCATGTAACAACTCGTTGCATGACTTTTGGATCTTCGTTTACCATTTGCTTTATTTGTTGACAAGCCTCAACTCATCGATCCATTTGCCCCTTTGTAAAGAAATAGGGAACCCAAGTTGAACAAGTCCGTTTTATGCCCAAATGCTCAGTTAAAACTCTGTAATTTAATGATTTTGAAATGTGAACAATATCTTTGATATCTCTCATTGATAGCTGCCCGCATTCCCGTATAAAAACTCTTATCGTATTGATGTTTACCTCTGTAAGAGTCATTGAAGCTCTTCCTATATGCGCGATTAAAGCCGCTAACTCACGCCCATTCATAAATTATTTATGACATCTGTAAATTGTTGATTTTCCTATACATTCTTCTTTATAAGCCTCTTGCATAAGACGGGAAGTCTCTCTGGCAGACTTCCTAATTCGACAGCAAAATTTAACTGCGTATCTTTGTTTTTCTTTTACATCCATTTTTCGAAACATCACAATGCAAAAACACTTGTTAGAGGTTCACGAAACAACGGTTATTAAACTGCATACTACCAACGGCCCATGCGTGACAAACAGGTGTGGTCGGTTGCTATGATCACTACAACGACTACCGTTTTTTCCGGATTCGTGCCAAGGCCGAATACAGCATGGAACATTTTTTACAAAAATATTAAAAAATGTGTTTTGGGTGAAGCTATGTAATAACGCGAAATATAACATGGACTTGAACTGGCAGGAAAAAATCATTTTTGAAATAATCCAAATGAGTGAGAAATCCAAGTGATAAGCTCCAATTACAGAGGAGTCTGATTCTTCGTGACTTTCTGAAACTTGAAAAATATTGTTTCCAGACGACGGACGCATGACAACGTAAGCAAGTCACTTTGCTATGCATGCATTGCTTTAAACCTTTGTAGACCGGGACCCTAAAATGATGTGTCGATGAGAATGTCATAAAGCTCGAAACCATCTGTTTGTAATTTTCGACAGATTTAGAGATTTATGTAGAGAATTTTAGGAAGGGAGTGTTTGACCCCAAGTCTTAAAGAACCATCAGACACAGGAACTGAGGAGATTTAGGCTAGAGTGTCCGACAGCAAAGTCACAAGGAAACGAGGTAGAATGTGAGAGCAAGACGCCCCTTTCTATCCAGAGGTACAGTACCCAGAGTCCCACGATTTAACGTGTCCATCTGACGCAAGTCGATATTTAGTGGTTCGAGCGTTCGTACCTTCCTGGAGGCACCCCCGTTTAAGTCATGAACGTTGACCATTAGGTCATTCCCGGTGCTTTGTACTGTAACCCTTCAAAAGGTAAAGAAAAAGGATTTGTACTGGGTTACCACACGAAACGTGCTATCTGCAAGCTTCATATGCATTAACCTTCAGAGCATTTCGGAAAAGGGTGGAATAATTTCATCCCTCGACGGAGAAGAGATGAATGCCATGAAAGTGAATGGTATCGTCCCGGGAGAGACCAGCTCCTGGTAACCTTATTCGTTCAGTGTAAATAAATGTAACTGAGGGCAACTTCTGCTAATCTAGCACACGCTGTACAGATTCAATGAACGGGTGGAAAATTTCACTCACTCTGGATGGGCGATTTGGGTGGACTCGGTCGTCTGTATGTACGAACATTCTGGGCGGTATTGCCGTCAACGGGTAAAACTACATGAACGAAAGGAGGGCGTTTTACAGTCATTCGTAAAAGTTTAAGACCACTTCCAAATTTACTGAAAATTAAGATTTTCAAAGAAACAACTAATTACTGGTCAGAGATATTTGAAAAAACGACATCACAGATGAATACTTATATTCTTTAGAACACAAAAAGACCGAAATCACTACTTTCTATGGCCACCATTGTTTTTTATAACGGGCAGAATATATTGTGGCATACTGTCAATGAGGGATTTGCAGTAGTCACTTGCAATGTCTTTGCATAACATGTACTTTATCGCGTCAACCAAAGGTTGGGAATTTGATGGCTGTTTTTCTGCTACCTTGTCTTTTAAAATGGTCCATAACTTTTCGATGCGGTTAAGATCCGGACTATTACCGGGCCAGTCAAGCATAGTTATGTTTTTCCTCTGCAGGTAGCTTTTTACTGTCTTTGATCTGTGGCATGGAGTACCATCATGCACAAACGATAGTGCATGTGTGTACTTGCATATGAGTTAACAGCTTATCACGTAACATTTCCACATAAAAAGGACCAGTCATGGTAGTGCCTGTCGGGAAAAAGGATAATGAAGCAATACTGAATGCTGACATAGCACCCCATATTATCTGACTAGGCGGATGTCTCACGGTGCTAACGGTGTATCTTTCATCAAACCTTTTGCCTTTTGGTCGTCGAACATATGCTTCATGTGATTCAAATTGACGCATAGTTGATTCATCGGAAAATAGAACTTGGCTCCAATTTTCAGCACTCCACCATTAAGAACACTTCGCAAACTGGATTCCTTTTTTTCATGACGGAGGTTAGTCTAGGTTTATGTGCAGGTTTATAAGACTTTAATCCAAAATATTTGCTAAGGCGTCGGGAAACAGTTCTGATACTAATATCAGACCGTTTTGAATGTAGAAAGGCTTTGGTTTTCTTAAACAAACTCCTCGGAGAACGCATAACTATTCGCCTTATGCTATTGGCATCACGTGGGGTTGTTTTCTTTCTGCTTATGTCACGTTCGGAGTATCCTTCATGATATAAAGTCACTATTTATGCCCTCTGAGTAACACTTAATGACGCTTTTTTGCCATTTTTCACTAAATAGAAAATACGTACAAAGCATCTCAGCATGAAAACCAGAATGAAACTGACGCTCTCACGGTTCTCCCAACTCTACCAACAGCTGCCGCTGTAGGATGATACAACACCGACAGGAAGTTGAGTAATACAGACAGTAGCTGACGCAATCGGTAAAAATCTAGTACCATCAGGTGGTCTTAAACTTTTGAAAATGTCTGTAACAGCCAGATAGAAGGAAGTTTTTGTCACTTTATGTGCGAAACAGTTATTTCTTCAGTTGGGTGTGCGAAGATAAGCAATATTACTCATCATAACTATAGAGACGTACATATTTTAAGTATTTTTTGTCGACTTCTATACTCATTTGAACGCAATTTGCACCTGAGATCTCATAGGCAACCCCTGAAAAGGAGACGTTTCCAAGACCGTTATGACAATACTAAATTGACAACTCTTCACATACGACATTATTTCGTTTTCGAAGGAAACTGAGGTAATTATTATTCTTACCGCTCTTCATATTTTATCCTGAGAACATTTCCCGACTATTTTAATCGGTCTTAATTAATTTACGCTTCCATGTTTTCATATTAAGTCTTGCAAACATCCACGCTGCTACGCCTTTTTTTCTTTTATCACTCACGTGCATTTCTTACCTTTTCTTTATTTCACTCGCTTGTTTTACGTACATCCTATTTCGGAAGATGATTCTATTAAAAGAAATAAACAGTGGCAGTTTCGCAGTAAATGGCTAACTCATCCGCTCCGAATGTTTCCAGATGTTTACTTTCTGATTTATTTTTCACTTGGCTTGCGCATTCTCACAAATGCTTTCGGCTCCACGCATAATTATTTTAAGGCAAAACAAAAGGACTGAGCAAACAGGATAGGATATTTTCAAGAGAGGCCACTCGTCATCTTGTGTTCCTTCATTAGGGGGGCGAGGTTGGTTTCCCGGGAAGTTCGGAATGAGAATGGAAGAGAGAGAGAGAGAGAGAGAAAGAGAGAGAAGGGAGGGGTGAGAATGGGAGCCAGACGGATGCGAAGCTCTGCACGGATCACGTGACGGCGAGTGAGATTGTGCGAAAGGATTGCAAATCGCGTGACCTCTATTGTTGCTGGAATTCGGGGATTTCCCAAGAGATTCCTTTTCTTTCTTTTCCCCTCCTCCAAAATTTGCATGTTTGCTTTGAAGACCGTTCTTACAGAAGAATCTGGAAAGGATTCGAAAATACTCTGGCATCTCCTTTTTAACTTTCACTAAAACAGAAAAAAAAATATATTTCGCTTCAGCTCCTGTTTTATATTAGCGTGTGTGTGTGTGTGTGTGTGTGTGTGTGATTCAAGTTGTTGATGAAAAATTATAGCTACAGAAATTTAATTTCGGCTACAAAGCAACTTCAGCACGCGCATGCCTAAATGCGTAATGCGGAATTCACGCTTTCGGATTCCATACCTGTGACTAATGTACCAAGGCGTTTTAAACATTAAAAACAAATCAAAATGGCGGCAATTGTTCCTTTATCACCCACTACAGAAGGAGTTTATAAATAACGTGCATCTTTATTGACTGCTTTTGTTTTTCGTTTTTCTTATTCAAATCAGATAAGAATGTTAACCAGATTTATTACTTTAAACTATCTGACTTCCGTTCTGAGAACCTTGCAGTATTTCTTCGTGTTTTCTTCTTCTAAAATTTGGGAATTTTTTTCTGATCATTACTAGCAAGCTGCGAGTGGCCTAGTGGTTAGCGTATCTGCCTTTAGACAAGATGGTAGCCAATCGAACACAGTAGGTTGCGTTGCTCTGGACCAATGAATACTGGATGTACGCCAGATGGACACGTTAAGCTCATTGGACCCAGAATATTGAATCCCCTGTTATAAATAAGGTCATCTGTTCCTTACCCCATTTCCCTTCCCGGGGCAATTCTTGGATCACTACAATCCCGTAGTCGCCACTATCTATATTGCAACTGAACATACGGCACTCCTCCTTCTCTGACCTCTCTATCCACAGTAACATCCGAGCTTCTAGATTCAATCTAATGAAACCCTGTTATTTCATTTTATTTTTTTCGTATTGGGGTTTAACGACCTCCGTGATCAACTGGATGGGATATGAGCAGTCACCCGTTCTTAATTTAGGGCCACTGGTTCCAGGGAAGGGAGAGAGCCAGTGCTGCAAGACAAACACAACATCTATGCCTCATCGGTATTCGAACACAGATTCATCTTGAAAAAATTGTCAGAAGACAGCGCTTAGACCACGGCGCCACCCAGTCGGCATATTCGTTTTTGAGAGGCAGAAAAGTCCCTTTTTGTTTTCGGGATTTAACGATCACCGTTAGCAAACTTATGTGCTATATGCAATAATCACTCCTTAATATAGAGCTACTGCTTCCAGACAAGGGAGAGAACCTGGGCCGTAAGGCGGACACACCGCCATGTTTTATCTGGGATTCTAAACAAGGCACTTTCGCACGAAAGGTCAGTAGCCAACTCTTAGGACACTGAGCCAGTGAATGGCAACAGCCCTTTCGGGATATATAATGTTGCGTCAAAAACTCCCTTATGTTGGATATCTTATGATATATAACACAGTCTCTCTCTACTAATTGGTCAAATCGGCAAAGTTTTTATGAATTGGTTCAGCTGAATTTTCGCCAAATTTAGTTACACAAAAAAATAAAAGTCCAAGATTCAGATGCGATAACAGAAAATATGCATCTCTTCAATAGCCTGTAGTTTAAGTTACGCAAAATCCAATAAAGTTACACACTCATACACAATATGCAACGGTACACACATACAGGGCGCTTTGGAAAGGATTTCATAACTTTGAAAGCGTATAGAAATTTATTCGGAATACAAAAATTTTGGAGGCATTAATCTGTAGCAAAACACATTAAGTTTTACCTCACGTAGTGCGATAGCACCGAATTTCGTAACCGTGACCGCCAGCTCCGTACATTTCAAAATGGCGGCTTTCACAAGTGCGGAGGGTGCTCGCTGTGTGTGGAGCCTGCTGCTGGTTTGAAGAAATGAAATCCGCGACAACTGGACAACGGAAATTTCGCACCCATTATCGTACGGATTCTCCTACGAGACCAAAAAAATTATCTTGGCATAAGAATTTTGTTGAGAATGGTTTCCTGTTGGCCATGAGAAATCCCCTGGTCGTTCCGCGTGTTTCTGCTGCTATTTTGAAACAACTTGAAGAAGAGCTTCGTTCGCAGTCCCACGAAATCAAACCGACGTGCGTCACATGAAATCAGTATTTCACAACCGACGGTTTGGCGAATATTACGAAAATGATTGCACTTAAAACCAAACAGATGTACCGTGGTTCAAGAAATTAGTAGCGCAGGTAGCGTGGCTCGTGAGGAATTCTGTGCAAAAATTTTGCATCGGATATAGGAAGACAGGACATTGTTGAACTACGTAATTTTCAGTGATGAGTTCACATTTCATGTCAGTGGTAAGGTTAAAACCTACATATGCAGGATTTGGGGAGCCGAAAATCCACGCGAATTATTGGAACATGTTCGTGAGGTACCACATGTGAATGTGTTTTGTCCACTTAGCAAACATAAGGTTTACGGTCCTTTCGAGTTTCATGAGAAAACCATCAACGGCATCGTGCATCTAGATAGGCTAGAAAATTATCTCATTCCATAGTTTGATGATGATGACCAACAAAGACGCATTCAGTTTCAGCAAGCTGGCACATTACCTCACTTCTGTACAGATGCCCGGGATTTCCTCAATAAACCTTTCTCAGGCAGGTGGATTGGTCAGTAGATACCTTGATCTCTCGCCACCTTGTTCTCCCGACTTGACACTTCTCGATGTTTTCCTACGGGCTTCCATTAAAGATCGAGTGTTTTTTCCAAGAGTACCTGTAAACCTCGCTGAACTCAAAACTCGAATCACCGCCGCAGTTGCAGAAGTGACAGCATATATGGTGATTTGATTATGGGAAGAAATTAACATCAGGTTTGATGTCTACCGTAACACCAATGACAGTCACGCTGAACCAAAATGACTATGTGCGATAAAACTCGATATGATTTACTACAGATTAACGACTCAATTTTTTTTTAAGTATTCTGAATAAATTTCTACATGCTTTCAAAGTTGTAAACTCTTTTTGGAATCACCCTCTATATAGTCTCACACCTGCAGACATCATTAATGTGATCCACTGCATCTTGGAGGATTTCCCATATTTTTTTCTATATGCTGTTCCAAAACGTTTTTTCATTTCTTCAACACCTGGGACGTAATTTTAGGATCTCTAAGGAATAAAAACAAAAAGAGAATGAGGGAGAGAGACTGAGAAATCTAGAGAAAGACAATGAGTGATAAAGATGGCGAAAGACAGAAGCAGCAATAAATCAGAAACAGATCATCAGGAAAAACAAAAATCCCCAGAGAAAATGCCCGAAAGAGTCAATAGAGAACAACAGAAAACAAAAGAGTGTGAAAGAGGCAAAAAGAGACAAAGCAAGAAAGAGAGAGTGAATTACAATGTATGAAAGAAAGAAAACCATTTAGAAATAGTATGAGAGACCCAAGGATAAATAAAGAGCGTGGGTGGAAGAAAGAACAAGGGAAAGGAAAACAGAATTAACAACAGGTGTAAAGAGAACGACGGAAGGAAAGAAATCATTAGAGAGAGAGAATATACAAGAAAAGGTTCGAGTGAAAAGGAGAAGAATGAAACATCATGTGAGAAACAAGAGGCAGAAAGAAAATCAGAAATCATGTGAAATATAGAGACAATGAACAAGTTAATGGTTTGGTAGGAGAGAGAGATAGAATGGAATCCAAAGACAAAGAATGAAAGATGATAAGAGGGAGAAGTTCGCGAAGTGGATATTAATCATTTTTTAAAAAGGGCAAATTATGCATCTAGCTTTTATATTTTTCTATAAGAGTACATGGGTTTTCGAGTATCTTTCTATAAGAGTAGATTGGTTTTTGAGTATTTTTCAATAAGAGTACATTGGTTTTCGACTATCTTTCTAATAAGAGTAGATTGGTTTCCGAGTTTTTGTTTTATAAAAGAAGATTGGTTTTCCAGTACTTTTCTAAAGAGTAGATTGGTTTTCACGTATTTTTCTGTGAGAACAGGTTGGTTTTCGAGTATTTTTCTATAAGAGTAGATTGGCTTTCGAGTATTTTTCTATAAGAGTAGATTGGTTTTCGAGTAGATTAGTTTTCGAGTATTTTTCTATAAGAGTAGATTGGTTTTCGAGTAGATTAGGTTTTGAGTATTTTTCTATGAGAGTAGACTGTTATATCTTTCCAAACACACATCTCTCTAAACATCGCCCTATTGACTCTGCAAAAGTGCAACAGGTGCTAGGCATCTGCAAGTTAGATTTAGAGATGTGATCCAGCAAGTAAATTACAGTTCGCAATATAAAAGAGAACAAACGTCTCCTTCTGAAGTAATTAAAGGCGAGGATAACCAGTGGAGTACTGAAAGCGCGTGCAAGGGCGAACTGACAAAGTAACGAAATTAAACCGCAGCCTTCGATCTGTTAAGACTACATTTGGTACTGTACTGAAATGCGGAATTAATTTGCTGCACTGCAATGCTTTACTTTGAATTCAAAATGGTCTTATCAACTACATAAAATTATTGAGCACAGCAGGTTATCATGTACATGGCTCAACGAGGATTCGGCAAACGGACGTACAGTTGCAAGACGACAATTCAACAAGCCAGAAGATAGTGGAAATCTTCCAAATAAGTGGAGACAATGTGAATAGACAAAGGCATCGCTCTTTCGATGTTTTCTTTGCAAACGAAAAATTGTTATTCTGACGCCGCTCTGATCGTACTCCAGATATCTCGATAACTAGCCGAGTGCGTTCGCCTTACACCACGGTGGCCCAAAATTCACGGCACTATGTGTGTTTATCTGTCAGAATCTGACTTGACAAATCCGTAGAGATGGGCTCAGCAACTGATCACTTTCGCCCTTTGGATTTATTAGCTATAATTTAATAGCTTATGCCGTTAATCCCCACCAAATGGAGACGTCTCAGTTGCTGAGCCCATCTCTACCAATTTGTAAAGTCAAATGATGATAGATAAACACACATAGAGCCGTGGATTGTTGGCACCATAGCGTAAGGCGAACGCAGTCGGCTAGTTATCGAGAGATCTGGGTTTCGATCCCAGCGTTGTCCGGATAACAAATTTTAGTGTTCTGTGTGTCAATTAAAGAAAACGTGGAAAAAGCGACGACTTTGTCTAAGCCGGAAGATTAGGATTTCAAACCAGGATTATAGGGAAATGATTCTTAGATTATTCTAAGCAAAGGCTTGGTCTCCCATCTTTCCACACAGTACATGAATCCTATCGGGAGTATGGCACTGATCTCAACCGATTTTCCAGTGATTCAAATAAAAACCTCCAGAACTAAATGCTGTTGTTGTATAAGGAATGTTATAAGGTCACCAAATATATTTAGTTGAGTATAAGCTATATAGAATTGAAGCACTGATTGCGAAGAAAGGTGTCTTTTAGAATCTTTTCACAGGTAATTTGCTTCAGAATGTGCTTTATTTCGTTACTGAAACTATTCTGAGTGCATATGTCAGTGATTAGATCAGCAATGTTTGAATGAAAAAGTTCTGAAGAACACCATAGAATTTTCAACGAATGTTGTTTCAGTCTTGGCAAAAGAGCTCCTCAAACAGGTTGCCTCAGCTGTTTTCTCAAAGTAATCATCATAAAAAACATAGACCTATCAATGTTTTTTCCGGATATATAGGTGACCGATCTTCTCTAGGAGATGAAAATGGTCCGTACGACCGTCAAAGTTTCTGGAAATTAGGTGCAAAAAGGTCAATGGAGAAACACCAGAAACACTCGAAATTGCAACTGCCATTCGAAATCATGACTAAAACGGTTTTCATGTAAAAACGATGGATTTTCCATTTTTGCCGGGAAGCCAGATTTCCATTTAGACTTACAAACTCAAGGAAAGTTGTAACAGGAGATCTACGCTGTGAAATGTCATAATTTACGTTCAACCACTGCCGAAAACCTATGCGATGTGCACCATCTCCTAAGGAAGCTATTACACTGTTAAAAATTGTGAGGTAGATTGCGCCAAAAAATGGCACTACACCAATTGCACCACTTTCTGAGAAAAGAAATACTATTCTGTAGTGCAAACAAAACCAAAAATATGGTGCAACCATGTACCACAGTGTAGTGAAAAGTTGCCCCTGATGCTGACTTTGTTTGCACCACAACGTAGTGTGCATTTTCTCAGAAAGTGGTGCAGCTGGTGTCATACCACTTTTTTGTGCAACCTTCCACAAAACGTTTAACAGTGTACTTCGAAGAGCAAATGGCAACTTTTTTAGAGGAGATTAATAAGTTTTATTAGTTTTATTATTGCCTGCAACTTCAGAATAGTATGTGCTCAACGTAACAACGAGTCACCGAGGATGAATTTTGGAATACTATCACTTTCTCGACTGTAGTTCGTAAGCATCTTTGGAAAGGCATCTAGAGTAAAACTATTTTGTTTCTCAGGATATGGTAATTATGCCATCATCAGAATTAAAATTGTGAGAATTTTAGTCAACTTATTACTTAAGTAGAGCACATTAAACACCAATTGATAAATACAGTTTGAAATAGTTTTGTTCCGAAATTGGCGTTCGGATTGAGTTTTGTTTAAATAATTTATTGAACGTAATATATGTATATCTCTTATTTTTGAACTTTTGTGTTTGGTAGGTGTGTGGAGGTTATAAAAGTAAATTCATTACGTATCATACAAACCTGACCCGCGCTTGTGTTGAAACTACCAGTATTAAATAATCAGACAACGCAAAATCTTGCCTATGGTGGGGTAAAGACATCCCCTTTAATGGCATTAAGTGTCACTAAAATCTTCCTTGGGCATCGACTCTGAGAAACTGTGACCTTTGTATGCATTTGAAAATCTTATCAGAATATGAGCTTTGGTGACAAGACCATCACCTCTTAGAATTCTGTCCGGAAAAGAGGGAGGATTCTGGGAGCTTAGGAGAGTGCTTTCTTCATAAATAGTGTGGATGTGTTTCGACCACGGATTCTCAGGTAAATTAGCAAAGCCTTTACATAAAAGGGTGTATATATCATTAGAGCTCTCTGTTGTTGTGTATCATCGAGCTATTACGATTCTTCTCAAAAAGTTCTATCTCTTTAAATATTCATTGTAATAATAAAAAGTAATCATGTTCTTCTCAAAATCGCCACTTACAAGTCGTGCTAATCAGTAAAACTACCTGCATAACAGCCACATGGAACAAAAATAGATATATATTTTACAATTTCCTTCCTGACTGTCTAGCACTGTAAGTGAAGAGCATATTAAAACTTATAAAAGATACACTTCCTACGTCAGTATAGTCGTGAAAGTAATAAGTTCCCTGTGCTCGAGTTAGTCATTATAGCACACCTTCGTTGAAAACCCCAAATTCTATCTAAATTGTTGATGCACCGTATGAAACTCCGTCTATTGGTATAAATATATAGAGGAACATAAACATGTGGGTTTTCACCACCAGACGGGTGGCTTCATCAGGAAAAAAATCAGTGTGAAGAATTAAAAATTAGAACCTCCCATTGTGAATAAAAATTAGTTAATAAATTACTTCTAATTAAAAATTAATTATTAAATTATTTCTATTAAAAATTACTTAATAAAGCATTTCTAGTAAAAATAGTTAATAAATTATTTCTAATTAAACACCAGTTAATAAATAATTTATAATTAAAATTAGTTAATAAATTACTTCTAATAAGAAATAGTTAATATGTATTTCTGATTAAAATTACTTAATACTTATGTCTAATTAAAACATACTTGATAAATAATTCCAAATTTAAATTACTTAGTAAATAATTTCAAATACCAATTATTTAATAAATGATTTCTAATTAAATATTACTTAATAAATAATTTCTAATTACATATTACTCAATAAATAATTTCTAATTAAATGTTACTAAATAAATAATTTCTAATTAAATATTGCTTAATAAATAATGTCTAATTAAAATTAGTTGAATTACTTCTAATTAACAAATATTTAATAAATTATTTGTAAATCAAATTTGTTAATAAATGATTTCTAATTAAAAATTAGTTAATAGATTATTTCTAGTTAAACATTTGAGGTTCTAATCCACGTGGTGGTGAGAGCTCGCATGTTTATGTTCATATATAATTACACAAATAAACGGAGTTTTGTATGCTGCATCAGCTGCTTTTGGTGTATTCTGCCCAGTGTCTGTGGTTTCTGTTCTATTTGAATTGTTCAAATTCTAAGCAGGCTTAGTTTTCCTAAAAATACATTAGAAAAAGTTCAGATACCAAAACACTTGTACCAAGAGAAAACAGCTATGGGAAATTAATTACGAAGTGATCCCAGTCTATGAAAAACAGACAGAAATAAGTGACAGATACTAAATTCAAACTATTTTAAATTTCTGTTAAACGGTTCATGTAGGTAAGTAAAACGTTCGTTTTAGAACAAATTGATTGTCATAAATCTGCTATCAGAGATAATGCATATGGTATGGAGGCTGTGAATTCTTAACTAACTACGATTTTTATGCATGATGTACATCCCGCCGAATGTTTAGGTTCTTTGCTTGTTCATGTGGGATTTCTCCTAGATCATCTTTTATTAATCTTAATCTGATGTCGAGGCAGTAGGTAAGAGTTCATGTAATCGGGAGTCAGATCAAATGGGCGTTTTCGGAAGACGACAACGGTTCATTATATCGGGCAACATCGACTTCCCAGGTGGTCATCTGATCCCGTTGCCAACTTTCATGGCTACTCTCGTTAAACTGTAACCACCCCAAACTTGGAAAATTTTCCACGAAAACACTTTACATGAGCTCTATGATGGCTCTTACGTTCCTGGACAAACAACGTGCCTATATGCACGTTACTCGCTCTCCACGGTAGCCAGTCGTCGGCTTCGCTTGACCAGAGCTGCTAACCACCTGACTAGAGCTGCTGATCGCCTGACTAGAACTGCTGATTGCCTGACTAGAGCTGCTGACCACCTGAGTAGAGCTGCTGATCGCCTGACTAGAACTGCTGATCGCCTGACTAGAGCTGCTGACCACCTGACTAGAGCTGCTGATCGCCTGACTAGAACTGCTGATCGCCTGACTAGAGCTGCTGACCACCCGACTAGAGCTGCTGATCGCCTGACTAGAACTGCTGATTGCCTGACCAGAGCTGCTGACCACTTGACTAGAGCAGCTGATCGTCTGACTAGAACTGCTGATCGCCTGACTAGAGCTGCTGACCACCCTTCAACCAAGAGACCCCCAGGCCGTTTTGTGTTCGCTTATATACAGAGCTCCTTCTTTGTTTTAACCTATCCCACCTTTTTGAAAAGCCACAGATGCCATCGGAAACACCCAATCACAGGAGAAAGTACACAACTATACAATACTTCAGGCAGATTATTTTATAGTTGACAAAAATGCAGCCCCTGAGGTACACATATGTGCATAATTTCAGCGGATCCAGTTCTATGAGACACCGAGTGCATAAAGAGTGTGCGATAGCAATTTCCCGCTTAACGGTGGTCTAAGCCATTAAGATGAATCACGAAGTGTCCTATCTCCTTTCCTTACAACAGGCTTATCTTCGCAATATGAAGTAAATATGTAACACTCCGAATATAGTGAAGATCCTAATTGTTTTTTTCTTAGTACAGACGTATCGCCGAAATATAGAGTGCATGTAAACACACCAGACAAGAAATTACGGAATGCTGATTGAAACATGTAGGTAAGTAAAACGTTGATGAACGAGTTGTGTATAAATATGGAGAATGAAACTGCTGGATTATGATTGTGGATGTCTGAGGTGTGTGTTTTAAACATCTGTAGTATTCTGTATTTCCTTTTACAGGTACAATTATGGGTCGAAAAGATGATATTACTGAGTGGCAAAAGGGAGCCATTGTTTTTTGGCAATGGCCATTTCTTCCGAGGGTTGGAAAAGTTTGTTGGACTATCCGAGTCAACAGTCAGCTGTGTCCATTTCCAGTGGAAGACATATGTAAGTTATCATTGTAGGTGGTACAACTGTAGTACAAGCTCTATAACCACAAATTGGGATCGCAGTCGTTTGGGACGATTAGCAACTGCTGTACGTATCCGGACTCGTCAAGAACTGCTTCAAGAGTGCAATGCTGCACCCAGTAAACCAGTCCCAGAACGAACACCCCGCAGAGAACTGCACGGCTTGGGCATTTTAAGTCGTATTGCCCGGATATGTCCGAAGTTAAGAACTTTCCAAAAGAAAAATCGTCTTGTTTGGCAAACCAGCATCGTCACTGGACCAATGATCAGTAGCAATAAATAATACTGCTTGTATTCCAATAATGGTCACTCCAGGGACAAGCGGAGGGCTGGAGAAACATTAAACCCAGGATGTGTCTGAAGAGTTGTTCAAAAATGGAGGTGGGAATGTCATGCTTTGGGGATGTATTTCAAGTACCGAAGTTGGACCATTCGTTTAAGTGTCTAATCGCATGAAATCTATAAATTATGTGCTACTTTTAAATAATGCATTATTGCCATTTGTCCAGTTTTGGACCAAGAAGGACACGTAGTGGATCCTGTGTTTCAAGATGATAACTCTCGTGTCCATCTAGCTATAATTGGGCTGGATTAGTTTGAAGAACATGAGATAAACTTTCCACATCTCCATTGGCATGCAAAGTCACCCTATATAAATGTGAATGAAGATAACTGGGACATGTTAAAATGGACCTGCAGAAGAAAAACAACACCCTGCAAATTTCGCGGAATTAAGGGATCGTTTGAGCATGGAGTGGAATAAACTTCATACGCATGTGATACTGAGTTATATTGATGGCATGCCGAACAAAATTAAAGCTGTAATTAAAGGAGGTGTTAATATAACTCCATATTAATGAATAAAGTTTACATTCCGTAATTTTTGTCTTGTGTGTTTATAACACTCAGAATGCACGGAGTGTTATAATCGCCTTTCTGTTCCACTGCTAAGCAGATTCTTGCATCAAAATGCGGGGCACAGGAATTTGAATATTATGAAATAATTAAAAATGTTAGTATGCACTTGGGAAACTGATTTATCTCTCCCTACACATATTTTCGTAGATTGTGTAAAGAGTACTTTCACATTTGTGGACAAAAACGGAAAACAAAATATTTACATATCGTTGTCCCTTTTTAGTAATGCCCTAGCACTATTGTTTCCCAGTATCTCTCGCCAATAGTTTGGTAACTTGGAGATTCCATTAGCCGAATACGAAAGCGCATGATCCGTTAATAGGCCGGGTAAAGCAGGAAAACACAACCAAACTGCAAAAATTTTCCCTGGTGATCAAAGAAATATGAGGTCTAGCGTTGTCCTGGTGTAAGACAGCGACTTCCTTGTTGACAACTTCTGGATGTTTCGAAATACGTGCCGCATTCCGCTCTTCTAATTTGGAACAGTACGTATCAGAAAACATCGTTTGGTTTCTCTGCAGTAGCAAACAGTACAAAAGTCGCTTCCAGTACCATCAGACACAGAGCATTGCTCTCTTGAGATCCAGGCCGGCCTTTGGAGTGGTTAAGGACCACTCATCTCGCTTGGTCAACGCTATTTTCCACTCCACGTTAGCGTACGCATTCCACTTCTTACCTTCCGCCACCGTTTATTTCAGAAATAGGCTATTGCTATTCCTTTTGAGCAGTGAATCGCATATAGATATGCAGCTGAGAACATTTTTATCCCTCAAACCGCACGACAACGAGGCCATTTACATATCCAAGTTGAGCCGCAGGTGGTCTAGTGGCCAACGTTCGTGGCTTCCACGCAAAAGTCTCAGAATAGACCCCAATCAGATACGAAAGCTCGAACTACTAAATCTCCGTCGTGCGTCGATTGGGCACGATGACCTCTCTCCCGATATAAATAAGAGCGTCTTCCTCGCCTTTCTAATTCACTTCCGTGGGACCTTTCTGTAGGGCACTCTAGCACAAATCTCCTAAGGTCCTACTTGCAAGGGTTGTTTAAGACCTGGGTCACGTACGACTATCTTACTATGATATACATAAATCTCTCAATCTCACATATCCGAATTTTGCCAAATACAGCATAACGGTGCTGCTGGATGCCTGCTGCGATTGCAAAATTCCTCAGGTATTGTTGTGTGCGTTGCTTTTGATTAATGCCTTGATTTTTTAGTCGTAAATGGTTCACAGGTGTGTGAGTAATCTCCGCGACGTAACTTTGCAAACATACACTGAAGTGCCAGAAAAACGTGTACACCAGTCTAATACATGGTAGGTCCCCCACGGGAGCGCAGGACTGCAGAAATACGACGGGACACGGACTACACTAGCTTCTGGAAATATGCTGTAGGAAATGCACACCATACTTTCTGCAGAGCGTTCCACTATTCTGGTGTATTCCGAGGCCTCGTATTCCTGTGTTCAATAGGGCGTTGTATACCACCCTAAATGTGTTCCATCTCGTTCATGTCTGGAGACTTGGGTGGTAATTGTACCACCCCAAACTCAGATGAATGCTCCTCTAACCATAATTTGGCTTCCTGACACTTGTGTGTAGGTGCATTGTCTGTTGGAACAGGCCTAAACCCATCAGCATGAATGCAGGACATGAACGGGTGTACCTCGTCAGAAAGGATGCGCACATTGCGTTGACCTGCCACAGACGTTTGTAGACGTACCAGGCGGCCCAGTGAAGTCCAGCTAAACACACCCCATACCATAACGGAGCCCCCACCAGTCGGACCAGTTCCCTGTTGACAGGTGGGATCCATGGCTACATGGGGTTTGCGCCATACACGAATCCTTCCATCTTCCTGTTACAGTTGGAAATGTGACTCGTCAGACCAGGATAGTTGTTTTCAGTCATCAAGTGTCCAGTGGCAGTGTTTCTGTGCACAAGCGAGGGGCATAGCTCTGTGTCGTGCACCCATCAAGGGGACACGAGTTGGGCGTCGGCTCCCAAAGCCCATATCGTGCAGGATACGTTGCACAGTCCTGACACTGATGATTGTTGAGGCTCCAGCATTGAATTCCGATGATACCTGCGAGAGTGTCGCACGCCTATCGCGTGAAACGATTCTTGACAGCCAACGATGGTCACGTTCTTCCAATGTTTGTTTACGGCCACTCTGATATCGTAGATTGGAGGATTTGCCTGAATTCTAGTAGTCACGGTACACTCTTGCAATGGTCGTCCGGGAAAATCCGAACTTCGTTTCTACCTCCGAAATACTATGGCCTATCTCACGAGCGCCAACCATGACACCGTGTTGAAAATCGCTTAAATCGTTATTACTTGTCATTCTCATGCCAAAAACAGCTCTGAGAGCTGGCAAGGATGTATATCGCTTTATATACGCCTATGCGTGTACTCTGTTTCGTCCGAGTACGCGCATAGGTGACATTGCTATGTATTTTGCATAAGCTCGTTTGTACCAGTTTTTCTGGCACTTCAGTGTGTATCGGCCCAGTCAAACTCTTACAGCATTCTCATCATACACAGGACATATGTTGTTTTGCATCAGTTTTTTTCCCTTGCAATTGAAAAACAGCGTTAAATGACGAAAATGTATCTTATAGTCTCTCATTTTTAAACATACGGTACATAAACACAATCAAAGCCGTCACGCAGAACGCTTTTCATATTGACGCGTCGAAACCTCGGCTTATGGAATATGTAAACGTCATGTGTCTGCAAAGCAGTTTAACCCTTAAGATTGGTATTGGCAACATTTATAGCCAAAATACGAAAATACGTTTTACACAACACAGTACTCAAGATGCTTAGAAGCCATCGCTTAGACACGTCCCAGTGGCGCAATGATCTCAGCGATGGCTTCTGATTATTCGTCTGACAAGTGAAACTATCGGATCTTCCGACGACAATCGTCACTGAATTTTCTGTGGTGCACAAGCATGACACCAAAGTAACAGGTGTGAAGTACGGCATTACGCAATCGCTCGCAACCCCTAGAACATGGCTTATAAAAGTGGGACGCTCACCTGTAATGTATGCAGCCATAAAGTGTCAAACAACATGTAAATGTGGATGTGATGTGATTGGGTGATACTGCGCATACCTGTAAGATGGCCTGCGTTGTGTACGTCAGTGACTGTTAAGCGTGAGTAGTGTGAGACAGCGCACGAGCCAGTTCGTTCGCATACAAATATTGTGCTGTGTGTTTTAAGAAAATGGCTTGTAACTCTCATGCTGTAGTACAGATACTGGTGAACGAGGTGACGCAGAAATACCAGGCGGACGACGCGGCTCCAACGTATATCGGCAGGCGAATTGCAAGGCAGTTGTATAGCGTTTCGGAGTAACATTTCATTGGAGGCGCTGACATTGTTTGAAGGACAGACACTGTGGCGTGATAGTGAAGAAACGTCGGAAATGTTATTTGAACATAGTGATACATCACGTACTCCAGCACAGAACGTGCCAAGCAGTTCGATTTCCTATGAACTATAACGCTCCAAAGTGAAACGGAAAAGCATTCACGAACAGTTTTCCAGACAAACCATGCAGAGTGTCTATGGGAATGTGAAGGTCGGAAAGAAAACCGTTGCAGCAACTGCCCGTAAATACAAGATATCACCAGAAAAAAGTGCATCAGCTCTTTCCGTCTGTCTGTCCGTTTGTCCGTTCGCAAGATAAATCGCATGCAAATGGTTCGATTTCGATGAAATTTTAGTACATGGTAGGGAACAACCTGGGAAGGAACCCTATTGAAAATGGGTGAAACGGGGTCAAAGGTCAGGACATAGCAGTGGAACCCATTCCATCGCCCTTGTGCATCATAACTGATGTAAACATGCTTCGATTGCGGCAAAACTTAATCATGTTGTTCTGGAGGTATACTGAACTAGTTTTGTTGAATATAATCGAAATGGGGTCAAAGGTCAGGGCACAGGAGCGAGATTTATTCCATAGCCATTATCCTCATAATTTGAGTAATGTTGGAAAGCGTATCATAATAATGAATGAATTGCATGATTTTACTAACTTGTTTTTATGCTCGGTTGGAGATCCGTTTACCTAATCTTGTGTATGTACATTTTTTTTAATTCATGGGGTAGTTTTGCACTTGAATATGTTTGTAACTTGTTTAGACGACGGATCAAAACTTAGTAATTAACAACTGCACATTAGAGATAGACAAAAAGGCTTTACATGATTTTGAAATCTCTTACAATGTATAAGACAAACTTATTACCTTATTACAGCGGCTACACAACGTAAGAATGTTTTTTGTATGTAATTGATGTCAGTAAATTATAATTTTTATTTGTTTCATGTTGAGTGTGATTTAAAAGCAAGCGTGGATAAGTGAAGTGTCAACACAAGGGATGAAAATTCGAGTTCTCTACAGAAAAAAAAAATTGATTTCTCCGTTTCTGGTTTCATCCTGATATCACTGAAATTCCAATCCTATTAATGGATTCCATTTTGATTCTCAATAAGTAAAAAAATATAAGTAATTAAAAAACTTTTGTATGAACGGCAAATCCAATTGCAAAACAAACAAAAAAACTTTTGAGTCTGTATGATTGTAATATTATCCCAAGAATCCGATTTTGCTTTTTATTCTATTTACACGAAAACGCTACTACCTTTAATTGTTTACAGTTACAGACTTGCAGGGATTTCAAAGTATTTAAAAATGTTATCGCATTAGTATGAAAAACTGAAACTGCTAATTGAATTCAAAGATTAAAGTATCAGTTTCAAAGACCGACGGACGTTCTACAGGAAAATAAAAGTAGTTCCAAATAAAGGCTAAAAACTTCTCTCGTTGATTCAATTTTTAGAAAAATAATGGATGAAAGTGATACATTTGATATGAACATAATTGAAGTTTCGTCTTGGAGATTAATGTTTCTGGTCGTTTCGTCTTGCAGAAGATATCTGCATATGAAGAGACTTATTTTTCCCTAACAAACGAAATTTCTGATTGATTATGGTGTAAATAAATCACAATTTAAATGGGAGATTAATATTTGCAGCTGAGAAAGTTTCGGAAAACTATGAAAATAAAAAGCTAAGTACGATGAATTACTATCTAAACATTTTAGCTAAAGATCGTAGACCGAGTGGCCACTTTATGTTTGTCGTACATTTTGTCTTCGGAAAGAAACATATTTGTTCAACTTCCAGTTTTTTTTTATTGGAGGTTTAACGACCACCGTGACTAACTCAAAGGGGTATAAGCAGTCGCCCGTCCCTAATTTAGGGTCACTGGTTCCAGGGAAAGGAGAGAGCATGCGCCGTAAGACAAACACAACATCCATGCCTCACTGGGATTCGAACCCGGACACCTTCCGGAAGAATGATCAGAGGCCATCGCTTAGACCTCTACGCCACCTGTGCTGTTGTGCCTAATTGTCTACACATGTTTATTTTACAGGTATAATGGTTCTTTACATCTCTAAGAGGTAGGTCAACACGAGACTGGTCCGGCTCATAAAGCCCGAATTACCATTTACTCCTGGCGTAAAGCAAAACGTTTCGCCTCACAAAACGAAGACTCACACGTTAAATAGTTATTAACACTATGTAACAAAGTTTTATTTCTTATTTATTTCAGGAAAGTAAATATTGCTTCCAATTGCTATTATTGCGTTGGAAAGGGAGTGATGTCTGCAACTGCAAGGCAACAGAAAAGTGTTAATTACCCTATATACAAGTACAAAAGGTGGTAATTCCTTTGAAAAGGTTGTAATTCCTTGAAAAGGTGGTATTCATTTGAAAAGGTGGTATTCCTTTAAAAAGGTGGTAATTCCTTTGAAAGGTGTAATTCCTTTGAAAAGGTGGTAATTCCTTTGAAAGGTGTAATTCCTTTGAAAAGGTGGTAATTACTTGAAAAGGTGGTATTCAGAAAAGGTGGTAATTCCTTTGAAAAGAGGTAATTCCTTTGAAAAGGTGGTAATTCCTTTAAAAGGTGTAATTCCATTGAAAAGGTGGTAATTCCTTGAAAAGGTGGTAATTCCTTTGAAAAGGTGGTATTCAGAAAAGGTGGTAATACCTTTGAAAGGTGGTAATTCCTTTGAAAATGTGGTAATTCCTTTGAAAGGTGTGATTCCTTTGAAATGGTGGTAATTCCTTTGAAAGGTGGTAATTCCTTTGAAAAGGTGGGGATTACTTAAAAAGGTGGTATTCAGAAAAGGTGGTAATTCCTTTGAAAAGAGGTAATTCCTTTGAAAAGGTGGTAATTCCTTTAAAAGGTGTAATTCCATTGAAAAGGTGGTAATTCCTTGAAAAGGTGGTAATTCCTTTGAAAAGGTGGTATTCAGAAAAGGTGGTAATACCTTTGAAAGGTGGTAATTCTTTTGAAAATGTGGTAATTTCTTTGAAAGGTGTAATTCCTTTGAAAAGGTGGTAATTCCTTTGAAAAGTGGTAATTCTTTTGAAAAGGTGGGAATTACTTGAAAAGCTGGTAATTCCTTTGAAAAGGTGGGAATTACTTGAAAAGCTGGTAATTCCTTTGAAAAGGTGGTATTCAGAAAAACTGGTGATTCCTTTGAAAGGTGGTAATTCCTTTTAAAAGGTGGTATTCAAAAAAACTGGTAATTCCTTTGAAAGGTGGTAATTCCTTTTAAAAGGTGGTATTCAGAAAAAGTGGTAATTCCTTTGAAAGGTGGTAATTCCTTTGAAAAGGTGGTAATTCCTTTGAAAAGGTGGTAATTCCTTTGAAAGGTGGTAATTCCTTTGAAAAGGTGGGAATTCCTTTGATAAATGGTAATTCCTTTAAAAAGGTGGTAATTTCTTTGAAAGGTGGTAATTCCTTTGAAAAGGTGGTAATTCCTTTGAAAGGTTTATTTCTTTTGAAAGGTGGTAATTCCTTTGAAAAGGTGGCATTCAGAAAAGGTGGTAATTCCTTTGAAAAGGTGGTAATTCCTTGAAAAAGTGGTAATTCCTTTGAAAAGGTGGTATTCAGAAAAGGTGGTAATTCCTTGGGTAATGTCCAAGGAATAGGCTGGAAGTGGCAACAGGTCCCAGCCCAGGTCCCTGATCTTCTTCCAGATCACCCGTCCTGCGTGAGGTCTCGCTCCATCCTGCTGTAATTGGACGCTATTGTATTCAGTAATACTGGTCGCTTCGACGTGGTGAGCGATGTGGGAAAATCGTCGAATTGAGAGCAGTACACATCAGTGGTGATAGTGGTGTTGTCCGGCAGCAACTAAAAAAATAACAACAACAACAACAACAAAAACCAGCTCAGAAACATCTTGTCTTCGCAGTAGCTCAAAAACACATTATCACCACTGAGTCAGTGTTGTTGTTGTTCACAGTTTTGTTGACCAGCAGCTCGAAAATTCTTATGTCTGTTTGGTAGTTACATATATCACCAAACACAGAGCAGGACCTTACGTTGGTGTAAGCCGGCTTCGGGGGTTCGGCATGGGATTATACTTTGGGTCCAACTACTGTTTATGCGCGCTGACGTTGTCATACAGGATCCATTTCGTGTCACCTGTCTCAATGCGGTCCCAAAACATAAAACCCATACACTCGTGCGATTGGCTTTCTGCTGAACTGTACGTTGATGTGTTACTTAAACTCACCTCTTGTGCACATTCGCAAGTTGATGCAGGTGCGTTGTAAAGCTCGTGTGGTAGTCCCCAGCTGCTCGGCCAACTTCTGTGTGGTCACACGTGGATCGGTCTCCAATTAGGTCTTCAGCATAATGTTGAGGGTATTCCGGCTTTGAGACGCTATGACACGTCAAACTTTCCCTCTTGAAACCGTTCGAACCAACGACAGCACTGACGATGGGATATGGTATTGAAGTACACACTGGTAAGGTTTTTCACAGCGCATGCGGGAGTGCTGCAGCGACGAAACTCAAACAGCATGCAATGACGCATGTGCTTCTTGTCCACTTCCATGTTGGGTTGTGCTTGCACTCTTCGCCATCTGACGGCTAAATGCCACCTGCCTGATGATGTCATGCTGGTGTGATGGGCACCCTTAGAGGCCAATGTGCACCTTGGCTGGAGCCTCGATGTCGGGTACTTCGTCACCGGATATAACTTTCTTTCCAACCCAATACCTCAAAAGGTTAGAAAATAATTATGATTCTACACAAACGTTGCTTTTGTGACCAGAACAGCGACAATTTGAAATTTACCTATTTTTCAGTGCCTTTCATATGGATTGAACGCTGAGTAAACTTGGAGTAACTTTTGGATCTTTCTAGAACTGTGGAGAACCTTCCAGATCCTTCTAGAACTTTAAATAGTGGTATAAATACAGTGGTGTGGAACCGGCTATTTCAGTTAATTCCGATATGCCTAAGTGGATACTACATATCTGCATTTTTCTGAGATTGCATCAAGACGCTACAAGCATCCACAATACGCATTTTGCTATGTCTGCGGCCAATTTATCACATTAAGAGCAAAAAGTATTCCGTGGAAGTGCCGGCTAAGATGTGTTAGGCCTACAAGGCATATTTTGGTATGCTTGTTGGGGATCAAGACAAACCCTGGGTACCTCATTTCACTTAGGAGCACCGCAATGACACTGTGGAAGATAAGACGAACCAATGAGAGAAACCTACCATATTGCAAACAAAAAGACCTCAATGACTTGATCAGAGATCTTTTTTCCCAATCCCGTTGCTGAGAATTTGACGGCTAGAATCAAGAAGAGTGTCGTGTTGGATGAAAGTGGTGTGCTGGTCGCAGTTCAGAGGATGCGACACCAAGATTTTTCTGGATACATGAAAATAGCGCACAATGAAAAACACGCACATTTAGAAATGTGAGAAGAAAAGCGCACAATCACGATGTTTATTACGCCGGTGTTTACAGTGACAGACAGACATACACTTTACAATACGTATTACGTACATGTTTATTACTGATGTTACCATTGCTGATACATAAACTGCTAAGTTTTAGGTAATTGCACTGCAAATCCTGTAAAAGGCTTACTATAAGAAAAATATTGAAATCATACGATCAATTAAACGGGCGATTTTACTGAGAGATGGGTTTGCCTCCTCGGGGCGCTCCGTATAATGATTTAAATTGCTGTATGAGGATTTAAAATGCTGTAGATGAATATACATTCGAAACGAGAAGTGAACAGCGAAACTCTTGTTATCTGGAATAATAATTCGAGGGTATTGTGTACCCTGTTCAGTAGAAAATTGCCAGTAAAGAAAACATATTGTAATATATATGAAATACGTGGAGATAATGTAAATGGACGATGTCATCGCTCTTTCCACGTTATTTTTTAAACAACGCATAGCGACTGAAAAATTGTATTCCGGCACCGCTGGGATCGAACCCCATGGCACTGAGAATTGTTGGCGCCGTAGCGTAAATTCGAACGCACTCGACTAGTTATCGAGAGTTCTGGGGTTCGATCCCAGCGGTGCCGGAATACAATTTTTCAGTCGCTATGCGTTGTTTAAAAAATAACGTGGAAAGAGCGATGACATCGTCCATTTACATTATCTCCACGTATTTCATATATATTAACCATTTCTATCGCCCTTTGAATTTATCAGCTACAATTAAATAGCTGTTGCGTTAAATGCCACCAGATGATGACATCTCAGTTGCTGAGACCATCAATACGTATTCGTGTAGTCAGATGCTGACTGATATACCACGCATGGCGCTGAGAATTGTTGGCGCCGTTGCGTAAATTCGAACGCACTCGACTAGTTATCGAGAGTTCTGGGGTTCGATCCCAGCGGTGCCGGAATACAATTTTTCAGTCGCTATGCGTTGTTTAAAAAATAACGTGGAAAGAGCGATGACATCCTCCATTTATAAAACATATTCTGTTTTGAAAATAAAAAAAACATCACAGTGCTTTGAAAAGGTATCTGTATATAACAACACACAACTTATTCTTTAGACATGGAATATTATAAAGATTTGTTGAAGTAAAATTTTAAATTTCACTTCAAAATATTTAAAAGCTGAGGTTAACTTATTCACTACTTAGGGTATTAACTTTATCTGGATCCCCTAAAATTATCAGTCATTTATAACTGCTAAATACTTAATTAATGATATATACAGGGTGGCTATAAAATAAGAATCCCGAATCTCGAGTGTCTGGAAAAGCAAGAAATATCGCGACAAAACTTAATAAGTAGCTTATTTGAGGATATGGGTGAAATATATGTGAAAACAAAATGTTCAAAACTGCGCCACTAGGGAAATGTGACGTACTACAGTGTTTAAAACATGTGCAAGACGACAAATCTGCAGCGAGACATTATGTTCGCGTAGCTCAGTTGGGAGAGCGACTTTCTCCAGAGTGAAAGGAAATGGGTTCGATGCCCGTCGCAGACAAACTTGTTTTTTCACAGAAACAATAGCGCTGTGGACACAAGAACAGACACGAACATGAGGTTACTAGTCTATGACAGCACTTAAGTTTCAGAACCAGATCTGTTCCTGACCATTACAAAAGATGATATGGTGTAAACGAAGAATGGCATGTATCACTGCAGCATGCCGCTGTCGAAGTTCGCCACTTCACGTCTGACACTTTTTTTAAGACCTCAGACAGAGCCTATGCCGTCCCGATAAACTCTGTCATTCAGGTACACTTAAGGCCGGAAATCACAAGGTGTGCTCCCTGAAAAGCGAGCTGGCCATTACTGCGGAAATCTAATTTCTTGAGGGTTGATAATTATGCGTTCGTTGCAGTCTGTTCAAGTGAGAAATCCCTTCACCTACTGGCCGAAATGTGGAGGTGCACCGTCTTGCATGAACACGGTAATATCCAAACATTCCCCTTTCTCCAAAGCGGAACTAACGTGTTGCCGCAGAAGAGCGCAGTATTGTTCTCTAGTTACAATGTACCTTATTGGACACTGAGTTGTGATGATTTTGAAAAAAAAATAGTCCAATGATGAAATCTGATGTGGATTCACAACATACTTTCATATATAGATTCTGTAGAAGTTTTTCGTGGATAGCTGCTGGTCGCTCCCCATATTCGACAATTCTACGAGTTCACAGTCCTAGTAACATTGAAATGTGCCTCGCCTTACCACACAATAGCCAAAGGACACAAGCTGTCAACCTCTATCTGGGTCAGGTATCGGAAAGCGTAATCCAAGCATTGTTCCTTGTCACCCTGTAGTCATTCTTGCATCACACGTATCATGTACGGATATCATCCCACGATAGACCACAGCACTTTGTGAATTGTCAACCAAGGAACGTGCACGCAATTATTAGGCCATCGTTATGGCAGTGCTTCGTAAAATTGCTTTCTGGCTACTCTGACGGTACTGGCAACTGAAATTTCACCCAAGACATTTTTGAAAACAATGAGACGTCCTCTTTCTGACGCTCCAGTTAATTCTCTAATGTTTTCGAACTTTCTCATTCCGCCCAGCTGGCACTGTGGTCAACGTTCTGGCTTCTGAACATCCATCCGAGATAGGGCCTGGTTCGAATCCTAGTGAGGCATAGATGTTGTGTTTGTCTTACGGCACTGGCACACTCCCTTCCCAGGAACCAGTGACCCTAAATCAGGCACCGGCGGCTGCTTATAGCTCATCGAGTTGCTCACGGTGATCGTAAAATTATAAAAAAAAATATTCTTATTATCTTCCTCAACGCCGCGCATATAATGAGTCATTTCCATAATTATCGAGTCCTCATTACTTGCGCAGTGCATTATTGGCATTACTCTGATTTTGATAATACAATTTTACCAGTAGCTGGCGTTCCTTCTGTGCAAGTGCCATGGTATCTACTAGAAGGCTGATCTTTGCCGATTTTATCCTTCCAGACACAGTATACCAAATTTGGATGTGAACATGAAAGTTTTGTGCCGTCAATAAACAGTAAATTCACGCACGTATCTCTTCTTTCCTGGCGTTTGCAGCGCAACTGGTCACCTAGCAGCGAAATTTTGAACTATTTTTTCCCCCATTGAATCGTTCTCACACGCAATCAATAAGCAACCATCAAAGTTTTATTGCGATATCTCCATTTTTCGCTTTTTCAGATACCCAACAATAAAGATACATATTTTATAACCACCCGCTGTATCAACTTAAGATAACGGCCAGAGTTCAATGATAACAAAGTCTACACACGAGTTTTTTTTTATTGAAGGTTTAAAAACCTTCAATTAAAAAAACTCGTATGTAGACTTGAGTGACTCAATCAGCTATGATTGAGTCACTCAAGAGGAGTGACTCAATCAGCTATGAGCAGTCGCCAGTCCCTCGTTTTGGACCACTAACTATAGGGAAGGGAAAGGAGATGCGCCGTAAGACATACACAATATCCATGCCTCGCCGGGATTTGAACCCGGACCCATCTCAGACGAATAATTAAAAGCCAGCGCTTAGACCACTACGCCACCGAGGCGGCATTTACGAGTATCCAAATCACTTTCTTTATTCGTTTATCAAATATGTCCAAACTCTATAATCAACAGTTCTATTGTACACAAGTCTTTCCCAATAAGGTAAGTAGACTTCAGTTAACGATGTTTCACAATATACGTGATTCTTATGACTCTTTGAACAGAGTCTGTTCACCCAATATATGAATCACTCGAATCAACATTATGCCTTGACATTAATCAACTCTCTCATTACAAAACCCTCTTACAAAATGCGCTTGATATACGCGCTTCGAGTGTGCATGGGTCGCTCAACTAACACTGCACGCCGAGCTCTTATCTCAGAAGCTTATAACTACGTTGTAAAGACTGGCAACTTCAAACTAATCAGAAGAAATTTTGTGGGGTTAAGTTTACAAAACAAATAAGAAAAATTAATCAAACTTACACAGGAACTCAAAATGTGAACTAAATTAAAGGTATTACAGTGAATTATAAGCTACACACTTCAGATATGAAGATGATGATGTAGACCCTAGATATTAGAATGCAGGGAGTTACGAATGAGAGGATAGTGCTAAAGGCTTCAAAGAAAACATTAAGCGCAAGATCACGATTTTATGAATAGTCAAACGAAGAAAATCCTTTTTTTTTATTAGACGTTGAGCAACTCAATGAGCTATAAGTAGTCGCCCGTCCCTGATTTAGAGTCACTGGTTCCAGGGAAGGGAGAGAGCCAGTGCCGTAAGACAAACAACACAACATTCATGCCTCACGGGGACTCGAACCCGGACCCTTTTCGAGCAAATGATCAGAGGCCTTCGCTTAGATCACGGTGCCACTGTCGCGACAAGAAGAAGAGGATAATGTTACGTGCCTTAGAAATAATGAAATAGATACGAAAAGCGATGCATAAGAACACTCATTATAACTATAGGACTGCTTAAAGAAACGAGAAGAAGCAGAAGGATAAACAGAACTATGTGGATAAGAGAGAAGCACAAAAGCTGTCGAACGTATACACATACCGCCAATAAATTAGAAACTTTTTATTCAGTGCCATGTTAGACTCCTTTAGACCAAATTACAGCACGTAGGCGTTTTGGCATTCCACGAGGTGTTGGAGTGCATCTACGGCTACAGCATACCAGTCGTTCAGCAGACTGTCCTTTAACTGACTCAGAATTGACGGAAGGGGTCTTTGATGAATTGATGGAAGGGGACTTTGATGAATTGACGGAAGGGTACTTTGATAAACTGACGAAAGTGGACTTTGATAAACTGACGGAAGGGGACTTTGATAGAATTCTAAATTAAACTCATATGTTCTCAAAAGTGTTGGACTTTGATGAATTGACGGCAGGGGACTTTGATGAACTGATGGAAGGGGACTTTGATAGATTTCTAAATCAAACTAATATGTTCTCAAAAGAGTTGGACTTTGACAGATTTTTAAATTTGTCCCATACGTTCTCAAAATGGTGGAGATACGGGATTTGTGATGGCCAGGAAAGATGGTGGAAGTAGCTGTCGTACTTGCTGATCCACTGCTGAGCACAACTTGCCGGATGGACAGTTGCATTGTCATCTACGAAACAACATTTACCTGATAGATGAAAAGTCCACATTGCAGAATGGACTGGATCAACAACAGGGTCCAGATAATCCTTCGAGAAGATATTCAGCCTTCCAGCAATATCAGGTGACCAATTCTATACTAACACGATGTGTCCCAAACAAAGACAACATCTCCATATCCCTAAATGTTTACAAGACAAGCTGGGTTCATTGCTTCATGGGACTTCCTTGAAACTTATTGCCTACCATCAATGCTAAAAAGGAGTCCCTCGACTTATCGGACTGCATGACTTTTTTTAGTCTTCCAGTGTCCAGTCATGGCGTTTCTTCACAACTGTAGACGAACTTTTCGGTTCTTCGCAGAAATCAGTGGTATCGGTATAGGCATGTGACTGACAATGCCGATCTTCTTCAATTCCTTGCGCATAGTTCGCTGAGATATGATTGTAGAACAACCTTTATCGATTGCTTCAGTGAACTGCTGCATCCAGGAAGTTCTGTGTCTCGGTACAAACCTTCTCAGACGACGGCAATTTCGTTTCTGACAGATATTGTTGGGCCACAGTTACACTTCTTAGACAAACAATACGGGTTACCTTTCCACTGATCAAAAACTCCGGATGTCTCCCCTTTAGAGAAACCAGTTTGTAGTGCTTTTTCCAAAATCGTCGCTCCACCTACACGGGTACCCACAATGATCCCATTATCGAACTCCGAATGGTACCTTGGTTTTCCCATTGTGATCAACACAACTGACGATTGTCGATGAGCAGCCGCCTTAAACAGTTGGCGGATCACGTGGTAACTCACGTGACCACGTATTTTGCATATACGCTAAGTGACGTTTTCCTACGTCTGCATAAAGTTTTCAAATGCTGTGGCCATTCTTTGTACCCGTGATACCAACGATGCTGTGAGTGAATGAATGCAAATGGCAGGTATCCAGAACCAACTACTTTTTGAAAAATAATTTCTGATTGACCTGATTTGTTAAAATATTTCATTTCACAAAATTTCAAGAAACCATGTATTGAACCTATAACTCAGCTCACACAGTACAAACTGAATTATAGGGAAAAGAAATAACAAAAATAATAATATTAAAGAAAATTTAATATTTGGAGCTACAAAAAGGAAGAATATACTCCATGCATACAACCAGAGTTTCAATTTGTACATAAATTTGACGCCTTAACAAACATGAAATATAATAATTCTCTGTTTTAGGAAAAATGTAATAATTTTAACAACATTAATGTATTAGATAATTCTGCTGAATGTAAATAATTACAGTTTTATTGCATACATTTTAGTCTGCGTATAGCTTACGGTAAATAAAGATCCAAATGATCGAAACACTGAAGAATATGTACAATCGACATGAGCTCATTTAAATCAAGTTTCTCAAATACACTGGCGGAAAGTGAAAAAAGAACACCAAGAAGTTGACGTCTGATACCAACGAAATTTATACAGCATAATAACGGAAAACAGAGGATAACGTGATCAAAACATAATGGCAAAATACAACTGTATTTGCTGGTAAACTGAAAAATAAAATTTCCATGTAACATGGTTAGTACGAGGTTGAATCGCCATGAACTGCGTCACACTGTGCAATTCTGGCATGGAGTCTGTCGTACAGATGTTGGATGTACGTTTGGGGTAGTGAGTTCCAAGCATCCTCAACCTGGACGCGTAAATCGGGGAAGGTCGTGGCTGGCCGTGGAGACCGGACAAGTCGTTGTCCCATAAAATCCCACACGTGCTCAATGGGGGACAAATCCGGTGAACGAGCAGGCCATGGAAGTTGTCTCACACCCTGAAGTGAATGTTGCGTTGCACGTGCAGTGTGTGGGCAAGCGGTATCTTGCTGGAAAACACCACGATGGTCCGACCTTACAAATGGCAGAACAACGGGCTGAATGATGTTGTTGATGTAGGAGGTGCTGTTTAACGTACCCGGTACAACCACTAGTTGTGTACGGGAGTGATAGCTGATCGCTTCCCACACCAGTAGACCAGGTGTAGGCCCTGTGAGTCGCTGGCGGATGCAAGTAGGGTGGAGACGCTCTCCTTGTGCTTCTGCGAACACGAATACCGCCATCGGAGGCTCCCAAGCAGAATCTTCTTTCTTCGCTGAACACGACAGATCGCCATTGCGTTCTCCCGTGCAGACGTTGGCGACACCACTGCAGCCATTCGTGACGGTGGGCTGGAGTCAGAGGTACACGTGCCAGAGGCACACGTGCACGTAGTCCTGCATCCAGTAGACGGTTGCGGATTGTTCGCACAGTCACCCCAGGTGCAACGGCAGCTCGGATTTGCGTCGCAGTGGATGTTCTGCTTGACAATGCCGCTCTTCTTATGCGTCGATCGGTCCGCTCATCAGTCCGTCTGTGACTCCCGGTTCCACGTTTTATCGTGTGGGAATGTTCCTTGGACCATCTACGCGACCATCGTACCACCACCGATACTTTCCGTCCAATTCGCTCCGCAATACGACAATACGACCACCCGGCCTCGCGGAGTCCGACTAGACTACCTCGCTCAAAGTCCGATAACTGCTGAAATCATACACGTCTTCCATGTCCAGGCATTGCAGCTTCTTCAGGGTCTTCGCACGTGTCCGTACGCCGACGACTGATTACATTCACTTCGCCGTACTCCTTAAATACCACCGACGATAATTTGCATATTATGCCGTGCTGTGGCGTAAGCGCTCACCGGTTGGTCCCGACATTAACATCACACCTACGTAAACTCGACCCCATTAACATATGTAAATTTCATGATCATCCGCCAATTCCTTCTTGGTGTTCTTTTTTCACTCTCCGCCAGTGTATATAAGAGTAAATTTCATTCCATAATCTGGGGAAAATATGCTCAGTACTTGAGGGAAATTTTCCTATCATATATGCACGTAATGTTATGGAGATTAGAGTAGCACAGATGCTTACTTAGTTCAATGAAAAATTATATGAAAAGAGACAAAGGAGGAATGCGTGCGTGCAGACTGATCTCAGAGGCCTCGAGAAAATAAGCTCGTATTTGCATCGGCACGTTGTACATTAATCTGTTGGTTGTGTTTATATGCTTTACTTTTTTTAACACATATGTGTAGCATGAACTTGAATATCATGTTATCTTCTGTACGGAGAGCTGAACTGATGTACATTTCAGTATTTTCCATAACTTTTAGACAGGAGTTTCTAATTTAAAAATGAGTATTCAGTGAGATGTAATAGTTAAACAACAGTTTCGTAGAACAGCAATAGGTAAAATGGATGTTTCTGCCGGGTATTTAAAACCAGTATTTATTTAAAATACTGGTTTCCGGTTTACGACAGAAGAGGAAAGTGGTAAGTTTAAAATATATCCCGGAAATAGATATTTCTCAGTTTGAGGTCTAAAGTTATTAAAACATTTTACCCATTGTGTTCTGTTAAGAACAAAAATACATAGTTTATTTCCAGAAGTACAATAGGTTTCCTGCTGTGGAGAATATTTTGGGCGAAAAGAAGATACAGCTGATAAGATGACCTTTGAATGTAGAACACAGAAGAGTACTGCAAAGCTGAAAGCGTTTAAGCTCGTGTTCACCACGTGCTAAAAATCTGAAAACAAAAGCTACGTTGAAATTTCAGGTAAATGATTACGAAAGTTGAAACAAAACTGAAAAGACATTTTAATTTCGGTGAACAAATTACAGTGGAAAATTAGAGTGACTCAGAGAACCATAGTACACAAGTTTAAACCTCAAACAGCGAAACTTAATAGTTTGAAGGAGCGATGCAGGACTTATTAAATTTTCTGGTAACTTATCACAATGATTAAAATAACGTAAATGGGACTGGTTAATCTTATAGTACAGAATCACGGTAATTTGAAGACGTTGGACGGAAAGTTCAGACTTCAAGAAACCACTTTTGAGTAGCAGATTTATAGAAAGCGTAGAGAGAGGCAGACACTTTTCTTCATACGTTTCAGAATGGAAGAAATGACTTAAACAGGATCAGTGGCCAGAGTGAAAAATATTGTTTATCCAAATACAGCCAGCAGACAAAAAAAATAAAGTGCATCGAAGAAAGTATCAAAACGAGGCATCTTGAAGAAGCCAATGATTGCCAAACGAAATCTGTGGGTGTCCACAGTCCTTCCTACCTGCTAATCGATAAATTAAAAATCAGTAATAAAGAAACTGTGCTATTGTTTGAAACCTTGAGCTTTAATTATATTTTCCGCAGTGAAACGTGCTCGATTATTAAAACTAACGATAACCATTTTCTCGATTATAAGATTGTGGAGGATATTAACCGATGAAAGAGTCCCTTTGCCAGGGTTAACTAAACACCACGTTATGATGCAGCATTTCACACTGAACACATGACAATCTCTAGCATTTGTTTGCTTTCGGTATCAACAGCTTATCATGCTCGCATGCAGTTGAAGATCCTGCAGTTAATGATTTAATAATTAAATTTATAAGATGTGATGACACATCGGTGATAATAAAACTTGTTTGCATGAACACGGGTGATATTCTCCCTCCACGGGACATAATTATTATGTATATGACGAAGCAAATGTGACGCCATCCAAGAATGTTATATTTTTATTTTATTTGTGGTAAATTTAAGGTTGAACTGATAAAATATTCTTTGGAAAACCTATCCGTTATTCTTTTCTAATTCCCTAACAATTCTACGGGTTTTATTCCTGAACGGTTATTTTCAGAGGTCAGTTATTATTCACGTAATAACTAATGACATTAGAAAAACGATCGGAAGCACGTTAAAACTTCAAAAGATAAATCAATAGCTCGTCATTTGTTGATGGTTTTATAACATTTTCATAAAAGAAACACAAGTTCTCAAACGTTTGCCATATAGACAAACATGAACATTTCAAGATCTAACACCGGCGTAAGAAAGCTTTGAATAATAGCTTAGGTAAGCACAGCACGAAATTATTTTAAGACAGAACAATTTAAGGATTGTTTGTTGTTTTTAGGTTGCATGGAGAGGTGTTCGAGTCTTGGTGACTGTATGAACAAAAGATCGTCTTCTTGGTCTGTTCTCAGCAAGATCTCGCAGCTCTTCTATGGTAATTCTACAAGCGTCTTTGATTCCTCCAACCATCTTGTTCTCTGTCTTCCCCTTCTGCCGCCCCGGTGGCGCAGTGGTCTAAGCGATGGCCTCTGATCATTCGTCCGTAAGGGGCCTGGGTTCGAATCCCGGTGAGGCATGGATGTTGTGTTTGTCTTACGGCACTGGCTCTCTCCCTTCCCTGGAACCAGTGACCCTAAATTAGGGACGGGCGACTGCTTATAGCCCATTGAGTTGCTCACGGTGGTCGTTAAACCTCCAATCAAATCAAATACAAAAAACAATCTTCCCCTTCTTCTGCTTTCTTCAACCTCACGTATCCAGAATATGTGAGTTTTTGCTTACAGATCATTGTCTCAATGGAGCATCTGGGCTTGATTTAGCGAAGTACTGATTAATTTGTCCTTCTTGCAGTCCACGAGACTTTAAGTAGCTGTCTCCAGGTCAATAATTTAAGAGCATCTATCTCCCGAATCTCACTCTTCCTCAAAATATCCAGCTTTCAGAACCATACATTACCACAAGACCATTAATTTAAAATATTCGGATCTTTGTTTTCATTGTCCAACATTTTCGATTGACAAATAGCAATACTTCAAGTCGATTATGATTGTGAGCACCGCAAAATTTCAAGCCAGAGGTCATAATGTTTTAAAAACGATAGAAATACTTTTATATTACATGATGCAAAGCAACAATTTGCAAAGGGTGAAGTAAGAATTCAAATAAAAAATAACATAAAAAAAAAGTGAATCAAAAATGCAAATACGCTTCGATCGTATTCCAAAGTACAATGATACAACAATTAGTAGCGGAGAAGTCTGAGTCTCTGGCTTCGGATTATTCGTCAGTGTTGGAGTTCTGGATGAAGCACGGGTAGGTTTATTTGTTTTACCGTGCTGGTCCTTTCCCTTTTCTGGGACCAGTGGCTCTAAATTAGAGACATGCGATTGTTTACAGATATAAGAATTACTGATGCTAGTCGTCTTACCCAGAAACAAAAACAAATATCAGACGACAATCATCGCGTAATAAGATCCTAACGAACTGCTACCATTTTGAGACAATTTCACATTACAGGACATACACCGTAGCTATTCAAAGATGGTGCAACCAGAATATTGGAAGGCAAATCATAATGATAGAAAGTGAAAATCGCGATTATTCGAAGATTTTAAATCATAATGTCTCGGTGATGATGGAAATAATACTCGGATGCCAGATAACTAAGTTAGAGAATATAACTAAACGTAGATTTGTGACTAGTTGTCAAGTATATGACTAAATAATGTAGTAATATTTTTAGTTTTTTGACCTTAGTATCAGCGCTTGTATATAAGCGGCAACTACTTATTTTTACAAAAAGATGTTACAGAATTTTTCGGCTGGGATAAAGAATACATTTTTTGCAAAACGTTTCTCGAACAGAAAAAGAACTGTCCAAAATGAATATTTATAAGCAAACAAAATCAGCAAAAATACGGAATGTGCGCAATGTTCTCAGTAATGAACGGACTCGATTAAAAAAGTAATTTTTTCAGCCGGATTTCTGGAAAGGTAAAGCAAAAACGTTTACGACCGAAAAAGCGACAGGAATATATGAATTTTTCTTATAGAGTAAGATATCCGAAGCAAAAAGATTTTTTTAAACTGAACAGTTAAAATCACACACATAGAGAAAACCGTAATGTGTGTTTGTGTGCATCTGCCATGAGCAACAGATATCAAACGAGAGCCACATTGAAAAAAACATAGGGGATGTGTAAATCTGCGCTGAAATGCATTTCAAAGGAACAAGTAACAAAATAATGTTTAAGAACAATTTAACATTTATACACTTTCCTTTCCATTAAAAGAAAAGTGTACGATCAACGCATCTTTAATTTTTTTTTCTTATGGTACATCTTTTTTACACTTTCCAACCGTAGGTTGAAGAAGCATATATGCTCCAGCTTTTTTCCGTCTGTCTGTCTGTGTGTCCGCACAATAACTCGCGTAAAAATGGTTCGATTTTGATGAAATTTTATTATGTGGTAGGGACAACCTGGAGACGAACCCCATTGAAAATTGGCGAAATGGGGTCAAAGGTCAGCACATAGGAGCAGGATCCATTCCATCACCCTTATGCGTAATAACTTACGTAAAAATGTTTCGATTGAAACAAAACTTCACCATGTTGTTTTGGAGGTATATTGAACCGCTTTTGTTGAATAACATCAAAATGCGGTCAAAGGGCAGGGCACAGGAGCGATATTTATTCCCCAGCCATTATCCTCATAACTCGACCAAAAAGGCTTCGATTGCGACAAAAGTTTAACATGTTGTTCCAGAAATATACTGAACCAATTCTATTTAATATCATCAAAACGGGGTCAAAGGTCAGGGCACAGGAGCGATATTTATTTCACAGGTGTTATCCTCATAACTTGAATAATAATTTCTGGTATGTTGTAAAGCGTATAATAATCAATGCATTGCATGAGTTTACTAACTTATTGTTCCTTCCATGGACCTTAACTAAAAACTACATAGAAAGGCTGTGGACTACTAATAGAAGCCTGGAAAGGTGCATGTTTGGTATAATCATGAAAGACAGGAAGAGAACTCGTGGATCATGAAACTAATAAGAGTTAATGACATCACGATCAAAGTAAAGAGACTCAACATTCAAGTGTCAGTCGACATTTCTAGCTTTACTGACCATATCTGACCATATGCTTTACTGATCATTTCTAGCTGTACTGACCATACTGACCCTCAAATGTCAGGCGTATTTCTAGCTTTACTGATCATCATTGGACGACTGAAGTACTAAACGTAATACCAAGGAACAGGAAAACATTCAGAAATGAACCTATTGGTAGATGGATTTGAGAAATTCGAAATCATACCAGAGAAATAAAGACGTGGAAAAGAAATCTCAAAACAGATAGTAGTGGAAGGGAACTAGGGAAACCTTTATCAAAGAGTAGAATGAAAATAGCGGATGATGATGGTGATGATGCGTTTGAAGACGAATGCAGTTCAGAATTTTGGGTGCAACGATTCGAGCATTAGTTGACTGGCCCAAAGAAATATACTATTAGCATAAAATGACACTTTTGAATCATAGCATCATAGAGATCTGAAGAAGCTTTTCTGTTCCTCTCATTGAAAGCTTTCCAGGCATCGTATATGCGTTTTTTGCCCAAACAGGTTAGCGTATATATCAACTTTGGTGGAAGTGTTGATATCTTTCAATGCTTATTTAAAATATAAATCACGATCAACCCAATGCAATGAAGAAACATTTGATTAATTTCCCATGTTCACTAATGGGCGCTCAATTAAGAACTCTCCTCATAATGGCATTAAGTACATGCATCTATAGAGAGGGTCTTCTTAGTCAACATCTGATAGATAAAGTTGAATGTTTGTTTGTCCGCTATGCAGGTCTACAGTTTTCAATTTAGAACCACCAAATTTGGTATATTATCTCATGGGTCTCCAATTTAGACCGTAGAGTGGTTTTGAAAAAGATCGGAGCCAGGAATCAAGAGGCCCAGGGTAAAGGGCCCCCATACAAATTTTTCGCAAAAAGTCTCATTTTTTACTTTTTTTATTTCAGTTGGTATAGTATCTCATGGTACTCTAACTTAGACAGTAGACGGCTATTGGAAGAAGTCACAGCCCGGGGTCAAGGGGTTCCCATACAAAATTTTCGTACAAATCTGTACTTTTTTTTTTATTTTGAATTCGAATTTATTGTTTGTATGTTTGTCAGCTATGCAAATCTGGAGTTTTCAATTTAGAACAACTAACTTTGATATATTATCGAATCGGAGCCCGGAGTCAAGGGGCCCCCATACAATTTGTTCGTAAAAATTTCCATTTTTACTTTTTTATTTTGAATTCGAATTAAATACTTTTTGTTGTTCTACAGTTTTCAATGTAGAACCACCAACTTTGATATGCTATCTCGTGGTACATCTAAATTGAACCGTAGGCGTTTTTTGGGAGGAGTAGGCGCCCGGGATCAGGGGCCCTCCTTAAACAATTTCGTAAAAAGTACCATTTCTTACTTTTTTATTTTGAATTCGAATTTAATACTATTTCTGGTAATAAGTGCAATATTTTTTTTTTTTTGTGACAAGTGTTTTCCAGTGAAGAACTGCAACAAAATTGAGCATCGGAACTGAAGATAAGTAAACAACCGAAAGACTCTACGGAGAATAAAATTCAAATTTAATGAAGAAATGAAATACAGTATTTGGAACGGTTTATGCCGTAAAAAATTAATCGTTTTCATTTGATTTGTACAGAATTTGGATAGTAAATTATCACCAAGTTCTTTTGAGCAACGCCGGGGAATTCAGCTAGTAAAAGTTTAAGTAATACTTTCGCATAACATCTGATTGAAAGATGATGTCCAAATTTTGAAATTAGTATCTCCACAACAACAATGTACCCTCCATGTTCTTTAAAAAAGAGGAATATTGTGCATCCTGCTTTCCGCAAGAGCAGAAGAATGATAACTGATTTGTCATATTTAATTTCCCATATTTTTTAAATAAAACATTTTGATGACACATTTGATTGTTTTGCATGTAATGTTTCGGGCTGAACATTCCTTTAATATACACTCATTGTCATAAAAATCCACGCCATAAGAAGGAACCGTGCGATTAACGCGGAACTCGGCTAATAGCTACGGGTAGGGCAGAAATGCAAATGATTAAAGTTTCGTGCGATTGCGCATGCCCGCGCTTCCAAAACCGGCGCTGCAGATAGCAACGTAATATGTAAATTTGTATCATAACAACACAGCTCGTTGCGCGCGAGATACGATTAAAGTGCCCTGCGAGAAGAAAAAAATGGGTCGTTTACCCGTTTGGTCTAGAAAAGAGGTCTTTAAAGTGGGGTGAACGGACCACTCGGGTGCATTGCACGGTTCTTAGGGGTGCGCGAACATTATCTAAACTCATGGATTTAAACGAACATTCGAGTGAGATGATTGTCTATCTCTATTTTATTTCTTTCCCTTTTATTTTTTCAACGACATCCAATTATTGCAGCCACGTGATGAGCGGCGCGTTTAGGCTCGGTTTTCAACCCCACGAATCCCCAGAGTTTTTTTTTCTCATGTTATCTCGGAACACCTATCAACACCGAGCGGGTCTGACAATAAAGCGGCGGGCGGCTACAGTTGGTTGCCCATCAGGCGAAAACGGCAACACCGAGGAGGGATGGTGTGATAGCGCTCCCACCGCCAAGTCGTCATCTCGTCGTACTCGCTGACGAACTGTAAAAGGAAACAGGTTTTTCGTTCACAGGAATGCCTCATCTTTCAGGAATCCAATACAATAGCGACATTGAAAAGTGCACTTCCAGTTTGGACTCTGACGAATATTGTTTGTCTTTATGTACGCTGTTTTACAAGATTTTCTGTTGGGGAATATTTATATTCTTATGCTTTTGTCCTTCATTTATTTTATACGATATTTCATGTGTACAGTTGTACAATGTACACAATGTAATAATGGCTTAAAGGTAATGCCACAAGGAACGACAAGGAATGAGGTATGTCTTTGACAAGCAACTCTGGCACATTTCAGTGTGAAAAAATGCTAGCAAGTGTTCAAACTACTCAAGACCATGAAAGCAGAAAAATTAAATAGAAAATCCGAAATTACCAAGACGTGTATCTGAAATTCGGTTTCACACCGATCATCGTCAACGTGGAGCCTCGCTCTAAATGTGTAGTTTGCCATGAAATTTTATCAAATGACAGCATGAAGCCATCACGCTATTTGAAAACAAAACACCCAGAGTTTCAGCAAAAGCCTCTACAGTAAAACAAACACCCAGAGCTTCAGCAAAACCTCTACAGTATATTTGAAAACAAAACACTCAGAACTTCAGCAAAAGCCTCTACAGTATACTTCTATTATAAGAATGGCTTATACACTGAAGAGCAATTGCATTAGAGATACCTGTCTAGTAACGTGTAGCACCACCACCTTTCGCCTGATGACGGCAGAGATTCGTCTCGGCATGGACTCGAGAAGACACCGGAAACGTTGGGAAGCCATACGGATCCACGATCCCTGAACAAGCTTCCACAGTTCACGAAGATTTCATGGAGGGGGTCAGAGCCTCGAACCTCTCTCTCGATGGGATTGAATTCAGGGGACCTAGCTAGCCAAGTAAGCGAGATCACGTCGGTGGAGTGTTCATCCAACCATTCGTATACAATTCGGGAGCTGCATTGTCTTGTTGCAGGATGAGGTCCCCAGGGGGATGTTAAAGACGCACAAACGGGAGCAAATGGTCGTCTAGGATATCCCGTTAACGTTGGCCTGTGAGGGACGATGTCATACGTACCAGGGATCCCATTTCAGTTCACGTAAACAGTCCCCAGACGCGAATGCTACTCCCACCAGCTTGAAGAGTACCCTGCTGGCAAGAATGATCCATCGCTCCATGTGGTTTGCACCCTACTCGTATCCTACCATCGGCATGTACCGACGTGAATCTCGACTCATCAGTCCGGGCAACATTTTCCCACATGTCTAGAGTCCAGTGGCGATGTTTCCCGCGCTCATGCTAATCTTTGCACCCTGTGATGTGCGGTCAGCAGGGTACCCTCGTGGGACGATGGCTTCTGTACCCATAACGAGAAGATGGTTCTGGATGGTGTTGCTGCTTACACATTTTTGTGCACCAGCGTTAAATTGCAGAGTGATTTGCACTGTGGCCCGTCTATCCGCTGTTACAATGCGAGCTAGAGGACGATGACCCCGCTCATCCACACGCTGTTGTCCACGGAAGTTGGCCCTTGCACGGATGGTTTTACCGGATTCGATGTACTCACTGTGCACCCGTGACACAGTGGCTCGTGAAAATCCCAGTGCCTGCACGACTTCCGAGATGGAGTGACTCATTCGGCGGGCCCCGACAATTTGCCCACGATCGAATGCGCTTAGATCCTTCGTCTTACGCATACTGCATCAGACTCTTACTGATTCGCATCGCATCACTCCTTATATTGTCGGATCGCTGCATACGTCATGTCGGTTCCGTTTACAGGGCCACCCACAGCGACACTTTTGCATAACACCAGCTGTCTCTAATTCAATTGCTCTTCAGTGTATATATTAGTACCCTGCCTGGTAGCTCTATTTAGAGCTACCACACAATGGGTGCGCGATAAGTGGTTCTCGCCAGTGCAGGGGTGCGTTATGAAAAACTTTTGAAGACCACTGGTCTAGAGGTTGGCTGAATGTATTGCCTTCAGTGTGAGATTAACCTGAAATGATATTCAGACGAGGTTTAAGCATTGACAATAGAAACTTGGCTGTTGGCATGTTGCAGGCAGGTGTGCGGCAGATTGATGGGGCTGCTGCTTTAGGATTTCGTAAAGCGTAGTATGTCGGCTACACACATAATTTCTGTGGCATGGAAAAAATGTTGCGTATCGACCCAGGAACGGTTGTCCGAGGTCAACCACCACGAAGCAAGACCACTACCTGACACTAAGTGCTCGGAGAAAGCCTAGTTTCACTATCAGCCAACTCTGAGAATCACTTCATTCTGCTTCTTGTGTGACTCAAATTATACGAAACGTCATCATGAATAGGGACTCAGTGCAAGGAGCCCACTGAGATGTAATTGATATCAGCACACCTTCGACAAAGATATACCTGTGTCAGACAGCACATGTCATGGAATACAGAATGGCAGCATGCACGTACGTTTCTCAGCCAAATCTTATTGTGTAAACGAACACCTTGTGGAAATGGGGTGTATACAATATCTCCCTGATGAATACTTCCACCGGTGAACATGTAGTCAATTACGTGGGATCCACAAAACGTAGCCTTGGCATTCGATTGCAAGAGAGCACGTATGACATACGTGTTAATCATGGCAACACAGCACTCGCCAGGAACGTCATAGACTGTTCCACGGGATTGGAGTAATGTCTAATTGTTAAATACTCCAGCATCCATACACTCTTTTACACATAAATGAAAGCTTGTACACCTAAGTTTTTGGGGATCGGTGTTGCAATGACAACAGTCCCATTGACTTACCCAGAATATGGAAATGACATATTGCGGCTATGAACTTTAATAACAATAATCATTGTTAACTTATGAACTTTAAGAACCTATATATGTTATTGTACCATATACACCCAATCTATCATGTACCCACTGTGGTATACTTGATAGGTGTTTCAGCTACGTTGCGATGGCAATAGGTGGGACACTCTGGGACTGAAGCTTTACCTAGAATACCTCATCACATTCCGCTGTATATTAGTGCACATGACCAGCAATATTCTATTCCATCTAAAATCACTCCGAAAGCGCCCATCGGATTTTTAACTTGCAAATAACTGTCGCTTTTTAGTATTAAATCATCGTGCATTGACGGTCTGTGTCATTAAGTTATACATAGCACGAAATTCACTTGTACTTACTCGTTTCTCTCGTTTTCCTAGTACTCGATGGGGACACGTGTGGAGGAGACCCGGACGAAAAAAGCTGATTTTATGCTGGACCAAGTCCTATGCGGAACAGGGAGACTATACTACGAATAATATTCTTACAATTTCTCAATTGGTGTCGGAATATATTTTATAAATACACTAGAAATCACGCCCGTTCTCCGAACGGTGAATCTATAAACTCATTTTTTAAAGGAAAATTAAAGAAAGAGAAAAGTGATGAAGAAAAAGAAAAGTGATTAAAGATCAGTAACTGTTTAACGATTTAGAACACGGTCGTGACGTCAGTGCATACGGTTTGACATAAGAGAGCAGAAGTCTTTGACGACCCTTAATTTTAAATTGAAATTTCGTGGAAATTTTACATTTCAACGTTTCTGGCATAATTATCTTTAAACCTATCAGCATTTTGAAGAATAAACCTAAACCACCCTTTTAATTTTTTTTGTTTTTGTTCTTGTTTTCGGACTTTGCTAGGTATACGGACGTTCAGACCTATCAGTAAACCAATTTTCAGATCCCTAGGTCGTTTAGAAATGGGCTAACAACTCGCTAACGGAAGCACTCTTATTTTCTCATTTTCCACACTTTGCTTTATATACACTGCTGGCCACCCAAAATGCAACACCAAGAAGAAAGCATCCGATTGGCCTGAAATTCGCAGCATGCGTTGCACGCAAGAGGACATGCAAACGATTAGCTTTGCAGGGCATATGCAAATCATGCGCGCCCGGAACGCTACAGAGAAGCACTATAAGAAGGGTGCACTGAAGGCGGGGTGTAAGTAGTGGAAGTGTGTTGTGCTGCCAGACCTGTGCGTGGGAAGCTTCCTGATGCTTTGTCGCAGAGATACGGCAGTCATTCCAGCACGTTTCGGAGTTCGACACAGGACGAATAGTGGCTTATCGCGACAGCGGTTTATCGTACCGAGACATCGGTGCCCGTGAGGCACAGCCACAGTGAGGCGAGTATGGATTCGGTGGGAGCAGGAGGGACGGACGTACCGACGTGAGCGATTGCCGCAGCCGCGGCACACCACCGAACGAGAGGACCGGCATGTTGTACGGCGGGCATTGACGGCTCAAACCGCCACATCACGAACGTAAGCGCAGGAATTAGGGTGTGTTGCGCAACAACCTGTGTCAGCACGTACCGTTCAACGTCGTCTGCAGAAGCGGGGACTTGTCGCACGGCGCCCATTGCTCCGATTACTATTGACATTACACCACAGGCGAGTGCGGCGCCAGTGGGCTGTTGAACGTTACACCTGGACTACGGAATGGCACGACATTGTCTTCTCCGACGAATCCCGCTTCTGCCTGCAACACCACAGTGGTCGGATCCATGTGTGGCGGCACCGCGGCGAGAGACTGTATGGCGCCTGCATTATGCATCGCCATACCGGTCCGTCGCCTGGCGTTATGGTTTGGGGCGCAATTGGATATGACATCCGCACCCCTCTGGTACACATCGCTGGTACATTCAACAACCACCGCTACATCTCCGACGTTTTGGAGCCTGTAGTCCTCCCTTATATGTAGGACCTGCCAGCGGCCACGTTTCAACAGGACAATGCTCGCACGCACGTGGCACGCATCGTGCAACAATTCTGCACGGCCCACCAGGTGTCACGGCTGCCGTGGCCTGCCTGTTCTCCCGATACGTCGCCCATCGAACACGTCTGGTCGCTGGTCGGCAACCGAGTGGGCCGGCAAGCAACACCCGTGGCTACGCCTGATGAACTGTGACGACGTGTGGACGCAGCCTGGACCGACGTACACCTAGCCCACATCCAAAGCCTCTTTCGTTCGATGCCGCGGCGTGTAGCGGCCGTTATTGCCAGCCATGGGGGAGACACAAACTATTGATGTCTGCGTGTTCCGCAAGTCGCTCGGGCCTGTAAGCTCAATCGTTTGATCTTTGTATCTGTTGTTATGTGCCCAGTAAATCTGGCTTTACTATCTCGTGTCCTTCATGGTGTTGTATTTTGGGTGGCCAGCAGTGTACATAAATACATCACTATTATAGTTATTAGTGCGTGTGTGTTTGCAAATGCAAAATATTATTAGGTTCAACTTGATCTAAGATTAGCATGACAAATTTCATTCGCTGTCTCTGAGTTAACCTCGAAATGCTGTGATCGTAACATTGCAGAAGATAGTTGATCCAAATTGACAACTTTCTGTTCGAATTCGACTAATTTTAGAAAAGTAAGTAGCGTTATGGCAAGATGAAAAACTGTTAAAGAGAGAGGACGACGTAATTTTTTTTATGATGATTTTGAGCGGAAGCCTTTTTCAGTTCAATTTCCTAAGCAACATGTACATAATACTTAGAAGTCAGGTGTATCCATAAAAGGAGAAAATTCAATTCACCAAGGGAACATCGTACCATATGAACTGTGTAAACATCAGCGTTTAGTTTTACGGGAATGATTTTCAAATTAAAAGGAACTGAATTATTATTTCCCTTTGACGACTGTTTTATTTATGTGCACTTTACCTTAGAACAGAATGTTCTGTCCTTTTCAAACACACTAGTATGATGAAGCACAGTCGAGAGTTTCTTTTCATTTAGTCGGATCGTTTTGACGCATTTTCCATACATTCAGCATCTAAATAAAGACCACGTTTTGAAGAGCTATTTATTTATTTGAGCGCTCCAGCAAATCACATAGCTCAAAGACTGAGATCGGAAACACCAAGAGAGCTAAAGAAGTTTCAACACTAACTGATGTAAGGCAATTGCTGAATGTTAAGCTCCCTAAGCATTGCATAATTAAAAGTTTGACATTTAAATATGCGATGTGAATGAATTTTCTAAAAGTGGAGGGAAAACAAATACGATTGAGAAAAGAATTGTCAGTCACAAGAAAGAAAGCTTAAACTAGAATGATCTCAGAAAGCAACAGAAGGCACTCTAAACCTTTGCAATGAAGCAATGTCAACAATTTGTTTCTTTGTTTGGAAGCTTAACGACTTCCATGACAATTGTTAGCCTATCAGCAGCTGCTCGTTCTTAGTTTTGGGGAACTATATTAAAAAAGTACAACGTTTCTCACAAATGTTTTATCCCTCAATTCGACCAGTGTTTCGCTAGTCTCTGGCCTAGCTTCATCAGGACAAATGACACGTAAATATTCAAATCGTATGTGATGTCATCAATGGGGTTTACAGTCACGGTTTTTAGGCAATTGCTTCCACACGCTTGATAGAAATGGTGTGGATGTCGTGTCATCAACAATTTACAAAACATTCTGATATATGTAAAAATCTTTCAGAGTATCAAGTTTGGTGGTTGAATTTAGCTTGTCGATCACTTTCGGTTTTTCAAAGAGAAATTTATGGTCATTTTCATAAGAGTGTTTAGCCATCGACGTCTTCTTTAAGTTACAGTTCCGAATGAAGGTCTTGTGTTCCTTCAATCGAAAACGCAAGGCTCAACAGGTCTGTCCTATGTACGAAGCGCCAATTTCACATAGGATTTGATATATTCCCCTTGAGTTTTTATCTTCAACATAGTCCTTTGATCCAAAACAGTTCATTTTATTTAAGGGTTATCACTTTAAAAGTAGAAGTTTTCACAATTTTTGAAATGTTGAAGGAAAATCAGGTTAAAATGGAACGATGGCAAATCTCTGATGAATGGTCAGCAGCTAACGCTTCAAATCTCTCGGCCGCCCTGCGGCGATGTCAACACTTCTCGTATCAAACACGATAAATTTGAAGGAAATATGTAAGTGTAATATCATACCCTCCTCTCTCTCTCTCTCTCTCTCTCTCACACACACACACACACAGGCACACAGCTGCTATTAATCAGACATGTTTCTTGGGAAACAACTAGAACTATCGCACATGTACAGAAACCAAAAAAAAGAAAAAAAAAAAAAAGAGCCACCCCGCTTAATTTTCCAACTATTTGCCGCAGATAAACAAGTAAGGTATCGTTGGAAAGCACTCTAAGGGAACTATCACGTGATGTGAAGAAAAATGCTAATTAAGCTAATTAACATGTCAATTATCTCACTATCTCCGAATGTTTCCATGTAAGGGGTATGTTATTTTATGCGCATTCTATTTAGCACATGGAAAAACTCCTAAATCTTAAATATCTTCCAAATCGGGTGATTAATAGTGAATTTATTTGCAAATAAAGTTAGGGGGGGGGGGGCATCCACGTATCTACATTTGGAAAACACACTTGGAATATTTCCTTCTTTGCAAGAAGAGTGATAATGCTGGAAAGTCTACGTTTGCGCCAACCTCCGACAAATTGAATACAGATAACAGACGAGCAAATGCCCAGGGACAGAGTTCATTTACTCTTGCATTTTCCTTTATAACAATTTCATTTATTCGTGCTAATGACTTGAATTAATGTTAGAATAAACAGTATGTATTTTTCTATTGATGGAAAACCCGAATCTGCAAGCTGAAATTTGTTTTGAATATTCTTGTTTCCGATCATTACACTTTCTCGAGGCACGGAGTATTCGCGTATCACTGAAAGGTTAAAAACAATAAAAAAAATGAAGCAAAACCACGAAATCCGATTTTTTAGAACGTCTTTTGTAAAAAAAGATCGTATCTGTGTTATCGGTTTGCCCGTACGTCCGTTTGTGGACACCATATCTTTGTAACTATGAGTCCGATTTGAAAAATTATTTTTGCATTGAAGCTTGAAATGTGCGAATGATGATCCTTTATTTCGTTTTTTGTTTTTTTACGATGTTCAATTTCGCCGCTAGAGTGCGTAAATGCAGGTGATATCGAAATCGGAAAACATTTTATTACTTATATTTGCTTCTAAACATCCGATTGAAAAAATTATTTTACCTTTAGATTCCATTCATGTCGAAAAGCATTTCAGGTATACTCACTATTTCCAGGGGGAATAAAAGCAAATTGCGTTTTCCCCTATATCTGTACTTCTAAAACTACGATTTGAGAAATTCTTTCTTCAGTGGATACAGCTCCTGATGGGAAATATTTTGCATATAATTTCTAATTTTTGGTAATGAACGGTTTAACCACCACGGGGCGTAAGTATTAAGTTCTGCGTCTGATGTATTTGCAGCAAAATCTGGATTGAAAAAGTTCGTTCCTGGGCCGATACTACTCACGTCGATAAATATTTTCGGAATTCTTAAAATAACGCATGGTTTCTCCGCTAGGGGGCGTTGATACATATATTTTTGTTAATATATCTGCTTCTAAGAGTCCGAATTGAAAAATTCCTTTCTTGTTGTATGTAGTTTCTGATGCGAAATGTTTTTCCAATAACTCCAAAGTTTTCAAGTAATTTATAGACTTTCCGCTAGGGGGTGCAAAGGTAAATTGCGTTTTCACGGATATCTCTGCTTCTAAAACTCCGATTGAAAAATTATTCCCGTATCACATACAACTACCGATGGAAAATGTTTTGCATGTAATTTCTTATATTTGGTAAAAAATAGTTTGGCCACCAGGGAGCGTAAGGGTTTACTTAAGCTTCTGATGCATTTGCATCTAAATCTGAGCTCTTAAAATTTCGAGTGAAAAAATTCATTCGTGGACCCATTTCGCTCTCTTTGGGAAACATTTTCAGAATACTCTCTTCTTACAATAATGTATATTCAAATTTTTCTTAACGCAGAAGTATGCAACGAGAGGGTGAAAGATCACATATCCGTTTACAGCAATATCTGAGGGACTAAACCTTGATTGAAAAACTTCTTTCTTCATTTAGATGCTACTAAATGTGCAAACTCTGTGAGCGTAGGTTCTTACCAAAATAATGGAAAATTTCGCAGCTAGGGCACGCCAATTTTTTTCTTAATATCTCTGCTTTTAAATGTGATATTTTAAAAATTCATTCAATATCGGATGCCATTTATCTTGTTGAACACTTTAGGTTAGTATTTTAGGAGTTTTATAGTTCACAGTTCTGTCACTAGGTGGTGCTTGTGTACTTCTGTTTACAGCTGTATCTTTGCTACTAAAAACCCTATTGAGAAATTGCTTTTTTTATTGTATGCCATTGACTACAATAGAGATGTGAAACATTACCCTCTTTATATTATGCACATATTTTACGCTGCGTGGTGTAGAGGTCAATGCTTTTTTTTCGCTACCTCTGCTTGCGGGAGACGTATTTGAAAAGTTCTTTTTCCTTAGGATTGCTTTTCCATGAACAATATTTTAAGTCTACTTTTAACTTTCCTATTATGTGAAATTTTTGAGCTAGAAGGCGTACAGTTAAATCATATTTCTTTCTATATGTGTTCTTTTAAGTGTTCGATTTGAAAATCTGTTTTTCTCCGATATCCTTCTGCTATGAGAAAAATTTGCTAATTTTTGTAACTTACGTTTTAGACGGTGTTAGAAGAAATGTAGCTGTTTCTATTTCTGTTTTTTAATGATTGTAAAAATCCAGTTGATATTTTCTAACTGGTTCCTTTGAATTTGAATAATTTTGAAAAATTTAATTTGCGTCAGAAATGGTTCAAAAGATGAGTTCATTATAACAGAAAATTCGGTGTTATCATTTCTTTTATTTCAAATATTTGGGAGGCACAAGAATAGAAAACGAGGAAGTAAATATCAAATATAACTGGAAATACGTATAAAGCTCTTTGCTGCTTGTTATTGGTCACGTATTACGAGAACCAGTTGAAAGGTCCACGTTCAAGCCGGACACAGCCACACATGAACACGGAGTCCAAATAGTCCAATTTAGGGCAGGAGCTGGTTTCGAACCGTTTGACGGAATGAAATAAACCAGCAAGCATAGTTTATGCTCTACTCTGATATACCGAACCGTGAAAAGGTTCTTTGTCACGATGATTAAAGTCGTCAACTCATATATATGCCATGGAATGTATAAAGGCTGGCGCTTCTGTTAACCTACTGAATGGATACAGATTAATGTCTATGTGCACCAAAATACATATGACATGTTTGTTTGAAGTCAAGTTTCACTTACCCCAGACCCACTATGTAAGTAAATTAGGGCATTAGTACAGTTAAAATGATGCAGATTCTTCAGCCATGCCGTATTTCGAGAATTTATTTTCTAGCCGTCCGTGGCATTTTGAATGTATATATCACATCAATGTGCTCCCAGTGGAACACATTGAGAAAAGGTTGACAACTCATTTGGAACACATCGACAATGTAATTCCGGAAAATGTATTCCCAGTGTGCTACGGCAATTTCTCGTGCTTTTATGTAAAAATACTAGTATCTTCTATCATAAAACATTTTATGGTAGAGAGAGCTTTTATAACACATGCGGAACAGATTGATACACATTCGGAACACTTTGGCAACATACGAGGAACGCAATTTTCACCCAATTTTTGTAAATGACTTTCTTAAAATGTTACGCAAGTGTGCGTTCTATTCTAAATGATTTGTTATTTTTCACCTCAAAAACTCACTTTTCTTTCATAGTTATCGTGCTAAACATACGAATTAATGGGAACAGCATTGTCTTGTAATTGAAATTTGCGCCTCTCATATATTAATTCCACGTGTCAACTGAAAATAATATAATTTTCTTTGTTCGAAAGTATGAACGTTTGTCCCATTTTGTCGCCCACAGCGGACGCGTATACCAATTTGCTTTGTCGTTATAATAACAAGACCCGATTTTTAACAGCTGCTGGCGTGACGCCATTTCATCTAATTCATTCTGACATAAGGTTGGAGATGCATTACATCACACGACTAACGTCACACGATCAACTCTTTTGGAATAGGAAAGTGTTACGTCAGGAATTTTAGTTCCATTTTGTCGTTCATGACAGACGTATAGAATTTTTCATTCAGAATACTATCGTCTGTGTGCCTAACTGTTAACAATTTTATATAGCCACTTCTGGCTATAAGTATCTTCCAATTCTTTATTCGAGAGGGTAATTGTCTAATTTCTCACGTTGACCAGACGGCTTGGAAAGGCATTTTTATGCTACTGCCAGTGTAAGGAGAAACAGACAAAGTGCATCCTGGACCGACTTGACAAAGAACCAGCTGCACATTGGCGTACCCAAGCCCAGGGAGGCTGTGGAAAACTTCGGAAAAACAGCAGACAAGTTGGCCGGCAGGTCCGAGATTCGACCCCACCCGACAAGAATTCTGTCGTATGAAATTTAATTTTAAGATTTCCGTTGCGAACATAAAATATTTATTTTAGATTGTCAAACCTGTTTCTTTTCTCATTTAAGTCTAAAAATTGAGAGTTTCAATAAAGCAGGTAACAGTGTGTTTTTATTATTTCATGCGCACGCTAAAGAAACATGAGTTGGGAACTTTCTTTTTCCTTTTTCCTTAAACTACGAAATTCTTAGAATATAACTATTTTTTTTTCGCAGAGTATAACCAGTTATTATCTTATTCATATTTGTAGAAGAAATGAAGAAGAAAACAAAAAGAAAAGAAAAATGCAATTAGAGCCATATTAAACTACACTAAGTAAGCTTAATGCTCCAAAAGCTACTGTTTACGGTTACTTTCTTAAACGGTAGTCAAAAACGTCTAATGCCGGAAAGCCGATTTGCACGCAGATCAGAGCTACACACGTAGATTCGGCTTCTGTATTGCAGCGGAAGCCAGTTCCGTTTTGTATACTACAGACAGTTTAAGCAGTATAACTACAATGGAACATATTAATGAATCGGAATAATATGCAATTACATGAGGATTATACCATTATTCGAGACGAAATAGACACAATAGCAAATCTGCAATTTGAAAAAAAAAAATCAGGCACACGGGTTCACTCGCGCAGGGAACAATTTGCAGTTTTCATTTTTATGACCACAGTTTCATAATTCCACGACGATGTAAAGGTATTTATGTAAGAAATATACAGAAACACAAGAGAAAGGTTTTTTTACGCTTTCCAACCGTAGGCTGAAGAAGCGTACGTGCTCCAGCTTTTTCCGTCTGTCCGCACGATAACTCGCGTAAAAATGGTTTGATTTCGATGAAATTTTAACAGCTGGGGACGAACTCTATTGAAAATACGAAGCTTTCGTTTTGTGGAACGTACTGTTTTATTGCGTTTTTGAATTAAACAATATACAAGAGTCAGCTATGTAACCAATAAGAAAAAATTAAATATGTAATTGTATGAACTACTGTATGTCAAGTTAAGTTATTTTTATGCAGAATTATTAACTTATGACGCTCATCATTAAAAGTTGCAATTTTGAATTTAGGGGTATACCATTATTACTGCTTCCTTCAACCAACTTCACGTAGAAATACTTTTTCCAAAATGTTTCTAAGTATTGCGGGTAAACCGTTGTACAGTAAGTAGAGGAAAATACACTGAAGAGCAATTGAATTAGAGATACCTGTATAGTAACGTGTAGCACCACCTTTCGTCCTGATGACGGCGGCCTTTCGTCTCGGCATGAACTCGACAAGACACCCTAAGCGTTGGGAAGCCATACGGATCCACGACCCCTGAACAAGCTCCCACAGTTCACGAAGATTTGATGGAGGGGGGTCAGAGCCTCGAACATCTCTCTCGATGGGATCCCAGATGTGGTCGATGGGATTGACCTAGCTGGACAAGGAAGCGAGATCACGTCGCTGGAGGGTTCATCCAACCATTCGGATACAATTCGGGAGCAAAGACACGGTTCATTGTCTTGTTGCAAGATGAGGTCCCCAGTGGCATGTTGAAGATGCACAAACGGGAGCACATGGTCGTCTAGGATATCCCGGTAACGTTGGCCTGTGAGGGACGATGTCACACGTACCAGGGATCCCATTTCAGTTCACGTAAACAGTCCCCAGACGAGAATGCCGAACCCACCAGCTTGAAGAGTACCATGCTGGTAAAAAGGATCCAACGCTTCATGTGATTTGCGCCATACTCGTATCCTGCCATACGCATGTACCAACATGAATCTAGACTCATCAGTCCAGGCAACATTTTCCCAAATGTCTACAGTCCAGTGGCGATGTTACCGCGCTCATGCTAATCTTTGCACCCGGTGATGTGCGGTCAGCAGGGTACCCTCGTGGGACGATGGATTTTGTACCCATAACGAGGAAATGGTTCTGGATGGTGTGGCTGCTTACACGTTTTTGTGCACCAGCGTTAAATTGCCGAGTGATTTCTTGCACCGTGGCCCGTCTATCCGCTGTTACAATGCGAGCTAGCCGACGATGATCCCGCTCATCCACACGCTGTTGTCCACGGCAGTTGGCCCTTGCAGGGATGGTTTTACGGGATTCGATATACTCACAGTGCACCTGTGACACAGTGTCTCGTGAAAATCCCAGTGCCTGCAGGACTTCCGAGATGGAGTGACCCATTCGTCGCACCCCGACAATTTGCCCACGATCAAATGCGCTTAGATCCTTCGTCTTACCCATACTGCCTCCGACTCTTACTGATTCTCGTCGCATCTATCTCCATATTGTAAAATCGCTGCATACGTCATGTTGTTTCCGTTTAAAGGGCTGCCCACAGCGCCACATTTGCACAACGCCAGCTGTCTCTAATTCAATTGCTCTTCAGTGTATGTTTTTTTTATGCACAGACCCTTAATCGATGTATGCTTAAGTTTTCTCTTATATCTCAGCAAGGTTTTATGCTATCACGCTGTAAATTTGGAATTAGGGGTTTAATAATATTTCACATCCCATTGACTATTAACCAGATATGGTCATAATTCCTTTTTTATGAACATATTTCATAATTTATAATTCCTTTAATATAGCAGCTGTTTTCTTGTATTGCGGCTCGTATTATCTGTGCATCTTTGTATTTTACTGTTGCAACACCGAATCACTGTATCTGTTCTCGATTAAATGATACAAATCAAAAGCAACTTTTGCAGTTCAACATTAGCGGCATCTTTTTTTTTTCGTAGCTCATTGTACACGTATTTATTGGCCGATTCGTATGAAATTTGGAATTTAAGGCTTTTATTATGTGCTGAATAGAATTCGCGTAAAATTATATATTTCTTATATGGAAAAAGTCGGAGATAGATAGTTAATTAGCACGTTAATTAGCTTCATTAGCATGTTTCTTCACATCCCTTGATAGTTCCTTTCAAGTGCTTTCCAGAGGTACCTTACTTATTTACATGCGACAAACGGGTCAAACTTTAAGGGGGTGGCTGTTTTTTTTTTTTTTTTTTTTTTGAGGTGGGTACGTACCTAAACTTAATTATTAAATATTTCAGAAAGTTTTATGGGATAATCTCCTATTGCTCCAGAATCACAACACTGAAATAATTCCTAACAAGGGAGACACATTCTAAACAAACTTTATCATGTATGAAGTGAAACGTTTTAAGTGATAATTCATAGAAAATTGCCATTTTGTGCAATGAAACCTAAACTTTCTTTACTGTAATTAAACATGTTCAGGTTTCTACCTTCATGTGCGCATAACTGTACAAATGGATCACAAACCCTTTTTCATGTCAACTGGATCTTTGGCTTTCGTCATTCGGTTCCCGTTTTCCAATAACTCCTGCTAAGAATTCGTTACATCTCACCTAATCTTTCATCTGCATCTATTTGTTTCCCCTGTTAGGGTAACAGACATTTCTTTCTCCGTGACACAGCTCTACCATTAATAAACGGAATCTATGTGCCTGTCTACAAATATTCTTTATTTACAGAAAATTTAGCCCTTTAAGTACCGCCGATGTACCCGAACCAAATGGTGCCAAAAATTTTCAGAGCTCCCCAAACAAAAATTTAGTGTATCGGCTTGGTTTCAAGAAAGCTACACCAAAAATATTCTTAACTCCTTTGATTTCAGTAATACCGATCATAAACCTGTTACAAGTAATAAGGGCTTTTTTCTTGTCCTTTATTTGCTGCTCCATAACCCAAGGCACGTTAGGAAAAGTCTACGCCCTCTAACACAGATATCGTGTCCTCGGTAGGAGTAATAATACAAACATCTCTCTCCTTTTTGAGATTCATCGTTATTGTTATAGCAGGTATTAATTCAGAAAACATTAGTGTCAATCATTCCCTTAAATAACCACCTCAAATAACAAAGCTAAAGAGGAAGTAACACTTTTTCTAATGCGCAGGATCCTCCTGTCAGCTGCTTTCAGCCCAGTTCTAAGACAGCCAATATATTCGTTCCAGTCGGATAAAGGATTAATATTGCGCCGAAATCTTTAGCCCTTATGATGGTCTGTAGTCATTTTGGATTACACATCCACCAGCGTGTGTAAATGTCTTCTAATTTTTCTGCCATTTACCGAAGAGACAATTTGTTCCAGAATGTCTCTAAACGGTTCAGGACATGACTCTAGACTGGGCAGTCCAACCCTTTCGACGTTCATGTCCTCAACCCAATCTGGGACATCTCAAGACGTATAATTTGGTGCATTTTCTATCGGATAGAAGTATGGAGCTTCCCTAAAGTATTGCCACAACGTTGGTAGTTCATTATTTTCCAGGACGTATAGGTGGAGCTCAACATTTATGGTTTTATCCAAAAGGCGTAATGGGCAGGACGCGAAATGCGAAAAACAACTGCCTCCATCAAACTTCATTTGTGGGACAATATAGACCGGAATCTACGTTTATACTGGCCTGTGCCACACCCGGGAAAGCCCATTAGACCGTACACTGTGACTTGTCAGTCCAAATACCAGTTTTCCGTTTGTCTAAAGTCAAGATGACGTTCCTTACACTACCAAAATTGATTGTTTTGATTATGAATGATTCCTAGACTATGTTATCCTATAGCGTGAGGTGTTCTGCGCATTGTATTGGTGCTCACATGAGTAGTAATAGTCTATCTTTGGATTTGCGTGATTTCGAACATTCTTGACTTGCGTTCTGAGCGGACAGTCCTTTGCGAAGCTGTCCTGTCACGTTTTGTTGGCCTCGGAGGTTTCCTGGGGCATTTCGTGGCAGATTCATCCTAGGTCCGCTGCTATTTGCATATGACAACAAAAACCATGAACGTGGGAATTCATTTATCATCAGTCGGCACTAAAATTCAGTGAGCCCTTTCGTCAGCATTCGCAGTCGTGCTGTTGTCTCATCGTAGCCCTATGAGCATATTTATACTTGACCCTGTGACGTGGTGCTTGCGTAAGACCTAATTCATTATTAATTGAGGAAAGCATCTTGCATTCGCAGTCATGCTAAACCTCATCATATCACGACGAGCATATTTATAGTTGGGTCTGCGTAGTGCTTGCGTAGCATCTAATTCACTGTCAATAAAGGAAAGCACCTTGTATTCTCAGTCATGCTATAGTCTCGTCATATCACTACGAGCATATTTATAGTTGGGTCTGTGACGTAGTGCTTCCGTAGGACTTAATTCTCTAACAACGAAGAGGTGTCAGGATATTATTCGTAGGCCGGTGTATATGTAAATCTTCCGTTGGCGTTTCGAGTAATACCTTTTATACAAAGACGGGGATATCTTGAATCTCGGCCTTTGTGATTTCGGTTCGCAATTTCTCATTTCTCAATGATATTTCCAGCAACAATATCTTCATTAATAGAGTATTTCAATTTCACTTTAACAGTTGTTTATGAGTTGTTTGCGTCTTTTAAGAAGCAAGAAGCTGCCCTTGTAATAAATAATGATCTGTTTGTGATAATAAATTCAATCAGTGTTATCAATTTTTATTTTTATGACGGCGTTTCTTATGCGCTCATTAAACTAAATAATCGGCAGGAGTTCGTGTTTAATGTAGGCTTGAATGAATTTGTGAAAAATATGCGAAAAAGCACAGAGCAAAAACATTATGGATGTTTCCTGCCGGAGAAATTGTCGTTAATGAAAACGAGTTGGACGAATAGCAAAAACTGACACCTAATTCGCTGGCAAACCATATTATTAGCAGAGCATAGTCGTATATCATACAAGAAGCTAGAACAAGGCCCTTCTTCGCCTCAGCAAATATATTAATTAGTATATTTTTCTTAACATGTATATTTCAAGAAATCCAAAAAAATAAATTCCTTTTAACAGTCAGTTGCAATAAATCAAGTAAATAGTGAAACCCGCTCTATTTCTTCAAATGTATTGAGATTAAACCTATCGTAAAACGTACAAAACTGCAGAAGCAGCACACTTTTTCCATCTTGGAACATGGATTTTTAGACGTTTCCTTAATTATAAGAGTTCCTTTCAATAAATTGTATTTGAAAATGAGCATTTCACATTACTTTTCCTCATAAGAGATGCCCACAGTGCTCATCCGCGCCAGATCACGGGGTTGCAGGCTCCTCAAGGCTGAATATCACATTCAGATTTATTCCTGCTAAAACTAGCATTCGACAGAAGAGACAACACACAGCACAGTTCTTCTCTGCTTAACAATATCTTTTTAGAAATGTTCGGATTCTTTCGACTTTTTGTTTTCGATTGGAGGTTTAACGACCACAGTGAGCAACTCAGTGGGCTATAAGCAGTCGTCACCCGTCCCTAATTTAGGGCCACTTGTTCCAGGGAAGGGAGAGAGCCAGTTCCGTAAGACAAACACAACATCCATGCCTCATCGGGGTTCGAACCCAGACCCATCTCGGACGAATAGTCAGAAGCCATGTCTTAGATCACTGCGCCACCGGGGTAGCCTTTCGTTTTGCATCTAGCTCTGCACTTCCCGAAATAATTGACAGCAATGTTCGTCTTGCGTTTTGAATTCCACGCCCATAGATTACTACCAGCGTTGATCACCCCTTGTTTACCACTCAACGGCCCTATATCATTTCGATGATGGATCGTCTTATGTTCGGCGGTCTATGGCACTAGTTAACTCTTGGTGTTGATCTTCTTACGGTTCGCATTCTATTGCCAGAGGTCATTTTGAGCTTGGATCATTTAATGTCTGAAATTCTATGGCCATTGAAGACCACCGGTTGCGATCGTTTTGTGTTGCCGATCTGCGACCTGATGCAACTTTTAAATTTGATTTTCTTGTACTGTAGTGTTTATTTTACGTGGCAAGATAATTTTAACTTTGACCATCTCTCGTTTGGACATATATGGCCAAAGATGACTGCCTACCCCTTTGGCGTCTTCTGTTTGATATTCTACGGTATTCATTTTCCAAACTTTTACCTTATTGTATCTGACATTCTATGGTTCTAAATGACTGCTTGCTTTCATCGTCTTCTGTTTAGCATACTATGGCCTAAGGTGACATCCAAGTTTGATCATATTGTGACTGGCGTTATATGTTTTTAGATCACTGCCCTCTTCTATCGTCATGTTTTTGGTATTCTACGGGCTGATGTAATTTTCAAAGTTGATCTTCTTGAGTCCGAAATTGCACGGCCGCTAAGTGACTTCCAGCTTTGATCACACTGTATCGGGGATTCTATCTTCCTAGGTCACTGCCTGCTTGACCGTTTTGCATTTGGCAATCGGGTACCCAATACGACTGCCAATTTCCTTCGTCTGTGTTCTGCATCCTACGCTAAGGAAAACTGATAGCTTTTCTTTGTTGTGTTTGACGTCTTGTGGTACAGAATAACTGAAATCATTTTATACTGCGTGTGTTTGGAATCCGCGACTGGTAAAGATTGCCAATTTTATTTCGAGTTAGACATGACGGAGAATTTCTGTTCATTTTCGTTTGGAACTTTGTGCCAATACACTGTACTTATAAACCTTTAGAATGTGAACACGCACTCTTATTCTGCGTTGCACTTTTGACGCATTTATGAATGACTCTCTGGCGCAATTTCTTCATTTAATAAGCCTTTATTTTTCATATGAAACATTTCTCCATTGATTTATGCGATTACTGACGCGCAGTACGTAACCTAAATCTGGATTTGCCGATATTTTCCACGGTATAGCGAAGAATAGCGCAGAATGTTGCAATTCATATGAAAAAGCACGTGCAAAAGTTTACAATTAATCAAATATTCAAGAGCAAATAGAACGAAGTTTTCTTCATTCCTTAACTGATAGAAAAGAAACGATGAGCTTGCATGTCTTTTAGAACATTTTCCAGTAGACAGTATGGTTACATTTTGTGAAGCGGCATTCAACACATGCGTTTTTTTGTTCTCGCTCAAAGGAGATATGCATCTGGATCATCGTCTCCAAAAAGTAGAGGTAAATGTGGAAGAAAACGAAGAACAACTCCACGAACCGATAAATATCTAATCAGAAATAGTAAAATAAATAATAAAAAAAAACTAGCACCGACCTTCAAAGAGATTTATTGACTAGTGGTTGTGATTTTAGTGATTCAACTGCACGCCGTAGGCTTCTGGAAGTTGGCCGGAAGGCAAGAAGACCAACGGAAAAACAATATTTGAATGCGAGAATGAAGACAAAACGTTTAGCATGGGCCAAAAAATATAAATCATGGACTGCTGACGACTGGAAAAAAGTAATTTTCAGTGATGAAACTCATTTAGTTGTGCAAGGTTACCAAGCAAATGTCGTTAGACGAAGCAACTGTGAACCCTTAAGACCTGAGCATGTCAAACAAACTGTAAAACACCCTCTGAAACAGATGTTTTGGGTTTTTCACATCAAATGGTACTGGAAGCTTAGTTCTTGTTCAAAATAGGATGAATTCAGCCAAGTACGTAGAAATATTACAACGTAGATATGTTCCATTTTGCAAACTTTTGACGGGACATTTCAACATTACTTGGCCCCATGTCACAATTCGAAATTGGTCAAGAATTTCATGCTGGAAAATCAAATTCATTTGCTTGATTGGCCTGGAAATTCACCAGGCTTAAATCCCATAGAAAACTTGTGGAATATTTTAAAGAGACGTTTAGGTAAAATGGACTGTACAACCAAAGGACGCATGATAACGAATGCTATAAAAGTGTGGTTACACGATTATGAAGTCAAAAATAAGTGCACTCAATTAGTGGAGTCAATGCCAAAAGGAATTCAAGAAGACACTTCTGCTAAAGGAGGACATACTTCATATTAATGCAGGTATTTTTTAGTGTATATTAAGGCATAGAATGATATAAAAGCATAGTTCTGGGGAAAAGAGTGTTCTTTTACTTTGTCCCAATTAATTTGCACAGTATAGTATGTTTTTGAATGCTATTCCGGACAAGTAATATTTTTCCGAGCATCAAAGGAAAATATTAGAGATAGTTTAACGACTCACCTTTCGTTTCAGAATTTCAGAAATTTTACAACTCTGTAGAGCAAATTAACATGCGAAAGGAAAACCATAACAGAATAAACATATGAAAATATATATATACATATATTTTACGTTCTGCTAGTACTCCCACTCGCCTTCTACGTACTTTGTGATTGAAGTATTGCGCATGTTCAGTGCGTCTTCCGTATCTTGCGGAAATTGAAACTGACTGTATAAACAACGTACTTGTTATGTTACTATATCTGTTTGAAGCCTGCTCTGCTGATAGTACAAATATTTCCGTGGGTTGAAAAGCAGCACGCATAAAAAGCGAATTTGGGTTTTCTTCACCTCCGTACTTTTCCGTAAAATATTCAGTTTCCAAATGTTTGCATCGTCATGCAATGCAACAGTGTGTTACATTTGGTTAAAAGCTGTGATGAAGCTCCCGAGTGGTTCACGTGTGAGTGTAAGTTCCACGAATCGCTAACGCTCTGAGTCATTCCTTCTCAAAAATGTATTAATCTGGAGAAACTACACCTACGTGGGACATAGAAAAAAACAAACCAGACAGCATTCTCTTACCTAGTGGCGCAATGAGCTCATCATTTAAGTAATACATTTCGTTTTGCGCAAGCCACCTACGCTGTATAGCTGTTTGCCGGAAATGTAAAATTGAACTGCTTCATTTGCGTTTCGTATTTAACGTTTACTCAACTCGTTAGAAATCTCTTTGAATAGTGACTCTCATTACAGACACTTTCAATTTTTCATTCGGCATGTTGTTTCACATAATAGTTTGTACCTAAAAATGTGTAAACTATATAAGTTGTACAAATCGAAAGCTAAGTTGCAAACAAAGTTCAGTATTTCCCATTACACAGATTTACTGGAACAGGAACATCATTAATTTTCTATGGGAAAATATATCCAGTTGCATAAAATATACGGAAATATTCTGTTTCTTACTATCATTGATAAAACTATTATTGCACTTCATTCCTTAGAATCAAAGTCTTTTACTTTAGGTTCGTACGCACCAACTCACATCTATTTGAATTTCAATTCGAAAGTGTTTTCACTTTTCCATAGGGTAGCTCTGGCCATGAAAATGGCTTTCAGCGAACTCCCAGTTATATCTGACTAGAACTTCTCACTCATGGTGTGGTAAACATATAATTATTTTTATCACAATATTTTTGCTTCGTAATTATAAATACACCACAATGTGAATACTCAAGACTATATACAGTATATATTTATATACAATACACAGTCGAATCACATTATTGTGACCACCTGCTACTTTTGACGTCAATAGCGCGTAGCCAGTGAATGAAGACACGTGTCGTGATCTGGCTTCGAGGGTATATAAGTTGTGTAGTAGGCATTCTAAAAACGTACCGCTCATTGCTGCCATGGATAAAACGATCGATATATCAGATTTGCAAAAAGGGATGATTATCAGCTTTCGAGTCCAAGGTGGCAGTATTTCTGAAACAGCGCAGTTTGCGAACTGTTTGCGTGCTGCTGTGGTTAAAGTGTATCGTGGTTGAAGAACAAGCACTATAGCGAATAAGCGACGTGGAAGCTGCGGAGCACCGCCTGCCATTGATGTGAGAGGAGAACGTCGGGTTCGAAGGTGCGCGAGCGCTGATCGATACGCTACAGTGGAGAAACTCACGGGCCGAATGAACCAGCGGGTTACCGGAAGTTTCTAAAACGACAGTTCAGCGAACCCTGCTGCGTATGTGGCTCCGATGCCAACGAAGGGGCACTGCACCTATGCTAACGAAATTTCATCGGCAGAAAAGGATTACATTTGCACGGCAGTATTGGAATTGGACCTCCGCTGATTGGCAAAGGATTGCCTTCTCCGATGAGTCACATTTTCTCTTTTTACAGAACAAATGGACGTAGGCGTATAAGGCGAGAAACATCGAAGAACAAACACCATTCAACTATTGCTGGAAGAACACATGCTGTTGGGGGAAGCGTTTTGGTTGGATAATGTTTTCGTGGCATTTTCTGGGTCCACTCATACCTGTGGAAGGCACTGTGGACCGAATTTGTTAGGAATCCATCCTTGCAGACCACATACACCTATTAATGATGACTGTCTTTCCTCGGGCGCATGGGATCTTCCAGCGCAATAATGTGACGTGTCACACTGATAGAAATGTCCGAAAGTGGTTGGAAGAGCACGATGAAGACTTAAAAGTACTTCCATGGCCCCTTAATTCCCTGGACTTAAACCCAATTCAACATCTGTGGGACCACCTGGATCATGTTGTTCGCTCTATTGATCCTCCACCACGCACACTCCATCAGCTGTCAGATTCACTGCAGTCATCATGGCTCCACATACCTGTGGACACCTCCCAGCACTCTACTGAGTCACTCCCAGCCCGTCTATCTGTTGTCCGCTCTGCATTAGGCGGTTACCCTGGATATTAGCTTGTGGTGACAATAATGTGACTCGACCGTGTGTGTGTGTGTGTGTGTGTGTGTGTGTGTGTAGCATAACGACAAGGCAAAACTATAAAGGCCAAATACTGAACGGAATCGAGACATAATAAACGAAAAAGTATGTATATATATATAAATAGTACATAAATAAAATAAAAAAATTACTTTATAAATAAATTATTTAACACAAGAAAATTAGACAAAAAAGGCTAATACCATGAGAAGCGCCGAAGGCAGCTAAACCACATGTAGTAGCTTATATAGGATAAATGAAAATATTACAGAACAAAAATACAAAATTTCAAAACAAGTAAAAAACTGGAACAGGTTGCCGTCATCAGGAGAGCATCAACCTGTGGGAGTGGCCTTTCGCAGGTTGGGTTTGATCTGGATTATTGGGAGCAATAACAGTCTTGGAGACACTTGGCTCGGTGACTGTAACATCTGTGGATACTTACGATTTTAAAAACCTCTTGACCTCAATTTCATTGAAGGGTCTATGGCAGGTAGCCGTAAACATACATACAAAGTTCGAGCCCGGGACTACAGAACAGTATTGGCATTTCCTACTGGATTTCTGTATCAATAACAATTTTGTTACCGTGGGCGATGGGCTTTACCTCAAAACTCGTGGTATCCCGATGGGCAGTCACTTTTCTAGCAGTTTGGCTAATATCTATCTACATTTTTTTATGATAGATATGTTGCTAATCATCCTTTACCTGGGATTGCTCTAAGATATGTTGATGACATTATTGTCATTAACATTCCGGACTTTTGCGTTGCGCCACTGACTTGTATCCTGACGACCTTACCCAAGAAAAAACCAACAGATCGTCTACTTGTGTTTGTTACCTCGATTTAGAGGTTCTAGTGGACGAGGAGGGAAGAGGTGTGGTGAATTTATTTGATAAAAGAAACTCTTTTGAATTTGATATCATTCACTACACTCACTGGTCATCCAATATTTCAAAAGTTATACATTGCAATCTACTCATCTCCCAGTTTCATAGAATGGCTAAAATTTGCTCTACACAGCTCTTACTTGCAAAAAATCTGAAAGCTCTTCTTTCTAAATTGCAATCTAACAATTTTCCTAAAACTTTCTTAAGGCATCATTTTAACCATTTAGTTTTTGACTTTAATTCGGTGTCCAAAAGTTTCAAATTACACATTGACATGCTTTATTAACATAGGACCTAACAATTTTAAATATATAGGTAACATAAAGTGCTATTTGGTGGGTCCCTAATAGCTGAAGATCTTACCTACATCCACAGTTTTGCCTCTTGTCAATTCACACATTTTTTGGCTTACCAGGTAGTTGTTCAACCGAGACCACCTTTCTTATCAGTGTATATATTTGGGTTCTTGTGGGTGCTCTGTTCAGTCTTGTTTGACTCTTTGTCATGGCGGTTTTTGTTCTGCCGGTAAGCTTTTAATTTTTTCTTTTTTTAGTTTTATAAATTTGATTTTTGTAATTTTTGTGCTTATTAGAATTTGGTTTTGTGGCCTAGGGAGCATGACCAACCGACAATTTTGGCTTGCCTTGTCGTTTTGTTGGTACTTGAAAGGCAACTCCCACAGGTTGATGCTCTCCTGATGACGGCAATCTGTTCCAGTTTTTTACTTGTTTTGAAATTTTGTATTTTTGTTCTGTAATATTTTCATTCATTCTATATATATATATATTCGTATGCGGCGCTCTAATTTATCCCATAGGTGCTCCGTGGGATTAACATCAGGGCTCTGTGCTGGACAATCAACACACTATAGGGAATTATTGTCAAATCACGCAGTAACAATCTTCGCTTTATAGCTCGACGTATTATCCTGCTGGTACCAACAAGGCTCGGTTCCATAGCATTGCCACAGTGTTGGTAAGGCATAATGGTTCACAATATCAAGCTAGACGTTCTGGTTAACATGTTTGTCCACGATAACCAATGGGCCGGGACCATACCACGAAACTAAGCCCAACACGAGTACACTGCGATCTCCAAACGTGACCGTAGGATTAGTAGTACACTGTGGTAAATAGCGTTCTCCTGGCTGCCGCCATACCTACACACGGCCATCAGATTGATGGATCGTGTATCTGAATTCATCAGTCCATATTACCCTTTTCCATTGATCCATGGTCCACGATAAATGTTCTTTACACCAGGCACGACGAGTAGCATTCCGAGTGGAGATGAAGGGCTTATGAGCAGCCGCACGACCACGGTAACCCATGGAATGAAGTACCCTGTGAATGGTACGTGTACATACCTAGGTACCAGCATTTTTACTCACAGGTACACTGAGGTCTTGTGCAGTACTCCTTCGATTAGCTGTAACGACTCTCCTGAGGCTTCGACGTCCTCTATCACTGATTTTCTTTGATCTGCCGGTACGTTTTGCTGCTTCAGGCACGCCATGTATCTTCAACTTATTCGGTACATCCAAAACAGTTGACTTGGATGTGTTTACACGCCTCTCAATTTCTCTTATGGACAACCCACTAAGATAACACACAACAAAGTTTCCTTTTTCAGTGTCAGTTCTCTTCCTCCGCGACATTTTCATTAAACTTCACAGTGCGATATGTTCGCGGTCAGCTCCAGGCTAGTTTTCATACCGTTTGCAGCTGTACCGCGCATCTTAACAACGCAGATGATCCGTTCATTTGCTTTTGAAAGGGTTCCCGGTGCCTTTTGTCAATTTAGTGTATATACAGTATATAGCTGTAAAGGAAATATATACAACACTCATTTTTATAAAAATCCTCACACCAAAAAGGAGGAGTCCAATTGAAATGAGATTTTAGTAGTGAGATGATACATACCACTGACAGAAGTGATTACAATATTACAGCAGGAGGAACATTTCCCGCAGACATACGGTACACATTCCTGGCAGCGTTAGTACCACTTCGGACCGCCTCGTCCTCGAATACTTGCTGTGGTACAGTCCGGAATGGAGTCAAAGAGACGCCTCATGTTATCCTGGGACAGATTGGCCCACACTTCTTGCAACTGACGCTCTAAATCAAAAACACTGGGACATGTAGAAAGCTGACGTCTCATCTGGTCCCACGCGTGCTCGATGGGCGAGAGATAAGGCGATCTGGCAGTCCTCGGAAGCCTCGAAGAATGACGTAGACAGCCATGGAAAACCCGAGCCTCCTGCGGACGGGTGTTATCTTTTTGGAAAACGGCTCCTGGGCCACCCCGTCACGAAAGACAACACATGATCTCTTGTACGTATAGCGGTGGACTGTCAACGTGCCTCGGATCACTGCGAGAGAAGTCCCGTTGTTGTACGTGATGGCTCCTCAGACCATCACGCCTGCAGTTCGACACGTGTGCTGCTGTACAGTGAGGTTGGGGTTGTAGCGCTCACCTGCGGTCCTTCACAATCTGAAAAGGTGGTCGTACGCTCCTATACAGAAGTGGGATTATTCGCTGAACACTGTAGGTCGCCAGTTTGCAGCATTCCGTTTTGCACGCTGCTTGCAATGGACACCGACGTTGGTTAGATGTTAATGGCAGAAAACATAAGGTCCGCCGAGAGGGCAGATTCACGTCTGCCAGGCGTCTGGTGATGTTTCTGACTGACAAAGGAGTTTCTTGTACAGCCACCACATGTCTCTGGATATTGGACAAGGACGTCGTTGCATCTCTCATTATCCCACGTTCTTCTCTGATGGTGGAGTATCTGGGTCTTTCAGATCCTGTGCGCCGAGTCCGTGGGCCCTTCCTCGTGTATTGCTCCCAACACGATCGCACAGTACTGTCCGACCGTCACAAATCGCGGCCAATTCGGCGCGCCGGCCACCGTGCCTCTCTCATCCCGACGATACGGCTTCGTGTGAACTCTGTCCGTTGTCCGTACGCACATCTACGGCGGCTCCTCAGCATGTCTATCGCTCATGGATCTCACTTACCGTACACTTCCGAACGAATACGGAATATCCTGCGCGGCGTTTTATAAGCCCGAAAGATTGCGATTGCAACGCCGCGCCGGCCTTGAACGTGCGGGTATGCGGGATGGCACGAAACTTAAATCATTTGCATGTCTACCTTCCCTTTAGCTATTCGCCGAGTCTTGCGTTAATTGCACGATTTTTTCTTGTTGCGCGGACTTTTATGGCAGTGACTGTATATACAGTATATATTATCTCTCTAAGATGGTTATTTGTGTTGGATTGGAAATGCAAATAGCTGTAACGTTTTTACCACTCGTTAAAAATCTTTAACATGAATAATTCGGCATTAAAACATTTTTAAAACTTGTCAAAAATACTAAAATACGCATAGACCTAAATTTTATGTGTTTAAATATAGAAAAAACTAAAATTATTATTTTTAAAAAAGGAGACAGACAGATTGTTGAGCCGCCATCTCTTTGTGTGGAGAATTGTACCCTTGAAATAGTAAATAATATTAAATATTTGAGAATAACAATTGAGGGTAATCTAAAATAGAATATTAATATTCAAGGTATTGTAAACACAATTTCGGGGATATTGGGTTTGTTTACAAGAATTTCAAATAAATTAACAATTAAAAAATTAAAAATGTTGTATTACAGTCTGATTTATCTATGTTTGACTTATTGTTATTTAGTATGGGGGCAAACTACTAAGACTAATTTATATAAATTACAATCATTACAAAATAAGATGATTCAAATTAAAAAAAAAATTAGGAGAATTGATTTGAATATGGGGGTATGGATTTATTATTATATATTTTTAGATATTGAAAAATTATGGCAATATTGATTATTAGGATTTATTTATGTATTAAATAATAAAAGAGAATAGGTATTAACATTTAATTCAGCTGAACACTGTGGGTACGACTATCAAACAAGAAACAGAAATTCATTTTTGTTACCAATGCCTAATACTGTACTTTAACCCAACAAAGATTTATTGATTGCCAGGGATTGATGTCATGGAATAACCTACCTTGTCAACTAACACATATTAATAATTATAATTATTTTCGAAAGCAACTAAACAAATATTTGCTAACAAACTAAATTATAAAATTCCATGGTCAAATTTATTAATCAGACCACATATGCATAAATTTTGCATGTGAAGGACGTTTGACTTGACTACGTATTTGAAGGGAATTGGGATTCACTCAGGCTGAATATACAGGGTGCATAGGACAGTCCCTTTAGCCTGGAATAACTTGCGAACGGAGAGAGGTACAGTTATGCAAGTGAGATAACGGTATAGTAAAGGGACCACGCCCGATCGAATGCAACCTATAGCAGCGCCCCTAGTGGCGAAATGCGGAAGTTAGCCATTGCAAAGCGAAAACGAAAAAGGATAGAGCAAAATTTCCAATCACAAAGTTATAGAGCATCAATTAATTAGTACAAAACGACATTTGTTTTACACAGATAAGATAAATTGTTGCCTGAATACCCTAAAATGTCAGAAATTGATGCGCGACGATTCGAATCTGCATATTCACATTTCGCAAATGTAGCCGTATGCAAATGCAGATTGTGACATTGTACCGTACCTACGATATAAAAAAAACCAGTAGCAGGATGTACCCTGATCAGAAGTTTAGGTCTGCGTACGGTGTGTGAGAATGGCGAGCTTGGATTTCTGGGGTTACGTAAAAAATCAGGTGTATGCAACAGCGCCTACAAGTCTGCTGGATCTACGTAGTCGTGTTACAGATGCTTGCAAGAGTGTGACACCTTTCATGCTGAGGAATGTGTATGCACAGTTACTTTCACGAATACAAATGTGTATTGTTGGCAATGGCGAACTCTTCGAACATACTCGACATTAACTTTTTATCACTGTGCGCCAGTTTGCGTTTTTTGTTTTTGTTTTGTCTAACGTCATCAAACTGTATTGACATAAGTACGCATTTATGCAATAAATTGCGTGTGTTTGCTCATACCTATGCTTGTTTCCTTCAAACGTTCACACAAAAGGTCGGGTATGGATTTCGGACATTTTAGAGCATTCAGGCGACAATGTATCTTCTCCGTGTGAAACAAATAGCGTTTTGTACTGATTAATTGATGCTCTACAACTTTGTTATTGGAAATTTCGCTCTATCTCTTTTAGTTTAGATTTGCAATGGTTAACTTCCGCATTTGTCACTAGGGGCGCTGTTATTTGTGGCATTCAATCGGGCGTAGTCACTTTACTATACCGTTATCTCACTTGCATAACTGTACCTCTCTCCGTTTGCAAGATATTCCAGGCTAAAAGGACTTTCCTATGCATCCTGTATATAACCTTTTACTCAATTTCCTGTGCTGTGGTTACCCTGTACATGAGTATTCATATTTTATATGCGTTTTTTTCTTATTATTATATGTTATAAAAATAATTTTGAAGTGTAACATGGTCAGATGTAACCCCATAACGAAATAAATGAAATGACTGCTTTGTCAACCTTTTACAGGTACTGTCGAAACCCAATGTATTTGGTTCTGCCGTAAATGTGGAACAATATTGAGTGACATTCCCTTGATAAGACCAGCAATGCTAAGTTGTATTGACAGCACCTCCTATTTGTGCCAGTTGTAAATATTTTTCCACATAATTTGAGTGATAGTTTTTCCAAGGAATTTTACGGGACCCTTTGAAGGAATTATTGATTTTCTTATTTTCGTATATATATCCCCACTTCTAATTTGGTCATATGCACGCTTCCCATTTTTCTCGAAGGAGTGCGGGGGAGAGGGAATGACCACAGTGTGTTACTCAGAGGTCTATGAACAGAGACCATCCCAAATATTTGGGATCACTGGTTTGAAGGAAAGGAAAGAGGCAAAGCGGTAAGACAAGCACATCATCCATACCTCAACGGTATTCAAACCCGGACCATTCCCGGCTGAATGTTGATAAGCCAACGCTTTGAAACGTTTGCCCATCGGGATGGTCCAAACAATCCTCATTGTTGGCGAAATTTCAATGTAATGTGCATTTATATTTCCTTGGTACTATAATTAAGTTTGAGAAGTCACATTGTAAAATGAGGAAGGAAGGGAAAAGGATCGCTTTCATTCGGATCTGTAGAGCAGAGGTTTGCAAAGTCTATTCCGCGAAACACTAGGTTTCCTGGAGCTCGTCAATGAGACAAAATTGAACATTGTTTATTTGTTTGTAAATGGAAACTGTCTTACTTTCATAGTTTAATAAGTGCTTTCCAGCAACATAGGAATTGGCTTTCCTACAACGGACTTCTTTGTAATACACTGCTCGACATGGAAATTACCCCACTCAGAAGGAGGTATGCTACAAACATGGAAAACCTAGGACGAGTGTACCCACTCGAGATATACAAATGATGTTAAACTGGAGCCGATGACGTCACACGTTCGTGAAACAAAGGTGTTTGCAGCAACATGGATGGCGATTTGTGATCTCTGGTGGAAATGTAGCGGACGTTTCAGATTTGTTGTTTGTGCTAGGAAACTTCAGTAGATTCCAACAATGCAAAGTACACGCCGTCGGCAGGTTTATCGCCATTTGGATGCGTTCCAGAGAGGAAGAATTGTAGGCCTGGGTGAAGCGAGCTGATCTACACGTCGTATCGCTGCGCATGTGCAACGGGATGCACGAACTGTTGGACGCTGTAGGCACCGGTGACTACAGGAAGGTTCGTACTTGCGTCTGAGCAGCAGTGAAGCAGTCCGATAGATGTCAGAACGTTTGGATCGGCGGATTGTTCGACACGCTCGTTCGTCACCAGAAAGCACTGCAGTCGATATTGGACGTGCTGTATCATCGCCCATGGAGGCCTCAATAACGAAACCTAACTGTGACCCGAAGGTTACCAGTGGCAAACCTGCGCAGCAGGCAACCGTTCCTTCGACTGCCATTGACGGCCAGCCAACGCAGAGCTCATCTGGTTTGATGCCGTATTGATGCAAACTGAGGTCGCGAATAGACTACTGTAGTCTTCAGTGATGAATCCCGATTTTGTCTCGGTGCTCACGATCGACGGATCCGTGTCTGGCGAGCGGATGGTTCCCGGTTTCTTTCGCGACCGCCACACCGCCTGTCAGGCAGGCATCACGGTATGGTGTTATTTCGTATGACAGCATGTCACCACTTTTCTGCGTGACGCGCTTACTGAGAGCTGCACGATACGTGAGCGAGGTTGTGCAGCCAATTTTGATACTGTTCCTGATGGCTTACAGCACCCCATTTTCCAGCAAGATAACGCCCCGTACGCACACCGCTCGGGTCTCTAGACAATAATTGCAACATGTTCAAATACTGTCATTGGATTGATAATGGTTGACAATGATATCTCCTGATTTATTCCCAATCGAAAACATGTGTGACCACATGGGACGTAGTCTGCAATTGATCGGCTTGCGCACGATCTCGATGAGAGCAAGTCAACCGTACTTTGTGTTCCATTCCTCAGGACGATATTCGTCGATTTATAACGAAGTAAATTTCTCTGTCATTTCTGTCCACGCCAGGATTCGAACCCAGATCCCCTCATTCCGGAATAGGTCACTCTACCAATTGAGCTACGCGGACGTTTTATTCTGATTCCTATCTGCCTTTATGTCGTATGCGTCCTTCTGGCAGGTACGTCACATCTCCTGGTACGTTACAGATTGTATGACTATTACCACACCGTATCGCTACCTGTATAGCTGTCCGCGGCCGTGCAACTACTTACTGAGGCGTATCCATTGTGATGCATTATCTCATCTGATAAACAATGTCATCATCATCATCATCATTGTCAACCATTATCAATCCACTGCTGGACGAAGGTCTCTCCAAGCCTCTTCCACAACGGTCTGTCTTATGCCAGTCTCCTCCATGTTACTCCCGCATACTTTCGAACTTCATCCACTCATCTTCCATGTGGTCTTCTTCTGGGTCTTTTCCTGTCCCTTGGAATCCAATCTAAAATTTCGACTGTCTATCGATGGTCTGTCCTTCTGGCAGTATGTCCAGCCCATTGCCATTTCAGGGATTTTTACTCTGATCATGATATATTCCACTCTTGTCATTTTTCGGAACCACGAGTTCCTCTTTTTATCTCTCCTGGTTACACCAAGCATGCACCTTTCCATGCGTTCTTTGAGTTGTCTGCAGCCTTTATATGTCTCTTTTTGTTAAGGTCCACGTCTCTGCACCATACGTAAGCACTGGAAGGATGCATTGATCAAACACTTTTTTTAAGACATAATGGCATATTGCTCTTGAAAATAATGCTGTTTCTTCCAAAAGCTCTCCAAGCAAGTTTTATACGCCGATTAATTTCTTCATCAATGTAACCCTCACTTCATATCTGCTGTCCAAGATAAACGTACGTATCTGTTATCTTCAGTTTTTCTCTATCAATCGATAAATCTTTATTTCTTGTAAAGACAAGAGTAAAGTAGTGGGATTAAAAATGAACTTCTGAAAGTTGATTTTTAATCCCACTACTTTACTCTTGTCAGAAAGTCCCTATATCATACTCTGCAGCTCTGATGGGGTAGTTGCAAAAATGCCTACGTCATCAACAAAACGAAGGTGAGTTAGATACTCTCCATTAATCTTTATCCCTTTGTTTTCCCAGTTCAGTGATTGAAAGATATTTTCCAATGTAGCATTAAAGAGCTTGGGAGATATGGTGTCACCTTGTCTCACTCCTTTTCCAATTTTTATATGCACTGTATTCTCCAACAGCCGAACCTTTGCACTTGCAGTTTTAGCGGTATAACTATACCATCGGGATTAGAGGAAATGCTATCTCACACTCACCAACCCGCTTGGCCAGCGTGGTGAGTTATGTCCTAACCCCTCCAAAATGACTCACCGATAAACAATGTACGTGACTGAAAATAAGAGCAAGGTAAACCCTTATGCATTCCTATTTGCATGTTTATTTTTACCCCTCTATCTTTATTCCTTACGTGGGGGGCGGCAATTTCTATGTCGAGCGGTTTTTGTGAAATGTAATAAACCATTGTGAATGAGTTCTTTGAAGCGCTACAACTACAGAGAAAAGTAATGTTCCATTAGAGATGATAATTTTGCAAGCATTTATCTTACAAACTTCATCATCTCTACATGTAAAAAGTCGGTTTGTCCGCAGTCTAGCACATCAATTCATCCCAACGTCTAATTTAACTTTTTCGTTGCATCCGCAACAAGAGACATTACTATGAAGCCTTATTTAATTTTTAATTTAGGCGCGTACATAGATTCCCATATGTGTCATACCCAGTAAGTTTCCGCTGTTGTAACTGACGATCACAAGCCATCCAAAGTTAGCAAGCTCTAATGAATCATTTGAATGTTCTGGAGACGTTGGCCGATGCTTTTCTCGAATTAACACAATCTTTACACGCAAAGCCGCATTAAATAAATCAGTCGATAACACGTAGGTGAGAGGAAATTTGATAGCCTCGTGGCAAGGGTTGCTTCAGCTCCTAAACCAATTAGCGGAGTAGTTTCAAAAGGGCGGAACAAGATTCGTGTCCAGAAAATTCTCATTAGCCTGCGGTAGGGAGGGAAGAAAACAATCGCACATCAGAAAATTTCGTAAGACTAAGACCAAAATTTACCTTGTCACTGCTGATTAACAAATGTTTTCGCCACATTCGAATCAGGAAAATTTTTGTTCGACATTTTTTAGTGCTTGTAGATTGTACGATACGGGTTTTAGACACCGCATTCGTTTCGGTGCCTACCGGAACAAAGAGTCGCGACAGAATGATTTGACGTGTGTAAAACCTCACTTTCTTGTGGGTTATTTTGGACTCATTCGAAATGCTTAAAACAGGCACAGGGGTGCAGCTACTGGGATGCTCATAGGGCTAGCGCCCCCTGCAGCAGCACTATTTTGAGCCCCTAAAACTGATAAAAATTAGTCCCGAGTTGAGAAACCCGAACTTTTTTAAAGATATATTTAAGAAAATCATCAGCGTGTACAACCTACGCCTAATAAATTCCTGGACTGACTGCATAACTGACGTAGCAGTAATGGGGAAACATATCCCGTGTAAGCCAGAAGACAGCAGTTCTTGGCCAGTCAGTGAACCACTGGAAACCTGTTTATACCGGTACCTACGGGCGGCAGACGTGCATTAAGGTAATTGTAGCAAGCGTTCACGTACCATTTCATCTCAGTCATGGAAGAGCAAAGGGTATATATCCGTTTCGTTAGAAACTTTGTAAATGCGCTACTGAAACTTACAGAAAGCTAAAATAAGCGTATGGAGACATAGCATTATCCTGCAACAGAGTTTTTGAATGGTGTGCACGGATTCGTGACGCGCGGGAATCCTTTCATGCTGATCCCATATCTAGGCGGCCCTCCAGTGCGCAGACAGGGGACAGAAATCGAAGAGGTGTGGGATCAGAAAAGAAAGACCCAATGAGACTTTTGGCTGAGTCGGTGGGCATCAGTAAGTCTATCTGGCATGAGATTCAACGCTAGGATCTGGGAAAACGAAAACTTAATGCCAGATTGGTATTCGCATTCTGAATGATGATCAAAAAGAGCTTCGTTCATCGATCTGTTCACATCTGCTATACCCTGCAGTTGAGGATCCTGATTTTTACTCCAGAATTATTGCAGATGATGAAATGTGGTGTGTGCAGTATGATCCACAAATGTGGGGACTGTTCCCCAGGAGGAAAATGGCACTAAAAGTACAATACTATGCAGACATTACATCTATGCAAGCAGGCGTGATGATAAAACAACTTGAGGACATCCCGGAAAGTGTCTTCCAGAACTGTTTTCAGGATCTTCAGAAACGCTGAAAACTGTGTGTTGATTCAGAAGGGCGACATTTTGAAGGTGACCAGCATTAATTATGAGGACGGTACGCTTTTTTATTCTTTATGGCGTCAGTCCTGGAACTTTTCAGACTTAGGTTGTATTTATACCTAGTTCACGGACTTTACTCTTTCAAACAGTCTGTTTGTCCTTTCTCCTCCGAGCTTTGGTATTTATTTGCTGTGGTGCCTTCAACCATTTGATTTACGTAGCTGTTCTATAAAACAGAAGTAAATGCCTCCCCATTCACAGGATAACAATTTAATAAGCTCTTGAATGGTTTCATTAGGGATGAATATATTGTATGTTTTCATTAGGGATGAATATAATTTTTGCAATTCCACAACTCCAGGATATTGCAGACATAATTTTCCAGCAAGATGGAGCCCTTCCGCATTGGTCTTTGGGTGTACTCAGATCTTTAGAACAGCATTTTGCAAGGCGCTGGATCGGACATGGGGTTCCGACGGAATGGCCGCACCGTTCTCCTGATATTAAATACCCCATGCGATTTTTTTCTTTGGGGCTTTATTAAAGACATTGTGTACAAGAAAAAGTTTACATCTATCACTGATCTCAAAGAACGCATTACTGCAGCCTTCCTCCTTGTTACACCTCACATTCTTCAGCGTACGTGGGTGGAAATGGACTATAGTTTAGACATCCTGCGAACAACCAATGGAGTACAAGTGAAAACCTACTGAGATTAAAAAAAAACTTTCACAGTTACCATGTGTTTTGGCATTAAAAATAACTTGTTATTTATTGTAGTTTCTTAATAGAATACTGAAATTGTACACTTGATTTATGGACACCCTGTATCTTACTGCACCCGTCCTCCGTGATTTTGGTTATGTAAGTGCATAATAGAGTGAAAAGTAAGTGGGTAAATATAAGTTTACTGTTATTATATGGATTAGCATATATAAAATATAATACAGAGGATTTCAAGATTTTTAAGATTTAATTCTTCGCTTCCAGTTTTTGTCATACACTTCCTCTTTATAATGTGCTATTGTTTTGTTCTCTGCTTCGATTGTAACTGCGTGCCCCATCTCACACACTAGGCCCCCACCCCTTGCGAAGCGCCCTGTTTGCGCCCCTGAACAGGCATATAAAAGTACAACCGGAAGGTTTTCGCGTTCAGATCATTGTATATTTTCTTTTTTCCACTTAGTCCCGAGTTCCATATGCATGCAAGTGGACATTTAGTGTCAAACTACATATAAAAGGTTTCGCTCAAAAAATGGGTATCCAGTTCGAGGGACGCACGCGTGGCGAACATGTTCATGCATGGGCAAAGACATATCAGCTGTTGTCAGATGCGGCAGTACACCCCTTTCTGTTTTAGTTAACGACGATGGGTTGTCAAGCAGAGAGAAAAAAATTCGCGTCGCTGTAAATTAGCAGGAAGTTTCTAGGAGACAGCAAACATGCTGTACACAAGAACCTAACAGATATCTCTTTATAAAGCGTAACTCTTCTGAATTTGCGAAGGTGTTTTTGGAGTCGAAATCTTGAAAAGTCACACAGAACGTTTCAAAATTGTATGCATTTCAGCTCTAAGTGTGGTGAAAACAATGGGATTTTTCATAAAGATCAATGGATAATATTTCGGCGGCTTGCAGGACAGGGTAACTTCCTCCGTATTATAACAGAAGATTTCCAACAGAAATAAGTAATTTCAAAATCCTCTGCAAAAATGCGGAGGAATATTTAAATACAACACGGGGAATATGAGTAATCAGAAAATAGAAATTACAATAGAAATGTGTTTCTCAGAGACCGACGCCGATACGAAACGGGTCTCCGTGTGCGCTTTGTTCAGTATTCTGGCGAGTCTAGATTTTGTAAGAAGGTCTTACCCGACTTTAATTATTTCTAGAGACGAAAGCAAGTGCTCTCATTATGTCTCATGAGATAAATCAAAGAGCTTCCTCAAAGAAGGTTGAAAGATTAAGTCCGGGACATGGAAGGATTAAAAAAATACACTATCTGATCAAAAGTACACGGAGACTTGCCTCTTCACAAACTCCGTGTAACAGGAAAGGAATTAGTAACACGTTTCTCCACCCATCTCCGCTCACACATCCTCAACTCTGTTAGAAAGGCTTTCTACTAGATTCTGGTACATTGCTTTCGGAATTGACTTCCGTTCTACCACAAGATAATTAGTTAGGTCTTCCACCGATGTCAGGCTCTTCGGCTTGGCTGTCATTCGCCGTTCCAATTCATTCCATTGGTGTTCCGTGAGGTTGAGATCGGGCCTCTGATCTGGATAGTCACGTTCTTCCACACCCATATCAAAATATTCCTGCATGGATCTCGTTTTGTGAACTGGAGCATTGTTTTGGTTGGAGAGGACAGAGCCTTGACCAAAATGTTGGGAGCCCAAAAGTATTGAGAATGCCATGATAGCACGCAGTGTTAAGATTTTTGGGGAACTATTATAAAACTGAGGTGCCCAAACCATGAAAATAGATGCCTCCTTCACTCAGCTCCTTCATGATGCCTCCTTCACTCAGCTCCTGCATGATGCCTCCTTCACTCAGCTCCTTCATGATGCCTCATTCACTCAGCTCCTGCATGATGCCTCATTCACTCAGCTCCTGCATGATGCCTCCTTCACTCAGCTCCTTCATGATGCCTCCTTCACTCAGCTCCTGCATGATGCCTCATTCACTCAGCTCCTTCATGATGCCTCATCCACTCAGCTCCTGCATGATGCCTCATTCACTCAGCTCCTTCATGATGCCTCCTTCACTCAGCTCCTGCATGATGCCTCCTTCACTCAGCTCCTGCATGATGCCTCCTTCACTCAGCTCCTTCATGATGCCTCATTCACTCAGCTCCTGTATGATGCCTCATTCACTCAGCTCCTTCATGATGCCTCCTTCACTCAGCTCCTGCATGATGCCTCCTTCACTCACCTCCTGCATGATGCCTCCTTCACTCAGCTCCTGCATGGTGCCTCCTTCACTCAGCTCCTTCATGATGCCTCCTTCACTCAGCTTTACAGCGTGGCATTCTCCAACCGAGACTAGTCCATCGGACTGCCAGATTGTAAAGCTTCGTTTTTCACTCCAGACAACACCGTTGCCACTGCTCAACAATCGACTAGTGCCGAAACTTACAGCACACTAACTGACGATGGACGTTCATCACGCTTATGTTAGGATTTGGATTTCCTGCTTGCCCTGTTCGCCCAAGAAAACCCATTCTCTTCAGTTCTCAACAAACCGTAATGGTACTGGCATTGCTTCCAGCGCCATTTTGTATCTCCTCATGCAGTGTTGCAGTCGGAAACAGGCCATTTTGTCTTATAACCCTTCTCAAGACTTCGTGGTCTTGCCTTGTCATTTACGTGGCCCAATAAGTCGTGAATGTGCTGCTGTTGCTCCTAGGGGTTTTCTCTTAACAAAAACATCCCATACCGCTAATCTGGGCAACCGCAAGGAAGCAGAAATTTCCCGAACTGATTTGGTGCTATGTTGGCATTTTATGACCCTGCCACGTTGCAAGTCACTGAGCATACTCTTCATGCTTGTTTATGATGTTTGCCAGGGCACGTGTGTCGTTTTTATATCTGTATCGGCCATGGTTGTAACGTATGGAGACAAATCCAGTACTCGGAAGTTTCCGGGTACTTTTGATCACATTATGTATATGCAAGAAGCACGCCACAAAAATGAAAAATAGATTTACGGAAACATAAATTGTGCTGTTAGGGTAAATATGGAATATTTTAGATATGAATAATAACAAATTTCGTAGATCAAAGGGCCCTAATCTATGTTTAAAAACCGCAAGAAAAGGAAAAAAAAACTATTGAAATTTTAATCATTATAAGAAAGTATAAGAGCATGTATCATAAATTAAACGCCAAATATACACTGGCGGAAAGTGAAAAAAGAACACCAAGAAGGAGACGTCTGATACCAAAGAAATGTATACAGCATAATAACGGAATACAGAGGATAACGTGATCAAAACATTATGGCAAAATACAGCTGTATTTGCTGATAAACTGAAAAATAACATTTCCATGTAACATACTTAATACGAGGGTGAACCGCCACGAACTGCGTCACACTGTGCAATTCTGGCATGGAGTCCGTCGTACAGATGTTGGATGTAAGTTTCGGGTATTGAGTTCCAAGCATTCTCAACCTGGACGCGTAAATCGGGGATGACCGTGGCTGGCCGTGAAGACCGGATAAGTCGGTTTCCCATAAAATCTCACACGTGCTCAATGGGGGACAAATCCGGTGAACGTGCAGGCCATGAAAGTTATCTCACACCCTGAAGTGCATGTTGCGTTGCACGTGACGTGTGTGGGCGTGCGTTATCTTGCTGGAAAACACCACGATGGACCGACCTTACAAATGGCACAACAACGGGCTGAATGATGTTGTTGTTGTTGATGTAGGAGGTGCTGTTTAACGTACCCGGTACAAACACTAGTTGTGTACGGGTGTAATGGCTGATCGCTCCCCACGCCAGGAGACCAGGTGTAGGCCCTGTGTGTCGCTGGCGGATGCAAGAAGAGAGGAGACGCTCCCCTGTGCGTCTGCAAACACGCATACGGCCATCGGAGGCTACCAAACAGAATCTGCTTTGAACAAGACAGATCGCCATTGCGTTCTCCAGTGAAGACGTTGGCGACACCACTGCAGCCATTCCTGACGGTGGGATGGAGTCAGAGGTACACATGCCAGAGGCACACGTGCACGTAGTCCTGCATCCAGTAGACGGTTGCGGATTATTCGCACAGTCACCCCAGGTGCAACGGCAACTCGGACTTGCGTAGCAGTGGATGTTCTGCTTGACGACGCCGCTCTTCTTATGCGTCGATCGCATAAGAGCGGCGTTGTCTCCCTGTTCCATGTCTTCTCGTGTTTGAATGTTCCTCGGACCATGTACGACACCATCGTACCACCACCGATATTTCCCGTCCAATTCGCTCCGCAATACGACGATACGACCACCCCGTCTCGCTGAGTCCAACTAGACGACCTCACTCAAAGTCCGATAATTGCTAAAATCGTACACGTCTTCCATGTCCAGGCATTGCAGCTTCTTCAGGGTCTTCGCACGTGTCCGTACGCCGACGACTGATTACATTCACTTCGCCGTACTCCTTAAATATCACCGACGATAATTTGCATATTATGCCGTGCTGTGGCGTAAGCGCTCACCGGTTGGTCCCGAAATTAATATCACACCTACGTAAACTCGACGCCATTAACATATTTAAATTTCATCATCGTCCGCCAATTCCTTTTTGGGGTTCTTTTTTCACTTTCCGCCAGTGTATTTTGAAAACTCTAAAGAGAGAGGGAGTTCACAACCATCACATGGCCTGACTCTCGTATTGGCACATGGTTCATGTTTCTTCTTTTCTTGTATCCTCCATTTTCCTTTCTTTCGAAATTGAAGGACCCTCATGAGCATCTGAGGCTATATGGGGTGGCTGGTCCCTAATTTACTGCCACTGGTTTCAGTGAAGTGTGAGAACGAATACCACTGAAAAAAATAAATTGTACTCATTTCTTTGGTACTCGAATTCAGACCATGCTCGAACGATTATTATGACCACTCAGCCACAATGTCTCCTGAATTTTTTTTATTTCGTAACGAATTCTCCCCCTCAAGTTCGAACTCAGACCCATCCCTGGCCAATAGTCAGAAGCCAGGGCTTAGACAACTAGGCCACCGGGCGGCGACCCCTCAAGTTGCTAGAGCCAACTGTGCGGTCGAGTGGTCAGAAGTGCTGGCTTTGGACCATTGGCCAGCGATGGGTACGAGTTTAAATCCCGAATGGGACGTGGTTTTGTGTCTGACAAATGGCGCTCTCTTTATGTGTCCCATATTAGGGATGGGAGACTGCTTATAGCTCTTACAGTTGCTCATGTTGAACGTTAACAAGTCACAAATGATCAAGTACTCGCGCTTAGAGGGAGGAACTCGGTATCGACAGAAACCTTCGTTAAATATGGGCTCACGCTAAATCTGTTTTTAGATGAAAAATCCCATCATGAAAAAACATGAAAACGTGATAACATGCTTATATTGTATATCAATGGCAATTGGACATACTTGAATCGTTTAATTAATTAACCACTTTCGTACTAAATCTTTCAAGTATGTTCAACTAGACGGGTACGTAGACAGCTGTTTAACTACACAACACACATGAAGCAAAAGCAGCACCGATTTTTCCAATGCAACGCTCACTTGGAGGGTGAAGTCCGTAATAGACATTATTGTAGGTATTGTTCTTAGCTGTTTCCTATCCGGTGATATCCCCACACATTCCATTATACATCTATCTCTCTCTCTAATTATCGCACAGAAATTCCCTTTTATGTGCGTGAACCCCATCCACTCTTTTTGTTTTCTGCCAATAAAATGCATGTTTCCAATTCTGTTGACTCAATACACCCAAGGCATAGCCCTTTCTTGAACAATTTACCTGTTTACTATTTGATGTACTTCGTCTCCAATGTTTTTTTATCAACATTTTCCCACTTGCACACAAGAATTCACCTGCACTGTTACAATTTCTTTTTTTTTTTTTTTTTTGATTGGAGGTTTAACGACCACCGTGAGCAACTCAATGGGCTATAAGCAGTCGCCCGTCCCTAATTTAGGGTCACTGGTTCCAGGGAAGGGAGAGAGCCAGTGCCGTAAGACAAACACAACATCCATGACTCACCGGGATTCGAACCCGGACCTCTTACGGACGAATGATCAGAAGCCATCGCTTAGACCACTGCGCCACCAACGCGGCATGTTACAATTTCATCCAACATACCATGTTTTCTATTTCCGCCTTCCAGAACAGGGCGCGGAATATTTTCTCTGTCTCATTAAATATGGAATTTCATTAAATATTGTTACAAGTGATCATCTTAGTTTGTTGTTGTTGTTGTTCGATTGGAGGTTTAACGACCACCGTGAGCAACTGAATGGGCTATATAAGCAGTCGTCCGTCACTATTTCCAGGGAAGAGAGAGAGCCAGTGCCGTAAGACAAACACAACATCCATGCCTGAACGGGATTCGAACCCGGACCCATTTCGGACGAATGATCAGAGGCCATCGCTTAGACCACTGCGCCACCGGTGCGGCCATCTTAGTTTGTCTCTAACTCTTTAAATCCGGGGATATCCTTAAATGGTTTTCGTTAAAAACGATCAAATTTGTTCTGAATAAATATTATACTAAACAAAATTTCTTGTTCTTTTCGTTAAATTCGAGACTTGGCTCAATACGAGCTCATTATGTGGTGCCGGTTCTACTACATTTACAGGGTCTTAAAAGAAAAAAAAAGGGTTCAACGCCACGGTCATGACTTGAAGGAAACTCAAGCAGCGACTCTTTCATAACAACACGGACCCCCACACACAGCTCTCTTCATCAAAGGGTTTCTTTCTGTACAAAAGTTGACGATGTTATCCAACCCTCCGTATACGGCGTTAATGCGTTATAACCCATGTTCAGCAGATACAATTGCTGTGCACCATATGCTCTAGATTACTCGATCACCTGGGTTATTAACAGGTTGTTAAATAAATTATGGTAATCCTGAATAGCAGGATTGTCTCATTAGGCCTCGTGTTTGTGTTGTATGTGACAGTTGGGGGTTAGATTCCCGTTAGTTGCCATCATAGCGGGGATTTCACCCCAAGGTTTCTCGACAATCGGTACTGGACATGTGAGCCTCATACAACATCTTGCTTTCTGGTTTGCGTTCTCCCCAGCATTGAGCTGCCTGTGTATCAAGAGCAGAGATAAGGTACCTCTAATCGCATTAAGTTACCTCTAATCTTATAAGGCCGCATTCAAGAAACTGCAATTGGGATATACTTCGAAATATACCTCATTTTGTAAAAAATTAATTACGATGTACTAACTTCAATGTTAATTCTAAAGTTAACTAGCCTTTTAATGGTTCTGTTGTGACTGGTTTTTTGTTGGGAAACAGTTCAATGTTTTGTTGCGACATGGAGGTCCGCAGTTTCAGCTGATCCTCTAGAAGAGTATCCGTTACTTGTGACCTTAAGGGCGTCTTGATTTGGGTTAGTAGGAGAATGTAGATTCGCAGCAATAAGTGGTTGAAATGCAAGAAAGCATTTTTTGTGCATGTTGCCGAAGTCATGGGTATTCTATTGCATTTTTCCGTATATGAATTGGGTCTTTCTTAGCATCAAAAAAGGACTTTAAAATGTCATCATTCCGAGTTGAATAGTCAATAAAAGAACTGCACTAGCGTTAATGGATCGCAGAAACACCCTGTTGAGCGAAACTTCCTAACATAAAATCCAACCTGTCTGCATTTAAACTCTTCTGCAAATAATTTAGATATAATTCTTTTTCCTATTTATTAGTCAAAAAAACTGTTCTTCGCAATGAACAATATCTTTTCCTTCAAAGACCTCGACTATGCGATTTAAATTGAACGATCTACGTCTTCTAAGTCGTCTAACAAAACATAGTAAGCATACAGTTTGACTTTAGCAAAGCGGTGGCTATCATCATTCTTTCTTATTTATGCCGTACTGAAATTTCCTGAGCTGCTTTTCCCCTGTAAAACATTCAATCTGCTACACAGGTATGTAACGTACAACTGAGGTGTCAAAACGGAAAGTTGGAGCGATAAGCCAGTGTCAGTGTAATTCAGTCGGGAGAAAAACTGGCTGCGGAGCTGGAATACGTGGCTCAAATTCCAACACCGGCCGAAAAGGTTTTACGCTATATTGGGCCCCCAAACGATATATGAGTCTCTTGGCATTAAGGTTCGAAAATAAAGTATTACGCTTTTTTCAGACATCTGAAATTAATTAGAATTCTTTCTTCTGCAATGAGCTCCTTCAAGCATGGTTTCTGGGTGGCCCAAAAACCTGCTATTCCGTCATAGCTCTTTCTTTTGGGGGTGGGGAGATATGTGACGTATGACTGAGGTAACGCAAGAGTCCAATCGGCAAGTTACAGCGATAACTCAATGTCGTTGTAGTTCAGTCGGGAGAATAACTGGTTTCAGAGCGAGAAGACGTGCGTTCAAAATGTCACTTCCGGTTATTCCTGCTTTTACGCTCTACGCCTTAAATCTCGGTATTGATAATATTTGAGAACTATAGCCGCTACAGTCCTCAATGCATTGCATTCAATTCATGTGGTAGTTTCAACCTCGACATCTAGGATTCCCTCATATTTTGCAGCTATACTCTCGTTTCCAGGGAGCAGCATGTCGATGGTCTCATGCTGGAATACCTGTATCTCTTACTAACAGAACTTTTTCAAGTAAAAATATCGTGTGAGTAGACGGGGAATGCATGATATTATTCATCGTCGTTACACGTGGCCGTCTGTATTATCTGTCAGCGAGGAATGTTTCTTAATTTGCAGGTTTTCAGTCGTAAAACTGACTAGAATGGACTAACTTGGGTCCATTTCACCAGCACCAAAGTTTCGCCCAATTCACTGACAAAACTTCGGGTCTTTGCGTAATTAAGTACAATTTCTTACGTCTGAAATAATCGATCATAACGAATCTCATTAGCTCCAGTTCGGAAATTTTAGTTGCGATACTAAATCAAAGATCGACGAATAGTCGAACAAACGGGCAAAGGGCAAGCAGTTTTTGTTTCCTACTAATGCATAGCGAACTACTGAAAACAGCGTTAAGTTCAAATGGCAAGCAGTTTTTTTTTTCGTATTGCAACGTAGTGAACTCCTGAAAACAGCGTTAACTTCACAAACAGAACTTCTGCGCGTGAACTTTTATTCTTCTGAAAATCGGAGATGCCATATTATAATTTCCTACAATTAAGTGCAGTCCTGGTTTTCCATACACGGTAGAGTCACATTATTGTGACCATTTCCTACTTTTGACGTCAGCAGCGCGTAGCCAATGAAAGAAGGCACGTGTCGTGAGCTGACTTTTTTTTTTTTTTTTTTGTTTGGAGGTTTAACGACCACCGTGAGCAACTCAATGGGCTATAAGCAGTCGCCCGTCCCTAATTTAGGGTAACTGGTTCCACGGAAGGGAGAGAGCCAGTGCCGTAAGACAAATACAACATCCATGCCTCACCGGGATTCGAACCCGGACCCCGTTCGGACGAATGATCAGAGGCCATCGCTTAGACCACTGCGCCACCGGGGCGACTGAGCTGACTTGGAGGACATATAAGGTGAGATGTAGTCATTGTGAAAACATATCAATTATTCTCATGGATAAAATGAGCGATTTATCAGATTTCCAAAAAGGGATGCTTATCGGCTTTCGGGCTAAGGGTGGCAGTATTTTTGAAACAGCGCAGTTTGTGAGCTGATCGAGTGCTGCTGTGGTTAAAGTGCATAATGATGGAAGAAAGGGAGCCATTGCGCATAAGCGACGTGCAAAATGTGGAGCACCAAGTGCCATTGATGTGATAGGTGAACGTCTGCTGGGAAGGTGCGTGATGGCCGATCGACGCTCTAGAGTGGAGCAACTCACTGGCCGAATAAACTAGGGGGCTACAGGAAGTGCATCTAAAACGACAGTTCAGCGAACCCTGCTGCGTATATGGGGCTCCGATGCAGACGGATGGTCACTGCACCTATGCTAACGAAGGTGAATCGGCAGAAAAGGCTAACATTAGCACGGCAATACCGGAATTGGACCTACCATGATTGGCAAAAGATTGCCTTCTCCGATGAGTCACGTTTTCTGCTTCATTGAACGGATGGACGTTGGCGTATAAGGAGAGAAACATCGGAGAACAAACACTCTTCAACCATTGCTGGAAGAACACAAGCTGGTGGGGGCAGCGTTATGGTCTTGGGAATGTTTTCGTGGCATTTTCTTGGTCCACTCATACTTGTGGAAGGCACTATGGACCAAATTCTTCATGAATCCATCCTTGAAGACCACGTACACGCATACATGCTGAATGTCTTCCGTGCGGCGGATGGGATCTTCCAGAATGACAATGCGACGCGTCACATAGGTAGAAATGTCCGAGAGTGGTTGGAAGAGCACGATGAAGAATTTAAAATACTTCCCTGGCTCCCTAATTTCCCAAACTGAAACCCAATTAAGCATCCGTGAGACCACCTTGGTCGTGTTGTTCGCTCTATGCATCCTCCTCCACCCTCCCTCCAGGCAGCTGTCAGATGCACTGCAGTCAGCATGGCTCCACATACGGTGGAACACCATCCAGTACCTTACTGAATCACTCCCAGCCCGTGCAGCTACTGTCCGCGCTGCACAAGGCGGTTACTCTGGATGTTAGCTGGTGGTCACTATAATGTGTCCCGACCGTTAATAAAATTCAAAAAAATCAATTGTAGTAATAAAAGCTGCGCTAAAATCTCAGAAGCGCGATCTATGGAATATACAAACAGAAATATCAATATTTTTTTTGTGTGCATAACTCGAATTCTTTACATCTCCATTTTGCGTGGCTGCGAAACTTTACTGTATGTTGCCACTACTACAAAAAAAAATAATATTCTGGAGGCACTAACAGACATTTGACAATGAAAATTTAGTTGTGATATTCACGAACACCAGACACACGCACCCGCAACATAGACGAACGTACGACATTTTATCAAAAGTATTCTGACCCACCAAGTATTTGCTTAGGTGCAAAGAACGGTTGCGCAGTAAGGTGCCCTGTGAGTTGGGAGATATGCATATAAAGCCAAGATATGTTCTGTGGTGTTAACAGTACATTTTAAACGGATATGCCCCTTGGACGTGAACTATCCGAGCTCCAGCGTAGCCTTGTCATAGGATGTCATTTGAGTACTGTCGTGCTATCAGTGATTCTGAAGCCGATATGACGCGTGGATTTTCCGAGTTCCAGCGTAGGCTGGTCATAGGATATCATTTGATTACTGTCGTGCTATCATTAACTTTGAAGCCGATATACAGCGTGGATTTTCCGAGTTCCAGCGTAGGCTGGTCATAGGATGTCATTTGATTACTGTCGTGCTATCAGTAACTCTGAAGCCGATATGCCGCGTGGATTTTCCGAGTTCCAGTGTGGGCTGGTCATAGGATGTCATTTGAGTACTATCGTGCTATCAGTAACTTTCAAGCCGATATGCCGCGTGGATTTTCGAGTTCCAGGGTGGACTGGTAGTAGGATGTCATTTGAGTACTGTCGTGCTATCAGTAACTCTGAAGCCGATGTGCCACGTGGATTTTCCGAGTTCCAACGTGGGCTGGTCATAGGATGTCATTTGAGAACTGTCGTGCTATCAGTAACTTTGAAGCCAATTTACCGCGTGGATTTTCGAGTTCCAGCGTGGGCTAGTCATAGGATGCCATTTGAGTAACATTTCCATATGGAGAATTGCAAATAAACTAAACGTACCAAAATCTACTGTGAGTGATGTCGTGAATAGGTGGAAGCAGGACGGTGAAACTACAGCAATAAAACTTTAAGGCTGCACAAACAGAGGGACGTTGCAGGAGAGCCACGGTAAGAAATGTTAAGAAATCCCGTTATTCCTCTGCAGTTTGTCATCTCTCCTGGTGTAGGAAATGCTTGTAGTGGCCCGGAAAGTATCATAACTATCCGCAGAAAGTTTCACAGTTTGGGTTATTATCGTACAGCAGAGGCACACAAGGCACACATTATTATAGTGAATGCGAAACAACGATAGGAATGGTTTGTCTCCCATCGTTCCAGGACGGTGGGCGACTGGAAAGCTGTTATTTGGAGTTATGAGTCACGCTTTTTACTCTTCCAATCTGATGGACGTGTTTGGATTTGGCGACAGTCCGGCAAATGGTTTTCGTCGGACTGTGTTCTTCCAACTTTTAAGTTCGGCGGAGTCTCCATAATGGTATGGAGTTGTCTTTCATGAATGATACTAGACCCGTTGGTTATTATACCACAAACCATGAACTCTGCAGTGTACCTCGACGTTCTGGATAGTTCTGCTCTATCAAAAATGTGGCAGTGCTATGGAAATGATCGTTCTCTATCCCAACACGATCGAGCTCAATGCCACACTGCACGGTTGTGCGGGATTGTTTTCTTGAAAATGAGGTGTTGTTGTAAGACTGGTCTGCTCGGCCTTCTGATCTTAATCCCATAGAACACCTCTGGGATGCCCTGGAGCTACGAATACGCAATTGACCACAGCCACGCTCTGCGCTCTCCACTCTAGCGGAAGCTTTGCAGGACGCATGACGACCCATTCCTCTCTAGACGAACCGGAAATTGGTTGATATTATACCTCGACGTGTTACCGTTCTCATACAAGTAAAAGATGGACTAACTAGCTACGAATTTCTTGGTAAAGCCATTTGGCCAAAAACAACGTGGTGTCCAAATACTTTTGATAATGTAGTGTAAATGGCTCCTACATTTATTTTTCTCTACTGAAAAGTCATATTATTTTAATTATTTTGTCAGATCTCATTAACTGATTGAAAAATCAGAATATTTTTCCTACCTTTCTCTTTTCTTAAAAAGGATTAAGAAAGAAGATATTATCTCAAAACTTTCTCCTTACAGAGTAGAAAGGGAAAAGCCGAGAGAGGAATCGAAATTTAATCATTGTATTTGTTTCATGTCTTCAATTAAAAGTGTTAAATTCTTTCTTTATTGTTTTACTGCAGAAACGATTTAACTTCAGGGTGAGTTTAAGAAGCTTTTTTTTCACCCATTCCCTCTCTAAGTTTTTAATTTCATTTAAGTTAATCGAAGACATTTTCTTCTGGAACTAAATGAAAATTGTTTTAAAGAGATTTCCAATTATCCAAGAAAACGTTGATGTCACTAAACACAAATAAATAACCTTCGGAAAAAAATTAAATGCTGCAAATTAACTTAATAAAATTTGCCTCGCAGTGATGGCTAAAAGGATGGCGAATTTTTTTTTTTTTCGTCTGCTCCTTGCAAGTCCATTAGACTTGGTACTGGTTGCAAAAATAACCCGGGGCACGCAATCAAAAACTATCTGTTTTACTGGATCAATGTTATATGAAGTGAAAAACAAAAGTACTCGAACAGTTTTGTGGGAAAATGCTTCGAAATGCCGCAAAGTAATAGAATTACTGTTTGTCTTTTCGTGGGCAACATTTCTCAGAAATACGTTTCAGCAATGGTTTCACTTTTCTTTTGTAAAAAAAAACATCTTGAGATTAAAAATAAATACCAAACAAATAGTTCGGGAAGCTATTACGTGTTTTCGTATAATGTGATTAAATCGGAATCGAAAACAAAATTGTTTTGCTTTTCGAAACAATGGAACAATTTCGAGCTTTAAAGAATTTCGAAGATGCAATTTGAAGTCTGACTTTTCTCTGTTGGAGAGATCACTACAAATATTTCTTGAGGATTTGGTAAGTGTTTGAAAAATAACAGAAACAATATGTGCATCTCGCGAAAAGAAGGGACGTTTATTTTTAAAAAAATGTTGCTGTTTTTTGATATTATTAATGAATTGCATTGTAATAACTTTCTTATTTTATGAAATAGGAAAAAGTAAGACAAACCATCTGGTACAAAGTACGGAATTACTTCAGAAAAACAGGTTTCAACGATGAGTATGCAGGAAACATACAATAATATGAATAATACACAGCCGAGTCACATTAATGTGACCACTTCCTACTTTTGACGTCAACAGCGCGTAGCCAATGAAAGAAGGCACGTGTCGTGAGCTGGCTTCGAGGGTATATAAAGTGGGATGTAGGCATTCTGAAAGCATATCACTCGTTGCTGTCATAGATAAAAGTAGCGATTTATCAAATTTGCAAAAAGGGGTGATTATCGGCTTTTGAGTCCAAGGTGGCAGTATTTCTGAAACAGCGCAGTCTGTGATTTTCCGCGTGCTGTTGTGGTTAAAGCATATCGTGATTAGAGAAATGACACCATTGCGAATAAGCGACGTGGAAACTGCGGAGCACCACGTGAAATTGATGTGAAAGGGTGAACGTCGGCTGCGAAAATGAGCTAGGGCCTAAAGTTTCTAAAACGACAGTTCAGCGAACCCTGTTGCGTATGGGGCTCCGATGCAGACGGATAATCACTGCACCTATGCTAACGAAGGTGCATCGGCAGAAAAGGCTTACATTTGCACTGCAGTATAGGAATTCGACCTCCGCTGATTGGCAAGGATAGTTTTATCCGATGAGTGACGTTTTCTGCTTCATCGAACGGATGAACGTTGGCATGTAAGGTGAGAAACATCGGAGAACAAACGCTCTTCAACCTGGAAGAACACAGGCTTTTGGGGGCAGCGATATTGTCTGGACAATGTTTTCGTGGCATCCCCTGGGTTCACTCATACTTGTGGAAGGTACTTTGGACCGAATTCTTTGTAAATCCAGCCTTGCAGATCACGTACGCTCATACATGCTGGTTGTCGTCCCTGGGGCGGGTGGGATCTTACAGCACGAAAATGTGACGTGTCACAGAGCTAGATATGTCCGAGAGTGGTTGGAAGAGAACGATAAAGACTTCAAAGTACTTCCCTGGCTCCCTAATTCTCAAGACTTAAACCCAATGGAGCATCTGTGGAATCACCTCGATTGTGTTGTTCGCTCCATGGATCCTCTACCACGCACCCTCCAGCAGCTGTGAGATGCGCTGCAGTGAACATGGCTCAAGATACCTGTGAACACTTTTCCGAATCTTATTGAGTCATTCCCACCCCGTCTTGTAGCTGTCCGCGCTGCAAACGGCGGTTACTCTGGATATTTGCTGGTGGTCACAATAATGTGACTCGACCATGTATATAATGATAACCTCGTTGTACACATACTTACCTCTGAATTAGAAGCTTTAATTCAATACCAGGTTGGACCTCGTTTAGCCCGAATTACAGCATGTACGCGGTTCGGCATAAATTCCACAAGGTGTTTCAGTGCATCTATGTTTGAAATCTGCAGCACAGCAAGCGTTCACTAAAGCATCCTTGAACTCGATCAGGTTTTACGTAAGAAGACCTTCCTGACGGATGTCTTCTTTCACATGTGTCATGCAGTCTGAACGTGATTGAGATCTGGGCTTTGTGCAGCTAGGTGGAACTCGAGATCGTGCTAACTGTACCACAGATGAACTCCTCTTGCGCGATAGACAATAGAATTTTGTCCATGAAACAACCGTCACCTTCTGGATAAAAAATCAACATTACAGAATGGACTTGATCGGCAACAATAATCAGATTATCCATGGAGAGACCCGATCTTTCAGCAACATCAGGGGACTAGTTCCATACTAACAGGTCGAGCCCCACAGCGTAACACCACCTCGAGAATCTAGAGTTGCGTCCTTGAGTCAAACTGGGATCATTGCTTCATAGACCTCCTACCAAACTCTCTGCCTACCAGTGGTACAAAACAAGGTGTACCATGACTCGTCGGACCACATGACACATGACCTTTTCTTCTGTCTTCCAATGTCCAGCCACGCTGTTCGTGACACAAATGTAGATGAACTCTCCTGTTCTTCGCAGAAATCAGTGGTTTCTGCATAGGTATGCCGCTACCAATACCGATCTTCTTCGGTTCCCTGACCTGTGTGTCGGGAGAAACCTTCATCGAATGCTTCGGTCAATTGCCACACACAGGAAATCCTGTTTCTCCGAACAAGCCTTCTCAGACGACGGTGAACTTGTTCGTGACAGGTTGTCGTCGTACCACAGTTATTCCTATTAGACAAACAAGGTGAGTTGTTTTACACCTATTCAAGACCCGGAATACCCCACCTTTTGAGAAACTAGTCAGCTCTGCTTTTTTCAAAGTTGATCGTCTAGCCAGATGGTCGCCCACAGTACGCCCTTTATGGCACTCCGAAAGATCCTTAATTTTTTCCATTGTGACCACTACTGCTGACAAATGGCAGCCTTAAATAGTTGCCTAAATTACATGGTGACGCACTTGGTCACGTATTTTGCATGTTAACTGCGTAAGTGACGTTTATGTACCTCAGCATATACATTTTTTTCTATTGGATGTTTAACGACTACCGGCAACTCAATGGGCTATAAGCAGTCGCCCGTCCCTAATTTAGGGTAATTGGTTCCAGGAAAGGGAGAGAGCCAGTATAATATGGCAAACACAACATCCATGCGTCACCGAGATTCGAACCCAGTCCCATCTCGGACGAATGATCAGTAGCCACCACTGCGCCACCGGGTCCGCGGTTGAAGGTTTAACGACCACCGTGAGGAACTCAATGGGTTGTAAGCAGTCGCCCGTCCCTAATTTAGGGTCACTGGTTTCAGGGAAGGGAGAGAGTCAGTTCCGTAAGAGAAACACAACATCCATGCTCACCAGGATTCGAACCCGGACTCTTTTCGGACGAATGGTCATAAACCAGCGTTAAGACCACTGAGCCACCGGGGCGCTTACTGAGTTGGTTGTGTGTGGGCGAACAGCAGTCCTTGCTTGTAGCAACGATTGGAAAATGATCTCTAACTTGTTTTTTGGAAGATAAATTCTTCATTAAGTCCAACAATACATTTTTGCCTTTGTTACTACGTATGGTAGCTGGTATATGTTTGGTGCGTGCACAAATGAAGTCGATATTTCTTACCATAGCTTTTTCTTAAAAATAAAAAAGAAGTAGCACATCGACAGAGCGTTACATCTCAGATTAGGCGATGAGGTTATATAAAGGGTAAAAAGGAAGAACGTGTTGAGGATAGGTAAAATACCTCTAGCTGATTTCACACGCTTTAATCAAATGCAGATTCACGGTAAAAAATTGTTTTCCAGACACGGCGCCATTCATACGTTACCTTAACCAGACAAGAACTTGGGAAATTGCTTTGAGGGACGAAAACCATAACATAAAACCAGTTACACGCAGCATAAGGTGTATGTTGTTTAACTTGGCGAATAACATTAGCATAATGATTATGTTACACTCTGGCTGGTCTTCTTTACAGCCATGAAAATTATTCAAACTTTATAAATGAATTGTTTGTACAATGTATTTACACAAGGTGTTTAATAAAGTCGCTCAATATCCGCTATACAAGTAAACGGAAGCTGATAACTTTGTTGAACCTATGGCATTGTTATACGTGCAAGAGTGGAAGATTCTACCAGCTGGACGTCAAGCGCCTCTAGCGTGGATTTCGTGAACTGATCCCCCTGAACCCCCTAAAATATGGTAGAGCAAAAACATCAATTGCAAAGTTGGAGAATATTATTCAAATGGGTCATAAACTTGGGGCCTTTCCTTTTTATTACACAGCGGAAAGGAATGATCTCTGTCTTCTGTAGTTTTGAGCTCTCAGTCTTCAATATCCGAAGCAGATGAGAAGTACAATGGCTTCTAGATGTTAACGTCTGAAGAGATAGAAGCCACTTAAAACGGACCACTCTTTTTTGCTTCCTGTTTGACTGAGACGGACGTTTTGTTACAATATAAAAGAAAATTCGCTTTTGAAACCCCCATAGGATTACCCGAAATACTAGAAAATCTGTACTTTAAAAATGCATTATCTTCCCGGGTTCTTTTTCTAAGTATCTATAATAATCAAGTGTTAACAAGACATTTTCATGCACTCTCGTATTCACATACTTTCATCACATTTAACGAAAAACTTCTTGATTGTATTAAAATCATCTAAATAGAAAAAAAAACATTTTTTTTTATCCACAGCAAAGAAGCACAAAGTTTGGAATAAACACAGAAATAAACAAACTAACTTTTCAAAACCTTCTGACAGTAAACACTTAAAAAAAGATCTGCTTTTTCTATATGTTTGTAGAAACGATTTCTTTTTAGCGAGTTGATTAAATTTCCGTCCGTTACATTAAAGATTTACAAAACTTACAGCAAAGTTAAACCTTAGAAAAAAATATATTCCATCCATTTATCTAAAAATTCTGAAACCCAGTTTTCTCATGCGGTTGATAGCGAGGAAAGAATATCGTTTCAAAGACGCGGGTGGCTATTCCCTGAAAGAGAGAAAAAAGTGGTTTGCCGTTCAAGCCACTGCGATATAGGAAAAAATCTCAGTGCAATGTAAAATGAGAACAAGTTGCAAGCGTGGTATAACGTTTATACCGTTACCACAACCTTTAATTGTCCGCAGTGTTACATTCGTCTTTACTTGGAAAATGATGCTAAAAAAGAAGTTATTCCTGACAATCATTGAAATGCAATTATGTTAAACAAGCAAGGGAACCGCCAGACGCGAAAAAAATGTGGCATATCGTGTGTAAGCTTTGTCTGGATCTTTTTGCTTTGAAAAGATGATATATGATAAAAAAATGCCTTGTTATATATGTAGAGGGTGTATTTATAAATACTTCTAAACTATCTAGAGACTAAGAGTTGTTAAAATCGACAGAATACACTCAAAAAACGACTTAAATTGCAAACTACAACTACTCAGCAATAAGAACACAATCCTCGTGCAAAGTAACTATTCTAATAAAATGACGCCGCGCGTGGACGATATACACTAAGGCTCACCATGAAACCTCCAGTTACGTTTAATAAAAATACAGTCAAACCGCTATTAAACGGACCGCGATTTAACGAATTCCGCGATTTTACGTACATTTTTTATGGTCCGGACGGAACCACATTGAAATTAATGCGTGGTGTTTTCGATTTAACGAGCACATTTCCTCAATTTAGCGAGCAGTTTTTAAACCAGTAAACTATGTTGTCCAGCATTTTCATGTTAAACGTTAACTGGAAAAATAGCCTCGAGTAACACGATGGTTTTACGCATGCAGTTCACAAGCGTTTCAAAGAACACCACCTACGACACAGCTTGACGGAATCATAAATCAGTTCGCCTTTCCTCCAACTATCAAGCGTAAGCTTCTTACAGGAAGAAGCAAATGACCAGCAAGTTCGAAAGGACTGCAACGTTTTCTTGTATGAGTGAGAAGCATAAAAAAGAATGGCGGTGTGGGGGAGGAAATCTAGAGTATCCTGGGGTTCCTTGTTTTGAGCGACAGAAAAAGCGATAGCTTTCTTGGAAGTCGGGGACACATATTGTACGTATCCATTACGGAACTTCTGTAATTCTTCTCCAAATTGCGCTTCTTCTTTCCTTCTCAGTGTTAAATGTACAGGTCAAATTAAACAACACAACTCTTTTACGGATAAAGTTTTGATGATCATACATAGAACAAGAAAAGTTATAAGTGAAATTCACTAATCACTGTAATTTGTAAAAGTGCATTGGAAAAAAAAAGAATGACTGCAGCAAAAAAAAAAAAAAAAAAAAACAAACAAACAAAAAAATAAAGCGGGAAAGATTTTCAATCAGTGAAAAAATGGACACTCTGTCGCAGCTTGATGGGAACCCAGGATCACAGACTGCTGTAGCACAGAAACTCGGAATTTCCAAGTCAACGTACCATAGCAAAAAAATAGAAAGGAAACTGAAAGCTGTGCATCAAAGTACGGGCATTTTTCGAGTAAGAGGAAATCTATGAAAGCATCGCACCTGGGTTGGAAAATGCTCCTGTCAATTGGTTCCAATAAACACGGGCAGGTAACTTGCCTACTAGTGGATCACTTCTAAAGGAAAAAGCAGTTCATCATGCCCAGCTACTCCAAATAAAGGAATTCACCGCATCAAATGGATTGATTGATCATTTCAAGCAAAGACATAACATCGTGTATAAGAGCTGTGTCCGGCCAAAGTAAAGATGTCGATTCCGTGACGGCACAAACGTGAAAAAATGAACACTGAAGTCTTTATTTAAGAAGCTAAATGCTCGGAAAAAATCAACTATAATATTTTTCTCGCAATTTTAAAGTACACTTAAATTTTGATACTACATATTGAAGTCTAATATCTTCGAATTTTATGTAATTTAATATGCAAAGTAAACGTGTACGGATTATAACATGTATTATAACATAATAAATTTCGTAATTGAAAGTACTATACATAATTTAAATTTCACTGAAAGAAAGAACTGAGCTATTTACATATTCTGTTATGAACACTAGCTTAATTTGAATATTAAGCTAGTGTTCATAATTCCGTTATGAACCCTCGCATAAGGCTTCCTCGATTTTACGTTCAAGACTGTTGGTCCCCTGAAGTTCGTTAAATCGAGGTTTGACTGTACACTGAGAATAAAAGAACGTATATGATCTTTCGGAAACCCCGCATAAGGGTCCATCATCAGATACATAAAAAGCGGAAATGTGGGCTGGATACAAACAATTTATAATATCACATGTGACAAAATTGCAAACTGCCATCTGGTGTACAAACTAAACGTACGATAAAAATAAAATTATGATTAAGTTAAGTAGTAACATATTCAATCGGACAGTTATGTGCACTGTTATTCGCAAACAAAAATGTTCAAGATCTAGGTATGACATATGGAACAGAGTCATTACAACACAGATTCCCCTTCCATGCAATAAAATTTGGTGTACATAGCATCCCACTCAAAGCGACTGACCCTTGTGGGGTTGACCAATAGTAAATCAGTTCCACTTCAAGATATTCGAATACCAGAGTGAAGGAACACATGTACAATGTCCGAGTGGGTGCCAAAACAACCGCTCTCTCCCATTTAATTGACTCTGGAACGCATGTACCAATCTGGAAAGAAGCGGAGGTCCTCGCTACCCCAAGTAAGAGGTCTGAATTAACATTTACTGAAAGTCTATTTATTGCATAGAAAGGGGCGTCTGTGCTGCAATGATTCTGTTCCATATGTCATACCTAGACCTCGGACATTTTTGTTTACGAATAACAGCGCCAAATTAAGTATGTTACTACTTAACTTAACCATAATTGTATTGTTATCTTATATTTAATTTGTATACCAGATGGCAGTTCGCAATTGCGTCATATGTGATGTTATAAAATTGCCTGTATCCTACCCACATTAACTCTTTTTATGTATCTGATGACGGATCCCTGTGCGGGATGTCGGAAAGATCTTATACAATCTTTATACTTAGTGTATTTTTATTAAACGACGGGAGGTTCCACGGTGAGCCCTAGAGTACGTCGCGCTCAGCAATAATAAATCTTTCCTTAGGTAATATTAATCGAAATTACTGGGTTGGCCAAAATATTTGTTCAGTTTTTTAGTAGGATGCCTACAGTAGCACTTAGTTGTCTTTAACTTCGTTCGAAACAATTTTGTTAGATTGTATTATGACAGCTGTCATGTCAGCGTGCATTTTACCAAAAAAAAATATCGAAATTGGTGAATTTTTGTGTAGCCATTTTAATACTGAAGATTGAAAAAAATTAACCGACATTTTCTGCATATCAATCTTGATTATTTCAAGAGAGGCGAAAAAAAGATTTGTGCCATGTACGGAAAAAGTGCTATAAATGATCGAACGTTTCAAAAGTGGGTTGCGAAGTTTCGTGCTGGAGATTTCTCGCAGGACGACGCTCCACGGTCGGGCACAGCAGTTGAAGTTGATCGCGATCAAATTGCGATATTAATTGATAACAATAGATGTTATACCACGCTCGAGATAGCCGTCATACTCAAAATATCCAAAACAATCGTTGAAATTCATTTGCATAAGCTAGGTTATGTTAATCGCTTTGATGTTTGGGTTCCACATACACTAAATTGACAAATGTCACCTGACACCACTTAAAAATCAAATGAACGGTTCCGCTGCGTTGTTAAGATGCGCGATACAGCTCCAAACGGTATAAAAACAAGCCTGCAGCTGACCGCGATCATATCGCACTGCATGGTTGAGTGAAAATATCGCGGCAGGATAGACCTGACTTTGAGAAAGGAAAGATTGATGGGTGTTATATTAGTGGGTTGTCCATAAGAGAATCCCAGAGGCGTTTAAACATACCCAGGTCAACTGTTTTGGATGTACTGAATTAGTGGAAGACACATGGCATTGATTGAAGCAGCAAAGCATACAGGCAGACCAAAGAAAATCAGTGATAGGGGACTTAGAAGCCTTAGGAGAGTCGTTACAGCTAATCGACGGAGTACTGCACAAGACCTCAGTGTACAGGTGAGTAAAAATGCTGGAACCTCGGTATGTACACATACCATTCGCAGATAACTTCATTCGATGGGTTGCCGTGGTCGTGCTGCCGCTCATGAGCCTTTCATCTCCACTCGAAATGCTATTCGTCATTTAGCATGGTGTAAAGAACATTTATCGTGGACCGTAGATCAATGGAAAAGGGTCCTATGGACAGATGAATCCAGAGAAACGATCCATCAGTCTGATGGCTGTATGTGTGTATGGCGGCAGCAGCGGGAACGCTATTTAACGCAGTGTACTGTTCCTATGGTCAAGTTTAGAGCTGGCAGTGTGCTGATGTTGGGGTGTTTTTTGTTGTATGGTCCCGGCCCATTGGTTATCGTGCAAACACCTGTTAACCAGCACGTTTACCTCGATATTCTGTACAATTATGACCCACCAACTCTGTGGCAACACTATGGAACCGAGCCTTGTTGGTACTAGCAAGATGATGCATCGAGCCATAAATCAAGGACTGTTACGGCGTGGTTTGATGATAATTCCGTATCGTGTGTGGACTGGCCATCACAGAGCCCTAACCTTAATCCCATAGAGCACCTACGGGATGAATTAAAGCGCCGCATAAGAAGTTTGTAACCATGACCTACTACTAAACAACAGTTACCGGCTGCATTATATACTGAATGGAAGCGCATATCTATCGCTGTTTTCCAAAATTGTGTCGTAAGCATGTCTCGACATACATTAAGACATGTCTGTGCATGCATTAAGGCCAATGGTGGACCAACACTGTACTAATGTATGTCAATGAATGCTATGTTGTGTTTCTCTTCCAGGTGTACCGTGACGTTTGTCAATATAGTGTATACGTTACGCGAAAAAACCCTGCTCGCCCGTGTTTCTTCATGCAATTCTCTGCTTAAACGTAAAGAAAACCTTCCGTTCTTAAAATAAATTGTGACAGGCGATGAAAAGTGGATACTGTTCAATACTGTAGAATGGAAGAGATCATGGGGCAAGCGAAATGAACCACCACCAACGGCACCAAAGACCGGTCTTCAACCAAAGAAGGCGATGTTGTGCATATGATAGAATTGGAAGGTAGTCCTCTATTATGAGCTCCTTCTGGGCAACCAAACAATCAATTCCAACAAATACTGCTTCCAATTAGATCAACTGAAAGCAGCACTCGACGAAAAGCGTCCGGAATTAGTCAGCATAAAACGCAAAATCTTCCAGCAGGATGACGCCACACCGCTTTTTTTATGACCAGGCAAAAACTGTTACTTCTTGGCTGGAACGTTCTGATTAATTTGCCGTATTCATCAGATATTGCACCTTCAGATTTCCATTTATTTCGGTCTTTACAGAATTCTCTTAATGGAAAAAAATTCAATTCTTTGGAAGACTGCGAAACGCACCTAGAACAGTTCTTTGTTCTAAAATGATTAAAAGTTTTGGGAAGATGGCATTATGAAGTTGCCTGAAAGATGAGAGAAGGTTATGGAACAAAGCGATAAATACGTTGTTCAATAAAGTTACTAGTGAAAATGAAAAAAGTGCCTTTTATTTTTACTTAAAAATCGAACGAACCTTTTGACCAACCCAAAATATATAGTCTCGTGAAAAAGAGATGCATTAAATACCTGTTCAATATGACAAAATTTACAATTTCTTCGTTTCTTATGCTTTCCAACCGTAGGTTGAAGAAGCGTATATGCTCCAGCTTTGTCTGTCCGTCCGTCCACACGATAACTCACGTGGAATGGTTCGATGTCGACGAAATTTTAGTATGTGGTATGGGACCACCTGGGGACGAACCCTATTGAATATGGGCGAAGCAGGGTCAAAATCTGGACATAGGAGCGGGATCCATTCCATTGCTCTTATGCGTCATAACTTGCGTAAAAATGTTCGATTTCGATGAAATTTTAGTATGTCGTAGGGAACCACCTGGGCACGAACATTATTGAAAATGAGGGAAACGGGGTCAAAGGGCATGACATAAAAGCGGGATCCATTCCATTGCGTTTATGCGTCATAACATGCGCAAATATGGTTCGATTTCGATGAAATTTTAGTATGTGGTAGGGAACCACCTGGGCACGAATCCTATTGAAAATGGGCGAAATGGGGTCAAAGGTCCGGCAGGGCATAAGAGTGGGATATATTCCATTGCCCTTATGCGTCATAACTTGCGTAAAAAAGGTTTGATTTCGATGAAATTTTAGTATGTGGTAGGGAGCCACCTGAGAACGAACCCTATTGAAAATGGGCGAAATTGGGTCAAAGGTCAGGGCATAAAAGTGGAATCCATTCCATTGCCTTTATACGTCATGACATGCGTAAATATGGTTCGATTTCGATGAAATTTTAGTATGTGGTAGGGAACCACCTGGGCACGAACCCTACTGAAAATGGGCGAAATGGGGTCAAAGGTCACTTAAGTAATAAGAGCGGAATTTGTTCCATTGCCCTTATGCGTCATAACTTGGTTAAAAATGGTTCGATTTCGATGAAATTTTAGTATTTGGTAGGGAGCCACTGGGGACGAAACCTATTGAAAATGGGCGAAATGGGGTCCAAGGCCAGGAAACTGGATTGGGATTCATTCCATTGCCCTTGTGCATCATAACTTACCAAAAAATGTTTCGATTGCGACAAAACGTTATCATGTTGTTCCGGAGGTATAGTGAACGGGTTTTGTTGAATATCAACGAAATGGGGTCAAAGGTGATTGCACAAAAGCAAGATTTATTCCACAGACATTATTCTCATAAATTGCGTAAAACTGTTTCTATTGCGACAACACTTTAGTATGTTATTCTTGAGGTGTACTGAACCTGTTCTGTTGAATATCATCGAAATGGGGTCAAAGGTCTGGACACAGGAGCGAGATTTATTCCACAGCCATTATCCTCATAACTTAAGTAATAATTTCTGGTATGTTGGAAAGCGTATCATAATCAATGCATTGCATGATTTTACTAACTTGTTCTTCAAAATATCATTTTTTGATACAAATAATATGCGCCATTATTTTAGAAAGTCGGTCATGTATGGATGCACGAAGCACTGCTCAGTGGTGGAGGGATTGTACGGCGGAAACATTCGCTAAAGGTCTGTTTGAATCGACCACAATCCCTAAAAAGAAGGCAGACCACAAGCAGAGCGCACAAAGAAGTTTTTAGAGAAAGCTGTCCAGTGGACGCTCTTGCGGATATACCTGAGATGTCGAACGTCAGTCCATGTACCCATCTTTACCGAAAATCGTCCACAGCTCCGCTCGCATTCATCACGGGATCATCATGACTGGACACTGGAAGACCGGAAAAGAGTTGCCTCCGCCAACAAGTGCATATTCCATCCCTAACATGCCAATGGGCGGGTCCGTACTCGATGCCGCTCCGAGGAACATCTGTAACCAAACTGCATGGTAAGAGGAAAAACGAACGGGCCTCGGGTTATCATGGGACGGGGACTGCTCTCATAGGCATCACTGTTTCCTATCGACGCATCATTTCGGAACAAGTATTGCAATACATGGTGAAAGTGTGTCCTGATGCATTAGACCCTTTCTGCAAGAAAGCTTCCATGTCAAATGGTACAAAAATGGCACGAGGACTATGTTCAAGCGTTTCTTTCCCACCGCTAGTCCACAGTTTCCCTCGACTTGAATCCCATTGAATATTTGTGGGATGTAATGGAATCTAGTATTCGGCGATTCGTGACAATGCTTCGCTTCGTCACAATGGGGATGCCTTCCTTTCTAACTGGTGAAGAAAGACGTAAGAACATCTTATTTCTGTCTTGTGGAGTCTATGCCGCTGATCTTTCCGTCTTGTGGAGTCTACGACTCCACCTTTCCCCTTATCGTGGTGAAAGGTGGAGTCGTTCGCTGAATGATGTTGTGTCTTGTGGAGTTAATCGCTGAATGATGTGCTTATCGTGGTGAAAGGTGGCCCAACAAGTTATTAAGTAGGTCGCTATACTGTTAATTAAAAATATTTTTTATAAGTTTGTAGGATTTACGTTACCATATGGTTTCAACTTAACTTAAAACTTCAACTTTAACTTAACTTGAAGCTCAGTTTGGCTCGTGCACTGAACTTGTGACTTTCGAGGATGAGTCTCAATCGTTTGTAGTTGAAACTCCTGATTAGTCATACAAACAGGTCGTATCAGAATAATGTGACCACCCCCGGAATCACAGTGTACTCGTCCAAGTGCGTCACAGAGTGCACGTGACAATGTCGACTACACGGAGATATAAGCAGCCGGCCAGCACAAATGAGCCATAGTGCACTACGTGAGCACAATGGGCAGAGGCAGTGATTTGACGGACGTTCAAAAAGGAATGATCATCGGCTACCGCGCCAATGGTGGAAGCATCTCAGAAACAGGAGACTTCGTGGGCTGTTCTCTTGGTGTTGTAGTAAGGGTGTACCGAGAATGGACCGCTGGCACACCGAGTACCTCCCGACGTCATAGCTGTGGAGCCCCAAGGGCCATCGACCCTAGAGGAGAAATTCGCCTCCGTCGACTGGAAAAGGGCAATCGACGCGCAACAGTGCAGCAATTTACCACGCAAATGAACGCTGGGGCATACCTCTACGTGTCCCTGATAACGGTGGAGCGAACCTTGTTACGCATGGGTACCCGGAGTTGACGCTGCAGCAAGGTGCCCATATTAACTCAAGTCCATTTGCAACGATGCCTACAGTTCGCATGGGAATACCGTCACTGGAAAGTGGAAGATTGAGAAAAGGTAGCCTTCTCCGACTAACCAAGGTTTCTACTCCACAGAAGTGACGGGCCGTGGGGATACGGGGTCAGACACACGAGAATCAACACCCGGACATGCTTGTCGGTCAAGTACAGGCCGGCAATGGCAGTGCGCATGTCTGGGGGATGTTTTCCTGGTATGACCTGGGATCGTTGGTACTACTGGTTGGATCCGTGAATGCCAATAGCTATCTGTCCATCCTCGCGGACCACATGTATACCATCATCTTAAACCTTTACCCTGGTGGTGATGGTGTCTACCAACAGAACAATTCTCACTACCATGTCGCTAAAGGGGTGCGTGACTTATTCAGGGAACCCGACAGTGATGTCTCCGTTCTTCCTTGGCCGGAGAAATCGCCAGCCTTCAATCCCATAGAGCAATTGTGGGACTATTTAGATCGACAGGTTCGACGTGCCGACTCACAACCACGTCCTCTCCGGGACTTCCGTGCTCTGCTGCAGTCCGAATGGCCACGTGTTTCAACAGGCAACCTTTTCTGTTCTAATTGCATACGTGCCACGCCCTCTGGATAAAGGGTGTCATCTGGGCAAATGGTGGTGATTCCAATTATTAGGTAGGTGGTCATATTATTCTGACACCACTGTGTATTTAACACTTCAAGGTCACGGCCAAGTTCACACACACATAAGGATAACCAAAGTCTACTTAAAATTATGGAAACCGCTTTCTTTATTCTTTAACCAAATACGTCCAAAGTTTATAATCCACAGGTTTGCAGCACACAAGACTTTCACAATGTGCTAAACATACTTCAATAATTGGCGTGATTTAACTCTCTCAACACAAAACGCTGTTAAATATTTGTTACCTCTGTTCGTCTCATCATTACATATCAAGAATCGCTCAACTGACATTACACGTGAAATCAATCTACACATTGCTCGTGAATCTCTCATCTGTGTTTTCAGTTTGCTTAATTTTAGGTGTAGGATTAGCGAGCAGAACCGTTCAAATGACACTTCTCGCGAATCCCCACCTAAAATTAATTGCCCACCGACCTCTTATTTCAGAAGGCATTATCCGTGTTGCTTGCTCTTTTATTCGCTGTCAGGATTTTCAACTTCAAATTCAGCGGAATAAATTCCGTTTAAGTTCAGAAAATCGTTAACGAGAAGAAACCAAATTTTCATAAGAATATAGAAACTCAAAAGGAAGATTAAATTAGAGATACACGTCACATGTCATGCCTCGTAAATGCATATGAAAGTGAAAAGTTGTTCATCGCAATTTCCTTAAAGGAAGTGGACAGCAGTTTAATTGTGTATGATATCACGAGATTTGATATGCAATGGTGCATTGTAACTCCTGAATAGCTAAGGTCTGCTTCCTATACTTCCAATGGGCAAACTTCTGTACACATTTTCTTCATAATTAATGCGTTCCTATGGATGAAAATTTGAACATCGATTAAAATAACTTCATATTATAACTTGGAATACTTAATATTTTCTAAAACATAACCATAATTAAGCAATCCAACATTTGTTTGTCTACTGACGTCATAAATGTACAAGTCGCGCCATCTTTTTTCTGGTCTCGACACCACCAAAGGGAAAGTTATTGATTTTTAATATAATTATGGTTATATTTTAGAAAATATTAACTATTCCAAGTTATAATATGAAGTTATTTTAATCGATATTCAAATTTTTATCCTTAGGTGCGTATCAATTGTGAAAAACATGTGCACAGAAGTTTGCCCTTTGGAAGTATAGGAAGCAAAATCAACTAGACGTCCGCCTTAATGGTTTCACGCGTTGGATTCTTTTGATTTTCGCCGCAGCTATACATTTTCTTTTATAGAAGGTCATGAAAGAACATGCATTTGTGGTGTCAGTAGTAGGATATCAAAAGAAAGAAGCTAAAATGAAAAACTTCCCAGTAACATCAGATCAGGTTCTTGATTTCTCGTTTGGCGTGTTATCTTACGGGGTTTCGCTAAAGTGATGTTTCCGAACTGGCAACCGCATCATATATTGCGAAATGGAAATGAGCGATTAGAGGAAAATAAGGAACGGTTCCACCCTGATCGCTATACACAAAAAGTAGCAAATGAATCTGCAGCAGGAAGAAACCCATGAATCAGATCATCATCAGATCAGATCATATGTAGAGGACTTTAGGAAGGGAGTGTCTGACCCCAGGTCTTAAACAACCCATAGAAATAGGAAACTAGGAGATTTGGGCTAGAGTGTCCGATAGGAAAGTGACACGAAAGCGGGGTAGAAAGGGGGAGGAAGACGCCCTTATTTATTAACGGAGGGCCAGTACCTGTGGCCCGACGGCTTAACGTGCCCATCCGATGCACGGCAGATATTAAGTGGTTCGAGCGTTCGTACCTGCCTGGGATCGAACCCGAAGTCTTCTTCGTGGCAGTCACGAACGTTGACCTCTTGGGCACCCGTGGCCCAGGAAAAAACCCATGAATTCAGACTTAGTAAGGGCTATAAACAAACTCTTATTAAATATTGTGGTGCCAATTGTCATCAATTTAGAAAGAAATTTAAACGCTTTAAACGTTCATTGTAAAAAATTATTTTAACATCCATTGTGAAAAATTATTTTAACATCCATTGTGAAAAATTATTTTAACATCCATTGCAAAAAATTATTTTAACATCCATTGTGAAAAATTATTTTAACATCCATTGCAAAAAATTATTTTAACATCCATTGCGAAAAATTATTTTAACATCCATTGTGAAAAATTATTTTAACATCCATTGTAAAAAATTATTTTAACATCCATTGCAAAAAAATATTTTAACATCCATTGTGAAAAATTATTTTAACATCCATTGCAAAAAATTATTTTAACATCCATTGTAAATTTCGTGAAGTGAAACAACGTAATGCTGAGATAACCGCATATAGTTACTAAATAAATTGCTATCATGAAGGGAAAGTTTGCCTATAACTTTTTACGTAAGACCTTGTGCGGGCTCACCTGAAGTCGTTTACCTGAAACTCTAGGAGTTTCAGTTTGACGCACTTTTGGTAATCAGTGTATCATAAATAGAGTACCAAGCTGTATATTTTTACTTTGAAAGGAAGCAGACGGCCATCAAAAGTTTGATCACTACGCGATGAAAACACGTCCCACGCTCATATACTTTATCAGGATGTTTTTAGGTCTTCTTCTGGGCCCACAACCCAGTTCTCAAGTTGAATTTAATACAGACAGATATTCTACTAAAGAGATGAACGTGTTCAAAAATTAGCGTTCTAGGAACTTCTGATGCAGATATATAGCTAGTGGTTAAATCGCTAATAGAAGACAGTCGAACCGTTCATGGTTTGCTATCACTCATTTGAAAATGACGAAGGGGGTAACGCTTGAGTGTGTATCAGACACCGAATTTATACAAGTAAGTGTCATCAAACTCGCCAGAGCTATCCTCCTGTGATTGTTGCCTACTTTCAAATGTTAAGCAATTGGTTTATTGCAGACATTATTCAGCAAGTTCTCCTACCATTATTCCTTTAAATTAAAGATACACTTTTGAGTACTGGGTTTGCCCACATACATCACAGATGTGTCTCATAAAGGTATAAAAAGAGGCAGGTAACCTGGCAAATAACATAGGCACGCTTTAAAAGTAGAGTATGCCGTAAGGCAGATATCAGTGACTATCAACGTGGCACCGTCATAGGATGCTATCTTAGCAAGAAGTTAGTTCGGCAAGATTTCTGGCCTGCAGCTGCGTTGATCAACTCAAGTGGTGTTATTGTGAAGTGAAAACGCCTAGGAGCAATAATAGCGCATCTGGCAGGCCACCTAAAATGACAGAGCAAGACTGCCTCGTTTGTAGACGAGGATAGATGACTGTGTAGAGTTCAAAACGAGTTCCAAAATGAATCTGCAAGCAACGACAGCATAATAGCGATCTATTCAGGTCTGAAGGGAATGAGTTTTGATCGCCGAGGAGCTGCACACAAGCCTACTATCAGCAAGATCAACGCTAGGCGTAAGTTGGATCAATTTTTTTTTTGATTGGAGGTTTAACGACCACCGTGAGCAACTCAATGGGCGCCCGTCCCTAATTTAGGGTAACTGGTTCCAGGGAAGGGAGAGAGCCAGTGCCGTAAGACAAACACAACAACCATGCCTCACCGGGATTCGAACCCGGACCCCGTTCAGACGAATGATCAGAAGCCATCGCTTAGACCACTGCGCCACAGGGGCGGCTGGATTAGTTAAAAGCTGTGAGCTACTGGACGTGAAACAATGGAAACGTGCTCTTTGGAAGGATGAATCTCGCTTCATCATCTCGCAGACGAGTCTGTGTCTGGAAAATGCCAAAAGAACGTTACCTCCCGTACTGTGTTGTACCACCCGTATAGTTTGGTGGAGGGGGAATAATACCATGGTGCAGTTTTATATGGTTTGGGCTGGGTCCTTCTAGTTTCCGCCCCAGGGAATCTTAACGCTGAGGGCTATTATAACATTCCCGGATATTCTGGGCTCCCACCATTTAGACAACATTCGGTGAAAGTATTTTATTTCACAACAGACACGTGACTCCCGTTCACAGTATGTGCAGGAATGGTTTAACGAGGTGGGCGTGGAAGAACTTCACTGGCTTGCACAGAGCCCCGATCTTAACCCCATCGCCCACATTTGGGATTAATTGGAACTGCGAATCCGTGACCACCTTGTTATTTTTTTTCTTGTTGGAGGTTTTTTTTAATGAATTATTGGACCTGGTGATACAGAGACATGACAAACAGACAGCCATAGACAGGAGACAGATGTTTCACATCAACAGGTACATATCAAACATGGTTTTTACAGTATGTTAAATGACCAATGTACACTGAGAGCCAGTGTTGATCAAGTAAAACATTATGAACAAGTACACATCAAGCATGGTTTTTACAGTTTGCTAAATGACCAATATGCACAGAGAGTCAGTGTTGGACAAGTAACACATTGAGAGCCAGTGCCGAAAGACAAACACAGACATATCCATGCCTCACCGGGATTCGATCCCGGATCCAACTAGGGCAAATGGTAAAAAGCCTGCAGCTTAGACTGCTACGCCACCGGGGTGGCTAAAAACATACCATTCTCTGTTGGGATGTTCTGAGAGTTTGACAACCACCGTGAGGAACTCGATGGGCTGTTGGCATCCGCCCATCTCTAATTTAGGACCATTGGTTCCAGGGAAGGGAGAGACTCAGTGTCGTAAGACAAACGCAACATCCATGCCTCACTGGGATTCGAACCCGGACCCTTCTAGGAAAGATGGTCAGAAGCCAGCGCTTGGACACCCTGCGCCGCCGGAGCGGCGTGACCCCCTTGGCAAATACTCTTGCAGCAGAATGGAAAGCAGATCCCCAAACAGTATACCAAAAATCTAGTAGAAAGCGTTCCCAGAAGAGTAGACGCTGTGATAGCAGCAAAGAGTGGACCAACTCCATGTTAATTCCTTTCCTATTAGTGGATAGGCAGGAGTTCTGATACTTTTGGTCCGATAGCGTATCTTCTAATGTAACCGTGATTCGTATTTATCAAAAAATGTTACTGGAATTTTTATGTGAATCTCACAATATTGTGATCTGCTATCCAAGAAATGTTTTAACTTCATTGACAGCTTTATTCGAAGTGATTTTATCTATAATATATTCACTTTCTTACGTTGTTTTGCTTTTATGGTCGTTTAAAATACAATATCTTCAATCTTGCTTTATTTATCTTATAGCATTCATTTCAAAGACAAAAGTATTCACTTTTCTCATTTCAGAGTCCAAATAAGCAATGATTTTCTCTTATATCCATACAGACAAAGTAATTTAACATTTGCTTTTTAAACCTACGGTAAGACGGTCTTTCAGGTGTGGAAGCCACTTGTAGTGATATTAGAGAACATGCACTCACCGGAGACAATAGCGAGAGAGCGCATGCCTTTACCATGTCATGAATATGTAACAGATTTCTTTATCTCATTCCAACGGTTAAGAGATGCAAAAAACCTTTTCAAATAATGAGTTGGATATTATGTAACAAATGTATCTGATTAGAAAAGCTTCTTACAGTCATTTGTCCCGCATCAATGTAAATGAAAGTGTAAGCGCTCCCGTGAGATGGTTCAAATTTTGTTTGCTTTTTTAAAGAATTCTTTCAAGAAATTCAATAATTAACAAAGGAAAGCAATTTTTGAAATTATCTTCGGCAAATCGAGTTAATTAGCCGAAGATTATGTACTCCGCTAATGTATTGCGTTACGCTGGCAGCAAAAAGATTAAGGGGTTTATTTTCAGTTTACGGTTAGAGCAAGTAATGAATTTTACAGACGCTGAATCACAAAAAAACTAGAGAACATTTTTTTTTCTTCTATGTTTTAAAATCTATGAACACGTGTTAGTGCTTTTTACTCTAGAAAAAAAGGTATGTCATTTAAATTAAAAATATTTCCATCATTATTAGGAAGGGATTTTCAGGTACTCAATAAAAAACAGCGTTTTCGATTATTGTGTCAAACTTCTGATGTTCGGCTACGATTGAACTACCTGTTAATAAAACATTTTATGTGAAAATAAGGCGACGTTAAATGATATGAAAATTTTCAGTTATAAAAAAAAATATTAAGTAGCTTAAGTTTCTCCTTTCATTGAGTTTGAATAACACACTTTAAGTTAAAATACACTGCCGGAAAGTGAAAAAAGAACAGCAAGAACGAATTGGCGGACGATCATAAAATTTACATATGTTAATGGCGTCGAGTTTACGTAGGCGTGATGTTAATTTTGGGACCAACCAGTGAGCGCTTACGCCACAGCACGGCATAATATGCAAATTATCATCGGTGGTATTTAAGGAGTACGGCGAAGTGAATGTAATCAGTCGTCGGCGTACGGACACGTGCGAAGACCCTCAAGAAGCTGCTATGTCTGGACATGAAAGACGTGTAGGATTTCAGCAGTTATCGGACTTTGATCGAGGTCGTCTAGTCGGACTCCGCGAGACGGGGTGGTCGTATCGTCATATTGCGGACCGAATTGGACGGGAAATATCGGTGCTGGTACGATGGTATCGTAGATGGTCCGAGGAACATTCCCACACGAGAAGACGTGGAACCGGGAGACAACGCCGCTCTTCTTATGCGATCGACGCATAAGAAGAGCGGCGTCGTCAAGCAGAACATCCACTGCTACGCAAGTCCGAGTTGCCGCTGCACCTGGGCTGACTGTGCGAACAATCCGCAACCGTCTACTGGATGCAGGACTACGTGCACGTGTGCCTCTGGCGTGTGTGCCTCTGACTCCAGCCCACCGTCAGGAACGGCTGCAGTGGTGTCGCTAACGTCTTCACTGGAGAACGCAATGGCGATTTGTCGTGTTCAGCGATAAAAGCAGATTCTGCTTGGGAGCCTCTGATGGCCGTATGCGTGTTCGCAGACGCACAGGGGAGCGTCTCCACCCTTCTTGCATGCGCCAGCGACGCCCAGGGTCTACACCTGGTCTCCTGGTGTGGGGAGCGATCAGCTATCACTCCCGTACACAACTAGTGTTTGTACCGGGTACGTTGAACAGCTCCCCCTACATCAACAACATCATTCAGCCCGTTGTTGTGCCATTTGTAAGGTCGGTCCATCGTGGTGTTTTCCAGCAATATAACGCACGCCCACACACGGCACGTGCAACGCAACATGCACTTCAGGGTGTGAGACAACTTCCATGGCCTGCACGTTAACCGGAATTGTCCCCCATTGAGCACATTTGGGATTTTATGGGACAACGACTTCTCCGGTCTCCACGACCAGCCACGACCATCCCCGATTTACGCGTCCAGGTTGAGGATGCTTGGAACTCAATACCCCAAACTTACATCCAACATCTGTACGACAGACTTCATGACAGAGTTGCACAGTGTGACGCAGTTCATGGCGGTTCAACCTCGTACTAACTATGTTACATGGAAATGTTATTTTTCAGTTTACCAGCAAATACAGCTGTATTTTGCCATAATGTTTTGATCACGTTATCCTATGTATTCCGTTATTATGCTGTATACATTTCGTTGGTATCAGACGTCTCCTTCTTGGTGTTCTTTTTTTACTTTCCTCCAGTGTATTTGTCCTAAACGTTTATGAGAACCAAGTGCTGTTTCACTAAACTAAAATAACCTCATATTTTCTTGGTGCCAGTATCGTTTTATTTTTGTGTAAGAAAATAATTTTTCATATTTCCTGTGAAAGCTCTTTCTAATGATGGATGCTAGATTTTAATCAAATTACCGCATTTTAATGCAAAATCACATGACAAAATTAAAGCGGTTTTAGAGACAAAAAATTGCTACTGTGCCATCTGATAAAGCTCGCACATTTTATCAAAAATGTGAGTGACTTTCAAAACCTTGGCTGCTGATGTTCTACGTGTGGGGATGGTGAAGGCAAAGGTTTGCTTCATTTTATGATGGCGGTAATCAGTTCTTAAAAGTTATTGGAAAGCCATTGTGTTTGTACGAAGACGGAGCTGAATACGAAGTTTAATACAGAGTTTGTTCAGGAAGTAATGCCTCCATATTTATATATACAATACCAGTGGCAAGATATCAAATTGAAACGAAAACAAGAACGTAGCTCAGAATTTCAACTTTAACCCTTTTGCGACCAGGATGCTAAAATGTTTTGTCACTACCACAGCGCCCGAAAATGTCTGCTTCTCCTTTCCGAATTTTATTCCCCCTACCTTTTAACAAAATAAGAATTAGTGCTGGGTCACCACTCAAACCTTCCGATATCTACGTTTGCTGTGCACTGACCTTCGGAGGTTTCCCTGGGACAATCAGCTCAATCTTTTACTGGAGAACCTTAGACAAATGGGAGTGGTAGCAGCTGTAATACCTTGTTTACTTTTCCATTTTTTTGTTCTTTCTTGTAAAAAATATTGTCTCAATCTGTTTATTTGGATTGAGCAAAATGAAATAATTTTTACGACAAATTTTCTCTAGTAAACTCCGCTTTTGGAACGATGTAAAATATCACAGACAAACGAAGCACGTGTCAACAAAGCAAGAGTTTTACTGAGAGATGTCAGAAGGCTGAATGCTATAGCCCCGGGACAAACCAACTCCTGTGCACTTGTTTGTTTAGTGATAACAGTGACGGATGAATGTGACTTCTGCTAATCTCTCGGACGCCGTACAAATTCAAACAACATGGGGGTAGAAAATCCTACTCATGCTATCCGGGCGACTCGGGTGCTTCTGGTTGTCTGCATGTCCGGGCCCGTTCGGGCGTTGTGGTAGCGAAAGGGGTAATTCATATATATTATTTTTCTACGTGGTCGTTATCACGCTCGATAGAGATACACCAACGTTTAACAAGTTTTTTAAACCCGTCTCTGTAAAAATCTTCAGCTGGTCTCGGAACTATTTCCTCGTAGCGGTTTTAACATCTTCGTCACAGGTGAGCTGAATTCCTTTCAGATTTCTCTTGAGAGCAGAAAACAACCAGAAGTCGGACGGCGCCAAATCTGGGCGGTAGGTTTGGTTTTCAAGAACTTCAAGCCCGATTTTCTGTATGGCCTCTGAAATGAAAACACTGGCGTAGGGTTTCGTTTGGCGTTGGCGTGTTGCAGAATCATTAGCTTATATCCACACGCACGGTATTTATTCTTTGCTCTAAATTTTTTTAAGGTATGCACGTAGGGTTAATATCCGTACCTTTGACCATGAATGCCTCTACAGTCCCAGAACACAGTGAACATGCATTTACGGACAGGAATTTGAGTTTTGAATGTTTTCGCTCGAGGAGAAGATAGGTGTCGATATTCCAGCGATTGATTTTTTTTCATTTCTTGGTCATAATGATAGACTAAACTCTAATCACCAGTCACAATGTTTTGAAGAAAATCCCCTCCGTATTTTTGATAGAAAGGGAGCAAATTTTAGCATATTTTTAAATCTTGATTTCTTCATTTCAGTCGTTAGGTGACGCGGGACCCAATATGTACACATTTTGTTGTATCCTATAACGTTGAACAATGTAAACTTCACTACCTGAAATAATGTTCAGCTTACCGTTTATGATTCTCCGAGTTATTTTTCGATTTTTCCTAATGAGCTCATTGAGTTTTGCCTATTCAAATCGCAAGTTGAGGTTACTGGCGTAACTTTCCGCAGTTGATCCTTTACGGCAAACGTTCCTCCCTTCTGTCCTTTGATTTTATTACCGAACAACGAACAGTGCTTATGTCCAAAGTTCCAGTACAATAAATTGCCCCTAATTTCTTTGGGGAGTACATTTCCAGTACATTTTTAGGAAGTACATTTCTTCTGAGAGTACATTTTTTGGGAGTACATTTCTTTGGGGAGTACATTTTTTGGGAGTACATTTCATTTTTTGGGAGTACATTTCATTTTTGGGGAGTACATTTTTTGGGAGTACATTTCATTTTTGGGAAGTATATTTTTTTGCGGGGGAGTACATATTTTTGGGGGAGTACATTTGGAGTACATTTCTTTGGGAGTACATTTGAAGCACATTTCTTTGGGGAGTACATTTCTTTTGGGAGTGCATTTCTTTGGGGAGTAAATTTCTTTGGGGAGTGTATTTCTTTTGGGAGTACATTTCTTTGGGGAGTACATTTCTTTGGGGGAGTACATTTCTTTGAGGAGTACATTTCTTTGGGGAGTACATTTCTTTGGGGAGTGTATTTCTTTTGGGAGTACATTTCGTTGGGGAGTACATTTCTTTGGGGAGTACATTTCTTTGGGGAGTACATTTCTTTGGGGAGTACATTTTCATGAGTTAAAAATTCTAAAACCGATCGTTGTTTGACACCTGCCGACACACTTGGAAAGGAATCATCGATTTTAAACGCAACTAAATACGAACAAATAGATGTGCGGAGTTCTCTTACGCAGTAAGATGAAGTTAATGGCCCAAAAACTTGTTTGCAGTCTGACTGGTTGCTAGGCAACAAGTCATGCATGAAAACACTTGCGTTGAGGCATTACATATTGAACACGCCTCATAATTTTTATTTATACTGTGTTTGTTCTATGGTTTTGTTGGTTGGAGTCATGTCCCGAAGGAGTTGCTAGTTTGAATCAATAAGTATTTGCAATACATCTTTGTAGCAATATGTTTCTGGTTCCTGGTGAGAAAATCTGCCTTGTGTAAACTAGAAAACTGAACTATGTAGACATGCATTTGCAGAAACAAAAGGCGCATGTTCGGGATGCGTTGGGTACTATAAATAAAGTGGAAGTGCCGCACCTATCAGATAGCATTTAGCGACTTTGAAGTGCGGGACTGACATTAATGACTCTGAAAACTGTAGGAAGGTTGTAGTGCACCTTAGTAACCAAGCGGTTCGTAGTTGCCTCTCTTCTGGGATTCCCCACACCCTCTGTCTCTGACGTTCTTCATCTATGCAAAGCAGATGGTACTACTATAGAAAAGCCACCATCTAGGAGACCCCACAAATTGATTGATCTTGCCAGCCGAAGGTTTATCCGGAATGAGAAAAAGGCAGGCCCGTCCTCTGCCTCAGATTTGGGTGGCGACGTAGCACAAGCTAGTGGAACAGCTATTTGCACCGGAATAATCCGTCGGGAACAGCAAGCGCACTCTATAAAAATGATCCTGAAATTCACGAGTTATTTTCAGTGATTCCTTTCGTGAAATAAATAGCCCCTTGGATTGAGGGGGTGCAGACAGTCTCTTGCACAACTCGCTTATTGTGTATTTAGTGTACTTTCCCTACTATCCTATTAACATTCTGCAACTTGGACATAAGGATTCTCTTGCGCTTTTGGAAATTCGTAATGTATTCCATCATTTCTGTTCCTCCATTTCAAAACAGTGCGCAGCAGATTTTCTTTGCCTCGTTAAATATGGAATTTTATTAATTTTGTTACTTTGCTTGTTATAGGGGATCATCATTGATTTTCTCTCTCTCGTAAAATCCGTGGACTTCATTAAATTTTGTCCCTTGAAAATGATCAAATTAGCCCTAAATTAAAATTAGGCTAAGCAAATGTTCCTGTTATACTTGTTACCAGGGTTGATTGATAAGTAAGTTCTTCTACCGCGTGGCGTCGCTAGTATTTGGGGAAGATAAACGTTTACGCATGCGTTTGGTGGCCGATACTGCGTAGTTTAAAGGAGGTTAGTTTCAAATATCTCTTTGACATTCTTGAGTAATACCGTTCGTTAGGTACGAGCGCTACCTCCGAGTTACGTATAAAGCAGCAATCAGTAATCGAATTTTTGATACTAGAAGGTTGCGGCCCAATCAAATTTCACAGAAGTAAGAAAGCAATTTATTGCATCACGACCACGCAAGGCTACTCTGCAGTCGTCAAACGATGTAAACAGTGGCAAGCCGGATATTAACACTTGTTCCACAGCCTCCTTACAGCTCGTATTTGGCGCCGTCCGACATCTTGTTATTTGCACAAATGCCGAAGATGAAGTTGCTGTGCGCAAATGGATCAAAGGGAAACCACAAACTCTCTTCGTGGACGGAATAAAAAAGCGGATAGGGCGTTTGAAAAAATGTGCAGGTGACTATGTTGAAAAATAAGGTTGTAATGTTGAAGAGAAATATATTTCCTTCATGTTGATAACACTTTCATGATTATATTTTGTCGCAAACTTATTTTATACGATTGGAGACCTTACTTATCAGTCAACCCTTGTATACCCGGAATCTCGATAGATACAGGCTCGTTAGAAACGGATTCTAGTGTATACCAAAATTATTCGTGGCTTAACATGGCATCCACATCATTGTCCATTAAGCGCGTGGAACCAACTGAGAAGAATCTGTGGCAGTTAATAAAGTTGAAGATGTCACATGTGATTTTAATATTTATGTGCCGTTCGGCTTGCATAATATAGGCCAAAGCATAGGAAACCTTAGTAAACAATAAAAATAATTGTGAATAGACGTCGTTTTCTTTAATTTCATATTCTTTGCAATCCTTGTATTCTACAATATATGAAATAAAAGTTCCAGTTACTTGATTTATTTGACGCATAAGATTCTGACACCAATTTTGTGCTCCACATGCTCGTCAAACAGCGAGCTGGCAAGTGCTCACCTAAAAAAACAAAAAACGAGGCCTGTTTCTCAACCCAAGTGTCTCTCTCATATCTTATTGCCTAGCAACCAATAAGACGGCAAATGATTCTATGTGCCATTAGCTTCATTTGACTGCGTCAGAGAACGTACATCTCTTTGTTCGAACCTAATTGTGTTTAAGATGGAATATTCATTTCCAACTGTGTCGACGGTTGTCAAACAACGATCAGTTATAGAGTTTCTAACTCATAAAAATATATTCCCCGAGAAATCCACGCCGCTAGGTTAGTGGCAGTTGATGATTATGGAACTTTGGACATAAGCATTGTTCGCCATTGGGTAAGAAAATCAAAGGACAGTACAGGAATGTTGGCCGTAAAGAATCAACCGCGGAGTGGGAGACCCGTAATCGCAACTTGCGATTTGAACAAGCAAAACGTCGATGAGCCCATCAGCGAAAGTCAAAGAATAACTCAGAGAACAACAGCAGGTAAACCAAATATTAGTTTAGGTAGTGCCGGTTACATTGTTAACGGTTTCTTTTTCTTTTTGGTTACGCGTTCCAAGGACTGGTTGTTCAGTAGATGTACTCTGTCTCATCATTCCTGTCTATTCTCCGCCGTTCTCTTCAAGTCATAGAATGTTCTAGTATTGGTGTCTTGGAGTAACTCTGCCACAAAACCATTCCTTGGCCGTCCTCTTTCTCTCTTGCTTTGAATTTTCCCTTCCAAAACTTTCAGAATCGGGCCCCCATGGCGAAATTTGTGTCCCATCCATAGTATTCTTGGTTCTCCCACTCTCTCCACAACCTACTCATTAGTTATTCTATCGAGGGAGCTTATTCTTTCCATTCTTCTATAACTCCACATCTCGAATGTATCCAGCCGTTTCACTTCCCTCTTGGTCATTGTGCATGTCTCAGAACCGTAGAGAGCTACTGGCCAAATATATGCCTTTAAAATTTCCTTCCTCAGTATTTGATCTATATTTTTGACTGTCAGTAGTCTTTGGTTCTCTCTAAAAACCGTTTTTGCCATTCCCAGTCTCATTCTAATTTCCTTCTCACATCTCGTATCTTCAGTAATAATTTGACCCAAAGAGAGAAATTATTTACTTCTTCGATGCATTGTCCTTCAATTTTAAGAAAAGCCTGTTTTGGATCCTTCCCTATTACCATTAGGTTCGTCTTATTTTTATTTATCTTCACTAGGGCCTGCACCTCTAGGCTAGCTACGCTCGTTTCCAGAGTAGCGCTCGAGCCATGCAGTCCAATCTCCAAGTATATCACATGAAATAAAAACTGGAAAATGCATATAAATTTCAATTTTTATTGCATGTCTAAGCAAATGAAACTTGTTATTCCGAAATTTCAGAGTTGTTTTTCCTGTCGTTAATTTTTGGAAGGTCGGACTTTTGTCGTTTGAACTTATAGCACTTACTAAATTGACCACTGAGGAAAACAAAAGCGGTACAAAAAGCATTTCCGTAAACCGTTATGCTAAACCGTTAAGGTGGACGTCAAGTAATTTTGCTTCCTATACTTCCAATGGAAAAACTTTCTGTACACATTTCCTTCACAATTATTGCGTTCCCAAGGAAGAAAATTTGGACATCGATTAAAATAACTTCATTATAACTTGGAATACGTAATATTTTCTAAAACAGAACCATAGTTATATAAAACATCTACACATTTTCATCCTTGGGAAAGCATTAACTGTCCAGAAAAAAGATAGCGCGACCTGTACTTTGATGACGTCGGTAGACAAACAAATCTTGGATTGCATAATTATGGTTATGTTTTAGGAAATATTAAGTATTCTAAGTTATGAAATGAGGCAATTTTAATCAATGTTCAAATTTTCATCCTTGGGAACGCATTAACTCTAAAGAAAACGTGTACAGAAGTTTTTCCATTGGAAGTATAGGAAGCAAAATCACTTGACGTCCACCTTAAACAACTGAAATAGCTTTACCAACAAAACATATGCATAATAATTTCTCTGCGTCACCATAGCAGCAGGTCACGGGACCAGAACGTTCCTCTGTGGTTATCGTGAAGACCGACAAGCCGTTCGTTTCTTTCCTTTGCGTCTGTAAAAAAAATGTTTTTTTTCCTGTGAATTTATCGTCTGCGTTAGTGGTTCGTGTTGACTGTGCTGTGTTTTCACCGTTTTGCTTCACTTGAAGTGAGTGTGTGTGCCTTCTGTTTCGTTATTTTGTGTTTCTTCTGTGTGACGCAGTTGCAGCACACAGTGTTGTGTTGTTCGGCTTAGCGGCCATGATGGCTGCTTCCCAAGCACAAATGCAAGTTCCGTCTGCTGATTTTATCTCCGCTGGATTTTCTTTGGTTACATCGACCGCTTGTGAGACAACCATGACCTCTTCAAGTGTGGATTTGTCTACTTCTAATTGTGTTTCTGCTTCTAATGTGCTTCGTCCTAATGTTTCTGCATCGAATGTCCTTCGTCCTAATTGGCATATCCTGGATACCGAGTCACGTTCTGCTGCCACGGCTGCTACTCCTCCACGCTCGTATGCTGCGACTGCTCGTCCAAACCAATCTCATGCACCTCTTTCAATGCAACCAGAATTTTCTAGAGAAGATAAAGTTCTCAAGATTCGGATTTCTGACGACTCACCAGCAGGTAAAGAACTTTCCTCAGCTTTGTTATTAAGTGTGTATTTTCCGTCTCTTCGTGACACCCCTCCCCCTCTATTTGGAGGCCTTGGTTAAAGTTGTTCCCAAGGAAAGCATCGTTTCAATTATTCGCATTGGAGGGGGTGTTGTCGTTCATTTTGTTCACCAAAAAGCCACCGACACCGTTCTTGCCACAGACATTGATATTGGCTCTTTTCACTTGCAACCTGTTGCTTCTGCACAGCGCCCGGTCACAGTGACATTATCTCCTGTGCCTACTGCTATTCCTGACAACTTACTTGTTGCTGCACTCGGCACTCTTGGTCGAGTAGTGGGAGAGACTAAATTTCTCCCAGCTACTGCCAGAGACTCTCCATTCAAATTTGTGCAAGGAGGACGTCGCCAATATCGTGTTATTTTCCCCACTGACCAAGCCATTTCTAACCGCCCCACATCTCTGCAACTTGTTACGGACACACGAACATACGTTTTCAACTTATTTGCTGGTGTCCAGTGTTTCCGGTATAGAGCAGAGGGACACCTAACTTATGAGTGCCCTCAGCGCACACTTGCGCAAGGTGCTGTCCCTTCGTTGAAGGTTCGTGACACACCTCCATCATACACTTCCTCCGCCCTTACTACTGAACAAACTGTTTCCTCAATGTCAACCACGTCACCATCTCTGCTACTTGCTCCTTCAATGACTGCAGATATTTCGTTGTCTTCACCTGTTTCAGTTCCGCCACTGCCATTCAACTCCGAGCAGCCGCTGTCTTTCAAAACTCCTACGCAGTTATTGCCAAGCACTAAACAGCCATTACCATACAACTCCGAGCATGCGCTTTCTTTCAAAACAACTACGCAGTTATTGCCAAACACTGAACTGTTATTTCCATTCAACTCCGAGCAGCCGCTTTCTTCCGAAACTACTGCGTCATCATTGCCCAGCTCTCACGCGCCACCACCAAGCAACAAATTGCCTCCCGTTTCACAGTCTGTTTCGCAAGTGCAAACACCTGCTTCTGAACTGTTCAAATCTGCTCTCATTGTTGACATGTCATTTCCACCTCTTCCTACTTCGGTGGGCTCCTCTGGACCCAAAACTGCCGGGAAACGCCCAAATTCTGCCGAGTCTTCTTATAGGCCTTCGCATCGCACTAGGCGTTTTCGGACCAAATCTTCTGCCACTTCCTCTGGAACCTCACCTGGCGTAAAAATTTTTTCTTCTCAACTTCGTACAACAAACAGATTCGCTTGCCTCCCTACTGATGATGATATGGATGTTGCTCCTAATTTAAGTGAATCAGCATCGATTGCTTCGGATGTTGTTGGAGATGATTCTTCTCTTCCCACCATTCCCAAACTTTCCGCTCTGTTCAAAGACTGTTCTGTTCCAATGCAACCGCTCACATTTACTGAACTTCTTGAACTAATTCAACGCCCTAGGATTGACAAATTTCTAACAATCCCGTGTATTCAATCTAAGTTAAATTGGTTACCTGAAATGCATCAACAACTGCAATTGCTTGATGAATTTTTTATTAACGTTTCCGTTCCCCCTGAAGATGCCCAGCTTCAGCATCGTCTGTGGTACATGCTGAAGTTGCTCACAGCTGAACTCGAAAACAATCAACAGCCTGTTCATGATTTCCCAACTGACTGAGTTAATTTTTTTTTCTTCTGAATAAACGTTTTGTTTTGAAATTGTTTACCTTTGAACTTGTACTGCTTTACCGTCTGTTTTTGTTTAGTTTTCGACGAACTCTTAGACACAGTTTAATACTATTGTTATCAACGGATCACAGCCTCTCCTTGACAAATGTCAACTCCGCCTTCTCGTGGTGCATCCTGTTCCCACTAAAGGGGCTCTGACGACCGCAAATAGCGGTATAACTATACCATCGGGATCAGAGGAAATTCTATCCCACACTCACCAACCCGCTTGGCCAGCGTGGTGAGTTATGGCCAAACCCCTCCAAAATGACTCCACAACTTAAATCTTGGCCCTCTGTCTCCGGCAGCTGGAATGTACCTGGCCAAGGCAGCGGCCAGTGCGACATGAAGGCAGAGGGTGCTAAGAATCCCCGGAGGACCGGACTAGGCTGCCATTTGATGCTGACCTTGGCAACGTACAATGGACGCTCCCTATTTTCTGATTCAAGGCTTCTTGAATTGGAAGAGGAACTACAAAGGATCAAGTGGGACATCGTGGGGCTAAGTGAGGTAAGGAGAAAAGGAGAAGATCTCATCGAACTGAAAAGTGGACATCTCTTCTACTATCGTGGGACAGATACTGGCAGAACTAGTGGTGTTGGATTTATAATAAACAAGAAACTGAAGGATAAAGTGGTAGAAGTTGAAAGTTCCTCTGACAGAGCTGCACGACTCGTTATCCAACTATCGAGAAGATACCAGGCTCAGATTATTCAAACTTATGCACCCACCACAAGTCATCCTGAAGAAGAAATTGAAGAATTTTATGAGGAAATTTGTCATCTAAATAATAAAGGTAAGCAGCACTTGAAAATAATTATGGGAGATTTCAATGCAAAAATAGGGCAACGACAACAGAATGAAGCTTCAGTAGTTAAATTCGGTCACGGCAACAGAAACCAGCGTGGAAATACTCTCGTTGAGTTTGCAGAGGCAGAAGGGTTTTTCATCTTGAACTCCTTCTTCAAGAAAAAGCCACACAGGAAATGGACATGGAGACATCCAAATGGGACGACAAGTGAAATTGATTTTATTATGGGTAACAAAAAATTCGTCATAGAAGACTGCAGTGTGCTAAACAAGTTCAACACAGGTAGTGACCATAGATTGGTGAGATGTAAGATGCACCTCAACACTAAACTTGAACGTGGCAAGCTCATAAGACAAACAAAATCTATTGACATAACCAACCTTAAAAAACACCATAATACCTTCAAGTTGGAACTGAAGAACAGGTTCTCTGCTTTAGAAGGCCTAACATCGGAAGAAGTGGACATCTCTGAAGTTAACAGAAAAGTAACCAAAGCTCTTATGGAAACAGCAACAAAATTAGCTGGGTCTAAGAACAAGTTGCATGTAAATAAATTATCAGGAAAAACGAAAATGTTGATGCAAAAAAGAAGAGAGATGAGGACAACTAAAGAAGATGTGACTTCCAAAGTGGAATATATAGAGCTATGCAAGACAGTACGAAAAAGTATCACTGAAGACGTAAGAAAATTCAACTGTGAACTAGTGAGGAAAGCAATTGAAAACAATCAAAGCCTAAAGATAGCAAAGGGACATCTCAGTAAGGGAAGAAAACAGATTATGGCACTGAGAAAAGAAGATGGTTCTGTAACAAGAAATAGAGGCGAAATTTTGACAAGAGTGAAAGATTTCTACTCCAAATTATATGAAAGGGTTGATACATGCACTCCAGACATCATGAAAGATACCAGTACCAGAGTTCCTCCAGTCCTTCCAGCAGAAGTTGCACATGCAATCAAGAACATGAAGCGGGGAAAAGCTCCAGGAGAAGATGGAATTACTGTAGACATCATACAAGAAGCAAGTGGAGAAATCGAAACAGTACTCGCCCAAATTTTCACTCGATGCCTTAATGAAGGAAAGATTCCTGAGGATTGGAACACCGCTACAATGATCCTGCTACATAAGAAAGGTGACATTGGGGATCTCGGAAACTACAGACCTATCAGCCTCCTATCAGTAGTTTATAAAATCTTCACTAAAGTTCTTTCACACCGCTTGAAGGTAACACTGGACATGGCTCAACCGAGAGAACAAGCTGGATTCAGGAGTGGCTACAGCACAATAGATCATATCCGCGTACTGAGAGAACTAATTGAAAGAGCGAGGGAATATGAACTTCCATTGTGCATGTCTTTTATCGATTATGAAAAAGCCTTTGATTCGGTGAAACCATCAGCAGTTACAATGGCTTTGAAAACCTGTGGTATTGAAGATGCATACATTAATATTATTAATAACATCTATGAAAATGCAAGTGCAAAGATTAGGCTGTTTGAAAATACAACACACATAAAAATTGGAAAGGGAGTGAGACAAGGTGACACCATATCTCCGAAGCTCTTTAATGCCACATTGGAGGGTGTTTTTCAGTCACTGAGCTGGGAAAACAAGGGGATAAAGATTAATGGAGATTATCTAACCCACCTTTGTTTTGCTGATGACGTGGTGATTTTTGCAACTACCCCATCAGAGCTGCAGAGTATGATCCAGGAACTTGCTGACAAGAGTAAAGAAGTGGGATTAAAAATGAACTTTCAGAAGACAAAAGTGATGTTCAATGCTTTTACAAGAAAGGAAGATTTATCGATTGATGGAGAAAAGCTGGAGATAACAGATACGTACGTTTATCTTGGACAGTAGATATCAAGTGAGGGTCACATTGATGAAGAAATTAATCGGCGTACAAAACTTGCCTGGAGAGCTTTTGGAAGAAACAGCATAATTTTCAAGAGCAATATGCCATTATGTCTTAAAAGAAAAGTGTTGATCAATGCATCCTTCCAGTGCTTACATATGGTGCAGAGACGTGGACCTTAACTAAAAGAGACATACAAAGGCTGCAGACAACTCAAAGAAAGCATGGAGAGGTGCATACTTGGTGTAACCAGGAGAGATAAGAAGAGGAACTCGTGGATCCGAAAAATGACAAGAGTGGAAGACATCATGATCAGAGTTAAATCCCTGAAATGGCAATGGGCTGGACATACTGCCAGAAGGACAGATCATCGATGGACAGCCGAAATTTTAGATTGGATTCCAAGGGACAGGAAAAGACCCAGAGGAAGACCACATGGGAGATGGGTGGATGAAATTCGAAAGTATGCAGGGGTGACATGGAGGAGACTGGCACAAGACAGACCGTTGTGGAGGAAACTTGGGGAGACCTTCGTCCAGCAGTGGATTGATAATGGTTGACAATGATGATGATGATGATGAATAGACTTTTATTTTTTACTGCTGTTCAACTGGGCAGCCTCTCAGCGCCCTCTTTTTCACACCCTTTACACTGTTGTTATTGTTTTTTTAAATGCTTGCGTATACCTTGTTCTCTCCCACATCTTGTTACTGTTTTGTATTCTGTACTTGTTCATATTTTGTAGAGGCGTTTTTTATACCTAACATTTTAAACAATAAATACCTTATGAAGACAAGCCGTTCGTTTCTTTCCTTTGCGTCTGTAAAAAAAAATGTTTTTTTCCTGTGAATTTATCGTCTGCTTTAGTGGTTCGTGTTGACTGTGTTGTGTTTTCACCGTTTTGTCTCACTTGAAGTGAGTGTGTGTGCCTCCTGTTACGTTATTTTGTGTTTCTTCTGTGTGACGCAGTTGCAGCACACAGTGTTGTGTTGTTCGGCTTAGCGGCCATAATGGATGCTTCCCAAGTACAAATGCAAGTTCCGTCTGCTGATTTTATCTCAGCTGGATTTTCTTTGGCTTCATCGACCGCTTGTGAGACAACTATGACCTCTTCAAGTGTGGATTTGTCTACTTCATATTGTGTTTCTGCTTCTAATGTGCTTCGTCCTAATGTTTCTGCATCGAATGTTCTTCGTCCTAATTTGCATATCCTGGGTGCCGAGTCACGTTCTGCTGCCATGGCTGCTACTCCTCTACGCTCGTATGCTGCGACTGCTCGTCCAAACCAATCTCATGCACCTCTTTCAATGCAACCAGAATTTTCTAGAGAAGATAAAGTTCTCAAGATTCGGATTTCTGACGACTCACCAGCAGGTAAAGAACTTTCCTCAGCTTTGTTATTAAGTGTGTATTTTCCGTCTCTTCGTGACACCCACCTCCCCCTCTATTTGGAGGCCTTGGTTAAAGTTGTTCCCAAGGAAAGCATTGTTTCAATTATTCGCATCGGAGGGTGTTGTCGTTCATTTTGTTCACCAAAAAGCCACTGACACCGTTCTTTCTACAGGCATTGATATTGGCTCCTTTCACTTGCAACCTGTTGCTTCTGCACAGCGCCCGGTCACAGTGACTTTATCTCCTGTGCCTACTGCTATTCCTGACAACTTACTTGTTGCTGCACTTGGCACTCTTGGTCGAGTAGTGGGAGAGACAAAATTTCTTCCAGCTGCTGCCAGAGACTCTCCTTTCAACTTTGTGCAAGGGGGTCATCGCCAATATCGTGGTTTTTTCCCCACTGACCAAACCATTTCGTACCGTCCCACAACTCTGCAACTTGTTACGGACACACGAACATACGTTTTCAACTTATTTGCTGGTGTCCAGTGCTTCCGGTGACGAGCTGAGGGACACCTGGTTTCTGAGTGCCCTCACCGCACACCTGCACCAGGTGCTGTCCCTTCGATGAAGGTTCCCTATGCACCTCCATCTTCCACTTCTTCCTCCCTTACTACTGAACAAACTGTTGCTCCTATGTCAACCACGTCACCATCTCTGCTGATTGCTCCTTCCATGACTACAGATATTTCGTTGTCTTTACCTGTTTCAGAACTGCCATTACCATACAACTCCGAGAAGGCGCTTTCTTTCAAAACAACTACGCAGTTATTGCCAAACACTGAACCGTCTTTACCACTCAATTCCGAACAGCTGCTTTCTTTCAAAACTTCTGCGTCTTCATTGCCCAGCACTCAAGCGCCACCACCGTGCAAAAAATTGGCACCCGTTTTACAGCCTGTTTCGCAAATTCAAACGTCTGCTTCTGAACTGTTCAAATCTGCTGTCATTGATGACATCTCATTTCCACCTCGTCCTTCTTCTGAGGGCTCCTCTGGACCCAAAACTTCCGGGAAACGCCCAAATTCTGCGGAGTCTTCTCCAAAGCGTTCGCGACGCTCAAGGCGTTCTCGGACCAAATCTTCTGCCACTTCCTCTGGAACCTCACCTGGCGTGGAGAATTTTTCTTCTCCACTTCGTACAACAAACAGATTCGCATGCCTTCCTACTGAAGATGATATGGATGTTGCTGCTGATTTAAGTGAATCAGCATTGGTTTCTTCGGATGTTGAAGATGATTCTTCTTTTCCCACCATAACCAAACTTTCAACTCTTTTCAAAGACTGTTCTGTTCCAGTGCCACCGCTCACATACACCGAACTTCTTGAACTAATTCAACACCCTAAAAACGTAAATTGCTAACAATCCCGTGTATTCAATCCAAGTTAAATAGGTTACCTGAAATGCTTCAACAACTTCAATTACTTGATGAATTTTTGAGAAATATAACTCTTCCTCCTGATGCTGCCCAGTTTCAGCGGCGTCTTTCATACCTGTTGAAGAAGGTCTCAGCTGAACTCGAAAACCATCTACAGCCTGTTCATGATATCCCAACTGATTTGTGTTAGTTTCAACTGCCGAAGCTTTGCTGCGTCGGCAACTAATGCTCTTGTCTTCGAAGATATTCGTTATCTTAAAGCTAACATCATTCTCCTGCAGGAAGCAAACTGTTCTCCTTTGACAGACATTTCCCACTGGCGACGCTGGCCTTTTGTCTTTTTTCACAATTTCCGTGCCCATTTCTGTTCCGGCACCGCAATTAGCATTCATAATCGTTTTCTTCCGTTTCTGTCTGACGTTTTTGAGTAACAGAGCCTGCTTGGGATTTTTCAATACCTTTCTTTTCGCTTCCTTTCTACCCGTTTTCATTTGTTAAATTTGCATCGTTCCTCGTAGTGATTCAGAAGCTACATCCATCTTTCTTCATGTTACTACAATTCTCGCTGAGATTCCGTCTTCTGACATTGTCATCATGGCTGGTGACTTCAACTGTACGCTGCAACCTCTTTACGATCGTGATGGGTCTCAAGATTTCCGCTCTTCTCTGGTTTCGCAACTCACTCAACTGGTCTTTAATTTTGATCTCCAAGATGCATTTCGCCTTCTCCATTATGTGACCCGTGATTTCACCTGGTTTCCTCCTGCAGGATCCTCCAACGCTGCTGCACGTTTGGACAGATTTTATGTTTCCAGTTTTTTACGTTCTTCCCTTGTTTCTGTTTCACATGCTCCAGCTGTTTCCTCCGACCATCGTCCAGTCGTTCTACAATTTCATATTCCCTCCACTGGTGTCCCTCACCCAATGGTTTGGACCCTTGATGATTTCTGCCTGCAAGATCCAACTTTTATTTCTCATGTCAATTCCATTATTGCGCAATCAGTCAATCAACTTTCCGCCACTGTTGACCCGGCAGCTCTGTGGCTCTCCACCAAGCATTCCATTACTGCGTTTGCTAAACGCTTTTGTTTTTCTGTTCGCACCAATCGTCTTATGGACATAGATTCAATCCGCCGTTCTCTTCAGTCTACCTCGCACACCGATCCTAACTTTGAAATCCTGCAAGCCTGGCTTCATCATCGCCTCCAATCATCGGCTAAATCTGCTCTGACTCGCTTGAAGTTCACCCTTCTTCACTTTCATGATGATACCCTTCAGAGTCTTCGTCATCTTGAAGAACATCGAACTAAATACAATGCCATCGCTTATCTTTCCCTTCCGGATGGATCTACCACGGCAGACCCCTCCCTCATCTGCCAACATACTCATTCATACTTTTCTGGTCGTTTTCAACCTACTCAGATGCTTCCAGCTGATTCCTCTCCACTTCTTCACGGTCTTCCTCAAGTCCCTCAATGTTTCTTTTCTTCGCTCAGTGCTCCAATCTCACCAGCCGAAACTCGTTCTTCTGTTTTCAGTCTTAATGATCGTTCCTCACCAGGTGAAGACGGTCTTCCTCTTTCCTTTTATAAGGCTTTTCTTCCAACTCTTCTTCCTCTTCTTGTTGCCTGCTTTAAATTCGTTTTTTCTTCGTCTTCCTTTTCTTCATCAGCTTTTTACTTTGCTCTACTTCGCCTTATTCCAAAATCTGGCAACCTTGGACTCTTGACAAACTGGCGGCCTATTTCCATTCTAAATACCGATTACAAAATATTTGCCAAAGTTCTTGCTCTTCGCCTTAATCCAGTTCTTTCGCACATCATCCATCCTGATCAGACCTACACTGTTCCTTCTCGCTCAATCGCTTCTAACATCACTGTCATTCGTAACTTATACTCTCTTGCTTCTCGACTCTCTGAACCTCTCACAATTTTCAAGATCGACCAGCGTCAAGCTTTTGGTTCAATTAACCACTCATATCTCTTCACTGTTCTTCGCCAGTTTGGTTTTCCTTCCTCCTTCCGTTTGGCGCTTTCCAATCTTTACTCTCACTCCTTCTTTCGTGTTCGTACTTCAGCATTTCTCACCTCTGCTATTCCTTTCGCTAGTGGGATCCGGCAGGGATGCCCCCTGTCGGGTCAACTCTTTGCTCTCTCTTTTGAACCGCTTTTGATTTGTCTCCGTTCTCGTTTGTTTTCCTCAGTTCCGCGAGGAGTTGCGTGCACCCGTCACCACCACACAGTTCTTTCGGCATACGCAGATGACTTAACAGTCTTCATCCGTTCTGAGGGAGCATTCGGAACTCTTCGAAATACCTATCTTGAATATGCTGCGATTTCTGGTTCTTCACTCAACATGGATAAATGCTCTGGATTATGGGCTGGGTCGTGGACGATCCGCGCTGACCGCCCATGGGGTGCCCGCTGGTCTTCAAGTGTTGCCAGATTCCTCGGAGTCTACATTGGAGACCCCTCTGCGGCCGCCGCTGCTACCTGGACTCCCCCGGTTCAAATGGTCAATCGCCGCCTTGCACCTTTTTACTGTCTCAAGCCTTTTCTGTCGTTCCTCAGCCGTGCCTACCTCCTCAACACCTTTCTCCAACCATCGTTTTTTCATGTTTGGATTGCGCACCTTCCTCCGCAGTTTGTGCTTCGCGAACTTCAACGTACCTTCACTAATTTCGTCTGGAATGTCATTCATTGGGTGCAGCACTCCACTCTCATTCTTCCTATTTCTTTTGGTGGTCTCTCTCTCTCCGATATCTCTCTGAAGCTCAAAGCTTTCCACCTTCAAAATTTCCTTCGGAATTTCTTTTCTCCAACCTTCTTCTTCTCAAACCATTGTCGACACGCTTCTCTTTCCCCGGAGTCCCCACCTCACTGTCTCAACTTTTCTCCGCATGGACCTCTTTCCTCTCGTTCCGAGCCATTTCCCTGAGTTTTACAGATCCGCTCTTACCCTCTGGCGTTCCTTATATCCCATTCGCCTTCCCCCTGCCTCTACTAACGATCTCCTTGCGGAACCTCTCTTCTTTTCTTCTGCTATCCGTTCCACTGCTTCTTCATATTTGCACTTCTCCACCTGGTTCACCAGTGGCGTGGTGCGAGTCTCTCAACTCGTGGATTCCAACCTTCGCTGGAAATCGCTCTCCCAGATCACTCCTCCTCTTTCGGATTCACCCATTCATCGTTCTCAGCTTCGATTACTTCAAGTCAGTATTCGTCGACTCTATCCTCTCCTCGCAGATCAACATGGACTTATCTCGCAACCCTCAGCGCCTCATAGCCTTCCTTTTCTTGTGTATCTCAATGATATTCCTTTCCTTCCTCATCAGGTTACTGTCAAGGTTCTTTATCAGCATTTTTTAACACATTTTCTTGAACCAATGCCTATTCCCAATGTACCATCTTCAGATTTGTCAGCCACCTGGACAGACTCTCATTCTTCTCTCGCCTCTCCAAAAGCTTGTGACATTCATTGGTTACATCTTCATCGCCGCCTACTGACTCCTCGAACTCTTCACCGTTTTCGTCATCTGACTTCACCTCTTTGTTTTTTTTTTGTTCAACCCTCGGAGATGTTCATCATGCATACTTTTTGTGTCTGATGTTACAGCCCTTGTTCTCACTGATGTTCTCTCTCCTTCAAAAAGTTTGTGCTCACCTTCACACCATGTCACATTATCTTGTGTTACGTCACCACTTTCCGTCGGCTCCCACGCATAATCATGTATGCTCCTTCCTAATTCTACAAGCGAAGTATACAATCTATCTGTACTATCATCGCAGCGTCGATCAACCTTCCCTCCGCCGTTATCACACATCTCGTCGTTTCCTCTGCCGCAGATATCGTCACTTCGTTACAGCCAGACTACAACTCGAATTTGACATTGCACAAGCCAATAACACTGTTCCAAACTTCATGTCTATATGGTCACCACATCAGCCTTGGTTCCAAGTCGTCGAAAATGTCGTAGAACTGCTGGCTTAACTTTCGGCTCTCCACTACTGTGTTTTATTCCATCATCAGTGTTCTTCATTAGTGTTCTGTGTCTACTTTTCTGCCCAAGTGCGAGACTTACTTTTACTACTGAATTCTCGTTTTGTTTTGAAATTGTTTACCTTTGAACTCTTACTGCTTTACCTTCTGTTTTTTTTTCGGTGAACTCAAAGACACATTTTATTTCTATTGTCACCAATGGACTCATTGACTTATATTTTTTACTACGGTTAAACTGGGCAGCCTGCGAGCACCTGATTTTTCACACCATTTATATTGTATTTATTTGTTTTTTAATGCTGGCGATCACCTTGTTCTCTCCCATTTCTTGTTACTATATTTATTTTGTGCTTGTATATATTTTGTTCGGGGTTCTTTTTCCAACATTTTGAGCAATAAAGACCTTATGAAGACAAGCCGTTCGTTTCTTTCCTTTGCGTCTGTAAAAAAAAATGTTTTTTTCCTGTGAATTTATCGTCTGCTTTAGTGGTTCGTGTTGACTGTGTTGTGTTTTCACCGTTTTGTCTCACTTGAAGTGAGTGTGTGTGCCTCCTGTTACGTTATTTTGTGTTTCTTCTGTGTGACGCAGTTGCAGCACACAGTGTTGTGTTGTTCGGCTTAGCGGCCATAATGGATGCTTCCCAAGTACAAATGCAAGTTCCGTCTGCTGATTTTATCTCAGCTGGATTTTCTTTGGCTTCATCGACCGCTTGTGAGACAACTATGACCTCTTCAAGTGTGGATTTGTCTACTTCTAATTGTGTTTCTGCTTCTAATGTGCTTCGTCCTAATGTTTCTGCATCGAATGTTCTTCGTCCTAATTTGCATATCCTGGGTGCCGAGTCACGTTCTGCTGCCATGGCTGCTACTCCTCTACGCTCGTATGCTGCGACTGCTCGTCCAAACCAATCTCATGCACCTCTTTCAATGCAACCAGAATTTTCTAGAGAAGATAAAGTTCTCAAGATTCGGATTTCTGACGACTCACCAGCAAGTAAAGAACTTTCCTCAGCTTTGTTATTAAGTGTGTATTTTCCGTCTCTTCGTGACACCCACCTCCCCCTCTATTTGGAGGCCTTGGTTAAAGTTGTTCCCAAGGAAAGCATTGTTTCAATTATTCGCATTGGAGGGGGTGTTGTCGTTCATTTTGTTCACCAAAAAACCACTGACACCGTTCTTTCTACAGGCATTGATATTGGCTCCTTTCGCTTGCAACCTGTTGCTTCTGCACAGCGCCCGGTCACAGTGACATTATCTTCTGTGCCTACTGCTATTCCTGACAACTTACTTGTCGCTGCACTCGGCACTCTTGGTCGAGTAGTGGGAGAGACTAAATTTCTCCCAGCTACTTCCAGAGACTCTCCATTCAAATTTATGCAAGGAGGACGTCGCCAATATCGTGTTATTTTCCCCACTGACCAAGCCATTTCTAACCGCCCCACATCTCTGCAACTTGTTACGGACACACGAACATACGTTTTCAACTTATTTGCTGGTGTCCAGTGTTTCCGGTGTAGAGCTGAGGGACACCTGGCTTTTGAGTGCCCTCAGCGCACACTTGCGCACGGTGCTGTCCCTTCGTTGAAGGTTCCTGACACACCTCCATCATACACTTCCTCCTCCCTTACTACTGAACAAACTGTTGCCCCAATGTCAACCACGTCACCATCTCTGCTACTTGCTCCTTCAGTGACTGCAGATATTTCGTTGTCTTCACCTGTTTCAGTTCCGCCACTGCCATTCAACTCCGAGCAGCAGCTGTCTTTCAAAACTCCTACGCAGTTATTGCCAAGCACTAAACAGCCATTACCATGCAACTCCGAGCAGCAGCTGTCTTTCAAAACTCCTACGCAGTTATTGCCAAGCACTAAACAGCCATTACCATGCAACTCCGAGCAGCAGCTGTCTTTCAAAACTCCTACGCAGTTATTGCCAAGCACTAAACAGCCATTACCATACAACTCCGAGCAGGCGCTTTCTTTCAAAACAACTACAAACACTGAACTGCCATTTCCATTCAACTCCGGGCTGCCGCTTTCTTCCGAAACTACTGCGTCATCATTGCCCAGCTCTCAAGCGCCACCACCAAGCAACAAATTGCCTCTCGTTTCACAGCCTGTTTCGCAAGTGCAAACACCTGCTTCTGAACTGTTCAAATCTGCTCTCATTGTTGACATGTCATTTCCACCTCTTCCTACTTCGGTGGGCTCCTCTAGACCCAAAACTGCCGGGAAACGCCCAAATTCTGCCGAGTCTTCTCCTAGGCGTTCGCGTCGCACTAGGCGTATTCGGACCAAATCTTCTGCCACTTACTCTGGAACTTCACCTGGCGTAGAAAATTTTTCTTCTCGACTTCGTACAACAAACAGATTCGCTTGCCTCCCTACTGATGATGATATGGATGTTTCTGCTAATTTAAGTGAATCAGCATCGATTGCTTCGGATGTTGTTGGAGATGATTCTTCTCTTCCCACCATTCCAAAACTTTCCGCTCTGTTCAAAGACTGTTCTGTTCCAATGCAACCACTCACATTTACTGAACTTCTTGAACTAATTCAACGCCCTAGGATTGACAAATTTCTAACAATCCCGTGTATTCAATCTAAGTTAAATTGGTTACCTGAAATGCTTCAACAACTGCAATTGCTTGATGAATTTTTGATTAACGTTTCCGTTCTCCCTGAAAATGCCCAGCTTCAGCATCGTCTGTGGTACATGCTGAAGTTGCTCACAGCTGAACTCGAAAACAATCAACAGCCTGTTCATGATTTCCCAACTGACTGAGTTTTTTTCTTCTGAATAAACGTTTTGTTTTGAAATTGTTTACCTTTGAACTTGTACTGCTTTACCGTCTGTTTTTGTTTCGTTTTCGGCGAACTCTTAGACACAGTTTAATACTATTGTTATCAACGGACTCATAGACTTTGATTTTTACTACTGTTCAACTGGGCACCCTGTGAGCGCCCTCTTTTTCACACCCTTTATATTGTTGTTATTTGTTTTTTTTTTAATGTTTGCGTATACCTTGTTCTCTCCCACATCTTGTTACTGTTTTGTATTCTGTACTCGTTCATATTTTGTAGAGACGTTTTCTATACCTAACATTTTGAGCAATAAATACCTTATGAAGACAAGCCGTTCGTTGCTTTCCTTTGCGTCTTTAAAAATGCTTAAAAATCAGAAAATGATTTTTTCCTAATTTTTGTTTCTAAAAAAAGGGACGATAGTTGTAAGTTTATGCTGTAAAAATTGCAATGCGTTATGATTTATAGTTTGCTATATATCACTTTTTTAAATGGATCCCTTCGCGAAATAGAGAATTTTGTTAAATTTAGAAATGTAATTTCTCTTAAACTAAATCGAAATAAAAAAACAAGTGACGAGGTGCAAAAATTCGGTCATGGCACTACATGCCTACAAAATTTCGTGGTTCTGTTGCTGTTAGTGTGTCCAGAACGCGACTTGATTGCACTTATTTGCTTACCTTAACTTTGAAATACAATAGCTCTTGAAGTATCGCTAGAATCGAGAAACGGTGTATTTCAGCGTGTTCTCCAAACCATTCTGTACAAACGATGTAAATTTCATATTTTTGTGTTCAATACGTTTTGCGCTGCAAGCTAGGAAAGCAAGAGTGTCGCAAAATTTCTAAGACAGCGGCGGCAGTTACTTTGTTTTAGAATAGAGAGATTCCATAGATATTCGCCTTTTTGTTTATTTTTGAATTAACTGTTTAATATACAACAAAGTGTGTTCTCGTTGAGTACCGCGTCACCTAACGATTGAAATGGAGAAATCAAGAATTGAAACATACCAGTTTGCATGGAAGTTATTGAAAATATGAAAGTTATTTCCTCCAAAACATTTTGATTGGTAGTGAGAGTTAGTTCACCATTATGACCCAGAAAGGAAAAATCAATCGTTGGAATACCGACACCCGTATTCTCCCCGAGCGAAAAAGCTTTAAAACTCAAATTTCCTGCCGGTAAGTGCACGCTGACTGTGTTCTGGAACTATAGTACAGAGGCATTATTCATCAATAATATATTGTCAAAGGTACTGCTATCAACTCTACGTACATAACGTAAAACATTTAGAGCAAAATGCAGGTGGGAAAAATCTAATGATTCTGCAACACGACAAAACCAAACCAAACCCCACGTCAGTGCTTTCATTTCAGAAGCCATTCAGAAAATCGGGCTTGAAGTTCTTGAAAACCCAACCAACAACCCAGATTTGACGCCGTCCGACTTCTGGTTGTTTTCTGCTCTCAAGAGAGATCTGAAACGAATTCAGTTGACCTTCAAGCCGCTACGAGGAAATATTTCCGAGAATAACCTGGAGATTTTTACAAAGACTGGTTTAAAAAACTTGTTGAACATTGGCGTTTTTCTATCGAGCGTGAGTGGGACTAGAACCAGGTAGAAAAATAAAACATGCGAATTAAATTTGAAATTCTTAGCTTTGTTCTAGATTTGTTTTTCAGTGTGGTACCTTGCCACTGGACTTGTATATAAATATTGAGATATTACTTCCTGAACACACTCTGTATCAGATAAAGAAGTTTCTCATGTGATTTGCTTAACCTGCTGGTTTGAAATTTTTAGCAATTTTTGGGAGCAAGTGCAATAAACATTCCCCCTAATGAACATTGCAACAATATTTTACAAGCGTTCTAAAATGTCTTTTCTAATGAATACTTCTACTCGGCATTTATTAAATTTATTTGGTAATAACGCTAAGGCAGTTGACCAATTCCCTCTTTAGAATGATTTCATAGAATTCTCTAATTTATATGTTAAAATTTTTGAAATAATTTCAGTTGCGTCATAATCAATCGTTAATCAACAAATTGATTGCGTTATTTACTACTGATAAACTACTTGAATTAATTTAAAGCGTCGAATAAAAAGTGCACCTGCCCTGCAAAGTCGCGTCATAAAATGGGTGAAAGCGCATTCCAGTTTTGAGAGCAGATGCTCCCATTTATAAAGTAGGGGCAATTCCTCTGGATTTCAGAAGTGACTGTTTGGTGGCATTAAGTTTCCCGACATTAGGAGCACCTGCTGCAGAAATGGCGTCGGAGGCAGCGCTATTCGAACATTGTTAATAAATCTTGCATGGCAGGCAGATTAATAGTCGAAGTCATTGGTTCAGTTGGTCCCAATCATTACCACTACGAGCAATCTCGTCAAAGCTGCAACAATAAGCACAAATCGCGAACTGCGTAACTGTTCTTCCGATACGTAAATCACGATTGGACCAACGCTTTCCGAAATTAGCTTTGGTCCTGGCGCAGACACATACACGCCCGAATTAGGCGGTCAAGTGGATAAGTAAAACACCTTGGGAGCTCTAATGCTACACTCATTTCATGTCCGATCTACTTAAACGTTATCCTAGTTCTTAAGACAGCTTATCCTAGGAAGTCTGACTTCTGCATTTCAGATAAAATATTCAGACGCAGATGGGTGCTGAATAAATATATGCAGATTGCCCAGTGATAAAAGAAAAATTAAGTCTCACCTTTCTACTTTAAATCAGTATCACAGAGCACAGAGATCTTAGGCAGCCGTATAATTAAAGCAAGAAAAATTTTATTATTTGTATTTTAAATTTTATCAGGAGTCACCCACAGTTTTCTAAGGTTTTTTTAAAGGGAAATAACACATTTTGACTTTCACATTTCCATAATATCATATTGCTCCTTCCAAATCTCTATCCCACTTCTGGTTTCAAATTTCTCCCAAGGCTCTATCTAAACCTGCCCCCTCGAATATTATTAGCGTTATTCATATTTCGTCTACTTTTAGAAACGTTAACTCTTTAATCGCCTGTAACGAATTAACTCGGAATTAGCAAAATGTGTTAAATTCGCTGTCTACCAATCTATCTAACAATACATTCGCTGTCTAATAATATATTTAACAATATGTTCGCTGTCTAACAATCTATCTAACAATATATTCGCTGTCTACCAATCTTTCTAACAATACATTCGCTGTCTAACAATCTACCTAACAATATATTCGCTGTCTAACAGTCTATCTAATAATAGATTTGCTGTCTAACATGCTATCTAACAATATATTCGCTGTCTAACAATCTACCTAACAATATGTTTGCTGTTTAACAATTTATCTAACACTATATTCGCTGTCTACCAATCTTTATAACAATGCATTCGCTGTATAACAATCTAGCTAACAATATATTCGCTGTCTAACAATCTATCTAATAATAATATATGTGCTGTTTAGCAAGCTATCTAACAATACATTCGCTGTCTACCAAACTTTCTAACAATACATTCGCTGTCTAACAATATATTTACTGTCTACCAATCTATCTAACGATACATTCGCTGTCGAACAATCTATTTAACAATATATTTGCTGTTTAACAATCTATCTAACAATATATTCGCTGTCTAATAAGTGGGTCGACAGCGGCTTGAACCAGTGAACCTACGTAATGTTGCTTTCCACTTAGCTTTGTTATTCAAAGTGGTCATTTAAGGGGATGATTACACTAATCCTTTCTGAATGATTGCCTGCTAAGAGGCTATGAAAATGGCGACGAACCTACGAAATGTTTTTTTTTTTAGATCGTTTTTTTTTTATTATTTATTGGTTCCAGGTAATACATACAACTTAAATACATACATTCGTCGTGGTTAACGCATACATCTCGAATTCAGACCAATAGAGCATTGTGCGTCACAGGGCACCAGTATTATACAATACATTGAAATCATCAAAGTACAGATCGAACATGTGATACAGCATGCCAGATTTGCAAATAACAGAGAGAGCCAGTGCCGAGAGACAAACGCAGACATCCATGCCTTAACCGGTTTTCGAACCCAGACCTCTCCGTTGGGCAAAGTGTCTGAAGCTATCGCTTAGACCACTGCGCCATCGGTGTGGCAGAAATGTTTGAGTAACTTGTTCCTATCCAGTGGCATGATATCGGCGGCGGGGAGACTAGCCTTCCTCTACCATACCTTGATTGATCGAGCAGAGAATAAGGAATTAAAAGTGAGTGCTTCTCAACAGTGACAGGTTTATGGTAAGTACTGCTGAGATGAGAGGAAAGAAAGGAATTGTTTTGCCCAAACTTTCGTAAAACCTGGCTCCTATGTGAACATTTATGTTTGAGGGAACACAGAAAGTTTGGAGTTTTGTTGGTTCAGGTACATCGGCCGCTTAATGAGCTAAACAACAGAACGGTTGATACACCAAATATACACTATAATGACAAAAATCGCCGGTTACCTAGAAAAGAAACACAACATAGCATTTATTGATATACATTAGTACGGTGTCGGTCCACCTTTGGCCTTAATATATGCACTGATCATTTGAGATATGCTTTCGACAAGGTTTTGGAACACAGCGGTAGGCATGCGCTTCCATTCAGTACATAATGCTGCCACTAACTATTGCTTAGTATTAGGCCTTGGTTCCAAACTTCTTAGGCGGCACTCTAATTCATCCCATAGGTGCTCTTTAGGATTAAGATCGGGGCTCTGTGCTGGTAAGTCCACACACGATACGGAATTATCGTCAAACCATGACGTAACAGTAGCTTTATGTCTCGGTGCATTATCTTTCTGGTACCAACAAGGCTCGGTTCCATAGTATTGCCACAGAGTTGGTAGGGCATAATTGCCAAGAATATCGAGGTAGACGTGCTGGTTAACAGGTTTGTCCACGATAACCAATGGGCCGGAACCATACCACGAAAGTCACTACCACACACGAGTACACTGTCAGCTCCAAAATTGACCGTAGCAACAGTACACTGTGGTAAATGGCATTCCTCCGGCTGCGCCGTAACCACACATGGCCACCAGACTGATGGATCGTGTATCTGGACTCATCAGTCCATAGGGCCAGTTTCGATTTATCTACGGTCCACAATAAATGTTCTTTACACCATGCTAAACGACGAGTAGCATTTCTGGTGGAGATGAAAGGTTTATGAGCAACCGCACGACCACCGCAACCCATGGAATGAAGTTCTCTGCGAATCGCAAGTGTACATACCGATGTTCCAGCATTTTTACTCACCTGTAGCCTGAGGTCTTGCGCAGTATTCCTTAGATTAACTGTAATGACTCTCCTGAGGCTTCGACGTCATCTATCACTGATTTGCTTCTGTCTGCTGGTAGGTTTTGCTGCTTCAGGCATGCCATGTGTCTCCCACTTATTCAGTACATCCAAAACAGTTGACTTGGTTATGTTTAAACGCCTCTCAGTTTCTCTTATGGACAACCCACTAATATAACACCCAACAATCTTTCCTTTCTCAAAATCAGTTCTCTCCCGCCTCTACATTTTCACTCAACATCACAGTGCGATATGATCGCGGTCAGCTGCAGGCTTGTTTTTATACCCTTTGCAGCTTTACCGCGCATGTTAACAACGCATAGGATCCATTCATTTTCTTTTGAAGGAATGTCCGGTGACTTTTGCCAATATAGTGTAAATGAAAGGAAACTTTAACAACCATCCGTCTAATAATGTAGGAAAATATAATAGCATTACTGCCAAGCTTTCGCACATCAATGGACGGCTTTCTGTTAATGTGCGAAATCCATAAACCGAACGCTAAAATGCTACTATTTAAAGAAGGGTATGACTTTGCACTGGGGTGCCAAAAAACTTGGAAGAGGGCTACTATTATGATTACATGCCACCACAACCATGCGGTAAATCGTATCGTCCGCAAACGACGTACATATGGAAACAGATATCTTCACAAGCTCAAATAGTAGCATTCTCAGTTCCGCTGTCAGCTTATCAAGATTAAACCAATTTCAAACGTGTTTATGATAATCGGCGCCTGAGGGGAAATGGGTCCCTTCCATATCAGAAATTACCAAGAAATTTGGATATACACGGTCAGCAATTTCAAGGGTATAGCTGGACTAACCAAACTCAGCGAAATAATTCAGAGAGCGAGACCGGTGTTTCACTTCCCTGTAAAGAGCTGTGGACGTTCTACCTTCTTTTGCGTCTTTTTTGTGTTCCCTGATTCTGGTCCCGAAAGAACGCTTAGTCAATCGGATGTAATATCGCTGTGTATCATCAGGTTGTAAAAGCGATGTTTGATAAACATTATCCTCATTTGTGATTGGATGCCTAGTAGAGCATCTTATAAGAATGCTGCATAAGATTGTTGGATGCCTTATTCCGACAAGAAGGCCTGGCGTTCTTGAGACTGAAGAATACACTTGAAATATTGAGTACAGAGCTGGGAGATGTATTAAGTACATGATGTGAGGGTTGTGTCTATGTCGGAGAGTGTCATTTTTTTATAATCCTAAAAGCAAAAAAAAACAAAAATAATTAGATCCATAATCCAACCCTAAATCAACAGACTTACCGAGAAACTTTGGACACCATCATTGGAGGTCGGTAGTGCAAAATAACGTCTCCCTAGATTTGCCAACATGTGGATCCGTTGTCTTAATAATGTCTTGCAATTCCGAATGTCACGTGTCCACCCCACATACATCGTGACTTCAAATGCAGAAGATCTCTGTACTTAATAATTTATTTGTTTAGTCAAATCATAGTCATATTTAAATTGTGACAATTTAGCATATAATTTGTAATCCGTACTCAGCCTTAAAAAAATTCATCCGTTAATGTGTGAACGCTTGGTAAAAACGTTTGTTTGATTCCGTTGGCCAATAAACGTATTGTTGCTGTAGTTTACTTTTATTAGAGACATTCTCGAATTCTTTTGAAAAAAAAATTCTGAGATTCATTTTACGGAAGAATTAATTAGACAAATATACCGATTTTTCCGGAATGTAGTTCATCAGAAAAGAACAGTGAGATCATTATGTACAATTGAGATGGATTACATACAGCCAGATGGTAACATTACGATTTCGTGTTCGCGCATTTCGAGACAATGTTTGTTACTTCTGCGAGTATTGAGATCGGCAGATGTGGAATCGAACCTGATCAGCAAACTACTGTGTACCGCAAGAGAAGAAAGCTACGTTTTTCGCAGCTCTGCAACGAGTTGGCAGCAACGAAATTGATTGCCAGAGCAAAGATCTTGTGGCAATGAGATTCTAGAATGCTGCATGACAACGTATGGAGATTCTAGAAACCTGCGTGACAACGTGTAGCGATTCTAAAAACCTGCGTGACAACGTGTGGCGATGCTAGAAACCTGCATGACAACGTGTGGCGGTTCTAGAAACCTGCATGAAAATGTACGAAGTATTTATTGCGTAAATTCTTGTTCATTTACCAATTTAAGGGTCCGTTACCATGGGTTCGCTATAAGTAAATCTTGCATAGAAAGATTGTACTTGTACAAACTAGTGAGCATTTTCTTTGGAGTTGTGCGTGGTCGTTACATGTACACTGAAGTGCCAGAAGAACTGGTACACCAGTCTAATACTTGGTAGGTCCCCCACGAAAGCACAGGATAGCAGAAAAACGAAGGGGTATGGACTCCACTAGCTTCTGGAAATATGCTGTAGGCAATACACACCATACTTCCTGCAGAGCGTTCCACAATTCGGGTGTATTCCGAGGTCTCGGATTCCTGTGTTCGATAGCGCACTGCATGGCATCCGAAATGTGTTCTATCACGTTCATATCTGGGGACTTGGGTGGAAATGTCAACACCCCAAACTCAGATGAAAGCTCCTCTAACCACAATTTGGCGTCCCAACACATGTGTGGAGGTGCATCGTCCTGTTGGAACAGGCCCAACCCATCAGCATGAATGCGGAACATGAACGGGTGTACCTCGTCAGAAAGGATGAGCACATAGCGTTGGCCGATCACAGACGTTTGTAGACGTACCAGGAGTACCATTGAAGTCCAGCTAAACCCACCCCATACCAGTACGGAAGTCCCACCAGCCGGTAAAGTTCCCTGTTGAGAAGCGGAATCTATGGCTTTATGGGGTTTGCGCCACACACGAATCCTTCCATGTGTCCGATACAGTTGGAAACGCGACTCGTCAGACCAGGCTACTTGTTTCCAGTCATCAAGTGCCGAATGGCGGTGTAGTCGTGCCCAAGCGAAGCGCATAGCTCTGTGTCGCGCACCCATCAAGGGGACTCGAGTTGGGCGTCGGCTCCCAAAACCACTATCGTGCAGGGTACGTTGCACAGTCCGGACGCTGATGCTTGTTGAGGCTCCAGCATTGAATTCCGATGATACCTGCAAGATTGTCGCACGCCTATCGCGTGAAACGATTCTTTACAGACGACGATGGTCACGTTCAGCCAATATCTTTTTACGGCCACACTGGTATAGTAGGTTGAAAGTTTCGCCGGAATTCTTGTAGTCACAGTACACCCTCGCAATGGTCCTCCGTAAAAATCCGAACTTCGTTTCTTCCTCCGAAATACTATGACCCATCTCACGAGCGCCAACTATGACACCCCGTTGAAAATCGCTTAAATCGTTATTACTTATCATTCTCATGCCGAAAACAGCTCTGACAGCTGGCAAGGATATTTATCGCTTTATATACGCACTGGCGGATGCAACCTAGTACGCGCATAGGTGACGTTGCGATGTATTTTGCATAAGCTCGTCTGTACCAGTTTTTCTGGCACTTCAGTGTATAAAATCCACCTGCGTTAAACAGAGCACAGCATTAAACTAATAGCACTCTGAGGAAAATTACATCTTGCATGTGGTATTTTACGGAGGGATATATGCATAACAAAATTTTAATACGTGTAAAATGATGTGCCTTAATTTTATTTGTCACACGTGGGCCTATTTTGGTTGGGTAATAAAACACGAAATTATGAACATGAAGAGAAACCTTAAAATCTTTTAACCGTTTCCCCGGCGGCGACAAATAACCCACGGTTAGAAAAATGGGCTGAAATCATCTCGATAGATTATATTTACTGTCTAAGAAATCAGCCGACTGTGATTATAATTAAAGAACCTGCGCACTAGAAACCTTTGCTTTTCCCTTAGCTTATCTTTATTCAAAGTGGTAGTTTACAGCAGATGATTGATACTAATCTGTTTTAACTGATTACATACTGCAAGTGCTATACTAAAAAAGAAGAAAGGAGTGCTATACGACAAAACGAAGAAAGAAGAAAGAAGTAAGGAGATGCTTAAGTCATTTGTTTCTACCTAGTGGCATGATGTACGTGTCAGAGGGACAGATTTCTGTGTCATGACTTGGGTGATCCTGCAGAGAATAAAAGACTATTAGAAGGGAGTGCTTATCGGCACTACTGATAAGCAACCCGATAGAAGGGAGTGCTTATCAGTATTCACAGGTTTATGATCTGTACTGATACGTTGAGGGGGAAAGGGAATTATTTCCACGTAGCTTCCGAAAAACTCGACGGCCCTATAAATATTTTTATTTGGAGAGTACAGAAATTGTTGAGCCCCGTTTGGTACTGGTGCGTCGGTCTCTTAAAGGGTTGACACACTCACAGAGTTATAACGAAGAAAATGAAGGTAAAAGAAAATCACTTACAATTAATAAGTAGCCTAGACCAACTGGTTTATTTGGCTCCATGAATTCGTGTACACATTAACGCTGAACTTCCACAGCGGAGTTTACAGACAAACAAAAACAATATAGCAGATTAGGTGACCAAAATACTAACTCGAATTGTCTAAAAACTAACTGAACTGTCTGTTGAAATGGAAAACCAAGAAAGACCTAAGATGTTGAAGTGAGCTTTATAGGTTGCATTACTAATGGTATAAGACCTAAGTGATCAGAAGTACAGACTTGTAAGTGATGTGGAGCATACGTATCCAGTACCTTGTGCCACCACCACAATCAGAGATAACGGCTCATTCACGGCGCGACATCGACTGGAAGAGGTTAGGGTGCTGCGCTGCGGAAGGTCATTCCAAGTAGCCTCTATGCGAACCCAAATTCATTCTAGATAACTGCCGTGCAGCGACTATAACCAACATTTGTTCAATCGGTGACAAATCAGGCAAACGCGCTGGCCAAAGAAGACGTGAAACATGTCGGGCATCTACGAGCTGTGAGACATTCTGCGCCGCATGTGGTTCGACACTGTCCTTTAGAGAAATTCACGAATTTGTCGGTGGCGAGGATGTTCTAACCAACTAATCTACACCGACGGAATATATCGCAGTAGATGTGTCGTCTTCGCACGTACTTCACCTCTGTAGTAAGGCGCATAATCTCGTTCGCAATTTATTTTTATTTTGGATGCCAAAACAGAGTTTTTATTAAACCAAGAGCATGTGGGGAACAAATAACACACATTTTTCGAAGAACGCAACAGCCAGTGAATCCGTTTTCCACAATCGTGCGCCAATGTGAAATTCACAAATTTGTCGGTGACGGGGATAGAACCGAAATACCTTTCTCCAGATCTAATTGTTCTAACCAACTAAACTGCACCGACGGAATGTACCGTTGTAGATTTGTCATCTTAATACGTGCTTCACCTCAGTAGTACGACATACTTTTGGAAGATGACACGGGGGACCAGGGACCATCTGCAGATATGGCAACACTTCAGCCTCTAGAACTTCCGCAACATTCCGCTGGCAGGTCATGGTTCCAGCAATGCGTAGAAGGGGTGAACGTGACTGGAACCATATATCACCCCATACTTGAACTCCTGGTGTCGGGCCCGTATGACGCTGCATAGAGCATGCAACCAGCAGGCGTTAACCACGGTGTCACTGTACAAGGATGCATCCATTATAGGTCATTAGGCTGAAACCATGACCTGCCAGCTTCTATTTTCCACTGACGCCGAATTCTCATTAATGTGCTCGTGTTTCACCCAGCACGAGTGGCGATATCGAGGAAGGAAAGTATGCCTTCCCGTAGTCCACACACGTCGCCTCTCTCAAAGTTCGTCAACTGTACGTACACGTCTCATCTGCTACAGAAGGGCATCCTAAGTTACTACCACTACCTTACTGCCACAATCCACGCGAATCGACTGTGACAACTTATAAATAAATAACAGTCAAAAACCGAAGGTTCAAAAATTTGAAGCGCAAACTTCAATAATATTGTAAAACTCCTACTGGTTACTGGTACCCTCAAAAGATTTAGTCGCCAGAATGCAAATTCCACCGGGTTCCGGAAGACGAGAAAAAGACGTGAAGCCGTAGGCCCAACCGCCTTGAAAGGATAAAAACGAACAGGTGTTCAGACCGGAAAGCATTAAACAAAAGCAATGAAAAATTAGAGGTAGAATATATGCATTGCTTAAGGCTGAATGCTAAGTTAGTGAAAAGCTACGTTGACATCTATGCTCTAAATTTCTCAACTTATAATTTTTTAGTTTTGTCACGAGTGGCTATGATTGGTGTACGGTGACGGTGTCTAGCTCCCAATCATTATTTCATGTAGCAACGTTTTCTGTATCAATGTATTATTTCAAATGCAATGTAATGTAAATTCCAACGCACGTGTAAGACACGTGGCGCGTTTTTTTTGTACGCCGTATTAGGGAGTGCCGATCCAGGCATGTGCCTATCGGCATCCGTTGATGTTAACCTGGACGACTGGGTCTGATGTATCGGTCAAAAGTCACCACTCCCAGGGAGAGGCTAACTCCACGAAAACATTATTCCAGAAGGGCGGAAGTGGGGGGGGGGGTAGAAGGATAACGATATCAAAAGGAACGACACGTTTGCTCAAGACGTTTTTAGTGCTTCGCTTATGACGTGGTCAGACGGAGTGTGCGGGCCGAGAGTGTCGGTTGAAACTCTCGTGGACTTACGTTTCGGCTGACGGAATAGTCAGTGTTTTTCGGCGATCAGAGATCGACCGGAATTTGGACGGAAACACTCAAGTTAAACGTGGCGGAGGGTATTCCGAGGTAGTTAAGGGTTAGTGAAATGTTCGCCATCTGGAAGTCTGTTGGAATGTGGCGATAGCTAATCGAACGGAGTTTATTTTCTCATCTATTAAATTTTGTTACGTCCAACAAATGACTTGTTATTGGAGTTACTCGTCTTAGATATTAAGTAATTGTTGACTACAAGTTCCAGTATTTCAGCGATCGAGTTCAACTCAACGGCACTCAAAAGAACCTAGGTCTGGCCCGTTTGAGAGATTCGGAATCAGTAAGGCCTAGTGACAGGCCTTACTGATTCAGGGTCTGCTGGTGTTTATTTTTATTAATTATAAAGCTTTCTGTATGGGTATCATTATACGACATGTAGTGCCTTGATCTTTTACCTAATATATTCTAGTTTGGTGTTCAGATATTATGGATAATTTTCATTTTAGTTGCTATTGCTTGGTTAGATCTTACGCTTGAAAGAATAATTCCCCAGATATTGAAATATGGTTGTGACTCTGTAATTGACTGGTTAACTGAAATTTGCTAGTTCTGCTGGGAGTAAGGAATGGTACCGTAGAATTTGAAGGTTGCTATCATTGTTTCCTTGTAGAAGGGAAAAGGTGATCAGACTGACTGCACGAACTATCGCGGTATTAGCCTACTGAGTGTGCCAGGGAAAGTGTTTGGTAAGGTCGTTATTGAAAAATTACAGGCTCTTACATCAGAGAAAATGTGGGATATTCAGAATGGCTCTATGCCTGGTAAAGGCTGCACTAACCATCATGCATTACGCATGATGATTGAAAAGTATCTGGCGCTTGGTAAGAAAGTAATTGCTGCCTTTATAGATTTAGAGAAAGCTTGGGACCGAACAGAACACTTTTGTGGAAAGTATTGAATGAATATGGTGAATATTTTTTCATGAATATGGTGTTACTGGGAATCTGCTTAATAGTGTAAAAGCCATGTATGATGGCAGTAGAGCTCGTGTACGAGTGAATGGTGTTTTATCAAAATGGTTTTCCATTGGTGCAGCAGTCAGACAAGGTTGTGTAATGTCATCATGGCTGTTTAGTATATTTATGGATGCATGCATGCGTGATGCCAAGTTAGATAATATTGCCAAATAATAAGGTTTCTGTCATTGCTTTTGCCTTGCGTAACTTACGCTTTTGGAGCAGCCCTTTGCAAAGCAAGTAAGTCCTTTAAATTGACTGTCATTGCCTTTGTTTTGGGTAACTTACGCTTCTGGAGCGGCCCTTTGCAAAGCAAGTCAGTGCTTTAAATTGACTGTCATTGCTTTCGCCTGGGGTAACTTATGCTTTTGGAGCAACCCTTTACAAAGCAAGTAAGTCCATTAAATTGACTGTCATTGCTTTCGCCTGGGGTAACTTATGCTTTTGGAGCAACCCTTTACAAAGCAAGTAAGTCCATTAAATTGACTGTCATTGCTTTCGCCTTGGGTAACTTACGCTTTTGGAGCTGCGCTTTGCAAAGTAAGTAGAATTCTGTCAGTGTGAGCTGAAAAAAGAAGATGTGTACCAGACGGTAGCATTAGAATTATCAGAATGCGCGGGAAAGCTTAAGAAGGTAGGGTCCCTTAAAAACCAGAATGAGCTTCAAAGAGATTTTCCCCCTTCGACCAACGAATCAGTCAATCAGGGGCGAGAAGTGTGGAACGTGAAAAGGAATTCTCATACGGAGCTCTAATACCCGACATGCAACGTAGCACATCGTAAAAGATGGTTCACCATGTATGCCCCCACCCATTCTAAAGTAGGATGCCCTGAATTAATGTCCGCAGGGGCAGCATATATGATGCGTTGTGACGCGAGACGTAAACTCAAACAGCGCATTGATTACTGAGCTGTCCCAGTCCACGCTCAATCACGGGGGAGGAGGACTATGGCAACTTAGATCAGATAAGATCAGATCTAAAGGATTTTAAGAAGGGAGTGTCTCACCCCAGGTCTTAAACAACTCTTAGAAACAGGAAGCTAGGAGATTTGGGCTAGAGTGCCCGATAGGAAAACGACACGGAAGCGAGGTAAAAAGGGGAAGGAAAACGCCCTTATTTATTACCGGGGGCCAGTACCCGGGGCCCGACGGCTTAACGTGCCCATCCGACCCACGGTGGGTATTTAGTGGTTCGAACGTTCCTACTTGCCTAGGATCGAACCCGAGGTCTTCTCCCTGGCAGTCACGAACGCTGACCACTAAGCCCTCAGCGGCCCCTATGGCAACTTATCCTCTGCGACCTGCTTTTATACCTTCTGACGGGAGCTACGAGAGCGTGGCTGGCAAAAATCATTTGCACGTGCCCTGCGGTTCTTATCGTTTGCACCTTCTCACGTTACTTACCCTTCCTGCGAGCTTTAGTCTAATCGCAGAAGTTTCTCTTGGTGGTGTATTTTCAACAAACAGCAGTGCATTCAAAGTCGTTATTGAATTTAAACAAAGAACGTGAAGTATTCAAATTGCGTCGTTCAAGGGAAACTCAGTTGGCATACAAAACCGAGCAAAGGTAAACATGGAGGCTCTTCTTTTTTGTTCTTTAATTGGGATTCAACCACCGACATAAGCAACTCATTGGGCTAAAAAGAATTGTCCGTCCCTAATTTAGGGCCATTGGTTTCAGGGAACGGAGAGAGCCAGTACCATACGACAAACACAACATCCATGCATCACCGAGATTCGAACATGGACTCATCTCGGTGAATGGTCAGAAGCCATTGCTTGGGCCACTGCGTCACTAGGTAGAGGATGGAGGTTTTTCAGACATCTCGTAGCTTCTTTTTACTTTCAATAGCAGAACCTTAGTGACTACCAGTGAAATCAGATGTAACAGGAATGTTTGGAAGTTCAGGTATGACATTAAGAATAGAACGTATACATATTAATTTCAAAAGTTTTGCAAACTACGCAGGTGCTACCCGTAGGATGATGCGATCAGTCCATCCGTTGCACCAGCTGTGAGCCAGACTTCAATATACAAAGTTGTGTCTACGTTTGCTGGCTAATTTGTTCCTGTTCCTCAAAATGAAGCCTGAAAGTACATGAAGAAAGTGAGTCTGGTCATATCTCGCATAGCGACCAGCGATCCTACATTAAAATTGATACTTTGCAAGGAAAATCCCCTAATGAAATTCATAAAGTTTTGTGTGAAGTTTGGGGATTAGTGTAGTGGATCGTAGCTTTAGTGTAGAAGGCACGACATGCTCGAAGTTGGTGTCATCATTTTGCACGACAACGGTACGCTGCGTGTTGCCCGTACAGTAAGAGACATTTTGGAAAAGTATGGACGGGAATTGCTTCCCCACGTGCCATACAGTCCTGACATGATCCCACCGGACTATGACTTGTTCCCAAAACTGAAGAAGCCATCCCGCGGAAAACGATTCAGGATGCTTCTAATCAGGTGACCCGAGTAATCCGACGCCTCAACAATGGAGGTGTCCTGGCTGGAATAGAAGACTTGCTCAAACGTTGGACCGCTGTCATAAAGAAACATGGATATTACTTCGAAAGCTTGTGAAGGTATGTTATGAAATAAATTGGGTTTTTAAGAGATAACCCGTGTGCAAAACTTTTGAAATGACCCTCGTAGAGATAAACAAAATTTACATAAGAGAAAGAAACAAAAACGGAAAGTTAAGAAGCCAATATTTATCACACTCAGTAATTATTTTTGATGAAATTGAAGAACACGCAAAGTAACAATATCTTTTTTCTGTATTTCGACAATAATTACACGTTTGTTAAAGCATCATGCTTCTTTCGTTAATTTTTTATGAACGTGGTTTGGTTTACATTTCCATCAAAGCTCCAGTACCGGCTAACCACCTCTACTCTCGACCTTTCCTTTCCTCCCCGGGCCTCTCTCGTTCGTGCCTTCTTGTTCCCGCTAAAACCCTCTCACACACTTGTCCGCCTAACCAATCCGTTTACTTAATTAATTCCCACGAGGCTTAGGAGCATAAATCACATGTGTGTTGCTCTCTGCGCGACCTTTTCCGTCGAACAACAACGCACAATTATTTAACAAAAGCTTCCCTACATCGAAATTTCATCTTTTTGTTACTTTATGTCCTTCTTTTTACATCAATCATTAACTGGGCTACTAATCCACCAAACATTTCAACAAATCGGAAATCTGTATTCATAAACGCACTGAAAGATACAGATAACATTTTTTGATTTATCACGCTTCAAGACTACATCTACTACACTGAGTGGCCACTTTATTATGACCACCTAACAGTTTTAAGCAAATCAGCTATGGCTGCTCGCTGTTGCCGCCAGAGGGCGAGGCTAGTATAAAAAGGGAATGCTTAGTACTTGTGACAGTAGTAGAAGTGATTTTTGGCTGACGACATGGTTAAAAAATGCGATTTGACGGACTTTCAACGTGGGATGATTGTAGGAGCTCGGAGACATGGAGCGAGTATCACCGAAACCGTGGCATTCGTGAAATGTTCCAAAGCAGCTGTTGTTAAAGTGTTTAAAGACTGGACTGTCAGCCAAAAACTGGGTTTCTACGTGCAACGTGTGGTCGTCATCGACTAGTGACTGCTCGTGCGTAACGAAGAGTGTCCAGACTGATAATAGACAACAGAAGGGCAACAGTGCAGCAAATTACAGACCATCTTAATCAAGGATTCCCTCAAATGATCTCTGCACGCACTGTTCGCCGTACACTGAATCGAATTGGATATGGCAGCCGAAGGCCTGTTCGAACACATTTGCTGTCTGCAGTTAACAAGAGAAAACGTCTGCAGTTCGCACAGGACCACAAGAATTGGACAATCAATAATTGGAAACAAATTATGTGGTCCGATGAATCATGTTTTCAGTTGCACCATGCCGATGGCCGAGTGAGAATTTGGAGGAAACAGCACGAATTCATGGACCCCAAATGCATTGCTACAACTCTTCAAGCTGGTGAAGGCAACGTTATGGTTTGGGGAATGTTTTCCTGGCATGCGTTGGGCCTATTAATTAGTGTTGATCAACGTCTGACTGGCACATCATATCTAAACATCGTTGCGGATCAAGTGCATCCTGTCATGTGGATGGTTTATCCCAATGGCGATGGCTACTTTCAACAAGATAATGCGTCCTGCCATAGTGCTGGTATTGTACAGGATTGGTTTCAGTAACCTGTCGGTGAGTTTACTTTGCTTAGGTGGCCCCCACAATCTCCAGATCTCAACCCCATTGAGAATTTGTGGGATGAAGTTGAATGAGCCATCAGACAGCTAGATCCACAACCCTGCAGTCACACATTCCTGGAAAGTGCTATTCATCAAGCATGGTCTTAGATTCCACAAACCACCTATCAACATCTCGTGGAGTCCATGCCATGAAGAATCGATGCAGTATTAAAGGCAAAAGGTGACCCAACAAAGTACTGAAATGGTGGTCATAATAAGGTAGCCATTCAGTGTATAAATTAGAATAGTAACGTCGCACGTACGGCAAAAGCTTCAGTTTATTAGCCCGTAGTACTGTCAGTAATTTGTAAACCCCGAGATTAGAGCTATAAGTAAGTCCAATAATTTATCCGCAAGAATGTTCTGCAGTGCTAAAGTAGGACAATGAAGTTCGAAATACATGTGTAGCATTTTATTATTCACTACGCCGTTACGGATTCCGCTACCGCTAGAACTTCAAAACAAAAGTTATAGGTACGGTAAGCTTATCAAAAAAATTCGACACGAGAGCGTTCAGATAAATTGAGTTACACTCCGGCCATTTTTTTATTAATCGCGCTTAAAGACTACTAGTGAGTTTTAATTATAAAATTGTGCGTACGTCAAACGTTAAAATTTCATAGGCCGTAGCTCTGACTGTAGCTGTTACATCAGGAAACCATAAAATATCTCAGTAGGACCACAATTTTGGGTCCTCGTTGATCTCAACATGCCGTGATTTTAAACATTTGTTGGAATTTAACAGTCAAATTTTTTAAACTTCAAGTTTAATTACTGGTGTAACAGGTACAGTGAACATAGGTGGAATATAACATTTATTGATAAATTTTTAAACTTCAAATTGAACTATTAGACTATAAGTACAGAGAACATTAATGAAATAAGACAGTGTATCAACATGTAGATAGTGATTTTTGCATTTAAACAGCTGAAACCAGAGCGTAATAGTGTTTGTACATAGTGTACATAATTGAAAAGATTAAAAATCGAATATTTCATCCCCCAGGGAATTATTTTTGGAATATCACGACATGTATTGAGAGGTGTCAATAATTCCATAAACAAAGAAAAATTACACACCAACAATATGCCTCAAGTGGACTAAAGATTGAAGGTACGTAATTGTATTTAATCCATTAGTGCATAATTTATGTTTCAGGAAACAAAATTCTAGGTAAGCCCAAAACTTTATAATCACACTTCCATAATGGCTATATCATAGGAATGAAGCTCGAAACACAACTCAATACTCCGCGAGGGAGTTTACAACTGTTAGGACTACAAACCAAAGTTGGAGTTTATTTGTTTGGGAGTTTAGCGACCATTGAGAGTAACGCAATGGGTTCTACGCAGTAGCCCCGGCCTAAATTACGGCCACTGGTTCCAGGGAAAGGAGAGAGCCAGTGGCGTAAGACAAAAACAACATCCGTATTTGAACGGCATTCGAACCCGGACCGAACTCAGACGAATGGTCCTTAGATCACTGCGCCACCAGGGCAGCTCTTTAACTTCTTGCGCATAGTTTGCTGAGATATGCGTCGGAAACAGCCTTTACTGAATGTTGCGGTCAATTGCTGAATGCAGGAAATCATGTTTCTCCGTACAAACCTTCCCAAACGACGACTTTGTTTCTGAAAGACTGTCGTGCACCACAGTTACGCCTCCTTGACAAGGAAGTTGGTATTATATTCCCACTTATAAAAAACTCGGGATACTTTACCGTTTGAGAAACCAGCCGGCTCTGCTGGTTCAAAACTCGCCGCTGCAGCTGGACAACACCCATAATAATATCTTTATCGAATTTCCATAGTTCCTTCGTTCTTACCATTCAGATCAACACTATTGACGATTACTGACGAGCAGTAGTTTTAAATAGTTGGCTAGATCACGTGGAGACACACGTGACCACATATTTTACATACACACTGCGTAATTGACGTGTATGCATATCTGCATAATAGTTTCTAAATAAATGGCTAGAGTGTATTTTCTTATGGACACTATCCCACTAACAAGCGTATTTGTTCTGCAGTTGTGTTCAATGTGAAGTTACTTGGAGAGCTGGATGTTGTAAAGAACAAAAGTAAGTGTTGTTAAAAAGGTTACATTCATTTGGACCCTATGTTTCATTTGTGTTTTAGGCACTACGTTACGTTGTTATATACAAACATTCTCGACTTTAAACCTTACGCAGGTTAATCGAACCAAACATGTTTTAGCCTGAGCAAGAAGTCTGGGTCCACTTCGGACGATTTGCATGAATCGAGCGTCTCTGACCGCTCGGCGACCAAAACGACCTGAGAGTTGCGGAAAGTTTATATGCTGGCCTTTTATAAAAGTCTGCATGTGCCTAATTTTTGAAATTTGTGTCCGTTTCAGACTTTCTTCCAGCTTTCTCCCCATTGTGTTAAAATAATGTGAGGCTCGAGAACAAATATGCTGTATTATGGTGACCTACTTCAGGAGTAAACAGAATGTAACGCAGAATGATGTGTCATTTCTCAATGAAATTTCTCCAACAGATAAAGTTTTTTATACCTGACTACCTACTTTTGTTACAAATGTAAACACATTTCTTCTTCTGCACTAAAGCATAAGCAAGGTATCCTCGATCTCCAAATTTGTAAAAACAGTACACAGATATGACATAATTAAATAGGCCCTTTTCATAATGTCATTTTTGCAATGTAGTGGAGTCTGGTACAGTGCATGCTGCAGTTCCCTTTATGTTTTGTAGGACAACGTCACTGAGTAGGTGACACCAAGCTAACATACCTAGACCCAAGGCAGCCAAGGAAGTAAGCAACTTTCAGAGAGAACGAATCGTGAGGAAATCGCATCTCGAGCCAGCCAGCGTTAAATTGCGGCCAACTTGCAAATTCATTTTACCACAGTTAATCGAGTGTTAGTGGAATTCAAGAAGGCAGGCAGGGAAGCACCAGCATCACGCACGAATTATCCCGGGCCAACACAGAGGTGTCTTCGAGCTGTCAAGCGTCTCTTGCTATAGTTAATCGAGTACTAGTGGAATTCAAGAAGGCAGGCAAGGAAGCACCAGCATCACGTACGAATCATCCCGGGCTACCACAGAGGTATCTTCGAGCTGTCAAGCGTCTCTTGCTATAGCTAATCGCGTGCTAGTGGAATTCAAGAAGGCAGGCAAGGAAGCACCAGCATCACGTACGAATCATCCCGGGCTACCACAGAGGTATCTTCGAGCTGTCAAGCGTCTCTTGCTATAGCTAATCGATTGCTAGTGGAATTCAAGAAGGCAGGCAAGGAAGCACCAGCATCATATACGGGTCCGCCTGGGCCATCATAGAGGTGTCTTCGAACTGTCAAGCGTTCTGCTGAAACCAAAAACCAAAAAGGCCAAGTGAAAACAAGCATCCCTGCCTTAACCTTCATTTATTGGAACTGGATCAGTCATTCCCTCTTGAAATGAATATCGCAATGCACATAAACTGTTTGCAGCATTCACGCTAATCGCTGCGTCGACTCTAAATTGGTCATGAATGAGTTTCTTTTCGAAATATCAATTTAAAAATATCCCATAAAGTATCTGCATCGTGATTATAAACTGTAAGTAGTGTTATGATTCAAGTCTCGACACCTGCGTTGGTCATAGCGTTAAAGGTAATTTAAACCAACGAAGTGAAAACGGATTTGATTTCTGCGTATACACAGATAAAGGGGTCAATTCGATGTTCTCGTTTCACAGCCCTGCTTGTGGACTTCAGCAGTAATTCATATAATCATTAGGTGGCAGATGTAATTCCTTGTCTTTCGTTTAATTCAATGACCTTCATCTGATTATTTAACAAGCCAATCTTCATTTTGTTAGTCCAAACCTTTTTCTTTAATTCAGGGCAAAGTGCTAAACCTTTCAGAACAGCGCCAGCCCGACTCGATCCCGGACGTTTTCACCTAGAAGTAGAGATTTTGACAAAAACAAGATATACATCTACGCCTCCTGGTGGAGAAACTGTGGAATATTTTAAGAAGAAAATATTCCGAAAACTTTTATCGATTTGAGGGGCATCAGTCCACGAAAGAATTTTTTCAATCGATATTTTAGCAGCTCAGATTTCATGGCAAATACAATAGAAGCAAAAATTATCCCTTACGCCCCCTGGTGGCCAAAGTATTCTTCGTTGCCACAGTATTATTTACCAAAAATTTGAAATTATATGCAAAAGATTTTCCATTAGGAGGTGTATCCAATGAAGACAAAACTTTCAAATCGTAGTTTTAGAAGAAGAGTTATCGGGGAAAATGTAATTTACTTTTACGCCCCCTAGTGAAAAATCTATGCGTAATTTGAAAAGTAACTGCATCTAAAATACTCTGCCACATAAATGGAATCGAAAGATAAAATATTTTTTTCTATCGGATGTTCGGAAGCAAATATGTGAAATAAAACGTATTTTTGAATTCGACGTAACCTGTATTTACGCCCTCTAGCGGCAAAATTGTACAATGTAAAAAAAAAAACGAAATGAAGGATCATCATTCGCAATTTCAAGCTTCCCAATGCAGAAAGAATTTTTCAAATCTGACTAATAGTTGCAGAGATATCGTGGGTAGAGATGGACGGAAGGACAGACAAACCGGTAACATAAGCACGATCTTTTTTTACAAAATACTTGCTAAAAAAAAGAATGGATGTGACATTATCGTCCACACGGAAAAATATATCAAGACCAAGCGGCAAAACAAGGGTCCGTTTCAACTCTAAATAAATTTTTCTGTCAAATGTATAACTATGATCGGTAAATTGAGTACTAACATATTTTAATCCCAGAAAAAAACTACTTACATTAACGTTGAAGAAAATTTATTTACCGCCCCAGTGGCGCAGTGGTTTAAGCGCTGGCATCTGACCATTCGTCCTACATGGGTCAGGTTCCCATTTCTTTTTTTTTTTTTTTTGTATTGAGGATCAACCACTGTGAGCAGCATGATGGACTTTAAGTGGTCACTCGTCCTTAATTTAAGGCCACTGGTTCCAGGGAAGGGAAAGAACCAGAGCTGCAACGCAAACACAAAAAGAATGCTTCACCGGGACTCGAACCGGGGCCCATTTCGGATGAATAGTCATTAGCCAGCGCTTAGACCACTGCGCCACCTGGACGGCCGGGTCCGGGTTCGAATCCCGTGAGACATGGATGTTGCGCTTGTCTTATGGCACTGGCTCTATCCCTTCCCTGGAGCCAGTACCCCTAAATTTAGGACGGGCGACTTCTTATAGTCCAATGAGTTGCTCACGGTGGTCGTTAAACCCCCGAATAAAAAACATGCAAATTTTTATTTTTAGCAAATGTATTTCATTTTTAGCGAACATTTTTCTATTTTTAGCAAATATTTTGAAATTATGAGCGCATAAAAAATAAATATTTATCTGTTTTCTAGCACCTGAAATTCCGTTACTTACTTATCACAATGAAGTAAAAGTATCTGCAAAAACATTCAGTCTAATGCTGCAACTCATTGTGTAGCAGTCCGATACAAAATCGGAATATTAATCTCTTCTATAAATCAGCTCTTGATATAGGAGATGCCACCGTAATTTGAATACTGAATATCCCTTCCGAAAGAAAAGATGCTCAAAACGAAAGGAAAAAAAAAATAAAAGGAAGGGGGTGCCTCTTATTTTCTCTTTAAAAAACCTTCAATCCTCCGTCATAAAGGCGGCTTAAAAAGCCAAAAATTTCTCTGATCATGAGGGAGTGCAGAGAAGGAAAAGGTCCCCTTCTTGCTACTTTAATAAGATAATTGAACGCATTAGATCGTTTGCGGAACAAATAAACGGAGTTACAACGCTGCTTTGCTTTTTCGTTATTTCTACTCTGTCACGTAGGTTTCTTTTAATGGCTCTTTTTCACTCCGCCTTTATTTTATTTTTTTTACTCAGCAGGCTTAAAGTTTCTTTTTCTGAACTGGCATCATCTTGTCTTCGTCCTTAACTGCCCACTTAGTATCGAGATTAACAACTCAGCACCACTTCTTTTGATCATCAAAGTGGTTCCCGAGACGCATTTTTACCTAATTGGAATTTTTATTTCAATTCCATTTCTTAATCTTTGGATTCATTCAACGCATTTTTTGTTCGAGAATTTACCCAACGACGATAGGTGCGTTTTGGTGGGATTCTTTTTTCATTTTCTTTTTCTTGAAAGCATCTCTTTTCCAAGGTTTAAAGAAATTTTATCAGAACTTCTGACTTGTTTTTATGTTTTCGGGTTCAAGAGTAACTTTGGTTAATTAGATTTACGCTTTATATGTCCGAAGAGCGGAAAATACATATATTTTTTTTAAAGTTCGATTAGTTTCAGGATTAGGTAAGGAATATTTTTAGCAAAATTTTCTTTTCTACTTAGTACAGACTTCCCACAACTTGCTCTTGCATTATGGTCCTTTGTTTAAAAATTACATCCTGCTCATCTTAGGCCATTCTAAGTTCAGCTTTTCTAGCAGCTTCATGTTCTTAACTTTGCACTTGCATTTCTTACCTAGTAGACGTACAGAGCACTTACCACAACCCTGCTGACTGCGCAGTTTTTTGAATCCCTGTTATTTTGACGGTTGTTTCTAACCTTTCTCATTTTTATCGGAGTTTGTGGACTCTCCATGAGCGTTTGAAGACATAAAATTCCAAATTTAAAACCACTGATCCCCGTAAAGGCAAACAACTGTACCAAAACCCCGTTTATACGTTTCTAACTTATACGTTTCTGTCATTTATACGTAATACATTGCCATTCCAAAAATTTGGAACACTGCCCTTATTTTTAAATTTTACCAGTTTCATTTATACGTTTTTTCAATGATTCGTTGCTTCAACTTTGCCCCTTGAAAAAGGTATAAACGGGATATGATTGTATGGCTTTAGGTGATTTTATCGAAAGTGAAATCACCGAAAGATGCAATACCGTATGGTAAGCTTTTCAAAAATCATGAAGACAAGTGGCTGCGAAAGCGTTAGGGAGCCGTATAAGAACTGCATTTGTTATACAAATTTTGAAGAAGACAATCCGTTTTTCCGTGTAAATATGACAAGGATGATAAGTCAGATAATATCCAAAAACTTGTAAAATTTTCGCCGTCCTGGAGCGGGAATCGAATCCGCGTCTCCCAGATAGCGACCGGGTATGCTAGTTACACCTCTCATAAAACTTTACACCAAAAAACGGATTGTCATCTTCAAAATCTGTATTGTATGTCTGAATAAGCCATTATTCCATTCATGCATTTTTTATTTCTTCTTGCCCACTTAGATGTCGCATGACCACCAGGGGGCGCCGGCAGAATTTTTTTATAAGAGCGGGTACTGCTAGGGCGTATCTAAGTGGAGCGATAATCTGGGAGCCCCGGGAATTTTTTCTGGGGTCGCGCTTATGCAATCCTGTATCCTGCCGCTTTCGGAGGAGAACTGGCATTTGAAATCTGTGGGTTCTGAAATAGCCCCGTGGACATTCCCGTTTTCGAAAAAGACTTTCCCGTTTTTGCAAAAAAAGCTGAAAAAATTATACCCTTATTTAATGCCCATTAATATTCCCATACTCTAACGGAAATATTCGGGAGCAGTAAAATAAGTATTCTCCGATATTTATGTACCCTACCGCGTCGCGAAGCCTGACATTATGTCATTGCTACCAAAACCTCAATTGATGGAAACAAATGATATGGCCCGCTGCTATTAAAAAAATTAATTCTTATCTCCGGTATTTTTTAAAATAAAAATAAGCGTTCGCTATCGTTAAGAATATCTATCTAACTTTGTCTACAGTTAGCACCATGTTAGAAAATGTTTTTATTTCTAGTAGTAGTCGGATTCATGTATTTGGAGATTAAATAAAACACTTGCAACAGCAAACTTGTGTCGTTTTATTCTACTCTCCCCTACATGTATTTTATTATTATGATTTGCGTCCGACAAGATTGTGCATTCGTCCACCCTTGCCTGCACCCCTCATGATCACCAAATGAAAATGCAATTCTCATTTCACCCCTAATACAATTCAATGAAGCAGGTTTCTATTGGCATAAGAATAACTCATTTATGTCGATGGAGTTTCTAATTCAGTTCTGATTTTACAAGTGACAATAATATTTGTTGCCAACGGATTTTCTCAGCAATATACTTCCATTATGTACGCGAAGTTTTCCAGAAACTGCAATTTTTATGCTGCCTCTAAAGTGTGAGTTGCCGCTTGTCCATGTGGCCAGCTGGGTAAGTGACCAATTATCCTGTAGCCATTTGTCCTAAACTCCATTTCGACGAATTAGTTTCATTTTTTTCTAAAAAAGTCATCTTTCGGTAAATTGCTCTTTCGACGAATTCATTTTCAATGAATTTGCATTCGACGAATTCATTTTTAATGAATTCGCCTTCTCCAGATGAATTTTGTCAAAAGTGTTGAAGGCAAAATGTACGATTTTTCGCACTCGTGCAGTTGGCCGGTTAATCATTAATTAATATGTTGCACTTTGTGACTTTGTAGCGTAAAAGCCATTTGCCGGTGTCGAGAATCGAACATGCCTCCTTCGCCTCCAGAGCCGAATGCTTCCTCAATTGAGCAACACCGACGAAGTTTATAGCTGTAACTCTAAAGTAGGTAAATCACATATACGAGAGTCGTATATCATCCACCCCCCCCTCCCTCGAGAAAGGGCTGGGACGGAATCATAGGTTTTCTGGTCAAACGGCAAACTACGCTTAAAGGAGATCTCACTGTAGAAATAATTCTGACAAATGCTAGGCAATGTGTGGAACGAAAGTCACTCATTTTTCGAATAACCCAACGGCCATAATTTTACATTCGGGCGCTAATACAGCGTTCGAAACGAATTAACTCGTGGTTAGAAAAATGGGCCGAAATGAGCTCGAACGGATACATTCGCTGCCTCAGAAATGAGCCGAACGGGGTGAAGAATTGAACTTGCACAGCAGAAGGCGTTGCTTTTCCCTTAGCTTTTCATTCAAACTTGTCATTTAGGAGTTTGCCACACACTAATTATTACTGACTAGTTGTGAAGCCCCTTTGAGATAAGAATGCAACGGGTTCCAGAAATCACTTATTGCTATTCAAGTCTCCGGGAAAGTGTTTGGTTTTACAAAATTCACAAATTTGCTCAAGAGTGCCACATGAGTGTCTCGATACAATCTTTTCATAGTCTATAACGTTTAAAGCCACATGACGTATAGCATTTCTTTGTTGTTGTCGGTTCGTTAATTGCGTATGAACCTCTCGAGGCCAGCGTTCTTTCCTTTGTTCGGGGATCATATTATGTGCCTCTGCAATATGAACATTTCTCATACGTGAGATTCAGCTCCAATATTTTGCGGCGTCATATTACTTCGCTGATCACGTAAACGTCAAATATCAGCATTTCTTTCAACTGCACTGCATTTTTGTCAGTTTTTTCTGGCATGTTCGGCATTGCGGCCGTTAACTTTTTGTCTTTCGACTGCAGTGCGTTGTTACCGCCTTGTTCGATCGTAATCGTCTTTGCGGTGTTTAGCTTCAATCTCTTCATCTAATGAAGGAGGTACCCTTCTCTTTTGACGCGGTTTAGGCTAGGTTTAAAACAACAGTCAAGTTCGCGAAGGACATTAACGTTCGTCCTTGCCTTACTGAGCTCCAGTAAAGTAAAACATCTTACAACCTACAGCTGAAATAAAAATCCTCCAAATACGTGGTGTCAATGAATAAACAAAGACATCGCTCTTTCCACGTTATTAGCAACACACAGCAACCGAACAATTGTTATTCGGTCACCGCTGGGAAGCGAATCCCATATCTCTTGATATCTAGCCGAGCGCGTTAGCCTTACACCACTCTGGCAAACAATCCACGGCGCTATGTGTGCTCGGCTAGATATCGAGAGATTTGGGTATCGTTTCCCCAGCGGCGACCGAATAAAAATTTTCCGAATGCTGTATGTTGCTAATAATGTGGAAAGAGCGATATATTATTTATTAAACTAAAACTGTGTTTTTGTTTTTTTTTTGACTGGGGGTTTTACGACCACCGTAAACAACTCAATGGGCTATAACAGTCGCCCGTCCCTAATTTAGGGCCACTGGTTCCAGGAAAGAGAAAGAGCCAATGCCGTAAGACAAATATAAGATCCATGCCTCACCGAGATTCGAAACTAGACCCATCTCGGACGAATGATCAGAAGCCATCGCTTAGACCTCTGCCCCACCGGGGCGGCCGACCTAAAACTATGTGATTCCACTTTCATCTCACCCGAAAAATAAAAGCTAAGTTCGAACGAAAGAAAAAAAGATGTAAACAAAACATTAAACAGGCATGGTCACGGATAACACAGTGTGAACACCGGAATATAAATGTACAAACAACATTTACTAATTTGAGAAAGTGAAACACGGTGTTTTCTTCTACTCAAATCGGAACAATATTATGAAGACTAAATTGAAAGCTGCCTACATATAATCTGATCATTTGGGAAGAAGATTTTCTAAAACTACCATTGTGTTTCAAGATAATATCCTTATCTTTTCTTTTCTGTGGTTTAGAAACTTGAATATTTATTGGGTGATCGATAATGTGGGTTTTGAGCTGTACACGTTGTGTGTGTGTGTGTAGGTGTATGACCCCTCTTAAATTATATCAAATATCATATATATATATATATATATATATATATTATATTAGACATCTTTCGCCAAACCTCTTTTTTCCTCAGCTTGGAAAGGAATAAGATTTTTCATGTAGTATGCAGCTGCTGCAGTTCAATAAATGTCACATCAGAACAAGAGAAAGAGAAGAAAAGCCTGGCGCTTTCCGACATGTTTTTTATGAGATCGGAAGAAGACACAGTTGAAACGAATATCAAAGAATAAAAAAGAAGTAACGAAAACAGTCATGATATCAGCAGATACAGACATCATATCTTTTCAGTTCAAAGTGGAAGCACGACAGTAGGGCAATTAAAGATCAATTTCATTCAGTTTAAAAGGAATGCATTCCTCGAAGTAGGGAAAGAAAGGAGGCACGTGATTTAATGATGCAAGAAAGTGCTTGGTTCAAAACTTCAGACTATTCCAATAATTAGTTTAAAAATAAGCTATAGTACAAGATCATAAGTAAAAGAAGTGTAGCCTGGATTAAAGAATCACGAATGATTCTATGGAATTGTACATCACGTCACTTTGCAAATTAAATTTAGATTTATCAGCAAACATTTTACTGAGCTTCTACAATTCTTTTTCATTTACCCTTCTAAGTAAGGCAGAAAATCGACTATGACGTTAGCATACGGATCATGATATTTATGACGTCACACCAAAGTGTCTCTTTGACCAGTTCTGACGTAGATAAGAATGAAATGCAGGGGCTTCACTACTTAAATATGAAAGGTGTTTCTTGGAAAACCACGCTTATCGAAATTAATGATAAAACAGAGAACTTAGAAGAGCAAACCGTAAACGAAAAAAAAAAAAAAAAAACAACAGGACACGTGACACTAAATTCTTAGGTGTAATGAGCACGTCTTTTGAGTTAATTTTGAAGCAAAAGCATTCTGAAAAGCAGATTTTCTGGAAGGAAAAAAATCAGCGATAAAAAATATATTCATTCACACTTCCTCGGGGGAAAACTGCACATTACTTTAAATATCATCAGTGTTCTTCGTAGCAAACGAACTTAGTTACAAAAATAACTGTTCAATTCGATTTCTAATATCGATATGATATTTAAGACCGTAAACAGTTAATAGCGCCCACTAGCGGCAAAAATGTGCATTACAAAGAAAGATTCTCCCAGACTCGAAGAAATGTAACTTTTTAAATTGAACAATTAAAAAGTATAAGTGTGGAGATAAATGTAATATAGCTTTACGCCTCCTAACTGAGAGTTATTAGAAGAAAAGAATCACAAAATATGTTTTGTGGTCCAGGGTAACCAACCATGAAGGGAATTTTTCAAATGGATTTCTAAAAGATACACTTTCAAACAGATAGCGGCAGAGTTAGACATTATAAGAAAAAATCAGAAAGCATAAATAGGGGCTACGCAATGGGGGGAAATATTCAAATTCGTCTTCTGGAAGCTTCGATAGCAAGAATATAGTTTGTACCTGTGCTCCCCCTACCCGAGAATAATCCGTTAATAACAGTAAATAATATTTGAAAGAAGTTTGACAGAGAGAAAGAACCACACAGTACAACAAGAATAGCTTCAATCTGATTTTTGTAAGTGGAGAGACAGTTGCAAACAAAAATAAATGTTTACGCCAAGGGGAAGAGCCGTTCGTTAAGAACAATTCGAAAAATTGAACAAAACATTGCACATAGTAAAAAGTATCTGATTCAAGAAGAATTTTTCTAATCGACCATATGGAACAAATACAAAACATAAAGAAAAATAAATGCAAGTTTACGACTCCTAGTGGGTAAACTGTACATTATTTTATTTGAGCAAAAACTACACGCAAAATGTTTTCCATAATGTGGAGTATCTCTTTAAAACAGAATTTCTGAAATTCGATTTCTAAAGGAATAGATAGAGTTTGAAATATTTGGTTAAAACAGAAATACCAACTACATTCTCCTCGCGACGAATTGTAAAAGACAAAATTAGAAATCATCTGCAGAACATTCACCACTGTACACGTTAAGAGGCGAAAGAAAAAGTTTCAAATTCAACATTTGCAGATAGAGATATCACGAAAACTTCAACACACATTTATCTCCCAAGCGAAAAACGTTTTATTGCTTTGAGGAGGTAATGTGCACAAAATACTTTCAGTAGATAGATCTAACGCAAAAATAACACTGGTCAACAATTTTTTCATAAAAACACGTATCTCGCTTTATTTATGAGTTTTCATGGGTGTTTAACCATAAGAAGATTAAATATGACCATGAAAATAATGAATTGCTTTACGTTCATGAAATTCAGCTTACAACCTTACATATAATAAAATCATATATTCATTTTTACAGATATTTAAAAAAAATTAAGGAATGAAATATTCAGCGAAATTTCCTATTAAATTAAATATTCATTGAGTCCTTTTGCATGTGTTTTTAATCAAATTTATATAGTAGAACATAATTATTTCTGCATTCCTTGCTTAGGCTAGGCTGTCTTAAATTTGTTAAGCGCTTTTGCCTTTCTTTCCGTTTATAAGCTACCTCTCGAGCATCCCTGGAGACAGTCCAACAGTAGCCTGCTAACATGGAAGATACTTCTCCTTGTACCTTTTATCCATTGTTGAAATGTCTTGAGGGAAACGCTCGCCATGGTCATCACTCACATCTTTACAGTTTTCTGGAAAGAAGTCAAGATGAGAGGGGAGAAATTTAATTTTCAGAGATTAGTTGGAGCCAAGTTTCCTGTAACTTTCTTTATAGTTTTCTGCCCTCTTGTTTCCTAAAAATTCAACACAAACATCCTTGAAAGTTTGTCATGCTTCTACTCGTCACTTTGTAATATTTAATGAAAATGACGATCCTAAAGATGGGCACGAATCTGTGAACCAACATAGACACATTTGACCTTCGCATTATTCTGTAGGGAAAACTTTACCTTAAGGTACTTGAAGGCCTCTGCATCTGTGTTCATGGCCATAAAAAACATTTCATGAGGTCCAGTTTAATGCAATGAGATGGAAGTAAAATCATCTACAAATCAAACAAGGGTTTGCTTTGGACGCTCTTTGCACCTTGACTCTAGAGATTTTCCAGCAACCCAGTTCCTTGTGTGTAATGAGAAGCACGTGCCCTACGATGCGATTCACAAAAGAACCAACAAAACGTTGTATACCTTAATTGCATGCCTAGTAAAAGGACAACGAATGAAACGTCCCCATAAACCTACAACTGGAAACCATAATACTTGATGGCATCGGGAAGAAGTTTCATATTTGAGTAAGACTCCATCGGAACTGCATTAACAATAGGAACTGAGGGAAGCTCAGTACCATTGAGGAAAGCTCAATGTTCATTTAGGGAAGCTCGTTTGCAATTTAGGCTAGAACAGCTTTTAAACTCAGCCTTGAGGAAATGATGAAAAGTCTTCACACTTGAGGTTTGTGGTCTACGTTCAGAGCTTTCGTTCGGACGATTAAGATATCGAAAACAGAAATCATTTTTAAACCGGACTTTTAGAAGCAAAGATGGCGAAAAAATGCGTTACAATTTAGACGTTGGTGCAGGCAACAAGAATGTCTTTCATAGTAAAGAAAATGATTGAATTTCTCTGCCTACTCTTGTCGATGGATATCTTTATTTCATTTTCCAGAAGGTTCCACTGTTACAATCTTGGGGGCAAAACTTCTGCTTTAATTTTAGAAAGATCCTAATCCCCAATGATATCATTCAGCTCATTTTGCGTCATTTTATGTGATTTAGTAGTGGGTAAATCGACATCAAACTCAGGGTTCGCAGACGTACTTGCAGAAGACTTACTACTAGCACCACCTTCGTCCCCATCATCATCAGATTCAAGATGATACTTCTTTGGCGGTTTAGGTGCTGGATGGCCTTGTTTGTGTGGCACTGGACGCATAGATGACGATGATAGGTTAGGGTAGGTCACAGACCACATTTTCTTCTTTGAAAACCGTTGCTTAAGAGGAGGAACTGAAAAAAGTACTTACATGATTTGTAGGCCCTCTCCATATCACTGGCACAGCGAAAGGCACAAAGCGAGCGCCTCTTGCCATTCATCCAATTTCTGATATTGCAAGTACAGTAGTTACACCATACATGTGGCACCCACTTTTTATTTTTGTCACCAACCTTAACTGTTTAGATAAGGGATACATTTTGCTTGTAAATCAGTGACATATTTGGAACAAGATTTCTAGAAGCGAGATTTTACTGTAACACAAAAATAAGATAAAGAATACGTTTTGCTGTTAGACCAGTGCCATATTTGAAATAAGATTTCTAGAAGCGAGATTTAGCTGTAACAAGAAAAATATAAACCAAAATACGAACTGCCGTCTTCATTTGCAAAATTGTTCAGTACGCAAAAATAATTGTTTCAATCGGGCTTCTACAGTATAAGAAATGATATCGGAAAAAATGCAATGTAGGTTTACGAGTTCTAACGGTAAAACTGTCCATTGTTCGAATAAAAAAACTGCACGCAAAATTGTCTTCGTGATAAAAGATATCGAAAATAGAAATCATTTTTAAACCGGACTTTTAAAGCAAAGATGGCGAAAAAATGCGTTGCACTTTAGACCTTTAGCAGGTACGTTCTACATTATTGTAGTCAGAACATTTACTTCAAATATTCTCCTAGTGAGCCTTGTATGGCAACAAAGGAGTGTTTCTAGTGGGGTGTTTTGGCACTTAGATACGACTGGCAAATGCAATCGAATGGCGATCTTACGTTTGGGAGGAAACGCCAAAGATGAACCCAAAATATATAAACTTTTTAATGCTGAAATATGATACTTTGAATTCAAAATTGCGATTTAAACCTTTGTGATAGAAACAATCGGGTTATTTTTCGAAATACGTTATCGCGCGAACAAGTAAAAAGAATTAACCGAAATTAAAAATTTTACTGCAAATATCCACAGAAACGTACGTACAAAGTAATAGTTCACTCGCAATGCGTAATTTATATACGTACGTACGTACGTACGCATCCTACTACTTTGCTAGGAGGCGATCTACTATATTGCACTAACGCTTGAAAAAATCTGTGATTGTTGCCTGCTGGCGTTTAACTACACTGTCGTCCAAAATTAACGAGACAAACGCAAAATCAACACCATAGACTTTAATGGCAGTTGGTACGCACATATGTTTATCGATAAAGCGAACAACAGAAAAGGAATGTGATCACCGCATGAGAGGAGAAATCATGCTCCTGATAGCAAGGAAGTCCAAATGGGGTGTTGCTGATGGCACAGAGTTCGAGGAGCTAATAGGGAGCCCTCTTGCTGTTTACAAGGCTGTGAATGAGATTTTAGGGCACTAAAAGTCACTCCTCCACCAAGACGCTTCCGAGTCTAGAGAGGGTTCTGGAAGGGGACTGCCGGCTTGAAATTTCTCTTCCCATGGCATCCCAGGCATGCTCTATCGGGCACAGGGCTGGAGAGTTCATGGGATATACCATCCTGTGAATATATACATACTCCAGGTATTCGTGGACTAGCCGATGCCTATGGGGACGGCCGTTATGGTTCATAAAAACAAACTGGGGGGCAAAAGCTCTTTCTGAAAACTGCAAAGATGAGGCCATGCATTTAAGGTGCAGTTGTCAGGGTTCTTACAGGAAAGACGGGAAGTGACGTGCGTTCACCCAACGTTATGCTAACCCAAATCAGGAGACTTTTACCACGGTAGCGGTTAATTTCTCTAATGCTGGAGGGGAGGTTTCAGCTTCCTCCTCTGTCCAAATGTACCCCAAGTCAAGAATTCGTGTTCAGGCTGATCCGTGACTCTTAACTAAAGAGAACAGAGGCCAACGGATGATTACGGAACTGGTAAAAAGTGAGATGGGTGATAATGTCCGGCAAAATTCAGGCGGTCACTCCTGTGCGATGCGGGCAGTGGGATACAGACTCTCATTCATTTTGTATATAGACCTCTCTCGTGGAGCCTCTTGCAAACTGTCTGCTCGTTATCGCGGTTCCCATAGCGCAGGAGCTCTCCCACGAAAGTTGCCTGGATGACAACAACGTATGACGTTCAGCTGTTAGAGAAAAATAATAGTCGTCTTGACTTGTGGCTTCTGGTTAATTTTTCGGTTTCTTGGAACTGTCTCCAGAGATTGACCATTTGCTTCTACACATTCAGTCACCTCGTTACCTCAGCAGGCGATTTCCCTGCTTCCTATACACCGAACAGTTGAACTCAAGCTTTAACTGCCGCATCCTGCTCAGAACAACGTTTATCAAAGTTGAGTTCCTGCCAGCTCGATGAGGTAAGTGGTCATGCAAATGACCACGTAAGAGATGGCAGAAACTCAACTTTGTTAGCACAATGTGCTGGAGTACGTCAACGTACGTTTTCTCTTTCACATGTCTCTGAAACCTCTTTACAATCGATTGTATCATTTTGGCCACATTGTCATTTGTCACAATTTGGGACAAGAGTTTAGAAGTACTAATAGTACTTTTTCAATCCCACTCAGATGTGACATCCCACTTTTTCACATACATCAAATAAGGTGTAATACTTGTACATTTTTAATTTTTATAAACGTGCTATTGCTTCCGTGGAAGACATTTTTAATTTCCTTCACTATCATTATTCTTGTCTTTATCCGCCACAGCATCATTACAAATTTCGTATCAGCTTGCTCTGCGACTAGTTCCAAAGTTGCTGTGCATCATCTTGAAATGTTAATATGTTGAGCGGATTTGAATTATTCTAGTCATTTCTTGGCACTAGTTCTTCGTGAGCTTCAGCATTCTGTAACTCCAAGTTAATTAAACCAGGTTTGCCGAGGCAGTTTGCAAAAACCTATGATGGAATGATTTTCCAGCCTGCAAGACGTTAAGTTTTAGAAATTTCCGTTTTTGTTATACTGTAGCAGTTGCTTTCTGTGTTAATCCTGATATTGTAATGCGATTTGAAACTACGGATTATCTCTACTTTAAAAGCCTGAAGCTTTTTTTCTCACTTGGCAGTTCTCATTTCGGCATTAAGGCCATTAAGAAACTCTAAAAACACATTTGAGGTCAAGCATGCTTTAGAATTGTTTATGTACTTACGGGTAAAGGTTTCAAACCTTTGAAACACCGTGATTTCATAAATTTTGTTACCAGAGTCAAAATCCTGCAAATACGTGGCGTCAGTGAATAAACAAAGACATCGCTCTTTCCACGTTTTATCAACACATAGCAGCCGAAAAATTGTTGTTCGGTCACCTCTGGGGATCAGAATGCCATATCTCTCGATATCTAGTAGAGCGCGTTAGCCTGACACCACGGGGGTCAATAATCCACGGCTCTATGTGTGTTTTTCTATCAGCTTCTGACATCATAAATCCGTAAGATGGGCTCAGCAACTAAGACTCTCCATCTGGTGGGCATTAACGGCACTGGCTATATATTAATTATAGCAGTTAAATCCAAAGGGCGAGATGCACAGTGAAAATCCTCCAAATACATGGCGTCAGTGAATAAACAAAGACAACACTCTTTTCACGTTTTAGCAACATATAGCAATCGCAAAAGTGTTGTTCAGTCACCGCTGGGGATCCGAATCCCAGATCTCCCGATATCAAGCCGAGCGCGTTAGGCCTTCACCACAGTGGCTAGCAATCCACGGTGACATCATAAATCCGTAAGATGGGCTCAGCTACTGAGACGTCTCCATCTGGTAGGCGTTAATGGCACTGGCTATATATTAATTATAGCAGTTTGCTGTACATTAATTATAACAGGATCTCGCCCTTCGAATTTAACTGCTATAATTAATATATAGCCAGCGCCGTTAATGCCTACCAGATGGAGACGTCTCAGTAGCTGAGCCCATCTTACGGATTTATGATGTCAGAAGCTGACAGAAAAACACGCATAGAGCCGTGGATTATTGGCCCCCGTGGTGTGAAACTAACGCGCTCGGCTAGATATCGAGAGATCTGGAGTTTGGATCCAAATCGTTGAACGAACAACAATTTTTCGGTTGCTATGTGTTGCTAAAACGTGGAAAGAGCAATGTCTTTGTTTATTTATTTTCTTTCCAGAGTTTCGAGCTTCTCACTTCAACCCAAATTTACACGTAGGAGAACAGTAAAACGTCACTTGCTCTTCTTACTACAGTGGCAATCACCATCGCAAAATAAAAATCTATTTTCAGGCATTAAGTTAAATAAAAGCCCTGTCTCGTCAACATTTAAGAGGAATTTTTCCGCGTCGCCTTTGATAACTTTCCGCAATTCCTCATTTTTCCGCGTTTCTAATCTAACGGGATCTACACTCGCCGACTCACCAGAAAATGCCTTACCTGCAAGTCCATGTCTGCTTTTAAATCTATCACTCCAACTCGGAGATACCGTGAACTTTTGGGGTCCTAACAACGATGCAGTTTTCTTGGCCATTTCACGTAACATTATACCATTTACAGGCAGATAACTGGCACATGTTTCTTGAAACAATCTCAGTACTTGTTTTTCCAAGCCTTTGTACGGAGACGCCTTTCAATTCTTTCTTTTCAATGATGATTTACCAGACTTTTCCACAGCGGAGATTCCACAGTTTTGATTTCCTACTATCGTATTTAAAGCGCAGGTTCCAAACTTCAATATTTTTGCAAGTTCAACACGCGTAACATTTTTATTTCCGTGTTCTTCTACAATAATTTTTGCTTTCTCGCTCAAAGTTGAAACATTACGACGTTTTAGGAACACTTTTACTGACGTGATTCAGACACCACCGACTGACCTGACCAAACGAAGCCTCACGTTACAAGCAACTAGAGGAGCTCCTACTCATGTAGCACTTCGTTATCTGTTTTCTGAAGAATCACTGGACTTTTTTTGTTACACGTGTGCGAGCGCGAGAAATAATGTCTGGGCAGCCAAACATTTTGACTAAATGCTCATTCTACTTCCGCCGCTTTTCAAGACAGTGTTTCTTTACCTCCAGTGATGAGGAAAGCAAGAAACAATAAATGCACAGAGCTTGATGGTCCGAGCCGCTCTCGTCTAAACTGCAAAGAAATAAAACGCTGAATTCCAGTGGCAAAGTTTCTAGGATTAACAAATAGGGACGTTAGATTCAGGAAGACGTTAATACCAAAATGTAAGATGTGGGTTTCTTAAACATTATGTACATAGGAAAGAAACTGGGAGATTTTTAAATGCAGTGTTAAATGCGGGTAATCGTTATGTCTCGGAAACTTTTGATCGCGATTCGACTGTATGTCCAAAGATAAATATGCAATTCCACCCTCTTGTAATCTGAATTGTGTGGTATAAGAAAAATAAGAAATTACCAAAAAATATTCCTCACGAAAAACACTTGCCGACAGAGAAACAATTTTTCAAATCGGTCGGTCAGATTTAGAGATATCGAGATAATTAGAATATGTATCTGTGCAACCTGGCGGAAAATCTACGTAATATTAGCAGCTGTTAATAAGTACTCTATCCAGAGCAAAAATAAAAACTTTAAAGTGAGCATTTAAACGTAGAAATATCGGGAGAAATTCAATAAACCTAGGGATATCGTGTCAAATAGAAAACAACCTGGTCGCATGCACAGCAACATGAATGATGATGGTAGAAGATAAGCATGACAGAACAGGAGACATTTACAAACACAAGTTACTTGTGATTCTTAAAGAATTACATAGTTTGTAATAAACAGAATCTATGTTTTTTAAGTTCAGTCTCATCAGTAGACAGGGCCTCTTTTCATGCACGGCCACACGTGGCAAGGACACCGGAACGCTATTTTTGGTGAGCCAAAAATTTCTTCAGATTAAGTTCTATCGAACAAGAACGTACTGCTCTGTGTGTTTCCGTAAAATGTAACGATCCCGATTTGCAAGTAAACTTAAGGAATCCTTATGTAGAAGTAGGGCTCTGACTCTGGATACCGAAGACTTTTAAATAGAGTTCGTTTTATATAGGATTAGAACTTATTTTTATGAATAATCTAAAATTGTTATTATGTATTGAGGAGGAACAGTTTCTTATGGTGTTCGCCTTGCCGCCGTGCACGAATCCGGTTGAATCAGGTTGAACATTTAATCGAAAACACAAGTTTTCGATAAAATGTTCATCAGACACTGCAGCATCAGTATCTTATGGCGTTCGCCTTGCCGACATGCACGAATCCGGTCGATGAACATTTAATCGAAAACACAAGTTTTCGATGAAAGTTCATCAGACACTACAACAGAGTTAGCCCCTTTCATAGGGCACTTACCAGCACACTAACTACCCGTCCTTCCCTTCGTTTAAAAGCAGGCATCATGATGAAAAAATGCGTGTTAAAATGAATTCTGAGCACATAACACTTCCCTGAAGAAATCCCAACTCCCCTCCCCCTTCTTCTACCACTGCCATGCAGATTCGTTTTGAAGGGACGACTAGTTGTGAACTCAGAAGTCCTCAGCTGCATGTTCCTTCAGAGTTGTGCTTATCTTATGGCATCCACCTTGCCGTCGTGCACGAATCTAGTTTAGTTGAACATTTCAAATGGCGACGGGAAAAATAACGCGGACCAGCCGTACTCCTTTCATAAGGTGTTCGAGTATGCTCTTGGTATAGCGCACATTGACAGGTCATTGGGGTGGGGGGATGGAAAGAAGTTAAAACGGGTAAAACTCGAGACACCTTCAGTGATAAACTGACAAATATTTTCCTTAATACTTCTCATCAAAATATTTGATTCAACAAATGGGTTCAGCAAACCTTCCGGATTTCGACAAATATTTCGAGAGGCCCGGACTAAACCGGCTACATATCACCCCTGCAAGAGGAAAACTGTGCAGTTTTTGAAAAAGGGACTGAACGCAAACTGACATTCGGTGCGCAGGTTATCCAATAAAAGAAAAAGTGTTTTTCAATCTGATATTTAAAGCAATGATATCGAATAAAATATCCTGACAAGGTAGTTCAGCTTCGCAATTTAACGTAGACCCAACACTGAGCCACCGTCTTTTAGGAATAGAAGACGGTGGCTCAGTGTTGGGACTACGTTAAACTGCATGGCTATGCTACCTGGGTGGTTTCCACATATTAAGTAAAAACCGAAAATTCGCGATTACTCGAACCATGCATTATGAAACGTGAAATTTGGTGAAAACTTATTCCATATCGTACGTTAGAGGAAAACTCAAAAAGAATTCATAAGGAACATTTAATGTCGACCAAAATGACCACATACAGGACCAGGTGAAAAATAAGATGTCAGAATGAAATAGCAAAACTTCCTCAATGGAGAGTGCGGTTACCCTTAATAGCAACGCAGGTTCCACAGCGGTATTTCATGCTGTTGGTGAATTGTCTAGGAACGCATTGGGTAGCAACGACCATCGTTCGCGCAACGCTTTGGTAAACCCTTCCAAGGCTTATAGTGGTCGCAGGAAGAAACAGGTCTCTAGAGCACCTCAGAAATGCTTTATCGGATAAGCTGACTAATTCATTCGGACAGTGGCCTCTTCTTGAAGATATTTATCCTACAGCCACACTCTATTGGTGTGAGCATTATCATCTTGTAAGAGATATTTTTCTCTTATGGTACATACATAAGGGCAAACATAATGAATCATCATACCCATAGCGTCGAGCATTCTTCGTTTCTTTTGGAGTACACAGAGTTTGTGCGTCCACGTAACGACACGCCACACTGAACCAGAACGCCACGAACACCATAAGTGTCCCTTTCAAGGGTCAGAGAGGGATGATAGCGTGTCCTTTGTCCTCTACGGATCAGATCACGTCCGGGATCTCTCTAAAAAGACAATCTGGACACATCTTGAAGACTATTGATCTCCATTGCTCTTCAGTCCAGGTGTTGTGAAGTCTTGCTCAATTCAAACGTTTCTTCTTGTGACGGCTATAAAGGGAAAGCAAATCGCTGGTCGCTTAAACTAAAAACCTCCTTCGTGAAACCTGCGCACAGTGGAAGCACATACTACGTTTCTTGTAGCTGCAGCAACTGCAGATCGCCGTAGTGTTTGGGTAGGCTTCCAGTTCATCCGCACAATTAATCCGAGACATGGGTCATCTACGGATGTTGTAGCCATAGGCCTTCTTTTGCTGTACCTTGTGGAAGCTGATTGCGTGTTTTGAAATTGGTTCGGCACTCTGTGGACCACAGAAGGACCCGCATGCAGCCATCTTGCAACTTCCACATGACTTTTGCTTCTCTTTAGCCTTCCGATCGTTCACCACCTTAGGTCATGCGTTAAACGATGACTCGCAGCTACTATAAAAACCTGCTCTCTCTCAAAATCCTTTCTTTTCATTCCGCAAACGATGTGATGCATATCTCCGTAACAGCCTCATTTGTATGACATCACATTTGCATATACCGATGTCGTCGCTTCTTATTAGCACACTGTACCCTGACTATACATTACATTTCACGTCATATTCCCAAGTTCCATGCATTTTCAGATTTTCTGTCACAAATAACCGCAATTTTTCTCTTTTTTCTTGACTTATGGCAACCAGTGTATATTTTAAATTTGACAGCACCTGAGTTTGAAGCCCTCTAAAGAGGCATTTATTTGCTGAAAAATACCAAAAGGTAAGGACCGTCTTTTTTGCACAGTTCAGGCTTTCCAATGTAATTTTTTTTTTCAATTAGAATGATAAATGCGAAGACATATATTTCACAGACGGACGGACATAGTCCTAATACACTGAGTGGCCACTTTATTATGACCACCTGACAGTTTTAAGCAAAGGAGCTATGGCTGAACGCTGTTGCCGCCAGAGGGCGAGGCGAGTATAAAAAGGGAAAGCTTAGTGCTTGCGACAGTAGTAGAAGTGATTTTTGGGTGACGAGATGGGTAAAAAATGCGATTTGACGGACTTTCAACGTGGGATGATTGTAGGAGCGCGGAGCCATGGAGCGAGTATCACCGATACCGCCGCATTCGTGAAATGTTCCAGAGCAGCTGTAGTTAAAATGTTTAAAGACTGGACTGTCAGACAAAAAATTGGGTCTCTACGTGCAACGTGTGGTTGCCATCGACTAGTGACTGCTCGGCGGGAACGGAGTGTACAGACTTTTAACAGACAACAGAAGGGCAACAGTGTAGCAAATTACAGACCATCTTAATCAAGGATCCCCTCAAATGATCTCTGCACGCACTGTTCGCCGTACAATGCATCGGATTGGATATGGCAGCCGAGGGCCTGTTCGAACACCTTTGCTGTCTGCAGTTAACAAGAGAAAACGTCTCCAGTTCGCACAGGAGCACAAGGATTGAACAGTCGATAATTGGAAACAAATTATGTGGTCCGATGAATCACGTTTTCAGTTGCACCATGCCGATGGCCGAGTGAGAATTTTGCGGAAACAGCACGAAAGCATGGACCCCAAATGCATTGCTACAACCCTTCAAGCTGGTGGAGGCAACGTTATGGTTTGGGGAATGTTTTCCTGGCGTACTTTGGGCCCTTTAATTCGTGTTGATCAACGTCTGACTGGCACATCATATTTAAATATCGTTGCGGACCAAGTGCATCCTGTCATGTGGATGGTTCATCCCAATGGCGATGGCTACTTTCAACGAGATAATGCATCCAGCCATAGTGCTCGTATTGTACAGGATTGGTTTCAGGAACATGTCGGTGAGTTTACTTTGCTTAGGTGACCCCCACAATCTCCAGATCTCAACGTCATTGAGAATTTGCAGGATGAAGTTGAATGAGCCAGCACACAGCTGGATACACAACCCTGCAATCTCACACTCCTGGAAAGGGCTATTCATCAAGCATGGTCTCAGATTCCACAAACCACCTATCAACATCTCATGGAGTCCAGCCACGAAATTTTGACGCAGTATTAAAAGCACATGGCGGCCCAACGAAGTACTGAGGAGGTGGCCATAATAAAGTGGCTACTCAGTGTATAAACATGCACTTTCTTTCAGAACGCGTGCTAAGTAGTTAACAAAGCTATAAAGTTTTGCCTGAATCAATACAGGGAATCTTCACTTTGGATATTTTTTTATAAATCTGGTAAACATATAGGAAGTGTATAATTGGAAAAATGTATAGGTGATTAATACGTAATATTTTCCTAACGACCTAATGTTTTATTGTTTTTGACCACGCAGAACAATTTGCACTGACAGTTTATCTTTCCTTTAATGCGTGATATCTGTTTTCAGTCATTGCAACATCAGTTCATTATTTCCTCTTGTTTCCAAGAATTTCGAAACTATCTTTAACAGCACCCGATATATCTTTCGAAACGGAAGGTCCTCTTTCGAATTCCGTCATGTTTTCTTTCGAATTTTCGTCATCGTCGTCATAATAGGCGCAAACGATCTCAAAATCCGTTTACACCACTTCAATTATCGAATTGCTATCTGCGCGTATGCATTCGTTTAAATGTTGCGCGCCAGAAAATGGAAGTAATATTAATATCACATTCTGATAACAGGTAGCTGCCATTGCATCTAGCTCCAAATAAATAAACTCTACGGAACGGAAACATTTCCCGAAAGTTTTCCTTTGGATGAAGTCTCCATGCATTGCTTAAAACAAAAATTTGTTTAAAGGAAAATCAAAAGTGATTACTAAATTCAGTTGGGATCTTAATCTTTGATTGCTTTCTTTGTTTTAAAGCTTATCCTAAATCTTACTTGAGATCGCTAGATTCCTACCATATATTAATTACAATTTCTTCATTACAATACTAGAAGCGAAAGCTCTCAAGATATATCATCTGCGTATTTATACTGAACATTCTGAGCACATGCATTCGGTTTTGGTTTCTTTTCAAACAAACACTCGATGCTAAACTCCCTTTCAAACGAATGGTAGAGAATGAATATTCTCAAATAGCCAGAAACACGATATAAAAAATTTAATTCGGGAGACTTGTGAATACCAATGGCGAAAGGACTTACTGAAACAAAGAATTCAAGCACTGCGATGCGAAAGTTTCCAAATAGTGAAAAGGATATCGAATTTATAACTCGTTTTTATTTATCAAGAATAGGAAAGAAAGTTTGAGTTACGACATCGTGCACTGCATGGTTACTGAAAAATAACGCTGAAATAATGCCTTCTCGATCCATATTTCATAGACATATCACCTAGAACTCGTGATTCAGTTTTATAATCACGTGGTATGCATCTCTTGGGCACGGGTAAGACACAGATATTCTTGTTGATCATGATCAAATGCAATCCCACGCGGAATAGTTGGAAAAGGAATTCTGTTTCGGACGCCAAGAGTATGCGAAGTTGCTGCTTGGTCTCACCCACGACATGTTTCTCCATCCGTACTTTCTGAAACATCTTGGTGGTCTTTTCCTCGACGCATCGGGAAAAGGGGAAGTGGAGGCTGGAGGGGGAATTCCCTCCTCCACAATCTCAGAAGATTTTAAAATGAATATTAATTGACATCCGCCGGAGCTGAATGAGTGTTTAGACACAGAATGAAACATATTACAGGATGCTTAAATCCCGCTGAATGCTGTCATTTTTCATTTGGAGGAGAGGATTTTCGCGAGTGTTTAATTCATTTTTATGAAATAATCAAGAGCTGCTTAAGGATATTTATATCGTCTTTATCGCCTCGCAGTGACTTCGCTGCCACGAAATATGAAAATGGCTCATTATCACCGAGAAAGACTGTTTGCTTCAGCAAAAGTATAAAGCTCATTTTTAATGCATTTAGGTGGATCAAAGTTCCCATTTCCGATTGAGATCGCTCATAACTATGTTACTGATTTCTTTGAGCAAATATAATAACGAATAAAAAATCTGTAAGGAACCTTAACGGGATAAATTTGTACAACGCATTTTCCTCTTCCTCCCACCCCCTAAATTCGAGCAGTTTCCACAATATTTCAAAATCCCAAATGATCTTTTAAAAACTCGAAAAAACGAAAATCCTATTCACGAATAAAAAAACATCTAGCGATTATTTTATTATAATTAAAAGGGTTTAAAACTTTTTTACCTCTATTCGACATGAAATGCACTGCTAAACGTAGAAATCGCACTACCCGGAAAACGTGACGATAGAGGGATGCCATTGAGCATACAAATAGGAATACATAAGGGTTTACCTTGATATTTTCAGATACGTACAGTGTTAATCAGATGAGATAATGCAGCAGCATAATGGGTACGCCTCAGTAAGTGGTTGCACCACTTCGAACGGCAATACAGGCAGCAATACAACATGGCAATGAGTCATATAATAATTCACGGATATCATCCTGAGGAATGGAACACTAAGCACGGTTGACTTGCTCCCGTAATTCATCAAGGTCATGCGCAGGCAGACGACACCCAATGTTGTCCCACAGGTTTTCATTTGGGGATAAATCGGGCGATCTTACTGGCCAATACAGTATTAAACATGTTGCTAACATTGTCTGGAGACCCGAGCCGTGTGTACACGGGGCGTTACCTCGCTGGAAAATGAGGTGGCGTAAGCCATTCAGGCATGGTGCGCAGAAACTCGCTCACCTATCTTGCAGCTGTCAGTATGCCCGTGATGATGACAAGAGGTGACCTGCGCAATAGCACCCCACACCACGATACCTGCCTGATGGGCCGTGTGGTGGTCGCGAACAAAATCATGATCCGGCCGCTCACCAGGATATCTCCAGACACTGATCCGTCGATCTTCAGTACCCAGACAGAAACGGGATTCATCACTGAAGAACAAAATCATGATCCGTCCGCTCACCAGAATGTCTCCAGACACTGATCCGTCGATTTTCAGCACCCAGACCCAAACGGGATTTATCACTGAAGAACAAAATCATGATCCGTCCGCTCAACAGGATGCCTCCAGACACTGATCCGTCGATCTTCAGCACCCAGACAGAAACGGGATTCATCACTGAAGAACAAAATAATGATCCGTCCGCTCACCAGGATGCCTCCAGACACTGATCCGTCGATTTTCAGCACCCAGACAGAAACGGGATTCATCACTGAAGAACAAAATCATGATCCGTCCGCTCACCAGGATGCCTCCAGACAGTGATCCGTCGATCTTCAGCACCCAGACAGAAACGGGATTGATCACTAAAGAACAAAATAATGATCCGTCCGCTCACCAAGATGCCTCCAGACACTGATCCGTCGATCTTCAGCACCCAGACAGAAACGGAATTCATCACTGAAGACCACAGTGGTCCATTTGTGATCCCAGTTCGCATGACTCCGCGACCAAGCCAGAGGAGCGCTTCAATGGCTGGCCGTCAATGAAAGTCGACGTAATGGTTACCTAGTGCGCAGGTTTGCCTCATTTAATCTTCGATTTACAGTTCGGGTCGTTATGGCGTCGTCCGTGGCCGATGACACAGCACGTCGAATATCGGCTGCAGTGCTTTCTGGTGACAAACGATCGTGTCGAACAATCCGCGGGTGGGTCGAGTTGTGCTGGCATCTGTCGAACTGCACCACTGCCACTCCGACGCACCTATGAACCTTCCTGTAGCCACTGGTCTCAACAGTGTCCAACAGTTCGTGCATCTCGTTGCACATGTGCAGCGATACGACATGCAGACCAACCCGCTTCACCCAAGCCTACAATTATTCCTCTCTGAAACGCATTCAAATGGCAATAAGCCTGCCGATAAGCCTACCCGGCATTTTCGGCCTTCTCTGAACGGTTTTTCAGCACAAAGAACAGATTTGAATCGTCCGCGACACTTCTACCAGCGACCACACAATACCATCCCTGTTGCTGTTGGCACTTTTACCACACGAACGTGCTCCGGTTTAACATCATTTGCATAGCGCGAGTGGGCACACCCGCCTTGCGATTGGCATGTTTGAAGTACACCTCCTCCTGGGTTGGGCAATTTCTATGTCGAGCAGTGTAATTTTTACTATATGCTGTCCATAAAACTTTTGGGGTTGGTCACCCGGGAACTACAAGGTTTAAATGTCACTTATCGATTTAATCTACTAGTTGACCACTTCGATATTAGTTTAACTAGTAGACATTGTAGTATTTTTAAGAAGCTGAAATACATACTTGAATATCATTAGATAGCAAACGATCCAGAGTCAAGATCGGGAAGTGAGAGAAAGTACCTACTTCTGTTTTACCTCGAATGCCATTTTGAAAGAGCACATATTTGGGTACCTTTCTTGAGGTGTCACGACAATTCGTCGCGTGCGTCAATTCGTCGACTACGTCAATTCGTCGCCTGCGTCAATTCGTCGCGCGTCAATTCGTCGACTACGACAATTCGTCGCGCGTCAATTCGTCGCATGCGTCAATTCGTCGCGCGTCAATTCGTCGACCACGACGATTCGTCGCGCGTCAATTCGTCGCGGACAAATTCGTCGACTACTCAATTCGTCGACTACGTCAATTCGTCGCGTTTACAGATTTTGGTTACATACAAAACGAATACAGGAAAACGTACGATTTCGAACGTCTCGCTCCCTGATCAAATTTATAAAGTTTGGACACGCAGACAGGATAGGAATATTACGTTTTTCTTTGGCACCAAAAATATTAGACGGTAAACGGTTTTTGGAACGGGGCAGGGCCCGGTTGGTCAGAGCCCCACATATACAAAATTTTCGTAAAATCTACAGTTTTCAATTCAGAACCACCAAATCTGGTATACTATCTCGTGGTATTCTAACTTAGACTGTAGACGGTTTTCCCACAGAATTGCCGTAAAATATAGTTTTAAATTTAGAACTACCAAATTTGGTATATTATCTCATGGTACTCTAACTTAGACGGTAGACGGCTTTTGGAACGGGTCAGGGGCCCGGTTGGTGAGAGCCCCCATACACAAAATATTCGTAAGATCTACAGTTTTCAATTCAGAACCACCAAATCAGGTATCCTATCTCATAGTACTCTAACTTAGACGGTTGTCAGTTTTTGGAACGGGTCAAGGCCCGGAGAGTCAGAGCCCCCCCCCCCTCGTACATACAAAATTTTGGTAAAATCTAGTTTTCATTTTAGAACCATCAAATTTGGTATCATGAAACTCTAACTTAGACGCTAGACGGCTTTTGGAAGGGGTTGGAGCCCGCGGGGTCCCCCCCCCCCTCATAAAAAATTTCGTAAAATCTACAGTTTTTATCTTAGAGCCACCAAATTTGGTATACTATCTTATGGTACTCTAACTTAATCGGCAGACCGTTTTTGGAACGGGTCAAGGCCCGGGTGGTCAGAGCCCCCACATAAAAAAATTTCCTAAAAACTACAGTTTTCAATTCAGAACCACCTAATCTGGTATACTATCTCATGGTACTCTAACTTAGACGCTAGACGGTTTTTGGAAGGGGTTGGAGCCCGGGGGTCAGACCCCCCAGAATAAAAACTTTTTCGTAAATACTACAGTTTTCAATTTAGAACCACCAAATTTGGTATACTATCTCATGGTACTCTATCTTAGACGCTAGAAGGTTTTTTGAAGGGGTTGCAGACATGGGGTCGGCCCCCTCATAAAAATTTCGTAAAATCTACAGTTTTCATATTAGAACCACCAAATTTGGTATACTATCTTATGGTACTCTAACTTAGACGGCAGACCGTTTTTGGAACGGGTCAAGGCCCGGGGGTCAGAGCCCCCCACATATAAAATTTTCTTAAAAACTACAGTTTTCAATTCAGAACCACCTAATCTGGTATACTATCTCATGGTACTCTAACTTAGACGCTAGACGGTTTTTAGAAGGGGTTGGAGCCCGGGGGTCAGACCCCTTCATAAAAATTTCGTAAATATCTACAGTTTTCATCTTAGAACCACCAAATTTGGTATACTATCTTATGGTACTCTAACTTAGACGGCAGACCGTTTTTGGAACGGGTCAAGGCCCGGGGGTCAGAGCCCCCACATACAAAATTTTCTTAAAAACTACAGTTTTCAACTCAGAACCAACTAATCTGGTATACTATCTCATGGTACTCTAACTTAGACGCCAGACGGGTTTTGGAATGCGTTGGAGCCCGGGGGTCAGACCACCCCTCCGAATAAAAACTTTTTCGTAAAATCTAGTTTTCAATTTAGAACCACCAAATTTGGTATACTATTTCATGGTACTCTAACTTAGACAGTAGACCGTTTTTGGAAGGAGTTGGAGCCCGGGGGTAAAGCCCCCCCATAAAAATGCCGCGTAAAATCTACAGTTTTCAATTTAGAACCACCAAATTTGGCATACTCTCTCATGGTACTCTAACTTAGACGGTAGATGGTTTTTGGAACGGGTCGGGCACGGGGTCAGAGTCCCTCCGCCCATAAATATTTTTCGTAAAAACTAAAGTTTTCAATTTAGAGCTACCAAATTTGGTATACTATATAATGGTGTTCTAAATTAAACGGTAGACGGTTTTCAGAACAGGTCGGGGCAAGGGCGGTTACCCTCCCCCTACACACAATCTTTCGTAAAATCTATAGTTTTCAATTTAGAACCACCAAATTTTGTATATTATCTCATGGTACTCTAACTTAGACGGTAGAAGGTTTTTGGAACGGATCAAGGCCCGGGGATAAGACCCCCCCCCCCCCACATACAAAATCTTCTTAAAATTTTTATTTTTCAATTCAGAACCACCAAATTTTGTGTCATGAAACTCTAACTTAGCGGGAGACGGTAAGTGAAAGCGCAACATTCTTAACTTGATTTGTTATGCAAACCTTATAAATACGACCACAGCGATTAAAAGTTACTAAACAGTCCTTGTAAGTAATATTTTTTGACCGAGTGCAAGTACAATTTACGAAATGTCAACAGGTCAAAATATCTAAAGTAACAATGAAATTTGGAATATTTCTTTTTTCTTTCTTTTTATTTCAGTTTTGACACTTGTATTAAGTTTTAAAAACATATATTTCTCCTATCGTATACCTTCATTGTGCTTTCAACAGAATTTCTTACCATGTTTTGGGTATTTTGTTTCGTGTGGTTGCAGTTTTTTTAATGTTTTGGGCATTTCATTTTGTGTGGTTACTTCTTTTTATGTTTTGGGCATTTTACTTTGTATGGGTGTTTTTGTTATGTTTTTGTTATTTTCTTTTCTGTGGTAGTTGTAATGTCGACAGGATGAAAAGGGGAAACTGGGGACAGTCACGATGCCTACTTGCTTCTAATTTTTTTTTCAAATACAGCACATGATTTTGTATTGAGTTATACCACTTACTCATTAAGCGACTACAGGTTTCTTTAAATATGAACGTTTTCTTAGAGCCTTTTGTTTCCTCTACCTAGCTTTTTCTGTTCCGCAATTTCTTTTTTTGGTTTTAGAATATTTTCCTTATTATTAATCTATTTTCTCGTGCAAACTCTTTATGTAAGGTATGTTTATTCTATCGAAGTATTTTGCAATTATACGTGAAGCCCTGTTGCTGAAGTAAAAAAAATATTTCCAACTGAAACAACGCAGTTCAGATATTTTCCCGCTGTTAACTCAAAGAATGAAAACAAAAACAACAAATCTGTGCAATGGTTGAGGCATGAGACAGTACTTACTGGTAACCAGGCAAAGTTTTTAGGAAGAATGAGCTTAAGAATTTCTAACTGCAACAAAAAAGAGCATCCGCACTGTATCCCTCCCCATCCCCTAGTGCCGGCCTTTGGACGTCTTGAAAGAGAAATCTTAAGGACACATCTGTATCGTAATTGCCTGAGCATTCGCGACAATCATCTGGTGTCGTAGTAGAAAAACACACTTCCTACTTCGCCTAAATTGCTTGGATGTAATGCCAACGAACAAAGTTTTGCTCTCGCATTGGATTTTTGTTGCTTTTGATGGAATACTTTTCCCCTGGGGTTCACCGATTTCACTATAGTCTTCAGGACAGGCGGCAATACACCCCAACGTAAAACACCAATTTCACGGCAATTAACTGCAATTAGCGAAAGAGAGGGGCGGTACAGGAAATAAGTCGAACGAGACAGATCTGAACTTAGAAAGTCGGGAGAAGGTGTTGCATGAAAAACTGTGTTTGGCTTGCAGATCATTTGGCACGTAGGGACGTAGGTTTCGTTTAATATGTTACGGGGTAAACAAATTGTCTTTTCAGTATAAAAATTTTCTTTCATACGCATGGTGCAACACAAAAGAATTGAATTTATTTTTGAGAATTAGCATGACGCCTACCGGCCCACAGTATAGCTGCCCAGTCCGCGCCTGCTGCCGCCACCGGAACCTGGCTCCCGGGTTCTTCGCATCTGTTGATCCCCGCCTGGAGCGTCCCAGCTGTAAAATACATGTACCTCTGCGTTTTAGAAAAACAAAAGATAAGATGCCGATCCTTAAAATTAACCACTTCTTGTGACCGCAGGTACGAAAATCTTGAACTTCGCTTAAACCCTAACTGGAGGAACAAGCTTCACGTGATTGTCTGTATTCTGAGTGTTTTATTGAATGGTTGCTCATTAGTTCGTAGTTGACTGGAGAACAGAGAACGTGCTTGTTGAAACCTTTGTTGTGCGTTGTCAAGTGATAATAGTGGAAATATATCATTCTAAATATTTTGGAAAGAGAAAGTGCATTGTTTTCCGAAGGCACTATGCAGATGAAGAATGCAACATAAATAGTTAACTCACAAAAAGAAAATGATTTGCTGAAATGGAAAGGGTATTTATTTTGCCATAACAGAGTGCGAGGTGATTTACGGTATTGTCACTGTATTGAAAGAAATTATGGAAATTGTACTGGCTTTGCTAGTACTATTCTTATTGGAGATGAACACAGGATGCGCAATGAGAAACCACATAATCATGCTCCAAGACCGGAGAAAAGTGATGTTGCTGTTGCAAGAGCGCAAATAAAAGAACGAGCGAGAAATACGGACGAAGCCCCCTGCACAAATTATTCAAACTGTGACAACGTCAATGGCTACAGTAAATGCAGCTTACATGCCTAATATGGATGCACTAAGGCAAGTTGTAAAAAAGAGAAGACATGCCAAGACATGCCTGCGGAGCCTACGACTTCAGAACGGATCGATACCCCAATAAATTTACAGGAGAAGATGGTGCAAAATTTCTTGGCAGAGATAGCGCATTTGGACATCAAATAATTATTTTATTTTTAACAGAGAATAATTTACGAAAGCTTAAAGAAGCACCCCTCTGGATTATGGATGGGACATTTGAAACTTGTCCAACCCTTTTTAGGCAATTATGTTCCATTCATGCTATGGTTGAAACGAATCCAGTTATGCACAGACTTGTCCCACTAGTTTATGGGTTACTTTCCAGCAAGTATAAATAATATAATACTATTATAAAGTATTTTTGTAGGATTTACAAGACTATGCATCAGACTATGATATTCCGCTTGCACCACAATATACGCATAATAATAGATTTTGAAATAGCTACCGTTAATAATGCTGCTAAAAAGGAATTTGGAAGCAGCACACACAAATGTTGTGGGTTTCATCTCGGAAAAAAATGTGCTGAGGAATATCCATCCTCTGGCATAGCCTTGGAATATAAGGAAAACAGTGAGTTTGCTCTCAAAGTCAGACATTTGCAAGCACTCGCATTTTTTTCATCTGATGAAATTCCAGCTGCTTTTGAAGAAGTGAAATCAATTTTACTAGAATATGCAGATTCTGTAGTTCAGTGGTTTGAGGAAAATTATGTTCTTGGAAAATTTCGTGGAAGCAGAAGAAACAATCCAAGCAGAAGCCCTCCGCTGTTCCCGCCAACAATTTGGTCAGTTAGTGAAAACACTTTATTTGGCTTTCCCAGAACACAAAACGAACTTGAAAGATTAGACAGACGCTGGAATACAATTCTGGGAGAGAAAAAACTGTGACTGTACGAAATAATCAGTGAAATTGCGAAAGAGCAGAGAACAACTATGGCTAAAATCGAAAGAGTGATAGCACAGATTCCAACAAATCCACCCAGAAGAGAAACGCTGGCAAGATAAAAAGGAATTCGAACTTCTTTGGTGCACAGAGACAATGTTAACATGCTGGACATTTTAAGAGGAATTTCATATAATTCTACCCTTTACTAAAATGTGCTGGTATTTCTCACTAATTGAATTATACCTTTTACTAACTTGTATTTGAATTTTTCAAGAATGTAATTCCGCCGAAGATGCAAGAATGTAAAACACAACGCAAAATTAAAAAAGTCAAAATTTTCAAAATAGCATGTCAAAAACATAAAATGTCAAAAAGTAATCCAAAATGTGAAACATATAAAAATTCAAAATGCAATCCAAAATGTGAAACAAATAAAAATTCAAAATGCAATCACAAGTCACAAGCATTACAAAAATGCGAAACGCTATGTAACAAGTACAACACAGAATAAAACAAATGCCAAAAAAAAAAAATGCATACGCTTTGCAAAATGTACAAAATAAAATAAATGCCATATTCACAAGGATTTCATGACGAGTCAAGTTAAAAATGAGCTTTTACTTAGACTTCAAATAATAATTACTAGCCTCTACACCTTTTTAAGTCTTTAATAAGTGCAACATCATTAACCTGACTTGTCATCAAACATTATCAATATGACCATAGCATACAATCACTTAAAAGACTTGTTAATGGATGAATTGAGGAATCACCAAGTTCAGCGGGTGAAAGTTAATGGCTGTTTATAGTTTTGTACGCGCAACACAGTAAACTTGACTTTCTCTGAAAATTTTATGTATATGAGCACGGTTGATTGAAAACTGATAAAAAGGCTTAAGGCCTGTTTATTAATTTTTGTGCCTCAGTCAAAACGCAGTACTATAACCTTGGCATGTTATCGAAACCTTATGAATACGTCTGACTAAAAATTCCTAAAAAAGTTTACGCCTAAGGTCTTGTAACTAAAGTTTTGTGACAGGGTAAAACTGCAACATTAATAACTTGACATGTTATGTTAACGTTGTGAATATGAGCACGGAGGATTAAAGATTTCAACAAATAGCCTTTGGGATTAATGTGTTGTAGCTGAGTAAAAATGTAACATTATCTTGATTTTCTATATAAACCAAACTACGTGCTGAAATGGCCCAACTATATGTACGTATACTTCAACCATATACCGAAGCGCTGACAAGGTGAAAACAAAAGTGCAATTTTGTACGGTCCCCTAACATTTTATGGCCAGCCTACATGGAAGTGGACACTTTGATATCAAAAACATACTTTTTGTACGGTCCACAACAAATAGCAATGGACACGTTGCAATCTTAGGGAGGGGGGGTTAACGACCACCGTGATCAATTCAGTGGGCTATAAGCAGTCTGACATTCCCAATTTTGGGCCACTGGTTCCTGGGAAGGGGGACAGCCAGTGCCAGAAGTCAAGCACAACGTCCATGATTCACCGAGATTTGAACCAGGATCCTTCTCGACAAGTGGTCAGAAGCCAGCGCCTAGATCACTCCGCCGCCGTAGCGGCACACGTTGAAATGTATTTTTCATACGGCCCCAAACGCTCTGATGGACATACTAGATTGAACTGGACGCAAATAAATCATTAATATAATTTGTACTAGCAGGGATACCAGTTATTTGCCAGGTACATATTACTATTTGTGGAATCACCAAGTTCAGCGGGTGAAAGTTAATGAATGAAAAAGATATTCCTGCAATTTTCCAGTAAACTTATTTTAAATTTTTTGATTTAGTTAATTTAATTTTGCGAAACAAAAAAGAAAGAAAAAGGAATGGGAATACTTACCTTCTAGGAGACATCTATAGAACTGCCGTACATCTGGCGTGTGCTTCTGTGAATCCCGCGACACAGAAATGCAATGTACCTATGTGATGTCGCATGCATACGACTTCACATTGGCATTGATCATCTTTTTCTTACCGTTTTGAATTTTGAATATCTGGAACTCTCTGTTTACATTACATTATATTTCTTTCTGATAAGCTGTTCGTTGGTAGTGAAAGCTAAACTATATAGATTTGTGTTTTTAATACACCATTAAACGCATATTTTTGCACTTTATTGTTATCTACAGTCCCTAACTTAGACCGTAGGTTGGTTAGTTGGTTGGTTAGTTAGTTGGTTGGTTAGTTAGTTTGGTTGGTTGGTTGATGGTTTATGGTGCAAGGCCCTCAAAGGGCCAAAGAGCGCCTTAGAACGTAAATAGGGTATTCTTAAGAGTAAAAAACGGAACTTTTTACGAAAATTTTGCATGGGGCTACCTTGACCCGGGCCCCGACCCCTTCCAAAAACCGTCTACCGTCTAAGTTAGATAACCATAAGTAGTATACCAAATCTGGTTGTACTAAATTGAAAACTGTAGATTTTACGAAATTTTTATGAGGAGGGGGAGGGGCTCTCACCCCGGGGTTCCAGCCCCTTCCAAAAACCGTCTAGCGTCTAAGTTAGAGTTTCATGATACCAAATTTGGTGGTTCTGAATTGAAAACTGTAGTTTTTAAGAAAATGTTGTATGTCTGTGCGTGTGTGCGGGGGGGGCTCCGACCCCCAGTGCCTTGACCCGTCGCAAAAACCGTCGACCGTCTAAGTTAAAGTACCATGAGATAGTATACCAAATTTGGTGGTTCTAAATTGAAAACTGTAGATTTTACGCGGCATTTTAATGGGGGGGCTCTTACCCCCGGGCTCCAACCCCTTCCAAAAACCGTCTAGCGTCTAAGTTAGAGTACCATGAGATAGTATACCAAATTTGGTGGTTCTAAATTGAAAACTGTAGATTTTGCGAATTTTTATATGAGGGGGGCCCTTACCCCCCGGGATGCAACCCCTTCAAAAAATCGTCGAGCGTCTAAGTTAGAGTACCAATCGATAGTATACCAGATTTGGTGGTTCTGAATTGAAAACTGCAGTTTTTAAGAAAATTTTGTATGTGGGGACTCTGACCCCCGGGCCTTGATCCGTTCCAAAAACGGTCTACTGTCTAAGTTAGAGTACCATGAGATAGTATACCAAAGTTGGTGGTTCTAAATTGAAAACTGTAGATTTTACAAAAACAAAGAATTCGGGGTTTGTCTGACCCCCGGGCTCCAACCCCTTCCAAAAACCGTCTAGCGTCTAAGTTAGAGTACCATGAGATAGTATACCAAATTTGGTGGTTCTAAATTGAAAACTGTAGATTTTGCGAATTTTTATATGAGGGGGCCCTTACCCCCCGGGCTGCAACCCCTTCAAAAAATCGTCGAGCGTCTAAGTTAGAGTACCATGACATAGTATACCAGATTAGGTGGTTCTGAATTGAAAACTGTAGTTTTTAAGAAAATTTTGTATGTGGGGGGCTCTGACCCCCGGGCCTTGACCCGTTCCAAAAACGGTCTGCCGTCTAAGTTAGAGTACCATAAGATAGTATACCAAATTTGGTGGTTCTAAGATGAAAACTGTAGATTTTACGAAATTTTTTATGATGGGGGAGCTCCGACCCCGCGGGCTCCAACCCCTTCCAAAAACCGTCTAGCGTCTAAGTTAGAGTACCATGAGATAGTATACCAAAATTGGTGGTTCTAAATTGAAAACTGTAGATTTTACGAAAAAGTGTCTATTCGGGAGGGGTCTGTCCCCCGGGTTCCAACCCCTTCCAAACACCGTCTAGCGTCTAAGTTAGAGTACCATGAGACAGTATACCAGATTAGGTGGTTCTGAATTGAAAACTGTAGTTTTTAAGAAAATTTTGTATGTGGGGGCTCTGACCCCCGTGCCTTGACATGTTCCAAAAACGGTCTGCCGTCTAAGTTAGAGTGCCATAAGATAGTATACCAAATTTGGTGGTTCTAAGATGAAAACTGTAGATTTTACGAAATTTTTTATGAGGGGGGCTCCAACCCCTTCCAAAACCGTCTAGCGTCTAAGTTAGAGTACCATGAGATAGTATACCAAATTTGGTGGTTCTAAGTTGAAAACTGTAGATTTTACGAAAAAGTGTTTATTCGGGGGTCTAACCCCCCGGACTCCAACCCCTTCCAAAAACCGTCTAGCGTCTAAGTTAGAGTACCATGAGATAGTATACCAGATTAGGTGGTTCTGAATTGAAAACTGTAGTTTTTAAGAAAATTTTGTATGTGGGGGTTCTCACCCCCGGGCCTTGACCCGTTCCAAAAACGGTCTGCCGTCTAAGTTGGAGTACCATAAGATAGTATACCAAATTTAGTGGTTCTAAGATAAAAACTGTCGATTTTACGAAATTTTTTATAAGGGGGGGGGCCTCCGACCCCGCGGGCTCCAACCCCTTCCAAAAACCGTCTAGCGTCTAAGTTAGAGTTTCATGATACCAAATTTGATGGTTCTGAAATGAAAACTAGATTTTACGAAAATTTTGTATGTAGGGGGGGGGGGGGGCTCTGACTCCCCGGGCCTTGACCCGTTCCAAAAACCGACAACCGTCTAAGTTAGAGTACTATGGACATAGGATACCTGATTTGGTGGTTCTGAATTGAAAACTCCAACCGGGCCCCTGACCCGTTCCAAAAACCGTCTAAGTTAGAGTACCATGAGATAATATACCAAATTTGGTAGTTCTAAATTGAAAACTATATCTTACGGCAATTCTGTAGGGGAGGGCTCTAAACACCCCCCCCCCTCTCTGCAACCGCTTCCCAAATCCGTCTACAGTCTACGTTAGAATACCACGAGATAGTATACCAGATTTGGTGGTTCTGAATTGAAAACTGTAGATTTTACGAAAATTTTGTATATGGGGGGCTCTGACCAACCGGGCCCTGCCCCGTTCCAAAAACCGTTTTCCGTCTAATATTTTTAGTGCCAAAGAAAAACGTAATATTCCTATCCTGTCTGCGTGTCCAAACTTTATAAATTTGATCAGGGAGCAAGACGTTCGAAATCGTACGTTTTCCTGCATTCGTTTTGTATGTAACCAAAATCTGTAAACGCGACGAATTGACGTAGTCGACGAATTGACGTAGTCGACGAATTTGTCCGCGACGAATTGACGCAGTCGACGAATTGACGCGCGACGAATTAACGCGCGACGAATTGACGCAGTCGACGAATTGACGCGCGACGAATTGACGTAGGCGACGAATTGACGCGCGACGAATCGTCGCAGTCGACGAATTGACGCGGTCGACGAATTGACGCACGCGACGAATTGACGTAGAACCCTTTCTTGACAGCAAATGACTTCATATATTTTTAGACATGGACCTCACTTTATCATGAAGTTTCATGTTGAAATTTAGGGCGTTGTTTAAGTTTGTGCAAGGCTGATGTAGTCTCCACCCTGCACACAATTCCTTTATTCCGCGATTAAGATAATTAGCTGCTTTTTCTTGTGACAATATTTTGCTAACAGTTTTCTTTTTCAGCGACATGTCGAAACCAAACAGTAACCCTTATAGAAAGCAGTCAACCTTTTCTTCTCCGTCATTACCGAATCCCTACAAGTCTCATTAGCTCTGGAGTGTTTAAACACGAGCAATGGTCATATGTTGCCCTGGTTTAGGTAATTCCAATTTCAAGGGCTCACTGAAAATTATTTTTACATCGGGCACAGCGCAGAATTAACTTCCATTATACATTTCATATTTTCCTCGTGTCCAATGTGTCCATTACCTTTAAAAGACAAGAAACATTTTCTAGATCATATTAGTGTCTAAAATTGTCTCAGTTATTTCTTCGTCTATGCTTCCAAAAATGTAGAAAGCGAAATTCTTTGTTGGTATTGTATAAAGGTAGTTTCGTCAAAACTTATGCGTCTACTTTCCATTTTCTGTAGTTCACGATTTTCAAGACTGTTAGGGAGCATATTTTATATTTTTACGATATCTCTGTTTTTAGTGGATAGGAACATCTACTGTGAATAGAATAACATATCGACAATGATCTGTTTTATGACATAAAGAATTTTCTGGCAGAAAGCACAAATATTACTGAACAATAAATCAAACGATGTGACCTTGTGAATACGGTATCTCCGTGATCACAGAGAAATATAAAGCCCTATTTTTCTCATTTCTAGTATCAATTTGTATCCCATTTTATGCACTGCTGGCCACCCAAAATGCAACACCAAGAAGGAAGCATCAGATTGGCCTGAAATTCGCAGCATGAGTCGCCCGCGAGAGGGCATGCAAACGATTAGCATTGCAGGGCATATGCAAATCATGTGCGCCCGACACGCCACCGAGAAGCACTATAAGAAGGGCGCACAGAAGGCGGGGTGTAAGTAGTTAAAGTGTGTTGTGCTGCCGGACCTGTGCGTGGAAAGTTTCCTGATGCCTCGTCGCAGAATACGGCAGTCATTCCAGCACGTTTAGGAGTTCGACAGAGGACGAATAGTGGCTTATCGCGACAGCAGTTTATCGTACCGAGACATCGACGCCCGTGTGGGACGACATCCAGCCACAGTAAGGCGAGTATCGATTCGGTGGATGCAGGAGGGACGGACGGACCGACGTGAGAGATTTTCGCAGCCGCGGCACACCACCGAACGAGAGGGCCGGCATGTTGTGCGGCGGGCATTGACGGCTCACACCGCCACATCACGAACGTTAGCGCAGGAATTAGACAGTGTTGCGCAACAACCTGTGTCAGCACGGGCCGTTCGACGTCGTCTGGAGGAGCGGGGACTTGTCGCATGGTGCTAATTGCTCCGATTACCATTGACGTTACGCCACCGGCGTGTGCGGCGGCAGAGGGCCGTTGAATGCTGCACCTGGACTACGGAATTGCACGACATTATCCTCTCTGACGAATCCCGCTTCTGCTTCCAACACCACGATGGTCGGATCCGCGTGTGTCTGCACCGCGGTGAGAGACTGTATGACGCCTGCATTATGCATCGCCATACCAGTCTGTCGCCTAGTGTTATGGTTTGGGGCGCAATTGGATATGACACCCGCACCCTTCTGGTACACATCGCCGGTACACTCAACAGCCACCGCTACATCTCTGACGTTTTGGAGCCTGTAGTCTTTCCTTATCTGCAGGACCTGCCAGCGGCCACGTTTCAACAGGACAATGCGCGGCCGCACCTGGCACGCATCGTGCAATAATTCTTCACGGCCCACCAGGTTTCACTGCTGCCGCGGCCCGTCTGTTCTCCTGATATGTCGCCCATCGAACACGTCTGGTTGCTGATCGGCAACCGAGTTGCCCGGCAAGCACCACCCGCGGCTACGCTTGATGAACTGTGGCAACGTGTGAAAGCAGCCTGGACCGACATACCTCAGGCCCACATCCAAATCCTCCTTCGTTCGATGCCACGGCGTGTAGCGGCCGTTGTTGCCAGCCATGGAGGTCACACGAACTATTGATGTCTGCGTGTTCCGCAAGTCGCACGGGCCTGTAAACTCAATCGTTTCATCTTTTTATCTGTTATTATGTGTCCAGTAAATCTGGCTTTGCTATCTCGTGTCCTTCTTGGTGTTGCATTTTGGGTGGTCAGCAGTGTGTTTCTTTATTTAAAAAAATACTCTCATTTCTTTTCTCAGGAGACTGTTTAACAATACATCACACTCTGTTTTTTTGTTTATGTTTTCCTAAGATATTTCAATGAAGCAATTTATTTTCAACTTCCAACGGCACAACGGAGATCATAGAACTCTAATTCATTATTCGTTCACGTAAAGATATAAGATGATGCTAGATCCAGTATATTACAGTTCTTCACTGCCTGTCTACACCGCTGTCCAAAAAAGAAAGGCGCGGTACATTTTGGTCAGTCGAAATCGGAAATGAATCAGTTTTACAGCCGTAAATGGTATCGATGATATTAGCAACAGTAAAATAAAACGCAGGATATCAATAATTACGATTATAATGTAATAGAGATCGAATCAGAGCAAAATGTCATGGAGCTACAAGCTCACCTGTCATCCAGTGACACTCTTAATTGAGTATTGCCTACACAGACAACAGGGCGAATTCCTGTAGTATCTTCATGCAGTTGTAGTACATGTCCATCTCGCACCGCAATGCATGTTTCGCACCAAGTGCTTTAGGAGTTCTTGAGCTAAATCGTCTCCCTTCTGCAAGAGAGCCCTGAAAAGTGCTGTTTTTAGTGCTGCTTCTGCAAGAGAGTCCTGAAAAGTGCTGTTTTTAGTGCTGCTTCTGCAAGAGAGCCCTGAAAAGTGCTGTTTGTTTTCTTGTTGGAGGTTTAACTACCACCGCGGGCAGCTCAGTGCGCTATACGCTGTCGCCCTTCCCTAATTTTGGACCATCGGTTCTAGGGAAGGAAGAGCTCCAGTGCCGAAAGTCGAACATAACATCCGTGTCCCACCGAGTTTCGAAACCGGACTTTTCTCTGGCGAATAATCAGAAGCATGAGACCATCGAGCCACTGGGGCGGCTCTTTTGGGTTCTCATACTTTTCTGTTTATGAGTTGATCATCCATGTTAACGAAATCTAACTGATTACTACACACAAATGCAAAGATAGCCTGGGTAGCCATTTTTTAAATTGGCATTCCCCAATCTGCAACTGCAACATGCACAAAGCACTTCTCTTCCCAAGTTTATTTACACTGAAATGAGAATTACTGTGCTCGCCATGTAATATTCTTTCGGTGCAATATAGATTCTTAACAAATCGTTTGGCTGGTGGCAAGATCTGTAGCTTTTTGTGCTTGCCTAGGGCTTCTCGCTTTAAACATAGTTTACTTAGAGATATACCCACACCAATGTGTATACTACGCAATTTTCGTTGACTGTACTTTAGAAGAGAGAGTAACAAATACTGGGGGGACCGGAAAGTAATGTCGTTTTTTTGGTGACTAAATTTGGGAAGCAGGTGTAATGGGTTTATGTACGTTCAACGTAAAGTAAGTGTATGTACAAGTGAATGAACTTTTCGGCTTTAACTTATGTAGTTGTTTGTGTCTTCCAGATTTGCAGAACAATATGAGCGAAATAAAATCCGAGGAGAGCCATGTTCGTCATTGTATGCTGCATGAATTTAACAAGGGAAAGAATGCAGCCGTGGCCACCAATAACATTTGCGCTGTTTATCCGAATGAGTTAAATGTCCGCAAATGCCAGCGTTGGTTCGCCCAATTTCAGTCAGGCAATATGGACCTCTCTGATACCCCTCGTGCAGAAAGGACCATGGAGCTGTACAATGACCTTCTGGTGCAGCCGTTGAGGCAGATTCTCGTCAAACCATTGATGAATTACCCCAACATCTTAATTCATCATGGTCTACTGTTCAAGAGCAGCATCTGCAACAGAGAGGGAAGGTCTATAGACAAGGAGTTTGGGAAACACACCAACTTTCACCTGATAACAAAGCCCAGTGTTTCACAACCTGCAACTCTTTGCTCACTGAGAAGAAAAGGTTCCATTTCTTCATCGAATTGTCACTAGAGTTAAAAAGTGGGTTCTATACGGGAACAACAAACTCAAGAGCCAGTGGCTTTCTCCAGGTCAGACACCAGTTCCTACGCCAAAACTAGGCCTACACCCCAAAAATGTTTGGCTCTGTGTTTGGTTGACTACCGCTGGCATAGCTCACTTTGAGCTCTTTGAACCCGGACAGACCGTAACCCTAGACCTCTATTGTCAACAACTGGACCGTTTGAAGCAAGCTCTTACTGTAAAACATCCAGCACTGGTCAACAGAAAAGATGTCATCATCCTCCAGTATGACAACGCGAGACCTCACACGGCGAGACGGACCCAGCAGACGATCAGAGATTTTGGCTGGGGAGTTCTGCCCCAAACCCCTTAGTCCCCTGACATTGCACCATCTGAATACCATTTGCTAAGATCTCTGTAGCACTTTCTTAATGGGAAAAGATTCCACAATGTTGATGATGTCAAAACGGGTCTCTCATACTTCTTTGCATCACGGCCAACGTCTTTTTATGAAGACGGCATTGAAAGTTTAGTTTCACGATGGGCAAGTGTGATCGATAATGATGGCGTTTATATACCGCAAACCAGCGATTACATAATTGGTTAAGAAATAAATTTCGTCTGTTATAAACAGTGTCTCTCTTCTTTTCCAAATATGACATTACTTTCCAATAGCCCCAATAATTCGGTTTTCGCTATGTGCCATGAAAAAAAAAATATTTTGCAACTCTAATTTACGTGTAAAAGGAAAATGCGGTGGCTTTTTACTAAAATAGATAACGTTACATGAAACAGTGACTGGTCCATCGCACACGGTCGTTTTGATTCTGGTGCTCTGACTCGTGTTCTGGTGTTCTCGAGGCTGCTGACCACCGAATAATTTGAACACTGGCCTGAGTGGGGTCATTACACTTTTAGGAATGCGGTGTTACTAGATTTTTCTCCTTTTGAGGACAGCTTGGATATATTTTTGGACTTCCTCACCGAGAATTTAATGAATTGTTACAAAGCCTGACAGCCTGCGTGTTCAATTCGAAAAATGGTTGAATGTGCAACAGAACACAATTGGCGCCAGTGTACACGAACGCCAAAAGGGATTCGTATGTCTTTACTTATGAAGAACCAAAGGAAAGTCCGGGAACATTATCGCAGCATTACGGTGCTGCAAATGTTTGTGCCGTGAATTCATACATTGTTCGGAGTGGTACTTAACCCTTTAACCGGATGGAACAAATTCACTCGGGGTTAGCACAATGCGCTGAAATCAGCTCTAAGAATTATGTTTGCTGTCTAAGAAGTGGATAGAACGCGATTGGAAGAAGTGAACCTGCATATCAGAAAGTGTTGCTTTTCCCTTAGCTTTGTTACCCAAGTGGTAATTTCGGTGGATGACTCACACTAATCCTTTCTAACTTACTACCTGCTAAAAGTACTATAACAATGGCGACAAATCTAAGAAAGGAGACGGAGAAGTTTGAGACACTTGTTTTTGCCTAGCGGGATGATGTCCTAATCAGGAGAACTTGGTAATGACACCATGACAAGAAGAAGAAACAAGCTCTTTCCCTTCAGTCGTTAGATTATAGAGCAGACTAGAAGACAGCGTTATAATAGAGGACTAGAAAAGACTGCTTATCGCCAGTGACAGGTATATGGTTGGTGTATCTAGGTGAAAAGGGGAAGGGAACTGATTTGCCTTAAATCCGGCTGCTATACCAACATTTCTGTTTGGGCAGCTCAGTAAATTTTGGGCACCATTTAGTTCATGTACATCAGCCGATTAAACAGTTAATGATAAATATATCATTGAGGGAAGAAGTTAATTCAGCAATTTTTTATTCATTACATTCAAATAATTTCAATCCAAAACTAACCGCTTACTTTCCTAGACAAAAAATAATTTTGCTCTGCAAAAAAAACACGTTCGTTCGATATAACGATGCTGGTTCAACTCTAATCAAAGGAATTCACTGGACATGCTCACCACTTGCAGATCAATACATTATTTGTGGGCAGAATTTTTTTTCTTTTGCGAACTAAACTTCCTGGGTCAGCGACTCGTAGTTTAAAAAGATTTTCTTCCTTCTCCTTTCTCACTCTTTCTTTTCTACGGCTGGAGAAGAGACAAAATATATCGTAGGGCCCATTCCATGAAAACGACGAGAAGCTCAACGGGAGGGCATGTCCAGCAGAATGCAAGAAAGAGTCTGCTAAGGTCTAATTTTCAGAAAACTCGGAGGAAAATATCGTTTTTGGAAAATAACTCCAGCGCTCTTATTTTCGCGTTGTAGCAAATGTGTTAATCAGCAATACACAGAAAATGCAGGAAAGGTTACGTTCAGTGCAAGAAAAGCTATGTAAAGACATTAACTGATTGGAGGATGAATATTAATAAAAATCTCAAATACACTTTTTTTTTTTTAATGGAGGTTTAACGACCACCGTGAGCAACTCAATGGGCTATAAGCACTCGCACGTGCCTAATTTAGGGTTACGGATTCCAGGGAAAGGAGAGAGCCAATGTTGTTAGACAAACATAACATCCATGCAGGGATTCGAACCCGGACCCCTTTCGGACGAATGATCAGAGGCCATCGCTTAGACCACTGCGCCACCGGGGCAGCGACATATACTTTAGTATAGAACTCTAAATAGACTTTAAATAAATGTCTAATAATTCTTGACGAGCATCAAAGACCAGAAAAAGAACCCATTTCCGGATTTATTACACCAAACTCCAGTAACAATCAAAAGAATAAAAAAAATTCTCTCACACTTATTTTCCTTTGTTTTTCTTCTTTTTTTAATGCTTAAAGGCTATCAATGATTGAAATTTCACACACATAACCACTTTTAGGCATCGGTGCTGCAGTGGTCTAAGCGCTGGGATTTGAACATTCGTCCGAGATGGGTCCGGTTTCGAATCTCGGTTAGGCATGGATCTTGTGTTTGTCCTACGGCACCGGCTCTCTACCTTGCTTTAAACTAGGGGCTCTAAATTAGAGACATTTAGAGATACATATAGAGTATTTTAGGAAGGGAGTGCCGGACATCGGGTCATAAGCAACTCTTAGCAGTAGGAAATTAGGAGATTTGGGATAGAGTGCCCGACAGGAATTTTTTTTTTTTTGATTGGAGGTTTAACGACCACCGTGAGCAACTCAATGGGCTATAAGCAGTCGCCCGTCCTTAATTTAGGGTCACTGGTTTAAGGGAAGGGAAAGAGCCAGTGCCGTAAGACAAGTACAACATCCATGCCTCACCGGGATTCGAAACCGGACCCCTTACGGACGAATGGTCAGAGACCATCGCTTAAACTACTGCGCCACCGGGGCGGCTACCGACAGGAAAGCCACACAGAATTGAGGTAGAAAGAGGCAGGAAGACGCCTTTATCTATAGCTATGTGGGAAGGGCGGGGGGGGGGGGGTCAGTTTCTCGAGTCCGACGAATTCACTATCCCATCCTACGTACGGCGGATTTGTAGAGGTTTGGAGATTTCTATCTGCTTGGGGTCGATCCTGAGACTTTCCCGTGGCAGCCACGAACTTTGATGATGCCGTCCAACACACACATGCAGCCATCTGCTGATCGGTCGACATTATCAACTCAACCGGCAACTGGCTTTTTTACGCTTTCCAACCGTAGGTTGAAGAAGCGTATATGCTCCAGCTCTGCCCGTCTCTGTCCGCCAGCACGATAACTCGAGTAAACATTTTTCGGTTCCTATGAAATTTTAGTATGTGGTTGGGGATCACCTGAGGACGAACCCTAATGAAAATGGGCGAAATGGGGTCAAAGGGCAGGACATAGCAGCGGAATCCATTCCATTGCCCTTATGCATCATAACGTACCTAAAAATGCTCGTATTGCGACTACACTTTATCATGTTGCTCCGGAATTACACTCAACTGGTTCTGTTGAATAGCATCGAAATGAGGTCAAAGGTCAGTGCACAGGAGTAAGATTTATTTCACAGCGATTATCCTCTTAAATTGAGTAATAACTTCAGTTATGATTTCTGGTATGTTGGAAAGCGTATCATAATCAATGCGTTGCATGAGTTTGCTAAGTTGTTCAATGCATGTATTGTTTAAACTTACGCATGCGCACACTCACCTGCGCGCTCGTTGGACTAAGCTGCATGTAAAATTCAGAAGGTGTGTGTTGTGAGGTGAAAACCAATGCTCCTGTGCAGCACTGGTTTTCACACGTACCGAGTTCAATCCCAAACGTACCGTGTTCAGTCGCAGGCTGGGACAAAGAGGAATAATTCTTTCACATCATACGTCAGGAGAAATACCCCAGGTGAAAGTACTAAAATGCCAAAACCGAAAGTTTTGAAAATTGGATATCTTTGTAGAAGAGGCTTCCTGAAAGTAATGTCTCCTATTTAATAACTTTGAAATTTTGAAGTGACTTTAATGAAGCTGAACTGGCATGTACTATGTATGTTACCAACGTGTAAACACATTTTTTTGCCGAATCGGCAATAAAGATCATGAATGACTGGAAAAGCAGTGAGTCGTAATTGAATTCGTGTAAAAAGAGTGATGTGAGGCTTCAGAAATCCACAGAATTCTCCTGGCGGTGTAGGGATTTGCCACAATCTATATCAGTGATGCCCGAAGAAGGATGAAGGGGTTTCGAGAGGAAGAAGGTTCAGTGTCGGACAAACAACGCAGTAGAAGACCCGCAACTCCACTGATAGATGCCAACAGGTGACGAGTGAAAGACCTCAGCACAGCTGATCATGGTGTCACCATCCAGGAATTGTGTAATGCAATTCATTGTGGTCATTGTGCTACGAAAACATTAATTAGGGATCTGGGCTACAGAAAAGTTTGTTCAAAGTGGATCCCAGGAAACCTAACACGTGATCAATGTGAGCAAAGGATGGACATGTGCCGGAACTTCTTGGACTGTTATGACACAGAGGGGGGGTGTTTTTCTAATGTTTTGACAGGAATGAAACTTGTGTGTTCTTTCATGTCCCAGAAATAAAACGTACGTCAAGGAAATGGCACTACACGTCTTCACCTTGACAGAAAAAGGTAAAAGCAACTCTTTCCGCAGGGAAAGTAATGGAGACAATTTTCTGGGACAAATCATTTTGACTGATTTTCTTGAACGGGGTGCAACAATAAACAGTGCTGACTATGTGCAGACATTAAAGAAAGTAAAGGAAACTATCAGAAAGAAAAAATGTGACATTCCACTTCATAGGTTTGTTTTACACCATGATAACGCACGTCCCCACACCTCAAGGGAGGCTTCACAGGCTATTGCCAAGAGGGACGAGGCATTACTTTCAGGATATCCTTCATAAACATATAGATTTTCTGAAAAAATGAAATTGGTGACAACGGAACACCGGTCAAACATCGATGTTTCCGTTGGAAATTATCTAAACGGAAATTTCGTTAAAAATCGAAGACGTACATGCAGCTCTACTGCGTGTTATTTTTAGGAATTTTCAGTGAATTCACACCACTTATTTTTAAAGAGTACGCTGCAGAACATGTTCCCAAAATTTGAACAGACATTTAAAAAACACCCTGTATAGATGGACTCAGAAGAAATCCATTGGCCGTCAGAGAGTAGATTCTGATATTAGAGATTGTGTAAGGAACAAAATAATATTGTAAAATAATCCTTTAATGAATAATTATACAAGAGACCAATGGCAAACAATAATCATTGGTGATTCCCTTGGTTTCGTTTCGTTTTATAAAGAGTGTGAAAAAAGACGGAAGAAAACATTTTAACCTTTCTTCGATCCTGCACCAACTCCAGCTGCATCCTTCGTTTCGTTCCTGCTGCTCATTTAGAGTAGTTAACGAACAAACAGACAATTATTTATTTTATTTTTATCACAAGGTAATGCTGTTAACTCTTGTCACAGCTCATTCAACTCTCTCTGTAGCGATTTCTCACAAGTTGGAAAGTGATTTCCTTCGGTTCTTTGGAAACTGCTTTTCTATTTTTGCTTCAGCTTAGAGAGAAAAAGTATTGCACTTTCACGAAATCACTTCTCGAAATACTGATTCCTGAATATTTTCTGCAGTAGTACGATTTACAACGTAGGTGTCAGAAATACGAAAAATGTCGGGGATATGAGGGCAACGCCGTCGTGATATTGAAAATTTCAAATTTTTGCAAACCCAGGAAAGATAATTAATTTCGTTGTGGTGCATGGTTACACATATGAATACCTTTCCCATGCATTTCGTATATCTGTGCACAAGTATATCTCTTTTTTCTTGTTTTCTTTATTTTTTTGAAAGTCAGGCTATTAATATCTGATGCGTTGAGCTCCTTCAGAATTCCAGTCGCAGGATTTTCTCGTCTAATACTTATTTCTTTTTGCTGAATATTCTTATGCAGTATCTTTGGTTTTCTGGGGTTTCTTTTAAATTTTTAATCATTCTTCCAATAACAGCATTGTTTGAATGATTCGCCTCGATTCCTTTAGGTCACTGTGGTGTCCGAGCATAACACATCTAGGCTTTTTGCTATTTATCTTAGCTATGTCTGTGTTTGAGAACCATTTGTTCCTCAGCACTGATGATATCCCTCGCCATGATTCATTTGCCCTAAGTTAGGCGTGGGCGAGTCCTGACAGTCTCAGATCAAAGACGTCACTAAATCCCCATATCCAGCCTCCAGAAAATGATTTCCTTAAAAGGTGTATAGCTGGATTGCCACGAAAAGTACACTTCTTCAGGAAAATAATGTTTCTTCCGCAACGCCACCTGTGTATATAAAAGAGCTGGACAAAATATTGTGAACACCATAATTATAGGGGTTAAGATTATTCGTGTAGGCTAGACTGAAAAAAAAGACAAACGTTGTGATTATCTTTTGTGTATCTCTTCTATGTATATTAGATGTACAAATAAGTTTTAAAGCGTTTTAACAGGTAATTTGAGAGAAAAACAGCAATACCTTTACGAACCAACTTATGCGCCGTCATTATATATCACCTTCCGCCATCGGTCGAACAGCTGACGGATTCCAGCCATGAAGAATACTTCGTCGTGTGACGCGATGACGTCGTCAACCCAGTTTTGCTCTTCGTCGTGTGACGCGATGACGTCGTCAACCCAGTTTTGCTCTTCGTCGTGTGACGCGATGACGTCGTCAACCCAGTTTTGCTCTTCGTCACATGTCCGGATCCGTACAGCAGACAAACCGTGCTGCATCGATCGGAAGAAATGATAGTCTGAAGAGGCTATGTCGAGACTATGCATCGGGTGCTCCAAAACTTCCCAGCCAAGCGTCAATAACGTTTCCTTGACCGATTTCGCTACATGCAGCCTAGCGTTGCCATACAGTAATTTCACGGGACGCAATATCTTTGCTTGTGAATAGGCGTTTCCGACAGATTTCCTAGTTCAATCGCAGCAATCGTTACTTGTAGCGATCAGCAGTAACGATTTGACCCTGTTCCAATAGTTCATAATGGAGCACACCCTTCATATCCCACCAGATGCACAGCAGAACTTTCTTAGAGTGAATATTGCGTTTCGGTATCGAAGTTGTTGCTTCACCGGGGTCTACCCAGTGTTTTTTGCATTTGGGATTGTCGTAACATATCCACTTTTCATAACCCGTAAGGAGTTTTCACAGGTAAGACTTTGTGTATTGTTTATTCAACAGACTCAAACACTTCATGACAGGCTCATCTTTTTTCCCTCTGGCTCAGGTCCTGTTGCAGCCATTTTCCTTCATTCTGAATCGTTCCCATTGCGCGTAAACGATTCAAAATAGCTTGTTGAGTTACCTCTAGTTGTTCAGCTGGTTCATTTTGCATTTGAGACAAATCTTAATCCAGTAATATTTGCAGTTCCTTATGTGCAAACTTCTACAGGGCGCAGCTAAGTTCTCGATCGCTAACGTCAAAATCACATGCTTTAAACCGTCTAAACCAAAACTCACACCTGCTTTTCGATATAATATTCTCCCCCAGAACAGAACAGATCGATGCACATGATTTTGCAGCACTTTCTCCTTGTTGAAATATGTAACGAATGCAGTGTCGAATAAACGCAGTATCGCTTTATATCTTTTACCAACCGATGTGCAAGTGCGTTTGACAGCTGGACAAATTTCTGTTTCACATTTTGTACTCTGTACCAGTTACGATCACATGACAACAACCCGCGAAATTGTCGGATATGTACATTAGCGGTATGCGTCACACAAGAAACGCTCTAACACTTATTTGTACACCTAATATATTCTCTAGGTTGTACGCCAGTGTAGTACAACTTGAGTTCAGCAGAGGTTCATATGAGTGGTCGGTGAAATGGGTGACCTGTCAGACTTCCAAAGAGGACCAATCGTGGAGCCCGTTTGGCACAAACGTCTGTAGCAATAACAGCAACAATGTTTGGAGTTTAAAGGGCAACTTTGTCCAAAGTCATGACTGCGTACACAAAGCGTGGCAAAATTTCATCGTCCAAGACGAAAAGTGAACGAAAACCGAGATTTAATGAGAGGGACCCTCGAACACATCAAGGATTGCGTCCAAACAATACAGAAAAAAGTGGCAGCAGAACACAATAATCCAATGTGGAAAAAGTGGCAGCAGAACACAATAATCCAATGCGGAAAAAGTGGCAGCAGAACACAATAATCCAATTGGAAAGTCCTGTTTCCACAGAACCAGTTCCCAGACAACTTCACAAAGCGAACAAATCCGTTGAAGAGTTGCAATGGTAAACCCTTAATCACAGAAACTAGCCCTATATTGAGGAAACAATGGTATCATGAGCATAAAACCTGGACAGCTGATGACTGTAAGCATGTGATATGGTCTGATGAGTCCTCATTCACATTATTACCAACAGTAAGTGGGGTTTATGTATGACAAACCACCAAGGAAGTGTACGATTCGTATTGTCTTGTTCCAACTATCATACATGGGGAGGATCTGTGATGATTTGGTTGGAAATATCTTCGTGTTTGGCTGGCTCCTTCATTACCCTACATTATCGAGTTACTGCCTGGGAGTAGTTGGGCATTCTAAGTGATCAGGTCCATCGTATGGTCCGAATGTTGTTTCCCAAAAATGATGCCATTTTTCAAGATGTTGATGCCCGCATATACACAGCCAGAACAGTTCAGTCTTGTTTTGAGGAAGTACTGAGGTAAACTTCAGCATCCCTTGTGACCAGCTTAATCACCTGACTTGAATAACATCGAATCACTATGGGCAGCAGAGTAAGAAGCAGCTTCCCTCTTAAAACATATCTGAAGCTATTAGCTGGTGTTCTGATCGACGAATGGTAAAACATTCCACTGAAGACTATTCAAAAGTTGTATAAATCTACTTTAAGAAGGCTGGAATCTGTATTACAGACAAATGGTGTCCCAAAACTTTATCAATAAAGACATATTGTATATTTTCCAGGTTTCCCCATAATTTTGTCCAAACCCTGTATGTACTCATGTTCACGGAAAAGTAGAAAACTTGAGAAACATCTATCCGATTACCGTTGCGATTTTCGGTGGAATGTGGAACAGCATGAAAATGCAAAGATACATGAATTTCACCGATTTTGACGTAAGTAGGTAAATTAAAAAAATGATTTGCTGCTGTTATCTCTTCATGGGGCTCTCTGTCTGTCTAGTGTCGCGCTTTTCGCTTTTTCTATACCTTGCTGAGATTAGCGATTGCATGGAGTTAAGCGAAAAGAAGTAGATAACTTTGATTTGTACGCCACTTTATGTGTGCAAATAATACATCGAAGTTGAAACGCTAAGAGACTCTTGCATGTATTTAGGCAGATGAATATGCTCTTAGCAAAATCTTTCTTGCGGTAAAATAAGATGTTTCGTAAGGTTTAACGATGTAATAATAGCATCAGCATTTCTTTGTTTTTATCATGGAGATTCTAAAAACTGCATAGAAGACTGAATGATCTATCTGTGCGCTGTCGATTACGCCTGAAACAAGCATTATATTTTCAGTTCGTTTACTCCCTTCCTTGTTTTTTTTTCTCCAAAGTGCAATTATGGTAAATATCGATTAATCGCCAACGAGCTATATCCTAGTGAAAGAATGAATAAATCTTAGGATAAATATAGATTAATCAATTAGGATAAATATAGATTAATCAATTAGGATAAATATAGATTAATCAATTAGGATAAATATAGATTAATCAATTAGGATAAATATAGATTAATCAATTAGGATAAATATAGATTAATCAATTAGGATAAATATAGATTAATCAATTAGGATAAATACCGATTAATCACCAACGACTTATATCCTCAGTAAAATAATGTATAAAAATCTAAAGACACTCCCCTTTACTGCCGGGAGTTACTGAAAAAGTCCTTTTGATGTACGAATATACCTCCATTAAACCTTTATTTTGAATTCCTGTCTACTTAAGTAAATTTTGTTATTTCTGGGTTAAACCTTTTCTAGATGAACCGCACATTACTTCTCCGAACATACTAGATATTTTGGCAATGCTGACAGTGAGTCAAAAGAATATCAAATGACGACGTTGAGCGCACAGAGTGTAAACTGTGGAGACGTAGAGCGGTGGCGAGCAGGTTGTGAAGCTTTGATACTGCGAAAGGGATTAAATCCTGTTTGACTTACACGTGATGGTCGAATATGCATTTGTGTCATAAGATTCAGATATGTGTTGATACCTGCAAGAGTTATTGTATAAGTGGATTATATTTATGCACGTTTGAACTTTTCGCGAGTAGAACTATAAATGAAGACGTTTTTGTAAGTCATTTTGCTGATTCGTTCTAACTGGCCGTAATTGTTACTTAACTATTCCAAGAACAGAAATAGGTTCAACAAAATTACCTAAAAAGGTTAGCTAGCTACGGATTCAGTTAATCAAGTAAACAACATCTATCGAAGATTTAAAACACTACACCCTCTTATGTCACATAGAGTTAAACGTGGATAATAATTTGCCATATAGTTTCCGCCTATGTTTTGGTTTTTGATGCATATTTATGTTTCCTGAGTGTTTAATTTATATGATAAAAGAAAAGACATGCCCGTAAGCACAAGGAGAGGAGGAATCTCTCCGGTATCACATTGCGTTTTGGGAGAAATTTTACTTCGATTTGTGTCTGGTATTTTTACGTGCAACATATTTTCGCGATGCAAGCTTTGGAGCTCAGAATTAGGAATAGTTTAATGAAATTATATGAAAATTTGCAATATGATTTATAAAAAATTGGACCTATGCGTCAACACTTTCTTTAGAAGGAGAAATGTAAACTAGATTTCAGAAACAAAATAAACTCTGAGACTTGAGATAAACTTTTTTTGCGTGTGTAGCAAGAGACAAAATAGTCTAAACCAGATGTCAGAAAAAGCCCACCTGAACTAGAGAGTATTTCTGAATGGTGCGACATCATCTATGTATATTCCATAGCATTTCTTTATTTTCCCCCTATACGATTTCATTTTGTGTGCCCGATAAATTGCATTTTCGTTTACAAACGATTATTTTTTCCTTTCAGTTATTTTTCCAGTTTTTATTTTTAAGATACGTACACAGTGCTGCAATTAAGTAGTGAGACTGAATTAAAAAAATTAAAAAAACAGGAAAACTTACGTGAATATATTTTATTTGAAGTACATTACTCCTGCGTTAATAGAAAAACTCAGTCAACGAAAGGAGGGATTTGCAGAGGTCATATTTTGGTATAGAGTTAGGAGCTGATATCAGAGTTATTTGAACAAATGTATGTCTTCCATGTCTTGAAAAACCTTTCCTTTTAAGGTGGTTCCACCTAAAATCTCTGCCTTATGTTTCCAATTTTAAACCTTCTCTACATATTTTCTTCGCAATTAATGTGTTCCCAAGGATGAAAATTTGCACATCGGTAAAACTAATTTTAAGTTATAGCATGGGATACTTTATACTTGCTAAAACATAACCATACTTATATCAATAACCAATCAATTTTTTAGTGATGTTCAGACTGTTAATAGATGGCGCCACGTGTACATTAATAACTTCAGCAGAGAAATAAATGTTGAATTGCTTAATCATGGTTATGTTTTAGCAAGTATTAAGTATCCCATGTGGTAACCTAAAGTTAGTTTTATCGATGTGCAAATTTTCATCCTTGGGAATACATTTATTGCGAAGAAAATATGTGGAGAAGTTTTACTACTGGAAACATAAGGCAGAGATTTTAGGTGGAAACACAGTAAAGGTAGCTTTAGTATAGGGAATAGAAAGTAATCACACGATGACAAATCTTCATAATAGGAGGGGATGATTGAGTACACGCACTTGTTTTCATGACAGAAATTGCTGTACGCTGACAGGAACCCGTTTCTTTACTCATTCCTGACACGAATAATCCTCTTCGACAATCGTTCCAAAATGGCTGTGCAAGCATTCTCAGTGAAAACTGTACCTTCAGGAATGAACACGTGTTGCAGAATTCCGCTTATGCCGTAAAAGCATGCAAGCATTGCCATGATTTTGGACTTTTGCAACCTGATTTTCTTTTCCTTCATGATCTTCTTTGTCTTTTGTGGCGTCTTCCATTGAGTTTTCTGACGCTTCGTTTCAGGATCATAACAAAAGCACCATGTCCTGTGACGTACCACAATGCTGTGGAGTAAACTTTTTCTTCTGTGGCGACTTCCATTGAAGGTTCTGACGCTTCGTTTCAGGATCATAACAGAAGCACCATGTCTTGTAGGTACCACAATGCTTTGAAGTAATTTTTTTCTTTTGTGGCGACTTCCATTGAAGGTTCTGACGCTTCATTTCAGGATCATAACAAAAGCACCATGTCTTGTGACGTACCACAATGCTTTGGAGTAATTTTTTTCTTTTGTGGCGACTTCCATTGAAGGTTCTGACGCTTCGTTTCAGGATCATAACGAAAACACCATGTCTTGTGACGTACCACAATGCTTTGGAGTAATGTTTTTTCTTTTGTGGCGACTTCCATTGAGGGTTCTGACGCTTCGTTTCAGGATCATAACGAAAGCACCATGTCTTGTGACGTATCACAATGCTTTGAAGTAATTTTTTTTCTTTTGTGGCGACTTCCATTGAAGGTTCTGACGCTTCATTTCAGGATCATAACAAAAGCACCATGTCTTGTGACGTACCACAATGCTTTGGAGTAATTTTTTTCTTTTGTGGCGACTTCCATTGAAGGTTCTGACGCTTCGTTTCAGGATCATAACGAAAGTACCATGTCTTGTGACCTACACAATGCTTTGGAGTATTTCTTTTTCTTTTGTAACAACTTCCATTGAGGGTTCTGACGCTTCGTTTCAGGATCATAACGAAAGCACCATGTTTTGTGACGTACCAAAATACTTTGGAGTAAATTTTGCATTGTTTCTGTAATCTCCAGGATGTTTTTTTGCGTATTCCACTGGTGCACGTATTTGGTTGCCTGACAAAGCATGAGGAACAAAACGATCAAAAATCTTAGCCCCCCCACCTAAATCCTGCACTAAAATTTGACGAATAATCTCATTAACAGATATTATACATTCTACCATCTACAAGGTCACTCACAAATGCGCGCGTACTGGGCCGCCGGGATACCAAGAAAATTCCTGGTGTGCTGTCATATTCAGGGTTGATATGCCTCATGCTCACTCAAGTAGGTTTTTTTATTGGAGGTTTACCGACCACTGTGAGCAACTCAATGGGCTATAAGCAGTCGCCTGTCCCTAATTTAGGGTCACTGGTTCCAGGGAAGGGAGAGATCCAGTGCCGTAAGACAAACACAACATCCATGCCTCTCCGGGATTCGAACCCGAATCCCTTTCTGACGAATGATCAGAGGCCATAGCTTAGACCACTACGACACCGGGGCGGTCAAGTAATTTGGTACGCCCTTTCCCTTTTCTCGAATTCCAAATTTAAGCACTGTTTCTTTCAGCTCATATTCCGTACTTCAGGCTGCTTTTGCCAATTGCAGTTGAATACACAGTACTTTGGGCTTAGAGTTACAGGAATTCTTAAATTGCAGTTTTGGAAAGTCTGGTTCGCCGCCCCGGTGGCGCAGTGGTCTAAGGCGTTGGCCTCTGATCATTCGTCCGTAAGGGGTCCGGGTTCGTAACCCGGAGAGGCATGGATGTTGTGTTTGTCTTACGGCACTGGATCTCTCCCTTCCCTGGAACCAGTAACCCTAAATTAGGGACGTGCGACTGCTTATAGCCCATTGAGTTGCTCACGGTGGTCGTTAAACCTCCAATCAAAAAAAAGTCTGGTTCAGTTACAGTAAAAAGACATTTCCCCATTTCAAAGTAATAAAATAAAAATTGGTCTTCGCATTCTTTAATTTCTCTTACGTTATAAATTTACACTGAAATTCTGGACACTGTTAATTTTCTGCTGAGACTTTTTCGAAATTAGTTTATTAATATTAGGCAAGTCTTGAAAAAGAAATTTGCCGCACCGGTGGCGCAGTGGTCTAAGTGATGACTTCTGATGATTCGTCCGAGATGGGTTCGGGTTCGAATCCCGGTGAGGCATGGATGTTGTGTTTGGCTTAGGCTCTGGCTCTCTCTCCTTTCTTTGGAGCCAGTGACCCTAAATTAGGGATGGGCGACTGCTTATAGCCCATTGAGTTGCTCACGGTGATCGTTAAACCTTCAATCAAAAAAGAAATTAATTTTTGGCACATTCAGATTTCTATTCTCACTAAAAGCGAAGAAAGTTACAAATTCTGAATTCAGTTAAGGCAGCAAAATTAGTAAGAATAAAATAAAGTCTTCAACAGTCTCTCTCAGAGAAAGTACCTCGTCTGTCGCTTCTCGACAACGGAAGTAAACTTTTTCTTACGCTGAATTTAACTAGCAAGCTGAGGTCCAGGGAAATGGGTAAAATGTTGTTAATTGGATAAAACGTTAATATTGTTATTGCTTTAATACAAAAAAATTATACTGATTCGTAGACTTGTAACAGTAAATTTTGATGCTGTTATACCGCTTTTTTTCATAAGGATAGGGTAACTTGATAACTTTTCCCAAAATTGGGCCGTTTATGTAACGCCCGTCCACCACTGCGCATTGAATCCGGGACTTTCGTCATTTTCTAAATCTTCCCGGCCGTCCTTGAAACGTGCATACCATCGAACTGCTTATGCACGAGGTAGGCAATTAAGCGCATGCACATTACGCAACAACTCAAGTGTCTCAGATGCAGTTTTACCGATTTTCAGAACCGGATATTTGCTCTTTGCTCCATGACGGAGCTGAGACAACGTTCTTCCAACTAATGACGTCATGCACAGCGTCAATAATCATCTTTTCAAATTGCACGTAAACGCTGTTGCCAATGCGTTTCTAATAAATGACATATAAGAAAAACATGCCTACTTGTCCCTGTGTTTTATCGGAAATTAAAAAAAATAAAACAGTCGCATTACTTAGTTGCCGTACACTGTATAACCCTTGAAATTTTTAAAATGTTTCCGGAGTGCAAATTCGGGAATGATGGCATAAAATATACCCTGAACTAATTATTACATATTGATACTCTTTCTAATATTTGCTTACATTATCAACCACTAAAGCTAATGTCTTTTTTTTTCTCAATACAAGAGCTTATCAAAACATAATTTCCGATATCATAGGCGGCGGGTTAGGTACATTTAAATCACTATCGCCCAACGTAATTCTAATTTCGTGTCTACATGTTGTTGTTTGGCGCAAAAGTTTAGATAAATAGCTAAGTTACTAGTGAACAGATTCTAGCGTAAATGACATCCCGATTGGAAAACTAGTCCGACTGGGACGTATGCGCGGTATCGAAAAAAGCCTTAGCAGCATTCTCACGTAAAGTTATCCGTATGTCTTCTACTAGAGTTTGTACAAGCGTCACGTTACTGTCTGTTGCTGAAGTCCTGCCACTGCGTTTCTGATCCATCAACACATTGTGCCAGTGCCCGAATATTGGACAATATTTTGGCACGATCCAAATGCTCATGATTTCGGACCGTTGGCCTCTTGCAGCTGGTTGTGGATCTCTGTTGCCTGCGTTTTATATGCCTAGAGAAGCCCATCACAGCGCGTATCTCCTAGTGAAACTATATTTGCAGGCCGGTCGCCATTTTTCACTTGAATCTATTCTCCAGCACTTTACTTCTTTACTCAAACTCCTGTACCAAACAACACCCTCTACTCAGGAGAGTGTCGTCACATTCTTCAACCAAATTACCAGGGCGTACCTCCGCATCAGATCACGTTTCCAGGTGGGTTGACATTCTCACTTGAATCTGTTCTCCAACACTTTGCGTCTTTATTCAAACTCCTGTGACAAACAACGCCCTCTTTTCAGAAGAGTGTCGACACATTCCTCAACCTAATCACCGAGCGTGCCTCCGAATCAGACCACGTTTCCAGGTGGGTCGACATTTTCACTTCAATCTGTTCTTCGGCACTTTGCTTCTTTATTAAAATCATGTGCCAAACAACGCCGTCTAGCAAGATAATGTCGTCACATCCTTGAACCTAATCACCGAGTGTACCTCCGAGTGAGGCCACGTATCCAGGCGCGCCTTCATTTCACTTGACTCTATTCTCCAGCATGTCCCTCCTTTATTCAAACTCCAGTGCGAAACAATGCCTTTCAGCCATAAGGGTGTATTAACTTTCAAAGACTACGAATTACGTATTCCTAATCCACCGCCAAGGTTTAGTGGACATTACTTAATGATTATCCTTTGTAAATTCTCATTATCAGTTGTAACAATGTAGAAGTAAAATTACAGAAATAAAATGAAGCCGACTTTTCCGTTGTAATGAGCCTGTCTCTCGAATCCTTTCAAAAACAAACAAAATTTATCAACGTTATTCAAAGTCAATGAAACAGGTTAACAAAAATCAACCGGATTTCTGCAATCGATAAAACATTGAGAAACAGAAAGAGCTACTTCCTTCGATCAGGGGCAAAAAAGTATGTTACTGGGGTTAACAAATGGCGCACAAAAAGTTTTTCATAGCAGAAAGAAGGCATCAGAGACAAAGATATTATCAAATCGAACAGTTAAAAGGAGAAATATAGAAGTAAAACATGTTATAACTCCTTCTACCGGAACAATTTTGCACAATGGAAAAGTCAAAAATCGGTAAAATGTATTCTTCATGGCAAAAGCTATGCCAAGGAGAAATATTTTTTCAAATACGTCTCCCGGAAGCAGAGACAAGTAAGTAAAATCATGCAATGATTATACTAACTTTATGATACGCTTTCCAACATACCAGAAATCATTACTCAAGTTATGAGGATAATGGCTGCGGAATAAATCTCACTCCTGTGTCCTGACCTTTGACCCCATTTCGATGATATTTAGCAGAACCGGTTCAGTGCACCTCCGGAACAATATACTAAGGTTTTGTCTCAATAGAAATATTTTTACGTAAGTTATGATGCATAAGAGCAATGGAATAGATCCCACTACTATGTCGTGACCTTTGACCCAATTTCGCCCATTTTCAATAGGATTCGTTCGCAGGTGGTCCCCTACCGCGTACTAATATTTCATCGAAATCGAACTATTTTTAAGCCCGTTATGACGCATAAAATCAGTGGAATGGATCCCGCTCCTATGTCGTGACCTTTGACCACATTTCGTCCATTTTCAATAAGGTTTGTCCCCAGTGGTCCGCTACCACATACTAAAATTTCATCGAAATTAAACCATTTTTAAGCGAGTTATCGTGCTGACAGACGGACAAAGCTGGAGCATATACGTCACTTCAACCTATGGTTGGAAAGCGTAAATAAGGTGAAAAAGGTTGTGACCTTTATTCCCCTTTATAACGGGAAAGCAGTGCATTATTTAAAGAGGACATTATTCCCATCTTTATTGTAACGAAAGACATATAGTAAAAAAAGAAATTTCTCAATAGTGTTTTTAGAAGCGGTTATACAGCTGCAAACATAAGTACACAAACAACACTTATGACAAGACTGTGAACTACAAAGCTTCTCGAATGCAAACCTAAAGTGTTCCAAAAGTTAAATGGTATCCTGGTGTTAAAATAAAGTCTTAAATCGCATCGTTTAAACCAGAGATATTAGAAGAAAAAAACCAAAAATTTGAGCCCCCTAGCGGCGAGATTGTGCATTGTTTTGGGAAGAAAATACAGAGTTTTCATAGTTAGCAGTATCTAACTGATAAAAAGGTTTTCTAATCAGGATTTTCAGTCCCGCAGATATTCCTGTAAATGGAAATGTGAACACACCCCTTCTAGTGGCACACTTGTGCGTTAAGAAAATTTTAAAATTATATGAGAAACATTTCTTGCTGGGAGGAAGCGTTTTCCAACAAAGATTTTTCAAATCGAACTGTTAGAAGCAGATATATCGAAAAAACCGTAAGTAATATATATGTCTACGCCCCCTGGCGGAAACACTATGCACTATTTTAAGCAGTAGGTATTTGCAAAAGCTTTTCAGAGGTTAGCGGTATCAGACTACGAAAGAATTTTTTCAGCCGAGTTACCAGAAGCTCAGATTTTGAAGCAAAAACATCAGAAGCAGAAATAACATATCAAACAGAAGTCATCGCTTATTCCACGTTTCTCATAAGTGAGTCACGGAAAACTTCTCATCGGCCGATAACGGAAATCGAACCCTGGGTCTTCCAGTTACGCGCTGAACTTGCTTCCACTGTACCACAGCGGCCTTGAATTCCTCCAGACTCAAATACGAATACTTGCCAAGTTTGCAGGTACGACGAACAATCAGCAACACTGTGTCTGATGGCACGACGAACAATCAGCAACACTGTGTCTGAGTGGCACGACGAACAATCAGCAACACTGTGTCGGAGTGGCACGACGAACAATCAGCAACACTGTGCCTGAGTGGCACGACGAACAATCAGCAACACTGTGTCTGAGTGGCACGACGAACAATCAGCAACACTGTGTCTGAGTGGCACGACGAACAATCAGCAACTCTGTGTCTGATGGCACGACGAACAATCAGCAACACTGTGTCTGAGTGGCACGACGAGCAATCAGCAACACTGTGTCTGATGGCACGACGAATAATCAGCAACACTGTGTCTGAGTGGCACGACGAACAATCAGCAACACTGTGCCTGAGTGGCACGACGAACAATCAGCAACACTGTGTCTGATGGCACGACGAACAATCAGCAACACTGTGTCTGATGGCAGACGAACAATCAGCAGCACTGTGTCTGAGTGGCACGACGAACAATCAGCAACAATGTCTCACCTCGACTGACCCTCCAAATCCACAGATTTTAATCCTGTTGAAAATCTGAGGAATCATTTGAAACAGAAGGTGAAACCCCGGAATAGACACCCACGTACTCTGTTGGAACTTTGGGACTAATTGACACACGAGAGGCTGCAAATCGATGTTTAATACATCCACAACTTCGTTGAATCTCTACCACACGGGATTCGTGCTGTTATCAAGGCAAGGGGTGCCATCACCCATTGTTAGCTAAGTTCTGCCAGAGTTAACTAATTTTTAGTCCGGTGTGCTAACTAAAGCATCACTAACGTCATTTCTAGATTTCTTCCTTTTTAACCAAAATGCTGTTTTTGGTTGCGGAAATGTTAAACCTTTAATCAGAACCCTTAGAAATTTTTTGCGGAAACGAGCTGTGATTCAGTTTGCCGATTAAAGAACCCTTTAAACAAAAAGGGAATGTGTGGTGACAGATACCTACGTGTCAAATTTAAAATCCCATATATAAATATCCAACAGCAGCTCTTGACTTTAAAAAAAAATGGTTAAATAAGCACACTTGTGAAGCACCATCCTCTTATGAAAAATGTCTGCTCTGTGTTGGATTTATGCATCGTATGACGCACCATCACTGCCTGCATTTAAATACTTATTAAGCCTCGAAAATGTCAATTAATATTCATTGTAACATCCTCCGAGATTTTTAGGTTTGCTTCATCATCGTTCGCTGGAGATTCCGTGAAACCAAATATCTTCGGAAAACCAGATGGGAGAAATAGGGCTTCTCTTTCAGAAGAGTCGAGTATTCACTCTTCTTTACAGAACGCTTTGATTTCCTTTGCTCCTTAAAGAAGACGGGGGATGTACCTGTTTGAGACAAACTCGGCAGGGATATTCTTAAAAATTGATCAGCGGGAATCTCTCTGGTGATTATGCCCGGGAGAAATATACTTCTCAGATAGCCGTCTGATCGATTAAGAGCGGGACTTTTTGGTAAGGATTACACAGTTTGGCGACATGACGCTGTTGAATGGTACATGGAGAAATTTTCTTCACTCCAACTTTGCGCGTTCCTTATCGTTGCCTGCCTCCGCGGAATTTTAATAGGATCGTTTTCCGTCCACTCCATCCTCCGATTCTCTCCCTCCTCAACGGATAGACGTGCGTACGATTTCTTTCCCCTAATTAAGGACGCCGAGAGAGAGAGAGAGAGAGAGAGAGAGGAGATGTGTGTTTGTCAGAGTAACTCGGGTCCGAATTTAGCTTGGGCCTTCATCACGGCAAAGTTGCCCAATTCTTTGAGAAGGACTGAAGATGCAAGACTTTCTCCGATTTAAATGTGGCCACGGAATCGCGTTCGATTGCATTTGTCATATTCCTAGCTAATTTGAAACTCCCACATATTAACATCAAAGGCGGGGAGCGATTTATTGAAACGTGGTTCAAAAATGCAAATCATAAAGCTTTCTTCCATGTTTGTCTCGAAAGTTAGGCTATCGCCTAAGTACATAATTTCATCTTATTTATTTTTGCAGCGAGAATGATCAATCTGATGAAAATTTCGAAACCACGGTAGCGACATGTCAAAACCATGATGTAGTTCTAACTCCTGTTTGGTCACGTCTAGTGCTATTTTGTCTGGAAAAAAATGCCGGAAATGTTAAACCTTAGGTTTAACATTTCCGGCGTAAAAGGGGACGATTCCGGCGTAAAGGGGGATTGACATAATAAAAAACCACTCAATTTTTTGAACACAAGCTTAATTATTGTTGCATGGTGTAAAATGCAAAATCATAATTTATATGCATATATTATGCTAAATTATTGTACAATCTTCTACTCACCCCCTATAAAAAGCAAAAATGGAAGCACGCGGAAGGAATCATCCAATCGAGATGAAAATTGATATGTGCAATGCATAGGAAAGGAAATTATTTGCATTTCTAGAGCAGTTGGGCAATTTATTCGTAAATAACAGCTATACCAGTGGAACAAATCGGTATGTTTAGCGTCACCTTTGACTCGGATACAAGCGGTTACCCGGCGTGGCATAAACGCATACAGCTCACAGATAGTGTCCTAAGGTATCGCATGCCAGATGGTGCCCAATTTGCAGGATATTTCGCTGACATTCCGGGATGGGTGTAGTTGGCGTCCCATCACCGCTCTAAAACTATTCCATCGGTCGGGCTGGCCATGGAAGTGTGTGATTACGGAGGCAGGTCTCGCCTGCAGTGTGTGGACGGCATTGTCTTGTTAAAAACTTTATCGGTGATGCTGCGACAAGGATGGTATCACGAGGGTCGCACAATGGTCGTCGACGTACCGTTGAGCTGTGAAGGTATTTCGGAGGACTATCAAGGGTGTCCGGCTATCGCAGGAAATGGTTTCCCAGACACCCACTCTCGGTGTGCGAGCCATGTGCTGTGCCGTTGCATGGTAGAGGCAAGATCCGAGTGCCGGCTGGCTCTTCCCCGGACACGTATGTGCTGAAGACAACACGAAGACACTGGACACTATCCCACGCTGATCCGGCCAGAGACCACAGCAACCTTTGCTAGTGATGCTCGATTTTCAGAGGTAGGCGGGGGAGTGGCCTGCTTGAATCCAGTCCCCGTGCCGCAAGAAGTATGGACACGGTCCAAATGGCCACTTACGTATCTGTAGACGACGCAGCGTGTCCACGGATGGTGGAGAGCGACAATGTCGGTTCTGTCCGTGTGACTCTCACAATCGCTCGATCCTCGCGTTCTGTCGTTGCCCTCGGCCGTCCGCTCCCATTGTACAACTGGGTTGTGCCCTCCTCGACTCACTGCCACCGGCGTCGTTCGATTGCCGTCACTCACTCACTCAACTGCTCGTATAGTGGACGGATCCGACGTCGAGGTATCCTCACATTTCGTGGAGATTAATGCAGCCGCAATCCGCTGTCACAATTTTCGCTGCGTGCGAGCTTTGCTCTTGATGTACCCTCCTCGATGCGCAGTACCCATGCGCTGTGACGGGCAACTATTTAGTCATTGGTCGTTATTTTAAAATCATTTGCATATTTGGTCCTGCGGTACTTCCGTGCGGAGTTCCATCAGGAGCGAACGACATTCTCTGGGTGCTTTGTTTTTTTTTCGGTAAAGAGTGTATTTAAAAACTAGCATATTGCTTAACAGTTCGTGAAATCCACACATTCCTCTCTACCGGTTGATAACTTGAACACATGTACTTCTGCTTCGGAGTCCGCTAGGGTTTATCACTCTTACCTACCGTATTGACATGTGCATCTGCTCTAAGGTCGGCACGTCAAGTATATTTCCCTCTTGTGGGAAAACTGGGACGGAATCATAGATTTCCGGTTCAGTTGGCAAACCGTGCTCGCTGTAGAAGAGGAATTTTCATTAATTTCACGCGAAGTGTGGAAGAAGCATCAAACATTTTTCGAAGAAACTAACGGCCAATATATCAATTTTTAGGTTCAGGCCCCAATTTGAAATTTACAAACCACTCTCTGGCGGTGGCGAACTCGATCCACATCCTTCTCCTGCGCCAAATGCTTTCTCAATTAAGCTACGCCGGTGAGGGCTTACCACTGCTACCTGCCATCTTGACATGTGCGTCACCCCTCAGCCAGGCACGTCAGAAGTTTCATAATTTATAGTAAATGCTGAAATCAAGCTTTCTGTCAAGGTTACCTGTAAATAAGTGTTCAATTTGCGCTAAAGATGGAATTTCACTGAATAATTGAAGGGAACAACATTTTGATCCTAAAATGTGGTCCAAATGTTTTTAAGGAACGGAACTCTCTGCCGGCCGGGAAGTGTGCCATGGAACGAAATAGTTGAAAATCCGAAGAGGCAAGATCAGGGCTTTAGGCTGGGCGTGGTAGGATTTCGACGCCATCCAAATCCTAAATTTTCTGGCGGACGATCCGTGGTGTATGACATGAGGCGATGTCGATTTGCAGGAGGATCTTCTTTCGGTTCACCATTGAAGGGTAGCGCTTGTGTAAAACGTCGTATTCGTGTTGCATCTGGTCGGCATACAGGATACCATCGACGGCCTGACCATGTGCCACAAGCTCTCATTGGACAGGACCTTCGATATTCCACCATACACACAGTATTGATCTTAACTTCAAAACGCCCTCTTTGAACCACTGCTTGGACCTCGTCTCCTGGCTGCAGCCATTGGTTTCCGGTATCAGCATAACCTAGAAAGACCCACTTCTCATTATTAGTTACTATTCTCCTCCAAAACCAGTCGTCACGAGGGTTTTGCAGCAATTCTCGACACAAAGTTATTCGCTCCTCAGCTTGCTTTAGGCTCAATTCATGGGGAACCGATCGTGGATGTCTGAAGTGAAAACCAAGCTGGTGTAGATGAGGAACCATGGTGGTTTGTGATGCATGGACCTCCTCTGCTAATCGTCGGGTGCTGATTCCAGGGTGCCGTTCAACAGCTAGAAGCAGATTGATTTTCAGTGTTGGGGACTGGTCTCCTCATAGCTCGAGTTTTCGTCGAGCTATGTGTGTCTCGACCGGAAACGTTGGGACCATTTTCTTGCTGTTGAATGGTGCACTGCCTCCTCACCTTCTACACTACAGATTTCCTTTGCGGCAGATGTCGCTTTCAACCCTTTTTCTTTTTCAATAATGGCGTAGGAGTACACGAAAAACGAGTCTCTCCTCCAACATGCTACTTTCGTAGGAGCAACACACACGTGTTGGGCTCGAGGCATGCCTAACTGTCTGAGTAGCGGAGCACGTCACCCAATCAGGCGTGGGACATATTCCACCTTATTGCGCATGTCCCAGCTGTTCAGTGGAGCTTCTCCATCTATACCTCAAAACGCTACGAATTGGTGACTCACCATGGTAAGATCCAGAAAAAAAAAATTTAGACATAGGTGAAAAGATACTCAATTTAAAATGGAAATGGACTGGCCATATAGCAAAAATGGAAAATAATAGATGGACAAAAATAGTAACAAAATGGAGACCATACAAAGGAAATAGAAGAATGGAAAGACTGGGGGGAAGATGGATGGATGATATAAACAAAACTGTAGGAAAGCTGCGGAATAGAAAAGCCCAAGACAGGAACATTTGGAAAGAGATGAGGAAGACCCATAATCTCAATTGGCTATAAAAAAATTGGAAGAAGGAGAAGAACGCTTATAGTCTTGGTTGCTCACTGGAATCGTTATACAATGAAACAAATATAACAAGTTAGTATGATCATGCAATGCATTGATTATGATACGCTTTCGAACATACCGGTAATCATTACTCAAGTTACGAGGATAATGGCTGTGGAATAAATATTGCTCCTGTGCCCTGACCTTTGACCCCATTTCGATGATATTACACAGAATTGGTTCAGTTTACCTCCGGAACAACATACTAAAGTTTTGTCGCAATAGAAACATTTTTAGTCAAGTTATGAAGATAATGGCTGTGGAATAAATATCGTTCCTATGCCCTGACCTTTGACCATATTTCAATGATATTCAACTGAACCGGTTCAGCATACGTCCGGAACAACATGATTAAGTTTTGTCGCAATCGAACCATTTTTACGTAAGTTATGATGCATAAAGGCAATGGAATCGATCCCGCTCCTATGTCCTGTCCGTTGACCCATTTCGTCTATTTTCAATAGGATTCATCCCCAGGTGTTCCCCTACCACCTATTAAAATTTCATCGAAATCGAACCATTTTTACGCACGTTATGTCGCATAAGGGCAATGGAATGGATCTCGCTCCTATGTCGAGACCCATTTTGCCAATTTTCAATAGGTTTCGTCCCCACCACACACTAAATTTTCATCGAAATCGAACCATTTTTACGCGAGTTATCTTGCGGACGGACGGTTGGACGGACAGACGGACAAAGCTGGAGCATATACGCTTCTTCAACCTACGGTTGAAAAGCGTAAAAAAGGGAATAATATGTGTTCGATTTTACCAGCAATGTGTCGAATCAAAATCTGAAAAGTTCAAAATTCCTGAATTGAATATTCCGACAGAGCCGCCGTCCCAAATTTAGAGCCATTCCCATAAATGCTTACGCGAATAATTAAAATGCAAAGCTAAATCAAGACAAAAAAAGGAAGAAATATATTTCTCAATTTACATTTTTTTTCTTTTGTCTTTAGGGTAAGTTTTTTTTTTTGTTGCGTCATCGGCAATTAAACGGCATCTACAATAACTACGTAAAACACGTAACCGAAATCGATGCCAAAAGGCCGAAGCACGACAGAAGAGTCATCTTACGTAATGCCAAAAATAACTGATCCTTTGCCGCTTTCAAAAACGGAAGTGTTTTAAACAACCTTATATATCAAGCCGTCGAAATATTTATTTCGCTTTTTAACTGCTAAATTTAAGGACGTATAACTCAGCGTAAAATGACTTTTAATAAAAATAAGAAATATTCGATTCAGATCATTTTCGCCAATAAATAAGTAATGCAACGAAGTTATTTATTCTTCTACCACTGAAATCAGTTCGAAAGGCGATGAACTATTTGAAGGTGTCTTTCGTAGCTGTTCAACCCTGAAAAACTTTCAACCGAAAAATTGGTCCAACTGATTAAATAAATAATAATATTTTGGGATGAGATCGGGGGAATAAGGTGGACGAGACAGAACCTGGTGCCCCAAACAGTTCATTTTTGTTGCATCATTAATAACACTCATGGGGTCGGGCATTTCTAGGAAGAATAATAGAACAACTTCGATTTACCAAAACTAGACACTGCTTGCGTATATTCTGAAGTATTATCTCCATTTCCTGATAGTGTTTCTCTAAGGCTATGGTTCCTCCTAGATTTAGAAAGCGTTATTTCCGTCACCTCATAGTGATTCTCCTAGGCAATATTTTCCGTTGGATTTAGAAAGCACGCGGTCCAGTTCCTGATAGTGCTTCTCTAAGGCGATGTTTTCCCTGGATTTAGAAAGCATGTTGCCCAGGTCCTAATAGTGCTTTCTTCAGATGATTCTTCCCCTTGGATTTAGGAAGCATTCCGTTTAGTTCCCGATAGAGCTTCTCTTAGACGATGGTTTCTCCTAGATTTAGGAAGCATTCTATCGAATTCCAAATAATACTTCTTTCTCGTGGATCTAAAAAGCCTTTAATGTTTTCTCCTGGTTATGGAAGCATTCTGACTAGTTCCTGATAGTGCTTCTCTAAGGCGATGCTTTCCCTGAATTTAGGAAACTGTAGTGGATGATGCCAGCACCAGACAATTAGACAGCCATCATCGACATCTTTTTCTGCAAATTTGGCTTCGGGAGATGATTGGGGTCCTCTTTGTGGCGCAGACGTTTTGCAAAATGTTTCTTGTTGTCATAAAGAACCCACTTCTCATCAGACTTCACAATCCGTTCCAGATATGGACCATTTGGATGGTTAAAAGCATGTTAGATCAAGCCTCGTCGTATCGATATCGCTGAGGTTCAGTCAACACATGTGGAATCAGTTTATTCATCTTTTAAGTATTTCTAATCACACTAAGTTAGTTGGTAACAGTTGATGGGCTCACACCTAGATCTACTACCAATTCAAGAACGGTTGTGCATGGATTCGCTTCGACTGAGGCTTGAATTTGCTGTCATCAAGGACAGCTTTATGACCAAGAAATTTCCAGTCTGCTAGACTTTCATTTGCACGGAGGAACGTAAATTTAATTGTACGTTCAGTAACCGATCCATGGCGGAATACCTGGTTGATGTTTCACAAAGTTCAGTCACATTCAAGTTAGCGTAGGAAATATATTTTTTGGGTAACAAAATTGACTCTGGAAAAACGGAAAACGTTGGACTTGAAAATCGAACTTTACGCTTTCAAAAGGGATACAATACACAGCATTTGGCACAATGATGTATTCTACGGCTAGCATTGCAATGTCATCAAGTGAAAACCGAAATTAACTTCTGGACGGTCAATATTTTGCAACATTATATGACACCGTTGTAACCAGTACCGGTTGAATAAATTAATTACACCTTATTTTTTTTAAAACGTCTTTACGTCTCGTTTATGTTCATCCGCTTCCGTTCTTTGAAAATTTCCTTAATTTGAAAGGATTCTGTGATACAACTCTATCACATAAGTAGAGCATAATCTTTAAAATTTAGTTTTTTGGGATAGGGTGGTTAACTACAACCGTGAGTAACTCTAAGGGCTATAAGCGGCCTCCCGTCCTTAAATTAAGGTACTGGTTCTAAAGAAGGATAAGAGTTAGGCCCATAAGACAAACACACCACCCATTCCGCTATGGGATTCGAACCCAGGCCTACTCGGATGATAAGTCAGAAACCAGTCTGATGAGAGATGTAATAACACTGAAACTCACCTTCATTATAATTAGGTTTAATCAACAAAGAAATATGGCTGTCGTTTAGCCATTCATGTTTCACTTCCTAGCTAAATCGAACAGAGATCACACCATTAACATACTCACAGCGGATGTAAACAATGAGTACTGCTGCCAACTTCTGATACTTTAAAATTAGAATACAATACAATAACATCACATTCACTCCTGTCTAAAAATTAGTTACACAGTCAGACAGGTATTCAGGTCGGCGTCTGGAACGAGTAGGGGGCGCAGTGCTTCATCAGAGTCCTCAGTAGCAGTCAGTGATAGTTCGTTAGCCTCAACTACATTAGTTCCATATTCAAGATTACTAGCACGGGCAGAGTCAGTAGTTTGAAGGATTTCTTGTCTATGACAATCATTCACTTCTCTAGGATGTTCTCCTGTAGGAGATAGATGCCGAGTTGAAACAGTAGTTTTTCGCCCATCAGGGAATCTGAGAAAGGCATAATCAGGGTTAGATTCTATTAGCTCTGCCTCTTCCACAAGAGGCTCATGTTTACTAGAGCGAACGTTCGTTTTCAATACAACAGGACCAGATTTAGTTAACCAGGTTGGAATTGAACTACCATTAAAATATCGTCTAGGGTGGTTAAACATCCTCTCGTGCGGGGTTGCATTTGTTGACGTGCACAGAAGAGAGCGAATAGAGTGCAGAGAATGGTCTAGTACATCCTCCCACCGCTCAATTTTCATGCTATTAGACCTAAGGGCAAGTGTTATAGTCTCCCATTATATCCCATTGTATCTTTCAACTTGTCCGTCTCCTCTAGGATTGAAGGGGTGGTTCGACTAGTAGCAATAATTTAGAAATGACTTCAGTTCTTGATACATGAATGATGTTCCTCTATCAGAATGTATATAAGCAGGTAGCCCAAATAGAGAGAACAGGCTTTTTAAAAGTCTTATCAAAGTGGCAGTAGAAACATCATTACATGGTATAGCGAAAGGAAACCTAGAGGGCTTTGTCTACAATAATGAGGAAATACTGATTTCGAGACTTCCCTGGTAAAAGACCTTTGAAATCTACAGTTAGTCTCTCAAAAGGATAGGTAGCTTTTATCAGTTTCCCTTGATGTTGGTTAAAACGTGGCTTTACTTCTGCGCAAATAGAGCATGAGTTAGTGACCTTTTTTACATCTTCAACAGAATAAAGTAGGTTTCTTGCGGGAACCATATGACTCATTCGTGTTATTTCAGGGTGGCAAAGAGCCTCATGTAAGGCACTAAGATTCTTGGCTTGGTTTATCGCAGCAGTTATTCTTGAGAGGGTATCAGCGGGCACATTCTCATTCCCAGGTCTGTAGATTATATCAAACTTTCAACAAGCTCATTCTAGACGCCATCTCAAGATCTTTTCATTTTTCCTTTAACTTTAATGACGCTGATGGAATATAAAAGAGACAGAACGTTGATCGGTAATTACTTCAAAATTCTTACCGATCAAGTAATGCCGCCAATAACGTAACGATTCAACAATGGCACAAGCTTCCTTTTCTATTGAAGAGTGTCGCTGTTGAGATCAGCTGAGGATTCTAGAGAAGAAAACAACTGGTCTTCCTGCTTGGCTCAGAGAAGGGTCTACAGCAAAATTAGACGCATCAGTTTCTACCCGAAAAGGTACGCCGTCATCTATTGCAGCTAGTGCCGCTTTAGCCACGTCATTTTTTAAAGCACTAAATACTGAAGTAGCTTCTTTAGATAGAGGAAAGCATTTTTTTTTTTTTTGCAATAAAGGTCGAATCTTTTCGAAGAATCTAGGTATCCATTTACTGTAGTGTAAAAACATACCCAGAGCACGTCGTAAGCAAGCTTCATCTTTAGGTATAGGTAGATCAAGAAGAGGTCCGAGTCGATTCGGGTCTGGCTTGATAGTTTTGTTAGAGATAATGTAACCAAGTAAGTTCACAGTCCTAACAGAAAATTGACATTTTCCCTTGTTCAACGTGAGATTATTTTTTTCAACAGCAGCTAGGAACCTTGCCAGATTCCTGTCGTGATCATATTGATTTTTCCCACAAACAGTAACGTCATCCAGGTATGGAAAACATTTTCTATGTTCTCATCCTGGATAATTCTATAGATCACTGTTTGAAAACAAGCCACTCCATTTGTAACTCCGAAGGGAACGTGTAGGAATTGGGTAGAGTTTCCCACAGGCTTTGAAAGCATTATATGGCTTTTCAGACAGCAGGATGGGTACTTGGTGACATGCACTTTTCAGATCTATGACACTGTACACCTCATTTGCCGCCGAAACTTTAGCAATTATCTCTTCTATTCTAGGTAGAGGGTAAGCATCCAACATGGTAAATTTATTTATGGTTTGTGAATAATACAACCATCCTAACCTTGTGATTTTCTCCTCTAACCACAAAAGCCTGAGCACGCCACGGAGAATTACCAGGCTCAATCACACCCTCAAGCAGGAGCTTTTCAATTTCTGTAGCCAGATACTGAATATCACCTTTTGAGTGTATTCTAGATTTTGTAGCTATAGACACACAATCCGAAGTAAGGTTAGCAAACAGAGAGACTGGAGGCACATTTGCAACGGTCAAGCCACAAATCCTGAGTGGAATCTGTAATCCATGGAGGACAATTTCCACAGAGGTATGACACTATAGTATGTCTAGTCCAATTATAACATCAGAGCAAAGATCTCTCATAATTAACATCATTATGTTTTTATAAGTGCGTCCCTCCATTTCAATATTGACACTGCAGCGGCCTATATCTTCGGTGAATAGTGTTGAGTTGGCCATAGCGACTTTGCCACTATAAGGTAGTACTTGTGTATGACATTTATTTACAAGGGTCTGATCAATAAAACTTAGTGAACTTCCTGTGTCTATTAGAGCACTTACATTTACTTTGTTTTTTTTTTTTTTTTTTTTTTTTCGATTGGAGGTTTAACGACCACCGGGAGCAACTCAATGGTCTATAAGCAGTCGCTCGTCCCTAATTTAGGGTCACTGGTTCCAGGGAAAGGGAAAGAGCCAGTGCCGTAAGACAAACACAACATCCATGCCTAACCGAGATTCGAACCCGGACCCCTTTCGGACGAGTGATCAGAGGCTATCGCTTAGACCACTGCGCCACCGGGGCGGCCTTTGTTTGTTTTAATAGATACTGTAGACTTCGAAAGGCAGGTAGGTGCAGCAGCCAAAACTGAGGCAGATGAAGCAGAGGTTACTGTAGTAGGTCTAGTAGTTTTTGATTTACAAACTCTCTGAAAGTGTCCTTTATTCCCACATGTTCGGCATGCAACATTTCTGGCAGGGCAAGAAGTTCTAGGGTGGCGCTTCCTTCCACAAAAATAGCACCTTTCAGTTCCAGTCAAAGCAGCAGTTGTCGTAATAGATGTACCAGTATCTATCTCCACACAATCATTTATGTGAGTAGCAGCTGCAGAATTCATCAGCCTCGAGTACAAAACAGAGTGTTGTTCTGCCATTTCCAAAGCCCTAGCTTGATCAAAAGTGGCTTCTAGAGAGAGAAACGTATTTTCTAAAAGTCGCTGGCGTCTGCAGGTGCACTTCAATCCGCTAATAAAGGCATCTCTGATGTTTTCATTCTTATTTTGCTCAGCCGAAACACTTTTAAAGTTGCAATCTTTGCTCATTTGTTTTAAGACCTGAAGATATTGATCTGTAGACTGCTCGGCCAGTTGACGTCGTGTAGCTAAACTATGTCGGGCGTAGATCTCGTTCTTAGACCTAACATATAAAGATTCCAAAATAGCTATAGCATCAATATAAGTTTTACATTCACTAATATAGTGAAATGCATTAGGTGCGACATAATTAGTTGACAGTTGCAATTTACTATTTTCAGATAATCCATCAATATAGCCCAAGAAGTTTTCGAACGTGTGCTTCCAATGTACCCCTTCCTGTCAGCAGATATGGCAGATGTCCCCACGTGTAATATCTCACGTCGTAAATACTTGTCCATGATTATTTATATCTTTCTTTTACTTTTGTTGATTAAATTGATGAAAAAAGTAATAACACTAAAACTCCCCTTCATTATAATTAGGCTTTAATCAACAAAGAAATATGGCTGTCGTTTAACCATACATGTTTCATTTCCAAGCTAAATCGAACAGAAATCATGCCATTAACATACTCACATCGGTTGTAAACAATGAGTACTGCTGCAAACTTCCGATACGTTAAAGTTAAAATACAATAAAATAATATCCCACAGCCCATAGACGACAAAGCCACCGGGGCGGTATCATTACTTTACGCTTTTGAGGACAGAATCCGAGTACGTTAATCGCGTTGTGAAAAATAAAATTATTCGATCGTAACGAGCAAGGAAAAGCACCAAATGTAGGAAATCATACCTTCTACAAAACATCAAAAAACACAATCGCACACCGGAAGCCACGAGTGCCGTTGTTCGCATTACAATTAACAAATGTAACAAGAGAACAAAGAAAACGCGTGACAGACACACGTAAATTATACAAACCGTATGCTTTTGGAAACGCACTGATCTTTATGTTGTTGCATGTTGCGCTGTGAGTCAAAACGCTCAGAATTGTTTCGTCGGGGAAATAAATATCGAAGCGGAACAAGAACTGAAGGAAACGAATGCTCCCCAGCGCTCTCCGCAGCATCAAGAATTCAGCATCCATGGTCAGTAATCCATTCTTTGAATGCAGTATAAAGCTTCTGTCCTCCTCTGTCACTAACTGGAAAAGGCATTGGGTTGCATGTGTCAGATGATTTCAATAGTGTGGAGATAAATAAGCACTTCGGAGCTACGGAGGTGTTTTAGTCGGAAATAAATATTACTCCAAAACGCTAACCCTTATTAAAGTATCAATGTGCAGAAAATCTCTCTCTCTTTCTCTCTCTGTCTGTCTGTCTTCAAAAATGTATCGATTTTTCTGAACTGATGAAATTTGCTACTAATATTCAACATAACGAAATTTTAACAACCGCTCATTTTGTCACCTCAAATATATAACAACAAAAGGGCTTGCATGTTCGATACCCTACCAGGAAAACTACTGATTATGGGAGGGTAGTTTTCTGGCACCCGAAGATAAAGTTTCCAAAATTTTGATTAGTTTTTGTATAATCTCCGTAGGAACTGTAAAAACCTAAAACATCGAAACTCTAAGCTACCGACAGATGGCAGCACATTGTTTTTTTGGGTAACAGGCTTAATTTGTAAGGATTCTGAATTTATATTCATTTTACATTGACATGTTTGTGGTGTGTGTATGAAAGCCGTTAGCATTGTACTCACTAGTACATAGAGTTATTACTTGATTGTGGCGTATCATACTATATGACTGACAATTTGTTTCTCTAGCTGAAATCAGGGAACAAATTGACATCTGGGTTAAAATATGAAAACACTTGCTAATGAAATTGTATATGAAGCCTCCGATGTCAGGTCAATGTGCCGGAAGAAGCATACAGTTTTCTTAATATTGAAATGCATCATACCAAGTTAAGTTTAGATAAAATATATCGTGTTCATAATTTTGATAAAACTGCAGAGCATTACCCGAATCTTATGTTTTTAGCTAAAGCCAGGCACCATGTGTTAGTGGAAATGAAGGATTAAGCTTAAAATTTTAATTTAATTTCTTTAGCCTTCTTAGGATAAAGCGATGCCCTTGACAAGCAAAGAAAATAAATGTGTAGGAACAAGAGGCAAATACGTAAAGGGTTTGAGGAATAATACGCGTTCAGGAACTTGCATTACGCCATAAAAACTCCATTGTCGTTTTACCAGTTCTGCCATCTGAACTTTTTCCGCTTCGCATTTGACTGAATTTTGATTTCCACCCTCCTGATTTGTTGAAGTCTCGGATCAGGTGATCCAAAACATTCCTAGCTTTCAGTATCATCATAACTACTTATAGTTAGTGAGATACTAGTCTAAGCTGTACACCATGCTTTCGCAATGTGAAATTTTCTTTAAAAACCCAAATCGTTTCTGATAGATGAAAAAAATATAACATGAACAATAGGTTGGGGCTTGACACGAGTTCACCTAATCTGATATGGAAAAGTATAGTGAATGGTGTGAAGAATGTGAAATCCATTGCATATACGCCAAAGCTGGGATACCTATAAGACTTTCATATGTGCACACCATCTGAATTTGTGCTACACTGCCAGCCTGAGGTTGAAATATGAGTCGTAGGTAGGAATATGAGTCGTAGGTAGAAAATATAAATATACAAAATGTTACACTATAATTATATTAGAAGTCACATCTGTATAAACTTAAACGTTACCCTTTACTGGAAAGTATCATCCAATTAGGAGTGGAATTTATGAAAACCACTGCTATGCGTGGGTTCGAGCTAAACACCACTTGATTCCTTCCATAATAGTGCAAAGGCTTCGGCAGTGGACCCCTGCCAGTGCGGGTCTGCTGTTAAGGAAATGAGACTTACTTGTCGATCTTCAGAGAAAGTATTCATGAATGTCCTAAGACTGCGTACGCTAATCTGTCTAGGGTTTAGTCTTGTAATATGAGCAGCTCGGAGGGCTTATATCCCTCCGAGTTTAGGTCCACTGGTCCAAGTGAAGGTACATTCCCAGCTAAAGTGGACAAACACAAGACCCCAAGCTTCATTCGGGACTCGAGCCCAGGCCTCTCTTTTATGATGTACCTATGTCAGATGAATGTGACGCACATGTCCAGACGGCAAAGTTACAACGACAAATTTCGTCGTTATAGCTTAGTTTGTAAAACATTCGGATCCGAAGCAGAACGATGCTGGTTTGATTCCGGCCACCGGCATATGCTATATTAGCGCCCTAACTCAAAATGAATCCCCTGGCGGTTGGGCTCTTCAGAAAATGTGTGGTATTTTTTCCACGTATCATTTGGAATTAATAAGAATTACTTCTACGGTGACCTCCAAATGTGGTTTGCCTGGTGACCCAGAAACCTAAGATTCCGTCACGGCCTTTTCTCAAGGGAGAGGGGCATATATGTGACGTACCTACCTCAGAGGTGACGTACATGTCAAGACTGCAATGTTTCGGCGACAAACTTCTTCCTCGTCATAGGTTGACTGAGAAAACATTCGGCTCCGGAGAAAAAGGATATGGGTTCTATTCCAGCCAACGGCAAACGGCTTTCACGCTTTACTGGAACTAATGATCACAGGCCAGGACCTCGGGCCTCTCGGTCACCGAGGAGGCTGTGAATAGTACCTATCTCAGGTACGTGCGATCTAGTTCATTTTGAACTAAATGTGTAGGAACAAGAGTTCATTTTGAACTAGATCGCAGGAGATAAAGAAGTTGAAAATAATTGTTGTTCTAACTATAGAGGAAATTTTTATTAAGGTATGTCTAACGATGCGGTTGAAGAGTTTAGCCTACGTAAGAAATATTGCTGGTTGTTGATCCTAAAGAAATTTTGTAGAAAAAACAATGAGTTGTCGAATTGAGCAGAGCCAAACTAAGTAAGTTGAGCCGGATCTAAAGGAATTTTGTAGAAGAAACAAATAATGAGTTGTCAAAGCAAGTAGAGCCAAACTAAGCAAGTAGAGCGGGATCTCAAAGGAATATTGTAGAAGAAACAAATAATGAGCTGTCAATGCGAGTAGAGCGTGATTCCGAAGAAATTTTGTAGAAGATACAAATAATGGGCTGTCAAAGCAAGTAGAGCCAAACCAAACGAGTAGAGCGGGATATTAAAGGAATATTGTAGAAGACACAAATAATGAGCTGTCAAAGTAAGTAGAGCCAAACTAAACGAGTAGAGCGGGATATTAAAGGAATATTGTAGAAGACACAAATAATTAGCTGTCAAAGTAAGTAGAGCCAAACTAAACGAGTAGAGCGGAATCTCAAAGGAATATTGTAGAAGAAACAAATAATGAGCTGTCAAAGTAAGTAGAGCCAAACTAAACGAGTAGAGCGGGATATCAAAGGAATATTGTAGAAGACACAAATAATTAGCTGTCAAAGTAAGTAGAGCCAAACTAAACGAGTAGAGCGGGATATTAAAGGAATATTGCAGAAGACACAAATAATGAGCTGTCAAAGTAAGTAGAGCCAAACTAAACGAGTAGAGCGGAATCTCAAAGGAATATTGTAGAAGAAACAAATAGTGAGCTGTCAAAGTACGTAGAGCCAAACTAAACGAGTAGAGCGGGATATTAAAGGAATATTGTAGAAGACACAAATAATTAGCTGTCAAAGTAAGTAGAGCCAAACTAAACGAGTAGAGCGGAATCTCAAAGGAATCGTGTAGAAGAAACAAATAATGAGCTGTCAAAGTAAGTAGAGCCAAACTAAACGAGTAGAGCGGAATCTCAAAGGAATATTGTAGAAGAAACAAATAATGAGCTGTCAAAGTACGTAGAGCCAAACTAAACGAGTAGAGCGGAATCTCAAAGGAATATTGTAGAAGAAACAAATAATGAGCTGTCAAAGTAAGTAGAGCCAAACTAAACGAGTAGAGCGGAATCTCAAAGGAATATTGTAGAAGAAACAAATAATGAGTTGTCAAAGTAAGTAGAGCCAAACTCAACGAGTAGAGCGGAATCTCAAAGGAATATTGTAGAAGAAACAAATAATGAGCTGTCAAAGCGAGTAGCTCCAAACGAAACAAGTGCAACGTGATCCCAAAGTGGTTTTGCAGAAGAAATAAATAATGAGCTGTCAAAGCGAGTAGCAACGGATGCCAAAATAATTTTGTAGAAGGAACAAATGATGAGTTTTCAAAACCGGTATAACCAAACTAAGCAAATAGACCGGTATCCCAAAGGAATTTTGTAGAAGAAACAAATAATGAGTTTTCAAAGCGAGTAGAGCAGGATGCCAAAATTATTTTGTAGAAGAAACATATAATAAACTGTGAAAGCAAGTAGGGAGGGTTGCCAAAGGCATTTTGTAGAAGAAACAAATAATGGGTTGTCAAAGTGAGTAAAGCCAAGCAACTGAGCTCAATGCAGCATGGATGATTGAATTCATTGTGATTTGATGGAAAAGGTGAGAGATCCATCCTCGCACCCATGTGCGAGTAAACAAATCCTTAAGTTTCAGCAAACACCGAACTGAGTGCGGGTTCGAGTTACCAGTGAGGCATAATCGGGATGTTTGTCTTTCAACGTCTGCTCTGTTCCAAATCTAAATATCCCGTCCCTTCTCACAGTCTTTAAAACTGCTCTTGTTGGTTATTAAACCCTTACACGAAGCAAAACATCTAAGATATACCAAAACTAACGTCCAGAACAGAGCACTCCAAAGAGATGCATATAATCCAATAATCATGGTAATGGAGTTCTTATATTACTTTAAACGAAAGGCAAAGCTTTAAATAAGCAAATTCTAAGTAAACGCTTGTTGATATTGCAAATTGGGTCATTTATAGGGTGGAAAAAGCCACTGATATGCTAGATACAGAGAGTCATCGACAAGACAGACTCCTGAAGTAGAACTGCACAAAGGGAGCTAGGCAGTCAATGACACAAAGCGAAACGAAAGCAACAGAACTAAGGCCCACTGAGAGGTATTCAATGCTGGAACGAATTAAAAGCCTTCCAGGTAAATAAAATGTCTACAAATTGAATTTTAACAAATTTCTAAAAAATAACATTGCAACTATCTGCTTGAATATGAAATGGAACGACAGGTAGTATCTTGATAATCAGTAAAAACTAGAAAACGAAAAACATATCTGTAAAAGCAGTGCTTTCTCTTGTATTGAAATTCAGACTCTTGTCACTTGAAAAAGAACAGAATACGATTCATGCAAAACATATAAGAAAGTGAGATTTCGAGAGATAAGAGATATGCTAATCACGTTTATTTTTTTATCAGGGTTAAATGACCTCTATGAGGAAATCTAAAGGCTATAGACAGTCTCTCATCCATTACGTGATACCACTGGTCCTAGGGAAGAGAGACTTATGTGGAGTGCGGGTATTACTGCTCTGGTTCAGAGCAGTAGGACTCGCACTCTATCACTCTTATCCTGGACTAGAACCTTCGCTCAGATTGCTAGACTAGTTCGGAACCTTCACTCAGATTGCTAGACTAGTCCGGAACCTTCACTCAGGTTGCTAGACTAGTCCGAAACCTTCACTCAGATTGCTAGACTAGTCCGGAACCTTCACTCAGATTGCTAAGCTAGTCCGAAACCTTCACTCAGGTTGCTAGACTAGTCCGAAACCTTCACTCAGATTGCTAAACTAGTCCGGAACCTTCACTCAGGTTGCTAGACTAGTCCGAAACCTTCACTCAGATTGCTAAACTAGTCCGGAACCTTCACTCAGACTGCTAGACTAGTCCGGAACCTTCACTCAGACTGCTAGACTAGTCCGGAACCTCCACTCAGATTGCTAGACTAGTCCGAAACCTTCACTAAGATTGCTAGGCTAGTCCGGAACCTTCACTCAGGTTGCTAGACTAGTCCGAAACCTTCACTCAGATTGCTAAACTAGTCCAGAACCTTCACTAAGATTGCTAGACATGTCCGGAACCTTCACTCAGATTGCTAGACTAGTCCGGAACCTTCCCTCAGATTGCTAAACTAGTCCGGAACCTTCACTCAGATTGCTAGACTAGTCCGGAACCTTCCCTCAGATTGCTAAACTAGTCTGGAACCTTCACTCAGATTGCTAGACTAGTCCGGAACCTTCACTCAGATTGCTTGACTAGTCCGAAACCTTCGCCGCTGACCACACCTCCAATCGAATGGCTTAGAAATTTCTGGAAATTCTTTATGTCTGGAGAGAAAATGATTGTATTATAAGCCTGTATAATTCTAAACTGTAACTGATATGGACATATCGTCAAGGTTTGATATATTTTTAGTCTACGTAATGTAAATGAACAAAATGTAATATGGCTCAAGAAACGAATTTGTTTGGATAGTTAACAATATGATTCAGGAGCTAACTGGCGTAGCCTGATAAAAATAATGTACAATGTGGAACAATAATCAAGTTTCTGTAAATGTATATTTACAAGGTTATTAATATCACTCAAGAGTCTGGGTGACGGGGAGTAGAAAACGAGGTTCAATAGCAGTCGATAGATGAAGAGGGCTGAGGTCAGCAAAATACAGTAACGCAAAGATCACAAATTAAGCTAAGGAACCTTTAGAAAAAGCGTTTCGTTTTCACTTAATGGCATCCTCTTTCAAGAGAAATAACATCGGTTGAAACGAATATACTGAGCAAAAAACCTTTGAAAAAAGAACAAGTCCCACGCCTATTTAACTCGGTAAAACTTGTGTCGAATAACCATTTCGTGCTTGAATATGTGTTGCCGCTAAGCTAAGGATTTGAACTGCCCTGAATAATTCGGCGCAGTAGCGAACTCTGAGTCTCAGGCTGACTTATATCTACATGATATTTAAGGTGAAAAAGAGAATAGCTGTTGCTTTGCTCACTGTTCAAGGTGTAACTTTAACATCAGAAAACCTGAAAATTACTTACTTAGATCGATCCTGCAGCTCCACATTTTAGTACCACCATGCTGTCTGTTACACTATCCATATCGACGAAGTATCTGAGTGTTAAGAATTAGAACATTCTCTCGGTTTTGCCAGTCGAAGCGATTTATGCTTCCTCGTACCGTTTTTCAATCACCAGTATTTCAAACACGAAGAGTGTGAAAGAAATATTTCTTTGCATATGCGTGGAATAACTACCGCGAGATGCGGGTTCGTGGCATAGACGAATCTGGGAGATATACATGTATACACAGGGTGCTTAGGAAAGTCCCTTTAGCCTGGAATAACTTATTGAAGTGAGATAACGGTATAGTAAACGGTATACTACGCCCGATCGAATGCAAGCAATAGCAGTGCCCCTAGTGGCGAAATGCGGAAGTTATCCATTGAAAATCGGAAACGAAAAGAGATAGAGCTAAATTTACAATCACAAAGTTGTAGAGCATCAATTAATTAATACAAAACAACATTTGTTTTATACGGAAAAGATAAATTGTTGCCTGAATATCCTACAATGTCCGAAATCGATGCGCGACGATTCGAATCTGCATATTCATATTTCGCAAATGTAGCCGTATAAAAATGCAGATTGTGACGTTGTACTGTACCTACGATATAAAAACCAGTAGCAAGATGTACCCTGATCAGAAGTTTAGGTCTACGTACGCTGTGTGAGAATGGCGAGCTAGGATTTATGGGGTTACGTAAAACATCAGGTGTATGCAACAGCGCGTATAAGTCTGCTGGATCTACGTCGTTGTGTTACAGATGCTTGCAATTGTGTGACACCTTTTATGCTGAGGAATGTGCATGCAGAGTTAAATGTGTATCGTGGGCAATGGCGAATTCTTGGAACATGCTCGACATTAACTATTTATCACTGTGCGCCAGTTTGCCTTTTTTACTTTTGGTTTGTCTGACGTCATCAAACTGTATTGACATAAGTACGCATTTATGCAATAAATTGTGTGTATTTGCTCATACCTATGCCTGTTACCTTCAAACGCACACAGAAAAGGTCGCGCATTGATTTCGGACATTTTAGGTTATTCAGGAGACAATTTATCTTATTCGTGTGAAACAAATGTCGAGTTGTACTAATTAATTGATGTTCTACAACTTTGTAATTGGAAATTTTGCTCTATCTCTTTTCGTTTTCGATTTGCAATGGCTAAATTCCGCATTTCGCCACCAGGAGCGCTGCTATTAGTTGCATTCAATCGGGCGTAGTCGCTTTACTATACCGTTATCTCACTTGAATGACTGTACCACTCTTCGTTTGCAAGTTATTTCAGGCTAAAGGGACCTTCCTATGTACCCTGTATATACACTGAAGAGCAATTGAATTAGAGACAGCTGGCGTTCCGCAAATATGGCGCTGTGGGCGGCCCTGTAAACGGAAACGACATGACGTACGCAGTGATCCGACAAAATAAAGAGTGATGCGACGGGAACCAGTAAGAGTCGGACGCAGTATGGGTAAGACGAAAGATCGAAGCTCATTTGATCGTGGGCAAATTGTCGGGGCCCGACGAATGAGTCACTCAATCTCGGAAGTCGTGCAGGCACTGGGATGTTCACGAGCCACTGTGTCACGGGTGCACCGTGAGTACATCGAATCCGGTAAAACCATCCCTGCAGGGGCCAGCGTGTGGATGAGCGGGGTCATCGTCGGCTAACTGGCATTGTAACAGCGGATAGACGGGCAACAGTGCAAGAAATCACTCGGCAATTTAACGCTGGTGCACAAAAATGTGTAAGCACCCTCGCCATCCAGAACCATCTCCTCGCTATGGGGTACAGAAGCCATCGTCCCACGAGGGTACCGCTGATGACCGCACATCACAGGGGGAAAAGAATAGCACTGGCGTGGGAACTTCGCCACTGGACCGTAGACATGTGGGAAAATGTTGCCTGGACTGATGAGTCGAGATTCACGTTGGTACATGCGGATGGCAGGATACGAGTACGGCGCAAACCACATGAAGCGATGGATCTTTCTAGCCAGCAGGGTACTCTTCAAGTTGGGGGGGGGGGCATTCTTGTCTGGGGACTGTTTACGTGGACTGAAATGGTATCCCTGGTACGTGTGACATCTTCCCTCACAGATCAATGTTACCGGGATATCCTGGACGACCATTTGCTCCCGTTTGTGCGTCTTCAACATCCCAATGGGGACCTCATCCTGCAACAAGACAATGCTTAGTTCTATCGCTCCCGAATTGCATCCGAATGGTTAAATGAACACTCCACCGACGTTTCCTCGCTTCCTTGGCCAGCTAGGTCACCTGACCTCAATCCCATCGAGCACATCTGGGATGCCATCGAGAGAGATGTTCGAGCCTCTGACCCCCTACATCAAATCTTCGTGTACTGTGGGAGCTTGTTCAGGGGTCGTGGATCCGTATGGCTTCCCAACGCTTCCGGTATCATGTCGAGTCCATGCTGAGACAAATCGCCGCCGTCATCAGGGCGAAAGGTGGTGCTACGCGGTACTAGACAGGTATCTCTAATTTAATTGCTCTTCAGGGTATATATATCCGAAATTCTTCAATGCTTCATTGCAAAATGTCTTTCCATCATTGAACGGAGAAAACAAGGGGATAAAAATTAATGGATATTAATTAACTCGCCTTTGTTTTCTGATGACGTAATAATTTTGCAACTACCCCTCCAGAGCTTCAGAGGATGTTTCAGAAACTTGCTGACAAAAGTAAAGAAGTGGGATTGAAAATCAGCTTTCAGAAAACAAAACTGATGTACAATGCTTTTTCAGCAAATGAAGATTTTACGATTGATAGGGAAATGCTCAAGGTAACAGACACCTACATTTACCTTGGGAAGTAGATATGAAACAAGGGTCACACTGATGAGGAAATTAATCGGCGTATAAAACTTGGCTGGAGAGGTTTTGGAAGAAACAGTACAATTTTCAAGAGCGATATGCCATTATGTCTTTTAAAAAAGTTTTTAATCAATGCATCCCTCCAGTTCTTACATATGGAACAGAGAAATGGACCGTAACTAAAAACGACATACAGAGGATGCAGACAACTGAAATAAGCGTGGATAGATGCGTACCTGGTGTAACCAGGCAAGATAAGTGGAACTCATAGATAAAGCAAACTTTAAGAGTGGAAGACATCATGATCAGAGCAGAATCCCTTAAATGACAATGGGTGAGAAATGTTGCCAGAAGAAAGGACCTCTGATGGACAAACGGAATATTGGACTTAGGGGCGGAAAATGACCCAGAAGAAGACAAAAGAGATTGATGGATGAAATGCAAAAGCATGGCAGAGTGCCATGCAGGAGTCAGCATAGACAGCTGTGCAAGAAACTTGGGGAGACTTTCATCCAGGCGTGGATTGATAATTGTGGACAATGATGATGGTGATTGAGGTCAGTTATAGAAATTATGAGTTCTGCTGTTTAAACTAATAAAGTAGATATCCAAATAATTAAAAAACCACCAGCAAAAGCATTGCGTATTTTTAAACTTAAATGATCGATGTGGACATAGGTTTAAGGCATTTCCGGGGAGATATTTAAATTTTGAATCACCTGAGAAAATGCAATGACATTGGGATGGTTTCAAAATTTAATAAATAGGTTCGCTGGCAACACAATAGTAATAAAGTAAATTAAGCGAATTAATGTATAATTTTATTCATATTTATATAATGAATTGTTTTCAACTTAAGAAAAGAAATAATTCCGCAGAGATATTTTCTTCAGCTCAATATACCTATTAACTAAATTTATTCGCAGTCCATTAGGCTAGGCAATACAGTGCCGCAGGCAACACGGCTTGGTTGTTACTACTCGTAGTGCATTTTTCATCCATTATCTCTGTTTCTCCCCAGATTCCTTGTTTTAGGTCTTTCTCTTTTTTTCCACATCTTCGCCTCGTTTATTTTCTTTTATGAGCCTGAAACGTGTCTTACAAGATTTGCTGGAGTTAAGTCAGTCGCTTCATGCCGATTAAAGCCCCAAAAGGTAAGATCGAACGCTAAGCCCAATGTGACATCATTAAAACTTCCCGTTTCTTCTCCACATTTGCAAGTGGAGAAAGCAGCCAGTTTTTACCAGTGCTGTTAAACACGCCTGGAAAAAACTTTTCCTCTTGAGCGATATTGATTTTTGCATTAAGTGATACAATCTATCATGTTTCATATGGACTTTATTTGAATTGCTAAATTATTCGACTTCACTGCAACTTAAGCTGATGAGCTGGATTTATCTGGCTTTATTTTTTGGAAGTCCGATTTCTTTTTAGACTCCGTCTGAGGGAAGGAATCATTCATAACGTCCTTAAGATATCCTACTCTGCAGAAGGTTATCTGGAAAGTTTAACATCCTGATGTCTGAGTCACAACGAGCGTTTAGGAACTTCATATGAGTCACGGACTACGTGCAAGGAATCCTAATATATGGAACAGTTGAAATTCTCTCTCTCTCTCTCTCTCTGTATGCCCGTGCATCAATTTCTAACTCCTGCTCTGTCTCATGTTCTCTCTGTTTGTTTCTCCTGCTTATTTTTTTTCACTCGTTGTCTTTCTTTCTTTCTTTCTTTCTTTCTTTCTCTCTCTCTCTCTCTCTCTCTCTCTCTCTCTCTCTCTCTCTCTCTCTCTCTCTCTCTCTCTCTCTCTCTCTCTCTCTCTCTCTCTCTCTTCCTGCCTATTCGTCTGTGTCTTTCTTTCTCACTCATCCTGCTTTTGTTAAGAATTTTGTCTCTCGTTTTTCCTTTTTCTTCCTGTTTTTGTCTATCTCTCTTTTCTTTGTCGATGCCAATTTTCTTTTTCTTTTACTGGCTTTTTCATTTGTTCCATCGTTCCATCTATTTAATTCATTAACTTTCTCACATTCATCTTGGTGGTCTTTCCTTGTCTATATCTGTCTCATTTTGCCCATACTTCTTTCTTTAAATCATTACGCCTGTTGCTAGTTATCTTCAAATATACGTAGGGCATTCAAAAAATAAGTTACACGTGACCATAGTTGCCCGATAGGAATTTATCGAGGTATGTAACATTGTGCAATAGAAAGCACATACCTTGTACTACTTAACCACATAGTCACCGAGTTGGTGTAAACATCTCTAAACGTGTGACTAAAAGTTCGATTCCCTGAAGTTAGAAATCCACTCCTTGGTCATTAAGCCAACACAGAACTTCTGTTTGCACCAGCTTATCTTTTGCAAATCGTTTCTCCCCCTAGAGGTTTTTTCAGCTTGCTGTATATGTGATAGTCACACGGCGAAAGATCAGAATTGCACGGCGGATGTTGCCACACCTCTAATCCAAAGCTTTGGAGCAATTGTCGTGTGATGCCTGAAGTGTGTGGCGTGACATTGTCGTGAATGAATCCTAATCGGTACTACACCTCCGCTTAACTTTCCGCGCCTCTTGTTTTTCACGTTGTTCTAAAAGACTGTAATGCTTGGTAGTATCAGGCAGCATTAATTGTTGCGCCTTTTGCCATAAATGCCGTAAAAAGAACTCCTTCACAGTCGAAAAACTCAGTGTCAATGATTTTTACTCCTGACCTTGCAACTTTGAATTTGTTCCGCACAAGCAATGTTGTGTGTTTCCATTCCATAGACGCTCTCTTCGTTTCTGGTATGATATGAAGCACCCATGTTTCATCGCCACCGATGATGAGCCGTAAGAAGTCATGGCCTTTCACAGAATAGGTTTGAGTGAAGGCTAGAGAAGACAAAAACGTTGAAGTTGACATTTGTGTTCGTTTACCAGTGAACTAGGAACCCATCTTGCATACAATTTGCAGTAGTAAAACTGTTCACGGACGGTGAAATGAACACTGCCTATCGAAATATTCAACCACTCACTATGCCATTTCTGCGACTGTCAGTCTTCGATTATTGCGAATAATTTCAACAACCTTCATCACGTTGTTTGCAGTGGTCGACATTAATGGCCTTCCTTTTTGATTAGCATCCGTCAACTGTGCTACCACTTTCAAACTGCGGACACCACTTTATTATGTCTGGACACGACACTGCATTTCCCTCATACACTGCCGTTATTTCACGATGAATCTCAGAACAATTCAGACGTTTCGCTCACAAAAAATCTTAATGTGCCTCGAACTTGGAATAACATTCTAACTGACGTGCCATTATAGTTGCTTGCTCCTACAAAACAGTTACAGCTACGTCAACAATACTCTACTAGTTGTGGGCGCACGGTATGAACTCCATTCCGCTCATGCGCCATATTTGTACCACAATTATACCAAAAGATGGCGGCAGGTATGACTTAATTTTTGAATGCCCCTCATGTATCTATCTTCCAAATTTCTTCCACATGTCTCCTACATGGACTCTCTGGGATCTTTTTCAATCTCTGGGAATGCAGTATTTCAGTTGTCCGAGGGTGGTCAGTTCTTCAAACAATATGTACAGTACATTGCCATTTCAAGACTTTACCTCAATCATGACGCCATAAAGTCTCGCGATTTTCCTGATCAACGAGTTTCTCTTCGTATCTTTCCTGGTTACACCAAGCATGCACTGCTTCATATTTTTTAGTAGTTTTCCGCCTCTGTCTTTTTTAATTAAAGTCCATGTCTCTGATCCATAAGTAAGAGCTGGAAATATTCATCGATTAAGCAGAATGTGCAATATTGTGTGGGCACATTTTCTTAGATATAACTATCCTGAAATCACTGGTCCTAGTGAGCAATACTTCCCATCCAATTGAATTTGTGAGCATTATTTTCCGTCCTGGAAGTATTGCTCACAATTCGGAAAAATGTTCTCATTGTGGTTCCGGCTATAAAACTGTTGGGAAATGCCTATCTTAGTATCATTATATTGGTAGAAACTTTTTTGGAAAAAAATCGTCCTAGAGATATCGGTGGAAAACTAGATTGATATCTCTGCCTAACTTAGAAAACTTAGTAGTAAAATGGCGGAACTCCTTGTAATGGAGTTGTTTTTGGTAAAAACGAGGAGCAATCCCACTCTTAAAGACATTGGGTACACAATTAGGGAGAGGAATTCCATATCCTCAAGATATTGGTGCCAATACCTTAGATAAAATTCTGGTCATACTGGGGACAGAATCGGGGGTAATTCCTTGTCCTGTAGGTATTTGTGGCACAATTTGCAGGAAATCCCTGTCCTAAAAATATTAGAGTTATATTCAGGACAGTATATTGTTATTGGCAGATATATGCTATCAGGGGATTCTGGTCTAGCAGATGTCAGTGATGAAGCTTCAAAACCTCAGGAGTCCTCTCGAAAAGATATTTCTGGAAACCTGGATGGAATTCCCAGGGGACAACATGGTTAAAACGGGTAATAATCCCTGTTTTGGTGAAGAAATTCTAAGGTAGTCAAACAAATGTTACGAGCAGATAGATGCCAAATTAATCATGCAAGTGGATATGCTTTAGAAAACTTGAAAGTTACATCGTCCTGGAATGGGAATCGAACCCGCATCTGCCGATTTACGTTCGAGTATGTTACCGTTACACCACACAGACCAAGGAACCTCCAAGCAACTGAAGATGTGTTCTGGCGTGCGCAAATCGAAACATATATTATCCTTCATCTTAGCGGCACGGGAGAAGAAAGTATATCCCCGAAAGATTTAACTTTTCAGAAATAAATGATTGTCAAATAGATGATACGGGTGAATAAAATTCTAGGGTAATCCTTGTCCTGAAAGTACGGGTGGCAAAGTTGGTGAAAAGCGTTTCTTCTGGTATTGCCCAAATCGGAGAGTCGCTGTTTTGGAAATACCGACGTCAAATTTAAGGGACGCAGCTTCTATTTTGGAGATATTGGTGTTATAAAATAATTAAGCTTTAATGCTGTACAAATATGGATTAAAAGATTTAAGGTTATTTCATGACTTAAGTCTAATTGTTTTGCCCTCAATGTTTGACTCCCATAGTTGATTTTAGAAGCTGAAAACGTAATGTTTTGCACGATCTTATACAGCGTGAACCAAAGGTCAGCCGCCCCGGTGGCGCAGTGGTCTAAGGCGCTGGCCTCTGATCATTTCGTCCGTAAGGGGTCCGGGTTCGAATCGCGGTCGGGCATGGATGTTGTGTTTGTCTTACGGCACTAGCTGTCTCCCTTCCCTGGAACCAGTGTCCCTAAATTAGGGACGGGTGACTGCTTATAGCCCATTGAGTTGCTCACGGTGGTCGTTAAACCTCCAATCAAAAAAAAAAAAAAGGAACCAAAGGTCAATGTGCTCCTGGCAAGGCAATATACATACAACAACTACAAGCGTACCTGCTACAATAAATGCTAAAAATAGCCCCCTCTTGTGTGTAGACATACATCCACACGTCTGAACATGTTCTCAAAGCCACGTGACAGGTTCAACGGAGAAATTATGCGGATTACTGTGGTGACGGCTTCTTGTAGTTCCAGCAGAGAACGGGAATTGTTCTTATAAACAGAGTTTTTCAGTAGACCCCACGGATAATAATCTGGAGACGTAAGATCGGGCGAACGGGGCAGCTATATGCCTTTGGAGATGATCCTGTTTCCGAACACATTAGTCAACAACGTCATAGAGACATGAGCTGTATAGGACGTAGCGGAATCCTGCTTGAAGTAATTATTAACACTTTTCTTCTCGGTTAAGTGCCCGATGAATGGGTACCGGGTATTGTCACAATACGTTGCCGCGTTTATGGTCCCCTCGAAGAATATGGGCCCAATTATGCGTCTTCGAGATACCGCACACCATGCACCAATCTTCTGATCATGTAATGACATTCTGTGTATCTGATGCGGATTATTGGAAGACCACATGCCACTGCTTTAGCTGTTCACATATCCCGTTAAGTAAAAGAGCGCCTCATTGGAGAAAAATGTGACGTCCAGAAAATTCTATCCGTTGTCATTAATGACGTCCTTGAACCATCTGCAATATTCTACACTCTTATCGTAGTCTGTGTGTTTCAGTTCGTGCACTGTTCTGATTTTTTATAGGTAGAGCTGCAGTCGCTTCTTCAGTGCCGTACGGGTGCTGCTGTACTACACACCTGCCTGTTATGTTAATTTTCGAACCTATTTCTTTGGACTTTTAGTGATGCGAACGGAAATATTCTGCACCTTTTCCTCTGTTAACACTCGTGGCCTACCGCTTCTCGGAGCATCTCTCACTGATCCGGTTTTACGAAACTTTCAGTTAACCGCCTCACCACATTGCGATGGTCTCCTTCAGTATCGGGAAAATTTTCTCGATACTTATGTTTCACTTCGTTCGTATATTCAGGTCCACTACGGAACACATGTTCAATCAGAAACACTCGACCCTCAAGCGACAACACCATGTACAACCGGCCACTGTGACGTCTAACTACTGACTGATTCAACCACAGCCAACCGCCGGAAATACTGACTGCGTTGTTTGAGGCCAGACGGCAGGATGCGCGTAACCACGCCCCAAACACATGAACATTCTCCATTCAGAATATTGCATATACGTGCGCGATAACTACACTTTACAGATTTATTATTATTTCTTATCACGGTACGTCAGGTGCACAGTAACTTTTGGGTCACATTAAACGCTTTAAGTTTGAGAAACCCGGATGAATAAATAAATAGAAACTGGGTTTTTTTTTTCGATTAACTAATTCAATGCCCTTTTATTTTCATCACATACAGCACGTCAAAACGTAGAAATAATTTTCAGATTCTAAGAGAATAAATCCAACGAATTTCACTATTAGTTTGCTATATATTAAACGTAGGGTCATCAACACATACATTATCTCTTCGTAAAATACTTATCGCTCTTACAGTCTGGCAAATAGACTATCGTACGGTTCTCATACCATATGGTACTTCGCACATAGCGTTTCCTATACCGCTCAACAACAGCATCCATATCGAATTTCTCTAACCTTCTATTGCATTCGCCAATGCCAGGTTGCAAACTTTGAAAGCTCGTTGAGAGGAATAATGTTTCTTAAGTCAGGAAGTAACTAGGAGAAATAAAATTTACATGAGAACACAGAAACTCGAAGAAGGTTGAATTATAAGTATACGTCACAGTGTTACATTGTTCCCATTCGATAAATGATTAGTACTAGAAGTGGGACGAATTTTAAATTTTCTCGAATCCGAATCCAAATCATAAAAAGTTCTCGAATCCTTCATATAAGAATAATTACAAGAAATAAAAGAGGGGAAAAAGGACTTATGTATACTTAAAATTATAAGTTTTTAATTGAAGCTAAATTTGAAATCTGTGTTTAATGAAAGACAAATTAAAGAATACAGTTTTCAAAAAAATATACCCATAATTATTAAGAAGATATAAATAAAATTTATAATTTATATTTACTAAATGAAATACATAACTCTTGAGTCTTGAGGTTCATTTCTATTTTCTGAACATAATTTGAGAAAAACATATTTCAGTAACAATTCACACTTTTGACATTTTTCTTTAATAACAAAAGTTCCAAAATCTTTTTCAATCAAAGCAAGTGTAGAGATGGGGTGGATTATTTCAAGAGTTAATGTAGATAAACACTAAACATGGAACACTAAATTGAGTAAATTCTTTCCAGGAAATTAAGAAAAATCAAAAACATGTTTGTTTCAAGAGTTAATAAAAACCCTGAACTGAAACAGGGCAATGAAAAAAAGTCAAAAATCTTTAATGAAGATTTTAATTTAAAAACACTAACATTCGAACTCGCTCTGGGTCTAGACCTACTTCGTTTTGGTCAGTTATGACACCTGATGTGCTGAATAGTCTTTCTGACAGTACTGTCGATGGTGGTGAGATTCAGAACTTTTTAAAATTTCCTCACATTTTGGAAATAACGAGCTATTTCAAATAGCTGTGAACAGACAGTAGACGATCTTCTTCGATCATTTTCTAATGTCAGAACTCGTCATGCTGACAAAAATTCGAACAAATATCGCTCTAGAACAAGCACCAAACGCCAAGTTTTTTAGGTTAAGATTCGAAAGATTCGAATAAAGTCAAAAGCACGAAAATTCGAGTTTTTCGAATCTTGAATCTTTTTCAAGATTCGCGAGATTCGAGGATTCGAATGCCCCATTCCTAATTAGTACTATACAGTGGTGGTTAAAATTGTGGGCGCGTTTTGGAAAATTTATGTTTTGCAAATTCGTAGGCTTCTAGGGAATGTTACATTTCACTCAATGCAAATATTTATGTAACAATTGAAAGAGAATTTAACCCTTTAACCGTCTAACTTCGGGTTAGAACAATGAGCTAAAATTAGCTCGAGCGAATATATATATATATATATATATATATATATATATGTCTTTTTTTTATTGAAAGTTTAACGACCACCGTGAGCAACTCAATGGGCTGTAAAGAGTCGCCCGTCCCTAATTTAGGGTCACTGGTTCCATGGAAAGGTGAGAGCCAGTGCCGTAAGACAAACACAACATCCATGCCTCACCGGGATTCTTTCTTATTTTTCTTGCTTGTTTGGAGGTTTAACGACCACCGTGAATAACTCAATGGGCTATAAGCCGTCGCTCGTCCCTAATTTAGGGTGACTGGCAACAGGGAAGGAAGAGAGCCAGTGCCGTAAAACAAACAGAACATCCATGCCTCACCGGGATTCTTTCTTGTTTTTCTTCCTTGTTTTGGAGGTTTAACGACTACCGTGAGCAACTCAATGGGCTGTAAGTAGTCGCCCGTCCTTAATTTAGGGTTACTTGTTCCAGGGAAGGAAGAGAGTTAGTTCCAAAAGGCAAACACAACATCAATGCCTCACAGGATTCGAACCCGGACTCTTCTCGGAAGAATGGTCATAAGCGATGGCTTAGACCACTGAGCCACCGGGGCGGTGCGAATATATTCCTTGTCTGAGAAATACTTTGAACGCGGCTGGAACGAGTGCTGAACCTGCTCATCAGGAAGCGCTGCCTTTCCGTTAGTTTTGTTATTCAGTGTAGTATGGTCATTTAGGGGATGATTAACACCGATCCTTTATGGTTGATTACATGTTAAAGGGCTATAACAATGGCGACAAACCTAGGAAAGGGGATAGAAGAAGCTCAAGTTGCTAGTTCCTTTCCAGTGGCATGATGTTCGTGTCAGGGGAACTAGACGATTCCCATCTTTCCGTGGATTGGAAATGTTGTGGAGCTGAGAATACCTTATTGGCTGTGACTGGCTTATGTTTGGTACTGCTGAGATAAAATAATGAAGGGATTGTTTTTCCGTAACTTGCGTAAAACCCGGCCGCTATGTGAACATTTCTCTTTGGGGAACGCAGAAAATGTTGGGTACTATTTGGTTCAGGTACATCTGGCCGCTTAAAGGGTTAATGCTGAATTCAATACGAGAAACATAATTTAAAAATATGCAGTTAAAAAAGTTATGCTTACTTTAAGAAAGTCGAAAAAACAAACACAGCTGTGATTCAGTTAAGAAGCGGAATGTGAGTGCAGACTGTACTGGCCAATCCCAGTCCTTGTTCTGGGGACCAATCAAATGGTAGTATCTGCGATGCGTCATGCGTCAAGTTGGGGAAAGTAGGATTTACTCTTTGTTGTCTAGAAGAAAAACAGTTGTCGTTGTAAGTGAAGCGCAATCAGAGATTGTATGCAAACTTTTAGTATTTCTTGAAATTAACACTGTAGGTAATAAACAGGGCAATCGCGCAAAAGAAAAGAGTTGCAAACCCACGAAAAGAGTTGCAAACCCACGAAAAGAGGCAGGATTGTTTTATTTCCTGGATAGGGTCTCTTCGATTCTGAATTTTAAAGGCAGGTAGTGATAATATCTGGAGTACGAAAGCTGTGTTTACGATTCTGAAGTTGAAAGGCAGGTAGGTTAGGCAGTGATAATATCTGGAGTACGAAAGCTGTGTTTACGATTCTGAAGTTGAAAGGCAGGTAGGCGAGGCAGTGATAATGTCTGGAAGTACGAAAGCTGTGTTTACGATTCTGAAGTTGAAAGGCAGGTAGGTGAGGCAGTGATAATATCTGGAGTACGAAAGCTGCGTTTTCGATTCTGAAGTTGAAAGGCAGGTAGGTGAGGCAGTGATAATATCTGGAGTACGAAAGCTGTGTTTACGATTCTGAAGTTGAAAGGCAGGTAGATGAGGCAGTGATAATATCTGGAGTACAAAAGCTGTGTTTCCGATTCTGAAGTTGAAAGGCAGGTAGGTGAGGCATTGATAATATCTGGAGCACGAAAGCTGTGTTTTCGTTATCAGGAAATAAAGTCACTGAAAGCCAACGCAAGAAAAGGTCAAGAACAGTGCATAAAATCCATTGACGACAGAATGATAAAAAGGCTATGTTTCAAGTACAAAATAATTTCATCTGAGGTCATCAGAGGTGGTCTGGGTGCAACTGGTGTTTCTGTCAGTTCAAGAACGATAAGGTGAAGTGGCCGCCCCGGTGGCGCAGTGGTCTAAGCGATGGCCTATGATCATTCGTCTGAAAGGGGTCCGGGTTCAAATCCCGGTGTCATGGATGTTGTGTTTGTCTTACGGCACTGGCTCTCTCCTTTCCCTGGAACCAGTAACCCTAAATTAAGGACGGGCGACCGCTTATAGCCCATTGAGTTGCTCATGGTGGTCGTTAAACATCCAATAAAAAAAAATAAGGTGAAGTGTATGAGGTAGGATTCCGAGACGTGGAACTAAGGATTCAGAAATGGGAACAAGAGGTAGGATTCCGAGCAAAAAAAGCCATATCTGAATCTACAGCAGCGCAAGAAATCAGTACAATGAGCAAAAGAACATATTGAATGGACAGAAGGCCTTTGGAATCAAGTTATTTGGGGTGACGAAAGATATCCTTATTTAGTAGTAATAGGCGAAAATATGTGAGACGTCGAGTGGGAGAAGAGCTAAATCCTGACTGTATGGACGCAAATGAGAAGCCCCTAACAAGGGTTAGGATAACAGCGGATGGTGTTTGCCTCCTTCATATAATCGACGGCACACTGAACGCAAGAAAATGCATTGTCACCACCCTGGAACCAAAACTGCTACCTTCCATCAGGGATTTCTTTGCGAACATCGCACCATTCATTTTTCAGAAGGATTTAGCTCCCTGCCACACAGCACAAATATACGAACAGTGGTTCACAGCAAAGGCAATCCATTGTTGACCCGCAAAGGAAACAGCTAGAGGTCTTCACGGGCAGCGTCGGGCCTCTTTAGTTCAGAGAACAAAGCAATGGGCCGGGTCGGGCCTTTTTTTTGTTTAGAGAACAAAGCAATGGGCCGGGTCGGGCCTTTCTTTTTAGTTTAGAAAACAAAGCAATGGGCCGGGCTGGGCTTTTTCCCAGACACTTACGACCGGGCCAAGTCGACCCGTTCTTTTTTTTTTTTTCGCAATGATAAAGAAAGAAAAAAGTCGTGTTCTCCGATTTCTCGGTGTGCTCTACTGTTTCTATTAACTGTTTAACTTACTGTTTCTAGAGGCACTCACAGGTGTTTTACCGATCTGTTGGTATTAAGATGGTAGAACCATTTTTGGGCTTGTCGACAAATACAAAAAATGTTCGACACCGAGTGAGTGTGTATGTTGTGTAGAGTGGGTGACGGAGAACGTCTGCAGCGGGGTGAGGGTGTGGATGTGCGTTTGTATGAAAGAGTGGGACGACATGGATTATTTCTCCGATCCCTAATTTGTATAGGGATTGACTTTTGTCGTGCTACCTCCTACTAGTTCAGAGAAAGGGAGATTCTTAACGCCCTTAGTCTTCCTTTTTCTCTCTTTTTAAAGGTGATATTTTTCGATACTTGTCAAAGTTTAGTTAATATTTTTGGCTTACATTAAACTAAATATTTTCAATAATATCTCATTTCATTATTTAATTTTCACATTTTAATAAAATACAATAGAAAGACAAAATAATACCAAATAGCACATTACGGGCCGGGCCTAAATATAAGCTGCAATTGACGGGCCAGGGCCGGGCCGAGTGTTCGATATTTGAAACGGGCAGGGCCTTAAACGCACGGGCTTGGGTCTGGCCGGGCTCACCAAATTAGACCCATGAAGACCTCTGCAAATAGCCCTGACCTGAACCCATTTGGAAATTTGTGGCATGTTTGAAATACCTTGTACGAATGAGGCGTACGTAAAATAAAATGCAATTCAGGATAAAATTGTTTCCTTGCACCACCTAACAGCGAAGGCAGAGCTCTAGAAACTTCTTGGCTCAATGAGACGTTGCTGTGCTGCTATTTTAAACAATAAATGACTACCCTACCAAATACTGATAATACATTACAAATGTAAATATCCGATATAATTTTATCGGATTGTAGTGTAGATTTATCATGATGGCAGTATTTGCAGCATCCATGTTTTTGTACTGCAGATATTTGAATTCTGTTTTCAGTATTGAATTCAGCATTAAGTTCTCTTCTCTTTCTGCTGATAGACAAACATTTGCATTTTGTGAAACAAGACATTCCCTATAAGCTTGCAAATTCGTTAAACATGAAATTTTTTAAAATGTGTCCACAATTTTGGCCACCACTGTATTTCTGCGCTTCAAATATATTATCAACTAGCAATGAGCGCGCTCTTAGTCATAATCGCTCTTTAAAATACTGCACTGATACTTTTTTCATGAGGTAATCCAGTTATGCCCGGATCTTACCAGTAAGTAGCCACTTAATATATGACATTATACAGTATTTAAAACTAATTTTGCAATAATTTCATCACATTTGATTGTAGTTTCACGCGATGTCCCGAACAGAAGAGGAATATTTCGTGATCACAAGACACTTGCCGTTTGACAGCATCGTTTCAAGCCCTGTTTTACCATTCTTCCCAATGCGTGTGACACGTAACGGAATCAATACCTTTTACCACGTATCATATTTTCTCTATCACGGCTCCGTCAAAACAAACGATGCGGGACTGAAAAGGTGGATAAACATCCTAAACAGCTCTGAGAACATCATAATCCTTATTACCATTTTACGTGCTGGGAGCCGTCACACATGCTCACCTTAATTTTTTTTTTCTTAATTTTGCTAATTATAAAAGCTTTGTCATATTATTTTCTCCTCGGGCGTGCTATCCGGTCATTTGTATTCCACACATCACTTGCTTAATTATTCGCGTGCCGTTAATGAAAAGGGGAGGATGGAGATTATTGTCTTGAGTAAGAACACTTCGTTTTCAATTAGCACAACCTTATGGCTACTCATGTCCTGCACTCTAGAGAGAGAGAGAGAGAGAGAGAGTGGTAGGGGGAAAGGAGAGAGTCTGCAGCTCCGGGCAAATGCTTTTGAAATTCTAACTTCCAGTTCAAGGTGAATTAGGGGCGTTAAACGAGGTATTTGCGCTTTTCCCGTGTAAGCGCATTAAAGCACAGGGGCCCATCTGCCAGCCAAAATCTGTGAAAAGTTAAAGTAGAAAAATCCCATTTGGGAGGGCTTATCGAATATACAAATAAATCAAGAATTAAGACCGGAGAGAATTCTAATAAGAGAAGAGAATTCAGCTTAATATGCACAATTTTCTTTTTAGGAAGTCTGGGTTAATCTCCTTTCTAGGAAAGCATTACTATGGAGTTAAACTTTTGCAACAACAAATTCCAAATTGCGCTACTGGTCAATGAAGAGCGGATGTCTATCTTAAGTTTACACACGGTAAATTCAGAATTCATTTGTTCATTAAGTACATCTGAAAAGTTGGAATAATTTATACTTAAGCGAAAGCATAACTACTTAAATTCGAGAAAGCCACATTGCTTCCTGTAATATACGTAATGAGCCATTGGCTTTAAACACAAATGCGACTCACAAACGTTCGCCGGCATTTATCGATCAGGTTTGAAACATGAAAATTTAAAGTACTTATAACTTTTTTGTCTCGCTGAAGGCAATTAAACTACTTTTCAGGGAATATACTACTGCGAAAAGTGACTTTAGTGATGAGTACATTATCACGTACTCATCACTAAAATTTAACCAAGGCTCTTACGGAAACAGCAACAAAAATAGGTGGTACTAAGAACAAGTTGCATACGAAGAAAATATCGGGAAAAACAAAAATGCTAATGCAAAAGAGAAGGGAGATGAGGACATATGAAGAAAATTTAACTTCCAAAGTACAATATTTAGAGTTATGCAAGACAATTTGGGAAAATATCTCTGAAGATATGAGGGAATTCAAGTGCGAACTCGTGAAAAAAGCAATTAAAAATAATCAAATCCTGAAGAAATCAAACGGACATCTCAGTAAGGGAAGAAAACAAATTATCGCTCTGAAAAAAGAAGATGGCTCTGTAACAATAAATACAAATGAAATTTTGACAAAAGTGAAAGATTTCTACACAAAATTATATTAAATAGATAAAGAGATGATACACATATTCCAGTCATTAAGAAAGGTACCAGTACCGAAGATCCTCCTGTTCTCCCGGCAGAAGTTGCACATGCAACTAAGAATATTAAACGGGGAACAGCCCAAGGAGAAGATGGAATTACCGTAGACATTGTAAAAGAAGCAAGCGGAGAAATAGAAACTGCACTCGCCCTAGTTTTCACTAGATTTCTCAATGAAAAAAATATTCCTGAGGAGGGGAACAATGCTACTATGATCCTGCTACATAAAATATAGGTCACGTTGAGGATCTCAGGATCTAAAGGCCCATCAGCCTCCTTTCAGTGGTTTATAAAATCTTCACTAAGGTTCTTTCACATCGCTTGAAGGTAACACTGAACATGGCTCAACCAAAAGAACAAGCTGGATTCAGGAGTGGCTACAGCACCATAAATCATATTCATGTACTGAGAGAACTAATTGAAAGAACGCGGGAATATGATCTCCCATTATGCATAGCTTTTACCGATTATGCAAAAGCCTTTGATTTCGTGAAACCATCAGCAGTTAAAATGGATTTGAAATATTGAAGATGCTTACATTAGCATTATTGACAACATCTATGAAAATGAAAGTGCAAAGGTTCGGCTATTTGAGGATACAGCACAAATAAAAATTGGAAAGGAAGTGAGACAAGGTGACACAATTTCTCTCAAGCTCTTCAATGCCACATTGCAAAGTGCCTTTCAATCGTTGAACTGGGAAAACAAGGGGACATAGATTAATCGAGATTATTTAACTCCTTTTCGTTTTGCTGATGACGTTATCATTTTTTCAACTACCCTTTCAGAGCTGCAGAGTATGTTCCAGGAACTTGCTGACAATAGTAAAGAAGTGGGATCAAAAATGAAATTTCAGAAGACAAGAAATGAAGATTTATCAATAGATGGAGAAAAGCTGGAGGTGTCCAATACCTACATCTACCTTGGGCAGTAGATATCAAGCAAGGATCACATTGATGAGGAAACTAATCGGCGTATAAAACTTTGCTGGAGAGCTTTTGGAAGAAACTGTACAATTTTCAAGAACAATATGCCTTTATATCTTTAAAAAAAGTGTTTAATCAATACATTTTTCCAGTTCTGATGCATGGAGCAGAGATATAGACTTTAACTAAAAAAGACGTACAAAGGCTGCAGCCAACTGAAAGATGCATGGAGAGTTGCATACTTGGTGTAACCAGGAAAGATAAGAAGTGGAACTCGAGTATAAGGAAAATGACAAGAATGGAATACATCATGATGAGAGTAAAATCCCTGAAATGGCAATGGGCGAGAAATGTTGCGGGACGGACAACTAAACATTTAGACTGGATTCAAAGGTACATAAAAAGACCCAGAAGAAGACCACACAGGACATGGATTGATAAAATTCGAAAGCATGCCCGAATAACATGGAGGAAAGTGGCTCAAGACAGACAGTTGCGTAAGAAACTTGGGGAAACCTTCATCCAGCAGTGGGCTGATAATGGTTGACAATGATTATGATGATGACATGATCACGTATTTGTCTATTTTTAGAAACTATTTCACATACGTTGTACATAACAATTTGTGCTCGTAGTAATCAAATGTCTGCAATTCTGTTTTGATACACAATATATGTGCAGCTGTTGGCCAGATAAGACACATCCTTTGATTTACCAACGCTGAAACTACGAAAATGATGTTTTATTCCATTTGCTCATTTTTTTTTTTTTTTTTTTTTGGCGATGCACTCTTCTCACGACTTATCATGACTACCAAAGCCGTTGGATAACTAGATGTTTTTGAATCCAAAATATGAACCAGAAAATGTTTTCTGAGGGGTTATGACCTCTGTGGTGATGTAAGATGCTACAGTTAAGCTATTTTCATTTGATAAACTCGTAAAAAGGTATAAGCAGTCCCTACTTCTCAGCTAAAAAAGTATTCTCTTGATTTTCAGCAGCTGACCGCACTTTGCTGCTAACGCCATCATTCTTTTTTCAGGGGAGTTAGCATCACGGTGGCAAAAAAGAAAAAATATTTTTCAGCGTATATATTTCACCCCTTCCTCAAAACGTTTTTTTTTTATGATTGGAGGTTTAGCGACCACCGTGAGCACCTCAATGGGCTATAAGCAGTCGTCCGTCCCTAATTTAAAGCCACTGGTTCCAGGGAAGGGAGAGAGCCCATGCCTCACCGGGATTCGAACCGGTACTCATCTAGGACGAATGATCAGGAGCCATCGCTTAGACCACTGCGCCACCGGGGTGGCAAAACTTCTTTGTAGAGGAAAGATCTGGCATGCTCTCGTGCTAGTGAATATTTTGACAGGCGGTTCAACGGTATTCTCCAATGCGAAACACCAAAATGTTGTTAGAATGTCTTGGAGGATATTAGTAAGAGAGGGAGTCCTGGCGGTTTAAAGCGGAAAATTTTCAATTAGTAAAATAAGATTTGTAACACGAGAGTAGTTTACGAAAGGCGGGGGTCACCATTTAAACGAAGGCAGCGATTTAGCGAGGTTCGAATGTATATATGTGGTGAATTATATCACTCTGTAAAAATGAATAAATAAATCCAGCATTTTGAAAAGCTTGCGTTTTCGTTTCTTGTGCAGAGACCGGTTAAGACATCATGAACCGCTGCTCGGGGAAAAGCTATATTGTATGGGTGACCGTATTATGCGACTGTTGAAAAGGTGACCACTTGACAGATTTCTTTCAAAGCTGAAAGGTTTTTCAACGGCTTACTGCTATAGATTTCTTATTCAACTGCATGTGAGATCTTCCTGACAAATATTTTTCAGCGATATATTTTATATTTTCACCAGATTCTTTAATAGTGAATGCTTTTCTTTCAGTTACTACGTACTGATTGCTGAATTTGGTCTTAAATCACCGCATCTAGATGACGGATTCTTTTTAAAACCAGTAACTTCCTTTACTTTCGTATTAATAAGTTTTTTTCTTTCCTTTTCGCTTCGTTTGCTTGTTTCGCAACTTCCTTAGCTTCTGTAAATTTTCCTTTTCTTTTTGTTTATTCTTTTAGTTTATTTGTTTCGTAACTTTCTTAACTTCTGTCAGCTTTCTTTCTTTTTTATATTTTCGTTTTCCTGTTTCGTCAGTTCCATAACTTCCGTAAGCTTTCCTCTTATGTTCATTTTCTGTTAGCTTCCTAATTTCCTACACATCTGTAAACTTTCATTTTTTTTTTCATTTTCGTTTGTTTCGTAATTGCCACAATGTTTGCAACCTTTTATTTTATTTTATTTTATTTTTTACCTTTGTTTGTTTGTTTCGTAACTTTTGCACGCTTTCCTTTTGTTTTATTTTTATTTTCGTTTGTTTATTTTGCATCTTTCTTAACTTCTTTACACTTTCCTTTAGTGTTCTTCTTTACTTTAATTTGTTAATTTCGTTACTTCACTAACCTTTCTTTTTCAGCAAGTCTTTTTAAAAAAGATCGTGCTTATGTTATCGATTTGGCCGTCAGTCCTTCTGTGGACACCATATCTCTGCAACTATTAGACCGATTTGAAAAATTCTTTTTGCATTGGGAAGCGGCTTGAAATATGCAAATGATGATCCTTTATTTCGCTATTTTTTTCTTTACAATGCACAATTTCGCCGCTAGAGGGCGTTAATGCAGTTGATATCTAATTCAAAATACATTTTATTCCATATATTTGCTTCCAAACATCGAATTGAAAAAAAATATTTTACTTTCAATTCTATTTATATCAAAGAGTATTTTAGGCAGTCACTTTTTCATTCTACACATAGATTTTCCGCCTGAGGGCGTAAAAGTAAATTGCGTTTTCTTCGATATCACTACTTCGAAAACTACGATTTGAAAAATATTTTTCACCGGATACAGCTCATTATGGGAAATATTTTGCATATTATTCCTAATCTTTGGTAAAAAATGGTTTGTCCACCAAGGGCGCAAGTGTTAATTTCTGCTTCTCATGTGTTTGCCACAAAATCTGAGCTTCTAAAATCTCGATTGAAAACATTCGTTCGTGGACCGATGCCACTCACGTCGATAAAACGCTTCGGAATATTTTTCTTCTTAAAATTTTGCATGGTTTTTCTGCCAGGGAGCGTAGATTTATACCTTTTTTTGTCAATATCTCTGCTTCTAATAGTCCGATTTGATAACACTCAAGTCGATAAAACTTTTCGGAATATTTTTTTCTTAAAAAATTGTATGATTTTTCCGCCAGGGTTGTAGATTTATACCTTATTTTTGTCAATATCTCTGCTTATAATAGTCCGATTTGAAAAATGACTTCGTTATTGGATAAAGTTTCCGGGGCGAAATGTTTTTCAAGTAACTCATAGACTAAACAGAGTTTTCTCCCATATTTTTGTTTATAAAACTCCGATTTGAAAAATTATTCATGTATCACATACAGCACCTGATGGGAAATGTTTTTCATATAATTTCTGATATTTGGTAAAAAATAGTTTGGCCACCAGGGAACAAAAGTGTTTATTTCTACTTCTGATGTATTCGCAGGAAAATCCGAGTTCCTGAAAACTCGAGTGAAAAACTTATTTCCTGGATCGATACCGCTCACACCAAAAAACCTTTTGACAATAATTTATTCTTAAAATAATGCAGGTTTTTCCCACCAAGAGGCATAGAGACATATCGTATATTTATCAATATCTCCGCTTGTAATTGTCAGATTTAAAAAATTCTTTCTTTGGTCGAGAGTGTTTCTACTGCGAAATGTTTCGCATATAGTTTCGAATTTTTCTTAGCGCACAAGTCTGCAAAGAGAGGGCGTACGTTCACGATTCCGTTTACAGCAATATCAGCGAGACTAAAAACACGATTGAAAAACTTCTTTCTTCGGTCAGACACTTTCCTTTTCATACCAGTTTAATTGATTTTGAAAGCATTGATAAATCTACAATAATTCGCGTCCGTACGGATGCTCATTACCCCCGAAAATTCGGTGCCATCTTTCTTGTTTAAATTTCTGTTTGCTTGCTTTGTAGTTTAACTGCCCGAATGAACATACAAAGCTGTAACATGCCGTCCATTTATAATTTTGGGCTACTACTTCCAGGGAAGGGAGAGAACGAGCTTCGGAAAGACAAAGACATCTGAGCCTTTTCCGAGGATTTCTAAGCAGATACTACAAAATCAGAAGTTCCAAATCAACTCCGGAAGATACTTTATTAATTTATCTTCAGAAACTGATTTGTGAGCTCAAAGGTGTAAAACGCAAGCTAACATGCTATGAAATGTATATCATACTGGTATAAAAAGTATATATAGTACGTTCTTGCTACGCGCATGAAGTTATTTCAAGGTGATTCTTAACATAATTCACATTCTGAAGAGTGTGCATATACTTTCTGTTTTATTCTTTATGGTTGTTGCAAGACGTTCGTTACATCTTGGTGCCATTTAAGAGCAGAAGATGAAAGGTTTGTATGGCCAAAATTAACAAATCCCAGCCTACAGAGACTTAGCTAAGGGGAGAGTCTAAGGAGCTTGCGCAAGGAATCCGGACAGTTCCCGAAAATTTGTTTTGCATATTTTTTTTTGTATAGTCATTTCAAAATACTTACTTTTTTATTTCATAATTATACAAAATTTGAGCACTGTATTGCTCCTCAAGTTGACAAGATTAATCCTTTCATCGGTAGCTATTACAACTGAATTTGAGTATATTTTATTCTACACGCCCAATATTTTTTCTCTGATCATTATAATTTTTATTTGTGTTGTCTTTACTATTGTTCTGTCTAATAGTGAGGGGAAACAGCTACCTCTGTGTTCTACGGATTGTAAGGTGTCTCCGGAGAAAATTGAAGCACCATTTGCTACCTTATTTTGAAGATCTGGGATTTGTAAAACAGCAAAGTCAAGTTAGTTTTTGTTGTGCAATAAAATGGAAACAAACACCAGAAAGGTTAATAGTCAATGCTACTAAAGCTCTAGTTTCCCGTTAACAGGGTTTTTACCAAAGTATTCGGAGGCTATTAAAAGTTATGCGCAAGCTCCCAATATCAACGGCGAACAAACAAACCTTTTCGAAGTTGAGGAGATTTAAATCTGTTTTAAGAGAAAACAAAATGAACAGAGACGACTGCATATGGTTTCGCTCTTCTTTTAGTGTATACAGAATTGCTCTTAGAGCACACAAGGTTTCATAATGTTTTCCGGCTCAAAGTGTCTCAGCTTTGCTCCTTTCTCTATAAAATACCTTTATATTGATGAAAATTTTCCAATTATTATAATATACATAGTAACCCATACTAAATTTAACATGGACAACAAATATCATGCAAGGTCCAGATTGATGGAGAAATTAATAAGCATATAAAAGTTAATTGGAAGGCATTTGGAAGGTACAGAACAATTTTCAAGAGAAATTTAATATGCTTTAAAAAACAGTGTTTAGTGAATGCATCATTCCAGTTCTTAAGTATGCAACAGTGACATGGACTTTTCCTAAGAAACACATATAGAGACTGCAGATAACTCAAAGGAGCATGAAGAAAAACATGCTTGGTGTAACCACAAAAGGTAAGAAAAAGAACTTGTGCATCAGGAAAATTACAAGAGGTGATGGCATCATGATAGTAATAAAATCCGTGAAATGGCAATGGGCTGGACATATTGGTAGAAGAACTGACTACCGATGAACTAACGAAATATTAGACTGGATACAGCGGGACAGAAAAATATCCAGAAGAAGACCACGTGGGAGATGCGTGGATATAAAATTCGAAAGTATACTGGAGGGAAAAGGAGGAGACTGGTTCAAAACAGGCAGCTGAAGAAATTTGGGGATACATTCATCCAGAAGTGGATCGATAATGGTTGACACAATGATGAATACATATATATATATATATATATATATGTATATACTTTTTGTGCCCCCTCCCTTCAAAAAAAAACGAAGCCTGCAGAAGGAATCATCAAATCGGAATTGGTATGTGCAATGTATATGTATAAGAAATGAAGTGATTGCAATTCCAGAACAGTTGCCTTACTAATTCGGATAGAACAGCTGCGGGAGTGGAACAAGCCAGTACATTGCAGCCCCACGGTTACAAATATACAAGCAATTACTATACCAGTGCATGGCTTAGACGCATAAAGTTCACGTATACTGGCATGGCTTGGATGCATAAAGTTTACCCGGCATGGCTTAGACGCATAAAGCTCACGGATACTGTCCTGAGATATAGCATCCCCGACGGTGTCTAAATTGCGGGCCGCCAACATTCCTGGATGAGCGTACGTGGCGTTTCATCATGTTCCAAACATGTTCAAAAGTTATAGATCTGGCGATCGAGCTGGCCGTAGAAGAGTGTTGACATAACGGAGGCAGGGAGAGCCGTGCCGTGTGTTGTCCGCATTATCCTGTCGAAAAATTGACCTGTGATGCTGCGACAGGAACCTGCAACACAACATGTCTGAGAATGTCGTCTACGTACCGTTGAGACGTGAGAGTGGTACGAAGGGCAACCAAGGGTACCCGTGTGCCATTCAACGGTAAAGGCAGGATCCGCACGCTGGCCGGCTCGTCTCCTGACTCATATGCGTTGGTCATGGTCACCAAGTGCAAACAATGACTCATCCCTGAAAACAAGATCGACGCCACTGCACACTATCCCATCTTGATCGGGCTCGACAACACTGAAACTGGGTCAGACGATTCTTGGTGGTCAGTTGTAGGAGGCGGAATGGCCTCCTCGAATATAGTCCCCGTGCCACAACTCGTCTGGCAACGGTCCGGATGGACACTTCCGTACATGTAAACGACGCGACATGGCCACCGATGGTTGAGAGCGTCGAATTCGACGCTTTCCTTGTGGCTGTAAAAATTGTTCGATACTCGCATTCTGTCGTTGGCCTCAGCCGTCCACTGCCCGCGTGCCGCTGGGTTTTGCTCTTCTCGAGCCATTGGCGCCGACAACGTCCGATTGCCACGTCACTCCAACCTAAAATGGCTGACGAAACGGCAACTTTACAAACCGAACTCTCTCAGCTCAATTATAAGTCCTCTCTCAAACTCGTTCCACTGCTCGTATTCGACGTCAAGGCAACCTCACACTCCATGGAGGTTAATGATTCCGTTATCCTCTGTCACAATTGTCACTGCATGAGAACTTTGCTCTTGATATACTCTGCACGGTACGAGGTTCCTATGCTCTGTAGCGGCCCAATATTTAGTCGTTGGTCATTATATATTTTAATTATTTGCATATTCGGCCCTGCGGTACTCTCATGCGCAGTTTATCAGAATCGCTTATTTTTGGCAAAGAGTGTATATACACTGAGTGGCCTCTTTATTATGACCACCCCCTCAGTACTTCGTTGGGCCACCTTTTGCCTTTAATACTGCGTCGATTTTTCGTGGCATGGACTCCACGAGATTTTGATAGGTGGTGTGTGGAATCTGAGACCATGCTTGATGAATAGCACTTTCCAGGAGTGTGAGATTGCAGGGTTCTGGATCCAGCTGTCTGATGGCTCGTTCAACTTCATCTCACAAATTATCAGTGGGGTTGAGATCTGGAGATTGTGGGGGCCACCTAAGCAAAGTAAAGTCACCGGCATGTTCCTGAAACCAATCCTGTGCAATACGAGCACTATGGCAGGGCGCATTATCTTGTTGAAAGTAGGCAACGTCTTTGGGATAAACCATCCACATGACAGGATGCACTTGGTCCGCAATGATGTTTAGATATTATGTGTCATTCAGACGTTGATCAACACGAATTAAAGGGCCCAAAGCATGCCAGGAAAATATTCCGCAAACCATAACGTTGCCTCCACCAACTTGAAGGGTTGTAGCAATGCATTTGGGGTCCATGCTTTCGTGCTGTTTCCGCCAAATTCTCACACGGCCATCGGCATGGTGCAACTGAAAACGTGATTCATCGGACCACAAAATTTTTTTCCAATTATCGATTGTCCAATCCTTGTGCTCCTGTGCGAACTGGAGACGTTTTCTCTTGTTAACTCCAGACAGCAAAGGTGTTCGAACAGGCCTTCGGCTGCCATATTCCATCAGAAGCAGTGTACGGCAAACAGTGCGTGCAGAGATCATTTGAGGGGATCCTTGATTACGATGGTGTGCAATTTGCTGCACTGTTGCCATTCTGTTGTCTGTTACCAGTCTGGACACTCTCCGTTCCGTCCGAGCAGTGACTAGTCGATGACGACCACACGTTGCACGTAGAGACGCAGTATTTTGGCTGACAGTCCAGTCTTTAAACACTTTAACAACAGCTGCTATGGAACATTTCACGAATGCGGCGGTTTCGGTGATACTAGCTCCATGGCTCCGAGCTCCTACAATCATCCCACGTTGAAAGTCCGTCAAATCGCATTTTTTACCCATCTCGTCACCCACAAATCACTTTTACTACTGTCGCAAGCACTAAGCTTTCCCTTTTATAATAGCCTCGCCCTCTGGCGGCAACAGCATGCAGCCATAGCTCATTTATTTAAAACTGTCAGGTGGTCATAATAAAGTGGCCACTCAGTGTATAATTTAACCCCCATAGAATAACATCTTGGCTGGTCCATACACGAAGGTTTAAGGTTCATCCTGCTTGTGATTACCAAATTTTCATCTCAGCCTGTTTGATCTTTTGACTTCTAAACAGACCCTTATATTTTAGTCATAACAAATAAACGCCGCAGGCTCATTTGAATGTTCATGTGTTGCGTTTCATTTGAATCCTTCAATAGAAATGAAAATCGACAAATATTATCGCGGGTGGAAACGAGATTTCATTTTAGCGTTTTAGAGTTCAATTATTCTGCTCGGTGGGAACTAGGGTATGAGTGATGGAATTGGGAAAGATTTAAGCATAGCATTTTATTTAAAAATCTAGATACAATATCTCTTAAAATATGCATATTTCCTTGAAATTAACTTTCAAATGTAAATTAGTTTTGATCTTGTTCTTTACGAAATCTAATTGTGATTCGTTTTATTTGTTAACTTCAGTAGTGTGGGAAGGTAATATAAAGATCAAAGCTCCATGTTCCAAGTCGATTCCAATTTTGCCGGATAGTATGTGTTTTAATCTAATCCAGAAACAAAATACCCAATCTTCTTGCCCAGGCCCCCTCCTGAAGGGACCCGTACGTTTCTCTATAGGATATTAACCGCTTGAATATTCACTAACTGCACAGAAGTTTTTTCAAAGAGGAACAATACTAATTTACACATTTGTACTTTAAAAACGAAAGTGGGAAAACGAGTTGAATGTATTTCAATCTTAACATGAGACAATTTCGTCTGCACCAGTTTCAAACTTTTTCTTTCGAATTCAAATTCGTACATATCCTCTCGGTATCCTTACGCCCTCTGCTTATCTGTTTTTATTCATTTCCTTTTTCTTCCATTTCAGATTCATGGTTTAATAAATGTTTTAAGACATATAAATTACATCTATTGGCGTCTTCTGATTTTCGTGTTTCTCTAAATGCTGTCTCTACGGCTTTGGAAACTGCAAATGGTTTGTTATTTGTTTTACAAAATGCTAGAATTAAACCGTGAATCGGAACGATGTAGAAAAACATTTTTTGAGAGAAAAGTAGAAGCTTTCTGATCAACAGAAAGAGCAGCATTTAGACAACAACAAAAAAATTCGAAAATACACTGCTGCTTATAAAAATTGGAATACCGAGACATACAAGAGATAACAAAGTGGAATTTATACGGCAGACCATTTGCGATACAATGAATGAACGATCAGAAGCACAGTGCTGTAGGTAAATAGGGAAACGCAGCATGCAGTGCACCTACCCTGAACGGAGATGAACCGGAGGGGTCCACCTGGCACTGAACCGGAAGTGTGCTGTATGTCTGATTGCCTATATCTACAGGAAATGAAATTTAAAAATCGATTTTTACAATAGGGCACACCTTGCATATACGAGGGAAATTCAGTTTATACAGTAAGTCACAAACAGTAACTGATAATAGTAGTTTCTAAATGTGTCATTAGGTGGCAGCATGATCCAGCTTGCTCGTAGTTCAACGTACCAAAATCTAGTTATCTCCTGTGCATGCCCAGCTGTCTCAGATTGCAAACGGCAATCGTGCTCGAAAATTGTAAGAGCAAAAAGCAGCGTGCTGTTGTGCGTCTTTTTTTTTTCGGGTTCAAACCATCAAGATGTGCGAGGCTAAGAGCTACAGGTAGATCTCGGTATACGCGGTTTCCTTATTCGCGTTTTTGGATTTAAGCGATTCAGTGGTGCCATCTGTTAACACTACGAGGAAGCAATAATTACAATAATGGGTTTGCGCATCTTCACGCGCATCTTTTGGATGTTTTTGTCAAGATCCGATGGCTTGCTCAGATCAGATCAGTAGAGCTGTAAAGCTGTCTGTGAGAGGATAGACGATGTCCGGCAAAAGGAAAGAAAGTGTGTCTTTTGAGGGGAAGAAGCGTGTACGAAGGTCGTATTCGTTAGAAATAAAGTTAGAAGTACTGGATCGCTGTGAGAAAGGTGAGCGTATTGTTGACATTCAGCGTTACAAAACAGCTTGACTTTTTAAACGAACGTCAAGGGTCCAGCGTGAACACTTCAACTGCAATTAATTTGTCTCTTCAGAAATCCATGAGAGGAACTGGACAGACTGCAACATCATCAGAATCTCCTGATGTGATGAGCCAGAAGCTTACTACTGTTTTTAAGATGTGGAATTTGGCTTTCTAAAATTAAAGTGGACTGTTACGTTACACGTCAATTCAGATTTAACATTACGTAAGTACTGTACGTACACACTTTATATTTTCAGGGTACTACGTACATATTCCCATATTATGTACGTATTATATTTTGATTTTCCGCATTAAAACTAAGTTTCAGAAGAATAATATTGTTTGTTTGTAATCTAAACACTATATAACCCGCTTGTTTTAAACTGAATTTGGGAACAAGTGAGAACCTAACCCTATATCGTTCGTATAAAATGCCTCGCGTTTTACGCGAAATCGGTATACACGGTGATTTCCCGGAACGTATCTATCGCGTATACCGAGATCTACTGCACCTGTACAACCAGTAATTCAGAACTACTGGTTCCAGTGAAGGAAATGCGACAGAGACATCCGATAACTGCACGCCCATACCTTATCCGAGATCAGGTACATCTAGAACGATCGATCCGAAACTCACGCTACACACCATTCGACCGGTTGGATTTTTTTTTTTTTTTTTTTTTTTTTTGTGGTGACCTTCATGTCATCTCAAAAATATACATCTCCGTACCAGAGATGGAAACGGGTCAACGAGGTGAGAATTTCTTGCGGGTCAAACGGGTCGGGTCCAAGGTATTCCTTAACCGATTTCGATCCGCTTTTAGTTTTATTTTTGGAAAGAAAAATCTCAAAGAAAAATACGTACTGTGGAATTCTGTCCTTGCCAGCGGAGTGAAAAATGATTTGTCATACAAAAACATTGCCGTCTCTTTCTTAACCCTTTAAGCGGCCGATGTATCTGGACCAAATACTGCCCACACTTTTCTGCGCTTCCCATACCTATATGTTTTCATAGAGGTCTGGATTTACGAAAGCTTTGGCAAAAAGATTCTGTGACGTACCAGCCAGCAGGATGCACACGACATAAAGGCAGATAGGAATCAGAACAAATGTCTACGTAGCTCAGTTGGTAGAGCGACTTGTTCCGGAATAAGCGGCCTCGGGTTCGAATCCCGGCGTAGACCGAAAATGACGGAGAAATTTACTTCATTATAATGGCGCCCGAACTATCCGGATGACCCGGCCGTTCAAAATCTCGCGTTGGTGTGATGTTATTTCCACACCGCGAGACAGGAAAAATCAGAGAATTCCTTCTCCAGCGCTTCGAAAAATAAAAAAAATGTGTGATGTTGCATTCCACACAGCAGATTGACTGGGAGTTCTCAAGTGCACGTTCTACAGTGGATAGCTGCCTGCAACGATTCATGGTCACGGCTGAACCGTGGGCCATGCCCCCGGCCCTCTTTCGGGGGGGGGGGATATGTGACGTACCTGCCAGCAGGACGCACACGACATAAAGGCAGATAGGAATCAGAACAAATGTCTGCGTAGCTCAGTTGGTAGAGCGACTTGTTCCGGAATAAGCGGCCTCGGGTTCGAATCCCGGCGTGGACCGACAATGACGGAGAAATTTACTTCGTTATAATTCCTTTCACCTCTTCATCTCAGATGTACCAACCATAAAGCTGTCACTGGTCGTAAATTACCTCTCTCTGTCACTCCGTCTTTTTCTCCCTGTCTCTGTATCCCTCCGTCTCTCTCTTTATCTCTGTCTGTTTTCATCTCTCTTTGTCTCTCACTGTATCTCTCTCTGTCTCTCACTCGATCTCTCTGACTCTCACTCCTCTCTTTCTCTCTCTCTGTCTCTGTCTTTCTATCTCTCTCCCTCTCTGTCTCTCTGTCTCTTTCTATGTCTCTCTGTCTCTCACTCTATCTCTCTCTGAACCTCTCTCCTGTGTCTGTATGTCTACCTGTCTCTCTCCCTCCCTCTCTATCTGTCTTTTTCTCTCTCTGTTTCTCTCTGTCTTTCTTTCGCTATCGCTCTCTGGAATTTTCTGTTCTAGTACCTTATTCCCTGCTTCATGACTGAAGTTCCGATGGGGAACGCCTAGTTTCCCTGGCGCGGACATAATGCCATTGGGTAGAAACGATCGAGTGATTCAAACATACAACGCTCTCTGATGGGTAAGATCACTCATTTCAGCCTCGTTCTGCCAACTTATTAGACAGGGAATTCATTCATTCAAGCTGATACCAGCTCATTTTTCTGACCACGAGTTAATTCGTTCCAGTCGGTTAAGGGGTTAAAGCAAAGAAATTTTCCGGTGGCCGACGGTACCATATCGTAAAGCGATACTTCCTTTCCGTTTGTTTTCAGCGCAATTGTCCGGAGCAAGATACGGGCAAACGTCGGTCGCCTGCTTCTCTGTTGATTCACTCTCTCACACCCCGCGTGTCACACTGTAAGATGCGAGTTACTTTTCACAACCTATCTTTTGCATTGAGCATTCAGAGGTTTTCTTTTGACGTGCTAACACACCTTTCCTACTGAATGTAGTGTCGAATTTAATGTCTTATTTGTTAATATGGATGATTTTAATATCAAAGAGATTAAAAAAGGCTTCGAAATCAACAAATACGTTATTGCTGAAAACAAAAAGGGGAAGAGTGAATGCTGGAAGTTGTTTCATCTCATTAAGAAACCAGAACATGTTGTTTCACAGCAAAACCCAATTTTCACAAGCTTGTGACGAGTTGTAAGTTTCCAAAATGCGAATTTTGATTTCACGAGTGTGCCTTTCTTCTGAGGGGCATTGATGAAATCAATATCCACATTTTGGAAACTTATATCTCATCAGAAGCTGCTTAAAATCTGATGCTGCTGTGCGACATATCCTGCAGGTTCACATGTAATATAAAAAACCCAGCAAACATTGAAATTAAACATGCAACAAGTTACTTAATTCAAACATTTTGACTGTATTACCATCAAAATTAAGTGGAGCGGCGTTAACATTACTGCGGAGGGACGTTTTGACTCTCGCACATGTGTTTCAAAACATGTGCAAAACAGGTTTTGTGAAGAACGACAGTTTCAACACTTTCTGTAAGTTGGTAAATTATACGTTTCTGTAATATATTTATATGATTTCTATATAATCTACGACACCCACTGAGGAGAGACTTTTTGAACGCCCTATATACATGCAAAAATATACCTTTATTTTCATTTTTACGATATGCTCATAAATATGCTTTTTTACGTTCGTCTCCTCAAAAATTATTAAATTTAAATTACTAATTGTTTCGTCCATATTTTTCTTCTCACATAGCCGTACTACGTCTGTGATTCATGTTCCAACCTCCGAAGTTTTCCGTCTCACAGTTTTCATACAAAACTACGATATCCCCCAATAGTTTTGATCAGTTTAGATGGGCAAAAAGTGGATGCATAAGTATGCACGTTTTTCCAGCAGACTTGCTAAAAGAATAATTAACCTAAACGGGGGCGGGGAGTTAAAAATCCTGACTGTTATTTCAGAGAAGCATAGATTTTTTCTTTGCTCTACAACGGTAGTAATCTCCTTTCGTAGAGTGAAAGTAACTCTAATTTCGGATTTCATGCTCGCGGACGACTTAAGCCTAAAAAAAAAAAAAGGGAAGTCGTGTATTTGCAAGCTTTTGTGCTCATTACATGCAAATCCAAAGTCTTCCAGCTCAAGCAGGTCTTTTATATTCGCTGCTTCAAAAGGTTAAAAAATTCATAGCACTTTATTCCCTTTCCTAATTATTAATTTTTCAGGTAGCTAAATCTGTTACACTTAAATCCCAGAAGCCACTAAATATTTCGCTGAGCAAACTAACACTAGAAAAAATATAAAAGAAGAACACCTCAATTATGTTCATGATCAATAATTTCCTGCCTAGTTTCTCCTGCGCAGTGCCACCTGAATTCATTTCACACCATCTTCAGATAGAAGTAAAGAAGTGAACTTATCGCGCTTTCCGTCCATAGGGATTTCTTGTTTCATTTTCAATTCAATTTATACAGATGAGTCTGAGGGAATATCACAAGGCGGCAAAATCCGCGAAAATGAACTATGCTTTTCTGAAAAGTCTAATTTTATTTTTTTGCTCATTTTTTTCTGTTACGCCAACGTGGAACGTGTGAGAGTTGTGACGTAATACAGAGGCGAATCACGTTTCAAGACGCCGAATCTGCAGCGGTACATTCCGTCCGTGTAACTTAGTTGGGAGAGCAACTTACTCCGGAGTGAGGGGGCGCGATTTCGATCGCACTCACGGACAAACTTAGAGTGCGCACATATGGTTGTTTATGGATATGTACGCTAACGTGCCAGTTTCTTAGGTATACATGCCTTCTTCACATACATTGCTCCCACCAATGCGTAAGACGGCACCTAAACAACGTACGTGTTGTAAATCATGAATACTACTTCATTGGTCATCAGTTAGAGTTCGAGTGTGGATCGAAATGGGCAAAACAAGTTATCTGAGCGACTTTCAAAGTGATATCATAGTTGGCGCTATGCGTTCCCGTTCGAGCATCTCCTCAACAGCCGGCATTCTGGGCTTTTCACATACAGCCGTTGCAAAAGTTTACAATTAATGAAAAGCAAAACATTTTCAGCAACTAACAATCCTGTAGACGAAAACCAAATAGTGTGTAAGAAGGGAGATGGATATTAGCGCCATGCTTGTTGGCTTATGTAGCCCATTCGCGAGATGGTTCGCTATTTAGTGAATTTGGCGATGACTCTCGTCACACCAATTTTGAATTCTACAGTGATTTGCTGGCTCATCCGCTCACTTACGCCATTCTCGCCAGGCGCTTTTGACCCCTGTACTCAAGTAGTTGTTTTTGTTCACAAGATCGCATACTGCGGAAATATTTTTGCGTATCTTACTATTCATGGAAACCCGATGCTAAGATTGTGCGTGGAAAGGTCAAGAGCTCGGCCGTTGCTCCAATAAGCCCGTCTGGAGCCAACGATAATCCCACATTTAAAGTCGCTCAGATCGTTTGTTCAGCACGTTCCGCTCCTCCATCTAACATTACCTGGTGCTTGTCGTACTGTTATGCTTGATTCATACCACACACAGTGCTCACTTGTCGTCTTACGTATTGGAATGAGCCAGTTTTGTGACCAGGAATTTGCGCTTCAGTGCCTACTAAAATGGTCATCTGCGTGTGTGTGAGTGGTTGTTCCACGTTCTTTAATGCCACATTGTAGGATGTTTTATCAATCAGTGAACTGGGAAAACGAAGGCATAGAAACTAATGGAGATTATTTAACCCACCTTTGTTTTATTGACGATACAGTTCATTTTTTGCAGGTACCCTGTCAGAGCTACTGAGCATGGTCATTGAAGTTGTGACAAAAACAAAGAAGTGAGCTTGAAAATGAATGAACTTACAGAAAGCAAAATTGATGTATGATGTTTTTTCATGAACTGAAGATTTAGCGATTGATGGAGTAATTTTAGAAGAAACCAATACCTACATTTACTTTGAACAACAAATATCCAGCAAGGGCCACTTCTGAAAGAAGCCTGACAAGAAACATGCTTGCTGTAACCAGGAAGTTTAGAACGAGGAACTCATGGATCAGGAAAAATGCTTGAGTTGGAGATATCTTGATAAAGTTGATAAGCAAAAGAGATTTCGTGCCGATTAAAAATTAAAGATAAGTTAAAGCTGTCTATGCACGATGATCAATAGGCTATGAAGATTCAATTGCAAGTTAAAAGATGAACTTTATTTACAATTAGCTAACGTTATAATAAGTCATAAGACAGACGCAAGGTGAAAGTATGAAAGTGCACTTACTGATCAATAAGAAGCAACATTATAAGCAAGGAGACTTCGTGTAGATGAAACATTAAAGATAGGTTAAAGCTGTCTTTTTCTCGACGTTTCTTCTGTTTTAACATATTATAACGTTAGCTAGTGATTTTATTCGTAAATAAAGTTCATCATTTAACTTGCAATTGAATCTTTATAGCTTACGTATCACCGAACATAGAGGGATTTAACTTATCTTTAAATATTTCTGACGTCACTCTTAGCTTTTAGTGTTTTCGGGCAGGTGTTCCGTGAATGGAAACTGCGAACTACGTTATCGCGTGACGTAACAACTGTATGACGTAGTTCTTTTTTTTACTCTTCTAATGTTCATGAAACATAAAACCTATATATTAGGCTACGTCTGTCCCTAACGCTCTGACATCATTTAGTACTTGCAGCGCCATCTGCGTTTATCCGGTGGTCAAGATCTGAACTAAGCTCACCGCTGTCGCACGATACGTAAAATAAAGGAGAAATACCTGCAAATAGAATAAGGTTTCTAAGACAAACGACTTCATCTGTGGCAACACGCACGTGCTCAAACCAGAGTTGTGAACGGGCCAAAAACTTCGGACGCGGACGTCCCATAACTGGACCCGACCCTGACCCGTAACTGACCCACAAAATTCTGCTTTGAACTATAAATTCGAAACTCAATTTGTATGTATACATATAAACGTAATGTATATATATTCATCCCAATAACTGTTAGATATTTAATAAATGAAATCGTTTTTCAATAATAAAATTTGGTTACTTGCTAAATTTTAGTGCCATTTTTAGTGCCACTATTTTGCGTAATCCAGAGGTAATGGCTGACTATGACCGTGGTTGATCGGTTGGTTTGTGGATTTTTATGGCGCAAGAACCATGTGTGGCCAAAGAGCGCCAGGCATAAGACAATCAAACAAACAGTATTAAAAACGTGGTATAATGCTTAAAATCAGGATGATTTCGTAAAAGTGAAAAGTGAGAATGATGGAAGGGCTAAAATCTAGATACGTTTAAAAAAATCAATTTGTTTTAAAAATGAAAAGACAGCGACAATATCACAGTTGTCATCTAGGAACAGCTGCAGCGTAGCGGCGTCCTCGGTCAACGAATGAAAATGAAAAAAAAGTGAAAACGAATAGCACGAAAACGAGACCATGACCATAACCATAGAGTATATTACAAATGGGAATCATTATTTACGATTACACAAATGTATTTTTTTTAATGTATTTAGATTGTTCACTCTTTCCACGCTTTGATAAAGGTGTGAATACTTTCATATGGTCCGTTAGACTTTTGGTTCCATAATCTTTTATTAAACCGTCGACATTTTTCTTTGTAATTATACACTATTCACATTTTGAACAACAAGCAAGACCAAACAACACAGAATTATTCACCGGTTCCTTAATGAGACGAAACAATTTCCAGCCTTTACTTTTCCCCTTGTGGTTTTCAACAAGCACGTATTTGGTGGCCTCGACGCATTTCTCAACCTCCTTAATATTATATCCATCCATATTAACAAATAAGGAGTTAATTTCAACATGACATGTCATGGAAACGGGATGTTAGCACATCAATCGAAAATTTCTAAATGCTCAATGTAAAAGATGCGATGTGAAAAGTAACTCCTAATCATACAGTGAACTTCGCACGGAGAGAGTGAATCAGCTGAGAAGCAAGCGAATGGCGTTCGTCTGTACTTTCCCCGGGACAATCGCACTGTAAAAGAACGCAAAGTAAATATCTTTTTACGATATGGTGTCGGTGTGTCTGACGTCGATCGGTGGAAATCTTCTTTGCTTTAAGAAAGAGACGACAATATTTTTGCATGGCAAATCACTATTCACTCCGTAGGTAGCACCAGTATTGACTACAGAATTTCACAATGCGCATTTTTTTTTTTTTTGAATGTATTGTTCTCTTTTCAAAAGAAAATGGGAATAAAACCTGGTCAAAATTGAGTCAGGAACACCTTGATCCGACCCGTTGGACCCGCAATAAGTGCGATTCGTGGACCCGTTTCAATCTCTGGCTCGAACAACTGTCTGCTACGTTTGTTCTGTTACGTAGGTGCTATGTCGCGTTTTATTGAATTTTATTCCCACTGCAGAGTTAGTTCATATAAAGGAATAAAATTGAAGAGTAATTTCATAACAAGTAATCAGCGTTATTATAAATATAAGTACCCATATCTATTTATAACGCTCTTACCTACAACAATAAAAACTGAAATTTTGAGATGTCAAAGTGAGCAAAATCGCATCTAAAAACATATTCAGCTCTTACATGAATGGGTTTTTACAATATTTCCTTACAGAAGTCCGGCGTCTATTGGATATGTTTTCAATCTGCTTCAATTAAAAATTTCATCCCGTCCTAGAACGGGCAACATCCCCTATGTATGAATATTTATTTAAAGCTTAAAGGCAGCCTTTCTAGGACGGGCTGCAGGCTAGTACTTTCCTATTTGGACATCAGAAACAAAAAATAATACCTGATTATTAAAACATTAAATATCTTATTTTCTTCGTCATTATTATTAAGAAGCAAAAATAATACCTGATTATTAAACCATTACTCTACATCTTATTTTTCTTCGTCATTATTATTAAGAAACTTTCTCCCAGAGTGCCCATAATGCCCCATCACGCATTCTGCACATGAATACGCACGTCTTCCAAAGATGGAGTTCGGAAACCAAATACTATATACAGGGGTTGTCCAAAATAATGGAAACACCTCGCTGAAAACAGTGACTTTGGTATGTGCTACTTTTTGACTAAAACTAACAGGTAGCTACATTTATTTCTTGTAGAAACGTGTTGCCCATAGTCTCAAGAGTCTGTGTGATTGCATTGTAAATCGGTGTTTGCATAATTTCGTACCAGGTGAAGGCACAATGAGTGACCTGTTGGAGTTCCAAAGAGGGCAGATTGTAAGAGCCCTTCTGGTTGGTGCGTCGGTACCTACAGTTGCACAGGTATTGGGGTATCGAAAAATACCATGTTGAAGGTCGTGACAGCATACAATGTTCACGGCACAGCATCATCTGCGAAACACAACTGTGGAAGGAGAACCAAACTCACTGCGAGAGAAGGAGGACATTAAAGAGGATTGTGACCGCATGGAGGAAGACCACGGCAACGAAAGTAACTGCTGAATTTAATGCACATCTCCAAAACCCAGTGTCGACTTATACCGTACGAAGAAGAGAATTGCATAAGCACAATATTTACGGCAAAGCTGCGATTGCAAAACCCCTGGTGTCGCAGGTGAATATGAAACGGAGACTATATTGGTGCCAGGAACATAAAACGCGAACTGTGGATCAATGGAAACATGTTTTGTTTTCCGATGAATCAAGTTTCTCACTATTCCCCATCGCAGAATGGGTTTACGTGTGAAGCACCCCCGCAGAAGCCTGCAACCCAGACTGTTTTCTTCCTGCAGTGAAGCATGGGGGTGGTTCCGTAATGGTTTGAGCCATGATCACGTGGTCTGCAGCAGGTCCCATTATAACCTTACACGGACAGATCACTGGCGGTGACTATGTCACTCCTTCGGCCGATCGTGTGCATTCAGTGACGCAGACATTGTTTCCGTCAGCCCGTCAGCGGATTGCACCTTTCAAGATGATAATGTCCCGATTGACAGATGTCGAACTGTTCAATTATTGTCTAAGGAACATGCGGATGAAGTTGGACACCTTCCCTGGCCTGCACAATCACCAGACTTAAACATCATTAAGTCCCTGTGTTCTGTGTTGGGAAACAGAGTGCGATCCCGTTATCCTCCTCCGGCGTCTCTTAAGGAATTGGAGCGGTTTCTGCAGGAAGAATGGTACAACATACCACTTACCACCATCCACGACTTGTATGCATCCATTCCAAGGCGGATTGAAGCAGTTCTAAACGCCAAGCGTACTCCCACACCATATTAGGTGAGTAAAACCTATTGTCTCAAGGCGTTTCCATTATTTTGAACAACCCCTGTAGCTCCATGTTGAACGTACGTATTTGCTTTGTTTTTTTTCGGGGAGGGGGGGATTCTAAGCGCAGACCACAGTCATGTAGAACTTGGAGTTTTCCATACATATCACCATGGAGTTTCGTGATATTGAGAAGAAAACGGTATTATTTTACATTAAAAGCCTTTCCGTGTAAATAACTTCTCTGCATATCAAAATATTTTTCATATTATTCAGTCATGTTACATTAAGGCAGTAAAACAAATATTGCGCTTTAATGTTAAGACAAGGAAACGTTTCATCAAAGACGGCATCATATTTTAAAGAATAAGAAGTCAGATCACGTTTTCGGCTAAGGGCTTGTACAGGCGTCAGCCAATTTTTCGGCTTGGCGAGAAGAAGAAAGCAGACGTTTCTCAATTATAGGTCGAGACAGCTACGAATTCTTTACTGCGCCAGCACAGATCAACCTCACCAAAAGTAAAATTAAATCTGACTAAACGGAATTTCCATTCCCACTTGAATATATAATGAGCTTGTTGCTATAAACGTCACCCTGTGATATATATCTGAGGTAATTAATTGGTCTCGGAAAACAGATGCTTCACGAATATTAAATAAGTAGCCCAAAAATCTTGGACATTCTGGAGACATGACTTCCCAGTGTACGAGAGATGACCCGGCAAGAAAATAATAAATGTAAACAGAATTATAATGTAAACGGGAAATTAGAATAGCGTTCGCCATTGGCTGCCAGCCAAGGACAAACAGGCGGCTAATTTAGACGGTTATCCAACGCCACGAGGACCAGAAACTCTATCGAAATTTGATTAGTTGCAAGAATTTATATTTCGGGCAAAAGAGTAAACAATACATCTATTTAATGAGCTTACTCCGAAACTTTGCTTTTTCTTACAGCTTGTGTGAAATTAACTAAATTATTGATTATTTTACTCTGGAGTTAAAACAGTATTTCCACAGGGGACGAGAATAAATAGGAGTCTGTTATTTTGCCATTCTCAATTTCTAATGCCTTTAATGGGAGATTCAAGTTAAAGGCTTTTAGAGCCGTTCGCACTAAGTAGCGTCGTTACTCCGGCCTTCTTCGTACTAGGCCTACGAAAACGAATTTTCATCAGCGAGGTAATTCGAAATAGAATTTGTGTTAAACAAATGTACTACAATTGTTTTTCTTTTTTTTTTTCTTTTTTTTTTTTCTTGGAGGTTTAACGACCACCGTGAGCAACTCAATGGGCTATAAAGCAGTCGTCCGACCCTTATTCAGGGTCATTGGTTTCAGAGAAGGAAGAGAGACAGTGCCGTAAGGCAACCACAACATCCATGCCTTACCGGGATTCGAACCCGGACCCCTCGCTTAGACCACTGCGCCACTGGAGCGGCAATTTTTGGTTGTTCTAATACCCTTTGCCTGGAGGGGCTATAAAAGAAATATATCGTGTGTATGCCTGTACCGCGAATAACCTGCCAACATATACGTGTGCTGTCAAATAGTTATTATTATCACTAAGAAAAAAGAGAGCTCCGTACATGGGATTTGGTGGTGGAGTTAGTCTTTCTCCACATATCCCCTGTCTAGAGCAACAAACTTCTGCTAGCGATGGATGACCTGACGGTGACCTGTGTTTTAGAAGTCCTCTGTCTGACTGTTCAGGAAGTGCTTCACCTAGTGACGTGCCTGCCCCGCAGGACGCACACGACATAAAGGCAGATAGCAGCGAGAACGAACGTCTGCGTAGCTCAGTTGGTAGAGCGACTTGTTCCGGAATAAGTGGACTCGGGTTCTATACCCGGCGTGGACCGATAACGACGGAGAAATTTACTTCGTTATAACGGCGCCCGAACTTCCCGGATGACCCAGACGTTAAAGATCTTGCAATGGTGTGATGTTCTTTCCACACCGCGAGATGCGAAAAATAGGAGAATCTCTTTTTCAGCGCTTCGAAAAATAAAAGTGCGTGATGTTGCATTCCACACACCAGATTGACTGGGAGTTCTCAAGTGCACGTTCTACAGCGGATGGCTGCCTGTAACGATTCATGGTAACGGCTGACCCGTGTGCCAAGCTCCCGGCCCTCTTTGGGGGGCGGGGTGATGTGACGTGCCTGCCCCGCAGGATGCACAAGACATAAAGGCAGATAGCAGTGAGACGAACGTCTGCGTAGCTCAGCTGGTAGAGCGACTTGTTCCGGATAAATGGACTCGGTTTCGATCATCGGCGTGGACCAAAAATGAAGGAGAAATTTGCTTTGTTATATCCTCCAAAATCACCTCGTCATCCACAATTAAACGCCTGCTCAATAGACCACTAATGACTCCAAAATAACCTTACCATTGAACGCATCGGGCTTGTTAGCTGAGGAAATAGGAAGACGTCAGATGGTGTCAGGTCAGGGGAGTAAGGGAGCAGTAATTTCACAACTAAAACTAACCGCAAGTGCCACCGTTTCTTGAGCAGAATGGGCTGGCCGTTGTAATGAAGGAGCCGCATCCCCTTCGTCAAGTTTCCGCGGCGTTTCGCTTTGATGGCGTTACGTAACTGCTGCAAGAGGCCCCGATAACACTTTCCCCGTTATTGTTTGGCCCTTTCGGGCAAAATCTGTGAGGATCACACCACAGCAGTCCCAGAAAACGCTGAGCATGACCTTTCCCGAGGAGACTTGCATCTTCGCCTTTTGTGGCGCCGGTGACCCAGTGAGCTTCCACTGTTTCCTTTGTTCCTCCGTTTCGGGATCATAAAGGTACACCCAGCATTTATTCATAGGAATACGCGTTGAAAGGAGTCGTCCGGGTCGGCCGTACACAGCTTCCACATGTCCGCTGCAGTATCCTTTCGGCGCTCTTTTTTGCAATGGTGTCAGCAGTCACGAAAGCCAACGGGTGGAAACCTTCGTCATGTGAAGTTGGTTGTGAATGATGTTGACTACTGATCCATGGCTAATATTGACCTTCTGCGTGATAGCTGCGACGGTCATGCACTGGTGTTCGAGCACGAGGGCCGACACTTCTTTCTCAATGCCTGGTTCTTCACTGAGAGACAGTCTTCCGCTTCGTGGATCGTGTGACAGGCTTGTTTGTTCACATTGAAAGCGTCTATGCCACTTTACCACTGTGTCATACGATGGGGCATTGTCTCCATACAAGTTTACGAGATCAGCATGAATCCGTTTGGCATTGTGCCTCTTCAAATATAGGAACCGAATTACCGCGCGCGCCATTCGACTTGTTCCACAGGTTGAGCCATTTGACTTGTTCCACAGGCTGCGCCATTCGACTTGTTCCACAGGCTGCGCCATTCGACTTGTTTCACAGGCTGCGCCATTCGACTTGTTCCACTGGCTGCGTCATTCGACTTGTTCCACAGCCTGCGCCATTTAGTTTTCAGAGACCTAGTGGTGTTCGACGTTACAACAACGCGGGATCATTCACTTGTTCCAATAGCTCAAGGTCATGCAACTTCCAAGGAGTGAAACTTTTTACGCTAAACCCACTTGCTTTAGGTAATAACAAAACCTTTTCGACCGCATGTTGTATATAGTAAACATACAAAAGTATACGCGCCATGTAATTTTTTTATGACAATTACTTGCCCTATAAATTGTTTTTAAAAATAGAAAACAGCCCTAATAATAGTTTTTAATAATAACGTCAACATGGCTTTAGGCTTGTCAAATTACCCTTTAATTAATAACAAGGAACTGCACACCAATTGCATTTAAAATAGTACTAGTGATTCCAATTTCTTGGCGTAGAATATAAATCAAAACTTCCAAGCTTTCGCACATCAACCAACTAAAAAACGAAAAAACATCGGAACTAAAAAACAACGAATTGGCCACTGAGGCAGGATATACGTCAAACCAGATGCATAACTTTATCGAGAAAGCCAAACCAAGCCGTGTCAATCTTTCTATGCCGCAACTTCGCTAACTGGGCTCTATTCCTTACATACCAAAAGATTCCTATCGACTCAAAAATGCGCTCAGGAGGATGAGCGTCGGTGTCGGCATAAGATCTCCCTCATCTTTATATACGGTGCTTAAGAGAAACATTGACAAGCCCCCTCTTCTCAACGAGGTAGGGGTTTATGCAATTGCACTACAATATCCGGACGGATCCCGGCGATACTACATCGGAATGACCAAACGTTCATTTGGAATTGAAATCAACGAACAAAAGACGGTAAAATAACCACTGCCCTATCAAGAGAGGTCACGTTCAAGTCTGCTGATCATATGTGGAAATATTTCAAGAAATTAGCTTCATACTCCACACCTAAGTCTACTGCCATCCCCGAAACCCTGGAAATCTTGACCAGCACCGAGGCTTGCAATGATAGCGTCTCTCTCGAGTTGCCACGCGCTTGGAATCAATTCTTCAAATAATTCTTTGGTTTTTACCATAGTACCGCGCGCCCCACCAACGTGACCTCGTTTCTTCGAATGTCTGATCACATTTGCGCCTATCCATTTACTGTCTAGTCAAGTCACCACGTTCAAATTGTTGAAGTGTTCCATTATCCAGTTTGCAGTTAGCTGTCTACCCTCCTTGAAAAAACCATCTGGTTGATGTGCGAAAGCTTGGAAGCTGTGATTTATATTCTACGCTAAGAAATTCAGATGATTAGTACTATTTTAAATTACCCTTTATTGATAACAAGAATAAAGTAATCAGGTTGATGTAATGCTAAATGTTTTCAAATTTTTATTCGACATTCAGCGAGCTGAACTTGTTTTCCAGTAAAATAATCGCTCTTTTTAAAAAGTACACTTTAATATCACGACTATGACACGCTTCTCTAAACAGCATCTGTACCACAGTTGTGTTCTTCACCCTTTCCACCTTATTTTTCTCTTTTGTTTGGGGTTTAACAATTATATATTTACATATATATATATATATTCAATGCTTTTACAAGAAATGAAGATTTATCGATTGATGGAGAAAAGCTGGAGATAACAGACACGTACGTTTATCTTGGACAGCAGATATCAAGTGAGGGTCACATTGATGAAGAAATTAATCGGCGTACAAAACTTGCCTGGAGAGCTTTTGGAAGAAACAGCATAATTTTCAAGAGCAATATGCCATTATGTCTTAAAAGAAAAGTGTTTGATCAATGCATCCTTCCAGTGCTTACGTATGGTGCGGAGACGTGGACCTTACCTAAAAGAGACATACAAAGGCTGCAGACAACTCAAAGTAGCATGGAGAGGTGCATGCTTGGTGTAACCAGGAGAGATAAGAAGAGGAACTCGTGGATCCGAAAAATGACAAGAGTGGAAGACATCATGATCAGAGTTAAATCCCTGAAATGGCAATGGGCTGGACATACTGCCAGAAGGACAGATCATCGATGGACAGCCGAAATTTTAGATTGGATTCCAAGGGACAGGAAAAGACCCAGAAGAAGACCACATGGGAGATGGGTGGATGAAATTCGAAAGTATGCAGGGGTGACATGTTGGAGACTGGCACAAGACAGACCGTTGTGGAGGAAACTTGGGGAGACCTTCGTCCAGCAGTGGATTGATAATGGTTGACAATGATGATGATATATACCATTAACAAATCGATCCGCTATAAGCAGTCACCAGTCCCCAAGTTAGGGCTATTGGTTCCAGGGAAGGGAGAGAGCCAGTACCGTAAGACAAACACAATGTCCATGATTCACTGGAATTCCAACCCATCTCAGACGAATGGATAGAAGCCACCACTGCGCCACTCGGACGGTCTTCAGAATATCGCACAGGACAGACATGGGCACTGCACCTTTCTTAGGTGAAGTGGTCACATGTAGAAACAAGAAAGATGACACCGAATTTCGGTTGTAATGAGCATGTTTTTTGAATCCTTTCCGACGCGATTAAAATTTTTCAATGTTGTACATAGTCAATGGAAACAGACAGAAATAAAAATACAAACGGGATTCCTACGATCGAAAAAACGCCAAGAAACACAAAAAACAGCACTTACTCTCCCTTGTGCTTGTAATGTGCATGGTCGTATCAGAATAATATGAAAACCTACCTAACAATAGAGGTGGAGGTACTATCGATGATATCGATAGTTTTGTCCAAATTAGTATATCGATAGTGCATCGATAGTTTTACGTTTTTCAATTCTCGAAGTGTAAATCACGATGCTATAAACTATTCAGCTTCCGCCGATGGTTTTAATGATTGAAACGCTGATATTCACCTCATTTATATTGGTGTCGAAAACATTAAGCCGAGCCATATTTATACATGATCACAATGAGAAACTAAAGTTAACTGTAATCAAAAGCGTAAACGGTGAGGGTATGTAGTTTTTGCACTCTGTTGCACGTTTCAGTCGGATAAAGACGAAGTCAAAAGCATTGTTCTTGCTGTTGTGCTGGAAGTTTAAAGGCGCGTAAAGTGCTAAAACAGTTATTTGTTGAAAGTAATTAATCAGTAATAATGGTAAACGTAAAATATCTTTTGAGTAACCTTATATTTTTTTTATTTTTTTTTTTTTGGCAAGGATAAGGTCTACCCAAAATGTAGCCTTTGCGGAAAGAATTACAAAACGTCGGGCAATACATAAAATCCTAGGCATAATTTAAAACGACATCATCCAGCTGCTGTCGGTTTAAATGATCCAAGAAAAAAACAATTTGAGGAACAGCCCCACTCAAAACTTTATTTATTGAATTTCTCACGAATTAATACCAGGAATTTTCTAAACACAATAGAAAATATTATTTTTGCATCTAAAACTGCATAATTTTCTTCTTAAGATTTTGTGAACAGAAACATAAAAAAATCATACAGTACAAACAGAAAATGAGAATTAAGGAGCCACGAATTAGCTCACTCTTTAGGCAAAACATTTTTTTCGTGACTTTTGCTCACTCACTTAGGGAACATATCGTCAAAACATAGACTTCCCGGCCCGGTGGCGCAGTTGTCTAAGCGCAGGCTTCTGATCATTTGTCCGAGATGGGCCCGGATTCGAATCCCATGAGGAATAGAAGTTGTGGTTGTTTGTGACGTACCTGTCAGCAGGACGCACACGACATAAAGGCAGATAGGAATCAGAATAAATGTCTGCGTAGCTCAGTTGGTAGAGCGACTTGTTCCGGAATAAGCGGCCTCGATTTCGAATCCCGACGTAGACCAAAAATGATGGAGAAATTTACTTCGTTATATGTTTTTGTCTTACAGCACTGGATTTTTCCTTCCCTGAAACCATTGACCCTAAATCAGGCATGGGCGAATGCTTACAGCCCAACGAGTTGCTCACTGCGGTCGATAAACCCCTAACCAAAAAAAAAGGTTAGTTTAAAAGTTTATCGGAGCTTAGCTATTTGGCAATGTAGAAAAGAAAGAAAAATTCTTCCCAGAAATAGTTTTTCATCCCAGAAAACAAATTTTCTTCCGAGAAACTTTGCCAACACACTATCGATGGTACTATCGAAAGTTATCGATTGATATTTTTTGACTATCGAAAACTATCGATAGTCATAACTATCGATATTTCTCCACCTCTCTCTCTAACAATGGGAATAACCACCTTTCGCCCGGTTGACAGCGGCAAGACGGCGTAGCAGGGACGTAATGAGACCCTGGAAGGTTGTCCGAGGCACACGTGCCCATTTTGGCGGCAGTAGAACTCGGAAGACTAAGAGTAATCGCTGCGCATCGCTGTTGCAGCGATCTCCCAGATGATCAATATTAGTCATGGGTCAGTATTCAACATCATTCACCATGAAATTTACTTGACGAAGGTCTCCGCCCTCTGGGTTCCACGACTGCGGACGCCATTGCAAAAAGAGCGCCGAAAAGATGCTGCAGCGATCATGTGATGCTGCGTGCAGCCTACCCGGACGATTTCTTTCAACGGCTTATCACTATGGATGAATGCTGGGTGTACCATTACGGCCCTGAAACGAAGGAACAAAGCAAATAGTGGAAGCACGCTGGGTCAGCGACACCAAAATTGGCGAAGATGCTAGTCTCCTCGGGGAAGGTAATGCTCAACGTTTTCTGGGACTGCTGGTGTGATCCTCATAGATTTGGCCCGTAAGTGCCAAAAAATAGCGGGAAGGTTTTTCCAAGACCTCCCGCAGAAGTTACGGAAGGCCATCAAATGCGGAACTCCGCGGAAAGCTGACGGATGTGATGAACGTTTCGTTCATAACAACGCCCCAGCTGATTCTGCTCAAGAAACGGTGATACTTGCGCTTAGTTTGGTCTATGACATTCTGCCTGAGGCCCCTTACTCCCCGATCTGCCACCATCAAACTTTCTTCACACTTCGTCGGCTGAAGATCACGATGGGCGGCAGGCGTTTCATGAAGAATGACTGGCTGATTTTCGAGGTGGAGCACTTCCTGAACAGCCAGACAGAGGACTTCAACAACACAGATCTGCGCCAAGTCATCTATCGTTGGGAAAAGTGTGCTACCTTAGATGGGGGATATATGGAGAAAAAACTCATCCACCACCAAAACTCATGTACGTAGCTGCTATTTTTCTTAGTGAAAATAATAACTTTTTGACAGGTCCTCGTATACCTTTATCAGAGGCTCCGTCATAGGGTTACGTACGGCTGATTGGTCCCTTCGTCGCATTGTGGCAAACACGCGTCGCGAAGCTTCTGTCGAATATGTCGACAGTGGCTTTGGGGATGTAACGTGCATTGCCGTAGGGGGACTGCCGTTGCACACAGCTAGAATTCCCATCGCCTCGCCGCATCAAGCGCCAAGCCATAGCAATTCACAGCTCAGGACATTCGACGAGGTGCAATGGTAACTATAGACATACACCCATCGGCATGGATTGTACGGCCCATTTGCTGAAGCACGTTCACGCTCTCACTGGCCATTGTGAAGACTTCACTTACCGCAGCACATGGTAGCGCAAGATTCTAGTGGTGTCGTATCAAACATGAATGGCGGGACGAATGGATCCATGCCGTCTTCATCGACGAGTCACGCTTCTTTCTCAGCGCCAACGATCTCTGATTGAGAGACTGGAGACAATGTGGTGATCGGGCTGATCTTGCTGCCATCCATGAGCGCTATACAGCTGCTTAGCCTCGTGTAACGATTCGGGCCCCTATCGATTTCAACAGGCGTTCAAGACTCATAGGCATAGTGGGCACAACGCCAGCATGACGATACGTCGATGACGTGCTGCAGCCCGATTTTTTGCCATATTTCTGTGGTATTCAGATAAAAAAATAAATAACAAAAGCAATGTTGATGAAAATAAATGCAAAGCAAAACAAACAAATAACAAAAGGAGATATGCCGCTAAAAGAAGTAGAGCAATTTATTCGAAATGGTGTATTTCTTTCATTACAGGATATATATATAAAACTTAAGAAAGTTAAAAACCTTCAAATTTAAAAAATATAATGCTACAAAACGGACAGCAAGCAGTTTTATAACTTTTATTACATCTGATGCTCGAAAGTGCAAATGTCATTTAACTATATATTTGTAGCATTAAAACTCTTGAACTTGAAGTTTTTTAACATTCTTAAGTTTCTGATATATCGTATAATGAAGGATATACACTATTTTGAATATTTCTACAGCACGACGGTTCTACTGCCCTAGAACAATTTATATACCTTGGTTCAATAGTATCAACGAAAGGAGGTACTGTCGAAGATATAAATAGAAGAAAGCAATTGGCTTATTCGACATTTAACCAATTTAGAAATATCTGGAAAAACAAGAACTTGTCTGTAAAAACTAAAATGAGAATACTAAATTCAAAGGTAAAGGCAATACTTATTTATGTATCAGAAACACACACGCTAAACAAAAAGTTAGTTAGTAATGTCCAGGTCTTCGGAAACATATGTTTAAGAGTGATACTGGGAATATATTGGTCTAAACAAATATCAAATTAAGAATTATGGCAGAGAACAACCCAGAAACCTATATTGCAACAATTACGTGAAAGGAAATGGAAGTCGATGGTGCATGCGTCGAGGAAAGAGGATAGAATAATTGTAAAACAGGGTAAAAGAAAACAGGGAAGACAAAAAGAAACATGGAGAAGAACAATAATATTAACAAAAACTTGAACCAAAAATAAAAACACAAGGTAAAAATAAAAAACAGCTCGTTAGAAAATGGTGATGGGAGACCTATGCTCCCAGGTGGAGTGAAGAGGATTAAGTAGTAAGTAGCAAAGTCTCGGATGCTCAGTTTGCTTACTTTCGGCAAACAAATTTTACATGGTGACCAGATGTTGTTATGGCCACCGCGATTCCCAGATTTGCCATCGAATAAAGAATGTGAAGGATATCACTGGCAGACGTGTTGGCCGCGGATGGTTCAGTGGTCAACGTTCGAAGCTGCCACGGAAATGTCTCAATATCGATCCCAAGCATGTACGAACGCTAGAGCCACTAAACATCCACCGTGAGTCGGGTGGCCACCCGATTCAACGGGCCACCCGACTTAACGGGTGGCCACGTTAAGCCATAATAAGTTCGTCTTCTCCCCTTTCTACATCGCTTCCGTGTGAGTTTCCTGTCGGGCAGTCTAGCCCAAAGCACTAGCTTCCTAAGAATTGTTTAAGACCTTTTGTGAGACACACTCTTCCTAAAATCTTTTACATAAATCTATATTGGCAGACGGCTTATGGTCTGCACAACCCCCTCAAATGTCGATGAGTTGTGAACACAAGTCAACGACGTATGATCAGCGATACTTCAGGTGGGAGTCTATCACTCCTTATCACGACGTGTTGCCGAATGTATAGACCAAGGCGGCCATACAACCTTCTGACTAAGGACACATTTTACTGTCTCTTCGCCTGTCACTTCCATGTAATTCTTCAGAAACTAAATCGCTTCTTTCCTACTTCCTTTTCTACCGGTGTAGAAAGTTTCGTTTCATTTTAATGGTGTGGTATTTCCTTTGTGTAGCAGAGCACATGGAAAAAACTCTTAAAGTGCAAAATAATGTCTTTCTAAACGTATTGTGAAATTCCAGCTTGGCTGTATTTGTCTGTACGTGACACAGTTCCAATATCAATTGAATATTTTGCTGCCAAGAGCAAATATTTCAAGAATCAGCTTTTAGTATTTCGAGTTGATTAATTTGGCGTCAAAAACCTTTGAAACTGTTTTTTTAACAAATTCAGACAGCAAAACATACCGTTATAACGTGTAAGTACTGACGTTACTGATTGGCTCGGAGCAATTTAGAACAAATAAAAAAATCTGCCACATTCTTTAGAAAGATATAAACGTTCCTCTCTATTATAGTCCGAGTATTAATGAAAGAAGCAGAAGTAAGATAAAAACACTCTTGATTGAAACAGCGGGAAATAAGTGCAGAGAACACGCATCAACTGCCGTAAAAACGCAGAAGCGCAGTAACTTTCAAAATAATTCGTAATTTCTAGAGCTCAGTGACTAACACTCATGTGAGGCATCAAACATGTCAGATGGTGTCATATTAACGTAACTAAATCTTTACGAAATCTGATTTTAACTTGTCTTTGAGTACAAACAATTCCAAAAATAGAAACATTTATTACACTGCCGGACAATTGCTAAGGACGGATGACAATAGCAACGATAGCAACCATAAAATGGAAGGCAGGAAAATGTGGAAATTAGCATAAGTGCGGGATACAGTAAGACGTGTTGTGCGTATGCAAATTTTGGATTGCCGAACTTGTTCGTGACGTCATAGCGGTGATAAGAGATACAAAGGATTTGACGCGTATTGACCGTTGTTGTTCAAACGCAAAGTTGAAAGCGAAAGAATCAATTGACGAACTTGCAATTTTCAGTATGTCTTCCCGACATCACCTAGATGATTTTACGCATGGCCGTATTATTGGCAAGATTAAAGAAGGGCGAAAAATAACAGATGTTTCCAGGGAGTTCGACGTCAGCCACAGTGTTGTTTCAAGGCTTTGGAAATCATTTCAAACAAATGGAGAGTGTAGCAAACGTCACGGGGGAGGTCGTGTTCGCAGTACGACACCTGCAGAAGATCGGTACATAGTGCTATCAACAAAAAGACACCGGCGCAGCACAGCTAGTGAGGTAGCAAATCCGTTTATGGCTGCTACTGGCAAGCGGATCTCCCGAAAAACTGTCGCCAGACGTTTGCATGAAGGAGGACTATACGCCCGCCGTTCTGTTGTGTGCATCCCATTATCCAGACGTCACCGTACCGCCCGTTTGCAATGGTGCCATCAACATCGCAATTGAACTGATAACGACTGGTTTGCTGTCCTCTTCTCAGATGAGAGTAGATACAGTCTATCGTCTGATTGTCGACGACAACTGATCTGGCGTGATAGTGGTACTGCATATTGTCCAGCAAACATACAGGAAAGGGACCGATATCCGACATGTAGTGTCATGGTATGGGCTGGCATCATGATCGATGGCCGTACGTCCCTCTATGTGCTTCCAACTGGGAATATGACTGGCCAACGATACATTAATTATGTTTTGCTACCTCATGTTCGCATGTTCCGTGGTGCTGTCGGTGATAGATTCATTTTCATGGACGACAACGCAACATGTCATCGAACAGCCGCTGTCCAGGAGTGTCTTGAGAGCGAGGATATTCAACGCCTCGTATGGCCAGCACGTTCTTCAGATCTGAATCCCATTGAAAATGTGTGGGATGCTTTGGGGAGGATTCTTGCTGGTCGCCAATGCCCTACAATAAACAAGGACACCCTCGTCCGTGCACTGACAGAGGAATGGGATAAATTACCCCAACAGCTGCTTGATAATGTTGTGCAAAGCATGACACGACGTGTGGAATCTTGCATCGCTCTCCATGGTGGCCATATCCCGTATTGACATCTTACGTCGGAACGCCTGCGGACGGTAATTGCATTTTTTTCACGTTTACGTATTCTGCACAAAATGGCCTGTTTGTCCCTTGAACACGTTCCAAAGCCTTCTGGATTTCAGAGCACAATAAATTGTCTTTCTTGTAATGTCCTGGCATTCTGACATTATTTTATTTCACTTGGCATCCAACCACACTTACTTTTTTATGCGCTGTATAGCCGTTTATGATCCGTCCTTAGCAATTGTCCAGCAGTGTATCAACCGATACTTTTATGACTTGTGGTGGCAATACTACTTGATATGACGAAGAATTATTTTTTATTTTTTTATTGGAGATTTACCGACTACTGTGAGCAACTCAATGGGCTATGAGCAGTCGCCCGTCCCTAATTTAGGGTTACTGGTTCCATGGAAGGGAAAGAGCCAGTGCCGTAAGGCAAACACAACATCCATGCCTCACGGGATTCGAACCCGGACCCCCTTTCGGACGAATGATCAAGACCATCGCTTAGGCTACGACGCAGATGACGCACGATTCAAATCGACAACGATGCAGAGATAAGCATGCGGGCGTAGTCCGTTTGGGAGAATAGCACTCTAGAGTAGGAAGACAAGGTTGCGAAAAACACCACCGGCAAAGGTTTATACGTTATATCGGAATCCGAATGAAAGTGAATATCTTGGTCGTTAAGTTTTAAAAAATTGTGTGATGAGTCTTCCATACATAGCACGTAATTCATAAAATTAGTTCCACAATGAGATGGTCCTTCGAGTATGGTTGTCGTCTGACCCGAAACCGGCGATTTCCTGCCCCGCCTTTCTCAATGAGTGATGATGTAATTTACTACATGACATTTCGTAGACGAGGTACTACTGACGTGAAACACGAGTCAGATCGACAATGAAGCAGAAGTAAGCCTGCCGGGGTAGTTCAGTTGGAAAAACAGCAGTTCTTGGGTAGGAAGATGTGAGATTCAAACTTCACCACCGGTAAAAGGTTACACGGTTTTAGGAATATCGCGGCGACTAATAGCGTCAAATAATTATAACGTACTATCATTTTAACGAATTATAACACACTATCGTTTTTGGATATTTACTAAACATTTGTGAAAACAAATGGCCATTCCTTGGATTCGCAATGGTTTTTTACGCTTTCCAACCGTAGGTTGAAGAAGCGTATATACTCTAGCTTTGTTTGCCTGCCCGTCCGCAAGAAAACTCGCGTAAAAATTGTTCGATTTCAATGGAATTTTAGTATGTGGTAGGGTACCACCTGGGGTCGAACTCTATTGAAAATGGGTGAAATGGGGGTCAAAGGTCAGGACATAGGAGTGGGATCTATTCCATTGCATTTATGCGTCATAACTTGCGTAAATATGCTTTGTTTGCGACATAACTTTACTATGTTGTTCCGGAGATAAACTGAACCGGTCCTGTTGAATAGTATAGAAATGGGGTCAAAGGTCAGGGCACAAGAGCGAGATTTATTCCACAGCCATTATCCGCATAACTTGAGTAATGCTTTCTGGTATGTTGAAAAGCGTATCATAATCAATACATTGCATGATTTTACTAACTTTTTCATTTATAACTGGCATGCCGCAGTTGGTTTACGCGCTGAGTACAGTGGGGGAGGCGGACGCTTTTGACGGGTGTTCGAATTCTGGTGCTACAGGCCATCAAGGGTTTTTCCGGTGTTTTCCCCGGGCTCCCCGTCTTTGGGGTCGCAAATGCGTAGATGGTTCCCTGCAAAGTCGGCTCGGACGTACTTTGTCCCTGATCCTTGCATTACGACGTAAAAGGTAACAGGATCCCACCACTTTAATTTCCCAGGATTGTCCAGCATGGAAGTTTCCTTGTAGTTTCACGTGAAGTTGGTGGAAAGCAGTTCCCATGCTTTCCACCAACCTTCGGGTTGAGGGCAGGAGGAAACGGAAACACGAGCGGATTTATGTCAAGGGAACCAGGCCCGAAACTTTAGTCCTGTGCTCCACTACAGAAACACGAACCCACAGGAAAACACCTCATAAATTCCTTCATGAAAAAAATTCTGTTAACTCCAGGAAGAAACAGAATTGTTGATATATTCATTGTAAAACGAATTCAGTTGTGAAAAAAGTTAGCAGCAATTTAAGGGTGAAAGAATTTTGAAAATCCTCTCATGCTTCAATGTAGCTTATGAAACCATACTCAAAACGGGGTGTTGTCCCTGATAGTTATATTTATTTGGTTACTGATCATCTACTGCGCAACAGTTTTCGTACCACCTCCTTGAATAGATGCCTTTGTTAAGTCTACCCATTATTTGCCTCATGAACTACAGTTCTGATCCATGAATCAGTACCAATAAATCGTTGCTTCTTTTAAGACAAATGTGGGTGGAAAACGGATTTCGGAACATCTCTGCCGGAGAATCGCTTTGTGATCTATGACTCCACGTGGATAAGGGTATGGAGATGATGGGCCTTCAAAATTGTTACTAATATCTTTTTCAAGATTACAAAATGAGAGAAGGACCTAGCAATGATCCTTTGGCTGCAAATCCAAAGACGCACGCTTAACCGAAATTAACGTCATCTGTATATAACAACATGTTTGATCTGGCGGCAGATTTTGTCATCTGAATACAACGGCAGGCTTGATCCGGCAGCAAATTTTGTCATCTGAATACAACGGCAGGCTTGATCCGGTAACAAATTTTGTCATCTGAATATAACGGCACTCTTCATCCGGCGACAATTTTTTTACTGAAATAGTAAGAATTTTGCTTTGACATTTTGGAGAAAACGCATAATATTCAAGGGAGAGTCAAAAGAAAACCTTACGTACTTTTCCTCACAATTTATTAAACAGAAGTGCATCATTTTTCAATATCGTCTCCATTTGTGCAATACAAGTCCTCCAACGCTTACAAACTGCATAGATTCCTGTAGAAAAAATATTTCGGTCGGGTGCGCAGCTATTTACTCACCACCTGTTGCACCTCTTCATCGGACCTCAATGTCTCTCCTCGTATCGCATCTTTGAATGGTCCCAAAAAGAGGTAATCACTTGGGGGCAAGTTCTGGTGAGTACTACGGATGTGGAATACACTCGAAGAACAAGTCTTATATGGTTGCAACGGTAATCACTTATGGGGCCAAGCGTTGTCATGTTGCTACAAGACACCAGTACTAAGAAGTCCAAGGCGTTCGGATTTGATGGCAGGTCGAAGATGCTTCCTGATAAAATCTTCATATGTTTTACTGGTTACAGTGTTCCCTCTGGGCAGTTAGTTTTCCGAAATTGCGCCTCGTTCTTTCCCAAAAGAGAGTCAGATAACCTTTCCTGCAGTTGGCTGCTTGTGGAACTTCTTCGGTTTTGGTGAGCACGGATGCCGCCATTAATTGGTCGCTCTTTTGGTTTCTGGCTGATGATATATAGTGCACGCAGGTTTTATTTCCAGTAACAATTCTCTGTTGGAAGCCAACATCTTCTGCTTCAAAGCGCCGGAACACTTATGGCGTGGCATCCATCTTGCAGACACTTTGTTGTACTGGAGCATATCATGGATAATGTGGAGCGCTGAACCATGACTAATGCTCAAAAGTGCTTCTATTTCATCCACATTCACTTGACGATTTCCCATCACAATACCTTCCACTGCTGTAATAGACTCTGGTGTCTCTACTGTGTGTGCCCGACCCGGTCGAGGAAAATATGTCACAGAACTCACGCCGTTTCGAAACTTTATTATCCATTTGCACACTTACTGAAGTTACAGACATAACTCACTCTACTTCAACTTCACTCGACGATGAATTTGAATAGGTTTCACGCCTTCATTACTCAAAAACGGAAGATAGACCGTTGATCCTGTAATGTTCGTGCAATATACACTGCTGGCCACCTAAAATGCAAGACCAAGAAGGACACGAGATAGCAAAGCCAGATTTACTGGACACATAAAAACAGATACAAAGATGAAACGATTGAGCTTACAGGCCCGTATAACTTGCGGAACACGCAGACATCAATAGTTCGTGTGGCCCCCATAGTTGGTAATAACGGCCGCTACACGCCGCGGCGTCAAACGACAGAGGCTTTGGATGTGGGCTTGGGGTATGTCGGTCCAGGCTGCTTCCACACGTTGCCACAGTTCATCAGGCGTAGCTGCGGGTGTTGCTTGCCGGGCCACTCGGTTGCCGATCAGCGACCAGATGTGTTCGATGGGGACATATCGGGATAACAGGCGGGCCACGGCAGCAGTGACACCTGGCGGGCCGTGAAGAATTATTGCACGATGCGTCCTGTTGAAACGTGGCCGCTGGCAGGTCCTGCAGGTAAGGAAGGACTACAGGCTCCAAAACGTCGGAGATGTAGTGGTGGCTTTTGAGTGTACCGTCGATGCGTACCAGAGGGGTGCGTGTGTCATATCCAATTGCGCTCCAAACCATAACGCCAGGCGAAGGACCGGTATGGCGATGCACAATGCAGGCGTCATACAGTATCTCGCTGCGGTGCCGCCACACGCAGATCAGACCATCGTGGTGTTGCAGGCAGAAGCGGGATTCGTCGGAGAAGACAATGTCGTGCCATTCCGTTGTCAAGATGCGGCGTTCAACGGCCCACTGCCGCCGCACCCGCCGGTGGTGTAACGTCAATGGTAATCGGAGCAATAGGCGCCGTGCGACAAGTCCCCGCTCCTCCAGACGACGTCGAACTGTACGTGCTGACACAGTTTGTTGCGCATCACACCCTAATTCCTGCGCTAACGTTCGTGATGTGGCGGTGCGAGCTGTCAATGCCCGCCGCACAACATGCCGGTCCTCTCGTTTGGTGGTGTGCCGCGGATGCGGCAGTCGCTCACGTCGCTCCGTCCGTCCGTCCCTCCTGCAGCCACCGAATCCATACTCGCATCACTCTGGCTGGATGTCGTCCCACACGGGCGCCAATGTCTCGGTGCGATACACCGCTGTCGCGATAAGCCACTTTTCGTCCTCTATCGAAATCCGAAACGTGCTGGAATGACTGCCGTATTCTGCGACGAGGCACCAGGAAGCTTCCCACGCATAGGTCCGGCAACACAACACACTTCCACTACTTACACCCCGCCTTCTGTGCACCCTTCTTATAGTGCTTCCCGGGGGTGTGCGTGGCGCACATGATTTTCATATGCCCTGCAATGCTAATCGTTTGCAAGTCCTCTCGCGGGAGACGCATGGTGCGAATTTCAGGCCAATCAGATGCTTCCTTCTTGGTGTTGCATTTTGGGTGGCCAGCAGTGTATATCGCTCAGTTCTAACCTCAGACATCCACACGTCAATCGTTCTGACATCAGGGTGTTGCCAACCATACACTAGCGAGAGAGAAGATATCACGCTAAGTTTGAAAAGTGCTGAGGAGAATGAACTCAAATTTCCATAGAGAAAGAAATTAAAAATAAAAGTTAAATTAGAGTATACGTCACACTCCTGTTTGGTGCATGTCTCAAGTAGGGCGGCCATCTTTTCACTTAAAATAAGATGTCACTAAGCTGGTTTGTACCATGCTGCGACCTGTACGAAAATCTTTTAGCAATTAGTAGTAATATTGCCAAGTTACAATACAGTGACACTGCATTTTGAATTTTATCGCACTTTTAATGTTTTCATTATTTTTGTTATTGGAGGTTTAACGACCACTGTGAGCAATTCAATGGGCTACAAGCAGTCTCCCGTTCCTAATTTACGGCAACAGATTCCAGAGAAGAGACAGAGCCAGAACGCAAGACAAACACTGCATCCATGTCTCACAAGTTTCGAGCCCGGACTCATTTCGCATGAGTAATTAAAAGCCATTGCTTAGACCACTGCGCCGGCGAATAGATAGATAGATAGATAATAGACAGACAAACGGATAGATTATAACGCCATTTTGTAAGACAACGTTTTAGATAGGTAATATGAAGCTCAAGTGAAGTTAACGATTGTTATTCACAAGTGCCAAAATAGTCATTTGTCCTTTCCAAACAACCCTGACAAAGAGGATATGAGAAATAGTGGGCTACTTCTCGAATGGTCCACTGGGAAATATTCAGTTGGACCAATCCGCACCTGTTGACAAAGTAAGAAATCATTAATTAAAACACTCGACGTGGATCAGGAACATCAAACAGAAATCATCACTCTTTCTACGTCAATAAGTGAGTCCCTGAAAAATTCTCATCCAGTAACGCGCCGGACATGCTACAACTGAACCACAGCGGCCTCGAACTCATCAGACTCACAATGATTAACTGCCAAACCACATGGCAGGTTGCTTCATGGAGCCCGGCACAATGCTGGATATTCACCAAAGATGGAAAGCAGTAACTGAACAAATAACTAGGAGGCGAATGAATAATTAATTCAAACACTTGACGTGGATCAGGAACATCAAAGAGAAATCGTCGCTCATTCCAAATTATCATCAGCCGCAACCGGGAACGGAACCCAGGGTCTTTCCCGGTGGCGGCTGATGAGAATTTTTCCGGGACTAACTATGGAAATAGGGATGATTTCTGTTTGGTGTAAGAAATCATATTCCTTTGTAATTTTTACGGTGCTTCTAAAATAATAATTTTTGGACAATTGGCCGCAACCAAAATAAAAAATGACGCGGAGAAAGAATGTAATTCGAAAGTACGTTTCCCTTCTTTTTTTTAATTACCTAATGAGTTTTAAGAATTCATTTCGCTCGCTCATTTCATATGCAATTTCTTGACGGACACAGTTATCGACCGTTTGCTTGTTTGTGTCTACTGAGACGTGTTTTATTGCATCTTTGACCATTCTCATACTATCGTGTAGAGTATTGACATGATCGAGCGAACGTAGCCCCAATATCTTATTTTTCTGACACTTTTCCTTCCCCAAATCAGCTTATCACTTTCTGGGCCGCAAATTAAATCATTCCAATTTCCAAGCGTAGATGCAATTACAGACGACTATTCTAAGAAACAAAAGAAATCATCCAATGAGATATTGGGTCTCAGAGGTGTTTATTTACCTAGTAAACCTATTCAAGAAATCTTGGAATGAATCAAGCAGGAAGCAAATCAAATTTAGAAAAGACAGAAACTTACAGACTCGAGATGAAAGTTTGCGACTCACACAGAACAATCCGTTGTGGGTTAATTACGCTTCGTACTAAATGATGATAATTATCCGGACATGGAGGAAAATGAAGTCGCAGAACTGCGAATGAGTTCCTCATGCTCTTTATTCTCTTAATGGAATTATTTGTATTCTTTCTCCAGGTCTCAAAGGCAGAAGTACCATTAACAAGGGAATATGATAAGGTAGTGCTTGATATAAGGAGGAGGTGTTAATATCGTCTTTGTTTATTCTTTTGTTTTGACAACAAGCCACTTAAAATCTTGCGGAGCGGAGCCATGAAAGCTACAGATACGAGAAGGGAATGATCAGAACGTGAACATTTGTAAAAGGAACAAAAGTGTGTTGTCAGTTGTTATGCTTTGAGTAGGAGCTTGTGTTTTCGGGATAATATTTTCTTTCTGAAAATATAAACGGTTTAGCTGATTCGAAAGGGAATGAACTAACTGTTAATTTAATTATCTTCATACATCGTTTTGTGTAAGGAAGGAGGAGGAAGGAAACCATCAGGGAGACAGAAAACACGCGGTTAACACAAGGACTTATCATATTCCAGATCCATTGCCTGTTACAGTGAACACATCACGTGCATTTCAATTCACACAGGAGATACAATTTAACGTAGAAAATGCTGGGTAGAATTCAAACAAGAAAAATTACGAAGACACTTCTTTAATCCTTTCAAGGAATCGAACACCCGCCCCACAAGCACACGAGCAATACACTGATACAACTGCCAATTAAATTTAATGAAAAACAATTTAGTAAAATCATGCAGTGCATTGATTATGATACGCTTTCCAACGTACCAGAAATCATTACTCAAGAGAAGAGGATAATGGCTGCGGAATAAATCTCGCTCCTGTGCCCTGACCTTTGACCCCATTTCGACGATATTAAACAGAATTGGTTCAGTATAGCTCCGGAACAACATACTAAAGTTGTGTCGCAATAGAAGCATTTTTAGTCAAGTTATGCTGTGGAATAAATCTCGCTCCTTGCCCTGACCTTTGACCCCATTCCGATGATGTTTACCAGAACCGGTTCAGTATACCTACGGAACAACGTGATAAAGTTTTGTCGCAATCGACGAATTTTTACTTAAGTTATGACGCATTAGTGCGATGGAATGGATCCCACTCCTATGTCCTGACCCTTGACCCCATTTTACCCATTTTCAATAGGGCTCGTTCCCAGGTTGTCCCCTACGACATACTAAAATTTCATCGAAATCGAATCGTTTGTACGCGAGTTATCGTGCGGAAGAACAGACAGAGAAGACAGGCTGACGGACAAAGCTGGAGCATATACGCTTCTTCAACCTACGGTTAGAAAGCGTAAACCAGAAGATTGCCAAAAAAATCCAGAAAACTGCATAATATCAGGAAGATTTTTCTCTGCCGTTAGTTTGTTATACAATGTAAAATGTCCACACAGAGCTAAAACTTTATATGTCTTGTTTTGCAATAGTTACACATAAATTTTTGTATGCACTTCAACAAAAGAAAGGAAAGATTAATAAAGAAGTCCATTACGTATAATTTACTAGATTATGAAACACTCCATCCATACAAGTCAGCAAGAAAAAATTGTATCGCTTTGGATACCTAAGCAGAATTTCACTTTTTTTCTTGCTGCTCTTTGGCCTTTTTTTTTTTTTTTTTTCGCTATGCGTGCCAGGATGTCGGATATTTTTTGTTTTTGATTCCTTAAGAAGTACCTGGCCACTTTCAATGTCCACATTTTTTCTTTTCTAACCTATACTGTTTTCTTCTGCTTTATGTAACATTATCATGGACACAGACCTGCATCTGAAGTTCAGAAACACTAAGTGGAGCTAACGTCTTTTCTTTTTCTAGTTTTCCTCAAACACCAATAGAAATCCTATAATAAATGTAATAAGTGCCTATACAAACTCGGAGTAGCTCATGGTGGCATTTAGAACCCATTAACAAGTGTTAGAATCTTGAAAACATGAAAATAAATTTTACACAGATATTTAATAACGTGATTTCACTGATATTTTCGATTATCATAGCATACCCGATGTTTTCTGTCGTCCGTAGCGGACGAACGATTTCCATAAAATGATCGATATTTACAGTCGTCTGTAGAAGACAGGGCAGTGTAGAGGGAGCTCGGACCCCAGTGCAATTAAATATACGCCCCCCCCACCTTGGCTCCTCCACTAACCACATAATTCATATTCCTCACCAACACCCCACCCACCATTTCATTACTTTTCGACAACCCAACCGGTTACAACTCTAAAATCTTTTTTTTTTTTTTTTGCGGTGGATAACTTTTCATATTCTCTCCTCCGTAAACAAACCCTCGAATCCTCACTTTCGAGAAAAGAGTTTTCTCAGAAAACTCTTGAACGTCATTTACCGACAGACATTCTTATTTCTTTTAGTACTTTTTCATAATCATCACATATTTCACCTTTCATTTTTATAGTGAAATATATGTCTAAAGATGCAGCCTCTGAGAAAATGGCCACAATGAGTTCTCATAAGTAAACATTAAATTTTGTGTTTTCTCTTTTAAGTTGCCGCTGTAAATAGGAAGTCGTCATCGGTCATCGGAATAAAGGAAAACAAACGAAGTCGCGGAATTACGCACAAAGACACTATATTAATTTATAAAAATTGCCGCAATGCGAAAATAACGAGTTGAGCATAAAATAAAAAGACATAAGTTGCCGCCTTCTAGTGGGAAACACATTGACAAAATCCACATGATGAAAATCGTCTGCAGCCTTTGATGACTAGCAATAACGTTGTATGTCATACACAATGGTCTGTGTCGGCGAGTAGCAAAGCAACACAGAGAACCCAATGTGTGGTGTCGGCGTGCCGTTGGAAAGGAAAGAAGAAATGAAAAACGTAATATGGAGAGCTCGTTTGATTTGCCGCAGGTAACCCACGCACGTGTTGCAGTTAGCCCGGGAACTCGAGCAACATTGTAGCACTTCGTTTTTTTTTATTGTATTTAAAGCAAGTTTTCAATTTATTACATTTTTTTTCATTTATGACACAAATTACGCATTTTTACGCGTAAAGTACGCGTAACTTCTCAACCCTGGTGACGGTATAGCTTGAAAAATAATCGGACACCATAAAATAATAATAAAAAAAATACTTTAGAAACGGGCTCTGGGCCCTTTTAGGGGCCTGGGCCACGGTGCTACAGCACCGCCTCCCCACCCTCTCGTTAGCCCTGGTAGAGGACCTCCGATTATCATAGCATACTCGATGTTTTCCGTCGTCCATAGTGGACCGACGATTTCCATAGTAACTATGTAAGATCCGCACTACCTGGAGTCTCTGAATCTTTGTTACCACCGCATGATCTTACTCAGCGTCAAGCGGAACGGTGTGCATGGAGAATTTATTGTGCCGAAGTCCCGACGATGACGACGGCACACGAAGTTTCTAGCGCACAATGGCGCAGCATTCCCATCTCTGTTGTACATTTTATTTATAGAGATATTTTTAGCAAAAAATACAGGACATTTTAAAATCTGGAAGAAAAGTTCTTCCGTCCGGAAAATCGGAGGACTGTTTAAAAAAATCGGAAAACTTTCGGAAAATCCGGAAGAGTTGTCGGGCATGCCCTGACAAGTGAACCTCACCACGTTCCCTTCACAGAGATTTCAATTATAGCGTCTGTGTGGATAAGCCTTTGAATTAAATTTATTGAACAACGAAAGAAAGCGCGCGCTTCTCAAACGTCTTCGAGAAAATCGAAGTTTAAAAATCCTTAGCGACAACTTTTGTGAAGCATTTCACTGAAGACAGCCGGGCTCTGCGGTAGCGTACCTAACTTATATTCTTGAGATAGCTGGTTCGACTCTAGGTGAGTGAACTTTTTTTTTTAAATCAGAAGTATGTTTTCCTCTTGATGTTCTAAACAAACCTTGTGAGCGTAAAATATCAGGTTTTGTTCGATACGCAATATATTGTGTGACTTATATTTCCCTTGCTTCTACGATCAATATCATCCTACCTGGTGTACAGGTCCATCTGCTACTCACGATTAATAAAGCATATTTATTCATTCGTGTTTTAGATGTCAACACTTGCTCGAATCTGTTATTTTCTAGAAAAAAAAAGTATTTAATTAAATTTATTTTTAATAAATAGCAATTCCAAAAACGAATTTTGAAGGAAGAGGTTGAAAAGAAAAAATGCACATTTTTAACAGAAAATAAATAGGCGAAATGTATAAACCCATGTTGTTTACAATTATTTTAGGTACAAATTGGATTCTGATTTGAAAAAATAAAAAATAAGTTCGCTCATCAAGAGTCGAACCAGCGATCTCGCAAATACGAGTAAGGAACGCTGCCGTCGAGTCATACGATCTTCGGTGGAACACGCCCCAAAACTTGTTCATAAGTCTCTGAGAATTTTTTAACTTCGAGTTTCCCGAAGAGGCTTGAGAAGCACGCTTTCTGTCTTTACTCAATCAAGATACATACAAAGGATTATCCACACAAACAGTGTTATCGGCTGAGGGGGACGTCGTAAGCACCCCCTTGTGAGCCACATATTTTACCCAACAAGACTTTCCTTGCATGATGCACCAATCGTAAACGAATGACTCTTCGCAATGAATGGTTCGATCTCACCATTGTAAATGATCATTGTCTTCCGTTACTGCGACACGTAGTGAAAACATAGCACGTTTACCTTTACTTCGCGCGCATGAGTTCCGTTAAAAAATTCCCAATAAGAAAAGTAATGTCGACAACAATAAGTGCTAACTGTTATGCTAATGAGCAATAAGCTCGGATATCATGGTGAAATGTCTAATCTTTTTCCCGGGGGAGTGATTCTAAGTCACGTTTTCGTACTCCGAGACACTGTTCTCTCAACAGAACTTTATTAGGAGACTTATCGCTGCCTTGTTTTCGAGTTGGCTCATGCGTCACATCAGAATTGCGTCATCTACGTCATTTTCTGTTACATCATCAAAACTTTAGAAAAGATAGGGAACGGAGTCGAAGGTTTCGGTTCTTTTTTTTTTTTTTTTTTGATTGGAGGTTTAACGCCCACCGTGAGCAACTCAGTGGGCTATAAGCAGTCGTCCGTCTCTAATTTAGGGTCACTGGTTCCAGAGAAGGAAGAGAGCCAGTGCCGTAAGACAAACACAACATCCATGCCTCACCGGGATTCGAACCCTGACCCATTTCGTACGAATGATCAGAAGCCATCGCTTAGACCACTGCGCCACCAGGGTGCCGAAGGTTTCGGTTCAGCCGACAACACGCGGACGCTACAGGTGGGCTGAGGTTGGCTTCAGCTTACCCAACTTATCCTAAAGCCCACCTTTTAGTTATCCCCCCTGCAAAAAAAATATTTTAGCTGTTAGGACACATTGCTAGTGCAAAGGTCAAATATTTTAGGGAACTTGCATAAGTGCGTTAGATAAAGGAACCTGGAGTTTTCGATTTCACAGAAATTTTGTTCTATGAAATTAATTGTTTGTTAAATATAATGTTTATACGCCTGGAAAATGGAGTGAGTCGTCTGAGCAAATTTCTAAGAGAGTAGCAGTATTGCGTCATTTTCTTGTAGGACTTCTGTCCACAGTGGGTAGATTTTAGGTCCCAGCCACCTACAACGAGTTCGCCTTTTTGGCAGAACACAGAAACGAAAGGAATGAGAGCAAGTCTAGCGACTTTGACAGAAAAGTTTGTAGTAAGATTAGAGTACAGTAGATGGCGCCACCGTACAAGTACGCTGTTGCGTATAGAGGGGTGAGAGAATTTCAGAGGGGGCATATTAACAGATACCCATTTAACCAGTTGGTCTAGCCTGGGGGCCGTCACTTGACGTGCTCGTCCGATGCACGTCGACTATTCGCACCTCCGCAAGATCAGCCCCGGATCGAGCCTGAGGACCTTGTATTGGTTGTCTGAATTGCTAACCACTCAGCCATTCGCGGTTCAGTTTCTAAGAGAGTAATGGAAACACCATTTTTATAAGTGTAGACATGTTACAAATAAAAATTCATAAACAGCCTACTGAGAAAAAAAAAGAAAGAAAAAACGACGTAAGTAAGCTGAAATTGCGAAGAATTAGAAACTTGCCACAGATATTCGTATCCATTGTTCCCATACTTATTACGTTGAATAAATGCTCGGTACAGAATGCACCTAAAGTTCTTGTTTTGACTAGGGATAACATTATCAGCGGCGGGTAAAAACCGCACGAACGGAATTGTTTGTCAAAATAACTGCCTAACGCTTCAAAATTTAAGCCCCCCCCATTATGCGTAGGCCCCCTAACAGCCCACCAAGTTTTTAGCAGCTGCCGTCGCCACTAGTCGACAATCATGTGGAAGGGCCATCTCATTGCAGAAGATTTTTTTTTTAATTACGTGCGTTGCGTGGAACAATAACAAATATTTCTCAAACCTAACGGACTGGAAATATAGATACATGGAAACTTTCTCTACCTGAGTCAGTGCCTTGAAAACGGTTCAGTCTGGAACCTCTGTTTATGATCGAATTCGAAGTGTACGAGACAAAAGTAAAGGATCCTGATGGGTTGGACATGTAATCCACGAATATTAAATAAAATGGGACACTTTTGTTTGTTTTGTTTGTTTGAAGTTTTAATGATCACCGTGAACAACTCTATGGGCTATAAGCAGTCGTTCGTCCCTAGTTTAGGGTCACTGGCCCCAGGAAAGGGAGACAGCAAATGCAGTAAGACAAACGCAGCATCCATGCCTCAACGAGATTCGGACCCCGACACGTCTCCGATGTGAAAATCCTCTAAATACGTGGCGTCAGTTGAATAAATAAATCCATCGCTCTTTCCACGTTAAGCAACGCACAGGAACCGAAAAATTGTTATTCGGCAGCTGTCGGGGAATTGAATCCAGAATCTCTCGATATCTAGCCGAGCGCGTTAGCCTTACACCACAGCGGCCAACAATTCACGGCGCTATGTGTGTTTTTCTTTTTTCAGTCAGCATCTGACATCATATCAAGATATTCGCGATTCACTTCCAACGCACAACAACCGACAATTTTTTATTAATAACAATTTTTCGGTTGCTGTGCGTTGCTTAACGTGGAACGAGCGATGGATTTATTTATTCAACATCTCGGATGACCGTCAGCAGAGATGGAAACAGGTCACGGGTCATAGTGTCAACGGGTCGACAATTTCTTGCGGATCCAACAGGTCGGGTCAGGGTGTTGTTGACCCTATTATGACCCGGTTTAATTTCCGTTTTAATTTTGAAAAGAGAACAATGTATTCCAAAAAAAACGCGCGTTGTGGAATTCTGTAGTCGATACTGGGGCCCACGGAGTGAATAGTGATTTGCCATGCAAAAATAAAGTCGTCTCTTTCTTAAAGCAACGTAGGTTTCCACCGAACGATGTCAGACACACCGACACCGTATCGTAAAAAGATACTTCCATTGCGTTCTTTTACAGTGCGATTGTCAAGGGAAAGGTACAGGCAAACGCCTTTCGTCTGTTTCGCAGCTGATTCATTTTCTCCGTGCGAAGTTCACTGTATGGCTAAGAGTTACTTTTCACATCGCATCTTTTACATTGAGCATACAGAAGTTTTGGATTGATGTGCTAACATCTCATTCCCATTTCATGTCATGTCGAAATTAGATGCTTATTTGTTAATATGGATGGATTTAATATTAAGGAGGTTGAGACAGGCGTCGAGGCCAACAAATGCCTGCTTTTCGAAAACCACAAGGGGAAGAGTGAATGCTGGAAATTTTTTCGTCTCATTAAGGAAGCGGTGAATAATTCTGTGTTGTTTGGTCTTGCTTGTTGTTCAAAATGTGGAAAGTGTATAATTACAAAGAAAGATGTCGACGGTGAAATAAAAAATTATGGGACTAAAAATCTAACGGGCCATATGAAAGTATGCACACCTCCATCAAAGCGTCGAGAGAGTGAACAATCTAAATACATTTAATAAATATACATTTGTGAAAGCGTAAATAATGATTCCCATTTGTAATGTACTCCATTTTCACGATCATGGTCAGCCCTTACTTCTAGATTACACAAAATAGTGGCACTAAAAATAACACTAAGATTTAGCAAGTAACCAAATTTTATAATTAAAAAATGATTTCAGTTACTAAATATCAAGCAGTTATTGGGATGAATATATATACACTGCTGTCCACCCAAAATGCAACACCAAGAAGGACATGAGATAGCAAAGCCAGATTCACTGGAAACATAACAACAGATGCAAAGATGAAACGATTGAGCTTACAGGCCCGTGCTAATTGCGGAACACGCAGACATCAATAGTTCGTGTGGACCCATTGCTGGCAAAAACGGCCGCTACACGCCCCGGCATCGAACAAAAGAGGCTTTGGATGTGTGCTTGGGGTATGTCGGTCCAGGCTGCTTCCACACGTTGCCACAGTTCATTAGGCGTAGCCGCGGGTGGTGCTTGCCGGGCCACTCGGTTGTCCATCAGCGACCAGACGTGTTCCATGTGCGACATTTCGGGAGAACAGGCGAGCCACGGCATCAGTGACACCTGGTGGGCCGTGAAGAATTGTTGCACACTGCGTGCGACGTGCGGGCGCGCATTTTCCTGTTGAAACGTGGCCGCTGGCAGGTCCTGCTGGTAAGGGAGGACTACAGGCTCCAAAGCGTCGGAGATGTAGCGGTGGCTGTTGAGTGTACCGGTGATGCGTACCAGATGGGTGCGGGTGTCATATCCAGTTGTGCCCCAAACCATAACGCCAGGCGACGGACCGGTATGGCGATGCATTATGCAGGCGTCATACAGTCTCTCGCCGCGGTGCCGCCACACGCGAATTAGAACATCGTGGTGTTTCAGGCAGAAGCGGGATTCGTCGGAGAAGACAATGTCATGCCATTCCGTAGACCAGGTTCGGCGTTCAACGGCCCACTGCCGCCGCACTCGTCGGTGGTGTAACGTCAATGGTAATCGGAGAAATGGACGCCGTGCGACAAGTCCCCGCTCCTGTAAACGACGGCGAACGGTACCTGATGACACAGGTTGTTGCGCAACACACCCTAGTTCCTGCGCTAACGTTCGTGATGTGGCGGGGCGAGCCGTCAATGCCCACCGCACAACATGCCAGTCGTCTCGTACGGTGTTGTGCCGCGGCTGCGGCAATCGCTCACTTCGTTCCGTCTGTCCCTCCTGCACCCATTGATTCCATACTCACCTCACTGTGGCTGGTTGTCGTCCCACACGGGCGCCGCTGTCTCGGTAAGATAAACCGCTGTCGCACTAAGTCACTATTCGTCCTCTGTCGAACTCCGAAACGTGCTGAAATGACTGCCGTATTCTGTGACGAGGCATCAGGAAGCTTCCCACGCACAGGTCTGGCAGCACAACACACTTCCACTACTTACACCCCGCCTTCTGTGCACCCTTCTTATAGTGCTTCTCGGTGGCGTGCGGGGCGCACATGATTTGCATATGCCCTGCAATGCTAATCGTTTGCAAGTCCTCCCGCGGACGACGCATGCTGCGAATTTCCGGCCAATCGGATGCTTCCTTCTTGCTGTTACATTTTGGGTGGCCAGCAGTGTAATACGTTTATATGTATATCATCATCATCATCATTGTCAACCATTATCAATCCACTGCTGGACGAAGGTCTCCCCAAGTTTCCTCCACAACGGTCTGTCTTGGGCCAGTCACCTCCATGTCACTCCCGCATACTTTCGAATTTCATTCACCCATCTCCCATGTGGTCTTCTTCTGGGTCTTTTCCTGTCCCTTGGAATCCAATCTAAAATTTCGGCTGTCCATCGATGGTCTGTTCTTCTCGCAGTATGTCCAGCCCATTGCCATTTCAGGGATTTAACTCTGATCATGATGTCTTCCACTCTTGTCAATTTTTCGGATCCACGTGTTCCTCTTCTTATCTCTCCTGGTTACACCAAGCATGCACCTCTCCATGTCTGCAGCCTTTGTATGTCTCTTTTAGCTAAGGTCCACGTCTCTGCACCATACGTAAGCACTGGAAGGATGCATTGATCAAACACTTTTCTTTTAAGACATAATGGCATATTGCTCTTGAAAATTATGCTGTTTCTTCCAAAAGCTCTCCAGGAAAGTTTTGTACGCCGATTAATTTCTTCACCAATGCGACCCTCACTTGATATCTGCTGTCCAAGATAAACGTACGTGTCTGTTATCTCCAGCTTTTCTCTATCAATCGATAAATCTTCATTTCTTGTAAAAGCATTGTACATCACTTTTGTCTTCTGAAAGTTCATTTTTAATCCCACTTCTTTACTCTTGTCAGCAAGTTCCTGGATCATACTCTGTAGCTCTGATGGGGTAGTTGCAAAAATGACTATGTCATCAGCAAAACGAAGGTGGGTTAGATAATCACCATTAATCTTTATCCCTTTGTTTTCCCAGTTCAGTGATTGAAAGACATTTTCCAATAGGGCATTAAAGAGCTTCGGAGATATGGTGTCACCTTGTCTCACTCCTTTTCCAATTTTTATGTGTGTTGTATTTTCAAACAGCCGAATCTTTGCACTTGCATTTTCATAGATGTTATTAATAATATTAATGTATGCATCTTCAATACCGCAGGATTTCAGAGCCATTGCAACTGCTGATGGTTTCACCGAATCAAAGGCTTTTTCATAATCGATAAAAGCCATGCACAATGGAAGTTCATATTCCCTCGCTCTTTCAATTAGTTCTCTCAGTACGTGGATATGATCTATTGTGCTGTAGCCACTCCTGAATCCAGCTTGTTCTCTCGGTTGAGCCATGTCCAGTGTCACCTTCAAGCGGTGTGAAAGAACTTTAGTGAAGATTTTATAAACCACTGATAGGAGGCTGATAGGTCTGTAATTCCTGAGATCCTCAATGTCAGCTTTTTTATGTAGCAAGATTATTGTAGCATTGTTCCAATCCTCAGGAATTTTCCCTTCATTAAGGCATCGAGTGAAAATTTGGGCGAGTACTGTTTCGATTTCTCCACTTGCTTCTTGTATGATGTCTACAGTAATTCCATCTTCTCCTGGAGCTTTTCCCCGCTTCATGTTCTTGATTGCATGTGCAACTTCTGCTGGAAGGACTGGAAGAACTCTGGTACTGGTACCTTTCATGATGTCTGGAGTACATGTATCATCCCTTTCATATAATTTGGAGTAGAAATCTTTCACTCTTGTCAAAATTTCGCCTCTATTTCTTGTTACAGAACCATCTTCTTTTCTCAGTGCCATAATCTGTTTTTTCCCCTTACTGAGATGTCCATTTGCTATCTTTAGGCTTTGGTTGTTTTCAATTGCTTTCCTTACTAGTTCACAGTTGAATTTCCTTACGTCTTCAGTGATACTTTTTCGTACTGTCTTGCATAGCTCTATATATTCCACTTTGGAAGTCACATCTTCTTTAGTTGTCCTCATCACTCTTCTTTTTTGCATCAACATTTTGGTTTTTCCTGATAATTTGTTCACATGCAATTTGTTCTTAGACCCAGCTAATTTTGTTGCTGTTTCCATAAGAGCTTTGGTTACTTTTCTGTTAACTTCAGAAATATCCACTTCTTCCGATGTTAGGCCTTCTAAAGCAGAGAATCTGTTCTTCAGTTCCAATTTGAAGGTATTATGGTGTTTTTTAAGGTTGGTTATGTCAATACATTTTGTTTGTCTTATGAGCTTGCTACGTTCGAGTTTAGTGTTGAGATGCATCTTACATCTCACCAATCTATGGTCACTACCTGTGTTGAACTTGTTTAGCACACTGCAGTCTTCTATGACGAATTTTTTGTTACACATAATAAAATCAATTTCACTTGTCGTCCCATTCGGATGTCTCCATGTCCATTTCCTGTGTGGCTTTTTCTTGAAGAAGGAGTTCAAGATGAAAAACCCTTCTGCCTCTGCAAACTCAACGAGAGTATTTCCACGCTGGTTTCTGTTGCCGTGACCGAATTTACCTACTGAAGTTTCATTCTGTTGCTGTTGCCCTATTTTTGCATTGAAATCTCCCATAATTATCTTCAAGTGCTGCTTACCTTTATTATTTAGATCACGAATTTCCTCATAAAATTCTTCAATTTCTTCTTCAGGATGACTTGTGGTGGGTGCATAAGTTTGAATAATCTGAGCCTGGTATCTTCTCGAGAGTTGGATAACGAGTCGTGCAGCTCTGTCAGAGGAACTTTCAACTTCTACAACTTTATTCTTCAGTTTCTTGTTTATTATAAATCCAACACCACTAGTTCTGCCAGTATCTGTCCCACGATAGTAGAGGAGATGTCCACTTTTCAGTTCAATGAGATCTTCTCCCATATAAATTGATTTTCGAATTTATAGTTCAAAGCAGATTTGTCCAGGTCAGTTATGGGTCCGGGTCGGGTCGGGTGCGAAATTTTTGACCCATTTTCAACTCTGCTTGTCAGAAACCTGCGCTCAGACCACTATTCCACCGTTGCCTCAGAAGAATGATTTTGGCCTCAGAAGAATGATTTTGGCCTCAGAAGAATGATTTTGGCCTCAGAAGAATGATTTTCCTTCTGGTTATAAAAGTAGTACCCCTATTCTTGCGCGCCTAGGAAAACCAGAAATAGAGATATCGCGACGAAGCTGGGTAGGTGGCTTATTGAGAGCATGGAACAATGATTAAGTGGAAAAAATGATAATTAAAAGTGTCGCCCCTAGGTGAAAAATGGCGCTAAAGACGCAAAGAAAGAACAGACGCGTACATGAATCTACTGGTTATCGACAACATGAACGTTTCAGGACAGTATCTGCTCAATACTCTCACAATCAGAAGAGATTACCTGTGATGTATGTGTGCGCACACAGCAGAAGCCTCACTGCTAAAACCAAAAACCCAAGGGATTGCAGGTTGTTCACACGGAAAGTTTCGAATTCAAATTTTCATGTTCAAATTTGACGTGTTGCGTCAGGCAGGATAAAAAGCAGCAATGATCAATCTCATGTTAGCCAGGCCGCGGGTGGCCTAGTGGGTAACGTTCGTGACTGCTGCGTAAAGGGCCGCAGGTTCGATCCCAGGCAGGTACGAACGCTCGATCCACTAAATATCCGCCGTGCGTCGGATGGGCACGTTAAGCCGTCGGACTCCGGGTACTGGCTCCCCGGTAATAAATAAGGGCGTCTTCCTCCACTTTTCTACTTCGCTTCTGTGTCATTTCCTATCGGGCGCTGTAGCCCAAATCTCCTGGTTTCCTATTTCTAAGGGTTGTTTAAGACCTGGGGTCAGACACTCCCTTCCTAAAATCCTCTACATTTGATCATGATCATGCTGCTGTTAGCCATTATGGTTCTTGCAAAGGAAAGCGCGATACTGGTAAAGAATTTATAATCGAAATCAAAGTATTGCCAATAGGTCACTGCGCAAATATCGACGAATCAAAATATTGCGCAGAGGACTCCTTACACTCGTGGCGCTTAAGAGGATGCTACGGGAGTTTGGAAATACTGGAGAACTGGATATAGTGTCGGGAATAGGGAGTCCTCCATGCTCCTAAAGTACCGTGGATGAAGTTGCGATTGCCGAAAGCACAAGCCGTAACACCCAGTCGCGCAGCAGTGCCAGAGGAATTTCTCAGTTGCACATTCGGTAATGAACGCATAGTTTCTCGAGGGTTTCCGCAGTACTGGCCAGCACCTCCACCAGGCTTTGTGACTTTTGATTTTGGTGTTACCTGAAAGACACAGTTTATGTGGATGGTATACACACACACGCACACACACTCTCTCTCTATTTTTCTGGTCTGAAAACGAGTATCAGACGTGAAGTGGACAACATCGACCGCGACATGTTTCGAGCAGCTATACCCTATGCAGATTTTAGGTTTTTTTTTTTTTATATTTGGATTTGGAGTTTAACGACCATCACGAGCACACTAAAACATTGCCGCGATTAGTCAGTGTTTCACCCCGATAAAGACAGTTTACAGATCGTAAGCAAGCGACCTGGCGGTCAACCATAAATTTTCGGGTGACAAACTACATGTTCACGGCGTTTAAACTCTTTGTACTTCTACTGTATTTTAACCTTAATAATCTGGCAACGTTCTTCTTAAAGTGGTTATGTAACTGTTTTTATCACTCTTTTGTAAAAAAAGATCGAGCTTATGTTATAGGTTTGTCCGTCCGTCCGTCTGTACCAACGGTATCTCTGCAACTATTAGACCGATTTGAAAAATTCTTTTTGTATTCGAAAGCTTGAAATATGCGAATGATGATCCTTTATTTCGTTTTTTTACGATGTACAATTTCGCCGCTAGAGGGCGTAAATGCAGATGATGTCGAATTCAAAAACACATTTTATTCCACATATTTGCTTCTAAACGTCCGATTGAAAAAAATCTTTTATCTTTCGATTCCGTTTATATCGAAGAGAATTTTGGATATAGTTTCTTTTTTAAATTACTCATAGATTTTCCGCTAGGAGGCGTAAAAGTAAATTGCATTTTTTCCTTTTTTCCAAAAACTCTTCTTCTAAAACTCCGATTTGAAAATATTTTTTCTTTCAGCGGATACATTTCCTGATGCACAATTTTTTACATATAATTTCGAATTTTTGGTAAAGAATACTTTGGCCACCAGGGGTCGTAAGTGTTAATTTTCGCTTCTGATGTATTTGCCATAAAATCTGAACTTCTGAAACATCGATTGAAAAAATTCTTTCGTAGACTGATGCCACTCACATCGATAACCCTCTTCGGAATATTTTCTTCCTAAAATATTTCACAGCTTCTCCGCCAGGAGGCGTAGATGTATATCTTATTTTTGTCAATATCTCGACTTCTAGAAGTCCGATTTGAAAAACTCCTTCTTTGTTGGATAGTGTTTTCCGTGTAACATGTTTTTCATATAATTTCAAAATTTTTAAGTAATTCATTGACTTTCCGCTAGGGGCGTAAAGGTAAATTGCGTTTTCCCTATATCTCTGCTTCTAAATCTCCGATCTGAAAACTTCTTTCTGCACAGGATTCAGCTCCTGATGAGAAATCGTTTGCGCATAATTTCTAATTTTTGTAAAACAATGGTTTGGCGACCAAGAGGCGTAAACCTTAATTTCCGCTTCTGATGTATTTGCAGCAAAATATGAGCTTCTAAATTCTCAATTAAAAATAATATCGTTTGTAAACCGATACTACTCATGTCGAGAAACCTTTTAGAAACGTTTTCTTCTTAAAATAGTGCACGGTTTCTACGCCAGTCGGCGTAGATGTATATCTTATTTTTGTCAATATCTCGACTTCTAAGAGAACCGATTTAAAAAATTCCTTCTTTCTTGGATAGTGTTTCTAGTGTGACATGTTTTTCTTATAAATTCAAAATTTTCAAGTAATTAATAGACTTTCCGCTGGGGGCGTAAATGTAAATTGCGTTTTCTCCTGTATCTCTGCTTCTAAATCTCCGTTCATAAAAATTCTTTCTGCACCGGATAGAGCTCCTGATGGGAAATCGTTTGCACGTAATTTCAAATTTTTGTAAAAAATTGTTTGGCCACCAGGTGGCGTAAGTCTTAATTTCCGCTTCTGATGTATTTGCAGCAAAATATGAGCTTCTAAAATCTCGATTGAAAAAAGTCTTTTGTGGACCGATATTACTCACGTCGGCAAACATTTTAGGAACATTTTCTTCTTGAAATAATGCATGGTTTCTACGCCAGGGGCGTAGATGTAATCTTCTTTTTGTCAATATCTCTACTTCTAAAAGTCCGATTTGAAAAATTCCTTCTTTGTTGGATAGTGTTTCCGATGCGAAATGTTTTTCCTATAAATTCAAAATTTTCTAGTAAATCGTAGACTTTCCGCTAGGGCGCACAATGGTAAATTGCGTTTTCTGCTCGTAAAACTCCGATTTTAAAACTTCTTCCTGTATCGCATACAAGACCTGACAGAAAATATTTTTCACGTAATTTCTAGTGTTTGGTAAAGAATGGTTTAGCCACCAGGGGTCATAAGTGCTAATTTCTACTTCTGATGTATTTGTAGCAAAATCTGGGCTCCTGAAAACTCGACTAACATTTTTTTTTCTTGGACAGATACCGCTCATATGGATAAACCTTTTGTGAATACTTTCTTCCTAAAATAATGCATGATTTTCCCACCAAAGGACGTATAGTCACATCTTATTTTTGTCGATAACTCTGTTTCTAAGAGATCGTAAGCTCACGATTCCGTTTACAGCAATATCTGAGGGATTAAAGACCCGATTGAAAAACTTCTTTCTTCCGTCAGATACTATTATTTTCCATACCGGTTCCATTGACTTTGAATAGCTTTGATAAATTTAATTTGTGTCAGAACGGATTCAAAAGACATGCTTATTACACCCGAAAATTCGGTGTCATCTTTCTTGTTTAATGGGCTATCAGTCTACTGGCAACACCTCTGCGGGCAACACGTTTTTATTTCCCGGTCAGTAGATATATTATTTATGCCCAGTCATTAGACATGTTAAAGAACATTTACGGTATTAGACGTTTTTATTTCCCATTAGACATGTTAAGGAACATAACATGTATTATTTATTTTTCATTAGACATGTTAATGAGCATTATGGTCATTAGACGTTTTTATTTCCCTGTCATTAGACATGTTAATGAACATTACGGTATGGTACTGTAAAATTACGGTTTATTGACTGGCGACTCAGCTGCAATTGTAGTCTATCTACCGTAATTTGACCCTGCAATGTTTTACAGCCACTGTTAAAAATTCCCGTAAAAAAGTCTTGTTGCCCGTGTATTTTTACGATCAAGGCTCGTTTCTGCAGTTTTAAGGCGATGCCCGTATTTTAACGGGCATGGATATGTAGGACAACTGTTCCAAACCGTAATTTTACGGGCGTTGCTAAGAGGCACGGGCTAGCCAATGAACGATAATGACAGAAAAGGAATGCGGCATGCGTCGCTTTCTGCTATTGGTCAGCGAGTCGTCACGTGATTTTACGGTGGAGGCTCGTTTTTTTACCAAGACGAAGGGATGGACGATATTTTCAAAAGTATGATATCTTTAAATATTTCTGAGACCGATATATTGAATCGAAAATATCTGTATTTAAAGATCAATATATCGGATTGATTTTTCGATATTTTTCAATACTTCTGATCTCAATAAGACTGATATTTCGGTTTATTCACTGCATACTGCATTTGGGTTATTACTGAATCCGATCCAATGTTGTGTTAAGTATTGGCTATTGGGAACTTGGGACTAATTGGCTGTTGGCTTGTTCGCACAAATCTCAGCCAGTACTAAATTATCCTGCAGCTTGAAAATATAGCTGCAATCAAGTTTTGTTAATACCATTAAAATAGTGATATCTCAGAAAAGTAATGTATATTACTAACTTCGTACCTTTTAAAAGACGGTCGCTGTACTTGGAAATAAACGTAGTGCGTTTATTTTGCCATTTCAGTCGTTTTGTTGTGTAAATAATTATTTCCGATAGCGGAATTGATATTTAACATTTTTTTACAAGACCGACGCCATGGGTTTTACGACTTTAAAACTCGTTAAAAACTTAGTGCTTTTATTTCGCCCTTTTACGTTGTTTTGTTACGTAAATAAATATTTTCGACAGCGGAATTAACATTTTACGTTTTTATAATTCATAAAAATTCGCTAAAAATATATCTCGTATGCTGAGCTGGAAAGCCAACATCAGGGTTGTTTACATCGTAGCCATGGTAATGTAAGGGCGTATTTATATTATATATTTTATACATTTATGTAATGTAAGGTGGCATATATTTATGCCCCCCCCCCCCCCAAGTGTTTAAATGTGTTTTATTTATTGTTAAAATGTGCCTTACATTGGAAACAAAAATGCTTAATTTAATAAAAAAATTCATTAATTTACGTTAAATTTTTTTTTTTTTTCTATTCTCATTCTTTTATTTTGTCCTGGTGGATTTAATTTTTTTTCATTTCATTGGCACGGCACGCCCTCAGAAAAAATCTATATATGCCCCTTGTTGCATTTCTTAAGGAAGGGGCAGAGCACAGATGGGATGAAAGTGGCCAAAGGGCAGGAAGTTGTCACATAAATTTACAGAACATAAATGCGGAAACTGTTTTTTTTTACCAAAACATGTTATCATGATTCTCTGTACTTAACATTGCTACCTATGCAAGATTGTTGATACAGCGAGACAAAATTAGTCAAAAAAGCAATCATAAAAGTGTTGTGCACTTTTGTGTTTATATAACATCTGCACTCCCCTTCCACTAATGGGGGGGGGGGCTGTGGCTGTGGATAGTATCAAAACTGTCACCAACGATATTTGAAGGTTTTGGTTATCATTTGAAAGTAAACAAATTAGATGTCAACTTTCCTTTTAAGCACACTCAACATCTTTTTAAAGAATATACATGAATAAAAAAACACACTTGAAATGGAATTTGTGGCAGAAATATTTTGCTACATAGAAGACCAGTAAACCACAGGCAATTGGGTAAATAAGTCTCATTGATTTGATTATTCTACACATGTTAAGGTTTTTCCATTATTCGAAATGTTTATTTAAGTACAAAAGCGGAGTAAAATGCCTAAAACAAAATCACTGGGTTACTTCTGTCTGAAACATTACCCCTTAGCCTGTAATCACAGCATATAATTGCAATTTCTAATGCAGAATGTTCTGCAAAAGTCATAATATTGTTGAGAGGTAAATGGCTAGAGCTTTTTAATGCAATTTTGAAGAAGTTTGCACACATACATGAAAATATATTATTTCAAAGTTAGTGTGCATATACACACTGTAGATACATATATAATTTTTTTTTTGTAAAAAAAAAAAACAAAAAAAAACAAACTGAAAATACAACAAACCTTGTTAACAGGTTTCGGCCTAATTTGCCCAGTGTTATCCATTTTGTCATTATGTCTATTTCTCTCTTGATAATAACTGTGAACATATTTTTTTTTTTTTTGTGAAAACTGTTATTCTTAAACGGAATGGCATTAACAAAATTCTGTTGTCCAGAAAAGTTTTTAATGTGCAGTGCTCTTCCTCATTTGATTTCTCTAGTGTTTCTTTACAGTATACAAAGTTACTTTTTTCAAAAATTCTTTTGCTGCTAAAATCTAATAAATGTGCAATATAAAAATTGCATTTGTACTCATAAATATGGGTTCTTGGTTTGATTAAAAGGCAATACATTGTGCCAAATGTTTGACACTAGCTGTAGGAAGGAGTTCTTAGACTACCATTAAAGATTATATGAATACCTTGCATTGCACCCATCGGTTTTACATTTGTTCAAGTTTGCAAAAATTGTATGTGATTTTATACCTGCTACAACTGATTCAGCATCAATATCAGGAAAATTCTCATACAAAAAGATTACTTCTTCCTTAGAAACTGCTAGAAAACAGTCAAATTTTCAAAATAAGAAGCACTGTTCATTAAATGTGAAAATCCTCCAAATATGTGGCGTCAGTGAATAAACAAAGATGTCGCTCTTTCCAGGTTTTAGCAATTAAATGTCATGAAATCTATTCAGTCAAGAAATCTATTTATTAAATGTCATGAAATCTATTCAGTCAAGAAATCTATTTATTAAATGTCATGAATAAAATCTATTCAGTCATGAAATGTTCATTAAATGTCATGGAAACTATTCAGTATCTAAATAATCATGGAAAATGTGCCTACCAAGTGGTAAAATACATAAAGAAGTTGTTCCTGTCTTGTCTTTCCTGGAACCACTCGCCCTAAATTAGGGACATGTGTCTGCTTATGGTGAATCGAGCTTCTACACATTCGGGAACAACTTTAGATGCTCATGGAGATCAACACACACACACACACACACACCACTTCACTTCACGCATTTTTTTCCAGTTCTCAGTCCATTTCTTTGGATTTCTCATCTCCATTAAAAACTTGTACACAATAAATATCTGAAGTATTCTTTATCAAGTCTAAAACGCCTGAGGAGCTATCTTCGATATCATATCATTTTTTTTTTTTACATTTTAAATGCGCATTGGTGGAGTCTATCCTTAAAATTAAGGAAGTCAGCAGATTTAAATTTTTTTTTACAGTTTTGAACTCAAATGGGATATAACATTTAATGTTTCACTTATTAACACCAAAACAACACAAAAATAAGTACTGATTTCTCACCTCTAGTTATATTCAACTTGCTGTAGATGAGGGATTTTCTCTTTACATGCATATATATCACTAAGCTGTTCTCTAAGATCATAGGTTAGTTTCTTGATGAGAGCTTATCTGCTGTATTAAAGTTTAAAACTGATGGCAATACATTTTATTTACTCTTGATGTATCAAACATCTGCATTTACAGTGATCTCAGCTCACAACTTGAGCTTCACTGACATCCATCACACACAAGACCATTTGTACTTCACATTTATTCTCTTTTTTCTCATGCAGGAATTCCTGAATCTGGTCCTCCCTTGATCTTCTACATTTTCTTCCTGTCACTTGTGCAGAATAAATTCTCCTAGTAATCATCTCACCACTCATTCTCCAAACCACCAAAGAATATTTGTCCCCACCTTACAAACAATATTTTGCTTCACACTACTCATCTACAAAACATCTTCATTCCTCACATGATCAAAACATATCTTGCCCCCACCCCCATAAGTAACACATCTCTACAGCTCACAAATCACTCCTATGTTTCATCTGCAGTACTCCACCTTCACTGCTGCACATCAGAGTAGGAACAATTACTGTACTTTTTCACACACAACTATTAGGGACTTTTTTGAGAACCTATCATTCATCATTTATTCAAAATCCTCCTGAAGCAGCTGTGACTTTCAAAGATGAATTTACTAGCCTACTAATTTCACCACCTAATTTGTTTCCTCTGTCAAACATGCTTCCTAAATATGTAAATTGATTTACCTGGTCAATCTCTTTGCCATTTAGACTGATCTGTTTGATTTAATACTAACAATTCATCTGTCAAAAACATAACTTTGGGTTTTTCCTTTCATATACTAAGTTTGAAATTCATACAAACTTCATACATGTGGGACAACATACGCTGCAACTCACTTTTGCTCTCTGCCAACAGGATTGTTTCATCAGCATGAGCAAACATAATTGAGTAACTACTCTCCACAGATAGCATTTACATAGTCTAATGACGACTCAACCATATGTGTCTCTTAAGACATAAAAATATTCTTTACCTTAAAAAATTGTTTTGGTAATAAGTAATAACTAATTATAATACACAAGCTTGGCAGTGAATGTGGGGAATAAATATCCTACCAGTTTTCTCAGATAATTTCTTAGAAACATCAGCTGAATTTTTTTTCAAGAGCTGCTTTCTCCTGCTAAAAGGGAGCAATTTTATTTGTCCTTTATTATTACATTTTATAGCTTAAAACTATCTTTATGCAAGATTGCAGCTCTCAAGCTGTATTTTTAGTGATATGAAAAACACATAAAATATTGTTTTTCAGATCCTAAAATAAAAAAATATATAGCAGAAAGTTTTGATGCAAAAATAAATAAAAAAATCATGCAACAGAAGTGAGCTTGTAATCTGCAGAAATGCTGAATATACTTTCCAAAACCCAAAAGGTGATTTTCTTGTTTCATGTGTGGGCATTGCTCGACGAGCAGGGATATGGTTTCTGCTAAGAAGTTTCCAAAAATCCCAGTTGCAAAGGAATGTTTTCATGAGTTTTTCATCAATGTGAGATTACGAGAAATATGTATTTCCAACATTTCGAGAAAAGGTAAGTTGAAGCTTCAGTATGACATAAATGGCAAAAAAACAAAAGTACTTATTAATCCCAGCAGACTGGAATCTTAACCATCAATTAACGTGGGAATAACTGAATTATAGAAAGAATAACTATTTTTGTTGGGATGCAAATGTCAAAGTTAACATTATATCAGCTTGCAAGGAAATGTTATGGAAAAAAATCTTTAAAAAAACTTTGTTATTGTAATTTTTAGAGCATTTTGTATACATTTATATTTTTCAGAAGGTGTGAACAATGTTTGCTATTTTTTTTATCGTTTAAGACAGAACACAATGTTAATGGAGTATACAGATATAATTACTTCTATGGTGTAAGCAAAAATAGTTCCCATGGCATAAGCAAAAAAATTAAAGTGCTTATATGTTTACAAGTGACATTTTTGTTAAAAACAGTAATTAGAATACGAATAATTTGTGATGGCCTTTTCATAGAAAGCAATTATTTTTCCAGAAAGATATTTAAAAAAATGCTAACGATTATTAGTCCTCCATTAAAATATGATTATAAAAATAAAAACATAAAAAATATCGTAATCCAAATTAATCAAGTATATATATTTACTAATTAATTAATGAAAGCCATACTAATTAATGTATGAAAAACATAAAAAAAAATATCATAATCCAAATTCATCAAGTATATATTTACTAATTAATGTATGAAAGCCTGTCTCTCCTAGATAACAAAAAAATGAATGGACAATCAGAGGAAATAACATGCTGTAAGTGTGGGAAAATCAGCAGCAAGACGAAAGTTGTTATGCTCATATTTTTACCAGATTATATAATTACTTCAGGAAGTTTCACTATGTATTAACAAGATAATTGTCAAAGGATGATAAAAAAAATTACGTCTGATATATACATAGCCTGAATTACAACAAACTTTATACTACATAACTTGTAAGACATCAAGAAAACTCTCGAAAAGCTGTTTTGCATTTCCTTACCCAGCTGTTAAGATCTACATACTTTATCACTAACAAAAAAACAAAAAAAATGCTTCACTTCAAATTGTGTGTCATTGGTATGTATTTAATTTTGGTCAAAGTGCCAGTTTACTTCAAACATAATACTCATAGGCAAAAGAACAATCTGCTATCAACCGTTCGTTAAATTTGTTTTCTGGGTGCCTACTGTCAACTAATAGTTAAAATTTTCAACCATCAAGGTTTTCAACACAGCAGATATTTTTCCTTGTAAAGTTCTAGAAATCGGAAGGTGACATAATATCATGTGAATCTCGATAATGAGATCGCAGTTTGATAGTCCTCAAGCAACATAATTTTCGTGACATGCCAGAGGAAAGAACACAGATTTCATTCCACAAATTAAATCACATCAGCCATGGGCTGATATATTGAATATCGCACCGATATAGTGATTTTCTGATATATCGTAACTTGGATATCAATACTATATATCGAAATATCGGACAAAAATATCGATATTTCGAGATATTGATAAATATCGCCCATCCCTAACTGACGAACACGAAGCCACGAACATGTGCAGGAAAGACGCCATGAAAACATGTGAGTAGACATTTTTTAAAATTAACTTTATTATGATATGTAAAAGTAACGAAATCAATTACACACATTTTTGTTTGATATTAAGCTCACGAACTGTGTACGTATATATATATATATATAATTTTAAAAGTTTCACCACCAAACGAGGGTGGCTGAAGCATTGTCACACAGGAAAATCTATGTAGTAGCTAAGATTTCATTTGACTGGGGTAGGGGCATAACTCTCACATCCATATATGTTTTACCATCAATATGATACAGTGCTTTACTTTCTGTGCAAGTCTTTATCGCCAGGTATATACCTAGCGTTGACTAGGATGTCGAATAAATTCGATCTGTACATGCTGATTTGGGAATTACGTAGGGCAGCATTCTTCGTATGTTTGTAGTCTGAAATGAATTCCATTTTGCAATATAACACGCATAAATATTGTCTTATCGTTTTGTGCGTTTTTTTTTACGGCATAGTGTTCAACTCCTGAATTTAGACAGAATTATTTCTAAAGCACAAACTGGCTGAACAATACTTTGGGTTTTTTTAAGACTCCTTTTCATTTGCTCATGTACTTAAGAACTTGTGAAGTATTATATTTGCACCAATGAATACAAAGATTAGCTATGGAGTACAGATATGTACAGGCATATTCTTTAATGAAAAGTTTATTCCAGTGTGTTTATGTGGGTATAAAATATATAAAAAATACAAATACACAGGTATATTTGCTAAAATTACATACACTGATGTCACAGAAATTGCACAAATGGCTAAAAAAAAAATCAAATAAAACTGGTCAAGTCATTTGTTTAGTATCAGTAAAATGTATGAGCTCATTTACTCTTGCAAAGTTCATCAATATTTTGAGTTTTCTTGCTTATGTACAAACAAGTTATCTTCAACATCCAGCTTATTTCAATATTTAGTTTTTATGGTGGTTAAGGATAAAACACTAGTTTCACATAAATATGTAGTTGTAAAAGGCAACAAATACTTAAGGCAGTGCTCGACAATGTTGGAAATTATTTTTCCCTTGGAATCCAAAAACTAGTCGCCGCCCCGGTGGCGCAGTGGTCTAAGGCGCTGGCCTCTGATCATTCGTTCGTAAGGGGTCCGGGTTCGAATCCCGGTCCGACATGGATGTTGTGTTTGTCTTACGGCACTGGCTCTCTCCCTTCCCTGGAACCAGTGACCCTAAATTAGGGACGGGCGACTGCTTATAGCCCATTGAGTTGCTCACGGTGGTCGTTAAACCTCCAATAAAAAAAAACAAAAAAACTAGTCAGTGATTTCAAAGAACAAATGCTTTTCAAACCAACCAGAGTTAAAAGATGTCTCATAAGTTTTTTATTTGGCAATAGAAGATTACACATTTCTGCATTGTATGTGAATGAGTAACTAGTTCATTCAGTGGGAATGGGAAATACTGCCTTGTAAATGTTTGGAGAGTGCAGAGATGGACGATTATTAGCTGTTTAACATCAAGTTTCCAATTGTTTGCTCATTTTCTGATGATAATGAATTCAGTTATGAAAATTGGTCAGAGCTGTTCCCTGTAATTTGGTTTTCTCATAAAGTTTTTTGGTCATTGCTTGTGTTTTGTTTTTTCAACATTGAACAGATTGTTTTCACCCTGTAATGAGAAGTTCCACTAGTTCATTTTTCAGAAATTTCAGCTAAATATGCTAAACTTCACCACACATCCTACCAGCACTAGCCATAAATTCAGATTAATTTTGTTTTGAAAATTGGTTCACTATGTGACTCGGTATGGTTGCTAACAAATCCGCATATGCCCCCCCCCCCTATTATTTTAGTGAAACCCACTTTGAGAACTATTGGTCTAGAGGATGTTAAAGCCGTTCTGGTATCAGAGTTGGTTGTACATCAAGGTTTTTGGCTAGCAGTCACAATTTAACATATGGTTTGAGTCCCATATGAGGCATTAGTTTTGCCACCCTGGTGGTGCAGTGGTCTAAGCACCATCTTATGATTGTTTGTCCAAGTTGGTCCGGGTTTAAATCCCGGTATGGCATGGATGTTGTGTTTGTCTTACAGCACTGGCGTTTTCTCTTCCCTGGAACCAGTGACTCTTAAATTAGGGACGGGGACTGCTTATATCCCATTTAGTTCCTCACATTAGCCGTTAAAACCTTTAAAAAGAAACCTGTTTTTTACATAACATAACAGCTTTGGCTTTCTCCTTCCCTAGAACCAGTGGCCTCAATTTAGAGGCAGGAAAAAAGTTTCATGTGATGAAATGTCACATTTTCGTTCAGGAAACACATTTGTGATTCTCCCTGACTGCTACATGGTTTTGATTGCTTTTAGGAATACCATTTCACTCACATTCCTTAGTATATAATTATCAATCATTTTGTGACTATGGTATATTCAGTTAACTCATAGGCATCCCTAGCTTAGTTTTCAGCAGGAAGAAGCAAACAATGGAAATCTGCATATATACAAACCCCATATGCCTCTCATTGAAAACAGCTTTTTTACCACTCAACACATAAATTACATAAATTTAATTGGAAACCAGAAGAGCCAAAAAATATAATTTTTTTAATTATATCTATAATCACCTCATCATCACATGTATACAGTAATATTTCACATATATGTCAGCGCAAACCAAAGCACGCATAAATAAGAGCGCAGCATAAGTAAAAGTTAGTGTAATTCCAGCCAAAATTAAGTTTAAAAAGTAATTAACATGAGAATAACATGCAAAATAAGAAAAATATCAATGATTGAATTTACTTAGTTAAATTTAACACTTTAAAGCTTAGATTACTCAAAAATGTAAATTACTTGATCTCAAAATTTTAATTACATACCTTTTTTATATTTATGGCTTTTTAAAGTTATGTAAAATTGAAGACTGTTTCTGCTGTTGCCTCTCATTGAAAACAGCTTTTTCAAGTTTGTTTAAACAGGAATGTGTGACAATTAGATGTATCGGTGAGTTGTATGTAGTGACAGTGTTTCCAAAGCTTCTACACTGCTTTCGTGACAGTCTGGGGATCTTTTGTTAATTCTTTGTTATGTCTCTTCATCATCATCCTGAATTTCATTGGCTATTTCTTGAATATCCCTCAATTCCCCAATAATGCAGTTTCATTGATTTCTACAAACTCTTTAAAACTACTGAATCCACCTGAAATGGCACTCCAATCTTCATCATTGGCAGATTATTCGGTAAATGTGTAGATTAGCGTCCTAAATTATTTTGTCGGAAACTTGTAATTTTGACTTGCGAGTGCGACGCTGTGGTAGGCCTAACACATCACTACGGCAACGATGTGAAGATTTGCTTTGTTGAAAGGAAGATTCGCTTCGCCGTGCAATTCACGTGCGGATGACTACAAGTCCAAGCAAGTACCTTCTTGCCAGGAGAGCGAACCATTTTATACTCATATGCTACACAATATAGTTTGTTCATGTTTTGTAATTGTTTTTAAAGCAGACGTGAAATTTTTCATTCTTTCGCATATGATTCCCTGATCCGAAATAGAAAGTTTGGTAAATGTGTACTTTAGCGTCTAAATTATTTCGTCGGAAAAATGTAACTGTGTGGGAAAAGTGTGACATACAATATTTTAAGCATGCAAAATAATGCGAAAAGGTGCAAAAATATAGTATTTTTAGATAAAAGGAAATAAGTTTTCCAAAGTATTTACCTGAGAGTGCGATGGTTTGGAAGAGTACGTGCGGTATAGGCATAGGACGAGAGAGCGGCAACGGCATCAAGGTGGAGTCCGGTGAATGGAAGCTTCGTTGAGAAGGGCAAGTAACGGGCGGAAGAATTAAGAAGGAAGCGGTTTAGCAGTACGTAGTCATCGAAAAGTCTTGTAGGCATATGCAGAAAGAAAGAGGTTGAATTTGTGCAGCATTGTAAGTTTTTGTTTTTTTTAAGGGTAATTTTGAGAAAGCGGAAGTACAAAATCGTCAGTCATTTCGGATTTCGTCAGGGCTTAAAATTTCATTATCCGCCACAATACAAGAAGCTGTCTCCCTGCCATAGTGCGATATATGAATTGAAGAAAATTGCTTATTTTGAAAAATATTCATGTCACGAGGAAAAAAATGTGAGCTACGATGTACTGAATAACAGCAGAACTGCAAATGAAGTGCTTGAAGAAATCACCTACCTGTGCACATCTTCCAAACCAAAACTAAAACTTTGGGTTCAACCGGAACCAAAACGTCTTCCTCAAAACTTCTGTCGTACATAAATTATTTTACATTCCTTAATTTCTTTCCATTCGGAGACACTGTGAAACCACTAATAACGACATTCTGCACATATCTTTCTCAAAAATGAATAAAACAGGTTTGAACTACTTCTGCGCACAATTACACGATACTCTTCCGAAAAATATACCCTACTGCTGTCGTATTCTTCCACGCATTTGCTACCAACTCGTACTTCGCTCCGTCGCACAGCACCTTCACGTGGTGGCCGTTAGCATCGCTTCAGCCTCCCGCACCACCTGCTACAAACCATCGTACTCGCAGGTTAATACTTCAGAAAAATTATTTCCTTTTTTATTTAAAAATATAATTTTTCACCTTTCCCTATTATTTTGCATGCTTAAAAAAATGCGTGCATCGAACTTTTCACCCACAGTTAAATTTTTCCAACGAAATAGTTTAGGACGCTGAAGTACACATTTACCGAAAGTACTAATATGCTTTTCTATGTTGTACAGAAAACTGGGGAACTATAAATTTCGGTTTTGGTTTGAACAGATTTGCTGTGTCTCTGCACTTTTGGTTCTTCTGTTAATAGCTTGTTCGCACGCGAGTTTCTATCTTACTCTATGTATCTTTTGCAAATCGAAAAGGTTTTATCCGGTTTTTCCTGCCAACAACGTACAGGATACAACAAAAGAAAGGGTGGCTGCTGTGGACCTATTTTCTGTAGCGTATCACTACAACATTTATTGCTCTTCTGCCAATAACGTAAGTCCTCTTTCTCTTGTACCCGTCATTTCCACACAGCAACAAACCTTCCTTTTAACGGACCAAAGCTTCACATCTTCACTGGAGCTATGCATTATTCCTATCGCAGCTTCTCTTCACAGTGTCAGACTCACAGGTCCATATTACAATAAAAATCTTTAAAACACGTTTAAAATATGAAATATCTGAAAAAATATGAAATACATTAAAATATGAAAAATATGAAGTTTTAACCCTTTGTCAATAAACACAAGAGGCTAGTTCCATCAGAGGCATGCATTCAGTCGCTGACTTTAAACATTTGGAGCAAAATTACATATGCTTCCAATTTATGGACCTAAAGCATAATAATTAAAGAAGGTGATATTCTTCTGTCCTTGGCACTGCGTAACAATAATACAACTTCCAGTGATTAGCAGTGAAAAGCAACATGACATGCGATGACTGTCTTTTTTCTTGTAGTAGAAAATTATATTCTGAACTTCATTTTTAGATTTAATTGCCCAGTCTGGCACCTAGGGCAACTAGATTATTTATTTACCTGCCCAGGTCAATGATTCACACGACTCAGGCATGGTATTTTTCAAACCCTGATATGTATAAGTAAAAATATATACAGTACATAATTTCATATATACATATTAATTAAAGCTTATATATTTCATTATTACTACTTTAGCAAAAACTTCCCATTACAAAAAAATTACCTTTGCTTGTCTCTGTGGGCACTATTTCACTTTTACAGCATTGCAATCTTATGCGTAATGAAAATTTCTGTAGTACATACTAACTTTTTAATGAAAAATTTGTAATGTTTTAAGAACAATACGTTGCTACAATTTTTTTTTGTCCCCCTTGAATTTCATTATAACGAGTTTCGACGGTTATTCTTTTTTTACTGAATCTGGTAAATGCTGGCCAAGAAAATGACAGTGAAAATATATCATGAACAGTTTCTTTGCTTTGCAAATGTAGTAATTAAAGTTAAATGTAAAAAAGAATTGATTTCATTCTAAATTTCTGCGAGTGAAATCTTTCACCTGTGTCACTTTAAGCAGGGCTTGGAAAATATCCGAAATGTTACATGCGCAGCAGGGTATATACATAAATTATTTACCTACCCAGGTAGTAAAACCTGGATGCCCAGGAAAATTTATATTTTAAGATAAATCAGAAGCCACTTTTTTTTTAAGTTAAAAAATATGAAATTTTTTTTACACATTTTGTAATTCCTATTTTAAAGGTCTATTCAAAATGTTCAATATGCAAAGCATGTATTTCATGTTTTAAGATGATAGTGCTGAAATTGGTACAAAATGATGTGATGAAATTGTTTTTTGAGAAATTTAAAGATTCTGCCGTGTTCTTTTCCTTTGTCACTAAACACCTGATTTGCACATCAATAAAAATTGTTTCAGTATCTTCAGGTATTGCCAAGATATTATAAATACAACTATTTAATAGTTTTCCAAAAAAAAAATTTGTGCTCCAAAATGGTTTCCTTGTGGCAACACAACAATGAAAGAACAGGTTTAGTCACTGAAGTCATTTCTAAAACATTCCAAACAGGAAAATTTAATATTTTAGAAATATTGATATGCATTAATGTTCTACAATGACTCAGTTAGAATCAGGGTCTAAACAAGTGTTTCTTCTTTTGGGTGGGGGTCTGAGATTTGAAATTATGCCCTATCAAGTTCAAAAGCTCTCATTTCCATTCAAGTATTTTTTTCTTTTCTTTCTGATACCTTAATTATGGGGAAGCAATGTGATCTTTCAAAAGCAGTACTTCCAGTTTTTGACATAATTTTACTAAACATGTGAAAAGTAGGTAAATATCCAAAAATTAGAGATAGGAAACAAGACAGTAAAAGTTCTGGGAACACTGACAACACAGTGCTCAGTAGAATGTAAAATGAACCAGCACACAAGGCAGTGAATGTGAAAACAAAAAAGGCATGATTCAACCCTATGTCAAATGTAATACTAGCCAAAACCTACATGAAAAACCAACTTTGACACCATTGTGGATTGAATACCCTTATAGACGCAATGTACTCGGATGCCAGTTCGTAGTTCTGTTTGTCATTGATATAACATATAAATACAAGAATATGCCTGTACATATCTTTACTACATAACTGCCCTTTGTATTCATTCATGCAAATACTACATAAGTACGTATGTGCAAATTAAAATGTCTAAAAGAAACTAAGTATTGTTCAACCAACTGTGCTTTAGAAATAATTCTCCAATTAAAACATGTCTAAAAGTAACGTAAGTATTGTTCAACCAACTGTGTGTACAGAGTTCGTAAAGCCTAATGTTAAACAAATCTGTGTGTAACTGATGTCATTATTTATCATATTGTAATAAACCTGATTTTAAGATATGAAAATATCATTACTCACATTTAGAACTGAATTGATTCAGTTATAATGTAAGTATCCAACAATTTCACACTCACACACTCTTCCACAAAAACATGCATTTACTTGCACACTCTTCCACAAAAAATGCATTTATGTAAAAGTCGGTGACTACTTGCCGTGAGGCTTAACCGAATATGGCCAAACTTCATATTTACAGGGATTGCATTTCAAATTACAGCTTAAGTTAATACGGTCAAACTTATTTTTCGGGTATAGCCCTTCAAATTATGGCGTAGCTCAATACGGTCAAACTTATTCTTTTATGGGCAATGCCCTTTAAATTATGGCGTAGCTCAATACGGTCAAACTTATTTTTTTATGGGCAATGCCCTTCAAATTATGGCGTAGCTCAATACGGTCAAACTTATTTTTTTGTGGGCGTTGCTCTTCAGATTATGGGCTTAGTATTTAGGGTTCAGACCGTAATTTCATGGGCTTTCACAAAAATGGGCCAAGCGGTAGTTTTATGGGCAACGGCCGGGCCCCCAGTTGCCGGCCATTGCCCGTAATCTAACTGTGAAATTTTTAACAGTGAGTGCTACTCATTGGGCTCTAAGCAGTTGTCCGTCATTAGTTTAAGGCCACTCTTTCCAGGGAAGGGAGAGATCTAGTGCCGTAAGACGAACACAACAACCATCTATGCCTGCTCGGGATTCGAACCCGGACCCATCTCGGACGAATGATCAGAAGCCATTGCTTAGACCACTGCGTCACCGGGCTGGCAGATCTTTTGTTTGCAGCATGTCAGATCTCGCGATAGCCATCGTATTGAGCATATTTTGTCCTGAAACGTTTGTGCAGTTAATAAAAACTACATTCATGCACGTGTACGTTCTCTTCTTGCATCTATCTGCAGCGCCATAAATATAAATAGCGCCATAAACTTGAAGTTTATTTCGTTATTCATAAACCCGTAAAAAAAATTTGAGACAAGTCTACGCCGATGAACTGATGTGTTGTACTTTGTTCAAATATGATCATTTCTTGACTTCTTTTTAAAACATTTAAGAACATATTTCCTTCGGTTTTTTTTTCTAAAGAATGAAAGATAGCAAAGTACTGCATGAAAAACAAAAATAAAATGATGATAAGACGGCCTTTCGAGACGGGATTTCACGACAGTAATCTCGCTTCTTGACTTTCACCAGTATATTGCAGAATTTATTTTGAAGTGAAAAGAAATCTGCTTTACACAAGAAAAAGAACCTGGCTATAAATAGGTATGTACAAATAGAGGAGTTAACTCTTTCACGTAACTCTTAAAACTTATCCATAAGCACACACACAGTGAGAGCACAAGCTGACCGATTCTATGAACTGGATAAAAGGGATGTTCGCCCTGAGCCATTCCACGCGCGAAGCGGCTGAATTTGTCATCGAAACGGAAGAGCACACTCACACACACACACACACACGCTAGGTTCCACCGTCGTTGGTATATCCGCAGGAAATGCACCCAGCATTTGCAACAAAAGCACTACTGAGAGCTGTCTCCATACACGGGACATACTCTCCACGTGGAATCTTAACGACGACTTGAAAACATCAGTTAAAAGGAGATGATGAGTTGTCAGCTCCTCTTGTTGAAACTAGGTGTCCCCGAAAGATTTCTTTACGACTAGTTGGAGCTTTTGTTGCTTTTTTTGCCCTTCTCACGGCACTGTTTGAGCAGAGTCGAAACAGTTTTATATATTTCGTTAAGAAGACTTGTCACATTCGCTTTGTAGCGGTGCGTGGATCAGGTGCGCATCTGAAATCCCAGGAGGGCATAGAATGCTCTGAATTCTACTTTCTCCCCCGATACTCTTAGCGTAAACGCGACTTCCTTGAACCTTACCCATTTTTCTTTCTTCGAATTCCAGTCTGAATGATTTCGAAAAAATAAAAATAAATGCACTCCACTGGACTGGTAGAGGGGATTTGCCAAGCAACAATTCATACGACAATCAAATAACTAAATTATGAAAGAAATACGGGATTACACCATATGATACAAATTTTGAAGATGACAATCCGATTTTTGGTGCAAATGTGACAATGATGGTAAGTCAGATAACATCCGAAAACTTGAAAAGTTTCATTGTCCTGGAGCGGGACCCGAACCTGCGTTTCCCAGATAGCGCCCGGGTATGCTAACAACTACACCACCCAGAACGACCAAGTCTCAAGTTTTCGATTAATTTGAATATAACCATCACAGGATTCGTTAGTCGTAGCAACCGGCATTCATGTTTAGCGAACTTGGAGGTTTAAGAATTATATCCCGTGATTTTCCGGAGGAGCAGATAAATCATGAAAGCATACCCTTGCGCTATCTGGGAGACGCAGGTTCGAGTCCCGCTCCAGGACGATGAAAATTTTCACGTTTTCGGATATTATCTGACTTACCATCCTTGTCACATTTACACCAGATAATTAATTTCTTCAAACATTTATCAAAAAAAAAAAAAAAAAAAACAGGAAAATTGGTATTTGTAGATCGTTCATCTCATAAATGGCTATCAATATACCAATTAATTAATAACGAAGAACTGCACACCAACTGTGCTTAAGATAACTATATTTAAAGTGAATTGTATTTTATGCCATAAAAATGTGATTGCTAGTTATAGTTTTACTATTTTAACCACTTAAGATCCCAAGGAAAATTAAAAAAACCGGTAAATAAACGCAATTGTTTTTCGCAAAGATATAAATAGCTCCATTCCAGACAACGAACGTACGTGAAACATGTTTCCAAAAATTAGTAATGAGCAACAGTACCCTGTGAAAAACAAACACGACGAAATCCTAGTCCGTAATATTACGGGCATCGTTCTGGTATAAAACAAAAAACGAAAGTTCTAGTACACATCGTGTGGAACAAAATGAAAGGACAATTATTTCAAAAGTCGATATTTGTGTGATATATGCAAAAACATGGCGCCCGACCTCACATCAGTGGGCCCGTAATATTACGGATCTCGATTTTCTTGCACTATCATTCGTTAACGTAATATTACGTACCTGGACGCTAAGTGATTAAGTACCGATATACAGGAGTTGTACAGAATGGCGTGAACACCACGCTCACAGACGTGACTTTTAAATTAGCTGCGCACGTCGCAATACGAAAAGGCTATATTCCTTTTAAGCGGTTATGGGCAACGCGCGCCTAACCCAATGAGCTCAGTAGGCATCAAAACCACTTCGGCAAAAAGTATTATTTTCTCAACTTCTCTTACTAATGCAGTAGAAGTTGGAACTAGGATTGGAACCCTTATTTCTTATAATCGTCCCCATTTTCATCACCGTTCTTTCCGCATTTGATTTGAAATAAACCAAAGAACTTTTTTCAAAATCGGCCTCCTAGAGGTAGAGATATTGACAAAAAGAAGATATACATCTACGCCCCCTGACGAAGAAACTGTGGAATACTTTAAGGGGAAAATATTCCCAAAATGTTTATCTATGTGAGTGGCATCAGTCCGCGAAATATTTTTTTCAATCGATGTTTTAGAAGCTAAGTTTTTGTGGCAAATGCATCCGAAACAAAAATTAACACTTATGGCCCCTGGTGGCCAAAGTATTCTATACCAAAAATTTTAAATTATATGCAAAAGATTTTCCATCAGGAGGTGTATCCGCTGAAGAAAAAAATCAAATCGGAGTTTTAGAAGAAGAGTTATCTGGGGAAATATAATTTACTTTTACGCCGACTAGCGGAAAATCTATACGAAATTTGAAAAACAGTAACTATATCTAAAATACTCTTCGACATAAATGGATTCGAAAGATATAAAAAGTTTTTCAATCGGATGTTTAGAAGCAAATATGTGGAATAAAGTGTATTTTTCAAATCGACATCATCTGCATTTACGGCGAAATTGTACATCGTAAAAAAATCTAGCGGCGAAATTGTACATCGTAAAAACTCGAAATAAAAGATCATCATTCACATATTTCAAGCTTCCCAATGCAAAAGAATTTTTCAAATCGGGCTAATAGTTGCAGAGATATAGTGGGTACAGACGGACGGACGGACAAACCGGTAACATAAGAACGATCTTTTTTAGCACGTCTTTTGTAAAAAACGATCGTGCTGCTGTTATCGGTTTGTACGTCCGTCTGTACTCACGATATCTCTGCAACTATTAGTCCGATTTGAAAAATTCTTTTTGCTTTCGGAAGCTTGAAACATGCACATGATGATCCTTTATTTAGTTTTTTTTTACGATGTACAATTTCGCCACTAGGAGGCGTAAATGCATATGATGACGAATTCAAAAATACGTTTTATTCCATATATTTGCTTCTCAGCATCCAATTGAATTTTTTTTTATCTTTTGATTCCATTTATGTTGAAGAGTATTTTAGATATGGTTATTTTTTCAAATTACGCATAGATTTTCCGCTAGGTGGCGTGAAAGAAAATTACATTTTTCCAGATAACTGTTCTCCTAAAACTCCGATTTGAAATTTTTTTTCTTCAGCGGATACATCTCCTGATGTAAAATCTTTTGCATATAATTTCAAATTTTTGGTAAACAATACTTTGGCCACCAGGGGGCGTAAGTGTTAATTTTTGCTTCTGATGTATTTGCCATAAAATCGGAGCTTCTAAAATATCGATTGAAAAAATTCCTTCGTGGACTGATGCCACTCACATCGATAACCTTTTTCGGAATATTTTCTTTTTAAAATACTGCACAATTTCTTCGCCAGGGAGCGTAGATGTCTTATTTTTGTCAATATCTCTACTTCTAGGAGACCGACTTGAAAAATTCCTTCTTTGTTTTTTTTGTTTTTTTTTGATTGGAGGTTTAACGACCACCGTGAGCAACTCAATGGGATATAAGCTGTCGCCCGTCCCTAATTTAGGGTCACTGGTTCCAGGGAAGGGAGAGAGCCAGTGCCGTAAGACAAACACAACATCCATGCCTGACCGGGATTCGAACCCAGACCCCTTACGGACGAATGATCAGAGGCCAGCGCCTTAGACCACTGCGCCACCGGGGCGGCTCCTTCTTTGTTGGATAGTGTTTTCCGTGTGACATGTTTTTCATTTAATTTCAAGATTTTCAAGTAGTTCATAGACTTTCCGCTAGGGGCGTAAGTGTAAATTGCGTTTACCCCTATATCTATGAGTCTAAATCTCCGATTTGAAAAAGTCTTTCTGCACCGCATACAACTCCTGGTGGGAAATCGCTTGCATATAATTTCTAATTTTTGTAGGAAATGGTTTGGCCACCAGGTAGCGTAAGTCTTCATTTCCGCTTCTGTTGTATTTGCAGCAAAATATGAGCTTCTAAAATCTCGATTGAATCAAAAGTCGTTGGTTGACCGATACTACTCATGTCGACAAACCTTTTAGGAAAATTTTCTTCTTAGAATAATTCATGGTTTCTACGTCAGGGGACGAGAAGCATATCTTATTTTTGTCAATATCTCTACTTCTAGGAGTACCATTTGGAAAATTCCTTCTTTGTTGGACAGTGTTTCCGATTCGAAATGTTTTTCCTATAGATTCAAAATTTTCAAGTAAATCATAGACTTTCCGCTATGGGGCACAAGGGTAAAACGCGTTCTCTGCGTTATTTCTGCTCCTAAAGCTCTGATTTGAAAACTTCTTCCTGTATCGCATACAAGACCTGATGGAAAATATTTTTCACATAATTTCTAATGTTTGGTAAAGAATAGTTTAGCCACCAGGGGTTATAAGTGTTAATTTCTGCTTCTCAAGTATTTGTTGCAAAATCTGGGCTCCTGAAACTCGACTAATTTTTTTTTCTTGGACCGATACCGCTTATATGGATAAACCTTTTGAGAATACTTTCTTCCTAAAATAATGCATGGTTTTCCCACCAGGGGACGTAAAGTCACATCTTATTTTTATCGATATCTCTGTTTCTAAGAGTTCGTAAGCTCACGATTCCGTTTACAGCAATATCTTAGCGATTAAAAACCCGATTGAAAATCTTCTTTCTTTCGTCAGATCTATTGTTTTCCATACCGGTTCCATTGACTTTGAATAGATTTGATAAATTTAATTTGCGTCAGAACGAATTCAAAAGACGTGCTTATTACACCAGAAAATTCGGTGTCATCTTTCTTGTTTACGCTTTCCAACCGTAGGTTGAAGAAACGTACATGCTTCAGCTTTTTCCGTCCGTCTGTCCGTCCGTCCGTCTGTCGGCAAGATAACTCACGTAAAAATGGTTCAATTTCAATGAAATTTTAATATGTGGTAGGGGACCACCTGGAGACGAACCCTATTAAAAACGGGGGAAGTGGGGTCAAAGATCACGACATAAGAGCGGGATCCATTCAATTGCCCTTATGCGTCATAACTTGCGTAAATATGGTTCGATTTCAATGAAATTTTAGTATGTGGTAGGGGACCACCTGGAGAAGAACCCTATTGAAAATAGGACAAATGAAGTCAAAGGCCAGGACACAGGATCGGGATCCATTCCATCGCCCTTATCCCACACTATTAAGGTGGACGTCAAGTAATTTTGCTTCCTATATTTCCAATAGAAACCTTTGGTACACATTTCCTTCACAATTAGTGTGTTCCCAAGGATGGATATTTGAACTTTGATTAAAATAACTTCATACTATAACTTGGAATACTTAACATTTTCTAAAACATAAGCATAATTTTATTAAAAAACAATAACGTTTCCTTTGGTGGTGTTGAAACCAGAAAAAAGATGGCGCGACCTTTACTTTGATGACGTCAGTGGACAAATAAATATTGGATTGCATAATTACGGTTATGGTTTAGAAAATATTAAGTGTTCCAAGTTATGAAATGAAGCTATTTTAACCGATGTTCAAATTTTCATCCTTGGAAACGCATTAATTGTGAAGAAAATGTGTACAGAAGTTTTTCCATTGGAAGTATAGGAAACAAAATTACTTGACGTCCACATTAAAGTAGCAACTCTTGTATGTATGTATGTACATTTTATTTTGAAAACGGCTTTAAGAATTTTGATGAAAGTCGTTAACCTACCGTTTTCTGGTACTAGAAATCGATTTAGCTTGATCTCGACTTTAGGAAAATTCGTTTAGTGGGTTAAATAACCACCCCGAATTATAATGTTTTTAGCGTCATGGCGCCGTTCCATTAATGTTACCAATGCTTAGAAACCTTATGACGTCACAATCTCGCGTTTGAGAATGTTGGCGCGCGGTCACGCCATCTGTCTCATTACGTCAAGCGTTTTGTGTGGATCCTATTAAAGTTTTATGACGTCACACTCTTGCGAGCAGATGGTCGCGATTCCCATCTGCCTCATTACGTCAATCGTTGTGTGCGTATGTTCGTCCGCACGATAACTCGCGTAACAATCGTTCGATTTTGATGAAATTTTAGTATCTGGTAAGGGATCGCCTAGGAAGAAACCCTATTTAAAGTGAACGAAATGGGGTCAAAGGTCAATACATAGGAGGGGGATCCATTCCACTGCTGTTATGCGTCATAACTAACGTAAAAAAAGTTCGAATTCGGTGAAATTTTAGTATATGGTTGGGGACCACCTGGCGACCGACCATGTTGAAAATGGTCGATTGGGGTCAAAGGTCATAGGAGTGTAATAACTTCCATCGCTATTATGCGCCATAACTTACGTAGAAATGCTTCGATTTGGATGAAATGTTACTATGTTGTAGGGGCCTGTCTGGGGACGAATTCTATTGAAAACGGGCGAAATGGGGTCAAAGGGTAGGACACAGGAGCGGTATCTATTCCATAGAACTTATGCATCATAACTTACGTAAAAATGCTTCGATTGCGACAATACTTTATCATGTTATTTCGGAGGTATACCGAACCGGTTCTGTTGAATATCATCGAAATGGGATCAAAGGTCAGATCACAGGACCTATATTTATTCCACAGCCATCATTATCATAACTTGAGTAATGATTTCTGGTATGTTGGAAAGCGTATTATAATCATTGCATTGCATGATTATACAAACTTGTTTACAAAAGACGTGCTAAACACAAACTAAGAAAGAGGTAACCGCATTTAAGAAAAGTGTTGTTTTGATTTTTGAGAGCCCGAATTTTATTTATTATTATTTTTTTTTTTTTTGCAGGTAACTGATTTTCGATTTATGAAAATTAATTAGGGATCTGGGAATTTTAATCTAAAATGCTTACTGCGCGGAGGAAAATATTTTAGCTGCGCAGCTTAGGGGTACATTGCTGAGTATTCACTACTTTTTGGTTGCAATAGCTTTGTTGAAAACCTCTGTTTAAGTGCATTTAAAGTGTCTTGCTGCGAAATTTCTTTTAGGGTGACGGCGAAATGAGCAACCTAACGGACTTCGAAAGAGGGCTAATTGTTGGTGGCTAGCTGGTTCATGCCTCTGTGAAAACACTCGCCAGGGTAGCCGGGTATCAAGAGGTACTGTGTCTAGCGTCATGACAGCATACCGTGTTCATGGCAAAACCTCGTCTGCTAAACATACGAGCGGCCGGAAAACGACCCTAACTGATAGAGACAGGAGAAGATTAAAGAGGATTGTTACCCATAATAAGATCACGGCGCCGAAAATTAGTGCGGAGCTCAATTTTCATCTCTAGACCTCAGTATCAACGAAAAGAGTAAGCAGGGAACTGCATTAACAAGATATTCGGGGCAGAGCTGCTATTGCAAAACCTCTGGTGACACGGGTGAATACACAACGGCAGTGGTACCAGGAGCATGCAACGTGGACTGCTGATGCATGGAAGCGCATAATGTGGTCCTATAAATCCGCAGGACGTGTTTACTTGTGGAGAACACCGTCAGCAGCGTACAACCCAGACTGTGTGCTCCCAATTGTGCTGCGTGATGGTGGTTCTGTCATGCTCTGGGCGATCATATCGTGGTTTTCAGCAAGTCTCCTGATCACCTTGAAAGGACGGATGACTGGCAGGGCATATGAAAATATTTTGGCAGACCAAGTCCATGCAATAGTTCAGGCATTGTTTCCGGCAGGGGATGCCATCAATCAAGACGATAACGCCTCAATTCACAGAATTCACAATGTCCAATCATGGTTTGAGGAATATGGGGACAAACTTTCATACTTTCCTTGGAGTCTGCACTCACCAGATGGGGCTATTCACATCATCGGGCTACTGTGGTCTGTTTTGCAAAGCAGGGTAAGATCCCGTTATTCTCCTTCGGCATGAAGAATGACGTAACATTCCACTAACCATCATCCAGGATTTGCATGCGTCCATTCTAAAGAGGATTCAGGTGGTTATGAATGACAAAGATGGTCAGCCATCCTACTAAGTACGTAAAACCTTATTTTCTTAGGTATTCACATTATTCTCTCCACTCCTATACCTCTGGAAGTTAGTACGCACTTTAATGAAATTTGACAGCTGTAAATGTAAATTCAGAAATGTGAAGTTTCTGTTATGTCTTTATAAACGCATTTCTAAAGAGATCCATACAGCTTTAATATTTTTTTACTGTCATAACAGTTTGAAATAAATTTTCAGCATATATCAAAACTAGCTCTAGAAGCAATAAAAAATTAAAAGTTCCTGAATCGGATAATTTGATGGAAAAATACATGTAATCCTAATTTTCACCCTATTTTATTTTAACTTAAGAAGGACCTCAAGCAATTTTGCTTCCTATACTTCCAATGGGAAAACTTCTGTTCACATTTTCTTCACAATTAATGCCTTTCCAAGGATGAAAATGTGAATATCGATTAAAACAGCTCCATTTTATAACTTGGAATACTTAATGTCAGGGTCGCTTTTCATGCTGTTTCTGAAACATAACAATTATTATGCAATCCAACATTTGTTTGTCTACTGACGTCATCAAAGTACAGGTCACGCCATCTTTTTTCTAGACAATTAATGCGTTCCCAAGGATGAAAATTTTAACATCGATAAAATAGCTTCATATTATAAATTGGAAAATTGAATATTTTCTAAAACATAACCATTATTATGCAATCCAACATTTGTTTTTCTACTGACGTCATCAAAGTACAGGTCGCGCCATTTTTTTTTCTGGTTTCAACACCACCAAAGGAAGATTTATTGATTTGTGATATAATTATGGTTATGTTTTAGAAAATATTAAGTTTTCCAAGTTATGATATGAAGTTATTTTAATCGATGTTCAAATTTTCAGTCCCGGGAAGGTATTAATTGTGAAGAAAATGTGTACAGAAGTTTTTCCATTGGAAGTATAGGAAGCAAAATTACTTGACGTCCACCTAGCTAGCAAAGCATACGGTGCGCATAAAGATTTCAACAGTGGTATCTCAAAAGGATATCTTGTATTCATTATATCAGAATTCTTTTCTCAGAGAATTGTTTCCAAATCACATATTAAGTTAGTCTTAATATATGACCCCTTTAGAAATGCATTATGAGATACGATCACAATTGCGAAAGATATTTTCATGGCGTTTAATAAATGCTTTTCCTTCACATGGTTCTACAGGAAGATGTTATGAGTCAATGATTATTTATCCGATTGTATTTTCACGAAATTAAATTTTCAAATGCAGTATACAACATTTTAAAATTCTGTAATTGGGAAAACTTATGTTTGAATGCGATAGGTTGAATTGTCAGGGTAGCTTTTCATGCTGTTTCTGCTATAACGGATGCCTAGTTTCCCAGATAAGCATCGTAAGTTATTTTTGCGAGGTGACGTCAATATACATTTCATGCACTTTCTTCAGACTTTGCGAGGTTCCCGGTAGAGAACATAATAATTGCTACAAAGTTTTGCGTTTCAATTTTAACAGATCGGATTAAGAATACTGTTTTATTATGTTACGTTTTGGGATGTGATAAATACAGTCCACATAATATTTGATTTCTTTTTAATTCTTCTCCTCTCAAAGTGCACGTAACATCGCATTCACATTTGAACCCATATCTGCATTTCGAGGAGACCATTTTAAAAGAGAGATGACAACGAATTTTCGGTTGTAATCAGAGACGGACTTCCCAATAGGACGACTAGTCCCGTGCCTATAGGGAGGCAAATTTTAGTGTAGTAAAAAATAATAATTTGTTAAAAACCCACAAAAAGTAAAGAAAAAGAATTGAAATTATAATAAAAGTGAAAACTAACATTTAGTCCGAAAACTGCTGTATACAAGATTTTGTTTCCGAATTCCCGTAATCCCCTTCCTCTTCGACTTCAGAAACAATAGACAAGCATATGTTTATCTGTCTGACTATACTTAGGAACAAATGAATATGAACTGGTAGTGGGGTGTTAAAGCTGCACTTCGGAGTCTTATAAAGGTTTTCTGGTTTAGATAAAGGAATATAGTTTTGGGCTTTAGAGGGGGAACATTTGCAGGTTGTTGACGCACAGTTATTCAATCTCTCGTCAGAATGAATACAATGGTGGGCGGCTGGGCAAGGTCCGAAATCAACTTCCATGTATCAAACCATTAAGAATTATAAAAAGAAAGGGAAAGAAAACAGAGACTTTTACCAAAGCAACTGATTAATTACGAAAATGTAATAATTTTAACATGTGAAAAGAATTACAAAAATAGAATCATTTTAACCTCAAGGGCTCACTCTGGTGAGTACGAGAGTGTCGAACCCTAGGTATCTGATGCTGAGTCATGTCTTACTTCGTGTAATATATGCCGGTTGTATTATCTGTGGACTGTGTCCTACTCTTCTTTCTTCCTCTCAATGTTATAAGAATATTCGAGGGCTAGGGGTGAATCTTTCCTATTTACTTTCTTTTTTCTATCTGAAGCAGTGGGAGTGTGCCTTCTCTCCTAGCTGGCAGAAGTTATAAAATGTATACCCCAACCCGTCTGGTCAGCGTGGGGGATTAGACCGATTTACCCCCAAATGAAAATGAAACGGAAGAAAAAGAAAGGCCGAAATAGCCAAGTCCGAAATGGACATTATTCTCTGGACTGGACAGTCAGGAACAGATGGGGAAAATATTAAATTTATGTGTTAACTCCGTGTTTATTTATGGAAGTGAAACATGGAGTATCACAGAGCGACAATGTACAAAAATAAAAGTATCGGTAAGAAATTTAGAGAGAAGAATGTTAGGAATAACAAGAAGAGATAGAGTTAGTAATAAAATTATAAGACTAAGAACAGGAATAATAGTTATTATTAAAATAAAAAAGGAATCAAAGCGGAGATTGGCTGGACATGTTGAAAGACTGAAAGATGGACACGATTAAAAAGATGAGTTGACCTACAGAAATTTGGAGGTGCTAAATGGTCGAGAATGTTTGAAAAGACTGGGGGAGACCCATACCTTGCAGTGAGTGTCAACAGGCTATAAAGAAGAATCCTTTTAGGAATTGGTGTCGAAAGTCAAAAAGTAAGGAATTTTTGTCAACGATAGAAGAAATTTTGTTATTAATTGTTATAAAAAAAATCCTTGTTCATAGTTTCACCTCATTTTTTACGCTTTGAAGCGTATATGCTCAGCTTTGTCCGTCTCTCCTCACGATAACTCGCGTAAAAATGGTTCGATTTCGATGAAATTTTAGTATGTGGTAGGGGACCAACTGGGGACGAACCATATTCAAAATCGGAGAAATGGGGTCAAAGGTCACGACATAGGAGCGAGATTCATTCCACCCCCCACCCCCATGCGTCATAACTTGCGTAAAAATCGTTCGAGTTCGATGAAATTTTAGTATGTGGTAAGGGACTACTTGGGGGGGGGGGGGGTATTAAAAATAGGCGAAATGGGGTCAAAAGTCAGGACATAGGAGCGGGGTCCATTCCATTGCTCTTATGCGTCATAACTTGCATAAAAATGGTTCGATTTCGATGAAATTTTAGTATGTGGTAAAGCACCACCTTGGAACGATTCCTGTTTGAAATGAGTGAAATGGGGTCAAAGGTCACGACATAGGAACGGGATCCATTCCACCACCCTTGTGCGTTATAACTTAGGTAAAAATGCTTCGATTGACACAAAACGTTATCATGTTGTTCCGGAAGTATACTTTGCCAGTTCTGTTGAACATCATCGAGATGGGGTCAAAGGTCAGGTAATAGGCGCGATATTTATTTTACAGCCATTATCCTTATAAGTTGAATAATAACTCGAGTAATGATTTCTGGTGTTTAAAAGCGTATCATAATCAATGCATTGCATGATTCTACTAACTTGTATTATTTTTATTTGTACTGAGCTTTGCATAGGCTACATTGCTTCTCCACCTCCCCATATTATTTTGTTTTCATCCCCCGGTCGGATCCGAATGAGTTACATGAAAATGTAGCCACAGAATTTCTCTATTTAAAAGGGGACTAGGGGGCAAACAATTTGTCTCGTACTAGACGGGGCAGCCAATCTGTCTCGGCCTAGGGGGCGGCCAATTTGTCTCGGCCTAGGGGGCGGCCAATTTGTCTCGGCCTAGAGGGTGGCCAATTTGTCTGGACCAAGAGGGCGGCCAATTTGTCTAGGCCTAGGGAAGCGTCAAGTCTGTCTAAGCCCAGGGGACGGCAAATCTGTCTAAGCCTAGGGGGCGGCAAATCTGTCTAGACTTAGGGGCGGCAAATTTGTCTAGGCTTAGGGGAGGCAAGTTTGTCTAGGCCTTGGGGGTGGCCAATTTGTCTACGCCCAGGGACGGCAAAGCCCTGAATCTGTCTCCGGTTGTAATGAGTACGTATATTGAATCCTTTTCGACGCGTATAAATTGTATCAAAGTTATTCAAAATCAATGCAACTGGTTAGGCTGAACAAATAAACCGGATTTCTACAATCGATAGAACATTTGGAAATAAAAAACCCTACTTACTTCCTCGTGCGGCTAAAAAGTATTTTACGAAAATTAACAATTGGCGCACAGAAAGTTTCTCATAGCAGAAGGAATATCGGACACAAAAAGATTTTCCAATCAAACAGTTAAAAAAAGAAATATAGAAGGAAATATGATAATAACTCTACTCCTTTTAGCGGAAAAATTTTGCATAGTAAAAAAATTGACAATAGGTGAAAGTATTCCCCATGGCAAAAGCTGTACTAAAGAAAAAAAAACTTTTCAAATACGTTTCCCGAAACTAGAGATACAGAGAAAAATTTTTTGACCTTTACGGGCCCTAGCGGAAAAGCTGTGCAGTATTTAAAGATATAATGGCACCCATCTTTATTGCAGCGGACGGCATCGAGTAGAAACAGAAATTTCTCAATAGAATTTTCAGAAGCTGGGATACACCTGCAAACACCACTTTGCAGCAGAACTGTGAACTGCAAATCTCCTCAAATACAAACCTCGCATTCCAGAAGATAACTGGTATCCGGTGTTAATAGATTTTTTAATTGAACATTTAGAAGCAGAGGTATTAAGAAAAACATATTAAACATTTGCGCCCCCTAGTAGCGAACTTGTGTATTGGAAAGAAAATAGCCACAAAGATTTTACGGAGTTAGTAGTATCTTAGTGAAATAGAATTTTTTCTATCGGGTTTTTAGGCCTACAGATATTGATTTACATGGAAACGTTAACTTACGCCCTCTAGTGGCGCACTTGTTGGTTAAGAAATATTTGAAATTTTGTGAGAAATATTTCGCACCGAAAACGATCTCTAACAAAGAAAGAATTTCCCAAATCGGACTCTTAGAAGCAGAGATATCGACAATAATAAGATATGCATCTACGCCTTCCAGCGGAAAAATTATGCACAATTTTAGGCAGGAGGTATTCCCAAAGATTTTCCGAGGTGAGCGGTATTAGTCCAGTAAAGAATTTTTCAGTCGCATTTTCATAAACTCAGATTTTGCTGCAAATACATTAGAAGCAGTAATAAACAGTTAAGCCCTCTGGCGGAAACAATCCATTCTTAAACAAAAATTTGAAATTATGTTCAAAACTTTTCCCATCAGGAGTTGTTTTTGAACAATATTGAGCTCGTCTGAAATTGGCGAAGCAGAATACTATTCCATGTAAGATGTAACAGAACCACTTACGGGAGCATCGGGTACTCCAACTTTCCTTTTTGTCTGTACAGTTGGCCTCTTTTAGTTGATTAGTTAAGCCTTGAAAACACAGTCCGTTCTTCAGGCAAATGCTCTGTGTATTTTTAAATTCCTTTTTTTTTTTTTTTTGTACTATTACTCCATTTGACGGATTCAGGAGATTTCTTGTTTCGGGTGAGCTTTATTGCTATGCATCTTTCACGACAGAAGTAAAGTAAATTATATGCATAAAATTTTGAAGTAACGAAAATGGCTAACGGAAGTAGTCAAATCCATTGGTGAAATCTAATTTTTGAATGCAGCTCTATGAAGTGACTCAACAATAGCTAATTTTATTGTTACGTACAATGTATTATATTTTACTAACCTTTCGCCGAAGATATGCGTTAATTATCATCACGTTTTGCATAAACGTAACAATATCTAATTGCGATCAGCATAAATTACGAGAATCTGATGCGAAATGTAAAAAAAGCCTTTAAAAAAATGCATGTTTATTGCTATGAAAGCGGTGCGTCGAAACGAAATTTGGCTTTCTCTCTCTCTCACACAAGGAAATTTGGCTCCCCATCCATCCACCAAAGGGAGGGTTATGAACGTCAAACTTATGTATAATCCAAGGAGGGTTTAGAACTTCAAAATTATCTATAATGTGATGGGGTGTAACGCATAGGCGTAACCACTGGGGGTCGGGGGGTCACGTCCCTCCAGATTTCCATTCGGCGATCCCCAATGTAAAGGACCCCCTCTCCCCCATATTTTTCGGAAATATAATAATATAATGCACACTTTTTATGATTTGAACCAACTAAATTTAAGAATATAAGATTGTAATTTTTCGTAGAATGCAAACACGTGTATAATGTGTATTTAATTAAACAGCGATATCGATTAAGCATGGTTACCAACCTCGCTGGCGTATATATAGAACGTAACAGTGTATATATTTATAAAATGTGTGTATGTGTGATCGGACCCCCAGATTTTGAAACATGGCTACGCCACAGATGTAACCTGTATTTATCCTGAACCAAAAGTTATCAATCCCCCTCACTGATGCACTTCAGCCTTTCTTTCTACCTTGAGGTCAGATTTTAGCTTGCTCATGCGCAGATGAACTTCCGTATTTCAGAATTTATTTATAAACAAAGGCAATACAAATCAAACACAGTCACATACAAAAAATGCAAAAAGGACATATATACAAATGCAGCTACACTACATTTCATCGGAGGAATGGTCGTTTCTCAACTTCATCTAAATCTGAATAATACAATACATAATAATAATAATGTTTTTGAAAAACAACGGAGTCCAAATACTTACCATTCATTGGCACCACCATAGTTTAGTCAATATTTACTTTTATGACTCACATATCTTCTTTCTTTGGTTTCACGGCAATAACATTCATTACTCCACCTAGTTTAGAACCGCTGAATGTCAGGAATGAGTAAAAATTATTGTTTGTCGTCCTGTTTTAATTCCATTTAGTATGTACCGGACTTTGGCTTGGTGTAGTCGTAAGTGACACAATAATGAAATGTGTTGTATATATATAGGGAGTTTCACAGGCTACCGACAACTTTTTTCGCGAATATCGCTTAAAGCTTTCACTAGATGGCGCTAGTGGTCTCAGGATATCATTGTGAGACAAAAGGAATTCGTGTAGAAGTGGTTTGGTCGCGGACTCGTTAGATTGAAAATGGAGCGAGATACGACTGTAGAGAGAGATTTTATCGCCACAAATTGGTATATGAGTGGCGAAAACCCGACGAACGTGTTAAGAAAGTGGAGTAGTGCGTTTAAGGATCGTTGCAAGCCGTCTCGCGTGCCACAGTGTATGTCTTGATAAAACAATTATTCAAACGAACTGGGAGTGCTGTGGATGACACGGCTACGATTGCCACGAAACAGAACACGGTCCGAACGCAAGAGAACATTGAAGTTACCCGCGATATTCTGCAGCAAGAGCCTAGAACTTCAATGAAGAAACTTTCTCAGGAACTGCAGATTTGTCTAGCTTCGGCATGGCGCATTGCAAAATCCGATTTGAAGATGTTTCCCTACAAGATTCAGGCGTAGCAGCCTTTAAATGAAGCAGCCGTGTTGCGGCGAGAGGTGTTTGCCAACTCAATCTGTTCAATGATCGATGGAGAGAACTCTGATCTGAGAACCGTTGTCTTCTGCGGGGAGACGCATTTTTTTCGTTGAATGGTTACGTGAACTGTCAAAATTATCGCATGTGAAGAAGAGAGAAACCCGAGTTCATAGTTGTTAAGCCGCTCCACCCACAGAGACTATTCGGTGTGCTATGTGTGCTGATGGCGTTATTGGTCCACTTTTCATTAATTCATCTGTGAACGCTGCTGTCTATCGCGGCCTTCTGCAGAACGGGTTTTCCCTGCTGCATACTGAAAAAATTGGATCACAAACCACACTTTTCAACAGGTAGGAGCACCACCCCACACAACTGGTGACGTCCTTGATTTGATTTAGCAGCACTATGGGGCACGAGTCATCGCGAGAAATTTCCCACAGCGGTTTTCTGCTGGTCTCTCCTGGCCTCCTTATGACCCAAATTTATCGCCTTTAGATTTCTTCTTGTGGGGCTATCTGAAATATAGATTTATCGTGAGAGGCCAACAACACTGCAACACCTTAGACGTGCCATTGAACGTGAAATTCAAGCAATTATGGATCACATGTTTCAGTTAGCACTCGACGATTTTGTGTTACGAATTCACCACGTAGTGGCAAATATTTCAAACAACTTATTCGATAACTTCCTTTTGATTCCTCTTAAGGGTAATGTAGTTTATTTTCCTTCTACTACAACGAAACTAAATTTATTGATGATTTAAATTGTCAGTATGTGAAACACCCTGTAAATAAATGTATACTCTCGAATTAACCTCTACTATAATTTGATCACAATCAATATGCATACTCATACTTATCCAACAAGAAATAGACTTAAAAGTACAATCGGTATTCACACATACAGAAAATTTTAAAAATAATATAAATTACTCTGGCCCTAAATCATGGAATACTTTTCCTCACCATCTTACTGCTATTAATAATATTAATATTTTTAAGAAAAAAACTAAACCTCTATCTATTGGGGAAGAACCACAGTTTTTTTTTTTTTTTTTTTTGACTAACTCTTTGAAGGTTAACTTGTTTATTTTTGCAATTCCATACGCCTATACTCTTATTTGTAGTGAAAAATTGTAAAACTGGAATAAAATGCTACTTAGAATTCATGGTGTCCTTTGTTTTTTTATAATTTTTATTTACTACTTACCAATATATTTATATGATGTCAGAAAATTAGTTATGTCTGTTTCTAACTTATACGATCTTTATTATGGGTGCCAAGGGCTATGTTAGGCCAATTCAGGCCTTTTCTCTCGTGCTTCCCAGTTGTCACTAGTTACAATGTTATTATTATGGCACTGTTTTTGGTGTATATGGTCACAACTGAAAATAAAAATAAAATGAATCACTCGTTTTATTTAACTCTCAGAAATATCCTGGCATGCGAAAGATGCATAATATAAATTATCTACAAAGAATATCAGGGTATTCTCTCGATTTTTTTTTTTTTTTTTAATTTCAAAGACCGAACTCGATCACGGGGAGATTTCCTGGCGTCTCACATACTTCAAAAGACGGTTAGAGGACAAATCGATACTGTTTTTAATACCAATATGCGGAATCTCTAAGAAAAACCGACATTTGTGCGTCACATTTATTTCGATTATGGTCTCAGCTGCGTTGGCTTAGAACATTGGCATGAGTTATACTAATCATTTTATATGTTCTCTGCGGTTTATTAAAGCTTCGTTACGGCTTATTCGCTATTCTACCATAAAGTTCTTCGAAAAAGTTAAAAAAAAAACCCGGCGTGGTCTTTTCTATATTTGCAAAAGTCTTTATCCTCCTAGATTCTTAAGTCGAGAACAAATCTTCCCACAGAAAAAAAAAATCATTATGCTACTGGAATTTAAATCTGCCGTTTTTGAATTCTGGAGCAAGCTTAAGAGAAAAAAAGAGCAGACGAAACAAAAGGGCACTTGAGAATGTTGAATTGTAGTAAGCTGCGTTTCTTCTTCTAGCAGACGAATTTCCCTTCTGGTAGTTTGCCAAATTTGTTGAGCGCAATTTCTGTTCCTGTCTCTTTTTCTGATTTCTTATTTGTCCCAGTGGATCAGCCGCAAAGGCTCGTAAAAACTATTTACACTAAATCTCTTCTTCTGAGTTTCTCCCTAGCATCACGAGTTGACAGATATTTAAGCATAACATTTCCCACATAAAATCGAAAGCATTCTTATTTAGAGAAGTATAAGATTTAGACGCCGTTTTGCATAAATTGGTCAAATTTGCTTTGCATGAATTTGCTCTTTTACGAAACTGCTGCTACAGTTTTAGGAGTAAATACATTCTGAGTTCAAATGTTCTTTATTCTACAGGACGATTCACTCAGGGCAACACTTTTTTTTTAATTAACTCACGATTGCGAAGGCACACTTGAATGAAATTAATGTAAAACATACCGTCATCCATGTAAAACATACATTGATTCTTTAAAAAAGATTGGCCTAATGGATACGGGGTCGAGACACTGCACACCCGACACCGATTTTTACTGGATGCAATGGCTCTTCATGGATGGCATGAGGATTCTCATTGGCCCACACCCGTGTATTTTGCGAGTTTACATAGTCGGATAAACGGAACAATGCTCGTCTGTAAACCATGTTATGAATATATATATAAAATACGTGGACATATTGTAATTAAACGATGTCATCCTCTGGCCACGTTATTTTATAAACAACGCATAGAAACTGAAAAATTGTGTTCCGACACCGCTGTGATCGAACCCCAGATAAATCGTTAACTAGTCGAGTGCATTCGCATTTACGCTACGGTGCCAACAATTATCAGCGCCATGCGTTGTTTATCAGTCAGCATCTGACTACACAAATACGTATTGATGGTCTCAGCAACTGAGATGTCGTCATCTTATGGCATTTAACACAGCTATTTAATTGTAACTGATGCATTAATTAATTAAGTGAAGTTAAACCTAGCAAGTACATGGCCTTTAGTGTGTTGCAGTGAAACTTAATATTAAGAGTTAAGATCACCAATCACCGATTTAAACAAAAACATACGGCATGAAGTCAGAGCTAATCGACGGCACCTGATCAGAATCTTATCATTGGTTTAGTTGGTGATAAGCCAGTGCTAGTCGACGGCAGGAATGTCTTTCGCCAGCTTCAATCGGTTTTCTCCATTTTAAAACACTCCATGTTGTTGAGACCTTTGTATTTATGATTCAACAGTGATTAGTATGTGATCTAACCAGTTAAGAAGCCGTAAGCGAGCACAACATATTCGCAATCGTTCCGCTGTTGATGCTACAGTGTTTAGCATTCCCGAAATTTAGGTTTTTGTTTCTATGAACTAAAAGTTTATTTTTCCAGTGTTTTTGTTTTGAAAAAAAGAAATCATTTCACTTAAATCTTCAACATCGCATCACTAAGAGGCCGAGTTATCACGACGCAAATTTTCTTCTTTTTTTTTTTTTACGCTTTCCAACCATAGGTTGAAGAAGCGTATATGCTCCAGCTTTCTCCGTTTGTCTGTCCGCACGATAACTCGCTTAAAAATTGCTCGATTTCTATTAAATTTTAGCATACGGTAGGGGACAACCTGGGAACGACCCCTGTTTAAAATGGACGAAATGGGGACAAAGGTCAGGACATAGGAGCGGGATCCATTCCATCGCTCTTATGAGTGACCATCATCATCATTGTCAACCATTATCAATCCACTGCTGGACGAAGGTCTCCCCAAGTTTCTTCCACAACGGTCTGCTTTGTGCCAGTCTACTCCATGTTACTCCCGCATACTTTCGAATTTCATCTACCCATCTCCCATGTGGTCTTCTGGGTCTTATCCTGTTCCTTGGAATCCAGTCTAAAATTTCGGCTGTCCATCGATGGTCTGTCTTTCTGACAGTATGTCCAGCCGATTGCCATTTCAGGGATTTTACTCTGATAATGATGTCTTCAAGTCCTGTCATTTTTCTGATCCACGAGATCCTCTTCTTATCTCTCCTGGTTACACCAAGCATGCATCTCTCCATGCTTCTTTGAGTTGCTGCAGTCTGTGTATGTCTCTTTTAGTTAAGGTCCACGTCTCTGCACCGTACGTAAGCACTGGAAAGATGCACTGATCAAACACTTTTCTTTTAAGACATAACAGCATTTTGTTCTTGAAAATTATACTGTTTTCTCCCAAAAGCTCTCCAGTCAAGTTTTACACGCCGATTAATTTCTTCATCAATGTGACCCTCATTTGATATCTGCTGTGTAAGATAAATGTAGGTATTGGTTATCTCCAGCTTTTCTCCATCAATCGATAAATCTTCAATTCTTGTAAAAGCATTGTACATCACTTTTGTTTTCTGAAAGTTCATTTTGAATCCCACTTCTTTACTCTTGTAAGCAAGTTCCTGGATCATACTCTGCAGCTATGATGGGGTAGTGGCAAAAATGACTGCGTCATCAGCAAAACGAAGGTGAGTTAGATATTATGAGTCATAACTTATGTAAGCATGCTTCGATTGCGACATGGCTATGTCATGTCCTTCCGGAGGTATACTGAACCAATTCTGTTTAATATCATTAAAATGGGGTCACAAGTCAGGGCACAGGAGCGATATTTATTCCGCAGCCATTATCCTCATAACTTGAGTAATAACTTGAGTAAGGATTTCTGGTATGTTGAAAAGCGTATCATAATCAATGCATTGCATGATTTTACTAACTTGTATTTGTGATGAAAAGATTAGCGACCAACGTGAGCAACTCAATGGGCTGTAGGCAGTCGTCGTACCCTGATTATTTTTTTTTTTTGGTTGGAGGTTTAACGACCACCGTGAGCAACTCAATGGGCTATAAGCAGTCGCCCGTCCCTAATTTAGGGTCACTGGTTCCAGGGAAGGGAGAGAGCCAGTGCCGTAAGACAAACACAACATCCATGCCTGACCGGGATTCGAACCCGGACCCCTTACGGACGAATGATCAGAGGCCAGCGCCTTAGACCACTGCGCCACCGGGGCGGCATACCCTGATTTAGAGACACTGGCTCCAGGAGAGGGACAGAGCCAGTGCCGTAAGACAAACACAACCTCAATGCCTCACCGCAATTCGAACCCAGACCCTTCTCAGGCGAAAGGTCATAAGCCAGTGCTTAGACCGCTGCGCCACCGCAGCGGCATGCAACTTTCCAAGCTCTAAGCAAACCTCACAAAAATTAGGAAACGCGGCGTATTTTTTTGGGGGAGGGGGGGGGAGGCGTTTGAATTATAAAAATAGCACCAGTAAAAATCGGCATATCACTATGCAATGCTTCATGAGTTACGCTCGCTTTTCACAGCACAACCGCAGGCGGCCTACTTTTTTATTTCGGAAAGAAAATGTTTTTTTTCGCTGTTCTTTTTCAAATTCTATGTACAACAACAGCGCGTCAGAATTATCAAAATCCGACTGTTAATACTCGAGATACTTAGAACATTGCGGTCATGCGACGACTGAAACTAAGACCGCTGTATCAGTGGGGAACATCATTGAAACTGGAGCAGCGTTCCATATTAAGCGGCAATATTACGCTGATGGTCCACCGACCAGGCAGAAAGAAATTAAATAAGATGAGGTATCGAAAAAAATACTTTTGACTAGGTCATTTTATTGCATTAAAATTTTTCTTCCAGCAACACGTAATTCTCAATTGTGCCCCCCCCCCCCGTGGCGCAGTGTTCTAAGCGATGGCCTCTAATCATTCGTCCGAACGGGGTCTGGGTTCGAATCCCGGTGAGGCATGGATGTTGCGTTTGTCTTACGGCACTGGCTCTCTCCTTTCCCTGGAACCAGTGACCCTAAATTAAGGGCGGGCGACTGCTTATAGCCCATTGAGTTGCTCACGGTGGTCGCTAAACCTCCAATAAAAAAAAAATTCTCAATTGTGGAAACAGGTGTTCGTCGGTGATTGATTTCGCCTCTCCTCGCTCCGGAGTGAGTTGCTCGAACCGACTAAACCACACCGACAGAATATGTCACTACAGATTTGTAGTTTTGGCACGTGCTTCATCCCTCTAGTACTATACATCATCCCCGTCTTCATTTTTCTTTAAGCAAAGAAGAAACATTTTATTAATTCAAGACGATGTGTGGAACGAACGTCACACATTTTTTGAAGAACCCAACGGCCAGTGGATCCAGTTTAGCGTTCGGGCGCCAATGTGAAAACAACAGTTTGCCAGTTACACGGATCCAAACCGCGTCTCCTCACTCCGGATGAGCTGCTCTAAACGATAGGCTACACCGACAGAATGAATCGAAGCAAAAAAATTTGTCGGCTTGACATCTACTCCCCCACCCCAACCCCTCTAGAACGTCATAAAACGTAAAGAAAAATGTTTATAAATAATCTAGTTTTTAGCACATCTTTTGTAAAAATAAGATCGTGCTTATGTTACCGGTTTTTCCGTCGGCCCATCTGTGCCCACGATATCTCTGCAACTATTAGCCCGATTTGAAAAATCCCTATTTGCATTAGGAAGCTTGAAATATGCGAATGATGATACTTCATTTCGTTTTTTTTTTTTTTTTTTTTTTTTTGATGGTGTACGATTTTGCCGCTAGAGAGCGTAAATGCAGATGATCTCGAATTCAAAAATACCTTTTATTCCACATATTTGCTTCTAAACATCGGATTGAAAAAATTATTTTATCTTTCAATTCCATTTACGTCGAAGAGTATTTTAGATATAGTTACCTTTTCAAATTAAGCATAGATTTTTGGCCAGGGGCGTAAAAGTAAATTACATTTTTCCCGATAATTCTTCTTCTAAAACTCCGATTTGAAAATTTTTTTTCTTCAGCAGATATACCTCATGATGGAAAATCTTTTGCATATGATATCAATTTTTTGGGCCGCCCCGGTGGCGCAGTGGTCTAAGCGATGGCCTCTGATAATTCGTCCGAACGGGGTCCAGGTTCGAATCCCGGTGAGGCATGGATGTTGTGTTTGTCTTACGGCACTGGCTCTCTCCCTTGCCTGGAACCAGTGACCCTAAATCAGGGACGGGCGACTGCTTATAGCCCATTGAGTTGCTCACGGTGATCGTTAAACCTCCAATCAAAAAAAAAAAAAATGTTTGGTAAAAAATACGTTTGGCCACCAGGGGGCGTAAGGGTTAATTTTTGCTTCTGATGTATTTGCCATAAAATCTGAGCCTCTAAAATATCGATTGACAAAATTATTTCGTGGACTGATACCACTCACATTGATAAATCTTTTTGGAATATTTTCTTAAAATATTGCACAGTTTCTCCGCCAGAGGCGTAGATGTATATCTTATTATCGTCAATATCTCGACTTCTAGGAGTTCAATTTGAAAAATTTCTTCTTTTGTTGGATAGTGTTTCCAGTGTGACATTTTTTTCATGTAATTTCAAAATTTTGAAGTAATTCATAGACTTTCTGCTAAGGGGGTATAGGTAAATTGCGTTTCCCCCTATATCTCTGCTTCTAAATCTCCAATTTGAAAATTTCTTTCTGCACCGGATAAAGCTCCTGATGGGAAATCGTTTGCACATAATTTCTAATTTTTGTAAAAATTGGTTTGGCCGCCAGTGGGCGTAAATCTTAATTTCCGCTTCTGATGTATTTGCAGCAAAATACGAGCTTCTAAATTCTCGATTGAAAAAAACGTCGTTTGTAGACTAATAGCACTCATGTCGACAAACATTTTAGAAACATTCTCTTCTTAAAATAATGCATGCTTTCTACGCCAGGGGGCGTAGATGTATATCTTATTTTTGTCAATATCTCTACTTCTAGGAGTCCGATTCGAAAAATTCATTCTTTGTTGGATAGTGTCTCCAGTGTGACATGTTTTTCATATAATTTCAAAATTTTCAAGTAATTCATAGACTTTCCGCTAGGGGGCGTAAAGGTAAATTGCTACCCCAGCCCTTCTATATCTCTGCTTGTAAATCTCCGATTTGAAAAATTCTTTCTGCACCGCATACAGCTCTGATGGCAAACCTTTGCATATAATTCTAATTTTTTTTTAAATGGTTTGGCCACCAGGGACGTAAGTCTTAATTTCCGCTTCTGATGTATTTGCCGCAAAATATGAGTTTCTAATATCTCGATTGAAAACAAAGTTGTTTGTTGACCGATACTACTCATGTCAACAAACCTTTTAGGAACATTTTCTTTTTGAAACAATGCAGGGTTTCTACGCCAGTAGGTATATATGTATGTCTTATTATTGTCAATATCTCTACTTCAAGAAGTCCGATTTGAAAAATTATTTGTTTGTTGGATAGTGCTTCCGATGCGAAACGTTTTTCCTATAAATTCAAAATTTTCCAGTAAATCGTAGACTTTCCGATAGGGGACACAAAAGTAAATTGCGTTTCCTGCGTTATTTCTGCTTCTAAAACTCCGATTTAAAAAATTCTCCCTGTATCGCATACAAGACCTGATGGAAAATATTTTTCACATACTTTCTAATGTTTGGTAAAGAATGGTTTGGCCACCAGGGGGCATAAGTGTTAATTTCTGCTTCTGATGCATTTGTAGCAAATTCTGGGCTCCTGTAAACTCGACAAAAATATTTTTTCTTGGGCCGATACCGATCACATGGAAAAACTTTTTGAGAATACTTTCTTCCTAAAACAATGCATGGTTTTCCCACCTGGGGACGTAAAGTTACATCTTATTTTTGTGGATATCTCTGTTTCTAAGAGTCCGATTTGAAAAATGCTTTTCTGTGTTAGAGAGCCTTTCCGGTGATAAATTCATGTTTTTCTTAACGCACAAGTCTGCAACCAGAGGGCGTAAGCTCACGATTCCGTTTACAGCAATGTCTGAGGGATTAAAAACCCTATTGAAAAACTTATTTCTTTCGTCAGATATTACTGTTTTCCATACGGATTCCATTGACTTTGAATAGCTTTGATAAATTTAATTTGCGTCAGAACGGATTCAAAAGACGTGCTTATTACACCCGAAAATTCGGTGTCATCTTTCTTGTTATTTTCTGTACGTCAGCTGCTACTTGAAACAAACATCGCACTATTTTTTTCTAGTTTAGTGGCATTTACGAACTACAAAATCTGGTTTAGCGGCTCTTACGAGCTACAAATACTACAAATCGTAGGTTTAGCGGCTCTTAGGAGCTAAAAACTCCGGTTTCGCGTCTTGTAGGAGCTAAAAACTCCGGTTTCGCGTCTTGTAGGAGCTACAAAATCTGGTTTAGCGGATCCTATGAGCTACAAATGCTACAGATCCTAGGTTTAGCGGCTTTTACGAGCTACAAATGCTACAAATCCTAGGTTTAGCGGCTTTATGAGCTACAAAATCTGGTTTAGCGGCTTACGAGCTACAAATGCTACAAATCCTAGGTTTAGCGGCTCTTACGAGCTACAAACACCACGTCCTAATTTGATACTACTGGTTTAAAGGAGAAAGCAGAGCCAACGACGTGAGATAGACTCATCGCTGATATCCTAAGTTCACTCGGACAAGCGGCCTTTCTTTCATTTAAATTCACGAGAAAGTAGGCACTGATCTTTTGGGTAATGAGCACATCATTTGAATTCTGTACAAAGCAGAAAAATGCCCCAAAGCAGATTTTCAGCAAAAAAAAAAAAAAAAAAAAAAAACGAAAAATAGAACGCACGTGAGCCACTACATTGGATAGTTCTCATGATTTAAAATGCACAATGTGCGAAGTAGAACCAGTTTCAAGAAGAATTTTGTTAACAGCTCATACCATGAAAACATCCTCCAGACGTACACACTGTCACCGCCGGCCTGTACTTGACCGGCAAGCGTGTACGGATGTTGGTTCTCATGTGCCTAACGTCGTATCCGCCACTTCTGTGGAATGGAAAACTCGAATCGTCGGAGAAGGCAACCTTTTCTCACTCTTTCACTGTCCAATGACGGTAGTTCCATGGGAGCTGCAGACGCCGTTGCCGATGGACCCGGACTAACATGGCGCCTTGACACAGCGCCGACTCCGAAGGCCCATGGGCAACATGGTTCTCTGTACTGTTATCAGGGACACGTACCTGAGTGCCCCAGCGTTCATTTGTGTGGTCAACTGCTGCACTGTTGCGCGTTGATTTCACGTTATCAGTCGACGGAGGCGACATTGTTCTCTGGGGTCGATGTCCTTTGGGGCTTCAGAGTTATGACGTCGGGAGCTACTCGGTGTTCCAGCGGTCTATTCTTGGCACACCCTTACTACAGCACCTCGCTAACAGCCCACGAAGTCTGCTGTTTCTGAGATGCTTCCACCCGTGACATGGTAGGCGATGATCATTCTTTTCTGAACGTCCGTCAAAGCACGGCTTCTGCCCATTGTGCTCACGTAACGCACTATGGCTCATATGTCCTGGACGGATGCTTATATATCCGTGTTGTCGATCTTGTGACGTGGACTCTATGACACGCATTGGTGGGCGCACTGTGATTTCGGGGGTGGTCATATTATTCTCATACTACCGTGTATCAGAGACGAGATTTCATGAGAGTGTATGCTATCGCCCTCTAGAAAAACCAACTCCTGGTTCAGTTCTCTGTTTACTGACAACAATGGCGACTGAGGAGGAGGACTGCTAATAATGTAGAAACCATAGAAACCATTCAAATTAAAAGAACATATGGGGGTAGGAAATTCTTACACTGGACGGGAGATTCCGGCAGCAGTGGTCGTTTGGATGTACAGGAGTTATTGTCGTTAAAGGATTAACAGCCACCTTGAGCAATACGTAGAGTTATATGCAATCGTCTGTCCATAGTTTAGTGCAATTGGTATAGAGTATGAACGAGGTTAGTGCCTTGAGACAAACACATCATTTCGCCTCATCCGGGAACCAAGCCTAAGCCAAATAATATTTTCAACTAGCCTGAGCACCTTTCCCTAACCACTTGACCACCGGATTGCCCGTAGTACATTATTTCTTCCGTGGAATCAGTGGCTCTAAATTTGGACAGCGCTCGTGGTGATCGTTCAACCTCGAAAAGAAAAAAAAATAAAAGTACAAGAGAAGTCTTTGCTTGTCATACTTTTATATAATATTACTTCCCCCAGTAGTGGCATAATTATTCTGAGTCGCACAGTATTAAAAATAGAAAGTTTCACGTAAAAAAATGTTACACAAAAGCGGCCCTTTTCCTCAATCCTTTAATATCCTTTTTCAAATTCTTTTTTTTTTTCCAGAACGTAGGTGACCTCTGCAAATTTATGCACCGGTAGACTGTGTCATTCGTAATCTTTATATGATGTTCCATCAAAAACAGGAATGATAGACAAGAATATGATTTCCATCGGGAAAGACTTGAGGAACAGCTTTAAATCGCGCGGATGAAAAATGAGAGGATTTACTCAAGCAAACCTTTCAACAAAGAAAAAAAAAAAAAGATTTGAGTCCAGTCAGGGGGAAGTCAGGGGACAATTTTACATCGCCCAGACTCAGCGAACAGCATTGAGAATACATATTGCGTCACATATACATTTTTAACCTTAGAGGGGGAACGCTTTTATTCGACGGAATTTTATTTCCTCCGTTATCTTGTTGAGTCAAAGGCTTTTAAAGTGAGGAACGGTCGCTCGTTTCCTGACAGGTTTATTTATTACATCCAAAAAACCACTTTTTGAGATTCCAAAATATCGTCTATTGACCGCACATGGAAACCGGTGTCACTGAAGAGCTCACGAACAACAAATGAAAAAAGAGAAAGTTTTTTTTTATTGTCCTTTATGTTTCATTATTTCTCGTCCACCGGTTATAAAAAACCTTTATGAATTTATTATTATAGAATGAAAACAAACCAGTACAAAATAAAGGTTTTTGTTGTTTCGTTTCGCTATATAAAGACCACCATGAGAAACGTAAAGGCCGATATAAGTAATCTCCCTTCACTGATTTGGGGACACGAGTTTTAGGGAACGGGCAGACCCAAAATATTACTTAAAAAAACGTCTAAGCTCGTTAATTATTCATTCACAAGAAACACACATGAGCTTTCGAGACTCTCAAATTGGTCTCATCTTCAGCTGTAAAAAGTTAAACTATTAAAAACTACACTTTATATAGTCAGAGGTTTTAAAAACATGTCACTCGGTACAATCGTATGTCGTAGGTGACAGGTATAATCCAGCATGGGTGTTAACCAGATTCGGCAAGAGCTGTTATCGAGCTGAGGACAAATTTGATTGCAATCACACGCTTTTCCAGTCCTGGCGAATACAATAACAGAACGCTACGTTGGGTCACCTCCGCACTGATGAGGTGCCTCGAGGGTTTGGGATAGATAACCGTTTGATCGTCGTTACAACATGAGCCCCAGTGTTTTTGAATAATTACATCTTCCCCGTATCTCAGAGTCCACTCGTTGATGAAGCCAGTTATTAGATTTATGCCATATCAAAGGGGTCTATAGTGTTCATCTATGCAGGCTCTTGCCAACTCTGTGGACCCGGGTCTCGTTTTATATCGTGCGTTGATGTTCTAAACGGTTATTTCGTAGACGTCTTTTGGTGCTTCCCGCGTATTTTGTTTTGACATCATTTACTTCAAGATTCTTTTTAACACTATATTGACAAAAGTCACCGGACACCTAGAAGAGAAACACAACACAGCATTTATTGACATACATAAGTTCGGTGTCGGTCCACCTTTGGCCTTAATGCATGCACTGACCGTTCGAGACATGCTTTCGACAAGGTTTTGGAACGCAGCGATAGGTATGTGCTTCCATTCAGTACATAATGCTGCCGCTAACTGTTGCTTAGTAGTAGGCCTTGGTTAGAAAAATCGTACGCGGCGCTCTAATTCATCCCATAGGTGCTTTATAGGAATACGAATAGAGCACTGTGCTGGAGTGACAGTCCACACACGATACGAAGTTATCGTCAAACCACGCCATAACTACACTTGTTTTATGATTCGGTGCATTATTCTTCTGGTACCAACAAAGCTCGATTCTCTCGTATTGCCGCAGAGTTGGTAAAGCATATTTGTCCAGAATAACGAGGTAGACGTGCTGGTTAACAGCTTTGCCCACGGTAACCAATTGGCCGGAACCATACCACAAAAAACACCCCCACAACAGTACCCAAACTTGACGGTAAGAACAGTACACTGTGGTAAATAACTTTCCCCGGCTGCCGCCATACCCATACACGGCCATTAGACTAATGGATAGTGTATCTGGATGCATCAATCCATAGGACCTGTTTCCATTGATCTACGGTCCACGATAAATGTTCTTTACAGCATACTAAACGACGAGTGGCATACCTAGTGGAGATTAAAATCTTATGACCAGCCACACGACCACGGTAACCCATGGAATGAAGTTCCTTGCGAATGGTACGTGTACATACTGAGGTTCCAGCATTTTTACTCACCCGTACACTGAGGTCTTGTGCAGTACTCCGTCGATTAGCTGTAACGACTTTCCTGAGGCTTTGACGTCCACTATCACTGATTTTTTTTGGTCTGCCGGTAGGTTCAGCTGTTTCAGGCACGCCATGTGTCTTCCACTTATTCAGTACATCCAAAGCAGTTGGGTTGGGTATGTTTAAACGCATCTCGATTTCTCTTATGGACAACACACTAATATAGCACCGAACAGTCTTTCCTTTCCAAGTCAGTTCTCTCCCGCCGCGACAATTTCACTCAACCTCAGAGTACGATATGATCGCGGTCAGCTGCAGGCTTGTTTTTATACCGTTTGCCACTGTACCGCGCGTCTTAACAATATAGCGTGTCCGTTCATTTGCTTTTGAAGGGGTGTACAGTGACTTTTGTCAAAATAGTGTATATACTCAGAGAAGTTAGGATCTTAGGAGAATATGTATTTTCGTATATATGTGAATAGGAATTGACAATCGTACAGATCCAGTAAGGAAAATCCACAAATCATGACTCATTCGGAATTCGTCCTCCTAGCCCATCTAGAACGGATAAGCAAACTCCAGCTCTTCGAACCGCTCGTTCACAGAAGGAGTCCAAAATTATGTTTATTTAAAATTATGGGCAAATATATATATATTTTTTCTATGGGGATCACGCAGTTGTAGTTTAATGGTGCCCATGAGCATCACCGGGAAAACGGAGGCGACGATAACTGGTTTGAAACCACAAACTCCAGCGAAGGGAGAAAACCTGATCGTAACGTACGTCATCTACGTTTTGTATCGGGATTTATCGAAGCCCTCTAAAGAACCATTCCCATCAAAGCTGGATGCGGCCTGTGATTTGTTTGAGGAAATAGAGTCTCTGGGAGCTCTGAGAGGGAGTTCCTCGATTTCCCAAGCGGTTTAACTGGGGGTTTGTTCACGAAGCCCGCAGTTAAAGTGTATCAGGTCTGGCGTGAAAATGGTGAAAAAAACTTAAGGCAAAACTACACAGGACAGCGAAAGGTTCATATGCGAGTTGAATTCCGGGTACGACGACACGTGTTGGCCAACAGATGAATTACTATTCAACTGTTGGCTACCGAATACAACATAGGTCAACCCCGAACGGTAGCCTTCATGACCATGCGACGCACACTCGCAAGTATGTGCTATGACAGCAGACGACCCTGATGACATCCTCTCCTAACCACGGCTCAGAAGACTCGTCTGGTGCAAAGACCATGCAAGTTGGATGCCGTATGGCCAGGGAAAGGTGAGCTGGCCATACGGCATTACTCCTTTCCGTGGATGGTCGTGTATTTATTTTGCGCAAAAAACATCAAGCACTCGATTCATCCCGCATGAGCACCAAAGTGCAAGACGGTGAAGGCTGATTTTTGGTGTGAGTCATGTTTACCTGGTATAAACTTGGATCCTCAGTGCATGTGGAACAACGTATCACTGATGCCCACTATCGCGAATTGCTTGCTGAATCTGTACACTCAGCAATGTTACACTTTTTCCCGAATGGCGACGGTGGTCTTCTAGATGACAATGCGCCGATACACAGTTACAATGTTATGGAGGAATGTTTTGAATAACACATTTCAGACTTCCAACATATCGACTGACCTCTGAACTCCCCCGATATCAATTCCATAAAGCACTTGTGGGACGTTATGGGACGGCATATCAGGCGTCTGGATACATCAATCACCTCCATACAGACAGGTCGCATTAAGACATCTTGATTGGGCATGCTTCCCAACTACTTTTTTTTTATTGGAGGTTTAACGACCACCGTGAGCAACTCAATGGGCTATAAGTAGTGTCCCGTCCCTAATGTAGGGTCATTGGTTCCAATCAAGGAAGAGAGCCAGTGCCGTAACACAAACACAAAATCCATGCCTCACCGGGATTCGAACCCAGACCTCTTTCGGACGAAAGATCAGAAGCCATCGCTTAGACCAATGCGCAACCGTGGCGGCCCAAACTACTTCCGGCATTTTTATCGAATCAATTCTACGTCAGATAGCTGCTGTAGTGAGGGCGAAAGAACCAACGAAGTATTAGGTAGGTGGTTCACATTTAGTGATAATTCAGTGTACTGTATATGCCATTAACTGAAACTGTAAAACAACCGAACATGTAGTAATGAGGACCCTCTCAAGTACTGTGAATTTATTTTTCGAAACTGAATTTAACTTAGATCAAACAACAGTTGTATATCAAGATGCGTTATCTTCGATTTTCTCCCAAAATAGTGTCTTGAACTTTTTTCCTGATTAAAACACGGTGGTATTTAATGAAGTGTTGTATCGTAAGAATACATTCTTCAGCATTTTGAGAATTTTACCTGTGATACAAAGATTTACATTAATTTAAAGCGGCCGTAAATCTAGATCCATCTATACAGAATATCAGATATATAAAGGCGAGTCGACCGTTTTGCATATTTGGATCACTTTATATCTTCATATGCAACTTTATGACGAATGCTAACTAGGATTTAACGTATAGGCCATCGTATTGCACATTCTTTAGCCATCTGTGTACCAGTTCTTCGATTCCGCGGCTGTACCAGTTCTTTTCCTTCGAGGCGAAGACCTCCATCTCAGCTGCCAACTACTCCTGGTTGTTGAAGTGTCGCCCGTGAAGGAAGTGGGCCATGGGCCGGAACAGGTAAGAATACCACGGCGCAAGGTCTGGCCTATATGCTGGGTGTGGCATCAGTTCGATGCTCTCAAGGTCTGGACTATATGCTGGGTGTGGCATCAGTTCGATGCCCACAAGGTCTGGATTATATGCTGGGTGTGGCATCAGTTCGATGCCCTCAAGGTCTGGACTATATACTGGTTGTGGCATCACATTGATGCCCTGAAGGTCTGGACTCTATTCTGGTTGTGGCATCAGTTCAATGCTCTCAAGGTCTGGACTATATGCTGGGTGTGGCATCAGTTCCATGCCCTCAAGGTCTGGACTATATACTGGGTGTGGCATCAGTTCGATACCCTCAAGGTCTGGACTATATTCTGGGTGTGGCATGAGTTCAATGCCCTCAAGATCTGGACTATATGCTAGGTGTGGCATCAGTTCGATGCCCTCAAGGGCTGGATTATATGCTGGGTGTGGCGTCAGTTCGATGCCCTCAAAGTCTGGAATATATGCTGGGTGTGGCATCAATTCGATGCCTTCAAGGTCTGGACTATATGCTGGGTGTGGCATCAGTTCGATGCCCCCAAGGTCCGGATAATGTACTGGGGTGGCATCAGTTCGATGCCTTCATGGTCTGGACTATATGCTGGGTGTGGCGTCAGTTCGATGCCCTCAAGGGCTGGACTATAATCTGGGTGTGGCATCAGTTCGATACCCTCAAGGTCTGGACTATATGCTGGGTGTGGAGTCAGTTCGATGCCCTCAAAGTCTGGACGATATGCTGGGTGTGACATCAGTTCGATGCCCTGAAGGTCTGGACTATATTCTGGGTGTGGCATTAGTTCAATGTCCTCAAGGTCTGGACTGCCGCCCCGGTGGCGCAGTGGTCTAAGGCGTTGGCCTCTGATCATTCGTCGGAAGGGGTCCGGGTTCGAATCCCGGTGAGGCATGGATGTTGTGTTTGTCTTACGGCACTGGCTCTCTCCCTTCCCTGGAACCAGTGACCCTAAATTAGGGACGGGCGACTGCTTATAGCCCATTGAGTTGCTCACGGTGGTCGTTAAATCTAAAAAAAAAAAAAAAAAAAAAAAAAGGTCTGGACTATATGCTGGGTGTGGCGTCAGTTCGATGCCCTCAAGGTCTGGACGATATGCTGGGTGTGGCATCAGTTCAATGCCCTCAAGGTCTGGACTATATTCTGAGTGTGGCATCAGTTCGATGCCCTCATGGTCTGGACTATATGCTGGGTGTGGCATCAGTTCCATACCCTCAAGGTCTGGACTATATGCTGGGTGTGGAGTCAGTTCGATGCCCTCAAAGTCTGGACGATATGCTGGGTGTGACATCAGTTCGATGCCCTGAAGGTCTGGACTATATTCTGGGTGTGGCATTAGTTCAATGTCCTCAAGGTCTGGACTATATGCTGGGTGTGGCGTCAGTTCGATGCCCTCAAGGTCTGGACGATATGCTGGGTGTGGCATCAGTTCAATGCCCTCAAGGTCTGGACTATATTCTGAGCATGGCATCATTTCGATGCCCTCATGGTCTGGACTATATGCTGGGTGTGGTATCAGTTCTATGCCCTCAAGGCCTGGAGTATATTCTGGGTGTGGCATCAGTTCAATGCCCTCAAGGTCTGGACTATATGCTGGGTGTGGCATCAGTTCGATACCCTTAAGGTCTGGACTATATTCTGGGTGTGGCATCAGTTCGATGCCCTCATGGTCTGGACTATATGCTGGGTGTGGCATCAGTTCGATACCCTCAAGGTCTGGACTATATGCTGGGTGTTGCATCAGTTCGATGCCCTCAAGGTATGGACTATATGCTGTGTGTGGAGTCAGTTCGATCCCTCAAAGTCTGGCCGATATGCTGGGTGTGGCATCAGTTCGATGCCCTGAATGTCTGGACTACATTCTGGGTGTGGCATTACTTCAATGCCCTCAAGGTCTGGACTATATGCTGCGTGTGGCGTCAGTTCGATGCCCTCAAGGTCTTTTTTTTTTTTTTTTAGTGGAGGTTTAACGACCACCGTGAGCAACTCAATGGGCTATAAGCAGTCGCCCGTCCCTAATTTAGGGTCACTGGTTCCAGGGAACGGAAAGAACCTGTACCGTAAGACAAACACAACATCCATGCCTCACCGGTATTCGAACCCGGACCCCGTTCGGACGAATGATCAGAGGCCATCGCTAAGACCACTGCGCCAACGGGGCGGCACCCTCAAGGTGTGGACGATATGCTGGGTGTGGCATCAGTTCAATGCCCTCAAGGTCTGGACTATATTCTGAGTGTGGCATCAGTTCGATGCCCTCATGGTCTGGACTATATGCTGGGTGTGGTATCAGTTCTATGCCCTCAAGGCCTTGAGTATATTCTGGGTGTGGCATCAGTTCAATGCCTTCAAGGTCTGGACTATATGGTTGGTGTGGCATCAGTTCGATGCCCACAAGGTCTGGATTATATGCTGGGTGTTGCATCATTTCGATACCCTTAAGGTCTGGACTATATTCTGGGTGTGGCATGAGTTCGATGCCCTCAAGGTATGGACTATATCCTGGGTGTGGCATGAGTTCGATGCCTTCAAGGTTTGGACTATATGCTGGGTGTGGCATCAATTCGATGCCCTCAAGTTCTGGACTATATTCTGGGTGTGGCATGAGTTCGATGCCCTCAAGGTATGGACTATATCCTGGGTGTGGCATCAGTTCGATGCCCTCAAGGTCTGGACTATATTCTGGGTGTGGCATCAGTTCGATACCCACAAGATCTCGACTATACGCTGGGTGTGGCATCAGTTCGATGCCCTCGAGGTCTGGACTATATGCTGGGTGTGTCATCAGTTCGATACCCTCAAGGTCTGGACTATATGCTGGGTGTGGCATCAGTTCGATACCCTCAAGGTCTGGACCATATGCTGTGTGCGGCATCAGAACGGTGCCCTCAAGGTCTGAACTATATGCTGGGTGTGGCATCAGTTCGGTGCCCTCTAGGTCTGGACTATATGCTGGGTGTGGCATCAGTTCGATACCCTTAAGTTCTAGACTATATTCTGGGTGAGGCATTAGTTTGATGCCCTCAAGGTGTGGACTATATAGTGGGTGTGGACTATATAGTGGGTGTGGCATCAGTTCCATGCCCTCAAGGTCTGGACTATATTCTGGGTGTGGCATGAGTTCAATGCCCTCAAGGTATGGACTATATTCTAAGTGTGGCATGAGTTCGATGCCCTCATGGTCTGGACTATATGCTGGGTGTGGTATCAGTTCTATGCCCTCAAGGCCTGGAGTATATTCTGGGTGTGGCATCAGTTCAATGCCCTCAAAGTCTGGACGATATGCTGGGTGTGTCATCAGTTCGATGCCCTCAAGGTCTGGACTATATGCTGGGTGGGGCATCAGTTCGATGCCCTCATGGTCTGGGCTATATGCTAGGTTTGTCATCAGTTTAATGCCCTCAAGGTCTGGACTATATGCTGGGTGTGGCATCAGTTCGATGCCCTCAAGGTCTGGACTATATGCTGGGTGTGGCATCAGTTCGATACCCTCAAGTTCTGGACTATATTCTGGGTGTGGCATCAGTTTGATGCCCTCAAGGTCTGGACTATATTCTGGGTGTGGCAACAGTTTGATGCCCTCAAGGTCTGGACTATATAGTGGGTATGGACTTTATAGTAGGTGTGGCATCAGTTCCATGCCCTAATGGTCTGGACTATATGCTGGGTGTGGCATCAGTTCGATACCCTCAAGTTCTGGACTATATTCTGGGTGTGGCATCAGTTTGATGCCCTCAAGGTCTGGACTATATTCTGGGTGTGGCATCAGTTTGATGCCCTCAAGGTCTGGACTATATAGTGGGTGTGGACTTTATAGTAGGTGTGGCATCAGTTCCATGCCCTAAAGGTCTGGACTATATGCTGGGTGTGGCGTCAGTTCGATACCCTCAAGGTCTGGACTATATTCTGGGTGTGGCATGAGTTCGATGCCTTCAAGGTTTGGAATATATCCTGGGTGTGGCATGAGTTCGATGCCCTCAAGCTATGGACTATATGCTGGGTGTGGTATCAGTTCGATGCCCTCAAGGTTTGGACGATATGCTGGGTGTGGCATCAGTTCGATACCCGGGTCGTTCGCGCGCTGTGTCTTCGAGCGTTGGCGTGCTGTAGGAGAGCGCGAGTTCTGTTCATTAGTGCCGGATACTTCTCCTCCTGAACGGCATACATCTGCTCCAGCTGTTTAGAGTAGAGGTTGGCGTTCATATTCCGACCGTATGGAACAAATTCGCATTTCCACCAGACTCAGAGCTTCACCTTGTACTTGAAGCGACCCCGTTATGCAACAGGTTCAGGAAGCTGGCCTGAACTCAACGACTGCCATTGTGTGTTATTATTACGGAAATAGACCCACTTTTGATTGCACGTAACAGTTCTCTTGATGGAACGCATTTCGCGCAGGTTTTCCAGGTGTTGCATGCGCACTTCCACTCGGCAGATTGCTTCAGCTGGCGTCAGTTCGTGAGAAACAATGGGGTAGCTCCTGTAGACCTTGCCGAGGTCCTGAAGTTGGCGACTCACGGTGGTCTGTGATATACCCAGCTCGCCTGATAATCTCCGAGTGCTAGTTGTCGGATTTGCCTCTTAGGCCTCCGAATCCCCGGTTCGTGGCTTACCTGAACTTGGCTCATCGTCGAGGTTTCTGTCCCCTGAGCAAAATATTTTGAACCATCTGGTTGCGGTTCTGTGGCCCACGGAGCCTTTCCCTTTCGCACGAAAAATGTTTCGTGCTACTTGAGCAGCGTTATGGCCGAGTTCATACTCGTAAAGCAAAAGTTCCCTAATTAGCATTGAGATACATGCATTACAGATAGATAGGTGACCCTCAGATAGATAGGAAAAGCAACCCGTATTCTGTAGAATGACAAGAAAAGATGACACCATGATCAAATTGAGGTGTCACAAGTGGCAATCGGCTCGAGATATTTCTAAAAGAACTGACCCTAGCTGGACAACTGAAGTTCTAGCATGTATACTTAGCTACGCGAAAACACCCCGATAAGAGATATGAGGATGAAATTTGAAAAGATTTCTAATCATATATAAGAACATATTCGTAAGACTTTTCTGCGTGATATAAGAATGTTGATTTTTTTTTTATTTTACGCATAGAATGCATTAGGAAGGAAAAATTTACAAACCGTAAGGGCGCTATGCATGCTTTGACATAGCAACAGCTATGTCTTCACTTGCTGCCACGGTGGCGCAATGGTTTAAGTGTTGGCTTATGACCAATCATAAGGGATGGGCCCGGGTTTGAATCCCGGTAAGGAATCAATATTGTCTTTGTCTTACGGTACTGGCTCTCCCTTCTTTGGAGTGAGCGGCCCTAACTTACGGACGAGTTACTGTTTAAAGCACATTAAGGTGCTCACGGTTGACGTTAAGCCTCCAATAAAGAAATAAAATCAAAGGAGCAAGACTAACCATACGTTAAATGAGCCGAAAGGCAGTTTGGAAAAGAAAACGATAGAAATAAACTAGTACAAAAGTAATTCAAATCAAACGGGTTCATCATCCTGGTACTGGTTCTCAGAAGTTCAGGATATTTGCAGATGGGCCTTTTAAATCTCTGTTTAAAATTTGGTTTTTGCCCTTGACAATCTATAACGACTCTTCCATGTTGAGATGAGGAAGGAAAGAATTCAAAATAATAATTTCGCATCTTTCCTTTCAATATGATTTGGATCAAGTGAATGATCCGCAAGAGCAGGTTTTGTGGTGTTTTGTTCTCTTATTTCACATTTGTGCTCTTTGAAGCTGGTTGAGAGGTTTCTTCATGTTTGGCTCACGTAGAATTCATTGTATACAAAAAGTATAGGTTAAACTTCAGCCTTGAAGCAAAAATCCCCCACAATATGAACCTAAAACTTACCCGAGGCTAAATATTTTTTTAATTGTTTCTAACTTTTCTCCATACTGTGATATAATTTTAGTGGATTGCGGATTGCATAAGGTTTCCAAACGTCCCCTGCTGAAATCATACTTAGCCACATAGCATGAGGAAGGAATTATATATATATATATATATATATACAGAGACAGAGAGAGAGAGAGAGAGAGAGAGAGAGAGAGAGAAATGCACTATATTGACACAAGTCAAATGACACTCCTTCAAAAGCAAATGAACCGATCCCCTGCGTTGTTAAGATGCGCGATACAGCTGCAAACGGTATAAAAACAAGCCTGAAGCTGACCTCGATCATATCCCACTGTGAGTTTGAGTGAAAATGTCGCGGCGGGAGAGGTATGAGAGAACTTACTTTGAGAAAGGAAATATAGTTGGGTGTTATATTAGCGGGTTGTCCATAAGAGAAACCGAGAGGCGCGTAAACATAATCAAATCAACTGTTTTGGATGTACTGAATAAGTGGAAGACACATGGCGTGCCTGAAGCAGCAAAACGTACCGGCAGACCAAAGAAAATCAGTGATAGAGGACGTCGAAGCTTCAGGAGAGTCCTTACAGCTAATCGACAGAGTGCTGCACAAGATCTCAGTGTACAGGTGAGTAACAATGCTGGAACTTCGGTATGTACACGTACTATTCGCAGAGAACTTCATTTAATGGGTTACCATGGTCGTGCGGCTGCTCAAAAGCTTTTCATCTCCATTTGGAATGCTACTCTTCATTTAGAATGGTGTACACAGCGTCTATCGTGGACGGTAGATCAAGGGAAACGAGTCATATGGACTGATAAATCCAGATACACGATCCGTCCGTCTGATGCCCGTGTGTGGGTATGGCGGCAGCCGGGAAACGCTATTTACCACAGTTTACTGTTCCTACGGTCAAGTTTCGAGCTGGCGGTGTACTCGTGTGGTGTTGTTTTTCGTGGTATGGTCCCGGCCCTTTGGTTGTCGTTTACAAACCTGTTAACCAGCACGTCTACCTCGATATTCTGGACAATTATACCCTACCAACTTTTTGGCAATATGGTGGAACCAGCAGGATAACGCACCGAGTCATAAAGCAAGGACTGTTACGGCGTGGTTTGACAATAATTACGTACCGTGTGTGGACTGTTCAGCACATAGTCTTGATGTAAATCCCATAGAGCACGTATGGGATGAATTAGGGCGCCGCATAAGAAGTTTGGAATCAATGCCGACTGCTAAGCAGCATTTAGCGGCAGCATTATGTACTGAATGGAAGCGCATACCTATCGCTCTGTTCCAAAACCTTGTCGAAAGCATGTCTTGAATGGTCAGTGCATGTATTAAGGCCAAAGGTGGACCGACACCGTACTACTGTATGTCAATAAATGCTATGTTGAACTTTTCTTCAACAGATAAATCAATTAAGGCATTTAACCGTTGTTGTCCTACTGTATTACGTAAGCAAGTTTTTACATGCATCGAAGTGGAGCTCTAGAATGCTTCTTATATTTTTGCAGCAAGTAAATATTTGGTCGACGTGAGCCCAAATCTTTAACGTTTTTCCCCCATCTCTTAATAAAATAAAAGGGTGTTCCAATAAAATGCCCACTTTGTTCATTTTATTTCTATAGACGAGCAAACCTAACAGCTTAACTCCAGAAAAAAATCAGCTGCTCACTGCGGGACGACGAGAAAGCATAATTGCTGCTGTTAAACAGAAGGGCGACCAGTCCCGAAAGACAGTTTTACGCATGCGCAGTTCAGCGCGTATTTGCTCATTCGTTACTGCTCTTTTAAGCTTCGACAAGGCGACGAGTTGACTGGAGTCGCCCCTCCCAGACAAGCGGTATTCGGCGCGCTCTAGTAAACGGATACGGAAATCTATAATGTGTTACCCAGTTACTGAACTATTGAAATGCTCAAATTTGGATTCAGATATTCTGGGAACTGCTACTAATATCGATTTTCTTTCGGAATATTTCCAGTTAAACGAAGAAATATTTTTCTTCTCGTTGTACAATCGGGGATACTGCCAAAATAGTTTTTGGGGATAGCGTGTTTAAAAATCCCTCCAAAATACAAAACACTCTTCCATCTCCTAAAACTCGGATTCTACATTGCTTCAAGACTGTAGTATATCTTCTGCATGCGAAAATACTGATATTCTTAATCCAAGCAACATTTTTATGATATAGAAGAGGTCTCTCAATACAGAGATTTGTGGTGATGGCTTGAGAAGATTCTCATGCAGCAGTGGATAAAGAATAGAAGGCGACGATATATATATAAAAAAAAGTATTTGTACACCAAGTGTTTTCGCAATGATGTCATATAAAGATAAACAGAACTAAAAACTATTTCATTGCAAAAATGAAGATGAATATCAGTTATTTACGTAAAAATATTTCTGTTGGATTCGTTAGGAAAATGTTTACTGAGCAATTACTAAAAATTGCTACCCAAAAAAGTATCTGCACTCTGCAGTGATATCACTACGTCACCTCCGAAATCTGCATAAACCTATCTGCAGTGAAGTTATAAGTACTGCAAGCGTCAAGTAATTGCTACAGTTGTATGTATGAATTTCAGACAAGCGGCAGTGCTCAGCTCGAACTGTAGTTCAACATGACACGTAAGAAGTCCGAGTTACCCCAATATATACGGAAAATAATTTGTTCCTTGCGTACAGTTATCGAAAAATTGGTGAAATTTTGAATTTGATCTTTTCAACAGTCAGATATGTGGTGGAAAAGTACGAAGAAACTAGTAGCACAAATAACAAGAGGAGAACTGGTCGCCCAAAGATTATTACTACCAGGGAACAACGCCATGTTGTGAAAGAAGTGAGGAAAAACATTTACTAGTGCTCGAACTCCAGCTGTACAACTTGCGACACTATCAGGTAAGACTGTTCGTGCTCAAACAATAAGAAATATGCTACATCGTGCGCAGTTACACGGCAGAACCGCAAGGTAAAAATCTTTTCTTAGGGAAAGAAATAGACAGAAACGTTTGGATTTCGCTAAAGCTCAAGCCAGTAAACCAATCGAATTCTGGAAGAATGTTATATTATTGACCAAACAAAGATCAATCTGTTTGGCTCTGACGGTAAAACATTTTTGAGGCGCAGACCAAACACTGAACTCCGGCAACAAAATCTCAAAGCAATTTATGAAGCATGGTGGAGGTCATATAATGATATGGAATTGCATGGTTACAATGGAGTCCGTAAAATTGCGTTTATTGAGGGTATAATGAATGCAAAGAAATATATTGATGTGTTGCGCAGCAATTTAGCAGACAGTGAAGCGAAATTCGGCATACGTGATTGTTATATCTTTCAAGAGGGTAACGATTCGAAACACACTGCACGTATCACAAAAGAGTGGTTACTGTATAACGTTCGCGAGAGGCTTGATCTCCCTCCCCCAGTCTCCAGACATTAACCCTATCGAAAATGTGTGGTATTTATTGGATTTATCTTTAACGAAAAGGAAATTTTCGAGGAAAATGATCTAAAACAAACAGTAACTGAAGAATGGCAAAATATTGCACAAGAAACGACTAAAAAATTAGTACACTCTATGCCAAGAAAGCGTCAAGCCATTATTAATGCAAAAGGTACGCATACTAAATATTAGACAATTATTTTGGACTTTATTTATGACATAGTGATGATGTCATTCATGGGCAAATACAGAGTGTCCGAGAATTACTGGACACATTACAAAATTATGTACAAAAAAAAAAAAAAAACCCAAGAGCATTGTCTGCTTTTCTATGCCACATATTACTAACACGGTTTCTATATTTTTGTTTTGCAGAATTGTTATTCCCAGAATCAGATAGATGGCGCTAGATGTGGCCTGATGAGGAATGTATGAGAAATGCGCAATCAGTAGTCATGTCATCCGCAGAGCAGAAGGCGATGCGTGTGTTATGGCTTGCGGAATTAAAGTCTGTCATTAAAGTTAAAAGACGCGTCGCTATACCCCAGATCAAAAGATATGACAACGTCGTTTTCCAACTAGACGGAGCTCCTCCGTATTGGTCAACGTGTGTACGTAAGTGCCTAAATGAACATTTCCCAAACAGATGGATTGGGCGTGGTGGTCCCATTCCATGGCCTCCACGCTCTCCAGATCTAACTTCATTGGATTATTTCATGTGGGGTTATGTGAAGGATCGTGTCTATCAGACGCCTTGTACTGCATTGCGGGAAATGAAACAGCGTATCACAGCTTCTATTAATTCCATAACTCCTCAGATGCTTGCCAATACATGGCATGATATCGAGTATCGCTTGGACGTATTACGAGCAACCAAGGGATCTAACATTGAAATTTATTAACTTGTGTAGTTACATTGTAAGTTAGTACAGTCAGTTTCTTTCTATCTGTTTAATGTATTGTAATGTGTCCAACAATTCTCTGACACCCTGTACTTTTTAGCCATTAAGATAATTCCTTTTTCGCCTATGTCTCGTCCCTTAGTTTTCGAAATTCTCGACGGAGTATTTTTTTGTTTCATTGGCCTCTTTGCTGCTAAATAAATATACGTTTTCCCGTATTATTATTATTTGTGTGAAATTATTGCTGAAAAACAAGTTGCGCAAATACTTTTTTTACCCACTGTAATTATGAGTATGTCAAATTCATTTCGTGAATATCTCTTTTCTTGCTGTTTGAACATTCTGATGAAATGTTATAAAGGTTTTATTTAGAAAAAAAATTGTGTTCACTCCTCCACCTTTTTAAATTTTTGTACTGAAAAATTTTAATGAAATAACATATGAGAATGCATTTTAACATTTCCTTTTGTTTTTTCTATTAACACTAACTTCTATTTGAGAAGTTTTATCTTTCTTTAATCAAGCAAAGTTATCCGAGTGCTACGGAGCGAAACCATTTCCATATCTCTGCAAATAATTTTATTTTTATATGTGTGCATATTCCTCTGAGAGGAATATGCACACATATAAAAACCAAAGGCGCTTATTCACAAAATATTTTCCTTCAGTGTCCCCGAAACCTTTTTTTTTTACCTGCTATCAAATTTCGAAAATGTTATGTCTTCTGTCACTTTAAATAATTGCCATTAGTTTTTTCAAATATTTGTTTTAAATAACATTGTGGGCTTACTTCCTTTCTTTAAACTTCTCCTTTTAGCTTCTTGTTTTCTTTTTTTAGCTAAATTCTAGAATTTTTCTTTTGTGATACGGTTAACGGTTTCTTTCTATCCCTCCGTAAACATGCTTATTGTGTAGTACGGAGAAATGGCTTTTTGTTTCGCTCGTTAACTTTACTTTCATAGCTGTCAGAATGATGCTACCAAACGCTAAGAATATGTTTTGCGAAATAAATATTATAAAAAAAAACAAAAATTATTTACCTTTGTCACTCGCTGAAAGCTAAAGTTGAGATTTTAAGCTCAGTTTCTATTTTCAGATGATTCACTATTGTAGTGAAGTAAAAAAAAAAAAAAAAAAAAAAAAAAGAGAAAGTTAACGTACAAGGAGTTCTCTAGTTCTGAGATAAACTAATGCCAGAAATGCGTTTCGAAAGCAGCTTTTTTTTTAAGATTTTTTTTTATATTTTCCCAATGTTTAAAATGAAACAAATGGTAATAGTACGTTTAAAAAAAGCTTTCCTTCGTTACATCGCTTAATGTACAATTTTCCATTCTCTACGATTTTATTTTTATTAAAAAAAAAAAAAAAAATAACTACGAATTAAAAAAAAAAAAAAAAAAAAAATTGTTGTGGGTAAAGTAGTATTCTATCCGGCTTTTAAATACCCCAAAGAGACATCTTAGTTAATTTCAATAAAAGCATTTGTTTCTTTCCAGCGGTATTTTTTTGCTATAAGAACTCGCTTTAAGTAATATTGGTAGACATTAATTTTACTAAAGATTTTTTGAAAAGCCTAAAGAAAAACTAATCAATTCGACAGTCGTTATCCTGAGATTTTTAGCTGTTTGAATAAAACAGGTGTAACGTACCAGGAGATGTGACGTACCTGCCAGAAGGACGTACACGACATAAAGGCAGATAGGAATCAGAATAAAACGTCCGCGTAGCTCAATTGGTAGAGCAACTTATTCCGGAATGAGGGGACCCGGGTTCGAATCCTGCGCGGATAAAAATGACGGAGAAATTTACTTCTTTATAACGGCGCTCGAACTATCCGGATGACCCGACCGTTCAAAATCTCGCAATGGTGTGATATTATTTCCACACCGCGAGATAGGAAAAATAAGAGAATCCCTTCTCCAGCACTTCGAAAAGAAAAAAAAAAATAAGGGGGAGATGATGTAACGTACCAGGAGATGTGACGTACCTGCCAGAAGGACGTACACGACATAAAGGCAGATAGGAATCAGAATAAAACGTCCGCGTAGCTCAATTGGTAGAGTGACTTATTTCGGAATGAGGGGATCCGGGTTCGAATCCTGGCGTGGACAGAAATGACGGAGAAATTTACTTCGTTATACAGGGAAATAGTGTAACATTAGAAAAAAACATGAAAGATAATGCCCAATTTTCGGTTGCAATGAACGCGTCTTTTGAATCCTTTCCGACACGAATAAAATATAACAAAGTTATTCATATCGATGGAACCTGCTAAAAAATCAACCGGGTTGTTACAATCGATAAAACATCCGGAAATAGAAAGAGCTACTTTCACGCACTAGCTCTTGAAAATTGCTACAAAAATTAGCAAATTCAGCACAAAACGTTTTTCATAGATTGAGGAAGATGTCAAAGACAAGTAGTTTTCAAATCAAACAGTTAGAACAAGAGATGATGAGGAAAATATGACCTAACTTTACGCCCTCTAGTAGAAGAATTTTGCATAAAAGTAGAAAACATGAGAACAGTATTATTCATAGCAAAATTTGTACTAAGTCTCCTAGAACTACATATTACGAGAAAACTGTTCGATGTTTATGACCCCTAGCGGAAAAACTGATAAGTTTTACCCTTTTGCTACCACAAAGTCCGATGCGCCCGGACATGTTGAAAACCAAAATCGCCCGAGTCGCCTGGATAGCATGAGTAGGAATTCTTCCCCCTTACCCCCGTTCTTTGAATTTGCATGGCGTCCGAGTGATTAGCAGAAGTCGCCCTGATTCATCATTGTTGTCGCTAAACAAAGCAGTGCACCAGGAGGTTTTTTCTTGGTTTAACGACCACCGGGAGCAACTCAATGGGCTGTAAGCAGTCTCCCGTCCCTAATTTAATGCCACTGGTTCCAGAGAAGAGAGAGAACCAGTGCCGTAAGACAAGCACAACATCCAGCCTCACCGGTGTCGTGGACTGAGCGGACATCTCCTGAGCGTACAGTGGAAAATCATGTCATGTCCGTACACTCTGCATTTCAGCGTGTACTGAGCGGATGCTAGGTTTCCCAATAACTTGTCCGCTAAATGTTGGAACAAAATGCTAAATGTTTCCCTTCACAGTTTATACTCAGACTTAGGACTGGCTATCTTGCCTTCAAATGAACCCTCAAAATAGGTGTGTGTAAAAGGTGAATTGATTAATTGTTTCAAAAAAGGGTTAGAATGAATGTTTTATTATTTTTGCTCAAAAATACTATTATTTTCATTATTTTGCTAAAAATACTATCTTGCGTTCATGCCTTCAAATGAACCACAAAATAGGTGTGTTTAAAACGTGAGTTTATTATTTATTTTAAAAGGGTTTTATTAATTTGTGCTCAAAAATAGTACAAATACATACGGCTGAAAAATAGTACAGATTTCATTCTAAACTGCGACTTTATCGCGAAATGCAGACTTCATTGAAGTTTTTGAATGTATACTAACGATCGAAAACACTTTTCTATATTTCTGTCTTGTTCAAATTTTGTGCAAATGTTTTCCATTTTCTGGTCTGTTTGAATGTAATTCTTTTTTCGTTTGCGAAGAGGTTTGCCTATTTCCAATCGTTTCAGGATGAATTATGTATGCTGTGCATTTACCTTTAATTTATTTACAAGAACATATATATTTGGGGTTTTTATTCCCATTCTGTGATTTAATTTAGAATTCCAACCTTCAATCGTATAATTTGTTGGTTCTGTGTCTTTGTCCATGGACGTTCCAAAGTTACACTGGCATTTGGGGATTGTCTAAAAATGCTCCACAAAATAATCATTAAATTCTGAAAGCTCTTGACTTTGCAGATAATTTTTCATAATGTAGGTTACCGATTTCCTTTTCTGGTAAACAAGCAAGGGCGGCTCACATTTTTATGTGAATTCGATTGCCTTCCTTCCCTTTGTACCCTGTTACTAATTCTAGTTGTTGAACTTTGCGCCATAACACTGATTGAAGCTGTCCCCTATTCCTTGTCCGCTCAGTCCACTTGGTCACCTTTGTGTACGCTCAGGACAATTCCGCTCAGTGCACGGAATCGCCTCAGCGGGATTCGAAACCGGACCCTTCACGGGCGAATGATCATAACCCAGCGCTTAGACCACTGCGCTATTGGAGCGGCGGAGTTGGCTTGTGCCAGGGCCATATCTTTTAGCTTTCTGACATCGCACAGCAAAACTCTTGCTTTGTTGACACGTGCTTCGTTTGTCTGTGATGTTTTACATTGCTCAGAAAGCGGAGTTCACGACAAAAAATTTGTGGTAAGAATTCTTTCATTTCGCTCAATCCAAATAAACAGATTGAGAGCATATTTTTTACAAGAAAGAACAAGAAAAAGAGAAATTAAACAAGATTTTTCCAGCTGTTACCTCTACCATCTGTCTAAGGCTATCAGTAGAAGAATGCACTAATTGGCAGCCCCGGCGGCGCAGTGGTCTAAGTGATGGCCTCTGATCATTCGTCCAAAAGGGGTCCGGGTTCGAATCCCGTTGGCCACCCCGGTGGCTCAGTGGTCTAAGCGATGGCCTCTGATCATTCGTCCGTAAGGAGTCCGGGTTCGAATCCCGTGGCCGCCCCGGTGGTGCAGTGGTCTAAAGCGCTGGCCTCTGATCATTCGTCCGTAAGGGGTCCGGGTTCGAATCCCGGCCAGGCATGGATGTTGTGTTTGTCTTACGGCACCGGCTCTCTCCCTTCCCTGAAACCAGTGACCCTAAATTAGGGACGGGCGACTGCTTATAGCCCATTGAGTTGCTCACGGTGGTCGTTAAACCTCCAATAAAAAAAAAAAAAAAATCCCATGAGGCATAGATGTTGTGTTTGTCTTCGGCACTGGCTCTCTTCCTTCCCTGGAACCAGTGACCCAAAATTAGAGACGGGCGACTGCTTATAGCCAATTCAGTTACTCACGGTGGTCGTTAAACCTCCAATCAAAAAAAAGATTCCCTGTTGGGCATGGATGTTGTGTTTGTCTTACGGCACTGGCTCTCTCCCTTCCCTGGAACCAGTGACCCTAAATTAGGGACGGGCGGCTGCTTATATAGCCCATTGAGTTGCTCACGGTGGTCGGTAAACCTCCAATAAAAAAAAAAAAAAGAATTCCGTTGAGGCATGGATGTTGTGTTTGTCTTACGGCACTGGCTCTCTCCCTTCCCTGGAACCAGTGACCCTAAATTAGGGACGGGCGACTGCTTATAGCCCATTGAGTTGCTCACGGTGGTCGTTAAACCTCCAATCAAAAAACAAAAAAAGAATTCCGTTGAAGCATGGATGTTGTGTTTGTCTTACGGCACTGGCTCTCTCCCTTCCCTGGAACCAGTGACCATAAATTAGGGACGGGCGGCTGCTTATATAGCCCATTGAGTTGCCCACGGTGGTCGTTAAACCTCCAATCAAAAAACAAAAGAAAGCACTAATTGCCCCAGGGGAAACGTCCAAAAGTCAGTGCATAACAAACTTAGAGATCGGAAGTTTCGAGCGGTGACGCAACACTAATCTTTCTTTTGTTAACTTGGCGAAGCGAAGGGGAATGAAATTCGGAAAGGAGCAGCAGACATTTTGGGTGCTGTGGTATTCTGAGTGACAAAGCATTTTAGTATCGTAGTCGCGAAAGGGTTAAAGAGAATAATTTAACCGTAGCGAATAGCATAAAGTAATGAACGAAACTTGGCGGCCAGGCGGCGCAGTTGTCTGAGCGATGGCTTATGATCATTCGTCCGAAAGGGGTCTGGGTTCAAATCCCGGTGAGGCATGGATGTTGTCTTTGTCTTACGGCACTGACTCTCTCCCTTCCCTGGAACCAGTGGCCGTAAATTAGGGACGGGCGACTGATTATAGCACATTGAGTTGTTCACCGTGGTCGTAAAACCTCCAATAAAAAAAGAAAATTCCAATGGAATTTTTAGAAAAAGTTACAGCTGCCAAGAGAAATAAATACACACTAACACTATGTAGCGCCAGACCTGCGAACCATAAAACTCCCACAAGTACATGCAAATGTTCTACAAGATTGAACGGTATGTGGTGTTAAAAGAATTTTTCAAATTGGACTTTTAGAAGAAGATATATCGAGAAAAACAGATTAAATATTTGGGCCCCTAGTGGCGAAACTGTGCATTATTCTTTGAAGGAAATGCTCACAAATATTTTTTGTAGTTAATAGTATCTCACTGAAAAAAAAAACGCTTTTTCAATCGGGTTTTTAGACGCAGACGTATAGAGCTGCAAATGTAGTGCAAACGTGAACTTATATACCCTCTGGTGACAAAATTGTTCGGTAAGAAAAATTTTAAATTATGAGGAAACAATTTTGCCTTAAAAATACTCTCCGACAAAGAAATAATGTTTTTCCAATGGCAGTGTTTGAAGTAGGGGTATTGAGACAAACAGGATGTTCATCTAAGGCTCTTGACGGAAACGTCATGCATTATTTTAAGCAGAGAATTTTTTGAAAATTTTATTCGTAGTGAGTGGTATCAGAAAACAGTAAAAATTTTTCAATCGAGTTTTCAGAAGCGCAATCTGCAGATACATCAGAAACCCAAATATATGCACTTATGCTGCTTAGTGGAAAAACTGGTCGTTACCAAAACTAAAAATTATATGCAAAACATTTCCCACCAGGAGATCTATCCGATGCAAAAATAATATTTCCCGTTTAGAAACAGATAACAATAAAATCGCAATACACATGTATGTCCCCTGGCGGAAAGGCTGTACCTTACTTGAAGAAGAAACTCTATCCAAAATAGTCTTTGCTATAAATGGTATCGAAAGAAAGAATTTTATCAGTTGGATATTTAGAAGCAATTGCATGGGATAAAAGGAATCCTAAACTCGATAAAATATATTTTACGCCCTCTAGTGGCCAAGTTGTGCATTCAAGAAAAATAACAAAACAAGGACCCAGAGGCGCACCCAGAGGGGTGCGGGGGTCTCCGGGTCCGGACCCATCATAAGACCAAGTGTTTTGTAATATGATTCTGACACCATTGGTGTCCGACACGAGAGGTTCCTAACCCTCTGAACTGTTCTCCACTTTTCCTAATTGGTGAATTTCAATTTTCATAACTGTTGAAATCACGAATTATAGAATTTGTTCAAAAATAGATTCTCTGAAGCTAAAATACATCAATACATAAAATAATGACATTTGTGGTTAACTCTTTTTTTGAAATGTGTATTTATTTTTATTAAAAATAAAAACAACAATGAAAACAACATTTGCAGCTGGATAATTCATGAACGCAATGCATTAAATTCTTTTACAGATCAAAACATTTATTATAACAGTCACGTCGCGTAAGTACACATACATGAGCATTTTTACTCCCCCCCCCCCCGCGATTCCGAGAATTTCTGGGTGCGCACCTGCAAGGACCATCGTTCTGATATTTCGGGTTTCCCAATGTTAAAAGAATTTTTCAAATCGAACTAATTTTTGCAGAAATATGGTGTTCACAGACAAGCATAAAAAAGGGATACTCGAAGCAGATACTTTTATTTTTACAAAAGACTTGCTAAAATTATTAATTTAATTGCTTTCAAAAGTTACAATGAAAGAAAACGGCGTGCATTTTTTCGGACTTCGTGACGAACTTCTGTTTTCATTTGTTACACAGAATAGAACAACATTCAAAAGTGTCTTACTTGTTTTCCTTAGTTAAAGCCTTTTAACCGGGCAGAATGATTATCCAGGGGGTTGGCAAAAAGGGCTGAGATTTATGTAGATGTTTTTAGGAAGCGAGTGTCTGACCCCAAGTCTTAAACAACCCTAAGAAGAAGCTAACAGATTTGGACTCGAGTGCCAGACAAGAAAGACACACGGTAGCGAAGTAGAAAGGACAAGGAAGACTCCCTTATTTATAACCGGGCTCCGACGTCGTAACATGCCCATCCGACGCACGGCGATATTTAGTGGATCTAACGTTCGTACCTGCCAGGGAACGATTCTAAGGTTTCTCCGTAGCAGTAATGAACGTTATCTACTAGGTCATTGATGCTAACGGCCAATATTTCGTTGAATAAATGTGTACTGGTTTCCTGATTGTTTCTGTCTCCTTAAAATGGCGGAAACTTTTGCATACCCCTAATAGATGCAAATTGCGGTCGGGGTAGTTATGTCACAGATAACGCTGCGATGCCGAATTTTCGGCCAATAAAGCGTGGAGCAGTAGAACATATAGAGGCACTAGGTTTGTCCGAGTAAGTTCTTGGTAACGGAAATCACGGACGGTGTATTTGACATTGTTTACCGTACGAGTTCGATAAAGGCAGTGTTGCAGCCGCGGTTTGCCGCATCATCTGTCAAGTGTATGGGGAGGATGCAGTTGATGACAGCACATGTCGCCGTTGGTTTCGGAAATTCCCGGAAGGAGAAAAAAGCTGTAAAGGTCAAACACATCCTAGACGTCCATCCATGGTTTCTGACGAGGATGTTAACCAAGCCGTAAAAAAAGACCTACATCCAACAGTTCAGGAATTAGCGGAAACGTTGTCCGTACACAGAACAACAGTCGAAAGACGGATGCGTGGGCTTTAGGATGATCACCATTTTTGATAACTGGCTTCGGCACCAGCTTTCTGCAAAACAACGAGAAAAGAGAATCCGTACCTGTGTTTCTTTGCTTTCTCGTCACAGAAATGAACCGTTTTGAGGACGAATTGTAACGCGTGATGAGAAATGGGTACTGTACCGTAATGTAAAGCGTCGACGGACTGTGTACCTATTCACGGAGCCTGCTCCATGGAACTCAAAAAGAGGAATGTACCCCAAAAAAGATTTTGTTGAGTGTTTAGTGGGATGTCCAGGGAATAATATACTGCGAGGTGTTGGCACTGATAAATGCTGACCTCTACTGCCAAAAGTTGGACAGATTGCGAGAACAACTGACATCGAAGCGGCCAGCACTCGTCAAGATAACGCCAGACCTCATGCTGCTTTAATCACCCGTCAAAATTTACTAGACTATGGTTGGGAAATGTAACCTCATCCGGAGCATCCCCTGACCTGACACCTATGGACTATCACCTTTTGAATCATTACGGTACGCCTTCGCTCTTTAAGCCTTCAATGATATGGACGATGTGGAAATGGCATTACATGATATTTTTGACATTAAAACACAGAAGTTTTTCCGGCGTGGGATTCGCCTACTCATAGACAGATGGCAGGAGGTAATACCGAATGATGGCAATTAAGTGAAATCCTAGTTACGTTATTTGTTGTGTTCTCCTTTCTTTGTAGCCTACAAAAACGGATAGAACTTATGCACATCGGCAGCTTAACAATTTAAAACATCCCGATCAAAAGGTATGCAGGAATTTAGGACAAAATTCCTTCTTTCAGCAAACTTCATCATATTTTCTTTTGCAGTTTGTTAGAATCTCCTTGTTAAACGTTAGATACGCAATTTCGAAAAGAAGGTCCTCTTCGTTAATGTCATTTTTTTTCAGTGCCTTAAATTGAGTGCTGAAACAACATCAAAAGCGCATTAGTTTTACAATCAGCTTCTGTTTTTTTTTGCTATTGAACGCTTTTTTTATGAAAAAAGCGTCACGATAATATTCCTTTTCTTTTCTGCGTCACTCGGTTAACTCTTTTCCTCCGGATATGAGAGTATTTTTAACAAAACTGCACCGCGAACTGACTTAAAAGGAAGAAAAAAAAACTTTTTCCGACTCCATTTCCAAGCCCCTGTTAACATACATAGAGACAGTTCAAAGAGTTTTAAAACTAACATATCTATCGTTATGGTAATTAATATCTCAGATTTCGACTCAGTCTCTTAACGTAAACGCACTTCGAACATCTTTGCCTTGATAAATTGAAAGTCATTTCAAAGTGTTTTAACAAAAGGCTTTTTTGTGCCGTACAAACTAGGTTTCCTTCCTGGAAACCTTTATGAGGTTTCTGAGAAGTGCCCCCACCAAACGATAGAGAATTCCTCTTTTTCCTTCCGGAGGAAAAGGGGTTAGCAACTAACACAAGCAATTTTTGGGACTATAAGCGATCTCCCGATTGTTATATATAGTTTCTCCCAAAATAACTGAATGTTTTTATCAAAAATGTGCAATACTGCGCTCGACTTTGCCACGAGTCTGGAAACGAGTTAGTAAAATCATGCAATGCATTGATTATGTTGCGCTTTCGAACATACCAGATATCATTACTCAAGTTATTACTCAAGTTATGAGAATATAACTGTGGATAAATTTAGCGCCTGTGTCCTGACCTTTGATCCTATTTCGATGATATTCAGCAGAATTGGTTCAGTATACCTCTGGAACAACATACTAACGTTTTGTCGCAATAGAAGAACTTTTAGTCAAGTTATGAGGATAATAGCTGTAGAATAAATTACGCTCTTGTGCCCTAACTTTTGTCCCAATGTAGATGCTATTAAACAGAATTGGTTTAGTGTATCTCTGAAACAACATACTACAGTTTTGTCACAATAGAAGCATTTTTAGTCAAGTTATGAGGATAATGGCTGTGGAATAAATCTCGCTCCTGTGCCCTGACCTTTGACCTCATTTCGATGATACACTGGCGTGCAAAAATTAAGGACGCGACGGTTTTTCGAATGTAACGTCATGCAGAACGGCTCCACATCGACTCAAATCATAACATAAGATCACCAAGATGTAAGAATATGGGACAAGTGAGCAAAAGCGTCCAAACAAGGAATCCAAAGGTACAAAGGCACTTTATTGAAAAGGTAGCTTCGAGCACAACTGGAAAGAAGACAGAAACGTACATGTGACAGGCGGCTGCCAAGAAAAATCCAGTCTTTAATAGGGCATATGATCCCCCTGACTGGGTTGTAAGATTTACAACGTCTGTCCGTGCTGTGGACGAATTTGTCAAGGAGCTGTTGAGGCATCGCGGCCCATTCCTCTTGTAGCACCAATCGCAGCTGTGGTATCGTTGCTGGCGGCTGGTGACGAGCTGCCAAGCGTCTCCCAAGAAGGTACCACACGTGTTCGATTGGATTTAGATCCGAGGACCTTGAGTGCCAATCCGTGCGTTGAATATCTTCACTCTCCAACAGCTCTGCGACCGCCACTGTACGATGAGGTGTAGCGTTGTCGTCCATGAAGAGCAACTCAGGACCCACAGACCTCTAAACAGACGTACGTGAGACAGGAGAACCTCGGTAAAATAGCGGAAACCAGTGACTGGATCTCCTTGGAAGATGTGGAGGTCATTACGGCTACCAAGCATGATACTGGCCTAAACAAGAACTCCGCCACCTCCAAACCGGTCCCTTTCGATGATGTTGGAGGTGTGACTGCGTGTTCCCTGCTCTTTCCAGATGTGAATACGTCCAGAATCACTCGTCAGACTAAATCGGCTGTCATCCGTAAAGCGATATCGACCCCCATTGCTAAAGTGTCCAGTTCTTGTGTTCCTGGCACCACAGAAACCGCTGTCTCCGATGAGCATGCGTTAATGGCACACACCTTACTGGTCGTCGTGCAAATAGACCACCTTTGTGCAGCCTCCTGGCCACGGTAAAACGCGATAACGGACGTCCAGTTGTCTGTTGCATGTGCCTTGCGATTTCTCCCGCTGTCTGACGTCTGTCTCTTCTCGCCTGTAGGACAATATACCGGTCATTCGCCGCCGTGGTTGCTCCTGGACGATCACTGTTAAACTCTCGGACAGCTGTTCCTGTCGTTTGAAATGCTTCCCAAGCTCGAGAAACGATGCTGTGAGCAATTCCGAACTCCTCGGCCACACTAGTCACACTTTGACCTTCTTCCAACTTTCCAATGACGCAATCTCGGGTAAAGTCATCCAGATGTCGTCTACTGGATTGCCTGTTGGCCATATCACACGGTGGCAGCAACTCGACGTCGTTCAAACCGATGTACACCGTGCAATAACTTTCAACGGATTGCTGAGCGTACATCGCCGGTGTGCTTTATACTCTTCCGACACTCCGCCCCCCCCCTACGTCATGCTGCATATATGCGCATGCCCTACCGTACCGGAATCTAGTCTATCTCCTGAGTGGTCCTTCGGTCCGTTCTGCCTGCTCGTTCCGCTGTTATGCTAATTTCTCCTCTTCGTCCTTAATCTTTATACACCAGTGTGTAAAGATGATTAGGGACAATGGTAACTGTTCTTAAAAGATATTGGGAAGGGGGTATCTATCGTTTTTACCAAACATTCATCTTTATATCGCATGGAAAGGACAATTGTCTTACCTATAATTAAAAGAGTTTTCTGGCGGTAGATTTCAATTTTTCTCTTCTTTTAGCGAAAGTTTGGAGAAACAAGGAAGACGTATTAAAAAAAAAGTACAGGTAGACTCAGTTCTGATTCAGCCGTTAGTTTGGAACATAGGACTTCTACTTGCAGATCGGAGAGTTGAAATGAGCTAGTCGAGTATGGTCTCAAAGCGTTTATTTAATTTGTTTTGGCCAACTATGATATGAAAAGTAGTTTACATATTTTTTTTATTTGAGGTTTAACGACCACCATGAGCAATTCAGTGCACTATAAGCAGTCGCCTATCCCTAATTTAGGACCACTGGTGTCCTGGAAGGGAGCAAGTAAGCGCCGAAAGACAAACACAGCATCCATGCGTCATTGAGATTCGAACCCGGACCCATCTCGGACGTATGATCAGAAGCCATCGCTTAGACCACTGCGCCACCGCAGAGGCAGTAATTTTTACAAATAATGCTGGATACGTCGCGAACACAAAGCGAATCGGTACACGAATAACCCAACATGGTGCTCTGTCTTCTTGGGCTTCTTACATTCCTCATCACTAGCTCTTATCTCTTATTTTGATTATGTCCAATTTTACTTGCGTTCATTCTGCGACATTGTCGAAATGTTAAGCCGCTCGCACGAAAACCTTTTTTAAAAATTTTAGTTTAGACCACTGTGACATGTTTTTTATATATTTGAACAGATCGCATTGAGAGCTTTAAAACAATACCACGCACAGTCGTTTTTCACTCACGTTTGTCCAGATAAAGCGCTATATTGTCAAAAGTGTTCACCGGTTCACAAGAAAACAATTTTGAAAATGTTCAGTTCAAATCACTGCGAAGTGTTCTTCGTATATTTGAATAGATCTCGTCGAGAGCTGTAACAAGATACCACGCACAGTCCTTGCTGCGCTCACGGTTGCCGAGATGAACAGAATCAAACGCAGCGGCACCCCCACATATATTGCATCATCTCCCCCGCGGACAGGAAGCGAGGGGAGCGTCACGCGCACGATGTATTGCGCAGTACGCGGATTGGACTCCATGCTGTTTACGAATATGCTTAAACGATTTGTGTGCGGCACGTATTTTTAACGCTATAATGATGTCAATTGGGACCTATTTTTGTCACAGGAGTCGGCCGTAAGTCGCCTCGTACTATCCGCGGAGTTAGACGTCAAAAAACATCTAAACTGGAACACGCAACCCTGTGTGGATAGATATCGCCAAAAATGGTGCTTTGAAATAATAATTAAAAAATCCGACATTGGCGAGAAACTTTTTTTTCCTTTATTAGTGAGCAATTCAATGGGCTATCAGTAGTCATCCGTCCCTAATTTAGGGTCACTGGTTCCAGGGCAGAGAGAGAGCCAGTACGTTCGAAAGGGGGTTCGGGATTCAAACCTTGACCCCCTTTCTGACGAATAATCAGAACCCATCGCTTGGACCATTGCGCCACCAGGCAGCCCGAGAAACTTTAAAAACAATTTTTGAGAAATTTCCAGTATCGAACTGTGTTCCGGTTTCCGAGCTTTTTTCCGAATGCATAATTTCATCTATAATGACATGTGAGTTTGGCGTATGTTTGTCCTATCTATCATAATATGGCTTTCTCTAGCTTATGTTTTCCATTCTTTATTTTCTTTACGAACTGTAATAAGCTTTAAATACACTAAGACACGCTTAGAAGCTAAGTATGAAACGGAACAATAGAGGCCTGAAGAGCGAGGAATGGAATAACACCTGCCGCAGAGTTACGTAAGATATTCCAACAAAAAGAATTAGCAAGAACAGAGTAAAACTCTTAGAATGGCAAACAAAAGGTATATGCAACAAAAGCTTTTTTGTGTGTGTGCAGATGGCTATTTAAAGAGCGAGTTCAGAACGCTTTGAAAATATTAGGCAACCTTAGAGTATGGGTGTTTGGCTGATGGCAAAGTGGCGGTTCGTCGATGGAATTTTCAGTGTACAAGTATTCAGCAAAATGAGTTGCGCGATAACAACAGCAAACGAAGATTGAGGGTGCCGACTTAAAGAGGGGGCTTAAAGCCTTTCCGCAATCTCTGACCGATACAATAAAGTAAATTATTGAACTTCAATAACAGATATCGAACTTTTTGTGCTTTGTTTTTTCTTGTTTCAGCATTTAATGGACCTCGTAAATGATTAAGTCTATAAGGATTCGTCCTACCCAAATATAATGTAGTACCACTGTTCCAAGAAAACTTTGTAAAGAGCGTCGAAGTACATCATCTGTGGCCCGCTTCTGGTTTCGAACGTAAACCCATCAATATGAAAAGTCAGAAACCAGCGTCGAATTATCGCATTTCACTCAAAAACGGTCAACTACTACATAATGTTCATGCTTAGGACTATACACTGAGTAGCCACTTTATTATGACCACCCCCCTCAGTACTTCGTTGGGCCACCTTTTGCCTTTAGTACTGCGTCGATTCTTCGTGGCATGGATTCCACGATATGTTGATAGGTGGTTTGTGATATCTGAAACCATGCTTGATGAAGAGCACTTTGTAGGAGTGTGAGATTGCAGGGTTGCGGATCCAGCTGTCTGATGACTTGTTCAACTTCATGCCACAAATTCTCAATAGGGTTGAGATCTGGAGATTGTGGGCGCCACCTAAGCAAAGTAAACTCACCGGCATGTTCCTGAAACCAATCCTGTACAATACGAGCACTATGGCAGGACGCATTATCTTGTTGAAAGTAGCCATCGTCATTGAAAAAACTATCCCCATGACAGGCTGCACTTGATCCGTAACGATGTTAAGATATTATGTGCTAGTCAGACGTTGATCAACACGAATTAAAGGGCCCAAAGCATGCCAGGAAAATATTCCCCAAACCATAACGTTGCCTCCACCAACTTGAAGATTTGTAACAATGCATTTAGGGTCCATGATTTCGTGCTGTTTCCGCCAAATTCTCACTCGGTCATCGGCATGGTGCAACTGAAAACGTGATACATCGGACCACATAATTTGTTTCCAATTATCAACTGTCCAATCTTTGTGCTCCTGTGCGAACTGGAGACGTTTTCTCTTGTTAACTGCAGACAGCAAAAGTGTTCGAGCAGGCCTTCGGCTGCCATATTCCATCCGATGCAGTGTACGGCGAACAGATGGTTCGTTAATTTACTGAACTGTTGCCCTTCTGTTGTCTGTTACCAGTCTGGACACCCTACGTTCCGCCCGAGCAGTCCCTAGTCGATGACTCCCAGACGTTGCACGTAGAGACCCAGTTTTTTGGCTGACAGTCCAGTCTTTAAACACTTTAACAACAGCTGCTCTGGAACATTTCACGAAGTCGGCGGTTTCGGTGATACTCGCTCCATGGCTCCGAGCTCCTGCAATCATCCCACGTTGAAAGTCCGTCCAATTGCATTCCCAAAAATCACTTCTACTACTGTCGCAAGCACTAAGCTTTCCCATTTAATACTAGCCTCGCTCTCTGGCGGCAACAGCGTGCAGCCATAGCTCATTTGCTTAAAACTGTTAGGTGATCATAATAAAGTGGCCACTCAGTGTATAAACACATTTTTATAAGCCGCAATTACTGTTGTCGGGTTTTACGTACATTTGAGCATACCTTGGGTGATCACTGAATTATGACCATCTACCTAATACTTCGTAGACCCGCCGTTATCCCTCAGTACAGCAGCCATCCGACGTGGGACCGATTCAGTAAGATATCGGAAGTACTTGGAAGATATGGAGAACCAAGATATATTGAAGGCCACATTGCACTCATGCATGGAAGTGATTTGTGTATCCCGATGCCTGATATGCCGTTCCATAACGTCCCACAAGTGCTCTATGGGATTGATATCGGCGGAGTTAGGAGGCCATTCGATATGCTAGAAGTCTGAAATGTGTTTCGTCCTGCGCAGCATTGGACCCGAGACTCGTCGCACTGTCATCTTGAGTGAGAAAGGGGGGCAACCGTCGCCATTCGGGAAAAAGTTTGACATCGCTGCGTGTGCAGAGTCAGCAAGTAATTCACGATAGTGGTCAATAGTCATACTTTGTTGTACATTCATCAGGAGTCCAACTTCCTGCCCGGTAAGCATGTCCCACACAACACAACCACACAACCGCCTCCACTGTCTTGCACTGTGGAAACCATGCAGCACGGATCGAGTGCCTCATGTTGTTTTCGCCAAATACTTACTCGACCATCCACGAAGGGGAGTAAAAAACGTCATTCGTCAGACCAGCACACTTTTTCCAGTCATGTGACGTCCAACGTGCATGCTCTTTGCACCAGTCGAGTCTTTTACGCCGATGAGCAAACTCGTCTGCTGTTATAGCATGGGATTGAGTACGACGCATGGTCATGAGAGGTACTGTTCTGGGTCGACCTCTGTTGTATTGGGTAATCAACTTTTAAACAGTACTGCGTCTGTTGCCCAGTACGAGTCTTCGAACATGGCGCTCACCTCTCATATCAACCTAACACTGACCTGTGCAGTTTTTCCTCCGGGTCGTTGTTTGACCATTTTCACGCCAGTTTTTATCCGCTCTGTACGGCGGCTCACTAAAAACCCACCAATTCAGCCGTTTGGGAAATCGAGGCACCAGTTCTCGGAGCTTCCACTATATATCCTTTCTCAAAGTCGGATAAATCCTTTCCTATACCTATCACTCTCCGAATTTTACTACCTACTGCTCCACTCACAGGTCATATATACTACGTCGGTAGACTAATCGCGCCGTCTTGGAAATCACGAGGTCAAGGGATTTCATTCACTTTTGATAGGGGTGGTCATAATTCAGTGATCACTCGGTGTATAGTTCTAGTATAAAAGTTGGATGTTTGAGTGATTCTCAGATATTGATAGTCAGCTATGATACATTGGAACCTATACACCGTCGACTAACATATAGGAAAAATTTGCATAAGTTCATGGCGGACGAAATTTTCATTGTTGATTACGCTTGCAGAAATCTGATTTCAAGAAGAATCTATCTAAAGATCTTAATTTATCACATTTTGTTGAACAATGGTAAAGAGTTATAAAAACGTGAAATATATGTGATGTGTACCTTTATACGTTCTAGTTGGGCCTCGGGTGGCCTAGTGGTTAACGTTCGTAACTGCCACGGAGAAGACTTCGGGTTCGATCCCAGGCAGGTACGAACGCTTGAACCACTAAATATCCGCCGTGTGTCGGATGGGCACGTTAAGCCCTCTGGCCCAGGTACTAGCTCCCCGGTAATAAATAAGGGCGTCTTTCTCCCCCTTTCTACCTCGCTTCTCTGTCACTTTTCTATCGGGCAATCGAGCCCGAATCTCCTAGCTTCCTATTTCTAAGGGTTGTTTAAGACCTGAGGTCACACACTCACTTCCTAAGATCATCTACATATGAACTGATCTGATACGTTCTAGTTATATTGAAGAATAAACAAAAACTACAAATAACATGGTCAATGCGTATGATGTACAGTTACGCGTCAGCGCACGATTTTTCGGCTGTAATGCAAAACCAGAAGTAACATCTCACACTCCAAAAAAGCAGAACATCATAAGACTGGGCTCTTACTTTCTAAGCAATTAGAAAAACATGTTTTGAAATATATCCGTGCTTCGGACATTTTATTTTCTTTGTAGCATATTTTCCAAAATGAATGGGTCGTTTTGGATATTACATCTGCAATATTTGTTGTTTTGCATAACAAGATGGTGATCATGATGTTCCAAGGGAAATCAATAAGATGCCATCCTGATCGAACATAAATCGAAAGATACAGGTTCAACACTCTTTCTACAATGACGTAATTTTAAAATTTTCTCAACACTGTAAAAACTTTTCTGGAATTCACGAACCACTTTCCGTGGTTCCTTTCGTGAATTAACTAATCGTATTTCTGATACGACTTTTCCGTGAAATGACGGAAGGAAAAATTCTGAACTTTCAGAAACCTTTCAGCAATTTCCTCCTTGTGTTGACGGTAAATTTTCGTTTTTAAGAACGTGTTAAAGGAATATTCGGAATTTTCAGAAACCTTTCAGCAATTAATTTCTTGTATTGACGGTAAATTGCAATTTTAAGACGTTTTAACGAAAAATTCGGAATTTTCAGAAATCTTTCTGCAATTTCCTTCTTGTGTTGACAGTTAATTTTCGTTTTTAGGAAGGTGTTAATGGAAAATTTGGAATTTTCAGAATTCTTCCGCAATTTCCTTCTTGTATTGACGGTAAAACTGCGATTTTAAGACATGTTAACGGAAATTTCGGAATTTTCAGAAACTTTTCCGCAATTCCTTACTTGTGTTGACGGTAAATTATTGTTTTTAGCACGTCTTTTGTAAAAAACGATCGTGCTTATGTTATGGGTTTGTTCGTCCGTCCGTCTGTAGACACGATATCTGTGCAACTATTAAGTAGTACGCCTTGGTTCCAAACTTCTTATGCGGCGCTCTAATTCATTGCATAGCTGTTCTATGGGATTAAGATCAGGGATCGGTGCTGGCCAATCCACACACGATATGGAATTATCGTCAAACCACGCCGTAGCAGTTCTTGCTTTATGGCTCGGTGCATTATCCAGATGGTACCAGCAAGGCTCGGTTCCATAGTATTGGCACAGAGTTGGTAGGGCATAATTGTCCAGAATATCGAAGTAGACGTGCTGCCGCACAGGTTTGTCCACGACAACTAATGGGCCGCGACCATACCGCAAAAACACCTCCACACGAGCACACTGCGAGCTCCGAACTTGACCGTATGAACAGTACACTGTGGTAACTAGCGTACCCCCGGCTGCCGCCATACCCACACACGGCCATCAAACTGATGGATTGTGTATCTGGATGCATCAGTCCATTGGACTCGTTTCCATTGATATACGGTCCACAATAAATGCTCTTTACACCATGCTAAACGACGAATAGCATTCCGAATTGAGATGAAAGGCTTATAAACAGCCGCACGACCACGGTAACCCATAGAATGAAGCTCTCTGCGAATGGTACGTGTACATAGCGAGATTACAGTATTTTTACTAACCTGTACACTAAGGTCTTGTGCAGTACTCCGTCAATTAGCTCTAACGACTGTCCTGAGGCCTCGAAGTCCTCTATAACTGATTTTCTTTGATCTGCCGTTACGTTTTGCTGCTTTAGGCACGCCATGTGTCTTCCACTTATTCAGTACATCCAAAAAAGTTAACTTGGTTATGTTTAACCGCCGTTCGGGTTCTCTTACGGACAACCCACTAATATAACACCCAACAACTTTCCTTTCTCAAAGTCAGTTCTCTTCGACAGCGACATTTTCATTCAACCTCACAGTGCGATATGATCGCGGTCACCTGCAGGCTTGTTTTTATACTGTTTGCAGCTGTACCACGCATCTTAACAACGCAGCGGATCCGTTCATTTGCTTTTGAAGAGGTGTCCGGTGACCTTTGTCAATATAGTGTATATCACAACATATGGCAACATTTTGTCACCATTTTCTAGGTCCCTAATAACAGCTACTTTGTCATTTGCGGATAACACTTTTCTCTAAGACCTGTTGTCACTTATAAGAATTTGGGATTTCCTTTTTGACGGCTGAACGAGATTTATTGCTATCAAACAATACAGAAGAAGCAAAAGCAGCACCGATCTTCCCAATGCAGTACTCACTTGGAGAGTGAAAGGAGAAATGCGAGAATTTCTTGCATTTCTCCTCTCACACAATTGCAAGAATTTTATTTCCTGTTTCTCCTCAGGCTACGTCCCCATTCCATTAGTCCCCTATTCCTCTCTGCAATCGTCACCCAGAAATCCCTTTAATACATTTTATTAAACTCCACTCATCCTCTTTTGGCTTAGTATTAGCGTACCTGTTTTCACCTCTGTTGAATACATACTTCCAAGGCATAGCCACTTGCAGTGGTTGGCGAAGGGATTCTTTTGCATAACTCGCTCATTGAGCATTTGATATACTGCCTTCTAATTGCTTTTCTATCAACATTCTTCCACCAAACCAGAGGTGGGGGAACCTTTTCATGTTGGAAGGCCGCATTAAGTTGGCTGCGATCTAATAACGCCGCATTAAGTTAGTTGTAATCTATAGGGCCGCATTCAAGAAACGTCAATTAGATATACTTCAAAATGTATTTTATTTTGTAAAAATTAACTACTATGTATTAACTAACTTCCAAAAAATGAAATAAAACAATAATTCTTAATTTAAGTAACCTTTTAATGACTTTGTCGCGACTGCTTTTTGTTGGAAAGCATTTACATATTTGGTTGCAACATGGAGATCAGCAGTTTCAGCTGTTCCTGTAGATGGGCATCCGTCATTTGTGACCTAAAGGGTGTCTTGATTTGTGTTAAGTAGGAGAATGCAGATTCGTAGCAATTAATGGTTTAAAAGCAAGGAAGCATTTTCATGCATGTTGTCCAATGCGTGAGTATTCTATTGCATTTTTCCGTATTTCAATTGGATTTTCCTTAGCGCCAAATAAGTGCTCTAAAATGTCATCTTCTGAGAGCTCAATCAATTCTGTCTGTACTTCTTTAGAAACCATGGCGACATCAGTTAGGTGAGGTTGAAAAGCTAATTTGCGTGTGATGTCATGACTCTCAAAATCAGTGAACCTTTAATTATATTCTCCAATTAATAAGTCTATAACAGCTGCGTATTCTTCAAATTATTCGTATGAATTCTCCTGCTCATCATTAATATTTGCTAACGGGCGAAAATGTTTATCTGAAATTTCTTTTTGAAGAAGAAGAGTTTTAAAAAAAGATAGCTTTTCGAAATTGCTGGATTGTTTTTTTGCCACATATCATATATAGACTTAGTTTTATATTGTAAAGAAATTCAAGTAATTTTGCTTTGACATGATATCTCACAGGAACGCAGCATTTCTATTGATTTTTTTTTAAATAATTCAAATCGCTGATTCTGTTCTTCATAAAATTTAACTACCTGTTCTCGCAAAGATTGCATTTTTACTCTCTCTAACACCTGTCCCTGCGATAGACATCGCACTTCAAAATGACACGGCAAATCCACACTGAATGTTTCATTAGTATTTTGAATATAGTCACTTAAAGATTAAAATAAAAAGAGTAAAATACGAACGAAAACATATTAATAAAAACAAAAGGATTTGTTCTGCAAAATTTGGATTCACTCAAAAGACTGCAGGTTCCTCACTCCTGGTCTACACTATTGAAATTTCGTTCCGTATGCAACCATTTTCAGTCTCCTATTCCGGAACATAACATACCTTATTTTCTTTGCCTTTTTCAATACGGAATGTCATGAAATTTTGTTACTTCGTATGTTAAAACCGATTATATCAGCTTCTTCTCTATCTTTCTTGATATACGGGAATTCCATTGAATTTTCTCGTTAAGAATGACCAAAGTTGCTTTGAATTAACATTGTACCGAAAAATAATTCTTGTTTTCCTCTTCGAATCAGGGATCTCGCTAAATACTTGCTCCTTATAAGTGGAATTCCCTTTTTTTGTTTGGAGGTTTAACGACCACCTTGAGCAACTCAATGGGCTATTAGCAGACGCCCATCCCTAATTTAGGGCTATCTGTTCCAGAGAATGTAGAGAGCCAGTGCCGGAATACAAACACAACGTCCATGCCTCACCGGGATTCAAACTCGGACCCATCGAAATGCATAATTAATTTTCCAAACGTATTAGAAAATTAAAATCACAGACAGATAAATCCCTTCAGTCTGATGTTCTCGAAATGCTCTATTTCTGCAAAATTAAATTTTTAAGAGCATCTTGTTTCAGCCAAAATCTCATATTTCCATTGTTTCTTTTAAAAACAATACAAAATATAAGGATTTCGATAATTCGGTCTCTTAGACATAGATCCATTGAAATTGAAATTCAGAATGTATTCTCTATACATGATGTATAGGAAAGTCCTTAAACACGGAAATAACTTTTGAACACAAAATGATGGAGTTGTGGAATTAGTGTGTACATATAGTAAAGTTACTATGTTCTGTCAGATTAAAAAGATTGCAGCACACCTAGCGGCGAATTTTGGAAGTTAGCGATCCTATCGCGAGAACCAAGAGAGATAGCGAAAAAAAGTCAAGAGCAAACGTGTAGAGCGTCACTGATTTAGTATGAAATGACGTCCTAAATTCACCAAAAACTCCAATAGAAGTCCGGAAATGCAGATCTATTGGTATCCGATCACCGGCATAAATATGTCACGAATGATATCGCAAAACGTAAAATCTGTAAACGAATTTTGCCTGCAAAATAGCGAAGGATGGATGGAAGTATGCAAATTGAAGCGCTACGTCATACCTCATCGGGAAGCATAAATTGGCGGGCAAGGAAGATTTGTCAGACAGTGCGTGGACTGGATCTTTGAGTCTACACACATGGCTAGTTATTCCAACGAGGAGTACTGCGAGATGGTTATGTTGTACGGAGAATGAGGTCGTCGGGCAAGAGAGGCAGCACGTCAATATGCATTACGTTTCCTTAATCGTTCTCATCCTACTGCGGCTACTATCATCAATGTCGTTCGCCGGCTGAGAGAAACCGGGAGCATTACAAGTCGTTCCCGTTCAGGTAGGCCGACACTTGCAGGTGTGCACGTTGGACGTCCTGGCCTATACGCTAGCCCACCCACACAGCAGTACGAGAGACATCTTTGCGACGTGTGGCCTTACATTTGGTCGTGTATGGTAAATTTCTACAACCCCGTATTATCCGAGAATGCAGTAACATAACACCTGAAATGTTGCAGAACGTCCAACAAGAAGTTTTAGCTCGAATACAAATGTGTATTGCTGTCGATGGTGGACACATCGCGAATGCTTAAGTATTAGTACTGACGTTTTGTATTTCTAGAACATTATTTTCTATTTTTCTTCTTCATAATGTCCTACTGCCGTATGAATTTTGTTACTACTTTACTGTACAGTACACAATAAATTGTACCTTGCTGACACGTACGTGTATTAGTTTTATTAGTAAATTTGTATCACCTTATAATGTCACACTTCTACACGCGATGAGTGACATATTTATGCCGGTGATCGGATACCAAGAGATCTGCATTTCCGGACTTCTATTGGAGTTTTTGGTGAACGTAGGGCGTCATTTCATACTAAATTGGTGGCGCTCTACATGTTTGCTATTGACTTTTTTTCGCTATCTCTCTTGGTTCTCGCGATAGGATCGCTAACTTCGAAAATTCGCCTCTAGGGGTGCTGCAATCGGTCTCATCTGATAGAGCATAGTCACTTTGCTAAATGCTGCGGTATTACTCTACGTGCCAGAGCAACGGTCGTCAGGTGACGCCTCACTCCTCGCAAGCTTCCGCGGTTCAGGCATATGGGGAAGAGTCCAGATTTTGAAAACACAACGCACCGGCTGAACATATTGTCATAAGTACATTTTTGTTTATGTTACTATTGCATTTCTTTTGTAATGATTAGATTTCATTATACTCCCGACAATTGGCGCAGGAGTCTCGAATATGGGTGGAGCTACAGATTCCCACCAATAGGGGTGGTCCTCTCAAATAGCATCAAGGTTAAGTTGAAGTTAAAACACACCATCTTCTTCATACATAAAATTTAAATACCAGATTAGTATTGCTATTAGTATAGATAAAAGAAAGAGCCTATGTCCACCGGAAAGAAGTACGCTTCCCAACGTGAAAGAATTATCCGAATGGGTTTAGTTTTCGAGATTAGTAAAAACAATTCCGTATATTATCGTGAACTACTTTCTTTCACGTTGGTGTGATCAGGTTGTATGTAAACAAAGCGGAACGTTACATATGAAATTGGAAACTTCTTGAAAGCGATGTTATTCGGTAGTACAGCCAAAAATAATAAAAAAATAACAATAAATAAACGAAATAGCCCATGTCCTCCGGAAAGCTTCCCAATGGTGAAAGAATTATCCGAACCGGTTTAGTTCTTGAATTAGTAAAAAAACAATCCGTATATTATCGTGAACTACTTTCTTTCACGTTGGGTAGGATCATGTTGTACATCTACACTCTAGAAAGCTGAATGTGGAGCACATGAAGTGCATTATTGTGCATGCTTGCTATTTCTAGTTTTTAGGGCTCAGTACGACCATTATAAATTGTATTTTTTATGATAAAATTTTCATCAAGGGTGGTGAAATGCCTTCAAACAAAACGCAAACCCATCGGACAAGTTCCGCCGAAAGCAAAGAAAGTAAAATTCCTTCGAGAGATTGAGACAACCGAGCAACGTGATCGAAGACTTATAGATCAGCGGGAAAGAGCCAGTGTATCTAGGGCGGCAGAGACCTTGGAACAGCATGAGGCCCGACTTGAGCATTGTTCATCATGGTAGGAGTTATTTATAGTGCCATTTACATTGTTACTTGAAAACAAACGTTATGTCTATCCCGGGCAACACCGGGTATCTCCACTAGTTGTATGTAGACAACCTTTAGATTCATTTTTCTACGAGGTACCCATCCCGAACGAATTATCATTAGCCAGCGCTTGATCACTGCGCCATCGGGGCGGCGTATTTCTTTTCCGTGATCATAGACTGAAAGCCATTTAAGCATGCTTAATAAAATTAGGAGCTGGTGTACTTACGCAAAGCAGCAAATACAAGATTCCTGAGAAGCAGTTTCTTCTCTCACTTGTACCATCCTGCATTGATTTGAGTTTAAAATTAGCATTAAATTGTTTCTCAAGTTTTTAATCTCCCAAGGACTGCGTAATTTTACAAGGAAAGAAACTACGTTCCGAACAATAAAAAATAATTTCTTCCAAATCAGCTTAGAGAATCACACGATAAGAGTAAAAAAAACGGCAATTTAGAATTCTATGAATTATAAAATTCTGAATCCCAAAATACGGATAAGAAATGCAATTTCTACAGGAAATATTGCTTTACAAATATTCCCCAACGCAGATGAAATAAATTTGTCTCAATGTGCATTGCGTTTTCTAAAAAAAAAGAAAGATTTTTCAAGACCTTCTAGTGAGCAGTTTGTTTCAGTCAAAATCTCATATTCGCATTGTTTCTTTAAAATCAATACAAAATATAAGAATTTCTATAATTCGGTCTTTTAGACATACATCCATATTTCTAGGAGGTAATATACAATTACATGTTTATAAACAACTATATTCTGAAGCTCAATTTTAATGCTCTTAAAAATTTTATTTTGCAGAAATATAGCAGTCCGAGAACGTCAGACTGAAGGGATTTGTCTGTCTGATTTTAATTTCACAATACGTCTGGAAAATTAACAATGGGTTTCGATTTTCTGCCGACTTAATTGTTTGAGTATCGTATTTTGAGAACATTACACCACAGAAGAAGTACGTATCAGGATGAGTTCATAACATGTTTATTATAAATTTAGTTCCTAAAATTTCATCAAAACGACTCATTTCAAAAATGTGATATTAAAAAGCGTATGTCCTGTTAAACGTATAACACGCTTAAAAACTTAATATTCTTAATTTATGTTTTTCCGTGTTAAACTAAATGCGTGGAAATGTAATGATGTCCACTAAATTTTCCTTTTCTAATTGCTTAAACAAGAAAAACGACTGAACTCTAACAAAAGAAAATATAAACTCATGTGTTTTTCCATTCACGTAAATGAATACGTATACTAGAAACAACTGCGAAACTTAAGTTATTCTAGAACAAGACCATCTTTTCGAAACATTTATCAAATTTGTCTTTATACGTATAAGAAAAAACAACACATTGCTGAAATAAAATATGAATTGGTGTACATTCGTGGAAGTGTTTTGGAAAACTTCCAGAAGTTTTTCAACCTTAGTCGCATTGTAACCACGCCCTTTCTGTCTATGAAATCCTTCGAATGTGATAAAATTATATCGTAATAAAACAAAAAGAGCGTCCTGACTTACGCAACACCTGTTTTCTGTTAACGAAACTTTCCAGAAAAAAGCTCGGCAAACACACGCCATTATGCTAGAAATATAATCTGTCAGTTTGAAAGAATACTCTTCCCTCCAGGATATAACAGAATTACTGAATCCTTTTTTTCTTAAGTTTTAAAGCCCTTTCAATTATCAAGCATATTTTAATGCATTCTTGAAACCAATGTCTGTTTACAACTCATATACCTCGCAATGATGTTCTAACAACTTAACTTATGCTGTTGTAAATATCTTAGTTTTAAATCAATACAGAATTTACTCTAATAAAAAAATCTGTCGTTAATTTGAAATCAAAACTTAAAAGAAAGATTTTTACAGTGTTTTCGTTTTTCAATCCCAAGCAGAATAAATTTCTAAGATTGGAAAGTTCCAGCAATTTCAAGTACAATAATAAGGAATGATTTATAAAATATCGACTGACAACTTCTTGGCGATTAGAAAGTAGATTGAGAACCAAAATAAATACTAGATCGACATTTTTTGGCAATTCATTATTTCTGTGAGACAGCGATAGCAAATTTTAAGTGCATTCAGCGCCAGTTTGGAAATATGTTTTGCTCTACACGAAAAAAAAAAAAAAATCTCACCTCGCCTGTTTTTTAGAGAGTGGTGTGCTTACGGTCCCATTGGTCGGTTTTCATTATTCACTTTATGTTTCAGTAAACTATTGCCATATCCTGGTTTTTGTCCCATAAAACCCCTAAAAAATGAATTCATTAAAGATCGCCTTCACTTCGTATGCGCAGAGAAAGAAACATTCATAGATAGCTTTTTTATACAGCAGTCGCAAGTAAGACTTCAAATAAAGGAATTCTTAGTCAAACAAAATCTACCATTAACAAATTTGCACAATTTTTTTCATCAGATTTCTGGAAAGTAGGAAATAAAATTTAATCAATTAGTTTCCTATTTCAGATTTTTTTTCCTGAAATTTGCTTTAATTGAAAACCAAAATGCGGAAAACTCAAGTCTTCACGTGCGAGTTAACATGCTTCAAAATCTCAAGAAAAATTCATTCCCTGGAGAGAATTTATGAAGAGTTTCACCTCCAATACTTTTTAACTTAATGTTTTGACGCATGATGTTAACTTTAGTGCAATTTTAAACACTATGGTTAAAATGCTAGATAGCAATAAAATTGTCCGGTAGCATATTTTATCATGAAACTTTATGTCAAAATACTAGCAATACTTTCCATAACTTATTATAAAAATTATAATTTGGATTAATTTACCTGGAGAAAAAATACTAGTGGACCGCGATGCGCACCACAATACCCCAACGGTCAGCTGGACAGTGGTCAGCAGCGATGCGTGAGAATTCATGAGGCTCACTAGGACGATAATTGACAGCCGTCAGTAATAATCCAAGAGCCTTGTAACACAAAGATGCTAGAGTGATATCACCATGCACACGTGACGAAAAGGAGTAGGAGGAGTAGCCGTGGAAGTGGAGCTCAGGAGCCGCATCACGGCACATCTCACGACCGGCCCACGGATCATCACAACTCTCGCGCCTCTTTCTCCGAATTCCGACCCACAGATTTCCCCAGACCGCGCCATATATATAGTGGCTCCACAGAAGTGTCTTGAAATCCCCGAAATAGAGGGCGCTGGCCACCATCCCACTGTGGTCCCCAAAGCACTTACAGAGTGATCATGAAATCGATATTTTTCCTCGCTTTCCTCTGTGCTTTTTCTTTAGTTTCCAGCTTCTTTTCTTTTCAATCAAGCTACAAATGTCCTGCACCACATGGCTAGCGAGAAGTTCACTTGTGAGTTCTCTGTTCTCGCGTCGTGGAAAATCGTAGTTTATTTTGTTTTCCGGAGAGTTTGTGTTACGGTGGAAGGGAGGGTACAGAATTCACGGCGCAAGTTCCAGTTGTTGTTTTCGATTCTTTTGGCGCGACCTCTGTTTAAATATTACACAGTGTGTGCGTTGGGATTCGTCTATCTATGATTGCGTGTAGTCTAAAGAATTGTCAGGGAACACAATCACATGACTTCTGAAAGGAAAAGAAATGGAAAGAAATGTTCTAAACCTCGGTTTTCTTTACCGTTCTAATGCCGAATTTAAATAAAAAAAATATAACCGGAATGCTAACAATCACTGGCTAAATAAAAAATGAATCATCAATTGCTACTTTGGAAATGAAATGGAACAAATGCATTCTTGTTACGAAAAGGGAATACTCGATATAAGATTTTTGTTTTCCACTGAATTTAAATGACTTGAGAGAAGAGTGGAACATCTTTCACACAGGATTGTCTAGTTATCCGAACATCGAGACAAAACAGATATACGTTTAGCCAATTGCTACTTACATAGTAATCCTAAAACAAACTACCCTCGTCAACTTCTGTCACTGGAGGACAGTTTGTGATCTCGATTTATTTCTCCTTTGATATTTATACATACTAACATCTAACCCTCTTTTAACAACTAGGAAAATTTCATTTTCGCAGAACGTAGTTTTTTCTCTTTGCTTGTGTGTTGTAAAACATACGTGTAAGTTGTTCTTCTGCCTGGTGACATATAGCTAATAACCTAAAAAAATAGTCCATATGATATACTGGACAAAGAGAGGAACAATTTAACTGTGATGTTTCTCATAAGTATTTATAATTAGTTACTAATCGTTTTATTCTGGAATATGAGCAACTTCGTGAAACAATACTAGTTATCCGGATTAGTTGATGTAACATACATAGAAATCAAAATGCGAGTTGAAAAACTTCGTGCAAAGGATCAAAATAATTACATACAATACCATCTTAGTACGATTTATTAAAAGATGAAAAATATGTACAAATTAAAACCATAAGTACTTTCAAGGTGACGTTCGCCTCATCTTCAGATGTATCAGACACGCCAACATAATATCTTATATACACTGTCCATGTGCACCATGGGTAAAAGATTAAAGATATGTAAAAATTAAAACCATAAGTACTTTCAAGGTGACATCAAAGTTTCCACATTTTTGCACATAAATCATATGCCTTTTTTTAAGGAAGACACAGAACAAACTAAATACACTGGCGGAAAGTGAAAAAATAACACCAAGAAGGAATTGACGGACGATCATGAAATTTACATATGTTAATGGGGTTGAGTTTACGTAGGTGTGATGTTAATTTCGGGACCAACCGGTGAGCGCTTACGCCACAGCACGGCATAATATGCAAATTACCGTCGGTGGTTATTAAGGAGTACGGCGAAGTGAATGTAATCAGTCGTCGGCGTACGGACACGTGCGAAGACCCTGAAGAAGATGCAATGCCTGGACATGGAAGACGTGTACGATTTCAGCAGTTATCAGACTTTGAACTTTGAACGAGGTCGTCTAGTGGGACTCCGCGAGGCCGGGTGGTCGTATCGTCGTATTGCGGAGCGAATTGGACGGGAAGTATCGGTGGTGGTACGATGGCGGCGTAGATGGTCCGAGGAACATTCCCACACGAGAAGACGAGGAACCAGGAGTCACAGACGGACTGATGAGCGGACCGATCGACGCATAAGAAGAGCGGCGTTGTCAAGCAGAACATCCACTGCGACGCAAATCCGAGCTGCCGTTGCACCTGAGGTGACTGTGCAAACAATCTGCAACCGTCTACTGGGTGCAGGACTGCGTGCACGTGTGCCTCTGGCATGTGTACCTCTGACTCCAGCCCACCGTCAGGAACGGCTGCAGTGGTGTCGCCAACGTCTGCACTTAGAACTCAATGGCAATCTGTCGTGTTCAGCGATGAAAGTAGATTCTGCTTGGGAGCCTCCGATGGCCGTATGCGTGTTCGCAGACGCACATGGGAGCGTCTCCACCCTTCTTGCATCCGCCAACGACACACAGGGCCTGCACCTGGTCTCCTGAAGTGGGGAGCGATCAGCTATCACTCCCGTACACAACTAGTGTTTGTACCGGGTACGTTAAACAGCACCTCCTACATCAACAACATCATTCAGCCCTTTAATGTGCCATTTGTATGGTCGGTCCATTATGGTGTTTTCCAGCAAAATAATGCACGCCCACACACGGCACGTGCAAAGCAACATGCACTTTAGGGTGTGAGACAACTTCCATGGCCTGCACGTTCACCGAATTTGTCCCCCATTGAGCACGTGTGAGATTTTATGGGACAACGACTTATCCGGTCTCCACGGCCAGCCACGACCATCCCAGATTTACGCGTCCAGGTTGAGGATGCTTGGAACTCAACACCCCAAACTTACATCCAACATCCGTACGACAGACTCCATGCCAGAATTGCACAGTATGACGCAGTTCATGGCGGTTCAACCTCGTACGAACCATGTTACATGGAAATGTTATTTTTCAGTTTACCAGCAAATACAGCTGTATTTTGCCATAATGTTTTTATCACGTTATTCTCTGTATTCCGTTATTATGCTGTATAAATTTCGTTGGTATTAGATGTCTCCTTCTTGGTGTTCTTTTTTCACTTTCCGCCAGTGTTATAGAACGCTTCAACAATTTCACGTCGTTGACTTGACTATACAATGAACGTAAAGATGCGAATGTAATTATTAATTTAAAGACACGAGACGTCATGTTGATTGAGAACGCACTATTTTGGAAAGAAAAAAAAATATTTGAAGGACTGGTTCCATATATTTCAAAACAAGATTTTTCTTTTTTTCCTTCCGAGATATGGCGCGCCGAACCAGCATGACACCTCATGCCTTTGAATAAATAATTACAATCCCATCTTTTCATTTATTGTTTAGTCAACGTACAGGGTTCAAGTTGTTGAAACGCTCTATTATTCAGTTTGATGTCTACCTTTCTTGAAAAGGCCATCTGATTGGCATAAATGAATTTGAGAAACGAATTTCTCCGAAGAAATAATTCTTCATTTATACATGGTAGGCTTTTAATGCTGGTTATCCCTCGGCACACATCCACAATCATCAATTCATGGCTAGTGGATTATTCCACGGATTATTGACATATTTTTACATGGAAAATCCATGTATTTACTTCAGTGAGAAAAATCTCGCTGTCCTGGAGCGGGAATCGAACTTGCACCTCCCGATTTCCGGTTGAGCATGCTAGTCATTGCACTATGCAGGACAAGGAAATTCTAAGCAACTGAACATATATATATATATATATATGATTACCATCAGAATTGGGCTAGCCGAAGCTGCTCTTGTCTCATTGTAGCGTCTCAGGACTTTTCTCACTTCCAGTTGCTTGGATATTCCTTGTCCTGGGTACGGTTATGACTATCATGCTCGACCGAAAATCGGGAGGTGTGGTTCAAATTCCGCTCCAGGACAGCAAAAATTTTTCAAGTTTCTGAATAAAGTAAATACTTGGAATACAGCGAAAATATGCCAAGAATCCGTGGAATATTCCTCTAGCCATGATTTGGTGATTGCGGTATATATGTGCGGAGACACATCAGCATTGATTGACATACGAAACCTTGGAAACTGATTTCCCTTTTACGCTAATAAATTCGGACTACTAGTATAGTTTTAGTACTGTAAGTATAATTTGTGTACAGTTTCTTGTTATTAATTAGCAGTTTCGTTTTTCCTATAGCAGAATAAATGTAGCTCTAGCTACGTCGAAGTTTAAAGTGTACCGTACGGTTTACTTGTTCAAACCCAAGTCATCTTTATCAGCTTATACTTACTCACATTGTTCATTCAAGTGTTGAGGGCTACTGAAGTTTTTCCTTATTAATTTTTGGGGTAAAATGTTGCACTTTGTCTTTCAATTAAAAATTTCCCCATTCTGGCATTTCATCACAAATCTTTGACCATTAAGAATTTGTCTTATTTAGGAAACAGCATGAGTTCCATTATTTTCTGTGTGTATCTGCAAAGCAATAAGAATGCGGAAATCCAAGCTGGAATTTAAAGTGGCAGTAAAACTTTATATTCCATAAAACATCTGTGTCCTTTCAAAGTTTTATCAAACAGAACCGAATTGAAGTTTTACAAGTCTATCGTTATATACGGTGCCAAAATTGGAAACCTTACAAGCAGGTATAAGATATTCCTATAAAAACTGAAGATCAGGATCCTAAGAAAAATTTGAGCATTAATCTTAAACTTTGGGAAGAAGACACAGCCAGGAGAATTATATCACCCTTGAGGCTCATTTAGCATTTAATTTATTCGAAGCTCCTAGACTGAGGTTGTTCGGACATTTTGAATGAAAGGATGAAGAGAGAAAACAGCAAAGCACAGAGGTTTTTTCGTCCCCAGGTTGCCCCTTACAACTTTTTAAACGTTCTTCGAAATCGAACCATTTTTACGCTTTATCGTGCTGACAGGCAGACGCACAAACTGACGGACGGACAAAGCTGGAGCATATACGTTTCTTCAACCTACGGTTGGAAAGCGTAAAAAAACACAACTTCAATATTATTGGCTATATGCACTGAATATTGTACATGGAGCTAAATAGATTTATGTCTGCCTATCTGACTGACTGTGAGTGAGGCAGAGTAGAAAGGCTGATATAAAAACGATTGTTATTGTCTCTTCCCTTCCCAAACGATTGTTATTGTCTCTTCCTTTTCCAAATGATGGTTGTGGTAGTCTCTTTCTTTCCCTTTCTGTCTTTCTTCACATTGCGCCGACTCTGTCTCTCCATTTCTCTCCTTACGCAATACTATTTAATCTTTTGTTTTTATGGTTCGCCTTTCTCTACTCACTAATCGACTGGTTAGCATGAGAATCAGCGTGCTATGGATAGTTTTCTTCATTGTAACATAATCGTCTCTGACAGTACAAGGATTTGTCGACGACAATGCTTCTCGAATTTCCTGTCAAAGGCAATACCCAGAAAGCAAGACCAGGCTGTCTATCAAGAGCTAATGTTTCAATAAATGTTCACTTGTTTAATAACAGTCCCACTCAATTTTGAGATTAATCTCCTAACACCCCGCTCTCCCTACCCCCATTCCCCACACACAATTAGTACTAGTGACCTGAATCGTCCGAAAGTTCTTGCAAAAACCTATCAAGGCATTCTTTCATTAAAAACTATCGAAAGAAAAAGTTACGATGAAAAATGAGAAAATATTTATAACAATCGCATTATCTGAGCAATACTGAAGCATATTTGTAAACCCGCTTCCCAGCTCTTTCAGACATAAAAAACACACACACAGAAGAGTGTTGGCAAACTTTTATTCTGAACTATACTAATTTTTAAGACATAAAAAAAAAGAAAACCACAGAAGAGTCTTGGCAAACTTTTATTCTGAACTATACTAATTTTTCAGACATAAAAAAAAAAGAAAACCACATAAGAGTGTTGGCAAACTTTTATTCTGAACTATACTAATTTTTTACATCACACTAAAAACTACGTAAAGTGTTAGGTTACATAGTTAAAATGCATAAATATCGTTGCGAAGCAAATATACAATTAAAAACTAACTGTTCGTTGCAAAACAAAATGCTCTTCCTAGGTAATGAAGGAAAACGCGCAGGTCATTTACGCTTTCCAACCGTAAGTTGGAGAAGCGTATATGCTCCAGCTTTGTCCGTCTGTCTGTCTGTCTGTCTGTCCGCACGATAACTCGCGTAAAAATATTCCATTTCGATGATATTTTACTATGTCGTACTGGCTCACCTGGCGACAAACCCTATTGAAAAGGGGTGAAATGGCGTCAAAGATCAGGACATAGGAGCGGGATCAATTCCATTGTCCTTATGCATCATAACTTACGTAAAAATGATTCGATTGCGACAAACCTTTATCATGTTGTTCTGGAAGTATACTTAACCGGTTCTGTTGAATATCATCGAAATGGGGGTCAAAGGTGAGGCCATAGGAGCGCGATTTATTCTACAGGCATTATCCTCATAACTTGAGTAATAATTTGAGTAATGATTTCTGGTACGTTGGAAAGCGTATCATAATCAGTGCATTGCATGATTTTACTAACTTGTTTTAGTTTCGTCTCTGTTATTTTGTAGTGTTTGGGAACTTCATTATCTGCAACTTTCTTATTTTTACATACCAGCTGCAATTCGTTTGACAGAGAAGCAACTAATAACATGGCGGAAATGATTTTCCGATTTTTCTTGTGTAAAATTTATAAGGAGTTTTGAAACGCTAACAGGAGCGTTAGGTACATACAATATAAAAATAATTATGTAAAATGTCGAGGCAAATTACTGAAAATGTCAAAGAAAGAAAATTAACATGAAAGCACAAATAACTCTAAGACAAGCGAAACTAAATATAATTAAGCAAACCCTCGCCATAAATGGTTTGGACTGACCACACACAACACTGAATATTTAAAATACAAATCGGAGTCACTAAACTGTAGTATAAAATCGAATAAACTGCAAGAAATGAAAATGACAAAATACGAAAAAAATGCCTGAAATAACGTTAGATAAAGATTTATGCACAGGAACCAGCAGTGAATAAAATATCGGTATCTAATGTTGAAATCTGTCTACATAATTTTCTCTTGATACTTTTTACGTTAGTTTGGTTCCGTATGTCCAGTTTATGGATGTTTCTCACCTGTTGATTCCACACGTTAGGCCATAGAAGGTTGATATGCACCCATATGGCCGCTGCCGGAAAGAGACAACGGAAATACAAGCAGCAAAAAACATTAGATAACCAACCAAAGGTAGCGTGCATGATCACGTTCCAGTTCCCTTTCTAAAGAAATCCAAGAATTCGAAAAATAGAGTTTGCAGACCTTTTTGGAGAAGTAGGGCTCCAAATCAAATTTGTGATTTTTTTTTAAATTAAGTTAGAATGTTTCGTATTCTAAAAAATACAGCTTCGTATTTATTGTATAATAATGCTTTGTATTCCTTATAACTACAAAGTTTAAAGTTTTTTGCATCCTACCTAAATGGAAGCATTTGAGATTTCAGATGTAAAGTGGCGCTTTCTGCATTTTCAAGTTCATCTACAAAGTGCTACATAAACTGAAAAACATATAAATTCATTTTGCGACTATGAATTTGGGCTTTGAGAATTTACTGAATTATTTTATCCTCTGTCAAAATAAGCTCTACTCATCTCCTCTGTCAAATAAGCTCTCCTCATCTCCTCTGTCAAATAAGCTCTCCTCATCTCCTCTATGAAATATATCAATCAAATAGCTCAAAATTTCAGCTCTACAGAACATGGAGAAGCTGATTTATAATACTAAAAAAAGCATCTTTTAGTACCAGCTAGCAGAGTTCTTAACTTTTTACTCCGCCAACTACGCACAATAATCAACAAAGATTCATGATCAGGTTTTAAAGCCGAAATATGAAGATTACGACTTAAGCATAATAATCTCTCGCAAATACGAAGCGCATTGTTTTTTTAATAAGATTTACCTTTCGACTAAGTCAACCCACTAATCACTGTGTTATAATATCTACTAATTTCGGAAGAAGTAAGCATATGATTAAAAATTTTAACGGAAAAACGGTGCTTTTCTGAACGTAAACAGTGGTTAAAAAATTATTAGTAGCCCTACCTTCTCTTATTTACTGGAAGCGCCCAAGAATAATTATTATAAAATTTGATTTTCTACCGTAGGTCAATCAAAGTAAGCATTTTAAATTAGATGATTCCCAGAGATATCGACAACTGAAAGAGTAATTATACAGGGTTGGCCGAAAGTAGGTATACAGTACTGTTCGGAGGATGGCATTTTATTTTATTTCTATTTATTTTTCATTTTCATTTATTATTTCTTTTATTTTTCAGGTATCGAGAACGACTGCAGGGAATTGGGGTGAAGAAAAAAGAAAGTGGATTCCGAAGCAGTATTGAAAAACTGAAAACTCTGAGAAGGTGCGCAGAGCGCGGCAAGAGGCATATGACACTGCTCCACTAAAACGTCTGAAAATGTATCGTATCAGAGATAAATTTGAAGTAACAGGTTCAGTAGTTAATGCACCGAAATCTGGAAGACCTCGGACGACTGTGACACAGGGGAATGAGATGAGAATCACCATGACATTCGTGAACATTCCAAAAAAGTCCACGCTACTTGTGTCTCAGGAGCTATATGTACATAGAACGTCCTTGTGAAGCTTAATGCGTAACTTGAAATTGAAGCCGTAGCTTTCAAGACCTACATGGCCTTTTGCAGGACGATGCAGACAGATGGTTGCAATTTTGTGAGATGATGCGCAGCCAAATTTCTCACTCACCAGACTTTCTTGATGAGATCATCTGGTCAGATGAAGACTGTTTCAAATTCTCAGGCCGATGAGCCATTCCATTATGACCACCCCAGCCTAGTGAAATAAGCGCGCCTGGAGACCGAACGGTGGCGCAGGTGAAGTTCACAGAACAGCATATATACAACGCGAGGACCGGCTTTCGGAAAGTAGCGTGTTCGGAGTCAGAAAGAAAAAATCTGCCAATTTATCGGAGTTTGATGAACGAAAAATTATGATGGCACGGGGACTCGGAACTACGATCTGCGAAACGGCGCGGCTTGTGGGTTGTTCACATGCCGAAGTAGTAAGTACGTATCAAAAGTGGTGCACAGATGGCCAAACGACGAACCGTCGTCCAGTCGTGTGCCGTCCGCAGCTCATTGATGCGAGAGGGGAGCGGAGCCTGTCGCGAATTGTTCACGCTGACCACCGCAGGGATACAGTGCGACAAATCACCGGCAGCTACAACAGTCGTGATCTGGGCAATGTATCGCAGCCCACAATTCATCGCAGCCTTCCGCGCATGGGCCTGCGTAGACGGAGATCCAGCCGCGTCACCAGGCTCACTGCAGGTCATCGCCAACAACGCATGAAATAGGCACATCATCAACAAGATTGGATCGCGGATGATAGGAAGAAAGTGGCCTGGTTTGGCGAAGTAAGATTCTTGGTGCATCACATAGACGGCCGAAAGCAGATACGCCGATTACCAACGGAGGTTATGGCATCTGGATGCATTGTTGGGCAGACACAGGCCGGCGGTGGCAGTGTTATTTTGTAGGCTTTTGGGGGGGGGGGCAATTTTGGCCCCATTATCCCAAAAGCACAATACCTGACATCTGTCAAGTATCTGCACATCGTTGCGGGTGAAGTTAACCCATTCATGACAACTGTGTTCCATGCTGGTGATGGCCGTTACCGACAGAATAATGCGCCAAGCCACACTACCAGAATCTTCAAAGAGTGGTTCGAGGATCATGCTGGTGACTTTCTGTTAATGCCCTGGCCTCCAAATTCACCTGACATGACCCAATCGAACATTTGTGGTTCGACTTGGAAAAGCAGGTTCGCGTTAAATCACCACTACCCCGTAATGTACGGGAACTGGAGGACCTGTTGTTGACATTATGGTACCAGATACCCTAGAATATCTATCGTCACCTCGTCGAATCGATGATTCGCCAAGTGGCCGCTGTTTTGCGGGCTAAATAGAGTCCTACAGCTTATTAGGTAGGTGGTCATAATGTAATGGCTCAACGGTGTAATTTTGTGCTAAGGGTAGATGAAAATCCGAGAATGTTACACCTAAGGGACTAACGTGACCTGGTATATCCAATTCAGTAAGTTCGATTTACATTCAGCAATCTGAGTGAGTTCTCCGCGATTTTCTACTTGCCGCTATCATTGCTCGTCTGTTAACGAACGTGGAATAAACTGCGTACGGTCTATCGGTTTCCTCTTATCCTGGGTTATTATTTGTGGAATGGTTTTCCTATTAATTATGTGATGCTCTGGAAGCATTCGGAGCTTTGTCATTGGTAATGATTTCTCGTACTTTTATAATTAAGTTTACAGTTATAACCATTATTTGCTGGAGACCGGATATTCGTCGTCTTTCACTGATTCTCTTTCATGGTAAAAACATATATGCCACTTTAAAGCATATACACAATAGATTCTCTCTATACACTTGTCTCATCATTTGAAGCTTTCCCGTGGGACTTTTGCCCGGTCGATCACAAAACTTGATGTTTGATCTTTGTTCCATTGTCCGTTCTCAAACGGCAGCAATCTCCGCTGACCTTGACTGCAGTGCTAAAGGAAAAATCTCTTTCATTTAATGTTTACTTAATATAGGTGGCTGCGCCAGCGCTCGTTCCATAACATAAGTCTCGTGCGCCAGTTGTCAGGAAAAATCCACGTTTACAAAATATACTTGGTTTCGTAAGATTGTTTTTAATGAGATAATATCAACTCAAGGGGTTTGCCAGTAAAAAACGCTTAATTATATGAGTGACGTTAATATTTATAAATACTTGTTTAATAAGTGCATTTGATTTATTTAAATAATAACCAGTTGTACTGATGAGACTAACTGATTTAGTAAAACCTATTTTCAACTGATGGTTTAACCAACGGCGTCTTAAAAACAAGGCCATGACGTTAGAGATAAAGTCCCCCCGTTTGTGACGTCATTCCTGTTATACGGCCTGATACGTCGATGTCGTGCTTGGCGTCATGTACGATAGCTTAGGAAACCAATCAGAAGCTTTGGTTTCCGTGTGAGGTCACTAAAAGAAAGAACTCATGTCTCTAAAATCATGGCCCTGTATTTTCTAGAAGGCCTAGGTTTAACATGTTTGGTTATTATAGCAAGAGAATTTACGCCTAAACAGACCTAAGCCTGTTATTTTCATCAGTCCTAACATGTATTGTCGAATTTTTGTTCAAAATCGAATAATTCGCATATATAAAAGGGATTTGGTTTCTTATGTTCTCATCACTCCAGCTGGTGTTACCCCATTAAAAAGTTATTAACTGATACTGATACTTTCTCATTTGCAATATTGTATGTTTGTGGGTTTAACGATAACCGTGAACAACTCGACGGGCTATAAGCAGTCGCCCGTCCCCCTAATTTTGGGTCACTGGTTCCAGGGAAGGGAAAGAGCCAGTGCCGTAAGACAAACACAACATCCATGCCTGACCGGGCTTTCTCATTTGCAATATTGTATGTTTGTGGGTTTAACGATAACCGTGAGCAACTCGACGGGCTATAAGCAGTCGCCCGTCCCCCTAATTTTGGGTCACTGGTTCCAGGGAAGGGAAAGAGCCACTGCCGTAAGACAAACACAACATCCATGCCTGACCGGGCTTTCTCATTTGCAATATTGTATGTTTGTGGGTTTAACGATAACCGTGAGCAACTCGACGGGCTATAAGCAGTCGCTCGACCCTAATTTAGGGCTACTGGTTTTGGGGAAGGGAGAGAACTAGTGCTGTAACAGAACAAATACAACATATATGCCCCACGGGGTTCGAACCCGTATCCATTGGGACTAATTGGTAGAAGCCACCGCTTAGAAAAATCTGCCTCCTGGAACAGGTTAGACAATGCACTAATACCAAATGGAGCAAAAGTCTATGCTAAATGCGTGAATGCTGTGGTGTTTTTATTAGCCGTAAAGAATACTTTTCTTATTTTGTTTTTATCCAAACGGCCCTGCCACCCCGGTGGCGCAGTGGTCTAAGGCGTTGCCCTCTGATCATTCGTCCGTAAGGGGTCCGGGTTCGAATCCCGGTGAGGCATGGATGTTGTGTTTGTCTTACGGCACTGGCTCTCTCCCTTCCCTGGAACCAGTGACCCTAAATTAGGGACGGGCGACTGCTTATAGCCCATTGAGTTGCTCACGGTGGTCGTTAAACTTCCAATCAAAAAAAAAAAAAAAAAAAAAACGGCCCTAATAACGATATACCAGTAACAGGTCTTGGTTCCAGGACAAGGGAAGGGTTATTCAGTCGAAACCGTTTTTATCGAACTTAAGGGTGCAGTCGTAATTGTATTTTATAAACGAAATGTTGAATATACAAAACACCATTCATGGATTGCATGATTTTACTGTTTTTCGGGGGTTTTTTTTTTGGAGGTTTAACGACCACCGTGAGCAACTTAGTGGGGAGCTGTAAGCAGTCGGCCGTCCCTAATTCAGGGCTACTTGTTCCAGGGAAGAGAGAGAGCCAGTGCTGTAAGGCAAGCACAACATCCATGCGTCACCGGGATTCCAACCCGGGCCATTCTCGGACGAATGATCAGAAGCCATCGCTTAGACCACTGCACCACTGAGACGACTACTTTTTACTGTAATGTGGTTATTTCGCAGTACCTGGTTGTAGCATTTGGACGTTCACTGGGTTGGAGACTGAAATATTTGGAGTACCGATGTCAACACACCACTTATGGAGGACGTTCTCAACTTGGGCTTAGTACAGAAGAGCTGAAAACTCGTGCATAAAATATATTGAGAAACGTTGAAACATAACCATCTAATCACGATACAACTATTAAAACTCACGATGAAAATAAAACTTTAATTACAGATAAAATACATTGACAAACGTAAGAACTTTCGGGTACCGCCAGCAGGTACCCATCTTCAGACGCAATGAGATGGCCACATGGCCGAGGCAGCTTATGAACACAATAGCAAACAATAAGGGATGACGCATAGTCAATACTCACGGGCTATACAGCGCATGTCCAAACCGAAGCACAAGGCGTAACATCGTTAAGAAGAAAGAGGATAACTAGAGTCAATTTATGAGCAAGGTTTTCCATGGTTGGAGAATTGCACGTGAGTATTGACTATGCGTCATCCCTTATTGTTTGCTACTGTGTTTATAAGCCGCCTCGGCCATGTGGTTTTCTCATTGCGTCTGAAGACGTGTGCCTGCTGGTGGGACGCAAAAGATCTTACGTTTGTCAATGTATTTTATCTGTAATTAAAGTTTTATTATTATTAGTGTAGGTGTAAAGACAACCGTGATCAACTCAACGGGCTATACAAGCAGTCGCCCGTTCCTAATTTAGGGTCACTGGTTCCAGGGAAGGGAGAGAGCCAGTGCCCATTAAGACAAACACAACATCCATGCCTGACCGGGATTCGAACCCGGACCCCTTACGGACGAATGATCAGAGGCCAAAGCCTTAGACCATCGCGCCACCGGGGCGGCCGCGACAGTTAGGTGTCAACGTTTCTGAATACTTGTCTTTGCATACGTTTAGCATTAACAGCATTTGAGCGTCTCACTAGATTTCCTTTTGATGGCTTTTAAAGTTATTAACATTGTTCTTAGAGGTACTTTCTTCGGCATCTTAAAATAATTTGTTACAGTACATTCTTTTCACTCAATTTCAACTCTGCGAATTATTTAAATCCTTTTGCCGAAAGCGATAGGTTGTGTAGCTATTTCATATAACAGTAACGCACCTCTGAAGGTTAAACGAGGAAAAAACGCACTTCCCTTATCCCTGTTTCTCCCTTTCAAGCAGACGGTCACGTGTTCAACCTTCAATGTTCCAGAGACTTTCACAACGACAGAATACTCCTCAGTAGCCTTAGTGCTTACTATGTAGATGATTAGGTTTAACTTTTCTCCTTTTATTTTATTCAGACGTTTCCCCAGCGATAAAGAATTTGCGCACGATCTGCAGCAAGCACCTAACGCACAATGTTTGGAGTCTGAGACGGTATGCTACAGTTGAACACCCGATTCCGTAAATGGTAGCGGCAATGAGGGCATTAAATTTTTGAAATATGCATTGTGACTGCTATGTTTTGTTCTGATGTAACCTTTATCCTACCTATATTTTTAACGTAATTTTTGCGTTGACTTTCTGAAGTTCGATAAAGGGAATATTTCGACTTATCGGTGTTCGATATAAACGAGTTTGACTGTTATGACGACAGTAAATTTCTCCATCACGTCTGTGCTTTTCGGCTTCCCTCACTTCGGAGTAAGTCGCACTTCCCAATCTGAGCTACGCGGACGTATGGCCCTCGGTCCTCTTTTGGGGGAAGGGGAGCTGTGGACGTGACTTGCAGCCGCAGGACACATGAGATAAAGGTTAAAGGCAGATAGCAATGAGAGTACACATGTCCGCGTAGCTCAGTTGGAGAGCGACTTGCTCCGGAGTAAGGGGACCGGGTTTCAATACTCGACGTGGACAAAAATGACAGGAAATTTATTTCTGTCATGTTGGCACGCCCGAACTTTCCCGGCTGTTAGATTTCTCGCAATGGTGTGTTGTTCTTTCCACACCATGAGATAGGGAAAAATGAGAATCCCTTCTTCAACGCTTTGAAAAGTAAATGTGTGTGATGTTACGTTTCACACACCACATTGTCTGGGATTTCTCGTCACGTTCTTCATGGGATGACTGCCTACAGCGACACATGGTCCCGGCTGACCCATGGGCCATGCCCCGGCCTCTTTGGAGGGTGGGGGGGGAGGTGACGTGCTCTGCCACGCAGGACGCACATGAAATTTAGGCAGATAGCAATGAGAGCATACGTCCGCGCGTAGCTCAGTTGGGAGAACGACTTACTCCAGAGTGAGGGGACCCTGGTTCTGATGCCCATCCTGGACAAAGATTTTTTTTGATTGGAGGTTTAACAGCACCGTGAGCAACTCACACGGGCTATACAAGCAGTCGCCCGTCCCTAATTTAGGGTCACTGGTTCCAGGGAAGGGGAGAGAGCCAGTGCCGTAAGACAAACACAACATCCATGCCTGACCGGGATTCGAACCCGGACCCCTTACGGACGAATGATCAGAGGCCAAACGCCTTAGGACCACTGCGCTACCGGGGCGTACTGACAGTTAGGTGGTCAACGTTTCCTGAATACTTGTCTTTGCATACGTTTAGCATTAACAGCATTTGAGCGTTTCACTAGATTTCCTTTTGATGGCTTTTAAAGTTATTAACATTGTTCTTAGAGTACTCTTCGGCATCTTAAAAATAATTTGTTACAGTACACTTCTTTTCACCAATTTCAACTCTGCGAATTATTTAAATCCTTGCCGAAAGCGATTGATTGTGTAGCTATTTCATATAACAGTAACGCACCTCTGAAGGATTAAGCAGAAAAACGCACTTCCCCTTATCCCTGTTTCTCCCTTTCAAGCAGACGGTTACGTGTTCAACCTTCCAATGTTCCAGAGACTTTCACAACGACAGAATGCTCCTCAGTAGCTCTTAGTGCTTACTATGTAGATGATTAGGTTTAACTTTTCTCCTTTTATTTTATTCAGACGTTTTCCCCAGCGATAAAGAATTTGCGCACGATCTGCAACAAGCAATTCCTAACGCACAATGTTTGGAGTCTGAGACGGTATGCTACAGTTGAACACCCGATTCCGTAAATAAGGTAGCGGCAATGAGGGCATTAAATTTTTTTGAAATATGCATTGTGACTGCTATGTTTTGTTCGATGTAACCTTTATCCTACCTATATTTTTAACGTAATTTTTGCGTTGACTTTCTGAAGTTCGATAAAGTGTTGTTGACTTATCGGTGTTCGATATAAACGAGTTTGACTGTTATGACGAAGTAAATTTCTCCATCATCTTTCGTGTACACGCCGGCTTCCCTCACTTCGGAGTAAGTCGCACTCCCCAACTGAGCTACGCGCGGACGTAATACCCTCGGTCCTCTTTTGGGGGAAGGGGAGCTGTGACGTGACTGCGCCGCAGGACGCACATGAGATAAAGGTTAAAGGCAGATAGCAATGAGAGCACATGTCCGCGTAGCTCAGTTGGGAGAGCGACTTACTCCGGAGTAAAGGGGACCGGGTTTCCAATGCTCGGCGTGGACAAAAATGACGGGGAAATTTATTTCGTCATATTGGCGCCCAACGAACTTCCCGGCTGTTAGATTTCTCATAATGGTGTGTTGTTCTTTCCACACCGCGAGATAGGAAAAATGAGAATCCCTTCTTCAACGCTTTGAAAAGTAAATGTGTGATGTTACGTTTCACGCACCACATTAATCTGGGATTTCTCAAATGCACGTTCTTCATGGGATGACTGCCTACAGCGACACATGGTCCCGGCTGACCCATGGGCCATGCCCCCGGCCCTCTTTGAGGGTGGGGGGAAAGTGTGTCTGCACCACGCAGGACGCACATGAGATTTAGGCAGATAGCAATGAGAGCATACGTCCGCGTAGCTCAGTTGGGAGAACGACTTACTCCAGAGTGAGGGGACCCTTGGTTCGATGCCCAGTCCTGGACAAAAGATTTTTTTTGATTGGAGGTTTGCTGACCACCGTGAGCAACTCAACGGGCTATAAGCAGTCGCCCGTCCCTAATTTAGGGTCACTGGTTCAGGGAAGGGAGAGAGCCAGTGCCGTAAGACAAACACAACATCCATGCCTGACCATGGATTCGAACCCGGACCCCTTACGGACGAATGATCAGAGGCCAAAGCCTTAGACCACTGCGCCACCGGGGCGGCCGCGACAGTTAGGTGTCAACGTTTCTGAATACTTGTCTTTGCATACGTTTAGCATTAACAGCATTTGAGCGTTCACTAGATTTCCTTTTGATGGCTTTTTAAAGTTATTAACATTGTTCTTAGAGTACTTCTTCGGCATCTTAAAATAATTTGTTACAGTACATTCTTTTTCACCAATTTCAACTTCTGCGAATTGTATTTAAATCCTTGCCTGAAAGCGATAAGGTTGTGTAGCTATTTCATATAACAGTAACGCACCTCTGAAGGTTAAACGAGAAAAACGCACTTCCCTTATCCCCTGTTTCTCCCTTTCAAGCAGACGGTCACGTGTTCAACCTTCAATGTTCCAGAGACTTCACAACGACAGAATACTCCTCAGTAGCCTTGAGTGCTTACTATGTAGATGATTAGGTTTAACTTTTCTCCTTTTATTTTCATTCAGACGTTTCCCCAGCGATAAAGAATTTGCGCACGATCTGCAACAAGCACCTAACGCACAATGTTTGGAGTCTGAGACGGTATGCTACAGTTGAACACCCGATTCCGTAAATGGTAGCGGCAATGAGGGCATGGTAAATTTTTGAAATATGCATTGTGACTGCTATGTTTTGTTCGATGCCAACCTTTATCCTACCCTATATTTTTAACGTAATTTTTGCGTTGACTTTCTGAAGTTCGATAAAGGGAATATTTCGACTTATCGGTGTTCGATATAAACGAGTTTGACTGTTATGACGAAGTAAATTTCTCCATCATCTGTGTGTACACGCCGGCTTCCCCTCACTTCCGGAGTAAGTCGCACCTCCCAACTGAGCTACGCGGACGTATGGCACCCTCGGTCCCTCTTTTGGGGGAAGGGAGCTGTGACGTGACTGCGCCGCAGGACGCACATGAGATGGTTAAAGGCGCGTGAGATAGCAATGAGAGCACATGTCCGCGTAGCTCAGTTGGGAGAGCGACTTACCTCCGGAGTAAGGGGACCGGGTTTCCAATGCTCGGCGTGGATACAAAAATGACGGGGAAATTTATTTCGTCAGTATTGGCGCCTGAACTTTCCCGAAGCTGTTAGATTTCTCGCAATGGTGTGTTGTTCTTCCACACCGCGAGATAGGAAAAATGAGAATCCCTTCTTCAACGCTTTGAAAAGTAAATGTGTGTGATGTTACGTTTCACACACCACATTGTCTGGGATTTCTCAAATGCACGTTCTTCATGGGATGACTGCCTACAGCGACACATGGTCCCGGCTGACCCATGGGCCTATGCCCCCGGCCCTCTCTTGAGGGTGGGGGGAGGTGACGCGTGCCTGCCACGCAGGACGGCACATGAAATTTAGGCAGATAGCAATGAGAGCATACGTCCGCGTGGCTCAGTTGGAGAACGACTTACTCCAGAGTGAGGGGACCCTGGTTCGATGCCCATCCTTGGACAAAGATTTTTTTTTGATTGGAGGTTTAACGACCACCGTGAGCAACTCAATGGGCTGAGTAAGCAGTCGCCCGTCCCTCATTTAGGGTCACTGGGCTCCAGGGATGGGAGAGAGACAGTGCCGTAAGACAAACACAACATCCATGCCTCACCGGGATTCTGAACCCGGACCCCGTTCCGGACGAATGAGATTAGAGGCCATCGCTTAGACCACTGCGCCACCGGGGCGGCGGGCAAAGATGGAGAAACTTACTTCATCATACTGTATTATTGTACGAACGAATATAGCAGCCATGTTTTAAACAAATTCCAACCCAGAACTAGAATTCAAGATGCGCTTCCTAACCAACCAGCAGAGTGCACTAAAGCATTTCTACACTATTCAGGATAAATGAAATCTAATGCTGAATGAGATGAAACATTTCTTTTTATCTCTCTGGATACATCTTAAAATGAATTTCAATTCAAGGACTAGGCCTAATTACTTGCAGCATTTCTGAAAACGTTTTTTTTAACTGAAATCCGAACATCTATTTCAACCAGTTGGGTATGAAGAAGAGTCTTCTCCACGAGTTAGTTTTCTTCTTTGCTTCACCCTATCTCCCTCAAAGACGCGCCTCTTTGTTGAACGGCCGTTACGAAGCTGAGAGACCGAACTGACTTCATGGTTTTCCTCTTTAGCCTTGTCACGCTCATTCGCGGTCATCGTTTTGAGATAGCTAGATCTCTCTTGACATCTCTCTTTCTTACTTACACCTCACAGGATCTTTCCTGCAGCTAGCTAGTACTTTACTGCATCGCAAATGTTACGGCATGCTCTTTTTTTCTGTTTGACTTCTTGGAAAGTATGCGTTTGAAGTATATTTCCATCCTCGATTTTCTTGTCTAACTTTTGTTCTGTTGTCATTTGAAATAACTGTCGGTTGCTCTTTATTTTATCTTCATCGCCGTTTAATAGAACTTTGCTCCTAAAAGCATGAGTCATCTTTTTCTTTTTTTGTCTTTCTCTCGTTTTTTGTCACTCTCATAACATGGTTTTTATTAAAATTCATGAGCTACGTCAGAGAAACTTTTGCACATGAAATGGGATATCCTTGAAATTTTGTAGATGTTACCTGTTGTGATAGGTCCTTGTGTCTAAATACAGCAGAAAAAATGTCAAGAAAGAGACTCTAGGTGCTATTGAAACTAAAAGTATTAGTTCCATCAAAAATAACACCCATAGTATCAAAAAATGACAGTTTTTCATGTCTATATATACCAAAAGAGCATATACGTATCTGTACCTCTAATGACACTTATCGGAAGGAAGAGATAAATCGAATGATCCCGACTTGATCGATACATTATGTGCCAAATACATGATTTTCAAAGCATCTCTATAATCGCAAAAAGAACCTGAAAAGAATTATCGGTTCAATGCAATATATACCAGCAGTCATAAATTTATTGCAATATACTTGTCAAAGACATTCACTGAGTTTTGGTTTAAACACGAGGAACATCTTTTCGTGTATCAGAAGAGACAGAGACCCCACAAATATTCTTACCTCAGCAGGTATCTACTTAGTACCATTGGTTAAAAATGTACATTCCAGCTCAGAAGTCATAAGAACCATGTATATTGGAAGTACAAAGAGACGTTTACGTACTAGAATCATGGAACACAAACGAACAATTACTAACAATGGTCGCTCAATAGCACTAGCTGGAGCCTGCACGGACGAACAATTCCATCCGTTATGGGACGACACAACCCTTATAACTGAATACACTAATGATTGGACTCTTTGATATGGCGAAACAGTCTTAATACATAGATTTACAAACGCTTGCTGTAATGAAGAATCTCCTATTATTCTACCACATCCTTGGAGACACCTTATTAACGAAGAGACTATTTTTCGTGAACTGACGAAGAAATCTTAACAAAAGCTATAACATTTTGCTATGCTAAATATTTCATCTTCATCAAAAACCGCAACTGCTTTTTACAGGTAACCAGCAACAATTTGATTTTTAAATCAAACATGCCCCTCAGTGTTCCTGCTCATAACCATCATGTAAGATATATTACTTGCCGTTATAACCTCAAGGGGTCATTTGAATAGTGTGTATTCGAAAGAATCTGTATTTATTTTACACCTGATGATGAAACCATATAATAGTTTCGAAAGCGCTAGTGTATTTTAGCAAAAATTATAATATTTCTAACGTGCCTAGAGGGTATAAACTATTATTCTATAGGTATACTCTAATTTAACTTTCAGTTTTTGTTTCTTTCTCTAAGTAAATTTTGAGTTCGTTCCGTTTAACGTTTCTAACTTAACGTTCTATTTTCCAACTCAAGGAATGTTAGATGAGGGAAAGAGTGAATGGCGTGTGCACGTTTGACAATCTAAGGACGAGACATAATATATGGAGCAAAAGATGTGGCAGTCTGGAAGCTATCTTAACTGTAAGCCACCTTCTTTCATGTAGTTAGCGATTATCAGTTTGAGTGGTATTATTATATAGCTCGTATTAGAGTTTCATTAACCCACTGTTGTGTTTACTAATTCACTTGATCAGTTTAAGTTACAATTGCTGTTAAGAAATTATGTGAGTGATTATCTAGAAGTTCTTCTTTGAAGATCTTTTGAGTGACTTTGTTTAGGCTGTAAACTATCCAGGATTTCGTTTGAGTAAATTAGGACAACTTAGTGTTTCTGAGGTTGACTCGACGTTTGTACATATACACTTTTAAACCGGTGAACATTACAAAGGGATCATGAATTAAAAAGTTAAATAAAAATTAAAGAAAGGAAAGAAAAAGGGGAACGTGCTCCTCGAAATTTTGCAAATGCCATCTGTTTCTGCATGACATTGTTTTAGCGAGCGTGCTTCGTTGGTGCCTTTATCTTACAGAAGAAACTTTTGCCTGTCATCAACTCAGTTTACTACTGGATGAACATATCCCTAAGTCTCTTTCACAACGTTCTGTCCTGAAAAAATTAACTTCTTCTGATTCCTGCACACTTTCGAATCTAATACAGACATCTCCCACATGGACGTCTACTAGGTCTTTTCCTGTCCATTGGTATCCAGTTTAATATTTCAGTTACACAGTTGTGGTCAGTTCTTTGAGCAGTATGTATGTCCAGTTTACTGCCACTGTAGGTTGATCTCAACACAGGGTTGTATTACTACTATAGGTTCTTTACTTTGATCATGATGTCATCCACTTTTTCCATTTTCGTGATCCGTATATTAAGAATGCATCTCTCCCTGCTTTTTTTCAGTTGTTAGTAGCCTCTGCATGCCTTTCTAAGTTGAGGCATCTTGCATATATGTACGTCGTTCCAAATAAGTGATCTGCATTTTCAAAACTTTTTCCAATGCTCAGATTTGGGAGGGGGTATGAAGTTTTTGCTCATTACATTAGAGTAGCATTCCTCATAGTCACAAAATGTTAATTAAGCTAACACGTTAAGTTCCGAACTATTCCTCAAAGGAAAATTGGAGTACCCATAAAAAAAATAGTTCCAACGTTACATAAAAACGACGCTGTATATGAAATAGCATCAATAAACTACGAAGCAAAGACTATCAGAAATGCTGTAGTTAGCAGTTTTCGTTTACAGCTAAATGCTCACTTCGCCTTAAGAATTTACCAACATATATTATCACTTGACTACTGCGAAATGTTACAATGTATGTTCTATAATATTATACTCAGAACAGTTTGGCATGAGGCCCTAACAGGGGTAATTCAACGTTTCTGAAGTGCACCATGTGAGGGGCATGCGCATTGAAACATATTCTTAGCATTGATTTTTAGGCCCAGTGAGGGGAACTCTAATCCTCCCAGCTCCTGCTTCCGCACTCCACTGCTATTATACTCATCAAAAGAAGCCGGTATTTCATCATGTCAGGCAGAATGAATTTGGTCGTCTGCTATTTTTTCTTCCCTTCAGTTTAGGTCTCCATTGAGCAAAACATCCAGTGTTATGAAAGTAAATTTAAGTAATGTCATTAATAACATATGCGCACGGCTATCAATTTCACCAGTTTGATTGGAATTCTTTGAAATTGTACAGCTTCCACAGAATTTTCTTTAGAGTATCAATCACAGAAAACTTTACGATTTTGTATGGCACTAAGCTACAAAGTCTAAAGATCCTTTGAGAAATTATTAAGAACAAATTCTGCAATTACGTTTTGGCCGAAATAAGCTCATGGCGCTGCGATTCGGAACCCGCCTATCTTTCCTTTCCGTACCACGACAATATCTATTTTTACAAAAGAAAAATTAAACTCATCAACCCGGTGGTCGGGATGGTCTGTGGCGCTGGCGTCTGGCCATTTGCCCGAGATGGGCCTGGGTTTGTGTCCCAGATAAAGCATGCGTGGTGTGTTTGATGACTCTCGCTCTGTCCTTTCCCGGCAACAAGTGGTCCCGTATAAGGGACACGCAACTGTTTATTGCCTTATGAGTTGCTCATGGTGGTTGTTAAACCACAAAACAAACAAAAAGTTAAACACCATCTTTACCGATTATGTACCAATTGCATAGAATTTTATATTTAATAGTCGAAAAAAAAAAACATTCCCTTACCTTGCGAGCATAATACGCACAAATCAGAGCTGCAACGCTTTTGGCCGTAGTTCAAATCTCAAGAGCGAGCTTTTAAATAACACTCTTACACGCATTCTCTCTTAATGTGTTAAAACAAACTAAGCTTTCCTGAAGACCCTATTTCTTAATGTTAAACGGGGAGGAAAACCAATACAGGAAACTAAGCGTAGGGAATTTTATCACTAACCTTAGAAATCAAAAATGAAGTTTTAACAAAACCATAGATGCCATGAAATGCTACTAAGAACAAGATGAATCTGATCCGGAAGCTTGTGGACACCAGTTCAAGGATGTTTTCTACTTTTTCTTTTTTACAGACATGAAAGTCATAACGTTTTAAAAACCCGACTAATAGCGCATTTGGAAGAATTTTGCTCTCGATAAACATTTGCACACCCTACTTGGCATAGACTCTACTAGACCGTAGAGAGTTTCCTAAGGTACTCTGTACCAGATGGATAGAATAAAGTCCCTAGGCTCGGCAAAGGACCAAGACTTTGGTGTGGACCGCCGAAAGCTAAGTTCTGCTACATCCGACGTACTTTCAAGGGGTTAATGTCGGAGAATGCAAATGCCAGGGGAGAACACAATATGCTTAAACATGATCCCCGAACCGCACCTGTTAAACGCTGTTTTTTGTGACACGGGGCATCGCCTTTCTGAATGAGTTCAGTGCTATTCCGTTATAAAGTCGCCATTCACAAAATGCTGGAACACAATCCTTGAACCATTCCTATATAATGCTGATCTTTTACACGAAACTTTACCTTTCTGAATGAATTTAGTGCCATTCAGATACCCAGTTGCCATACACAAAATGTTTGGACATGATCATCGAACCATTCCTATACAATGCGGTTCTTGTAACGCGGAATGTTGCCTTTCTGAATGAGTTCAGCGCCATTCGGTAATAAAGTCATCATGCACGAAATGCTTGAACATGATCTTTGGACAATTCCTATGTAATGTTGATCTTGTAACACGGAACTTTGCCTTTTTGAATGAGTTCACTGTCATTCCGATACAAAGCTGCCATACATGCTTGGACATGATCCTCGAACCATTTGTGTACTATGAGGGTCGTTTGACACGGTACTATATTTCTGAAACTGTCCAGTGTCATTCGGCTTCGCAGTCATCCTGGAGATCAACACTCGCTCCAAAACAATGCTTAATTGGGATCAGACAATGAGGATATGGTCAATGGGGATGAAGCTACCTACAGAAAAAAAACATTCCGGACTATGATATCTCTGTTCCTCAACCCCCTTCCGTCAAATCGTGTATACGAATTGCAGTTATTCACACGCATGATATCAAATGCTAAATAAATAAAAACATCGCTCTTTCCATGTTCCAAAAACACACAGCAACCGAAAATGTGTTTTTCAGCCGCCGCTGTGGAAGTGAATCACAGAACTCTCGATATCTAGCCGAGTGCGTTACATTTACACCACGATGGCCAACAATCCACGGTGCTATGTGTATTTTTAAGTCAGCTTCTGACATCATAAATCCGTAAGATGGGCTCAGCTACTGAGACGTCTCCATCTGGTGGGCATTAACGGCACTGGCTATATATATATTATAGCAGTTAAATCCAAAGGGCGAGATCAAGGTGAAAATCCTCCAAATACGTAGCGACAGTAAATAAATAAATACATCGCTCTTTCCACGTTCCAGAAACACACAGCAACCGAAAAATTGTTTTTCAGCCGCCGCTGTGGAATTGAACCACAGAACTCTCGATATCTAGCTGAGTGCGTTACATTTACACCACGGTGGCCAACAATGGAACGTGGAAAGAGCGATGTATTTATTTATTTACTGTCGCCACGTATTTGGAGGATTTTCATCAAATGCTAGCTTGTTCTTCGTCATGTTGCTACTGGAATCCAGACTTATCTGACCAGGCGACCCTTTTCTAATCATCTAATATCTAGTTAGAGTGTTTGTTGCCTTGCCCACTGAATTTGGGGACGTCGATGACTGTCGACCAACATGGACACGTGGACGAGCACTCCTACTTTTTAGCCCCATCCGCAAAAGCGTCCACTGGATTCTATCCTCGGAAAAGTTTTTTCAAAGCCCCTGGTTGAAGTTTGCCGTTAACGGGGGTATCGAGAGCAGTCTGTTTTCTTGAAGAGCACTTCTCCAAATGGCGTTTTCCTTGATCGTCAACCCGTGATGGCCTCCCCTAACCGGCAAATTCGGTGAATGTGTGTCTCACGAAGGGCCATTCCTCTCTAGCCTTCACTACGACGGCCCGTGAGCAACCAACAATGCTTGTGGTTGCTGAGACGCTGGTCCACGTTATCCACATGAGAATTATAATTTCAGTTGGAATTCTGACAAGTCCTTTCCTTTCCAAATTGCTAAGATTTGTGCTTTCGAACTGGCACGCACTGACCGAGTTTACAAATATTCTGGAGATGCAATGACGTCACTGCTACGCGCCCTGAGACTCGTCGACTCGTGGAAACAGAGGTACTCATAAAAAAACGGTTGCATGATTATATAAATAAAGTAAGTTACGTATATTTGAACTGGATTAAAGTAATCATACCTAAGATTTCCAATACATATTTCTAGGTTTCCTGCGCAGACTTTTGCATCGACGTTCCTGATACATAAGTGTGATATGTTATATTTTTGTCCAATTAAAATACTGCAAAAATTATTTTCGGATCTCACTGTGTAGAATCGGATCAAATGTATTCCCGTTCCATCCCAGTATGGAATATTAGTGCAAAATATCAGTGGGTCACAACACATGCGATTTAAGAAAAGCATACAGATAGAAAATCTCGGATTCTAATACGTGTTTGTGAAATACCGTGGAAAATTCTAAATTTGAGGTATGCCTTTCCTTTCTTGTCAACATATGTACTTTTTACGCCAGAAATGGTAAGACACTTTTCAGTTTTTGTTTTGTTCAGCAGAACATTCTGCTGTTGCGAACCTATGAAAATAAGAATGCAAATGTCCAATTTTTAAAGTATCTGACAATTCAGTTTGACTTTGTCAAACGAATATAAATCTTGTGCACTTTCGTATTACACCACAGTATAGAATTATTTTCTTAATGAGGCTTTAAAAGGACTTACGGGAAGTACCACCCAGTTAGTTACTCTATTGGCGAACGCTGTGGAAGTTTGAAAGGGACGGAGTGTTTCTGTAAAAAGAATGTCAAACTACGAGTGAAGCACCCATTGAACATAGTCAGAAATCCGTTTTCTGCTGTCGAAAAATGTCGAGTAGGTGTGTTCATCGTTAGGTGAATTTTTCGTAGGTTGAGCTCTCAAAACGTATTGTATTCCATTCACGCAATTACCGACAGATATGGTTAACAGTGAGCAACACAAGTGTGATTTATCGCCTTTTTTCTCTTCTAAACTATATGAGTCCAGTTGATTTTTTGCCTCGAACTTACCTCAATAATAAACCTTTCTTCTAGCTTCGTCAACTATTATACGCGGGTGAATCAGTGTTAATCCACAAACTAATTCTTAATACCTTTACGGTTAGCTGAACTGCTTGGGCCTTCATATGCCAGTTCTTGTGTTGCTGTTGTGTTCTTAGCATGTCAACTTCCCTTTCTGTGTTCTGTAAAGAAGAGCCGCTACCAGCGATCTGTTTCTTTTGTTGGCTAAAATGCAGGGAACTCATTCAGCACAATATGAGAATAGTGTTCCCACATAGCGGAAGGTCAATGAACGCATTTTCAAGTGCAAATATTATCGCAGAAGTGCACCGCATATAGAGAGAAGGGCGATAGTGCATGTCCCTTGTTGATAACAACGTTGAACAGGTTCGTGTCATGATTCCGGCAAACAGAAAGTAATTACAAACGAAGTGCCAAATCATATGCTAATTGGTCGTAGTTGCACAAAACAGAAGGAGTAACTATTGATGAAATGGCAAATCATATGCAAACTAGTGATGGCTCTGGCAAACAAAACTGTAATTACTGAATAAATGACAAATCATATGCTAATTAGTCGTGGTTCTGGCACAAAGAAGGGTAATTAACGACGAATTGGCAAATCATACGATTAGTAATCGTGGTTCCGGTAAACAGAATGGTAATTACTGATGAAGTGGAAAACCCTGTACCAATAATTCGTGGTTCCGGCAAACAGAAGGATAATTACTGATGAAGTGCCTAATCATGTGCTAATTAGTCGTGGTTCTGACAAACAGAAGGGCAACTAAGATGAATTGGCAAATCATACAATTACTATTCGTGGTTCCGGCAAACAGAAGGGTAATTACTGATGAAGTGGCTAATCATGTGCTAATTATTCGTGGTTCCGGCAAACAGAAAGGTAATTAAGATGAATTGGCAAATCATACGATTACTATTCGTGGTTCCGGCAAACAGAAGGGTAATTACTGATGAAGTGGCTAATCATGTGCTATTTAGTCGTGGTTCCGACAAACAGAAATGTAATTAAGATGAATTGGCAAATCATACGATTACTATTCGTGGTTCCGGCAAACAAAAGGGAAATTACTGAGGAAGTGGCTAATCATGTGCTAATTAGTCGTGGTTTCGGCAAACAGAAGGGTAATTACTGATGAATTGATCAAAAAGATTGGTAAATACTCATGAAGTGACCAAACAGAGGGGTAATTACTGGTCAAGTTTTGACGTACCTGCCAGCAGGACGTACACGACATAAAGGCACATAGCAATCAGGATGAACGTCTGCGTAGCTCAGTTGGTAGAGCGACTTGTTCCGGAATAAGCGGACTCGGGTTCGATTCCCGGCGTAGACCGAAAATGACGGAGAAATTTACTTCGTTATAAAGTGGCAAATCATATGCTTATTAGTTTTAGTTTCGGTGAACAAAAGGGGTAACTACTGATGAAATGGCAAATCATGCTAATTAGTCGTTGTTCCACCTATGTGAATTCATCTTAACCCTTTTAACAACTATAACGCCAGTATATGAAAACTACTACGGCCGCCCGAAACACTTGTCTAGAGTAAAGTAGATTATCTACTCCCACCTGTTCTTTGAATTGTCATGAGCTGAGTGGAACTAGCAGAAGCCACCTTCAGATACCGTTGTTGTCTCCAAACAAATAAGTAGAGTAAGCAATAATTCTAGGGTTATACAATTCACTCTCGTGACATTGTATCTTTTCTCCATGGATACAGTTGCGACCGGGCAACGTTGGAAGATCAATGTATATCAAGCCTGTAGATCGAAGGTTTCGTGTGGTGACCCACCACTAATCCTTCTTTCGTTAATTTGTAAAAGGGATAACAGAGATCCTAAAAGTAACAAGAGACAGTTTCAGGCATTATGTTATTCTGTGCAACTCAAAATTTTAGTGTGTTGGTCGTTGAAGGGATAATAAATTTTATTTTCGAAAACTCTGTGCCGAATGGGCTCCAAAACGTCTCGCAGAAGTACGCGATGGTAATCTTTAAACATCTGCCATCGGCTTTTGAACGATTATACAGTAGTAATCAAGTTGACGTGTTATTGAAAATATTCATCACTAGGATGATGGATCTACCGTTACCAGTAGGACAGTAAAGATCACTATTTTTAATGGAAAAACCGAAATACAGCATTTGAAAAAATAATATTCAAAACCCAACCAACAGCTGGAAGAGTGTTACTCCTTGTTTTCTTTTGGTGCTCACAAAGCGCCAAAACTTGAACATCTTCTGGACAGGTGCTTACCTTTCATCAGCGCAGGTCTCAGTGAAATGGTACGTGAGTAATGGTAGCCTGCAAATGTAAACAAGAAAGATGACACCGAAGTTTTTGGGTGTAAGGAGCACGTCTTTTGAATCCGTTCTGTCGCAAATGAAATTTATCAAAGCTATTCAAAGTAAATGGAACCGGTATCGAAAACAATAGTAACTGACGGAAGAAAGAAGTTTTTCAATCGGGTTTTTAATCCCTCAGATATTGCTGTAAACGGAATCGTGAGCTAACGCCCTCTGGTTGCAGACTTGTGCGTTAAAAAATGTGAACTCATATGAGAAACATTTCGCAGTGGAAACGCCCTCCAACAAAGAAAGAATTTTTCAAATCGGACTCTTCGAAGCAGAGATATGGGAAAATATAAGACATCAGAAGCAGAAATTAACACTTATGCCCTGTGGTGGCTAAACCATTCTTTATCAAATATTAGAAATTACATGAAAAACATTTTCCGTCAGGAGCTGTATGCGATACAGGAAAAGATTTTTGAATCGGAGTTTTAGAAGTACAAATATCAGGGAAAATGCACTTTAGCTTTCCGCCCTCTGTTGGAAAGTATGATTTATTTGAAAATTTTGAATTAAATGAAAAACATTTCGCATCGGAAACACTATCCGATAAAGAAAGAATATTTCAAATCGGACTCCTAGAGGGAGAAATATTTACAAAGCTAAGATATACATCTACGCCCCCTGGCGTAGAAACCATGCATTATTTTGAGAAGAAAATATTCCTAAAAAGTTTCTCGACGTGAGTAGTAGCGGTCCACAAGGGATTTTTTTCAATCAAGATTTTAGAACAGCAAATTTTTCTGCTAATTCATCAGAAGCGGAAATTAATACACCCTTGGTGGCCAAACCATTTTAGTGCAGAAAGGATTTTGAAAGCGGACTTTTAGACACAGAAATATCGAGGGGAAACGCGATGTAGCTTTACGCCCATAAGCGCAAACTCTATGAATTACTTACAGATTTTGAAATTATATGAAAAACATGTCACACCGGAACCTCTATCCAATAAAGAAAGAATTTTTCAAATAGGACCATTAGAAGCAGAAATATTAACAAAAATAAGATACTACGCCCCCTGGCGGAGAAACCATGCAATATTTTAAGAAGAAAATATTCTGAAAAGGTTTATCGATGTAAGTGGGTGGCATCGGTCCACGAACGAATTTTTTCAATCAAGATTTTAGAACCTGATTTTATGGCAAATACATCAGAAGGAAACATTAACACTTACGCCCCCTGGTGGCCAAAGTATTCTTTACCAAAAATTAGAAAATATATGCAAAATATTTTCCTTCGGGAGCTGTATTCCCTGAAGAAAAAAATTGTCAAATAGGAGTTTTAGAAGAGATATCGGGGAAAACGTAATTTACTTTTATGCCCCCTAGCGGAAATTCTATGCGTAACTTGAATAAGTAACTATACCTAAAATACCGTTCGACATGAATGGAATCGAAAGATAAAATATTTTTTTTAGTCGGATGTTTAGAAACAAATATATGGAATAAAATGTATTTTGAATTCGATATCATCTGCATTTATGCCCTCTAGCTGCGAAACTGTTCATCGTAAAAAAACGAAATGAAGGATCATCATTCGCGTATTTCAAGTTTCCCAATGCAAAAATTTTTTTTAAATCGGAGTAATAGTTACAGTGATATGGTGTCTACAGGCGAACGGACAAACCGATAACATAAGCACGATCTTTTTTTTTTTTTTTTACAAAAGACGTGCTAAAAAGAAAGGAAAACTTTTTTTAAAGCATTTCGATTTTTTAAAATCCCCTCGTAATTGAGCCTTTTAACTACCACTTGAACACCCTGTCATTAAAGTGTTTTTACCTGGTAATATCGTGTTGAGACGGCAGTAATTCACCCTATCTATGCTTATCACACTGGTGGATATACCGATTTGCTGATCCCCAGAGCTCTAACAAACGTGTTATGTTATAATATCAATGCCACTTGCCCTCGACTCTGGAACGGGTTGCCGACTTATATTAAATCTATTGTTCACTATGCTTCATTTGCAAGAGAGTTAAGGGAACACTTGATATACAGTTAATATGTTTCTGGTTTGATAATCTACAATTGTGATTTTGTAAATTGCACTTTTATAGGAGGATAATTTCTTGACTTGGCACTTATGTTTTTTATTAAGGTTGTCTTTGAATGAATGTTAGGCTTCACCTTTTGCGATAGATGGCGCAAAATATCACTCCTTGTGCGTGGCTTTTACGTCTTGAGGGATTGTCGCAGAAGTTGGCGTCAGCAAATGACTGAAGACCTTACCATATTCCGAATACAGCGGTCTCTCGTTGGCTCCACAATGAAAAGACAAAATACCCGCTGTTGCGTTTTAACCAATGACATTGTTTGTGGGCGCAGCTTAGTAGGTAGGCGTAGTTTCTGTCTAAAATTCAAGTGTTTTCTGGTAATGAACACATTTTTACTTCAAAAAATGAGCGTACAGTAGAATTTAAGATGATCTATAGAAGACAAGATTCCAATCTCACTTCAGTGCCCATTCTTTGATTTCTATTTGGCCTGGAAAATTAAAAATATCAGACAGAAATGAGAGATTTTGTTTCTTCCAAGCATAAACACTGCCTAGCTAACTTCTGGCGCCATCTAGCGCCAAATTAGAATACTTTCGAGTAAGATAAATTTAATTTTAAAAACAATTCTAACATTTTTTTCGGAAAAATAACTGCGGCACGTATTAGATATGGGTCGTTTTCATTTGTGCTCAAAATTTCAAAATCTACAAAGTAATAATTTTCGAGAAAATGTGTACAAAAGAATTTGCATTGCAGATGTAGGACAGAATTTATGTTACACTCATTCAAAGACAGAGTTAAGGGACCGGGGGCTCGTCAAGCCTACACTAGCCTTATCCACTGGCTCCCTGTTATGTTGCACTAAAGTTGATTGTATAAGTATTTGTATAAGTGTATAAGTTTACATACTCTTTTCATGCTCATAAAACTCTTCTGTAAGAAATGTGACAAAATAACAAATAAATAAAAAAAATATATGTAAACAAGCTAGGGTAAGAAGGCTATGTTTTTGCTCCTCACGAAAAAAAATATTCGTATCCTGTAATTAAAAAACCGCCGAGCAAAATCATGGAATTAGTGTTTGTTAATGTAAAATAAGCAGTCTGATTAATAATAGAGGGGGAAATCACCAAGCGTTGCTTTTAACAGGAAAAAGAACACCAAACGAATATTCAAAGCACGCCCTGATTACCGACTAGGCCCGCAATATCCCAGTATTTTTCCCCCAAGCTTTTAATTTTTTTTTTTTTTTTTTTAGTTGTATTTTTTACTTTTTAGGTTTTTCGAGAATGTGTATCACGAAGTAAGGAACGACATATGCTGCAACTTACATGGAATTACCCCACTACCATATGGTTTTGAACTAACGTTCTCATCAGGTAGCCTACGTACCAACAAGTGGTTGCATCGACATACGTTGGTATGTTTATGAAGGGGGTTGGGGTAAAACGCTTCGGAAAACCACACACGGAATCAAAAAACGTCTCTTCTGGTGTCCATAATCCCCGTTTGAAAACAAAATAGGAATAGCGGGGTATATTGTTCAATACAGCGATAGTCCATGTGAAATGCGTATACGTAGGTTTAGCAGAGAGAGAAAATTGAAAGGAGTAAACAAAACAGGCATCGGAAAGTGTAGTACCAAGCCACCATCCATTCGTTGAAGTATAGGATCGGAAGAAGATAAAGTTCCAACTTCAAAAATTCTTTAAAAATACGAACCAAGAACCGCCCCAACATAAGACCAACAGATATATTCATGGATGAAGCAGATAGTAATTGTGGACCAAGAAAAATAAAAACCCAGGTAAGCGTGCGAAATCGTCGTATAACGGAACATCAGGTAGAAGCGTAGGGTAATTAAATTTTCAGTAAAAAAGACAGCAACATAAAGAACATTATATAACAACAAAAATGTAGGCAGAAAACTGTCCTGAAAAAATATAGAGAAGTACTATTAAGAATAGAATTATCATTTTGCTGTAGGGGCCCTGCAACTCTTGCTTTGCCTAGGGATCCATAAAACCTTAAGCAGGCCCTGATTCAAAGAAGATAAGTACTTTTACGACTATTTCAAAAGTAAGTTCTCTGGTCTTAAAAGAAAGTCCACTGACCTAAAAAGAAATCGCTAAGTCGTTAAAAATATCTGTGTAAACAACGTAATAAGAAATTGAATCTGAAAAAATAAAAAAATGAAAACGTAATGTTCACTGCTTTTTTGTCTAGGCACGTGGCTGAGCGCAGAACACAGTGTAGACTTGTTTATAAAAATCACTTAGCCGTAGACAGATGGAAATTTATTGTGACTGTTGATGAAGCATGGATGTATATCTAAAATACTGTAATAAAAAAGTTGATTTATTATCGCAAAAGAGCAAAACACACACACACACAAACTTGGTTCTAAGAATCCAAAGAAAGTTTTAATACAGGATTCATAATCATTGCTGGTTTCTCGTATACAATGGGAAATTAAAGTTAAGAAAAATTGGAAAGAATGTTAAAATCAGTTCTACATATTACCGGAATGATGTTTTGACTAATATACTTAAAGAGGAAATACTATTATTTATCCACATAACCTTCAAAGAGTAGAACTCTATCAGGATACATCCAAATCTATCACTCTATTTCTAGAAAAAGTGAAAAAAGAGACGGATATCAAGTCTGTACCTTTATGCTCATATTCTTTCAAAGTGCCCTGATGTATGATCAATGGACAATTGCGACTTAGGACTGCTAAAAAATACCGCTTTCTGAACGCAAACCTAAAACAATGATTGGACTATGAAAAGTTTTCGAAGAGCAGTGGAATAAAGTAACACCATTTATTTTAAGAAATGCCATGTTTTCATGGAAATCTAGATGTAGGTTCATAGTACAGAAAAAGGGCTATCAGATAGAACATTTAAGAAATAATTTCTTTGAAATCATGAATTGTTTTGATAAAAAAAAATCGTTCTAAAAATGCGTGAATGTCCTCCATATTATCTATACACTGCTCAGCAAAGAAAATGCCACACCAGGAAATACCCGTATTTATCAGAGCGTCATGAAAATTGATGGATATGCGTAGATACTGATTGTAGTTTGAAACTTCAATCGTTTGCTCAACTCAGATACGAGGGAAATAAGTTAGTAAAATCATGCAATGCATTGATTATAATACGCTTTCCAACATACCAGATATCAATACTCAAGTTATGAGGATAATGCCTGTGGAATTAATCCCGCTCCTGTGTCTTGACGTTTGACCCCATTTCGATGGCATTACACAGAACCGGTTCAGTATACCTCAGAGAAAAACATACTAATGTTTTGTCACAATAGAAGCATTTTTAGTAAAGTTATGAGAATAATGGTTGTGGAATAAATCTTGCTCCTATGTCCTGACCTTTGACCCCATTTCGATGATATTCAACAGAACCGTTTCAGTGTACCTCCGGAACAACATGTTTCAGTTTCGGCACAATCGAATCATTTTTGCGTAAGTTATGACGCATAAGGGCAAGGAAATGGATCCCGTTCCTATGTCCTGAATTTTGAACCCATTTCCAATATACGGTTCGTCCCCAGGTGGTCCGCTACCACATACTAAAATTTCATCGAAATCGTATCATTTTTACGCGCGTTATCGTGCTGACAGGCGGACAAACAGACGAACAGAAGGACAATGCTGGAGCATAAACGCTTCTTCCCTCTACGGTTGGAAAGCGTAAACCAAAAGGTAAAACGGCTAGACGTAGCTAAGTTTGTTCGTACTAAGCTGGGAGCCAGGACCACAGCATCGAAGAGATGTTAGCGAATGTAGGCGTAAAGAGTAAGAACACAATGGCGATGTGATCAGGAATACCATCACAGAGAAGTCTTTATTATCGTAAGGCTACGTACAGCAAGTTGGTCCCTGCGTTAAATCGCGAACAAAACGCATCGATACCCAATAACCGTCGGCCGAAAGAGGAGCTGGTGGTTAAAGGAAGGTAACGTCCGTCGCCATAGTGTGCTTGGTGCAAATAGGCGGACTTTCAAACGCCCCTATCTGAGCATTCGACGACAAACTTTAGCAGTCACACAATCTACAGGGGACTGTATTTACTGAGGTGTACAGGCAGCTTTGGACATCTGCGTATCCACACGTACTGCGAATCGCATATTGGCTGAGGCAGGTTAATGATATCGCTAGCCATTGCGATGACGTACACTCACCAGCACACCGTCCTGCAAATCTGAAATCGCCCCCTACCATACATGCGTGGGAGGATTATTGTTACCATGTCGTATTCAGCGACGATTTTCGCTTCTGTCTCAGCGCCGACAACGCCGATTGAGATCCTGGAAACTTCGTAACTATTAATCTGATCTTGGTATCAGAGTATCATATACGACTCCTTAGCGTGGGTATCTTGGTATCAGATCATTATACGGCTTCTCAGCTTGGTCATCTTGGTATCAGTCATACAGCTCTTCAGCCTTGTGATAATTGTATCAGCGTGTCATACGGCTCCTCAACCTGACGATCTTTGTATCAGAATACCATATCGCTCCTCAGCCTAGTGATACTGGTATCAGAATAATAGAAGGATCAGAATATATAGTGATATTGGTATCAGCGACATGTTGATAAAGCTACTCAGCCTGGTGATCTTGGTATCAGAATATCATACGGCTCCTCAATCTAGTGATCTTGGTATCATAAAATTATACGGCTATTCAACCTAGTGATATTGGTATCAGAATATCATACGGCTCCTCGTCCTTGTGATCTTGGTTTCAGAATATCATACGACTCCTCAGCCTGGTCATCTTGGTATCAGAGTTCTACGGCTCTTCAACTTTGTGATACTGGTATCAACATATCATATGGCTCTTCAGCCTGGTCATCTTGGTATTAGTCATACGGTTCATCAGCCTAATGATCTTGGTATCAGAATATCATACGGCTCCTCAACCTAGTGATCTTGGTATCGGAATATCCTACGGCTCCTCAGCCTATTGACATTGGTATCAGAATATCATACGGCTCCTCATCCTGATGATCTTGGTATCAGAATATCATACGGCTCCTCAGCCTTGTCACCTTGGTATCAGGATATCATACGACTCCTCAGCCTCTTCATCTTGGTATCAGAGTTCTACGGCTCCTCAACTTTGTGATATTGGTACCAGTGTGTCATACAGCTCTTCAGCCTGATCATCTTGGTATCAGATTATCATACAGCTTCTCAGCTTGGTCATCTTCGTATTAATCATACGGCTTCTTAGCCTGGTCATCTTGGTATCAGAGTCTTGCGGCTCCTCAGCCTTGTGATATTGGTATCAGAATATCATACGGCTCCTCAGCCTGGAGATCTTGGTATCAGCATATCATACGGCTCATCAGCCTGGAGATCTTGGCATCAGAATATATTACGGCTCCTCCGCCTGGTACGACGGTTTAGGGCGCTATCATTCTAAAAACAGCCGGCCTCCAATCGCTTGCATAGAGGCTACAATAACAGCACAGCACAGCACAGCGATATGTCTTTGAGGTGCTACAGCTTGTTTTAAGTATCTCTGTGGTATATTTAATGCCTACTTTCAACAAGATCATTGCCAACTGCAGCAAACTCTGCCTACCAGGCGTTTTCCTATCCTTCACGAACCCCAGGCGCCCCTCCCCTATAAAAAGCTTGTAGGACGTCGTCGGTAGACGGCGTATTGCCTCCAAATGTTGCTAAAATGTGGACACACTTCCAAAAGGCATTCTCAGCAATGCTTCAGGACACAGAAGACCTTTTCACAAATTTCCAAGCCGTATTGCAGAACATACAGCCCAGCATGACGGTAATATAACCTACTAACCATATTATACTCTTTCCTCGCTTATAGCATTCATGTAATCCCTCAAAAATTAAGCCACTTCGTTCCCAATACTTGTCGACGTGTGTTACATTTCACCTTCACGGTGTGCTATATTGTACGTCGAACAGTGTAATTTAAACTTTGTGTTAACGCAAGATCTCTTCAGTATGAGCAATCGAAAGGGAGTAATGCTTCTGCTGCATAAACTTGCCCTCTCACAGTAGAAAGACACCTTCCTAAAAAAAAAAAAAAAAAACAATCAGGACTACATTGATCTTATTCAATGGAACTTGACCCATTGGGTTATTACTTATCTATTCCGGAGCGACATGTTGATTCTGAAACTTTTCAAACAAGCAGAAGGGTTCCCGAAAAGCATTTACCCGTGTTTCGTGTCGAAAAATTTTGTCGAGCAAGAACTTTCAATTTTTAATTAATTTTCGATAATGTAAAATACTTATTTTTTATTTTCATGTACGGCTTGCAGTACGAAAACAGTAAATATTTATGAGATGACAATGCTTTTTTTAAGTATCTTTTTCGAATAGCATTCATCGTATTGTGCGGCTTTTTCTTCGTCTAACAGATTTGTTTTGGGTGAATGAGAACTTTAAGCTTTTCTATATATTTCTAGCAAAGCCACAGAAATTTTTTCTGATTACATGCTTAAGCCATGACTAACTGTCCTAAAGAAGAGAGAAAGTACTTTTATTTTCTTGCTACAGCGATAGAATGTTCTGGATAGAAGCGAGCATGTCACTCGATGTTGTTATTAGGAGCATTCGACCCGCCCGTCTCTTGGAAAGATAAATGAGAAGAGTGGGTGACAAATACCGCAGATATACGAACACGTATGGACGAAGCTTCTGAAGATACACAAGTGATTGATTGCAAGGGGGCAGAAAAAAGGCAACCTCCAACTTTTATTTCATACTGAGACATGATGACTGACCTGATTTGGTTACGACACAATGCAATTCGGCTTATGTATTTAAAATTTTCAAGATATTTCTTTTACGAAATATTATGCACGATTTTGTGAAAAAGAAACGAACAACGTAAAATCAAAATTAATATTGAATACTTTTATTACATCAATCTCTTTCAGTGTAGTAGTTCTCCGGATTTTTCTGAATTATTTTCATTTTTTCTCCAAATGTTCGAATAAATCTTCACTGTGTTTGACAAAACTGAACCACAGAAACACTCGAGAAATGTAGCTATATCCAAAACGTTATATCTTTTCATTGTATTATACAGGGTGTGCCATATAAAAGAGGCCCGAGTATAATGAACGACAAAAGTCAGGCAATGTTACTATACATGGTAAAGAATAGTTGAAATGACAGAAAACAGTTGCTGAACATAGCGCTCCGAGTTGATAGTGTCAGTGAAAAAGAATGGGCCGGCTATCCTCATCCCAGACACATCACGCCAAACGCCTATCTTTTGGTCGCACAGAGGAGTCTATAATGAATATAACTTTTTTACTACGCTAATTATAATGAATATAACGCTTCTGCTACTGAATTATAATGAATTCAGCTTCTTGTAAGCTAATGCTTCTTCTAATGCTTGTTGTTTGTTAATTATATCATGAATAAACTTTCCTGCTAGTAGTGTAGTAATAATAATGAACAAGCTTTTAACTGCTAGAAATGTTGTAGTAGTAATTAAGATGAATAAAGTCTTATGCTGGTTGTTAATAATAATCAACTAATGAAATAAACCTAACAGCCAGACAGAGATCTGACAAAACTATGAACTGAGAAAGACGTACTTACGATGACAATCTTTTATTTGGTAAACTTCTGGCTCTCACATAAACGAAGATCTCTTTATACAACAACAGCTTTCTGACACATAAACCACATCTCACTTCGTACCACAACAGCTCACCCTACGCACATTAACAAAAAGCTCTCCCTACGTATCGTTGAACGCGCCTTTTTATACTGGCTACCACCACGTCATGACTTACACTCATTGCCAGATCTCATTATGCGGGAGAAATAACATCTCGTTCAGTAAGAAGATAATTTACATAGTAAAATACAATAACCAGAGATAGTTAAAAATCAAAAGGAAAGTGAATCTAGAGTATACGTTACAAGTCTCCATTGCCCGTTTGGGATTCGTGTCGATCCAAATCCTGCTGTTTTGCACATTGGCATATCCGGACAGATGAAACAATGCTTCATCTGTCATGTAATAAAGTGTTGGGTCCATTTCACTACTGACAATGGTCTCCTGAAACCACTTACAATATCGCATCCGTTTTGCAAAATCAGGAGTTTTAAGTTCTTGGAGCGCCATAACTTTGTACGGCCGAAAATGCAAATCCACCTTAAGTATCCGTCGGCATGACGTGGCAGATATTCCCGTTGCAGACGATAATCGGCGAATCGTCTTCCGAGAGCTTTGTAACATCATTGTGCACACATCCTTGATATTGTCTTCAGTACGAATTGTCTTGGGTTTGCTTCTTTTCCTGTTGAACACCGTGCCGGTTTCACGAATTTTCCGCACTAACTTCTGTACCACCGATTTCGCCGGTGCTGCACAATGTGGAAATTTTTTCTGTAAAGAACTCATTTAAAACCTTTTATGAGTTATTTCTGAAATACTGTTCCACAATAAAAATCCGCTGTTCCGTACTTAAAACCATTTCCGTCGCCTTTGTTCTCTCTTCACGTGCACTTATGACGGCGTACCTACACTGCTCTGGCTCTGACTAACCACTCCGGAGAATTCCTTTGCGGCTGTACTCACAGAAACCGGTTAGAAGTGGAACAAAGCGGTTTTAACTGGAAACCCGCCAAACAACTTTAACCCGTCTAACAATGTCTGGCCATGGGGCCTCTTTTATATGGAACACCCAGTACATGCCCGCTTGTATCCTATAGCATCGCAATTTATTGTGCATGGTAGAGTTCTGATTTCTTTCATGGGAAATTTTGTTTCTACTTCCCTGCCTTGAAGTCTTTAGTAATGGATTTCATGGACTTTAGAAATAGCAAAACAAATTCTGAGATAAAAATCGTTAAAAGTGTTAAATTCACTGCTCAAACGAATTAGAGGGGTAAGAGATACTGTAAGGAAAATCATGTGTCACTGACATTGTTGAACGTAGAACAATATTTTTATGTAAGATACAATCGAACTTCAGTAATATGGGTAAGGAAAAGCAGATCGGGGATCTTTCTTTCAATATAGCAGGAGTACCCGGTATTTCCCGGGTTAACTTAATTTTGTCCTAAAAGGAAATAAAACAAAATGGAACGTAAAAAATCTAAGTTGAAAACTGTAGAACTTTTTACGAAAATTTTGTATGGGGGCTCTTTGAACCCCGGGCTCCGACCCCTTCACAAAACCGTCTACGGTCTAAGTCAGAGTACCATGAGATAGTATACCAAATTTGGTGGTTCTAAATTGAAAACTGTAGACATTTTAATTAAAATAGCGAAAATTTTGTATGGGGGCCCCCTTGAATTCCGGCTCCGACCCCTTCCAAAAACTGTCTACGGTCTAAGTCAGAGTATCATGAGATAGTATACCAAATTTGGTGGTTCTAAATTGAAAACTGTAGAAATTTTAACTAAAATAGCAAAAAATTTGTATGGGGGTCCCCTTGAACCTCGGCTCCGACCCCTTCCAAAAACTGTCTACGGTCTAAGTCAGAGTATCATGAGATAATATACCAAATTTGGTGGTTGTAAATGGAAAACTGTAGAACCTTTTACGAAAATTTTGTATATGACTGTTTGACCCCCAGGCCTTTGACCCCTTCTCAAAACCGTCTACGGTCTAAGTCAGAGTACCATGAGATAGTATACCAAATTTGGTGGTTCTAAATTCAAAACTGTAGACATTTTAATTAAAATAATGAAAATTTTATATGGTGGCCCCCTTGAACACACCAGACTCCGATCCTTTCCAAACCTCTTCTACGGTCTACGTTGGAGTACCATGAGATAGTATATAAAATTTGGTGGTTCTAAGTTGAAAACTATAGAATATTTTACGAAAATTTTGTATGGGGGCCCTTTGACCCACGGTCTCCGACACCTTCCAAAAACCGTCTACGGTCTAATTCAGAGTACCATGAGATAATATACCAAATTCGGTTGTTCTAAATTGAAAACTGCAGAAACTTTTACGAAAAGTTTGTATAGCGGCTCCCATCCCTTCCAAAAACTGTCTACGGTCTAAGTCAGAGTATCATGAGATAATATACCAAATTTGGCCATTATAAATTGAAAACTGTAGACATTTTAAATAAAATAACGACATTTTTTTATGGGAGGCCCCTTAACCCCCTGGCCTCCGATCCCTTCCAAAATTCTTCTACGGTCTGAGTTAGAATACAATGAGATAGTATACCGAATTTCGTAGTTCTAAGTTGAAAATTGTAGATTTGTACTGCGGACAAACAAACATACAAATGAACAAATATGCAAACTTTCACTTTTATATGCACTGCTGGCCACCCAAAATGCAACACTAAGAAGGAAGCATCCGATTGGCCTATAATTCGCAGCATGCGTCGCCCGCGAGAGGACATGCAAACGATTAGCATTGCAGGGTACATGCAAATCATATGCGCCCGGCACGCCACCGAGAAGCACTATAAGAAGGGTGGACCGACATACCCCAAGCCCAAATCCAAAGCTTTTTTCGTTCGATGCCGTGGCATGTAGCGGCCGTTAGTGCCAGCCATGGGGGCCGCACTAAATACAGATGTCTGCGTGTTCCGCAAGTCACACGGGCCTGTAAGCTCAATCGTTTCATCTTTGTATCTGTTGTTATGTGTGCAGTAAATCTGGCTATGCTATCTCGTGTCCTTCTTGGTGTTGCGTTTTGGGTGGCCAGCAGTGTATATAGATTATCTTTCAGTGCACATGATGCGACATGCTATACAACAACATGCATATCTGTACAAGAAAGAATTAACTATTACAAGATGGTAACTGAACTCTAGTAGGAGGTGTGGTTCCCTCGAACAGCTAAGACCACTGCACATCTGTGTGGCATGGAATTGAAGACGTTATTCAGGAGGTTTTGGAGTTACCTACGTCACACCTCAATGAGGGCAGTCGCCATATCACGAAGAGTCTACGAAGGTGCCCGGCAAGCTGCAACGCGCCTGCCAAGTTCGTGTCAGGAAGGCTCAATCGTATTTAAATCAGGGGAGCATGCTGGCCGCTTTCCCGCCGCCTCTTGAGGCATGTTGTCCTTTGGCCAAGTTCTACGTATAAGGTTGAACGTTTTCGTCCGCTAAAAAGAACGTATCACCGGCAGCTGCAACATGCGTCATGATAATAGGTCTGAGAACCTCGTCTCTATATCTCTGGGCATTCGGATAATAGTTTCAGTTGCCGTACAGGTTCGTGCGTTCGCCGATGCTGATGCTGTCTAGATCATCCATCCATGTCCACCGTAATGTAATGCTCCGTGCACTTAATTTGGGTTATTTCGTGTACCGGGTTTCTACCAGATAAGAATTCGTTGGTTGTTAGACTCTAAACTGTACCTCGAATCGTCAGAGAAGAGAACCTGACTCCACTCGTCGTGTCCCTAAGCACGATGTTTCTCAAACGAGCTTCTACGGGCCGTTTAGTGTCCTGTCGCTAAAGGGACACACAGAATCGTTCTATGTGCAAAAAGGTTTCATTTGTGAAGGCGATGGCGGATAGTTTGGGTTGACAGCCTGCTTCTCGTGTCGACAGGACGTAAGTTGCCAGCTCAAATTGGAGCTCAGTAACATTTTGCAGCCTGTTCTGACGGGCTGTTGACAATAGATAAGGGTTATCCCTCGCTGTAGACGATCCTGACATCTTTGAAAACTTCCCATATCCTGGAATCGTGTCCCCAGTCGGGAAATACAATTTCGTGACACTCCGATGGCCTCTGCTACCACCGTCCATGTCTGACCTGCTTCTAGCCTACGAATAGCTCTCCACGTCGTTGATTCCGATAAATCATGCTGTGGAGGGATCGTTCGAACCGAAAATTTCAAGAAACGAAATGTCACGTTAAACGCTGGAACTCCTGGAAAACCTTCGTTTTCATCCCAATCCGTGATTTACGCATCCTGACGTCAAAGACGCTAATTTGGATAAGGATATTCATAATTCGACTGTCTACGTTTCGATAAGATATCACACGATTGGCTTACACAATGTCGCCAAAGTTACGTGCTCCCAAAATAATTTTGAGCAGTGCACATATATCACATTCGTAATTTGAAATACAAGGAGTTTGGATGAGTTTAATATACAACTCAGGTTAAGAGGAGACGTCAATTATCCATGCAAAACTGCACTGACATTATGATCCGGACACACTCTATTAACACTGAATTCGGCACTACGTAAGCAGCACGTCATAGACCAAATCGTAAATACGCTCATAGAGCGATGATGAGACAAAAGCACGACTGTATATGTAAGATAATTCGAGTGACAGAATTAACTGATTTCCATCGCGGATCGGTAATGGCGTGTCGCGTAAGAAATCAGCCCGTACGAGATGCATACTTCAGCGGCACTCAAGATTCTTAATTGGACGTTTGGGGATGTGGTATGTATTCAGATTCTGGCTAAATTTACACAGAAATGACCTGGTAAATCTCCAAAGCTAACAGAACGTGACATGAGCGTTCTGCAATGGACTGTCAGGTGAGAACATTGCCTCAACTCACGTACACCCTATGTGAATTCACAGGAGCTAATGTTATCAATAGTACAGAGGGTAGGACACTGCGCAGAATTGGTTACTACAGTCGAGCAGCAATCCACAAATCACTGATTACTTCGATTAACCCTTTAACGACCATGGGTCTGAAATATAATATCCCTCTAAATACCATAACGCCTGAAACTGTCTGTTGTTTCATTTCTTCGTTTAGTAACAACAACGGTGACTGACTGTGACTCTTGCTGAACCCTCATAGGTCGTGCAAATTTAAAGAACTGGTAATGGTAGGAAATCTGACTCACTCTAGACAGGCATTTCGGGCAGTTATGGTCGTTTGTATGTACGGGCGTTTTGGACGTTACGGTCGTTAAAGGGTTAAGGAAACATAGTGATTAGAGTGGTGTAAAGAACGTCGATCTTGAATGCTCATCAATCATTTGACAGTAAACCGCGTTTCGCACTGACAAATCTCACGACACAAAGTCCATTTTTTACGCTTTCCAACCGTAGGTTGAAGAACCGTATATGCTTCAGCTTTGTCCGTCCTTCCGCACGATAACTCAGGTGAAAATGGTTCGATTTCGACGACATTTTAGTATGGGGTAGGGGACCACCTGGGGACAAACCCTATTGAAAATGGGCGAAGCAGCGTCAAAGGTCAGGACATAGAAGCGGGATCCATTCCATTGTTCTTATGCGTCATAACTTGCGTAAAAATTGTTCGAATTTCGATGACATTTTAGTATGTGGTAAGGAACCACCTGGGTACGAGTCCTATTGTAAATGGGCGGAATGGGGTCAAAGGTCAGGACATAAAAGCGGGATCCATTCCATTGCTTTTATGCGTCATAACATGCGTAAATATGGTTCGATTTCGATGATATTTTAGTATGTTGTAAGGAACCACATGGGGACAAACCCTATTAAAAATGGGCGAAGTGGGGTCAAAGGTCAGGCAGGTCATAAGAGCGGGATATATTCCATTGCCCTTATGCGTCATAACTTGCGTAAAAATGGTTCGATGTCGAAGAAATTTTAGTATGTGGTAGGTAGCCACTGGGGACGAACCCCATTGAAAATGGGCAAAATGGGGTCAAAGGTCAGGACACTGGAGTGTGATCCATTCCATTGCCCTTGTGCATCATAACTTACCTAAAGTGCTTGGATTGCGACAAAACTTTATCATGTTGTTCCGGAGTTATGGTGAACCGGTTCTGTTGAATATCAACGAAATGGGGTCAAAGGTCATTGCACAAAAGCCAGATTTATTCCACAGCCATTATTCTCGTAACTTGCGTAAAACTGCTTCTATTGCAACAAAACTGTATCATGTTGTTCCGGAGGTATAGTGAACCGGTTCTGTTGAATATCATTGAAATGGTGTCAAAGATCAGGACACATGAGCGAGATGTATTCCACAGCCATTATCCACATAACTTGAGTAATAATTTCTGGTATGTTGGAAAGCGTATCATAATCAATGCATTGCATGATTTTACTAACTTGCTTTGTTGGTCTTTCCTCGGTGTGGTGGATACATGTAGGACTGTATAATACTGATAAGTAAGTGTAGATTCGCCAATAGATGTACATTCTGGACTGTATTGTCCCGACAAATAAGTGTGGTGAAGGCAGCGTGAGGATATGGAGCTGTTTTTTATAGTTCTACTGGAGACCATTTCGTCGCTTAGGACAAAACTATTGATACTGAGCTCTCCCTAGACAATCATGTGCTACAAACTTTGTGATAGTGCTTTCACGAAGGCCCGTTCCTCTATCAGCTGGAAAATCCACTGTTCCGAGCTCTTCGTGTTGTTATAGATTGGTTTGAAGACAATGGTTTCAAAAAGGTGACTGGCAACCTCCGTGTCCTGACCTGAACTCTACAGAGACTCTCTGGAATGAATTGGATAGCCGAGTGCGTGGAAGACGACATCAGTCAACAAATAAAGCTGTACTGGTCATGGCGTTGAAAGCCGAATGGCGGAGCAAAGCACTGGGAGTTTACAAAAAATCTGGTGGAGAGTATTCCCCGAAACTAGATGCCATTAAGGGCCAAAGTGTCCAGCAATCAACATTCAATTTTCTGCAAATAAGGAATATGTTTTGGAATTGCAGATAGCTTGATATTAGTCACGATGCAGTGTGTATGACAGAACAAAAAAACTCTTCGAGGAAATTTGGGCTTCCAGAAATTTCAATGAAGAGTGATAATATACACTGGCGGAAAAAAATCCCACCACCACGAAAAAATAGTTGTAGAGGAATGAAGTGGCGGCAATACATTTGTATAGGTAGCATATTTAATCGATTAAGGTTTCAAGATCACAGCTTATTTTAAGCGCGAGAAGAGCCATTTTAAATGTGAAATGCTGGTACATTAATAACCTGTGTAACCGCCAGAATGTTGAATGCAAGCAGGCGAACGTTCATGGATTGTGTTGTACAGGTGCTGGATGTCAGTTTGTGAGATGGAGTTCCATGCCTGTTGCACTTGGTCGGTAAATACAGGGACTGTTAATGCTGGTTGGGGGTGGCGCTGGAGTTGTCGTCCAATGATGTCCCATACGTGCTTGATTGGTGAAAGATCTGGTTATCTAGCAGGCCACGGCAACATGTCGACACTCTGTAGAGCATGTTGGGTTACAACAGCGGTATGCGGGCTAGCGTTATCCTGTTGAAAACACCCCCTGGAATGCTGTTCATGAATGGCAGGACAACAGGTTGAATCACCACACCGAAATACAACTGTGCCGTCAGGGTGCGTGGGATAACCACGAGAGTGCTCCTGCTGACATAGGAAATAACTCCAGGTGTATGTTCAGTGTGTCTCGGCCGCAGACAGGTTGGTTGTAGGCGCTCACCTGGCCTCCTTCTAACCAACACACGGCCATCACTGGCACCCAGGCAGAACCGGCTTTCATCAAAAAGCACAACAGATCTCCACTCCGTCCTTCAATGAGCTCTAGCTTGACACCACTGACGTCGCAAACGGCAGTGGTTTGGGAGTAAGTGGAATGCACGCTACAGAGCATCTGGCTCGGAGCTGTCCTTCAAGTAACCGATTTGTAACAGTTCGTTGTGTCACTGTGGTGGTAAGCGCAAGAAGAGCCATTTAAAAAAAATGCGGCTCGAATTGCTGCCGCAGACGCGGTACGATGCGCCACGGCCATACGCCGTACACGGCGGTCTTCCCTCTCAGTAGTGGCACGTGTCCGGCCAGAACCCGGTCTTCTTGAGGCAGTACATTCCCTTGACCACCGCTGCCAACAATCATGCACACTGGCTACATTCCAATCAAGTCGTTCTGCAATATTGCGGAACGAAAATCCTCCTTCTCGTAGCCCTATTACACGACCTCGTTCAAACTCCGTGAGCTGTTAATAATGGGTTCTTCGTCTTCTTAAAGGCATTCTTGACTAACATCAACATCCTACGTCAAATCTCAACGATAACTAACGCTCACGAACGATACAGCGCGTATTTACAGCAAACCTGCTTTGCATGTTCCGAGGGGCGCTACTAGCGCCACACGTATGCGCCGAGCGCGAAATTTGCATAGACGTCATCTTACAGATGTACTCTCACCGCCTACCAACTGTCGTTTATCTAACACAACCCCTTCTTGGTGTTGGGATATTTTTTTCCGTCAGTGTATTACATTTTAAAAACCTGGGGAAAGGCATCTGTAATTTCACTTAGACCGCGAAACGAAAAAAGTAATCAAATTATATTTTACTTAAAGAAGATGCAATTTTTTTCAATAATGAAGGTACTACCACCAGTCCATGAATTAAGACCTAACGCGAACTCAGAGAAGAAGTGTTCAAATTTCCGCAAACGTACGTTGATAAAATTCAAGACTGAAAAACCGATTGCTAAAACCCTTTGCAACTCATTAGTCATGCCGTCTGAAAATGATAAAACTGTGAGATACATTCAAAATTTAATTTTCGATATTTGAAATAATTTTTAATAGCGAAAAGCCTGAAAATATTTAATTTTTGTTACAGTTAGTTTTGTCTTTAAATAAAACAAAGGGAAGTGAGACTGCATTCAAAACTGGATTAGAGAATGTACATTTTGCGCGTTTCAAATAATTTTGGAATGCAGACAACCTAAAAATAGTTTTTCATGTTATTAGAACTCTTGAATAAAACTAATTAGAGGATAGAATAAAGGAATTTAAGGAAATAATTTGAAAGCGTAACCTTTTCTGAATGTGCACCATGCTCTCTGATGAATTCAATACACCCCTTCCACTTTGCTGTATACGAGAGAATATTATGTTAGTAGCAGGAATGACATTTGACTCAAAACTTCGGTAACTTAAAGTCCTCCCAGCAAAAACAGTCTTGCCGGGCCAGCACTGGGCCATTACTGCCAGCAATGGCCCAGCACTATGTTGCCGCTGCCGAACCGTCAATAAATTGTCCGGGCGGCCAACATAAGGGCAACTCAGTTCAGACCAACAGTTGGTACCCCATCAGTTGTCATATGCCACAACAGGGCCATCAGTGGTCCATCACAGGCAGTAGCTGCCACAAGTGGCCCTTCAGTGGCCCTGCAAGCACGTGCCAGAAATGATGGCTAGCCTAATGTGGTCCACTAGTGGGCCGTTAGTGGCAGCCAGCAACCACGTGACCTAAATGGTGGCTTGCCGAATCTTGTCCGCCAATTTCCCAGTAGTAGCCATAATAATAAGTAAGGATAACCGCAGTTTCCCAAAGCAACATTTTTTTTCTACCATTACGAAGCTTGTGAATTAACGCACTGCGCTGGGGAAATTTTCTCAACAGACCGGAAAACCGCCCGTTTGCATCTGACTAGATTTGATACTGGGCCGTTTGCGTGGAAGCCGCGCTCGCTACCGACCGGACTAATTCACAACGCTCGGACATGTGCTGGAAGCTATCTGTTTGGTATGCAATTTGTAATCGAATGCTTCCCTCTTTCATTTTGCAATATTGAGAGGTATTTTTCATAAAAGTCAGTTTCATATAATTGATAAATTAATTTTTTCAACGTAACGATAGTTTTTTTTTACCTTAAGGGAACTTCACTCATTTTCAAGGCGTGTACATACTTAGAGTCGCTTTCCAAAGTTTTGTAGTGTCCTTGCCGTCTTGAAAAGAGATTGTTGAATAAATATATATTTACCCGGGTTCATGTCACATTCTGTTACATTTTTAATGTTGTGTCTTTCCTTTCCGTTGTCCGAAGCTACATTTGTTTTAAAGAGTAAAAGATATTTTATTTTACTTCTCATTATCTTTATAAGCGAATTCCTCCCAGTCTTGTGTATTCAACCCATGGATGAATACACCACATAGCGTTGCTTTTTTTTTCTTTCAAATAATTAATAAATTTTGTACGCGTATAATTCTTTTTTTTTCAAAACAAACGCTGTTTTAATGGTTTTCCAGGATATGTGTTTCAAGCGGTTTCAAATGTTTTCTTGTTATTCATCCACTCCATTCCATGAATTGTTATTCATGGGAATGGAGTGGGTGTATTTCATGGCTGTAATCTAGTATTTCACGGCTTAATCTGATATCTTCGTCGACGTAAAATTTCATTAGGAAATTAATTCGCCTCTCCACATAAGTATTTTTTTCTTAACATCCACTAAAATAACACGATGGCGATAGCGTCGTCTTCAACTAACTGGTACCATGAGAGACACAGCAAGTGTTGCTTCTGCGCATGCGCAGTCCCGATGCTTCCACCTGCTGTTGGGGGGTTGCACTGGTTGCCAGCAGCGGGCCACTAGTGGCACTTGCTTGGAGGCCCACAATTCACGGCGATGCTGCAGGGCCATCAATGGCTCGCCAACTGATAGCGCTGCCACCAACGGACCGCTACCGGGCAGTGAGCGGCAGATTTCAGCCAGCAGGGACCCATCACTGCCAGCTTGTGGCCAGCAGTTTCCCAGCACTTGTGTTTTTGCTGGGAGCTCTGTTATCCAGAATTCCAAGGCACACTTTTTTGTGGTAGTATTGATGAAACTGATCTTCCAATAATTAGTATCAGGTAACGATATTTTCCAAACAGGTCCATTTTTACCGTTAGCCTGGATGTCATGTAAACCCGATTATCCCATTCGAACAACACACTTATTGTGGCTTATTACTCGAAAATCTCTCCTTTTCCATTCGTCATGGTTTTGTGATTTTATCTCCCATAGCAACTAGGACTGAATATGGACAAATTATATCATCGAAGTGTGAGGAGAAGGTTTTATATCGAAATTTAGTACCTGCAAATTTCTTCCCAGGCTGTTTACATGGAAGGAAGCAATGATATTAGAGAGACGGCTTCCCTCCTTTGGTGACGTCATACTCAGTTAATTTGCCTTAATATGCCGGTTCCGTACGTGACGTCACACAAGGCACCACTGGAGATTAATAAGAAGCGTTGGTTTTCACCTGACGTTACTAAAGGAAGGAATTCGTCTCTTTGAGGCCATGGCCTCCTATTTTCTTGATGGTTGGTTGTTGGTTAACTCTTTAACGTCCACGATCCTAAAATGTTTTGTCGCTCAGAATACCAGTGAATAGCTGGTGCTTCTGTCAGAATTTCATTCCCCTCTATTTTGCAATAACAAAAGAAGGATTAGTGCTGGGTCACCACTCGTAACTTCCGATCTCTAGGCTTGACATACACTGACCTTTGGACGTTTTCCTGGGGCAATGAGAGCATTCTTTTACTGAGAGTTTTAGAAGACAGAAGGGAATGGTTACAGTTGGAAAATCTTGTTTTCTTTTCTCTTTTCTTGTTCTTTTTTGTAAAAATATGCTTTGAATCTGTTTATTTAGATTGAGCAAAATGAAGGAATTTTTTCTGACAAATTTTTCCGCATAAACTCCGCTTTTGAGACAATGCAAAATGTCACAGACAAACGAAGCGCGTGTTGTCAAAGGAAGAGTTGTACTCTGTGATGTTAGGAGGCTGAATGATATAAACCCGGGACAAACCAACTCTTGGTTCACTTCTTTGTTTAGCGACAACAGAGACGACTGAAGGTTACTCCTGCTAATCCATTGGACGCCATGAAATTCAAAGAACATGTGGGGTAGGAAATCCTACTCCGGCTATCCTAGCGACTCGCGCGCTTGTGGTTGTTTGCATGTTTGGGCGCGTTGGGCGCTATGGTCACAAAAAGGTTAAGAATTCTATGGCGCAAGGAAATTTTTAGACTGCATGGGTTTTGCGCATCGTTCGTACACTGGTCCTCACTGCTGCACAGCGTTGAAACTCCTACTGGGACATTACTGCGTAGCTTTTCCTTGCGGGAATTATAGAAAAAGAGCATTACCGTCGTCACATACGTTTCTAGAAAAATGCGCGAACTGCTGACTTGAGAATCCCGAATAACCGTTCAACTCAACGTCCATTATATTACAATGCTGTTTGGAGAGAAAAGCTGAATCTTCTGAATGCTTATGCAAAGTGCTCTGTAAGCAGCAATTTTTTCAGCAATACATATCACTCTGCGTTTAACATATTTATGCGTAGAAACAGTCTTTCATACATCTTCAAGTTCTCATTCCATTGCATACTTTACAGGTGGAAATAGGAGTATCAGCTGTGTAGTTATGTTTCGCTCCTAACATTCCACAGGGCATTTTTATGCGTGTTTGCCTATATAGAACGCTACTATTCCCGATTTCCTAGTTAGCGACTTACGGATCGTCGTTTTACCACTGATGACCCTCCTAATCTGATAAAGACCTGTTTTCAATGACCATCTTTTTGCTTCAGAAAGAACGAAATGGGCATAAAAAAAGAGTGAAAAAGGAATTTGACGCAGCAAATTTTGTAAGACGTTGCCTTGACGCATGTTTCGAAATGTGTCAGACTCTAAGTCTATTTTAATACCCTTATGACTGTTTCGATATCTGAGCAAACTTAGAGATTTCTGCATTACATTTTAGTTCAGTGAATATTTAAATTACTAAATAATTTTGAATAATTACGATTTTTGAATGCATCACGTGCGTTTATAGAAAATTGTGTGTCATAATACACTGGCGGAAAGTGAAAAAAGAAAACCAAGAAGGAGACGTCTGATACCAAAGAAATTTATACAGCCTAATAACGAAATACAGAGGATAACGTGATCAAAACATTATGGCAAAATACAGCTGTATTTGCTGGTAAACTGAAAATTAAAATTTCCATGTAACATCCCAGCAAAAACACAAGTGCTGGGAAACTGCTGGCCACCAGCTGGCAGTGATGGGTCACTGCTGGCTGAAATCTGCCGCTAACGGCAGGTTGTGGTCCGTTGGTGGCAGCGATATCAGTTGGCGAGCCATTGATGGCCCTGCAGCATCGCCGTGAATTGTGGGCCTCCAAGCAAGTGCCACTAGAGGCCCGTTGCTGGCAACCAATGCAACCTCCAACAGCAGGTGGAAGCAACAGGACTGCGCATGCGCAGAAGCAACACTTGCTGTGTCTCTCATGGTACCAGTTAGTTGAAGACGACGCTATCGCCATCGTGTTATTTTAGTGGATGTTAAGAAAAGATTCATATGTGGAGTGGCGAATTAATTTCCTAATGAAATTTTACGTCTACGATGATATTAGATTACAGCCATGAAATACACCCACTCCATTCCCATGAATAACAATTCATGGAATGGAGTGGATGAATAACAAGAAAAAATTTGAAACCGCTTGAAACAAATGTCCTGGAAAACCATTAAAATAACGTTTGTTGGAAAAAAGAATTATACGCGTACAAAATTTATTAATTATTTGAAAGAAAAAAAAACGCAAAGCTATGTGGTGTACTCATCCATGGGTTGAATACACAAGACTGGGAGGAATTCGCTTCTAAAAATTACGAGAAGTAAAATAAAATATCTTTTACTCTTTAAAACAAATGCAGCTTCGGACAACGGAAAGGAAAGACACAACGTAAAAAATGTAACAGAATGTGACATGAACCCGGGTAAATATATATTTATTCAACAATCTCTTTTCAAGACGGCAAGGACAGTACAAAACTTTGGAAAGCGACTCTAAGTATGTACACGCCTTGAAAATGAGTAAAGTTCCCTTAAGGTAAAAAAAAACTATCGTTACGTTGAAAAAATTAATTTATCAATTATATGAAACTGACTTTTATGAAAAATATCTCACAATATTGTAAAATGAAAGAGGGAAGCATTCGATTACACATTGCATACCAAACAGACAGCTTTAAGCATGTGCTCGAGTGTGGTAAATTAGTCCGGTCGGTAGAGAGCTCCGCTGCCATGCCAACGGCCCTGGTTCAAATCCAGTCAGGTGAAAACGGGCGTTTTTCCGGTCTGTTGATAAAATTTTCCCAGCGCAGTGCGTTAATTCACAAGCTTCGTAAGGGTAGAAAAAATTTGTAGCTTTGGGAAACTGCGGTTATCCTTGTTTTTGTTTTATTATTATTATTATTATTATGGCTACTCCTGGGAAATTGGCGGACAAGATTCGACAAGCCTACGTCACGTGGTTGCTGGCTGCCACTAACGGCGGACCACATTAGGCTAGCCATCATTTCTGGCACGTGCTTGCAAGGCCACTGAAGGGCCACTTGTGGCAGCTACTGCCTGTAATGGACCACTGATGGCCCTGTTGTGGCATATGACAACTGATGGGGTGCCAACTGTTGGCCGCCTGGACATTTTATTGACGGTTCGGCAGCGGCAACATAGTGCCGGCCCAGCAAGACTATTTTTGCTGGTATGGTTAGTACGAGGTTGAACCGCCATGAACTGCGTCACACTGTGCAATTCTGGCATGGAGTCTGTCGTACAGATGTTGGATGTAAGTTTGGGGTATTGAGTTCCAAGCATCCTCAACCTGGACGCGTAAATCGGGGATGCTTGTGGCTGGTCGTGGAGACCGGATAAGTCGTTGTCTCATAAAATTCCACACGTGCTCAATGGGGGACAAATCCGGTGAACGTGCAGGCCATGGAAGTTGTCTCACACCCTTAAGTGCATTATGCGTTGCACGTGCCGTGTGTAGGCGTGAATTATCTTGCTGGAAAACACCACGATGGACAGACCTTACAAATGGCACAACAACGGGCTGAATGATGTTGTTGATGTAGGAGGTGCTGTTTAACGTACCCGGTACAAACACTAGTTGTGTACGGGAGTGATAGATGATTACTCTCTACACCAGGAGACCAGGTGTAGAACCTGTGTGTCGCTGGCGGATGCAAGAAGGGTGGAGACGCTCCCCTGTGCGTCTACGAACACGCATATGGCCATAGGAGGCTCCCAAGCAGAATCTGCTTTCATCGCTGAACACGACAGAGTGCCATTGGGTTCTTTAGTGCAGACGTTGGCGACACCACTGCAGTCGTTCCTGACGGTTGGCTGGAGTCAGAGGTACACATGCCAGAGGCACACGTGCACGTAGTCTTGCATCCAGTAGACGGTTGCGGATTGTTCGCACAGTCACCTCAGGTGCAACGGCAGCTCGGATTTGCGTCGATCGGTCAGCTCATCAGTCCGTCTGTGACTCCCGGTTCCACGTCTTCTCGTGTGGGAATGTTCCTCGAACCATCTACGCCACCATCGTACAACCACCGATACTTCACGTCCAATTCGCTCCGCAATACGACGATACGACCACCCGGCCTCGCCGAGTCCCACTAGTCGACCTCGCTCAAAGTCTGATAACTGCTGAAATCGTACACGTCTTCCATGTCCAGGCATTGCAGCTTCTTCTCAGTTAGTGAACTGGGGTACAGCACAAGGCTGTACACTGTTCTGCTGAAACCCATATTATGGGTCAGCCAAGGCACTATCATCATCGAAGTGAAACACACACACACACACACACACACGCCACACACGCCACACACACACACACACACACACACGCCACACACGCCACACACACACACACACACACACTAAAAAGAAAAGAAACTACTTACCTTACTTACCATACTCGGAAGACGAAACACAAGCAATAACACTTCCAGGGAAGAAGTATCTCTGAAAACAGGGTGGATGTGCTTAGAGAAAAAGTGGACCCACATCTAAGCACCTCCAACCAAAACAAAGGCATGGAAAGTCATTTGTCACACCCCTCCCCGCCCGAGAGGCATGACAAAGGTGCAGGAAGTGGTCTGAACTGTTGTCCGAGAGGCACAACACCTGCCACAGACACCACTGCAGTCACAACACCTGCCACAGACACCAGACAGAACAAAAGCGCGGGCCAAGCATAGACAAATGCAGACAAAGACAATATATACACAGTAGAAAAGCATGTAAATACAATTCATGACGCAAACACAGGATCCAGACAAGCAAGTAAAAAGAGCAGCGGTAGTCAGGCATGCTACATGCTCCAACAGAAAACACATTCAGAACCGAAAGCAGATCACAATATTGCGTAAGGAAACCAGTCGAGACCAACAAAGCCATCGGACGCGAAAAACGTCTTCCGGCCAGTGGTGAAAGTCGGAAATCACCCTCTCACGCAATCTGATCTTGACAAAGAGGGCGACCACATCAGGCCTTTTCGAATAGAGCCTAACGAGGTCAGACAGAGCAGTAGCATGTAACACAGTTCAAGCAGTAGCAAGGATCACCTTTAAACCATAAGCACGCTGACCGGAAACAGGTAGCGGGTGCTTAAGAACAATCCTTTTAAAATTACACATATTAACAGAAATCCATCTAGACAAAAGTTGCCAAACTTTTCGAACAAAATTACATTCTACAAATCGGTGGTATAAAGACTCCGGCTGTCCGCAGTGGGGACAGTCCGGGGAGTCGATGACTCCCCAACGAAAAAGGGAATCACGGGTGAAAATCACCCCATGGGCCAAGCGCCACTGCAGGTCACGCACACGACCTTCCACACCCGCAAACGCAACATTGGCCCATGCGACTCTCCAGTTCATCCCCAAGGCGGGAAACCTACGCTGAATGTGAGGAGCAAAGGATGGCAAGAATACATTATAAAGGGCATCGGGTTCATGCCAAGAGGAACACCTTAAGTTCTGGCTAGTTAACAATCTAGCCTCACAAATGGTAGTGCCATGTGGTCCACCGGGCCTCGGAGCTCTAGGCCCAAAGTAGTTACAAGCGAAAGAAAATAACCTAAGATTATAGGAAATGAAATAACACGCGAAGTTAAAGCTAGGATGAGAATCGCTTTTCAGGATGTAGGCCACATTAGAAACCATCAACGCGCGACACCACGCAAGAATGTGCCGAACACCTAGTCCCCCCCGATGGACTGGTTGAACCAGGCAATCCCGAGAAAGGACAGCTCTAGTTCCCCAGACAAATCGAAAAACTAGAGAATTTAGAGCCAAAAAAAGGACCCTGTACGTCGGGGGTTGTAGGGTACCGCAAAAAGCAATTTTGGAAACCAAGAGACTGTTAGCCAATTTAGCCCTATTAAAAAATAAATTTGGCAGCCCTCCTACCAAGCACATTCCGACGTAAGCTTCTGTTGAACAGAGCGCCACGTCTTGCAGTGAACCCCCTTTTTATCACAGTAAACACCGAGGATCTTTATGGGATCATCGGTTGAGCCTACAAACTGCAAAACGTCAGGTGACCAATCCCCAAAACACAAGGCTTTAGTTTTATCCACATTCAATGCAGCGCCTGCACTGTCCGCATAAACATCATAAACATGAAACAAATTTCTCAAGGAAATCTCATCCCGAAGGAAGAAAACAACGTCATCTGCATACGCAAGGTATTTAAGCTCAGCTGTTGTAAAGCTCGAACCCGGAACTGGGATGCCAGAGATATTCGGTGCAGATTGAATCTTCTTAAGGAGAGTTTCAATGCTCAGTACGAACAGTGCAGCAGACAACGGGCAGCTTTGGCGGACCCCTCTCCGGATGGGAAAGCAGTCCGTAGGCAGACCGTTGACTCGGATAAAACTAAAGATATCAGTATATAAGACCTTCACCATGTGTACAAAATCTTGGCTAAAGTTACACGACTCCAGCAGGGTCACAAAGTACTTGTGAGAGACCCTGTCAAAGGTTTTGCTCTGATCCAAAGAAAGGATACAGCACTTCAACCTCTTGCGGTCGAGGTAGTGAATACCGTCCCGCACGAGGACTAAATTTTGAAAAATTCTCCTCCCCGGGATTCCAGAAACCTAGCACACGCCTACTAGGCCAGAAATAACCCTAATCAGTCGGTTAGCAAGGACTTTAGCCAAAATCTTATAATCGTAATTGAGAAGAGTAATGGGTCTCCACTCTCCCAAATGACGACCAGGACTATCACGCCGCTGGTTAACCAAAACGACCAGACCAAGCCGCATCGTCGTGGTTAACTGCCCAGTTGACAGAACATGATTAAAAACATCACACAGAGGTTCAGCAAGCAAATCAACAAAACGTTTATAAAATTCGACACGGATGCCATCAGTACCCGGACTGTGACCATTACGCAAGCCGGCAAAGGCTTGCCTCACCTCAGAAATACAGACAGGGCCCGATGTAAGCACAGAAGTCGCGACGTCGAGTTGGGTCACGTCAGCGACCCAAGAGTCGACGGACGACTGCCGCACTTCATCAGATGCAAACAGGTCTCTGAAATGCGAGAAAACCAAATTGTGAATTTCTGGTTGAGAGGTCACGAAGCGTGACTCATGCTGAAAGCCAGGATCTACCTGGGAAATAATTTTGTTTCTGCGAGATTTCGCAAAAAACTTGCAAGTGAAATCTCGTTTTCCAAATTTTGTGAAATAGAGTCCTGTGTGCATCTTTGGCCGGTTTTACAATATAAACCTGTCAACTGAGCTTGAAGTTCAGCAATCATATCAGCATTCTGCGCTCCCATTTGCTGCCCGGCTTTGCATGCACGCAACATACAGAAAAGGCGAGTTCGCTCTAAAAGCCGCTGACGAGCCGAAAGTTTCCCCTGAAGTTGTAAATAAGACTTCACTTTAAGTTTAACCCCCTTCCACCACTCACCAGTGTGATGAGTCTCAGACTGAATTTCACCCCGAAGCAACCTCTCAAGGCCCTGAAGGATGTCGTCATCTTCGAGAAGATTCAGATTCATCCTCCACGGGCCCCGAGTTCGTGTCCGGGCCCCTGTTAGAACGATCTCACCAGAAACGGCACGATGACCACTCACACGGAGAAATACAGAATTAACATCACAATGAACAAAATACACAAGGTCACAATCCTCAGGGCTCCCCACAAGAATCCTGTCCAGGCGGGCCCGAACCGAGCCATCCGTCCAAGTCCAGTCGAAGACTCCAGGGTGAGTAGAACGCCAGGCGTCCACCAGCCCCGCCCCCGACATGAACCCGGAGAAGACAGCCAGGGACGAGTCCGTCTGTCAGGTACCCCCTGTTTATCAAGAGGCTCCGTTACAAGATTAAAGTCACCCCCCAAAATGAGGAAGTCTTCACCACCCCCAAAACATAAAGGAAGACTCCTGAAGAATCTACCCCGTTGAGCGGGTTCCAATGGCGCATAGGCTGAAATAACGCGAATTTTAAACCCAGCGAGGGCGAAGCTGACAGCAGCTACTCGACCCTCGTCATCATATTGAAATTTCAGTTGTCGACCCTTGAAGTTAGGGTTGACAATAATTCCGACGCCCCTGTGACTAGTCGGAGAAAGACTAAACCAGCACGGGGCATTAGTGTAATGACGAAAATCCGAAACATGCCTAAAATTGTTAAAAAATGTTTCCTGGACACACAGGATATCAATATCCTGGGTCATAATCTAGCCGATGAGCCAACGCCTTACTGACCGGGACCGAAGTCCCTGAATATTTAATGTTGAAACATTAAGGTTGAAGGTTAAGCAGATAAATGAAATACAAAAATACCCAAAACAAAGGTCAGTAAGGAGGGTAGATTCAAATTAGCCCACCCGTTTTAGAAACGTGGACCGGTACTTAGAACTGACGATGCCAATCTCCAGAGGTGGAACGGTTGTGATTCCGGCGACGGTTCAGTCGGCGGCTACTTGGGGGAAGTTCCCCTTCCTCCAGTTGGACGGGAGATCTTTCCCGACTGCCAGGATGAACACTTGCCGAACGGCTGCCGCGAGCCCTGCCCTCCGAAGATGTAGAAGACTGTCGTTGTTGACAGTAGGAATGGTCAGCAGGACGAGTCTCTCTGGAAGGAGTAACATTGTGGATGGTAACAGGAACACGTCCCGGCGGCCTCCTGGAATGGATAACGGATACAACTTTGTCCCCGGAGGTGGAAGGTAGGGAGACAGTTCCGACATTAGAGGTGAAAGCAACATCATCAACGGAATCTATGTAAATGTTGTCTTCATCCGAAATAACCTCAGTAAATGCAACAGTGGTAACAAGTCCGACTTGGGCGTCAGGAGAATCAGGTGAATGAGGCTCAGGGACCTCGTCGTTTGTGTGCATACTTTTCGCTGTCCGTGAAACAAACACGACACCCTTAACTCACCAGATTCGAACCCGCACCCATCTCGGAAGAATGATCATAAGCCAGCGCTTAGACTACTGCGCTACCGAGGCGGCTGCAAACGATTCTCCGTGCGTCGTTTGTGTGCATACTTTTCGCTGTCCGTAGTGTAATTGTACCTTCCTTGGAGAGTTTATGATTCCCGCACTGATTGCACTGCCGTTGAAACATGAAAGTTGTCCGCACTGCCCATTGAGACATGAAAGGGAATAAAAGTATTCATTGAAAGTGCAATTTTTCTAATAATTACCTTTTTTCATTTTTATTTCATTTTAGTTGTCGCATACAAATTACATAGATTAAGTGAAAATTATTGTAGAGCAGATAAGCAACAACAGGGATGAAAAGAGAAAAAAGGCCAGATAGTTCTAACTAACCCTCTTCTCAAAAAACAATAATCCTGGAAACAAATATCAAGTCAAGCAGACATACTAGTAATTGGCAGCCCTCAGAGACAGGCATCATTATAATATCAAATTAACTGCCGATACGTCTTCATCCCAATATCATTAACGATGCAAATTAAAGCATTACTAATTAAAGTTTTACAGGATTAGTAAAAAGTCCTAATAGTTATGTTCATCATTAGGATTGCCAGTAATATCAAACACTATTTTTTTTAGTGATTCAAGAGTTACAATCATTGATATATAATTGGAAATGTAAGAACTTGAAAACACAGAGAGTGTTCCAGTTTATTTATCAAGTAGCTGCTACAACTAGGTAGAAACTATAGCTAACAATTCTGCAGTCGAAAACATGTACGTAAAATATATAAAATTTTCGTCACATATCTATTACATTTTAAGAATACGTAAACTTGAATTCACAATATTAAGTCTCTATATCTTACAAAATTTCTTGCTACCTTTGATTAAATTTACGCGAGAAAGGCAGCAAGTTATTATTGGTTCAGCTGTTTGAATTTAACAAGCTTTGACCTTTTTATTCCCCCATCCGCCTTCCGGAAAAAAAGGAAATGACCCCGCGTTAACCAGAATGTCAGATGTTTCTGACTATGCCACTGTAGAAGGCAGGGAACAACTGCGTTAGCTACGAAAAATATTATAGTCCCTAGCGTTTTGATTGAAAGCCAACAGAATTATTTTCAAAATCCAATTTTGTTTGTTCAGCAGTTTTTCGGGCAAAATTGCTATCTATCAAATTTTAAAAAAGTCGAAGTGTACTTAGAAATAAATTTGTTATGAAAAATTACTTGATTAAGAGCCTCGTGCATTCGGCTGGGAGATGTCCGTAACTTAGAGAGGGGGAAAGGGATGAAAGACTTCTTCTAACATTCGCCACACAGAGGCAATAGACAACCGCAGGAACTCTACGAGGAGGATGGTTCTCTAGAAGCGAAGAATTTCTTCGAAGTTTGGACTCTACCACACTGTCATTCTGTTATACTTCCACTGGTTCTCTTGAAATGGATCCCTGCATAAGGTTTTCACTTGCATGTGGTGTTAAGATTAGCTTCGATGCTCTGCGTAATTCTGCGTGGACGCGGGGGTCGGGAGGAGTCGGAGTTTTTAGGATATACACTGACGGAAAAAAAAATCCCAAACACCACGAAAAAATAGTTGTAGAGGAATGAAATGGCGGCAATACATATGTATAGGTAACATATTTAATCGATTAAGGTTTCAAGATCACAGCTTATTTTAAGCGCGAGAAGAGCCATTTTAAATGTGAAATGCTGGTACATTAATAACCTGTGTAACCGCCAGAATGTTGAATGCAAGCACGCAAACGTTCATGCATTGTGTCGTACAGGTGCTGGATGTCAGTTTGTGGGATGGAGTTCCATGCCTGTTGCACTTGGTCGGTCGATACAGGGACGGTTAATGCTGGTTGGGGGTGACGCTGGAGTTGTCGTCCAATGATATCCCATACGTGCTCGATTGGTGAAAGATCTGGTGATCTAGCAGGCCACGGCAACATGTCGACACTCTGTAGAGCATGTTGGGTTACAGCAGCGGTATGCGGGCGAGCGTTATCCTGTTGGAAAACACCCCCTGGAATGATTTTCATGAATGGCAGCCCAACAGGTTAAATCACCAGACTGACGTACAACTGTGCCGTCAGGGTGCGTGGGATAACCACGAGAGTGCTCCTGCTGTCATAGGAAATTCCTCCCCAGACCATAACTCCAGGTGTAGATCCAGTGTGTCTCTGCCGCAGACAGGTTGGTCGAAGGCGCTCACCTGGCCTTCTTCTAACCAACACACGGCCATCACTGGCACCCAGGTAGAACCGTCTTTCACCAGAAAACACAACAGATCTCCACTCCGTCCTCCAATGACACCACTGACGTCGCAAACGGCAGTGGTTTGGAGTAAGTGGAATGCACGCTACAGGGTGTCTGGCTCGCAGCTGTCCTTCAAGTAACCGATTTGTAACAGTTCGTTGTGTCACTGTGGTGGCAACTGCAGCTCGAATTGCTGCCGCAGACGCGGTACGATGCGCCACGGCCACACGCCGTACACGGCGGTCTTCCCTATCAGTAGTGCCACGTGGCCGGCCGGAACCCGGTCTTCTTGAGGCAGTACCTTCCCTTTACCACCGCTGCCAACAATCATGCACAGTAGCTACATTCCTGCCAAGTCGTTCTGCAATATTGCGGAAAGAAAATCTACCTTCTCGTAGCCCTATTACACGACCTCGTTCAAACTCCGTGAGCTGTTGATAATGGCTTCTTCGTCTTCTTAAAGGCATTCTTGACTAACATCAACACACTACGTCGTATCTCAACAATAACTAACGCTCGCGAACGTTACAGTGCGTATTTACAGCAAACCTGCTTTGCATGTTCCGAGGGGCGCTAGTAGCGCCACACGTATGCGCCGAGCGCGAAATTTGCGTAGACGTCATCTTACAGATGTACTCTCACCGCCTACCAACTGTCGTTTACCTAACACAACCCCTTCTTGGTGTTGGGATTTTTTTCCGTCAGTGTATTTTGGTAAAAAGATCGTCCGATATGGTGTCCGCCTGTGGATACCATATCTATACAACTATGAGTGCCAGTTAATTTTTTTTTTTTTTTTTTGCATTGGAAAGCTTGAAATATGCGAATGATCATTCTTCATTTCGTTTTTTTTACGATTCACAATATCGCCCCTAGAGGGCGTAAATGAAGATGGTATCAAATTCAAAATACATTGTATACCATATGTTTGCTTCTAAACATCCGATTGAAACAATTCGTTTACCTTTCGATTCCATTTATCTCGAAGACTATTTTAGTTATAGTCATTTTTCCAAGTTACGGATAGATTTTCCGCTAACAGACGCAGAAGTAAATTGCGTTTTCTCCGAAATCTCTGCATCTAAAACACCGATTTGAAAAATTCTTCGTGCATCGAAAATAGCTCCGCATGGGAAATCGTTTGCATATAATGTCTAGTTTTCGGTAAAAACGGCTTTGGCCACAAGGGGTGCATAACAGTTAATTTTTACATCTGAGGTATTTGCAGTGAAATCTGAGCTTCTAAAATCTCGATTAAAAAATGTTTTTCATGGACAGATACCACTCACGGCAATAAAGCATTTCGGAATATTTCCTATTTCAAATAATGCATGGTGTCTCTGCCAGAGAGCGTAGATGTATCCTATCTTTGTCAATATCTCTACTTCTAAGAGTACGATTTGAAAAATTTCTTTTTTGTCGGATAGTTTCTGGGGCGAAATGTGTTTCATATAATTTCAAAATTTTCGAGTAATTCATAGGCTTTCCTCTAGGGGACATTAGGATAAATTACATTTCCCCAGATATCTCTGCTTCTAAAACTCCTATCCGAAAAGTTCTTCCTGTAGCGCATACAACTTCTGATGGGAAGTGTTTTGCATAATATTTCTAATATTTGGAAAGAAATAGTTTGGCCATTCTGCTTCCGATGTATTAGCAGCTAAATCTGAGCTCCTGAAATCTCGATTGAAAAAATTATTTCTTGAACCGATGCAGCTCCCGTCGGAAAACGTTTTGAGGATACTTAATTCCTAAAATAATGCACAGTTTTTCTGCCAGGGAGTATAGATACACATTTTATTTCTGTCGATATCTCTGCTTCTAAGAATCCGATTTGAAAAATTCCTTCTTTATTGGAGAGCGTTTTTGCAGCGAAATGCTTCTCATATGATTTCAAATTTTCTCAACGAACAAGTCTACTACCAGAGAGCGTAAGGTGACGTTTCTGTTTACAGAAATATCTGGGGACTAAACACCATACTGAAAAACGTCCTTCTTCGGTCCGATACTACTCGGTATACAAATTCTATGTGCGTATTTTCTTCCGAAAATAATGCATAACTTTGCTCCTAGGGGGCCCAAATGCTTGATCTGTTTTTCTTTATATCTCTGCTTGCATAGATGCCATTTAAAAAAATTATTTCAACACCGAATGCCATTTTCCTTGTAGAACGCTTTACGCTAGTATACGAAAAATTTTGTAGCTCACAGTTTTGACGATAGGTAGGGTTTTTGTACTTTACAGCTGTATCACCGCTTCTAAAAACACTATTGAAAAATTTCTCCTTTACTGTATGCCATTCGTTACAATAGAGATGTGGAGAATTATCCTTTTTAAAAATTGCAATGATTTCTCACAAGGTATGTAAAAGTCGAAACCTTTTTTTCTTCGCTATCTCTGCTTCCGGGAGGCATATTTGAAAAGTTCTTTTTCCTTAGCATAGCTTTTTCCATAAGAATATTTTTCGTCTATTTTCAACTTTTGCATTATAAAAACCATTCCGCTAGCAGATGTAGACTTATGTCATGTTTCCTCCTCTATTTCTTCTTTTACCTGCACTATTTGAAAATCTTTCTCTTCGAAACCTTCCTTGTGCTATGAGAAACATTTTGTGCGCCATGTGTTAACTTTCGTAATATTATTTTTAGTTACTGATGGAACTAAGTTGAAGTTGCTATATCTGGATGTTTTATCGATTGCAGAAGCCGGCGGATTGTTTACCAAACCGGTTGGATTGAATTCGAATAGCTTTGGTAGATTTAATTCCCGTCAGAACTTATTCAAAAGACCTGCTCATTAGCACCGAAAATTCGGTGTCATTTTTCATGTGATTTTATATTTTTCTTTGTTATTGTGTTTATTGAAGGTTTAACGACCACCGTGAGCAATTCACTGAGCTATAAGAAGTCGTCCATCCCTAATTGAAGGCCACTGGTTTCCAGGTAAGGGAGAGAGCCAGTGCCGTAAGACAAACATAAAATCTATGGCTCACTGGAAATCGAACCCGGACCCTTCTAGGAGGAATGGTTTTAAGCTAGAGCTTAGACCACTGCGCCATCGAGACGGTGGAGTCAGTATGGAAGTAATTGCTTGACGGAAATGACACAGCAGGAGTGCGATATAACGCGGATTGATACCGTTCTTGCGTTCCACCGAGAGGAAGTGATGAGGCTTCTCCAGCTTTAATAACAGTACACTTTTAGAGAAACTATAAATATAGTTCGAGCTGGGTGCGAATGCCAGTCCCAGATGGAGCATGGGTGGTGTGCTTGCTTCACGGCGCCAGCTATCTCTCCTCTCCCTTAATTCCTTACGGACAGCCTAAGGATAAATATGCGAACTACACATGATTATTCACTCTCCAAGTGTTCGGATGCACAATTGTTCAGGCTGGAAGCAGAAGAGGTTCATTCTGTTCATCGGATGATCTCTGTTTCTAAAGGTATCACTGCGAAATTCCTTTCGGGATAGCTTCGACACAATCATTGTCATGATTATACATTTTTTTTAAATATGAATCTTTTGTTGATTTGACAGTAACAAGTGGTTTAGGATGCACCCTGCAACACTGAAGTTGCAACATTTGGAAGTAGGTGAAAAATTCAGATATCATTCACGTGTGAAGCAGAATGAAAGACAAGAATAAGTTTTCAGAATGAATGGATAATTTGATTGTCACTGAATTTCAAATTAATGTTTACAAAGTGCATCACTAAGGCGTCCATCAACTACTTTATGGCAGTGCATTCAGCAATAGGCCACTGAATGCACTGCTACAAAATGGTTGCTGTAATGTGTCCTAGGATTTCGCAGTATATCGTGGTCATCAGTGGTCCTAGGTTCTTGCGGTATTTCGCGGTCATCGGTATGTGTTATTACGAGTATTATATATTATTCTGGTGTAGATGAACGTTGGAGAAATGGTGAAAATCTCCTAAATGCGTTTAGACAATGTAAATAAATTGCGCCATCACTCTTTCTATGTTTTACTTAAATCAACACACAACAGCCGCAAAGTTGTTTTACGACACCGCTGGGATCGAACCCCAACACTACAGATTTGTGAAGTCAGATATTGAGAGATAAACACACACGTGGGTTGTTGGCACCGAAACGTAAAGCGAACGCACTCGGCTAGTTACCGAGAAATCTGGGATTCCAGCACTGTCGAAAAACATTTTTTCAGCTGATGTGTGTTGGTTTAAGTAAACGTGGAAAGAGTGATGACTTAGTTTATTTTGAAGGTTAGAAATGACCCTGACACAGATGAAATCTGATGTAACTTAGAAAGTTCATTTACGCATACCCAAGCTAAAATGTAACTTCAAGATAGAAAGAAAAGTTCAGTCACAAGTGTGTTAGTGAGGGCGTTGGCAACTTTGGGTAAAGTATATCTGCTCGTTACACCCCCATCATGTTATACATCGTTTTAAAGCTCTCCTCAATAGCAGGTGGGAGCGAGGGGAAGAGAAATTGCGCTACCATCCACCGTTTTCATAGACTATAAAGTGCAATTAAATCAAAAATGCATTTTTGTAATGGCTTTTGTCATATTTTGGATGAGGTTATCGTAATTTACGCAGATGGCAATGATATATTTTTACTTTTATATAAAAACGAGTTGAAATAATGTTCGGCCAAAGGTTAAGAACTATATTGCTGACACTTCATGCGACAACATTCAAAAATCAGATTTCCACAATGGCTTTGATTATTTCCGTTATCCATTTCCGTCACATCGAAATTTTTTGCATGGAATTTACTGCTGTCGGGAAAGATACATAGCATAAAAACAACACATTTTTCGTTACCTTTTTTCAGAAAAGTTATTATAAACCATATCAAGTGATATTTTGAGAACATATTCCTTTGCCCCCCTTAAAGAAGTTTTTTTGAATTCTAAATTTAATTGTTATTAAAAGACATGCTTTAGAAGCGCCGCGAACTACGAGCACCGGGAGCTTTCAAAGTTTTCAATAGGAAATATTTTAACATTGGAAATTATACACATTCTACATTTACATGCAAATCATTTCAACAAAAGGTTACGCAATTCGTGCATCGTTAACAGTAGCTATTCCGCTTAGGTAAAATATATTTTAAATTCCGGCAACAATTCGGAAATTCTATATCTCACTTCGAATTTCAATGCAACAAATTCGTCATTATGATTTGAATGGCAGTAAGTTTCGAAATCTGAATTATCAACACCGCTAAAACGTAAATCAGTATTCGGCACTTGTGACGTGCCTGCCCAGCAGGACGCACACAACATAAAGGCAGATAGCAGTCAGAACGAACGTCCGCGTAGCTCAATTGGTAGAGCGATTTATTCCGGAATGAGGGGATCCGGGTTCGAGCCCCGGCGTGGATAAAAATGACGGAGAAATTTACTTCGTTATACACTGTTTTTCCAAATACAAAGGGCATCCTGAAGGTAATGCTTCGTACTTCATAAGATTTGTATTTGTGGCAGCGAAAATGTGAAACTTGGTTACAAAATACTTGGAGATATTGTTAATAATGCTAGCCTATTCAAAGTATTGTCTATAACTTTCTATACATTTCCGCCATCTTTGAACCATTGGTAAAATCCATTTTGAAAACATTCCTGAGGCTGTCGTTCAGCCATGAGTTCACAGCCAATTTAACGTATGTCACATAACGTTCCGCACGAAAGGTGTTTTTCAAAGGGTCAAACAGAAAAATGTCTGAAGGAGCCAAATCAGGACTGTAGGGGGTTTGGGGTATCACTCTGAACCCCATTTTGTTAATAGCTTGTAAAGTCTCTATTGTGGTGTGGGAACGTGCGTCATCATGGTGTGAAACAACACTATGAAATGGAATGGCACGTCTTCTCCTTCTGATAGCTTCTTTTGGCTTTTTAAATGTCTGCACATTGTAAGCACTGTTTATTGTTGCAACTCCTGGATGGTGACACGACAATCAGCTGTGATGAGGTCTTTTACTCGTTGCCTGTTGGCATCAGTCACTGCAGTTGTGGTTTTTCCACTCAGTTGCTTGTCCAACACTGAACTTTCTCTCCCCACCCCTCGAAACTCCTTCATCCAACTTCGGACATTACTAATATCGATTGGGCCAGCTCCATACACCGTCAGGAGTCTTCCGTGGATATCTGGAGCCTCACATCCCTCTTTTTCAGGTAAGTAAAAAAAATAATTGGCCATGTTGAAAGAATGAGTGTTGGGCTGCTTACTAAGAAAATCTTTTTAGCACAAGTATAATGAATAAGCTTTATTTGCTTTCCGCTAACTAAGCTAATTATAATGGATAACTCTTTCTACCAGCTAGCTAATGATAATGAATAAAGCTTTCCTACTGAGCTAAGTATAATGCTTCTGCTACTGAATGATATGCTTGTACTAAACTTCAAATAGTGAATTCAAATGGTTGTTGTTACTAGTTAATTAAGAACATGAATAAAGTCTCCTGCTAGTAGTGTAGTAATAGTATTGAACAAACTTGTAACTGGTAGTAATGTTGGAGCAGTAATTAAGATGAATGAAGTCTTATGCTGGTTGTTACTAGTAATATTAATTGAAATAAACCTAACAGCCAGACAGAGGTCTGACAGTACTATGAACTGAGAAAGACGTACTTACGTAAACCATTTATTATGACCTTCTACTGGAATCATCACACACAGCTACTCAAATAACAATAATAAAGAATCAACCTAATCACATAGAACGAAGCTCTCTATATCCAACAACAAACGCTCTGGCTATACAACAACAAACGCTCTCCCTATAACAACAAAAGCTCTCTTTGGTTATCGTTGAACGCGCCTATTTATACTGGCTACCACCACGTCATGACTTACACTCATTGCCAGATCTCATTCAGCGGGTGAAATAATATTTCGTTCAGTAAGAAGATAATTTACATAGTAAAATAAAATAACCAGAGATAGTAAAATCAAAAGGAAAGTGAATATAGAGTATACGTTACACAAGTATTAGAAATAATACGCAGAAGAAGGCCAACGAACTCATGGGAGGATCAGATTCAGGAGTGTCAGCATGAGAAAAAAATATGAGTATGAAGTATAGAAGATCTTGTGTACGGCGTGTAATGGATGTCAGTGAAGCCCGAGTTGTATGTCAAGATCGCTGTAAATAGAGAAGTTTGATACGGCGACAATTAATAAAAATTATCAGGTAGTTTGTATTTCATTTTGGAGCTAACCTATGAATCTCAGAGAACAGCTTAGTGATATGCATGTAAGTGCATCCCTCTTTTTCCAGGAATTCAATTACGGCTCGTTGCTTTTCTCTGTCATACATGATCTTTATTTCAGATTCTAAGAACAATTTGTCCACACATTGGTAACATATCATAGTATATGTCAGTGCAGTTTCATTAAAATCACTTCAAAATTTCAAAACTTATTAAGCATTACTTTCAGGATGTCCCTTGTAAAATCACTCGTGTAATTCCTATGAGTTTCAGTATAAGAAAGGAAAAAAAAGTCACTTAATCAGGAAAAGATTTTTCTTTGGGGAACGGAAAAAAGGCAATGTTAGTTTTAATGGATTTAAACTGATGCATATTACGAGAATAAGTGCATATAAAAATATTAGCTAAATAATAAAGATTCATATACCACGACATCATGATCAGAGAAAAATCTTTGAAATGGCAATGGGCTGGACATACTGCCAGAAGAACAAACGATCGATGGACAGTCGAAATTTTAGATTGGATTTCAAGGGACAGGAAAAGACCCAGAAGACCACATGGGATATGGGTGGATAAAATTCGAAAGTATGCGGGAGTAACATGGAGGAGACTGGCACAAGACAGACCGTTGTGGAAAAGGCTTGGAGAGACCTTTGTCTAGCAGTGGATTGATAATGGCTGACAATGATGATGATGATAACACGAAATACACTGACGGAAAAAAATCCCAACACCAAGAAGGGGTTGTGTTAGGTAAACGACAGTTGGTAGGTGGTGAGAGTACATCTGTAAGATGATGTCTATGCAAATTTCGCGTTTGGCGCATACGTGTGGTGCTAGTAGCGCCCCTCGGAACATGCAAAGCAGGTTTGCTGAAAATACGCGCTGTAAGGTTCGTGAGCGTTAGTTATCGTTGAGATTCGACGTAGTGTGTTGATGTTAGTCAAGAATGCCTTTAAGAAGACGAAGAAGCCATTATCAACAACTCACGGAGTTTGAACGAGGTCGTGTAATAGGGCTACGAGAAGGTGGATTTTCTTTCCGCAATATTGCAGAACGACTAGGCAGGAATGTAGCCACTGTGCATGATTGTTGGCAGCGGTGGTCAAGGGAAAGTACTGCCTCAAGAAGACCGGGTTCCGGCCGGCCACGTGGCACTACTGAGAGGGAAGACCGCCGTGTACGGCGTATGGCCGTGGCGCATGGTACCGCGTCTGCGGCAGCAATTCGAGCTGCAGTTGCCACCACAGTGACACAACGAACTGTTACAAATCGGTTACTTGAAGGACAGCTCCGAGCCAGACGCCCTGTAGCGTGCATTCCACTTACTCCAAACCACTGCCGTTTGCGACGTCAGTGGTGTCAAGCTAGAGCTCATTGGAGGATGGAGTGGAGATCTGTTGTGTTTTCTGATGAAAGCCGGTTCTACCTGGGTGCCAGTGATGGCCGTGAGTTGGTTAGAAGGAGGCCAGGTGAGCGCCTGCAACCAACCTGTCTGCGGCCGAGACACACTGGACCTACACCTGGAGTTATGGTCTGGGGAGCAATTTTCTATGACAGCAGGAGCACTCTCGTGGTTATCCCACGCACCCTGACGGCACAGTTGTACGTCGGTCTGGTGATTCAACCTGTTGTGCTGCCATTCATGAACAGCATTCCAGGGGGTGTTTTCGAAGAGGATAACGCTCGCCCGCATACCGCTGTTGTAACCCAAGATGCTCTACAGAGTGTCGACATGCTGCTGTGGCCTGCTAGATCACCAGATCTTTCACCAATCGAGCACGTATGGGACAACATTGGACGACAACTCCAGCGTCACCCCCAACCAGCATTAACCGTCCCTGTATTGACCGACCAAGTGCAACAGGCATGGAACTCCATCCCACAAACTGACATCCAGCACCTGTACGACACAATGCATGAACGTTTGCGTGCTTGCATTCAACATTCTGGCGGTTACACCGGTTATTAATGTACCAGCATTCCACATTTAAAATGTCTCTTCTCGCGCTTACAATAAGCTGTGATCTTGAAACCTTAATCGATTAAATATGTTACCTATACAAATGAATTGCCGCCATTTCATTCCTCTACAACTATTTTTTCGTGGTGTTGGGATTATTTTTCCGTCAGTGTATTATAAACAAAAATGCCCTGTCTCCCACTTTTTAATGTTTTGAGTTTGACATAAAATTTTAATTTGGCGAATTTGAAAATAAATATGATAATAAATTTCTTATTCTAAACATTTAGCATTCTTAATTTTTTTAATTCTCGTCACTGAAAATTCTTCTTTATTCCTGAAATTCTGTGCTTTCGTGTGCCTTGAAAATGATCTAGAAGTAAAACATGAGTTTTGGGGAAAAGAAATCATTATGAGACGTTGTTAAGTACGGTTCATCATTCGTAACGAAAAGAGTATTTTGACAAGAACGGGATTCCAAACAGTAAACCGAATATTCTTAGCAAAGCTCTTGCTTGTTAACAGCAAAGTCATTCTCCTATTACTTGCAATTTTCAGAAAATGATTTGTGATTATCTTCTCTCTCTTTTTCGCTTTCTTTGAAAGATCCTCCTATGTTCTCCTGTTTCAATAACACACGTGCACACTACACTACGTATAGCTAAAAATCTTTCTGTTGGTAGGTTGCGAATCCGTATGAGCGCATTGAAAGAGTATAACCTAATGACATTACTACCCACATTAATCAAACCATTTGCTCATCAATCCAGCGATATTTGTTTCATGCCCGGTTTCCTGGGGACGTGGGTGGGTGTTTCAAGAATAGACAGAGGAAAATCTAGATGATACTTAAAATAAGTCAGGCATCTCGTATTACAGTGTTCGTTAGAAAAATAGCCCATTTTAGCAAGATGAGATCATCAGTAAGTTTTCATTACTTACCAAGAATCCAAGCGGAATGAAGTTTTTTTATACTGCGTATATACAGATGCCGTTCCATAAAAACAGTGTAATTTTTTTTGAGTTGGCAACAGTGCGAAGGGTAAAGATAACCACGCAGACGACTAACTGAATTAAGGAAGTATTTGTGGTAACAGTTATTAGCCGTTGCAGACGATTCTGTACAGGTACAGTGAGTGTACAGTAGGTGTTTTGTTATTGCGCAGTTGTTTAAGGTATCCCATGTGTCATGCACGTTGTAGGCACCACCAGGTGGCCAGCTTGCATCTATTTCGCAGTCGATCAGTGATGGCGGAGTTTGCGTTAGCAGAGCAGTAGCACAGCTGGATGTCAAAAAGTGCGATCCACAAAACATAATGGAAGATATATCCGAGTTTCAAAGAGGAGAGATTGTTGGTGCGCGTTTCGCCGATGCATCTGTGTCCAAGACAGCAAGTCTTTGTGGTGTGTCGCGAGTCATGTTACCCTGGCTCATGTCGGCATACTAGCAAGAGGTAAGAACTTACCACATCGAATAAGAGTAACTGTCGAAGTAAAAGGAAGCTGTCTGACAGGGACGTCCGGGTACTAACACGGATGGTAGCTTAAACCATAAATCCACACATGCCCAAATCACCGCAGAGCTGCATGCGCGCAGCGAGTCGCCTGTTTCCATCAAAACCTTTCTTTGGGAGCTTCACCGGGTCAACATTCAAGGTCGTGTGGCTATCGCAAATCCAGGATCACCAGTGAGAATGCCAAACCTCGGTTGCAATGGTGCCAGCAGCGCGAATCGTGGATGTTGGTCAACGTGAAATGTGTATTGCTCTCCGATGAATCATCCTTCACTGTCTTTTCCACAACCGGGAGAGTTTATATGTGGAGACATCGTTCACAGGCTTACCACCCGGACTCTTTATTGCCCACAGTGCAGCACGAAGGTGGATCGGTGATAGTTTGAGCCGGCAATATCTTTTTTTTTTTTTATTGGAGGTTTAACGACCACCGTGAGCAACTCACTGGGCTATAAGCAGTCACCCGTCCCTAATTTAGGGTCGCTGGTTCCAGGGAAGGGAGAGAGCCATTGTCGAAAGACAAACGCAACATTCATGCCTCACCGGGATTCGAACCCGGACTCATCTCGGACGAATGATCAGAGGACATCGCTTAGACCACTGCGCAACCGGGGCGGCCCAACTATGCTCAAAATAGTGCAACTGTACTAGTGATCCGAATTTCTTCGCGTAGAATAGAAATCAAAGTTTTCAAGCTTTCGTACATCAACCAGATGGCTTTTTCAAAGAATTTTCAAAAACACTTCCTTATTGGGCAAGGCACTTTCCAAAAACTTTTTTCAAGAACTTTTCCTGCTTTTTCAAAGAAGACAGAACATCAACCAGATTGGTTTTTCAAGGAAGGTGTCTACCTTCCTTGAAAAAGCCATCTAGTTGATGTGAGAAAGCTTGGAAACTTTGATTTCTATTGTACGCCAAGAAATTCGAATCACTAGTAGAGTTGTACTTATTTTGAATAAATGAATAGATGCGGATGCAATTATTCGTTCAAAAAATCGAGGCGTCATGTTGGATGAGCACGGGGTACCTTGGTAGTTAAAACAGCACTATTTGAAGAACTTGTTTTAAATTCCTAACAATTCTAGAGAGAAGCTATGATTGCAAAACTCACTGTTGGTAATGATCATCAAGGTTTCTTGAATGGCAGTAGCTTTCGAGTTGTACAAGAGACACTCCCTGAAATGGAAATAAGTTTCCGTATGCTCCAAAAAAAGAAAAAAGTAAAAAAATATAACTAACTACTTAAAAAAAGAGTGTAAACTCCAAAATAAAGGAATAGGTACATCTGTGAACAAATACAGAGATTTAGTGTTGAAAAATAGAGATAAAACAAGAGTTCTCGATCAATCAGGTGTATATCGTATTTCCACCACCCACACCTTGGGAATTGAAAATAAGTATTATATAGGACGTATACTAAAAACCGATTAAGTAAACGATTATGACAGCATGTAAATAATTGGAAAACCAAAAAATGTGTACGTCCTTAATAGAATATTGCTCTAAAACAGAAGCAGTGCCGGATTTTGAAAATATAGCAATTGTATGCGAGACATAAAACTGAACGTGCCATACGTTATGCTGAGACGATTGTTATCGAACATACTAAAAAGAACAACTGTAACAAAAATGACCCAGTAGATTTGCCTTTACCATGGAGAATGTTAGTAGAAGAGGAGAGAGTGCATAAAATTATTATAAAGTATATAAAATAGTCATTCAGGGAATGGTATCTAATTGTTGTAGTAAGTAATGTGATTTACAGTTGATTAAAAAAGTGCATTTAGTAAACTACAGGAACATATCCATTAACATCGAATAGTTCAGTTTCATCAAGGTAGGCGGCACGCATTATAGTGGTCATATAGGGGCCTCTCACAAGGCTTTTGTGTCCTTCAAGTGATGACAACTTCTGCCTGAGGATCGTGTTTATACACCGAAATGTATAGCAATCTATGAAGATCATCAAACTACTACTTGAGGACGCTATGGACTATGACTTGAATTTTTAGGTTTTAACTTTTCAGTTTCCTCCCTTGGTTATTTTTTGACGTGTATAACGAAGTAAATTTCTCCGTCATTTTTAGTCCACGCCGGGGCTCGAACCCGGGTCCCCTCGTTCCGGAATAAGTCGCTCTACCGATTGAGCTACGCGGACGTTCGTTCTGACTGCTATGTGCCTTTATTCCGTGTGCATCCTGCTGGGCAGGCACGTCACATCTCCCCCTCCCTGAAAGAGGGCCGGAGGCATGGCCCACGGGTCAGCCGTGACCATGAATCGTCGCAGGCAGCCATCCGCTGTAGAGCGTGCACTCGAGAACTCCCAGTCAATCTAATGTGTGGAATGCAACGTCACACACATTTATTTTTTGAAGCGCTGGAGAAGGGATTCTCTGATTTTTCCTATCTCGCTTTGTGGAAATAACATCACGCCATTGCGAGATTTTGCATGGCCGGACCATCCGGAAAGTTCGGGAGTCATTATAACGAAGTAAATTTCTCCGTCATTTTTAGTCCACGCCGGGGCTCGAACCCGGGTCCCCTCGTTCCGGAATAAGTCGCTCTACCAATTGAGCTACGCGGACGTTCGTTCGGACCGCTATCTGCCTTTATGTCGTGTGCATATACATAAAAATTTTAAAGATTTTAATAGAGGACATTTCATCACATAGAACCATATGATTCAATCCTAGAAAATATAAATTTCCTGGAATTGTGACAAACATCCAACTTAATCATCTGTGACAGCAAATAAGATTATTTCGTATTTGGACTTAGCATATTTAACTTCATCTGACTTTCAATATCATATTTGATAGTAAAGAAGAATTTTTATATATGGACTGACCATATTTAAATACACTTGACTTTTAATAACATTATCTCCAAGTTACTCAAGTTATGAGGATAGTAAACTACATATCTTATATCAGTTTCAAAGATATAAGGTATGGTAAATAAATATTTAATATACTAGAATTTACGTAGTGACCGCATTACAAAATACAAAAAAAAAAATTAAACCTGTAGCAGATGATCGCAGATACTATTATGTCAGTAATAAGTCTTCCTATTGTAAAATGTCGCTGACATTATTGTTCTATGCTTCAACGTACATAAATGTCCTTAGCTACTCAAGAACAACGTGTGAATAGCTTTACACAAACATACACACTTCTTGTTAAGTTGTGTAATGTTAATATTATACAGAGACACTCCCTGTTACCCACTCCAAGGAGCTACGGCTTGAATGTATCAAGTTAGCAGAGTTGAAAACTGACCACCTATATCTGGGCAAAAAGAGAATGCGTAGGGTTCGCGCACATTAGACTGGATTTCAAGGGGGAAAGTTGCACAGAAAGACAGGAGAGGAATGGAATGGAAATGCCGCCGCAGGGCAAACAAGAGACAGCAATTCTGGAATTGTGTTCATTTCGACTTTCATTCTCCAAGTGAACGTTGGAACAGGAGGATCGGTGATACTTTTGCTTCATGCGGGTTGTGCAGGGGGAAGATTGGGTCAACGAAACCAGACGGGAATTTGTCTTGTGGTTCACTACAGAAACACGCTCCCACAGGTGGATCCCTCATATACCCTCATAAAAAAAATAAAAAAATCTATTAACTCCTGGATGTAAGAAAGCTGTTGAAATATGAACTGTAAAACGAATACAGTCATGAACAAATTTTAACAGCAATTTACGTTTGAAATAATTAAAAAAAAACCCTCATGATTGAAAGTAGCATATCAAACCATACTCAAAACGGTGTGTTGTACCAGATAAGTATATTTATTTGGTTATTTGTCGTCTACTGCGCAACTGTGTTCCTACATCTCCTTGAATAGACGCCTTTTTTACGCTTTCCAACCGTAGGTTGAAGAAGCGAATATGCTAAAGCTTTGTCCGTCAGTCTGTCTGTCCGCACGATAACTCGCGGCAAAAGCGTTGGATTTTGATGAAATTTTAGTATGTGGTAGGGGTCCACCTGGGGACAAACACTATTGAAAATGGGTGAAGTAGGATCAAAGGTCAGGACATAGGAACTGGATGCATTCCATTCCTTTATGCGTCATTCTTGCGTAAAAATGGTTAGATTTCGATGAAATTTTAGCATGTGGTAGGGAACCACCTGGGGACGAACCCTATTGAAAATGGACGAAATGGGGTCAAAGGTGAGAACATAGGATCGGGATCCATTCCGTCGCCCTTATGCGTCATAACTTACGTAAAAATGCTTCGATTGAAAAAAACTTTATCATGTTGTTCCGGCAGTATACTTTACAAGATCTGTTGAATATCATCGAAATGGGGTCAAAGGTCAGGTCATAGGAGCGAGATTTATTCTACAGTCATTATCCTCATAACTTGAATAATAACTTGAGTAATGATTTCTGGTATGTTGAAAAGCGTATCATAATCAACGCATTGCATGAATTAACTAAGTTGTTGTTCTTCTGTTTTATTTTTTTATTGAAGGTTTAACGACTACCGTGGGAAACTCAATGGGCAATAAGTAGTCGCCCGTCCCTAATTTAGGGCCACTGGTTCCAATGAAGGGAAAGAGCCAGTGCCTTAAGGCAAACACATCATCCATGCCTCACCGGGATTCGAAACTGGACCCTTCTCGGACGAATGATCATAAGCCATCGTTTCGACCACTGAGCCACCGTGTCGGCTAACCTTTGTTAGCTTAATTTATTTATAGCAACTTACTTGGTCCAGAGGCAAATTTTTCGCTGAAATAAAGATAATTTTTCTTTGCCCTTTTTTTATCAAACGTCCAACATATATACTGAAGAGCAATTGAATTAGAGATTCCTGTCTAGTAACGTGTAGCACCCTTTTTCGCCCTGATGACGGCGGCGATTCGTCTCGGCATGTGCTCGACAAGACACCGGAACCGTTGGGAAGCCATACGGATACACAACCTCTGAAAAAGCTCCATTAGTTCACGAAGATTTGATGGAGGGGTTCAGAGCCTCGAACATCTCTCTCGATACCATCCCAGATGTGCTCGATAGGATTGAAGTCAGGTGACCTAGCTGGCCAAGGAAGCGAGGACACGTCCTTGGAGTGTTCGTCCAACCATTCGGGAGCGATGGCACAGTGCATTATCATGTTGCAGGAGAAGGTCCCCAGTGGGATGTTGAAGACGCACAAAAGGGAGCAAATGGTCGTCCAGGATATCCCGGTTACGTTGACCTGTGAAGGACGATGTCACACGTACCAGGGGTCCCATTTCAGTCCACGTAAACTGTCCCCAGACGAGAATGCCACTCCCACCAGCTTGAAGAGTACCCTGCTGGCAAGAAGGATGCATCGCTTTATGTGGTTTTCGCCGTACTCGTATCCTTCCATCCGCATGCATTAACTTGAATCTCGACTCATCAGCCCAGGCAACATTTTTCCCACATGTCTAGGGTCCATTTGCGATGTTCCCGCGCCCATGCTAATTTTTGCACCCTCTGATGTGCGGTCAGAAGCGGTACCCTCGTGGGACGATGGCTTCTGTACCCCATAGCGAAGAGATGGTTTTGGATGGTGTAGCTGCTTACACGTTTTTGTGCACCAGCGTTAAATTGCCGAGTGATTTCTTGCACTGTGTCCCGTCTATCCGCTGTTACAATGCGAGCTAGATGACGATGACCCCGCTCATCCACACGCTGTTGTCTACAACAGTTCGCCCTTGTAGGGATGGTTTTATAGGATGCGGTGTACTCACGGTGCACCCGTGACAGTGGCTCGTGAAAATCCAAGTGGCTGCACGACTTCCGAGATGGAGTGAGCCATTCGTCGGGCCCCAACAATTTGTCCACGATCAAATGCGCTTAGATCCTTCGTCTTACCCATACTGCGTTCGACTCCTACTGATTCCCGTACACATTACTTTTTATGTTGTCGGATCGCTGCATACGTCTTGTCGTTTCCGTTTACCGGGCCGCCCACAGAGCCACATTTGCTGTCTCTAATTAAATTGCTCTTCGGTGCATATATAGATAGATAGATAGAGAGAGAGAGAGAGAGAGAAAGAGAGAGAAACCTCCACACAAACACACACACACACATGTATATTAGTATATTATATATATCGTATATACACACACACACACACACACACACACACACAATGCACGCACGCACGGAGATGCTATTTTATTAAGCATATCTGCTCTCGTCACATAAACTGGTTCACTCTAACAAGTAACAACACAAGTGAGCCTGGTGGGCGGCATAACTAATGAAGTTCAGTATTGCGGTATCAGTTGGCATTCTTTTGACAGTCCGAATGGGCGAAGGGCCGCCCCGGTAGCTCAGTGGTCTAAGGCGATGGCCTCTGATCATTCGTCCAAAAGGGTCCGGGTTCGAATCCTGGTGAGGCATTGATGTTGTGTTTGTCTTACGGCACTGGCTCTCTCCCTTCCCTGGAATCAGTAACCCTAAATTAGGGACGAGCGACTGCTTATAGCTCACTGAGTTGCTCACGGTGGTCGTTAAACCTCCAATAAAAAAAATGGGCGAAACTACTTACCTGAGAACATTTGAACGTGGCACGATTGCTGTCGTGTATAGAGTGGTTTTATACCTGGTAAGGGGATGCACTAACCACAGTTTTGCATTACGTATGATTATCGAAATGCATCTATCCTTTGGTAAGAAAGTTTTTGCTACCTTCGTAGACTTAGAGAAAGATTATGACCGAATAAACGGGTTACTTCTGCGGAACGTAATGAATAAATATTATGTTACCGGGAATCTGCTTAATAGTGTGAAAGCTATGTATGCTGGCAGCATAGCATGTGTATACGAATGAATGGTGTTTTATCAAAATGTTTTTCTGTTGGTACAGGATTCAGGCAAGGTTATTTAACGACATCATGGCGGTTTGATACATTTACGGATACACGTATGCGTGATGTCAAAATTTACGGTACTGGTTTATGTTTTGGTTATATCCTTGTGTGCAGATTGTTGTACACTAAGATAGCACAATCTTGGTGTCAGAGAGCAAAGGTGTGTTTAACCCTTTAAAGACCATGACCCTAAAATTTTGTATCACTCTTAAATAGCATTCGGAACCTGTAGTGGTTAGCATACCCGGGCGTTTTCTGGGAGACGCGGGTTCGAGTCCCGCTCCAGGACGATGAATATTTTCAAGTTTTCGGATATTATCTGACTTACCATCCTTGTCACATTTACGCCAAAAATCGGATTGTCATCTTCAAACAATAATGATGACTGAATGTGACCCCTGCTGATCCCTCATAGGTCGTGCAAATTTAAAGAAAATGTAAAGGTAGGAAGTCTGACTCACTCTACAGAGCCGTTTCGGACGTCTATGGTCGTTTGCATCTACTGGCGTTTTAGGCGTTATGGTTGTTAAAGGTTTAAGAAAATGTTGTCCCGGATGTACGAAGAATGTATGAAATTTAAACTGAACATAAATGAGAGAAAAACCAAAGTCATGGTTTTTGAGCGAGGAACTCTTGTACTAATGCAAGTCCAAATGGCACAGAGATTGACTGGTTGAAAGAATTTGTACATTTAGGACGCACGTTTGGCAGAGAGAAAAAATTAGATGGCGAAATTCATAGGCGAGCGAATTCTTTAAGAATCATATAACTGCTTTAGTTAGATTCAAAGGAATGATGAATTTTCAGGAAAGTTCGGAATGGCTGTGCATCATATGAAAGTTTAATTGTCCATACTCGGATGTATGGCAGTGAAACATGGACACTGCAGAAGAGACATAGGAGTCGTGTGTATGCTGGAGAGATAGGTTACTTACAGGGGTTTTGTGGCAAGACACGCTCTGATAATGTGAGGAACGAAGATGTGATGCAGATGTGTAATGTGAGGTAAAATGTTGTTGGTAAAGTACTGTATAAATATTATTGGATGGTTTCTCTATGTTAAAAGAATCAGTGATGGGATGCCTAGTAAGAGAATATTTTCAGTCCAACTGGCAGGAAAAAATGTAGAGGAAGGTCACGAAAATCATGGAAGGACAAGATTTAATAATGTTTGCATGAGGAATTGGAAATAATCGAAGAAGAAGATTATGAGTAGGAAGTACGAAAGGTCTTGTGTGAGACGTAGGATGTATAGCAGTGAGGCTCAAGCTGTGGGCCAAGATCGCTGTAAATGGGAACGTTTTATACATCAACACTAAGTAAAATCTAGTTCCGTCAGTTAAACGTTGATCTATCAGATGGGCTTTCATTATATGTACTGTATATGTGATACTTTTTGGCGCCAGGATAGCCGGTGTGAGCACCTCGTTTAGCTGTCCCAGTCTTTTCACGAGCAACTGTAGAAAATTTCCAGAAATCGGGGACACTATGTGCGAAAATAGTTAGTTGATCGGGAAGGGGAGAGGTCGGTCGAATAGTCAGAAACTATGATTTTCAGCATTCGGAACCTGGATGGCGCCTGAAAACTGGACTCTTAGGTCAAAATGCGGCCCACACGTGAATTGAACACTGCCATCTAATATCACTGATAACTTCATGTATGAAAATTAATTACATCTGGAACAAAACTCAATATAAACTGAGTGCTCACGGAATTACGACAACCTCTATGAATAGTTACACCCAATCCAAGGAGGAGAAACGTGGATTACGGCGTAGCCAGAAGGCAAAAGGAGTGTATATATGGCTGTACAGTTGAGAGCGAAGTTGCGGACGTGGTGAGTAAAACCAAGGATTTATGAGAGCTAAAGAAACGCCAATTTGTAGGAGCACGAAGGAAACAAGAATGGAAACAAAATGTCCAAACAGCTAACCGGCGACACAACCGTAAATGGTAACAAAAGGCGGATTCCAAGGGTGAACGACTGGTACAAAGCCCTGTACCGTGCGATGGGCACAACCATAGACTTCGAGAAGAAAAAGGAAATGAAACGTAATTAAGTGACATCGCGCTTTCCGTCAAGAACAGTCATATATATTTGAAATTTCTTTTTCAAGAGAAATATCGGTTGGTATGAGTTGTGTTAATCTTGCTTATTTATTGTTTATTTCCAATCGAAGGGCAGTAGTGAAATAAAATTAACATAACCTCTCCTTTGTAATCTGTTTTAATTCAATGAAAAACAAACCTGAGCAAGAATTACATACTTCAGACAAATTACTTTGAAAGAAAAATTAAAATATGAACTACTGAACATGACTGAAAGTGTGATGGCACTTTATGAAGGGTCATGGAATTCTACTCTTGAAGGACATGGCTCAGCGCAGTTCGATATTTGGAGGTATAGTACAATACGAGTAAACAGAAACAATATCCCGCACGACTGTGCTTCGAGAGCTTGCGTTCCGAGAGCATACGCTCTATAAGCCACCTCTCCTAACAACAGTCCATCGCCGCAAACGACTGCCCAGTTGACAAAATCATACGGATTGGACAATAGAAGTTTGGAAGCTGGTATGCTGCTCTCATGAATCCCAATATGTACAACGTTCTGCTGATGGTTGGTTCCCTATTTATATCCCGCAGCATGAGGCACTGAATACTTCATACAGTACATGACATCGATTATTATCAATGCCTGGGGTGAGGGTTGTTTGATGTGGAGTACGTTTAGCTGGCATGTGTGTGAATAAATCATGGACACCAGCTACTATCATAGACCACTTGATGATCACGGACACCTCACAATGTTGTGCCTTCACCTAGAAGGGCGTAGGTTCTGGATGATAATGCATAGTGTCATTGGGACCGTCTTGTGATGCATTGAATCGGAATAAGTCTGAAATGGAGTCCAAACTCAATGTAAATAAATAGCTCTCAAATGTTGTACAATGCTATGTGAGACAGTTGGACAGCCCATCCCTCTCCATATTGAAACTGTGGATCGCAATGTAAACAATTTGGTTGCAGATTTCAACACAACTGTACAAACACCTTACACGCTGTTAAAACGTTTTCAGTAGATTGGACCAAAAAGTGGCACTGTAGCAGCTGCACCACTTGTGGGACAAAGGTGAACCATTGTGTGATGCGTGAACATACAAACACATGATTCAATTATGGAACATATTATGGTATCCAACCTGAATAATGCGAAGCTGTATACATTGCGCTATGTGTTTGTATGTTTCATTGGAAATAATCATGAGCGTAGGGCCGAACTGTTTGAAATGTTTTGCTTTGCCCTTCGCTCATTCTTTCATGATTCAACGCGGCTTCCGCCCGCTGAACCTTTTCTCGGGCGATGAATACGCACCACCCTCTTTGAAAATTTAACTGGTATTGTGGATGAAATTAACCAAAGGCTAACACCTGAGTCTGTAAATCAACTAGCAGAAACGGCGCAAGCTGCTATCAGTCGAGCTCTTAAATCAAGCTCTACAAAATATAATGCAACAAGTTAGTAAAATAATGCAATGCATTGATTATGATACGCTTTCCACCATACTAGAAATCATTACTCAAGTTATTACTCAAATTATGAGGAAAATGGCTATGGAATAAATCTCACTCCTGTGCACTGACCTTTCATCCTATTTCGATAATATTCAACAGAACTGGTTTAGTATACCTTCGAAATAACACGATAAACTTTTGTCGCAATCGAAGCAATTTTATGTAAGCTATGATGCATAAGGGTTATGGATTAGATCCCGCTTCTGTGTCCCAACCTTTAACCCCATATCGCCCATTTTCAAAACGGTTTGTCCCCAGGCAGGTCCCTACAGCATACTAACATTTCATCCAAATCGAAAACTTCTTACGTACGTTATCATGCATAATGGCGATGGAAGTTATTCCGCTCCTATAGCCAGACCTTTGACCCCCATTTCGCCAATTTTCAATAGGGCTTGTCCCCAGGTGGTTCCTAGCACATAGTAAAATATAATCGAAATCGAACCTTTTTTACATTAGTTATGACACATAAGAGCAGTGGAATGGATCCCGCTCCTATGAACTGACCTTTGATCCTATTTCGTTCACTTTCAATAGGGTTCCTTCCCAAGTGTTCCCCTAATACATACTAAAATTTCATCCAAATCGAATGATTTTTACGAGAGTTATCGTGCGGACGAACATACGCACAAAACGCGTGACGTAATGAGGCAGATGTGAATCGCGACCATCTGCTCGCCAGATTGTGACGTCATAAAACTTTAATAGGATCCACACACAACGCGTGACGTAATGAGACAGATGGCGTGACTGCGCGCCAACATCTAATGGCTCGCTGCCGTGACACTACACTAAAAACGTGGTGATTCGATGTGGTTATTTAACCCACTAAACGAATTTTTCTAAAGTCGAGATTAAGCTAAATCGATTTATATTAAAAGAAAACGGTAGGTTAACGACTTTCATCAAAATCCTTAGAGCCGTTTTCAAAATAAAATTTACATACATACAAGAATTGCTCCTTTAAGGTGAACGTCAAGTAATTTTTCTTCCTGTACTTCGAATGGAAAAATTTCGGTTCACGTTTTCTTCCCAATTAATGCGTTCCCAAGGATGAAAATTTGAGCATCGATTAAAATATCTTCATTTTATAACTTGCAATACTTAATATTTTCTAAAACATAACCATAATTATGCATTCCAACATTTGTTTGTCTACTGACGTTATGAAAATACAGGTCGCGCCATCTTTTTTCTGGACAATTAATGCGTTCATAAGGATGAAAATTTGAACATAGATTAAAATTAGATTAATTTTATAACTTGAAATACCCGATATTTTCTAAAACATAACCATAATTATGCAATCCAACATTTGTTTGTCTACTGACGTCATCAAAGTACAGGTCGCGCCATGTTTTTTCGGGTTTCAACACCACCAAAGTAAAAGTTATTGATTTTCAATTATATTATGCTTATGTTTTAGAAAACATTAATTATTCCAAGGTATAATATGAAGTTATTTTAATCGATGTTCAAATTTTCATCCTTGGGAACACATTAATTGTGAAGGAAATGTGTACAAAAGGTTTTTTCATTGGAAGTATGGAAAGCAAAATTACTTGACGTCCACCTTAATAATATGGGATAAGGGCAATGGAAATGATCCCAATCCTATGTCCTGACCTTTGACCACATTTCGTCTATTTTCAATTGGGTTCGTCCCCAGGTGGTCCCCTATTGCATACTGAAATATCATCGAAATCGAACCACTTTTACGCAAGTTATGACGCATAAGGGCAATGGAATGCATCCCGATCTTATGTCCTGACCTTTGACCCCACTTCACCCATTTTGAATAGGGTTCGTGCCCAGGTGGTCTCCTACCACATAGTAAACTTTCATTGAAATCGAACCATATTTACGCAGGTTATGACGCATAAGGGCAAAGGAATGACCCTGCTCTTACCCTACGTCGTGACCTTTGACCCCATTTGTCCCATTTTCAATAGGGTTCGTCCCTAGGTGGTCCCCTACCACATACTAACATTTCATCGAAATCGAACCATTTTTACGCCAGTTATCGTGCGGACGGACGGACGGACAAAGCTGGAGCATATACGCTTCTTCAACCTACGGTTGGAAAGCGTAAAAAGGAGAGAACCAGATCTCGCAGTTAGGGATCCGGTATTGTTAGAAACTCATTTTCAATCCTCCGTTGCACATACGTTTGTGAGAAAATGTGCCCCCTTGAATGAAGGCCCTTTTGAATTGGAGTAATTGTACAATAATAATATAGTATTAAAGACGCCAGATGGCTCCCTACATTCTGCCCATGTGCAGGGAATATTGGAAATGTTTTTTAGAAATAATGATGCAATTATCGACTCTAAATCTCGTAGGAATCCTCAGGTAGAGGGTGTGACTTCTTCACAAGCCGCTGCGGTTGATGAAATTATTGACCCCACCCCTGTCCTGTCCGATTCTCTACCTTCGTCTGAGCAGGTCTTTCCTTCAACTACTTTTCAAGATTTTCTATCGGACATTCTCCCATTCAGTCGGGGTGCTACAATTATTTCTACTCCTCCGTCTCCTGACTTCACATGGGAAGATTTCATCTTCAAGTACTTCCAGTTCCTCTGGATATTATCGTCATGTGCAACGTGGTTCGTTTTCATCTGCTTCTTATAAGTCAATTGTTCCATTTACTTCACGCGTGGTGCCTCCGTCTGGTCCTACATCTAATACGATAACTGTCATTTCATCTACTTCAGGTAGTTCTATCTCTCCTGTGGCCAAAAGAGCGGTACACTCATCAACAAGAGCCGTACCTCTTGTTGATACAGAATCATCGGACACTATAGGTGAGGTTCTTCAGTCTCCAAATGAGAAAATCCCTACAACTGCCTACTTTAGGACCATTTAGTCAGTCTATAGCAGGGCAAAAACGTCCTGTTTCACCAACTGTGTCCTCAAGACCTAACAAGCGTCTGCCGCCTGAATTTTCCTCTCCTGTCCCACATACGCACAGTGCTACTTCAAGTGTTACTTTGCAACCCAGACAACGAGTCCAGCCCTTGTATCATCTGGATGTTGTCCTTGGAATCTCCGCTCGGGACGGACGGAGCCAATACCTTCTTCGACTATTCTTCGTCGCCCACAGAAGCGTCCTTCTATTTTTACGCCGCTTTGTCACCCGCCAAAGAAACAGCCTGATCTACAGTAGTCTCCAATTCCTGGTTCGTCTTCCAGTCAGCCTTTAACCTCCTTGAATCAACCTGGAACCTCTTCACCCCAGCCTGATGGCATAGCTTCTTCCTGTCAACTTGCTCTAACAACACGGAAACCTGGCACATCCCTGCAATCCAGTGATTTCCAACGAGAGCCTGTGAAGCGTGAAGCTTCGAGTGTGTCGTTATCGCCCCGACTGCGAAGCAAGCGTATCGAGACACAACTCTTCTTTGCCACCAAAAGGTAATTTTGATTCCAATTTTTTTTTTTGTTATTACAAATGCGTTTATCAGCCTCAAGAACCTTTGCTGCACAGAGCCTTGCTGTATAGAAAGACTATTTATTTCAACATGTCTCTGCACTCAATGTACCACAGAACGCTTTTACGACAGACACTCTTTGACTTGATATAAGACAACTTTTTATGCTATTGTTCAAATTTGCTGCACTTCAAGAGCATTCATCAAATCTTGCTAAGTTTTCCCACTGTCAGTCAGCTAAGTTTTCTCACTCCTTGTCAGTCAGCTACGTTTTCTCACTGTCAGTCAGCTAAGTTTTCCCACTGTCAGTCAGCTAAATTTTCCCACTGTCAGTCAGCTAAGTTTTCCCACTGTCAGTCAGCTAAATTTTCCCACTCCTTGACAGTCAGCTAAGTTTTCCCACTGTCATGGAACATGTGTAAGTATTAAATTGTGCATGTAATGTCTAAAGTTTTTTTGGTGTGGCGCCACAAGAATTTTTTTTTTTTTGCAAATAGTAAGTTCAAGTGTACTAAAATCCTTGTCAATTCATATGGTAAATGTCGCCTTTTCGACATGAAATTGATATCAGCCATTGCCTTTTTTTCTTGTTGATATATGTAGATGTTTCATTCCCAGGGTAGGGTTTTCCAGGGTTTCCCTATCCCATCTAAAACTCGATTTGCGAATGCACGGGAGTAGTTAGAAGTCGTCCCTGGTCACCAAGTGTTCAATTAAAGGTTTTGTGTTCTATAGTTAACCTTTTTGTGTTTGACACTTGTTGTGTGTTAATTTTTTTTCTGCGAGCGCAGTTTTTTCAACAAACAAAATTTAAACCATGTTCTCTGTGTTTACATGTTCTTCGGTTCAGTTAAATTAGTTTGAATGTTTTGTCTTCCCCGAGAAGTTATCAGGTGTTCACGAATGTGTAAATTAACTCCACCGTAAATCTGTTGTAGTTTTTTTTTCCTGCAATACGCAGTTTGTTTTACTACTATGCCACTTCTTACATGTGTAATGATTAATGTTGTTCGAACGTATTGTTGTGACAAAAAAATTGAGCACGATTGGTGTCTATAACATCTACATTTAATATGATACGCAAAGAGTAATGTTCTTTCTGTGAAAGTTAGTGATATTGAACTATTTCGTCGTTAGGCATATTTGTTCTCTGCACCGTATGTCAAAGTATGTTTTAGGTATTCAAGAATTGAAAGAATGTATCTCATGTTGTTGTATGTCTATGCGATATTTTTGTCTAGAGACTGTGTACTGATTTGAAGTCAGCTGCTAGCAACTGGTCAACGAATGTCTTCATGTATTGTATAAGTTCTTATCTGAAAGAGTTGAATGAGTGACCAGATTATGTGTGAATGGAGAACTCTGCTAAATTAATAGGTTCTTGGCACTAATAAGAGTTAAAAATATTTCGAGGGAGATGATGTGACGTATATTCTAAATTAACTTTCATTTTCCTATGTAAATTGGAGTTTGTTCTCCGTTATACTTCCAAACTTAACATGACATCTTTTCTCTCAAACTAGAATGAGGTTGGCAACAATTGATGCCAGAGTGAATGTGACGTATGATTGTATGAGATAAGAACGGTAGATAAAAGGACGAGATACGTAGCAGTTGCTGGGGTGGATATGTGGTGGATATCGATTTGTTAAGTAAAATGTGAAGTGCGATGTTGTACAGATGATATAGTGGTGGAATAAATCAACTACCGTAAGTTGACTTCTGTATTACGTTTCGTCTGGCCGTAAATATTTAATTACGAACTAATGCATCGTATTCTTATCTAGTGGTTTAAACATAGCGCAAGAACCAATATCTCTGCACGAAAAAGACAATTGCGTTATAATACCTCTGTGCTGCTTGAGTTGTTTGCAGCCTCTGAATATCTTTCTTAGTTAAAGTCCATGTCTCTGTTCCATATGAAAGAACTGAAAGGATGCATTGATTATGCACCTTCCTTTCTTTGACGTAACGTAAATTGATCTGCAAAATTGTATTGTTTCTTCCGAAAAGATCTCCAAGCAAGTTCTTTACGTCGATTTCTTTCTTCTCCAATGCGTGGGACTGCTTGCTATACGTTGTCCACGTAAATGTACAGTGGCCGTTCCATAAAAGCTGAGAGCAAAATCACACAAAATGAAGAAATATAGGTACAGCAATACATGTTATCCTTTCTTGAAGTATCTTCCCTCGGATGATGTGCAACGGTCTCATCGCTCAGTCCACTTTTCAAAGCATGTGACGAAAGCATATTGAGGAAGCAGCTTTAGCGACCCATGTACATCTTGAATAACGTCAGCATCTGTTTTGAATGTTGCGACACGGAACTTCTCCTTCATTGTTGGAAACAACCCGAAACGGCACGGGCGAGGTCAGGATTGTAGGCAGGCTGTGGCATGATTCCAATACTGCATTTCGTAAGAAACTGTTGAAGACAAGTTTCCACATGTGGGCGGACGTTATCATGATCTAGAATCCACTTGCCCACCATGTTCCGATCGCTTAATCGATATGTGTCGTCGCAGACGCTTCAAGACTGAAATGTAATACTCAGCATCGACAACAATTTGTGAAGGAACAGCATGCTGGTAGACTACAACTTTATGATCAAAATTATCATCAACTTTTCAGCTGATTTGGTTTGTCGGACGTTTTTTGGAGGAGTCGAGCCTCTAGTGTTTGCAAACACTGATTGTGCGCTTCGTGAAGTGGTCGAAATTGTAGACCTATGTTTCATTGGCAGTAATTACTGTGCTTAGAAAGTTTGAATCCTTTACAATCATTTGTTTCCGCTCATGTCACACCTGAACTCTGGCTACCAATTGTTCTCTCGTCAGGTGATGAGGTACCCATCTGGAACACACACGATGCAGCAGTAATGTGTTGCGTAGAATGCGGAATGCCGACGTTTTTGAAATATTAGTTGACACCAATATGTCTTCACACGTCATTCGTTGATCTTCTTGCAGGATTGTCTAATCATTGTTAACAAAACTCTCCGTAAGAACACTTTCAGGTCGACCAAGCTTAGGAGCGAGTTCTGCCGGCAAATGCTCTTTTTGGAAATCATGGTTCCATCTAAAATTCGTTGACTCAAACACACATGTATATTTGTAAGCTTTTTTCCTTACATCAACTGTTTCTGGGGCCGGTTTACCCAAACGACAGCAAAGTTTAATTTTACAACTCATTTCACTTCTTAACTCTGAATCACTCACCTCCATAGCTGTATATCGAAATGCAGACATTAAATAACTGAACAATAACAAAACCAGAATCATCTGACTTGGCTAATAGCTGTTGTCATAGGTAGTTCCTTAATTCAGTTATTCGTTTGGTTATTATTTTTCCCTCTTCGCATTGTTGCCAAAGCAAAAAAAATTCCCTCAGTTTTTATGGAACGGCCTTTGCAAATATCGTCCCTTCTAAGTTTGTTCCATCTATTTATGAATCTTATTTTTTTATAAAAGCGTTGTAGTTAAATTTTGTTTTTTGAAAGTTGATTTTTAAATCCCCTGAATCTATATTTCTGAAAGGGTTCTTACAAAAACGGCGATGTCGTCAGGAAAGCGAGGGGGAGTTATACAATCTCCATTAATCTTTATCTCTTCGTGTTATGCGTTCAATGATTAAAAGACACCCTCCAATATCGCATTTGAGAGTTCCGATGGCGTGGTGTCATCTTCCCTCACTCCTTTTCCAATTTTTATAAGTGAAGTGTCCTCGAACAGCCGAATATTTGCGCTTGCATTTCGGTATATGTCATTAATACGCGCAATGTTGATGTCTGTAACTTGAGTACCGAATGCTTTCAAAGACATAGCTGCTGATGAATTCACGTAATCAAAATCATTTTTGTAATCCGTAAAACGGCCATATAGAATCGGATTTACTGCTCATTCGCTCTTTCAACCAGTTCTCTCTTATATGGTGCGGAAGAAATATTCTCCTCATAATACGAGGAAAATACGTCATGATAATTAACACATTAATCAGACATCTCTGAATTGACGCTTTAATATTTACTGTTCTTCACGATACTCGGATACTTGTGACTGAAGTACATTCAGGTTGTCCAAAATAATGGAAACACCTTAAAACAATAGGTGTTGCGCACCTAATATGGTGTGGAAGTACCCTTGGCATCTAAAACTGCATGAATCCTCTTTGGAATGGACGCATACAAGTCCTGGATGGTATGTTGTATCATTCTCCCTGCAGAAACTGCTCCGATTCCTTGAGAGATGCTGGAGGACGATAACGGGATCGCACTTTGTTTTCCAACACAGACCACAGAGGCACAATGATGTTTAAGTCCGGTGATTCTGTAGGCTAGGGATGGTGTGCAACTTCATCCTCATATTCCTCAAACTATGATTAAACAGTTCGACATCTGTGAATCGGGGCATTATCATCTTGAAAGGTGCAATTCCCTGACGGAAACAATGTCTGCGCCATTGAATGCACATGGTCGGCCAAAAGAGTGACATAGTCACCGCTAGTGATCCGTCCGTGTCAGGTGATAATGGGACTTGCTGCAAACCACGAGATCATGGCCCAAACCATTACGTAACCGCCCCCATGCTTCACTTTAGGAAAGAGACAGTCTGGGTTGAAGGCTTCTGCGGGGTATCTCCACACCTAAACCCGTCGAACTGTGGTGGGGAATAGTGAAAAACTTGATTCATCGGAAAACAAGAAATGTTTCCATTAGTCAGTAGTCCACGTTTTATGTTCCTGGCACTACTGTAGTCTCCATTTCATATGCAGCTGTGACACCTGGGGTTTTGCAATCGCAGCTCTGCCGTAAATATTGTGCTTATGCAATTCTCTTCGCACGGTATGGGTCGACACTAGGTTTTGGACATCTGCATTAAACTCAGCAGTCACTTTCGTCGCCGTGGTCTTTCTCCTTGCGGTCATAATCCTCTTTGATGTCCCTCTGTCTCTCGCAGTGAGTTTGGTTTTCCTTCCACAGTTGTGTCTCGCAGATGATGTTGTGTCGTGAACATTGTATGCTGTCATGACCTTCGACATGGTACCTCTCGATACCCCCAATACTTGTGCCACTGTGGTTACCGATGCACCAACCAGACGGGCTCCTACAATCTGCCCTTTCTGGAACTGCGACAGGCCACTCATTGTGCTTTCACCTGGACCGAAATTATGCAAACAGCGATTTTCAATGCAATCACGCAGACCCTTGAGAATATAAGAAACACTCTTTTACAAAAACAATTGTGGCTACATGTTCGTTTTTCTCGAAAAGCGGCACATACCAAAGTCACTGTTTTCAGCGAGGTGTTTCCATTATTTTGAACAACATCTGTACGTACTTGTGACTTTACCGTTCTGGGCGGTGTAACAGTTAGAACACTCGAACGGTAATTCAAAGTTGCCGGTTCGATTCCCGCTCCAGAGCTATGAAATTTTCAAGTTTTCTAATGTTACTGATATTACGTGCGGAAATGTAAACACAGTCAACTCAGCGATGTCCGATTGCTGTGTTAACTATCAGTTTTCTCATTTCATGGATGTGATATATATGTATATCTTTAGCGGCTTCTGATTCCAGCTTGTTGTTTTAGTTGAGCAAAATTCAGTATTTCATTTAGCCGATGAGACACTATCTTAGTGAAGGTTTTGGAAATAACTGCTAGGAGACGGAGGAGAAGGATATTCTTCAGGTCTTTAGTGTCTCCTTTTTTATGTAGTAGAACTATTGAAACATTGATCCAATCCTCAGGAATATTTATTTTACTGAGATATCAAGTGAAAACTTGAGCGAATGTGTTTTCTATTTATCCACTTGCTTCATGTATAATGTCCACGTTAATTCCAATTCCCACCTGCAGCTCTTCCACGTTTTATTACCTTAATTGCACAGGAAACTTCTGCCGTGAGGACTGGAGACACTTGAGTGCTCGTACATTTTTATATTAACATTCGGTATGTACATTGAACAAAATGTTGATGCAAAAAAGAAGAGATATGAGCACAACTAAAGAAGATGTGACTTCCAAAGTGGAATATATAGAGCTATGCAAGACAGTACGAAAAACTATCACTGAAGACGTACGGAAAATCTGCTGTGACCTAGTGAGGAAAGTAATTGAAAACAACCAAAGCCTAAAGATAGCAAAGGGACATTTCAGTAAGGGAAGAAAACAGATTATGGCAATGAGAAAAGAAGATGGTTCTGAAACAAGAAATAGAGGCGAAATTTAGACAACAGTGAAAGAATTCTACTCCAAATTATATGAAAGGGATGATACATGTACTCCAGACATCATGAAAGGTACCAGTAGCAGAGTTTTTCTAGTCCTCCCAGCAGACGTTGCACATGCAATCAAGAACATGAAGCGAGGACAAGCTACTAGAGAAGATGGAATTACTGTAGACATGATACAAGAAGCAAATGGAGACAGTTCTCGCCCAAGTTTTCACTCGATGCTTTAATGAAGGAAAGATTCCTGAGGATTGGAACAAAGCTACAATGATCCTGCTACATAAAAAAGGTGACACTGAGAATCTCAGGAACTACAGACCTATCAGCCTCCTATCAGTGGTTTATAAAATTATAAAATCTTCAGTAGAGTCCCTTCACACCGCTTGAAGGTAACACTGGACATGGCTCAACCGAGAGAACAAGCTGGATTCAGGAGTGGCTACAGCACAATAGATCATATCCACGTACTGAGAGAACTAATTGAAAGAGCAAGGGAATATGAACTTCCATTGTGCATGGCTTTTATCGATTATGAAAAGGCCTTTGATTTGGTGAAACCATCAGCAATTACAATGGCTTTGAAATCCTGCGGTATTGAAGATGCATACATTATTATCATTAATAACATCTATGAAAATGCAAGTGTAAAGATTCGGCTGTTTGAAAATACAACACACATAAATATTGGAAAGGGAGTGGGACAAGGTGTCTCCATATTTCCCAAGCTCTTTAATGCCACATTGGAAAATGTCTTTCCATAACTGAACTGGGAAAACAAAGGGATAAAGTTTAATGGAGATTATCTAACTCACCTTCGTTTTGTTGATGACGTAGCCATTTTTGCAACTACCCCATCAGAACTGCTGAGTATGAACCAGGAACTTGCTGACAAGGGTAAAGTAGTGGGATTAAAAATGAACTTTCAGAAGACAAAAGTGATATTGAATGCTTTTACAAGAAATGAAAATTTATCAATTCATGGAGAAAAATTAGAGATAACACATACGTACGTTTATCTTGGACAGCAGATATCAAGTGAGGGTCACTTTGATGAAGAAATTAATCGGTGTACAAAACTTGTCTGGAGAGCTTTTGGAAGAAACAGCATAATTTTCAAGAGCAATATGCCATTATGCCTTAAAAGAAAAGTGTTTGATCAATGCATCCTTCCAGTGCTTACGTATGGTGCAGAGACGTGGACCTTAACTAAAAGAGACATACAAAGGCTGCAGACAACTCAAAGTAGCATGGAGAGGTGCATACTTGGTGTAACCAGGAGAGATAAGAAGAGGAACTCGCGGATCCGAAAAATGAAAAGAGTGAAAGACATCATGATCAAAGTTAAATCCCTAAAATGGCAATGGGCTGGACATACTAGGACAGACCATCGAAGGATAGCCGAAATTTTAGATTGGATTCCAAGGGACAGAAAAATACCCAGAAGAAGACCACATGGGAGATGGGTGGATGAAACTCGAAAGTATGCGGGAGTAACATGAAGGAGACTGGCACAAGACAGACCGTCGTGGAAGAAACTTGGAGAGACCATGTTTCGTGGAAGAAACTTGGATAATGGTTATAATGGTTGACAATGATGATGATGATGGTTGACAATGATGATGATGATGGTTGACAATGATGATGATGATGTACATTGAAGAGCAATTGAATTAGGAACAGCTGGCGTTATGCAAATGTGGCGCTGTGAGCGGCCCTGTAAACGGAAACGACATAACGCATGCAGTGATCCGACAATATAAGGAGTGATACGACGGGAATCAGTAAGAGTCGGACGCAGTATGGGTAAGACGAAGGATCTAAGCGCATTTGATCGTGGGCAAATTGTCGGGGCCCGACGAATGGGTCACACCATCTCGGAAGTCATGCAGGCACTGGGATTTTCGCGAGCCACTGTTTCACTGGTGCACCGTGAGTACATCAAATCTGGTAAAACCATCCCTGCAAGGGCCAACTGCCCTGGACAACAGCGTGTGAATGACGAGGGTCGTCGTCGGCTAGCTCGCATTGACCTCGTATTTTTAATCGCCCAGTGATTTCTTGCACTGCGGCCCATCTAAACTTGAGACTTGGTCGTTCTGGGTGGGGTAGTGGTTAGCACACTCGGGCGTTATCTGGGAGACGCGGGTTCGATTCTCGCTCCGGGACAACGAAGTTTTCAAGTTTTCGTATATTATTTGACTTATCATCTTCGTCATATTTACACCAAAAAACGGATTGCCATCTTCAAAATTTGTACTTTATGGTGTAATCCCGTATTTCATTCATGACTAACACTAACTGCTCTTAAGGATAGAAGTATTCGACTCACCTGTATGACGCCACGCCCATTTAGAGCGTGCCCTGGTCCGATGTTATACAAATAGTGGCTCGAACACCTCCACAGTTTTGAACACATATAGACGAGATTTTTGATGAGATAGATCGATATCTTTGACTTCCTGGAGGAAACTTTTCGTCCCCCGTAACTTCTGCAAGAATATGTGACCTCCGAATATACCAACTCTTATTTTTGCATCAGAAATCTGTGTGTTGCCACCTCTCGGGGGCTGCGTTGATTTCGCAACATGGTGATATTTATAGATTGTTACATTCGGAAGGGTAGCTTTTGAGCTAAGACTTCTTTGCAAGTGGAGCGCACTGATCTCTTACATTTTAGAGTAACAGCTCTAGAGGATTTACTTTTTGTCAATCACAAGCCATCTAACAAGACTGACTTGAAAGAAGATTATTCCTCAGCGCCCTACTGTTGATTACATATAATCATGCATCAGACAAGAATATGCCTGCCGCCCCGGTGGCGCAGTGGTCTAAGGCGCTGGCCTCTGATCATTCGTCCGTAAGGGGTCCGGGTTCGAATCCCGGTCAGGCATGGATGTTGTGTTTGTCTTACGGCACTGGCTCTCTCCCTTCCCTGGAACCAGTGACCCTAAATTAGGGACGGGCGACTGCTTATAGCCCATTGAGTTGCTCACGGTGGTCGTTAAACCTCCAATCAAAAAAAAAAAAAAAAAAAAAAAAAAAGAATATTCCCAAGGTGGCGCAGTGGTCTAAGCGATGGCCTCTGATCATTTGTCTGAAAGGTGTCCGGGATCGAATCCCGGTGAGTCATGGATGTTGTGTTTGTCTTACAGCACTGGCTTTTTCCCTTCCCTGGAACCAGTAGCCCTAAGTTAGGGACGGGCGACTGCTTATAGCCCATTGATTTGCTGCTCACGGTGGTCATTAAACCTCCAACCAACCAAAAATATTCCTAACTTCCTTCTCTAGTGGAAAAACTAACCGTCTTCCCTCGAACAATAAAACATTACTCTGATCTCTTATTACGCATTGACACGACTCTTTTTATTTCAGGATCTTTCAAAAACAGTCTTTCTTTTTTGCTTTTCACTTTTTGCCTATTCTCTTGCTGCTAGAGCTCTGGTTTCTATCGGTTGTCGTTTTAATAGCAGAAAACCTTAGAAATGTAAGATGGTAATAGCAAACTCTGCGCTCGAAATATCGCGGTGGCCCTTTTAATGACCCTATGTTTAAATCTTCGTTCGATTTCTTTGTTTCGTCATTCTTGTTCTCGAAAATCACTATAAAGTCGCTTCCAATCCTATCGCGCTTGACAATTTCAACTTCCTCCCACATCTGCAAAAGCGAGATTTTAACTCATTGGCTAGAAGGCCATCTAGCTCGCTTGACGTCAACTGCTCAATCATATTGAACGTGTTGTATGTGAAATGAAACCCTTGCGTTACATTTCACATAGCAACACGTTCAATATGATTTGGAAACACTATTTAATGCACGATGTAAATAGTGTTTCTAAAAAATATTAAAAAAAATATTTCTGATGTAAATAGTGTTTCTAAAAAATATTCAAAAAATATTTCTGATGTAAATTGTGTTTCTAAAAATATTCAAAAAATATTTCTGATGTAAATAGTGTTTCTATGTAATAGTACCACGTAACAGTGTTTCATAGCAACAAGTTCAATATGATTTTCAAACACTATTTAATGCACGATGCATTAAATAGTGTTTTCAAATAAAACTGTCGTATTCTGAACGAAGAAATCCCGATTCTTGAGCAACAAGTTCATTTTATTATAGGGATTTAATTTTTATTTATTTTTTCATTTTTTATTTTATTATAGGGATTTAATTTTATTATAGGATTTCATTATAGGTGATTTCATTTTAATATCAGGATTTCTTTTTCACCCGTGCCATACACGGGTGAAAAAGTCGTGACGGGAATTTTTATAACCCGAATCGTAAAATACATATACGTAACTATAATAAACGGTTGAATTATTAATCGGCATTCTATAAGATAAGATCGCCAACAAAAAAAAATTCGCAATATTACCATTCAATGTTCCCATGAAAGAAGCCTATTATACAGGTTAACAGATTTTAACCCCTCATATGACCGTCACAGTACGTTAAAGATCACATAATGTAAAAATTTAGGTGATAAAAATTGTGTTAATTAAAGCGCATGAAATACTTCTTGTCATACAAAACAACCTTTGTTAGGATGACATCAAAATGATCAAAGGTTTTACCTTGTGCCGTATTGATAGTCATAGCATAAACTGGAATTATGGGGAACTGGCGCCGCTTCAGAATAAATGGAAGATTTGCGTCACTAGTAGTTAAGTCATTTCTTAGAATGAAAGCAATGTCACCCCGATTACATTCAGAAACAATTCTACAGCGTGAAAATTGTTTTGAAGAGACTTGATTACCAGGCGCGTTAAATTGCAAAGTCCCCTTTTTGAATTTCAGATTACGTAACTTTTCTTTATATCAAATAAAATAACGCTGGTATTTTTTTATGAAATTACTCTGCACTGCGAAGAAAATGAAATAAAATACGATATAACACCTACGTAACAGAACAAACGTCGCAGACAGTTGTTCTAGCACGTGCGTATTTGCACATAGGAAATAGTTTGCTTCCTAACATTATTATATTTTCTGGTATTTCTCCTTGAATTTACGTATCTTGCACTAGTGGTGAGCTTAGTTCCAGTTTCGGCCACCGGATAAAAGCAGATGGCGCTGCAAGTACTGAATGGCGTCAGAGTGTTAGGGACAGACGTAGCCTATTATATAGGATTCATTCTTCCCCTTCGCTCGGAGCCGCTGCTTGCCCTTAATTTTTGCTGACAGAATTAATGCTCTCCTGGTCTTTTTTGTTAAATTTAGACACCCAACGTCTATAACAATATCTCAAGGAATAGAAGCAAAGAGGGTCCATGTTCGTTGACAGTAATATTATCAGTTATACGTTTGCCGATTAATACGTGCAACTGTAAAGTGCTAGCGCTGAGACCCGAAATTCTAAATGCAAAGAGATTGTGACAAAATAATCAAATGAGAAAATTTCCTGTCAACGATCAAGAATGAGAGCAGGCGCGACGAAGAAAGAAATTCCGAAAAGGACTAGAAGTAATACATTAGCTCATTTTCTGTTCCTGGGAAATTAAGGGCCACTACTACGGCGAAAATATTCTTTCACCTCGCTTTCTATGGTAGCAAAACGGTTTAAAAACGTAATCCGGGGCACACGCAAAATCCTGTAGTATTTTTAAACAAGAAAAATGACACCAAATTATCGGTTGTAACGTCTACGTCTTTTTTCATTCTTTCCGAAGCGAATAAAGCTTATCAAAATTATTCCAAGTCAACGGAACCTGTTAGAAAAAATCGAACTGGATTTCTACAATCGACACAACATCCAGAAATAGAAGTAGCTACTTACTTCCACCTGCAGCTAAAAAGCATGTGATGAAAATTCACAAATGGCAGATAAAAAATTTCTCACAGCAGAAGAAAGGTAGTAGGGACAAAGAGATTTTCAAATCGAACACTTAAAAGAAGAGATATGAAATAAAACATGATATAACTACGTCTTCTAGTGCAGTAATTTTGATAATCGAAAAGTTGAAAATAGGCGAAAAGCTATGAAAAAGGAAACAGAACTTTTCAAATTCGTCTCACAGAAGCACAAACAGAGAGAAAAAAGTTTTGAACTTTATGCTCCCTAACGGGAAAGTTGTGCATTATTTAATGATGATAATGTTCCCCATCTTTATTGTAGCGAATGCCATACCGTAAAAAAAAAAAAGGAATTTCTCAATGTGGTTTTTAGATGCAGAGATACAGCTGCAAACAGAAATACAAAAACCGCCTAACGGCAGAACTAGAAACTATAAAACTCTTCAAGTACAAACGTATACTGTTCCACAATGTAAATGGTATCCAGTATTAAAACCGTTTTTCTTTTAAATTGCATATTTAGAAGCATAGATATTGAGAGAAAAAAATTAAATTTCATTTCTTACCGGAGAAATTGTGCATTGTTTTGGGAAGAAAATGAACACAAAGAGTTTTCACAGTTAGTACTATCTGGCCGGAACAAAAGATTTTCAATCAGGTTTTTAATCCCGCAGATATTGCTGTAAAAGGAAACGAACTTACTCCCGCTAGTGGCATAATTGTGCATTAAGAAAAATTCGAAATTGTACGTGAAACATATGGTACAGCAAACGCTCTCCAACAAAGAAAGAATTTTTTTAAATCTGCGTCTTAGAAGCAGAGCTATCGACAAAAATAAGATATACGTATACGCCCCGTAGTGGGAAAAGTATGCACTATTTTAAGCAGGAAATATCCTCGAAAGGTTTTCCAAAGTGAGCGGTATTGGTATACGAAGAATTTTTTCAATCAAGTCTTCAGAAGCTGCGATTTTCTGCAGCTACATCAGAAGCAGAAATAAATACTTACGCCCCTGCTGGCCAAAACATTATTTACCAAAAATTAGAAATATATGCAAAACGTTTTCCAGCAGAAACTGTGTCGGATGCTGGAAGAATTTTCCAAATCGCAGTTTTAGAAGCACAAATATCGGCTAAAACGCCATTTAGCTTTACGTCCCCTAGCGGACAATCTATGCATTACTTGAGAAACAGACTACCTAAAATGGACTTCGATATAAATGCCACGGAAAAGAAAAATATTTTTTCAATCGGATATGTAGAAGCAAATTTACGAAATAAAATGTATTTTGAATTTCATATCATCTATGTTTACGCCCTTTAGCGGTGAAGTTGTGCATTGGAAAAAAAAATTGAATGCAAGGATCATCATTCCCCCATTTCAAGCTTCCCAAAGCAAACTGGATTTTCCAAATCGGACAACTTTGCAGAGATATGGTGAACGCAGACAGACGAACGGACAAAGTGATAGTTCAAGCACTATCTTTTATTACAAGAGACGTGCTAAACATTGATCCGCTGCCCTCGTGACAGAGTCGTCTAGGTGCTGGCTTATGATCATTTGTCCACGATCGGTCCGGGTTCGAATCCCGGTGAGGCATGGATGTTGTGTTTGCGTTACGACACTGGCTTTTTCCCTGCCCTGGAACAAGTGGACCTAAATTAGGGACGGGCGACTAGTTATGTTACGAACAGTGGTCGTTGAACTTCCAATAAAAAAGCTGATACATACACACACAGCATCGTTTTCAGAAGAATTTCGGAATCATTCCTCGCCAATATCTTAATACCTGCTAAACTCATCGGCATACTTGGAAAACAAATAAAGCAAATAATTGCGTCTCACGCAGACATTCTAGAAATCTTGAATGTGAATTTACTTTATTCTTTGTTTCATCAGTGGATGCAAAGGAGAATCTTTGAATAAGATTCAAGGAATTCATTTAACAACCAAACGAGAGAGTCAAGGAGTTTTGTACTGTTTTATACTGATTCACTATTCTTAATTATTTTAGTGTTAAATAGCCAATTAACACTAACATAATTTAGTCTTTAATAGCTAATTAAAAGGGGCCCCAGTTGGGTTAACTACTATCAAACTTTTTAGTTGAATCAATGCAACGAAGCAATCAAAATGCCTTGAAACCCTAAATTTGATTTGTATCACTTTATGATGGCCACAGGATTGAAAAGTATTCTGGAGAGAATTAATACCTCGAACTCGTGCAGCAACAATGATATAAAACTAGAAAATCGTATTTCATTATTTCTAGATGCACTCTTCTGTAAAATGGAGAATTCAACATTAAAATTAAAAAGGTAGTGTAAACCATTTTCACTAAAAATGTTAAACTACGTCACGATCAGATCTTCAAAGCATAAGATCTTTAGCAAGAAAGATAACACCGAATTTTCGGATGTAATGAGCACGTCTTTTGAATCCATTCTGAAGCCAATTAAATTTACAAAAGCTATTCAAAGTCAATTGAACCGGTATGGAAAGCAATATCTAACCGAAGAAAAGTTTTTAAATCGGTTTTTAATCCCGCAGATATTGCTGTAAACCGAATCGTAATCTTACGCCCCCTGGTTGCAGACTTGTGCGTTAAGAAAAAAATGTAATTATATGAGAAATATTTCGCAGAGAAAACTCTCTCCAACAAGGAAATAATTTTTCAAATCGGACCTTTAGAAGCAGAGACATCGACAAATATAGGATATGCATTTGCTCTTCCTGGACAGAAAAAGATGATTTATTTTAAGAAGAAAGTATTCTCAAAACGTTTTTCGATGTGAACGGCATCGGTCCAGGAAATAATTTTTTCAGTCGAGTTTTCAGGAGCTCAGATTTTGCTGGAAATACATCAGAAGCAGAAATTAACACTTATGCCCCCTGGTGGCCAAGCTGTTCTTTACCAGATATTAGAAATTATAAGAAAAACATTTCCCATCACGAGCTGTATGCAATACATAAAGAATTTTTCAAATTGCAGTAGCAGAAATATCGGGGAAAACGCACTTAGCCTTAACGCCCCGTAGCGGAAAGTCTGAATTACTTGAAAATTTTGAAATTGTATTGAAAACTTTTCGTACCAGAAACACTATCCAATCACGAAGGAATTTTTCAAATCGGACTACTAAAAGAAGAGATATTGACAAAAATATAATGTACGTCTACTCCCCCTGGTGGAGAAACCATGAATTATTTTAAGAAGAAAATATTCTTAAAAGATTTATCGACGTGAGTAGTGTCGCTCCACAGACGAATTTATTTTTCAATCGAAATTTTAGAACCTCAGATTTTGCTGCAAATACATCAGAAGCAGAAATTAACACTTACTCCTCTGGTGGCCAAATCATTTTTACCAAAAATTAGAAGTTATACGTAAGCGATTTTCCATCAGGAGCTGAATCTGCTGCAGAAAGGAGTTTTCAAATCCGAGTTTTAGAAGCAGAGATATCGGGGAAAACGCAATTTAAATTTACGCTCCCTAGGGGAAAATCTATGCGTAACTTGAAAAGGTGAGTATACCTAAAAAAACGCTTCAACATGAACGGAACGGAAAGGTAAAAGTTTTTTCAGTCGGATGTTTGAAAGCAAATGTGCGGAATAAAATGTGTTTTGAATTGGATGTCATCTGCATTTACGCCCTCTAGCCTCTAGCTCCGAAACTGTACATCGTGGAAAAAAAAAAAAAAAAAAAAACGAAATGTAGAATCATCATTTGGATATTCCAAGCTTCCCTATCCAAAAAGAATATTTCAAACGGACTAATAGTTGCAGAGATGGGGGTGCCCACAAGCTGGTGGACAAACCGATTACATAGGCACGATCTTTTTTTACAAAAGACGTACTAAAAATTTAACAAAGCAGCAGCTCATGTTCTAAAACAAGACAAAGTAATGACACGCATTTTAAAATAAAACTGAGGAAGTTCTCGTACGATCCTAAAAGAAGGCTACGCAACAATATGAACTCGAATGAGTAACCTGACTTCATATTTCTATGTCAAATCATAGGAGCAAGTCCATCGTAGTTTCGCTTTTCCGAAAATTACAAAAAGTCCCCCGGAATGTGATATTTATTCAGAAATCACATTATTCAACAGTCGGGGATCCCCCGACAAACTACGCGATCGTACTGCTTACAAACATGCGCGTTATTAAAGGCACGTATTCTGACCTTATAAAGAAAAAGAGAATGAAAGGCCAAAAAAGTGTTTGGATCTGTTTCGTCGTTCCCTTTTCACAGTTTAATTTAACGTTTAAACTCATTCCTCTTTTAAAAAATGCAAATTTATCATTATGCCCAGCTTAATTACATACATTCAGAAAAGTTCCATTTTTCACCGAGTAATCTTCCTAGAAAGATTATATTTAAATTTAAAAAAAATATGTTTTTACCCAGATTCTTTAAACACCGATGATTTAAGTGGCTTTGTGTTTTGGAGACCTACTCAGCAGTTTCTTACTACCAAGTATTTAAAAATTTGAATGGCACAGTTATCAGAATTAAATTCGTGATTTTATATGTTGTTCGATTTAAGCCCAACTGCAGCAATCTTGCATCCGAAGATTACTAAAACACAAAGATAAAAAGGGAGTACACGCAGGAAATTAATTCGATTTTAGATTTTGACTCACCAAATGATTTTGTAACTTGAAATTACTAAAGTTTTAAAAAAAACCCCACAGTACTTCCTTTTTGCTTTATGTAAGAGTAGTAAGGAACTGTCATTATTTGAAGGAGGGTTAGCAACATTCATGAGAACAGAAAGCTGCAACAGTATCTCGTTCCCAGAACTACTTGTTTCAGGGCACGAACAGAATGTGTGCCGTAGAACAGACTATGGTAGTGTAATTTAAAGAATGGTATATACTTTATACACTGACTTTCGATGGTATATTTAACCAGCCCTTTATCCAATGGACGATGATATTTCGGAAATTATTCTGTGTGAGTAGAATGTAGACTCACCTTGAATAAGTAAATTTACACGCGGCATTCACTTGAATTTATTCAATGTACATGCACCATTCCCTGAAATTTCCTTAGTATCCGCGCTGCATTTTCTTGAGTTCCTTCAGATGTTCACGCAGCATTTCCTCGAATGCAGTCTTTCCTTGATTTTTTATACTATCAGCGCAGCACTTCCTTGAATTATTTCATTATCTACACAGCATTTCCTTGAATTTTTTCATTAGACAATCAGAATTCTCTTGAATTTCCTTAGTATTCACGCTGCATTTTCTTGAGTTCCTTCAGGTGACCACGCAGCATTTTTTCGAATTTCTTTAGTATCTAATGAAAATGTCGTCGAAGTTTAGTACCCACGCAGTTTTTCCTTGAATTTCTTTAGTATCCACGCATCATTTCTTTGAATTTGTTCAATACATATGCAGTATTTCCTTGAATTTTTTCAGTGGCCAAAGCAGCATTTCATTAAATTTTTTAGTATCCATGCAACATTTCCTTGAATTTTTTAAGGCCCCGCGCACCACTTCCCTGAATTTCTTTAGTGTCTACCCAGCACTTCTTTGAATTTCTTAAACTTCCACGCAACACTGCCTTGAAGTCCGTCAGAGTCCACGCAGCAACTGCTTGAAACTAATGTGTCCACGCAGCAATTGCTTGAAACCCCTGTGTCCACACAGCATTTCCCTGTATTCCTTCAGTGTCCACACAGCATTTCCTCGAATTTCTTTAGAATCTACTCAAAATTTCGTCGAACTTTAGTATCCTCGCAGCACTTCTTTGAATTTCTTCATTATCTACACAGCATTTCCTTGAATTTTTTCAGTGGACAAGCAGCAATTTCCTTAGTATTCACGTTTTTTTTTTGAGTTCGTTCAGGTATCCACGCAGCATTTCCTTGATTTTTTTAAGTGGACAAGCAGCATTCTCTTGAATTTCCTTAGTATTCACGCTGCATTTTCTTGAGTTCCTTCAGGTGACCACGCACCATTTCGTCAAATTTCTTTAGTATCTACGCATCATTTCTTTGAACTTGTTCAATACATATGCAGTACTTCCTTGAATTTTTTCAGCGCCGCCAAAGCAGCATTTTATTTAATTTTTTAGTATCCATGCAACATTTCCTTGAATGTTTTCAGGCACCGAGCACCCCTTCCCTGAATTTATTTAGTATCTACGCAGCACTTCTTTGAATTTCTTCAACTTCCACGTAACACTGCCTTGAAGTCCGTCAGAGTCCACACAGCAATTGCTTGAAACCCCTGTGTCCACACAGCATTTTCCTGTATTCCTTCAGTGTCCACACAGCATTTCCCTGTATTCCTTCAGTGTCCACACAGCATTTCCCGGTATTCCTTCAGTGTCCACACAGCATGTCCCTGTATTCCTTCAGTGTCCACACAGCATTTCCCTGTATTCTTCAGTGTCTACACAGCATTCCCCTCTATTCTTCAGTGTCCACACAACATGTCCCTGTATTCCTTCAGTGTCCACACAGCAATTCCGTGTATTCTTCAGTGTCTACACAGCATTCCCCTGTATTCTTCAGTGTCCACACAGCATGTCCCTGTATTCCTTCAGTGTCCACACAGCAGTTCCTTGTGTTCCTTCAGTGTCCACACAGAATTTCCCTGTATTCCTTCAGTGTCCACGCATTATTTATGTGGTGTGAAACGTCATTGAAAAGTATGAGAAAGCTGAACATTAAAGAAATTGGTAATGATTTTCAACATTTTGTTCCTGTGAGTAAAAGTTTGGAGACGTTCCATGTTTGAAATGTCAAACGGAAGGATCAATGTTGCCGCTAGCCAATAAATATAACAAAATGAACACTAATCTTTGGTTTATATGTTCTTAAACGTTCGTTACAATACAACAAGGCATACCAAATATATTACAAACATTATTCTTTTTTTCAAATAAGCGATTTACTTTCGACAGTCTTTTAGAAATGATGACAGCTCAAAAAATAGTTTTTTCCCTATGAATTATGAATAACGGCTAATTTTATTTATTTTTCTTAGGTTTGCATTCCATACATACAAAAATGAACGCTATTTTTTACGCTGGTTCTAAGTAAAAGTGAATAATCTAGATAAGAAATGTAAAATGAAAGGATGTTCAGATGACAAAGAGCGTGAGTGAGAATAAGAACGGATTAGAAAACAAAGAAATGGTGTTCGTCCATATTAAGAGTTGAAAGAAGAACCGTGGACTGATGTTTAATTGTTTCACGCTAACGGAGGATTTAAGAACAATGGGCAGATGAGAAAGGCGTCTTCCATAGAAAGGCAGATCTCGCTACACGTCTTATTGTTTAGAAGTCCAAACACAAAGCTTAGTTTTCGCTCCTCTTCTGTGTTCACTGTTTCATCTGCTTATTTATTCTTTTAGAGATCACAGTACGTTGAAGGGAAGTAAAGGAAGAGCCAAGACAAGAGATAACTGTGACATATGGAATCTCCGGGGTTGCAGGGATTTTTTATTTTAACTTTTCTTTTTTCCATCAGAAATCTTAGGAGACGACGGGAGAATAAGGTTTATTTCACCGGCTTCGGATTTTACATATCCGAGAAAGCGTTTGGTACGTGTGAAGGAAACAGCTACTGTTATTTGAAGAAAAAAAATGGACATAAGTTTATGTAGATCAGAAGATACCTGCGTTTTGAGAAAATAGGGAAAGGAAAGTGATGTGGAAAAAGTAGAGGAAGTAGTTTCATAGGTGAAAAAAAAACAGTCTTTATTTCCAATGTCCTTAAAATCTTCTTCAGTTTACCTCCATTTGCTTTTGAATTGTTACCAATATTTAGGACTTGTAACAAAACTTTGCCAATAACATATTTGTAAATTAAATGAAAATGTATGAGCGTAAACCGATTTAAAATGGTTTGTATTTAAGTATTTCAGTGAAACATAATGTAACGTGACCTTTACTCCCATGATATGCGTAACGATTGATCCAAAGAAGTTCCTTTCTTGGTTTCTAACATGGCAAGTAACAGACCGTTACAAAAGAGTTTAAAATTTAGGGATATAATTCAGTTGGTACTGTTCTTTTTACTTCATTCATGCACTGAAATGTCAAATGTTTAGGGTCACTACTGTTACGTCAGTGAAAAGAAACAACGGAGTTGAAGAAGTTATTGCAATATTAAAAGATTCTAGAACTATTGGGATGTACTTGTGTAACCGTGTAAATTTATAGCTTTTACTCCTTTTAGGTACTCCTATTTCTTGGAAGTTCTAGGATTTGTCAGTCAGATAAGCTATCTCTATTTTTTCTCTCCACCTTTTCTGTTCTCATTTGCTCAATGTCCTTCACTATCGTATTTCTCAGTTTGAGGGCTGAGAAATACGATTGTGAAGAACATGAGCAACTAGTTGGAATATAAGCTGTGCCTAATTTAGGGACAATGGTTCCAGGGAAAAGAGAGAGACAGGGCTGTAAGTCAGTTATACCACCCATGCCTCATCAGGGACTCGAACCCGGGCACATCTTTCAAAAAAGGTCAGTGATCAATGCTTCTTCCAATTCGGGATGCTCACTCTTTCATCTTATCTTTCTTTACTATTTCAACTGCGTATTGAACTAGGTTTCTCCCCACTTCTACAGACATACCAAGCCCATCTTAGATGACTATCTTATACACTATATAGACAAAAGTCACCGGACACACCTTAAAAAGCAAATGAACGGATTCGCTGTGTTGTTAAGATACGCGGTACAACTGCAAACGGTATAAAAATAATCCTGCAGCTGACCGTGATCATATCGCACTGTGAGGTTGAGGGCAAATGTCGGGGGAAGGAGAGAACTGACTTTGAGAAAGTAAAGATTGCTGGGTGTTATATTAGTGGGTTGTTCATAAAAGAAACCGAGAGGCGTATAGTTATTCCCAAGTCAACTGTTTTGGATGTACCGAATAAGTGGAAGACACACGGCGTGCTTGAAGTAGCAAAACGTACCGGCAGACTAAAGGAAATCAGTGATAGAGGATGTCGAAAGCTCAGGAGAGTCGTTACAGCTAATCGACGGAGTACTGCACAAGACCTCAGTGTACAGGTGAGTGAAAATTCTGGAACCTCGGTAGGTACACGTGCCATTCGCACAGAACTTCATTCCATGGGTTACTGTGGTCGTGCTCATGAGCCTTTCGTTTCCACACGAAATGCTACTCGTCGTTTAGCATGGTGTAAAGAACATTTATCGTGGACAGTTGAACAATAGAAACGGGTCCTATGGACTGATTAATCTAGATACACGATTCATCAGTCTGACGGCAGTGTTTGGGTATGGCGGCAATAGAGGGAACGCTATTTACTACAGTATACTGTTTCTACGGTCAAGTTTGGAGCTGGCAGTGTACTCGTGCTAGGGTGTTTTTTGTGGTATGGTCCCGGCCCATTGGTTATCATGAACAAAACTGTTAACCAACAAGTCTACCTCGATATTCTGGACAATTATGCGCTACCAACTCTGTGGCAATACTATGGAACCGAGCCTTGTTGGTACCAGCAGGATAATACAGCACCGAGACATAAAGCAAGGACGGTTAGGCGTAGTTTGACAATAATTCCGTATCGTGTGTGGACTGGGCACCACCGATCCTTGATCTTAACCCCATAGAACATCTATGGGATGAATTAGCGTGCCACATAAGAAGTTTAGAACCAAGGTATACTACTAAGCAACAGTTAGCGGCAGCATTATGTACTAAATGGAAGCGCATACTTATCGCTGTGTTCCAAAACCTTGTCGAAAGAATGTCTCGAAGGGTCAGTGCATGCATTAAGGCCAAATGTGGACCGACACCGTACTAATGTATGTCAATAAATGCTATGTTGTGCTTCTCTTCCAGGTTTACGATGACTTTTGTCAATATAGTGTATTCTGTCTATTCTTTTCTAATTTCAATATGTCCTTTTGGCCTCATTTCTTTTATGGGCTTTTATTTATGTACTTTTAATAAATCTAAGCGTATTTACACCGAAGAGCCAAAACATTATGATCACCTGCCGAATATGATGTCTGTCCTTCACGTGACGCCAAAACAGTTCTTATCTGGTTAAGCAGGGACACTAAACAGATTTCTAAAGGCGTCTTGTGGTATCTGGTACCAGGACGTCCCCAGGAGATCCTTTAAGTCTTGTAAGTTGCGTGGTTTAACCACTGCAGATCGGATTTGCTGTCGCAACGCAAACCACAGATACTCAGTTGGATTTATGTCTGGGGAATTTGAACGCCAGGGTAATGCCTGGAAGACTTTCTCATGTTCCGCGAACAATTCTCTAGCAGTACGAGGAGTGTGCAATGGCGCATCATTCCTGCTGAAAGATGGCACTACTGTAGAAGAAATTCGTTGTCATGAAAGGATGTATCTGATCTGCAATGATGTTTAGATAGGTAGTCGACGTCCTAGTTTCCGTAACGTGATTGAATAGACCCAGGGTTTTCCAGGAGAACATTGCCCAAAGCATTAAATTTCCTCCACCGACTGGTGTTCGTCCGACGATGCATCCTGGTGCCAACAGTTCGTCGGGGAAACGGCACACAGGTACTCAGTCGTCCACATGATGTAACAGGAAACGAAATTTATCGGACTAGACGACCTTCTTCCAATAATTCAAGGTCCAGTTACGATTCTCCCGGGCCCATTGTAGGCGTTTTCAACGGTGAACCGAGGTTAGCATGGGCACTCGGAGCGGCCAACAGCTATGCAGCCCCACTTGCAGCAGGGTTCGATATACTGTACTTTGTGGCACATTACTCCCGTCAAAAGCATTCAATTTACAGGTTTAAGTTGCACCACAATACCCCTTCTGTTGGCTGGTACAATAAAGGATAGCCTTCGCTCACCATTAGAATCGATGATCCGTGGTTGGTCTACATCAAGCAAGAGATGCATCGTTTCCCCTCCTCGGACAAGTTTTTGAAGTTACTAACCACGGCTAATCGTGAGCACTCCGCAAGCCTTGCCGTCTCGGAAATGATCTGAGCCAGTAGTCTGGACATTAGACTTTGTCCTTTGTCACACTCGATTAGCCCTTTAAGTGGGCGATATATCTGAACGAAATAGTGTTCAAAATTTTCTGCCCTCCTCAAACTGAACTGTTGACATAGTGTCCGGGTTATCCAGAAGCTACGTCAAAACTATTCCTTTCCCTCTCTTATCTCAGAAGAATTGACTATATATCTGTCGCTGGTAGAAAGTGCTTCCTGATGGTCCTTAGTCTTATGTTCTATAGCCTGATTCCCTTATAGTGCTTAATTCTCTACTTCATGACCCAAGGAATGATTGGGAAGGACTAGTCCCTTTGACACGGACATAATGTCTGTGGGTAGAAGCAAGTTATTCAAACACCTTTTCTATTCTTTCTTGGGTTCTTCGCCATTTTGGTAGTATTTTCGGGAGAAAAGGTAATATGATAGGAAGGATTAAGAAAATCATTCCCCGTAAATGACCACTTTGAATAGCAAACCTAAAGGGAAAACAACGCTTCCTGATGTATAGATTCACTCATTCCTATCGAGTTCAGCCCACTTTTTAAACACCGAATAAATATACACTGCTGGCCACCCAAAATGAAACGCCAAGAAGGACACGAGATAGCAAAGCCAGATTTACATTCCTGCTGAAAGATGGCACTACTGTAGAACTACTGTATCTGTTGCATAACAACAGATACAAAGATGAAATGATTGAGCTTATAGGCCCGTGAGACTTGCGGAACACACAAGCATCAATAGTTCGAGTGGCCCCCATGGCTGACAATAACGGCCGCTACACGCTGCGGCATCAAACGAAAGAGGCTTTGGATGTGGGCTTGGGGTATGTCGGTCTAGGCTGCTTCCACACGTTGCCACAGTTCATCAGGCGTAGCCGCGAGTGGTGCTTGCCGGGTCACTCGGTTGCCGATCAGCGGCCTGACGTGTTCGATGGGCGAGATATCGGGAGAACAGGCGGGCCACGGCAGCAGTGACACCTGGTGGGTCGTGAAGAATTGTTGCACGATACGTGCCACGTGAGGGCGCGCATTGTCCTTTTGAAGCGTGGCCGCTGGCAGGTCCTGCAGGTAAGGGAGGACTACAGGCTCCAAAACTTCGGAGATGTAGCGGTGGCTGTTGAGTGTACCGGCGATGCGTACCAGAGAGATGCGGGTGTCATATTCAATTGCGCCCCAAACCATAACGCCAGGCGACGGACCGGTATGGCGATGCGTAATGCAGGTATCATACAGTCTCTCGCCGCGGTCCCGCCACACGCGGATCCGACCAACGTGGTGTTGCAGGCAGAAGCGGGATTCGTCGGATAAGACAATGTCATGTCATTCCGTAGTCCAGGTGCGGGGTTCAACGGACCACTGCTGCCGCACTCGCCGGTGGTCTAACGTCAATGGTAATCGGAGCAATGGGCACCGTGCGACAAGTCTCCGCTCCTGCAGGCGACGTCGAACGGTACGTGCTCACACAGGTTGTTGCGCAACACACCCTAATTCCTGCGCTAACGTTCGTGATGTGACGGTGCGAGCCGTCAATGCCCGCGGCAGAACATGCCGGTCCTCTCGTTCGGTGGAGTGCCGTGGCTGCGGCAATCGCTCACGTCGGTACGTCCGTCCCTTCTGCACCCACCGAATCCATACTCGCATCACTTTGGCTGGATGTCGTCCCACACGAGGGCTGATGTCTCGGTACGATAAACCGCTGTCGCGATAAGCCACTATTCGTCCTTTGTCGAACTCCGAAACGTGCTGGAATGACTGCCGTATTCTGCGACGATGCATCAGGAAGCTTCCCACGCACAGGTCCGGCAGCACAAAACATTTCCACTACTTACACCATTCCTTGTGTGCACCGTTCTTATAGCGTTTTTCGGTAGCGTGCCGGGCGCACATGATTTGTATATGCCCTGCAATGCTAATCGTTTGCATGTTCTCTCGCGGGCGACGCATGATGAGAATTTAAAGCAAATCGGATGCTTCCTTTTTGGTGTTGCATTTTGGATGGGCAGCAGTGTATATATATATATATATATATATAGAGAGAGAGAGAGAGAGAGAGAGAGAGAGAGAGAGAGAGAGAGAGAGAGAATTATTATTCACATATATATACAGAGAGAGTGAATTATAATTCATATGTATATATAGAGGGACTGAATTATAATTCACTCTATATGTGCAATTAAATGATGCACAGCTGCCTTTGGCGCTTCTCATGGTACTAGCTTTATATTATATACACTATCTTTCAACAAGAAATTGGACACCCCTGCAATCGACGATATCTTCGGTCCTGATACACGTCACGGCCGCCGCCGTTTAATATCGTGGGGGAAACAACAACGCAACCAGTGGCATGCAAGATGCCACGCAGTTTGGAGCTCTCTGATTTCGAAAAATGTGTAATCGACGGGTATCACAGAAATGGCCGATCCATACGTGACATATCCAGCGAGTTGTAGTACCCAAAATCGACAGTGGCCTACGTGATTAGCAAGTGGAAGATGAGAGGTGACTGCCGGAATGTGCATGTCCGGGCAGACCCACAAAGCTGGGAGTTAGAGAACGACAGGTGCTGGCCAGAGAAATTCGGAAGAACCGCACCAAATCGACGGGCCACACCCGCGAGGAATTTCAACAGGCATCCGGGAGTGTTCATTCGATGAATACCATCCGTAAGGAAGCCCATCTGCTCGATTATTATGGACGTGCTGCCGCCCACAAGCCTTTGATCTCCAAGTCCAATTGCGCTGCTCGGCTAACGTGGTGCACAGAACGTCGACAGTAGACCGTTGAACAGTGGAAACAGGTTCTCTGGAGCGACGAATCAAGGTTCCCCCTCTACCGTTCGGATGGCAGAGTCTGGGTTTGGCGTCTGCCTGGAGAACGCCTCCTGCCGGAATGTATTGTGCCAACTGTGAAGTTCGGCGGCGGTGGAATTATGCTATGGTGGGGGTTTCTCCTGGTATGGCACGGGACCCTTGGCCGCAATTCCTGGTAGACTCAACGCCGAGACCTACTGCACCATTTTGGATGGCCATGCGCTTCTTACGTTGTTACAGTTTTACGGGGCCAACCCATGTTACTTTCAGGATGACAATGCCACCTGTCATGTTGCGAGGTCCATCATGGCTTGGTATGGTGACAATGGGGTTAATCAAATGAACTGGACTGCGCAGAACCAGGAGCTTAACCCTATCGAGCACCTCTGGGACGAGTTGGAGCGTCGACTTAAGGGGTGCCCCCACCGTCCGAAATCAGTGAAGGAACTGACCTGTCTTCTCCAAGCCGAGTGGAAGAAAATACCGCTAGTCGTCGTACAGCGCCTGGTTGAGAGTATGCCCCGGAGGGTCGCAGCTGTAATCGCCGATCGTGGAGGCTCCATCAACTATTGAAGGTGAATAAACTTAGTTTTCCTTTGCTATCACAGGTGTCCAATTACTAGTTGGTAGATAGTGTATCATCATTATCATTGTCAACCATTATCAATCCACTGCTGGACGAAGGTCTCCCCAAGTTTCCTCCACAACGGTCTGTCTCGTGCCAGTCTCCTCCATGTCACCCCTGCATACTTTCGAATTTCATCCACCCATCTCCCATGTGGTCTTCTTCTGGGTCTTTTCCTGTCCCTTGGAATCCAATCTAAAATTTCGGCTGTCCATCGATGATCTGTCCTTCTGGCAGTATGTCCAGCCCATTGCGTATATCATCATCATCATCATTGTCAACCATTATCAATCCACTGCTGGACGAAGGTCTCCCCAAGTTTCCTCCACAACGTTCTGTCTTGTGCCAGTCTCCTCCATGTCACCCCTGCATACTTTCGAATTTCATCCACCCATCTCCCATGTGGTCTTCTTCTGGGTCTTTTCCTGTCCCTTGGAATCCAATCTAAAATTTCGGCTGTCCATCGATGATCTGTCCTTCTGGCAGTATGTCCAGCCCATTGCCATTTCAGGGATTTAACTCTGATCATGATGTCTTCCACTCTTGTCATTTTTCGGATCCACGAGTTCCTCTTCTTATCTCTCCTGGTTACACCAAGCATGCACCTCTCCATGCTTCTTTGAGTTGTCTGCAGCCTTTGTATGTCTCTTTTAGTTAAGGTCCACGTCTCTGCACCATACGTAAGCACTGGAAGGATGCATTGATCAAACACTTTTCTTTTAAGACATAATGGCATATTGCTCTTGAAAATTATGCTGTTTCTTCCAAAAGCTCTCCAGGCAAGTTTTGTACGCCGATTAATTTCTTCATCAATGTGACCCTCACTTGATATCTGCTGTCCAAGATAAACGTACGTGTCTGTTATCTCCAGCTTTTCTCCATCAATCGATAAATCTTCATTTCTTGTAAAAGCATTGAACATCACTTTTGTCTTCTGAAAGTTCATTTTTAATCCCACTTCTTTACTCTTGTCAGCAAGTTCCTGGATCATACTCTGCAGCTCTGATGGGGTAGTTGCAAAAATGACTAGGTCATCAGCAAAACGAAGGTGGGTTAGATAATCTCCATTAATCTTTATCCCCTTGTTTTCCCAGCTCAGTGACTGAAAAACACCCTCCAATGTGGCATTAAAGAGCTTCGGAGATATGGTGTCACCTTGTCTCACTCCCTTCCCAATTTTTACGTGTGTTGTATTTTCAAACAGCCTAATCTTTGCACTTGCATTTTCATAGATGTTATTAATAATATTAATGTATGCATCTTCAATACCGCAGGTTTTCAGAGCCATTGTAACTGCTGATGGTTTCACCGAATCAAAGGCTTTTTCATAATCGATAAAAGCCATGCACAATGGAAGTTCATATTCCCTCGCTCTTTCAATTAGTTCTCTTCAACACGTGGATATGATCTATTGTGCTGTAGCCACTCCTGAATCCAGCTTGTTCTCTCGGTTGAGCCATGTCCAGTGTTACCTTCAAGCGGTGTGAAAGAACTTTAGTGAAGATTTTATAAACTACTGATAGGAGGCTGATAGGTCTGTAGTTTCCGAGATCCTTAATGTCACCTTTCTTATGTAGCAGGATCATTGTAGCGGTGTTCCAATCCTCAGGAAACTTTCCTTCATTAAGGCATCGAGTGAAAATTTGGGCGAGTACTGTTTCGATTTCTCCACTTGCTTCTTGTATGATGTCTACAGTAATTCCATCTTCTCCTGGAGCTTTTCCTCGCTTCATGTTCTTGATTGCATGTGCAACTTCTGCTGGAAGGACTGGAGGAACTCTGGTACTGGTATCTTTCATGATGTCTGGAGTGCATATATCATCCCTTTCATATAATTTGGAGTAGAAATCTTTCACTCTTGTCAAAATTTCGCCTCCATTTCTTGTTACAGAACCATCTTCTTTTCTCAGTGCCATAATCTGTTTTCTTCCCTTACTGAGATGTCCCTTTGCTATCTTTAGGCTTTGGTTGTTTTCAATTGCTTTCCTCACTAGTTCACAGTTGAATTTCCTTACGTCTTCAGTGATACTTTTTCTTACTGTCTTGCATAGCTCTATATATTCCACTTTGGAAGTCACATCTTCTTTAGTTGTCCTCATCTCTCTTCTTTTTTGTATCAACATTTTGGTTTTTCCTGATAATTTGTTCACATGCAACTTGTTCTTAGACCCAGCTAATTTTGTTGCTGTTTCCATAAGAGCTTTGGTTACTTTTCTGTTAACTTCAGAGATGTCCACTTCTTCCGATGTTAGGCCTTCTAAAGCAGAGAACCTGTTCTTCAGTTCTAACTTGAAGGTATTATGGTGTTTTTTAAGGTTGGTTATGTCAATAGATTTTGTTTGTCCTATGAGCTTGCCACGTTCAAGTTTAGTGTTGAGGTGCATCTTACATCTCACCAATCTATGGTCACTACCTGTGTTGAACTTGTTTAGCACACTGCAGTCTTCTATGACGAATTTTTTGTTACACATAATAAAATCAATTTCACTTGTCGTCCCATTTGGATGTCTCCATGTCCATTTCCTGTGTGGCTTTTTCTTGAAAAAGGAGTTCAAGATGAAAAACCCTTCTGCCTCTGCAAACTCAACGAGAGTATTTCCACGCTGGTTTCTGTTGCCATGACCGAATTTACCTACTGAAGTTTCATTCTGTTGCCGTTGCCCTATTTTTGCATTGAAATCTCCCATAATTATCTTCAAATGCTGCTTACCTTTATTATTTAAATGACAAATTTCCTCATAAAATTCTTCAATTTCTTCTTCAGGATGACTTGTGGTGGGTGCATAAGTTTGAATAATCTGAGCCTGGTATCTTTTCGAGAGTTGGATAACAAGTCGTGCAGCTCTGTCAGAGGAACTTTCAACTTCTACAACTTTGTCCTTCAGTTTCTTGTTTATTATAAATCCAACACCACTAGTTCTGCCAGTATCTGTCCCACGATAGTAGAAGAGATGTCCACTTTTCAGTTCGATGAGATCTTCTCCTTTTCTCCTTACCTCACTTAGCCCGACGATGTCCCACTTGATCCTTTGTAGTTCCTCTTCCAATTCAAGAAGCCTTGAATCAGAAGATAGGGAGCGTCCATTGTAAGTAGCCAAGGTCAGCATCAGATGGCAGCCTAGTCCGGTCCTCCGGGGATTCTTAGCACCCTCTTGCCTTCATGTCGCACTGGCCGCTGCCTTGGCCAGGTACATTCCAGCTGCCGGAGACTGAGGGCCAAGATTTAAGTTGTGGAATCATTTTGGAGGGGTTTGGCCATAACTCACCACGCTGGCCAAGCGGGTTGGTGAGTGTGGGATAGCATTTCCTTTGATCCCGATGGTATAGTTATACCGCTATGGGCGGTCGTCAGAGCCCCTTTAGTGGGAACAGGATGCACCACGAGAAGGCGGGGTTGACATTTGTCAAGGAGAGGCTGTGATGTTACGCATCACCTGACCTTACATCCCATTGCGTATATATATATATATATATATATATTCGCTCCAGCTGATTTCAAACAATTTTGTTTTCTCCGAGTGTTTTCGTTCTAGCCGGTTAAGGGGTAGATTAAGGGCTGCTGTTTCCTTAAGCGGGCAGAACCATCACCTTCGCCACCTATGTCTCATCGAGGACTCGCGGCAGAGCCTATTTTTTAGGCCATTGTGAGGTTCCCGAGCATTTTGCCACCGGGACGGGACTATTTCTATAAAAGAAAAAAAGGAGTATTAGAATGAAAATAAGTAATAACTTAAGTCATAACAATACTCTTGTTTAACCCTTTAAGCTGCCGATGTGCCCGAACCAAAAGTTGCCCAAATTTTCCTGCAACCCTTAAGCAGAAGTGTTCTAATAGTGACCGGGATGTAGGAATGCTACGTCAAAACGATTCCTTTCCCTCTTTCGTCTCAAGAGTATCGACTATAAATCTGCCTCTGATTGTAAGTGTGCCCTTACAGCTCCTTAGCCTTACAGAATGTAGTCTGATTCGCTTATAGTTCTTTATTCCCTGTTCCGTCACCCAAGAAATAATTCGGAAGGAGTCGTCACCCGGAAGTGAAAATCCCGCCAGAGAGTAGGAAAAAGTTACTCAAACATCTTTTCTCTTCTTTCTTAGGTTAGTAACCCTTTCTGAAGCATTCTTAGAGAAACATATAATCAGACAGAAAGGATTAATGGCAATCATACCCCCAAATGACCACTTAGAATGTCACACCTAAGGTAAAAGCAACACTTTCTGATGCGCAGGTTCACTCGGTTCTGTTGCGTTCTGCCCACTTCTTAGACAGCAAAAATATTCGTTCGAGCTGATTTCAGTCTATTGTGTTAACCCTGAGTTTATTCGTTCTAGCCGGTCAAAGGGTTAAGGACGGATGATTCTTCATATTCTTTGATGTTCACGAGGAGATTTGGAGACAGAAGACAAATGTAAAAATGAGAGATTTGAACTTAATTTAAATTTTATGTTGTGTTGCTTTTGTTAAGGAAAACGTAACATTTTAAGACAGAAAAAAAAAAAAAAAAAAAAAGGTTTTCTTACACATCCGAAAAACGCTGTTTTCGAATCGGGATTTTCTGACAATTACTTCTTGCCATAGCTTTTCCAAAATATAAGCAACTTATTTACTTGCCATGAGATTCAGAATATCATTTTCACACTATTCCGCGTTACATTGAAGATGTCCTTAATATTAGAGTAAAATATCACAGTAGGATGGAAGAGACTGAGTTTGATACTTTGCCGGACCAATAAGAAATAGATCTTTGCCATGCACAATATATCTTTTAAAACAATGGATGACTTTCCTTCCTTCATTTGCAAAGAATTCCTCATCACGTAAAACCACTTTCCCCTCAAAAAAAATGCGAAACAGCTCTTGCAATTTGTTCTCTTTTTTTTCATTTATTTTGTTTTTATTTTTTTCTTCGATTGCTCTCGACTAGCACGTAGTAGGGCGATGATTACTTTTATGCTAATTGCCTGACTGCACTTGTACGTTCTAAGTGACATTATTTAAACCGCTTTTTTTTTGGTCTTTTCTCCTACACCAACAAAAATAAAGAAAAAAAAATATCAAAAGTTTTTTTCCTCCTTTCTAATTCTTCGTACGGAAACTATTTCTAGAAACTAATTGAAGCTTCAATGACTAGAACTTGGCAGAAGAAAATTCATTCCGCACAATGAGTTAAAATAGCGTCCAGAGAGAGACATTAAGACTAAACCGTTCAAACTAAACTTTGAAGAAATTAAAAGTCTTATTTCAATTCAGGGAATCTAAAGAAAAACTTTGAAAAGTATATGAAAGTTAGCTCACAGTTTTCAGATGGTTTAATGGCCTCAATCTCCATCATAATGATACCGCAAGGCTATCTATTCAGAAAGGGGATTCGCACCACATTTTATGTTGTTCCAAGTACCCACACAATTACATGTTCTGCACGTACTTAATATCTAAGGATATGTCCCATTCCAGAGGAAAATAAGCACGTAGTTGGTTGATTAAATGTTCCGAAATCAACACTGGAAGTGTATTTATAATTATTTTAAATTTTCTATTCAGTTGTCTATTAAAAATAGCCAAAATGTTATGCCGCTGTCTGATAACGGACAATGCAACGTTATGATATTAATTTACTTCAGTGGTTCATGGAAGTAGAAAAATGACAGAAAACCTTGATATGTTTCTTCCCAATCTTGCATTGCTTATTCAGAGGATGTTCAGTTGTTCACACATTTAAGAACGACTTTCCATCAATATATTTAATACTTAAAATAAAATTGTTTCTTCCTTAAATATTCTATCAGATAGCCCGTTCTCTGGACTATGAACTTACTCCTAAATTTCCAGAATAACAGAGCACTTATTAAAACTGGTGGTGGGATTTTATTCTACTCCTCTTTCACTGCTTTCCATAATCCAATCATTGTTTTAGGTCTGCGTTTAGAAATCGCACTTTTTATTAGTCGGAAGTTTAGAAATCGCTCTTTTTATTAGTCGGAAGTTTAGAAATCGCTCTTTTTATTAGTCGGAAGTTTTGATATCGCTCTTTTTATTAGTCGGAAGTTTAGAAATCGCTCTTTTTATTAGGCCCCGACGGCTGCCGATTTTTCAGTTGTGCGTTGCTTAACGTGGAAAGAGCGATGGATTTATTTATTCAACTGACGCCACGTATTTAGATGGTTTTCACCTTGGATCTCGCCCTTTGGATTATTACTATAGTATAATTATATATAGCCAGTGCCGTTAATGCCCACCAGATGGAGACGTCTCAGTAGCTGAGCCCATCTTACGGATTTATAATGTCAGATGCTGACTGAAAAAGAAAAATACAGATAGCGCCGTGAATTGTTGGTCGCTGTGGTGTAAAGCGAACGCGCTCGGCTAGATATCGAGAGATTCGGGGTTCGGTTCCCCGAAGGCGGCCGAATAACAATTTTTCGGTTGCTGTGTGTTGCTTAACGTGGAAAGAGCGATGGGGTTATTTATTCAACTGACGCCACGTGTTCAGATGATTTTCACCGGACAGTAAGTCCACTGGTGACACATTACGAACTTCGAAGGAATATGAGCGAAAGATATGGACTTGATGCCAGTTTCTTCTTTTATTTTCTTCAAGTAACAGAGTGGTAGATTTGGATATATGAGTAGACCTATCCTGTTGGAGTTGTACTCTTTGAAGGCTCTGTGGATAAAGGAATAGTATTTCATCTTTAAATATAGAAGTTAAAACTTTATTTTGGTAATATGTAGAATTGGTTTTAACATTATTTTCAGTTCTTCTTAACTTTTATTTCCCATTGTACAAGAAATCAGCAATAATCATGAATATTTTACCGAAACTTTATTTCGATTCTTGGAACCAAGTTCGTAAGACTTTTTCTGCTCTTTCGCGATAGAAAATCGACCTTTTTCAGCACATCTTTTGTAAAAAAAGATCGTGCTTATGTTATCGGTATGCCAGTCCGTCCGTCTGTAGACACGATATCTGCAACTAATAGTCCGATTTGAAAAAATTCTTTTCACATTAGAAAGCTTGAAATGTGCGAATGATGACCCTTTATTTTGATTTTTTCACGATGCAAAATATCGCCGCTAGAGGGTGTGAATGCAGATGATATCGAATTCAAAATACACTTTATTCCATACATTTGATTCTAAACATCCAATTCAAAAAATTATTTTGCCTTTCGATTTTACTCACGGCGAAGATTGTTTTAGGTACTGTCACTTTTTCAAGTTATGCATAGATTCTCCGCTATGTGGCGTAAAACTAAATTGCGATTTCCCCGATATCTCTGCTTATAAAACTCTGATTTGAAAAATTATTTCTGCAGCGGATACAGCTCCGGACGGGAAATCTTTTGCATATAATTTCTAATTCCTTGGTATAAAACGGTTTGGCCACCAGGGGGCGTAAGAGCTAGTTTCTGCTACTGATGTATTTGCAACAAAATCAGCTTCTAAAATCTCGATTGAAAAATTCCTTCGTGGACTGATACTACTCACGTCGACTAACATTTCGGAATATTTCCTTCTTGAAATAATGCATGGTTTCTCCGCCAGGGTGCTTAGATATATATCTTATTTTTGTCAATATCTCTGCTTCTAATTGTCGATTTTGAAATAGTTCTTCTTTGTTGGATAGAGTTTCATGTGCGACTTATTTTTCATATAATTTCAAAATTTTCAAATAATTCATTAACTTTCCGCTACGGGGATTATAGGTAAACTGCGCTTTCCCCGATGTCACTCCTTCTAAAATTCCAATAAGAAAAATTCTTCCTGCACCGGATACAGCTCCCGGTGGGAAATGTTTTGATTGTAACTTCTAATTTTCTTTAAAATGTGGTTTGACCACCAGGGGGCCTAAGCGGTAATTTCGGCTTTGTAGGTATTTCCATCAAAATCTGAGCTTCTGAAATCTCGATTCAGAAAATTCTTTCGTGGAGCGATACCGCTCTTGGCCATTTGAGAATATTTTCTTTTTAAAATCATGTATGGTTTGTCCCCAGGGGGCGTAGATGTATATCCCATTTCTGTCAATATCTCTGCTACTAAGAGTCAGATTTGAAAAATTCCTTCTTTGTTAGATAGCGTTTCCGGTGTAAATTGCTCTCATATAATTTCAAAATTTTCAAGTAATACATAGACTTTCCGCTAGGGCGTGTTAAAGTAAATTGCGTTTTCCCCTATATCTCTGTTTCCAAATTCCGATTAGAATGTTTTTTTCTGCACCGGATACCGCCGGTGATAGAAAACGCTTTGCCTACAATTTCTAATATTTGATAAAGAATGTCTTAGCCACCCTGGGGCGTAAGTGTTAATTTCTGCGTCTGATGTATTTGGAGCAAAATCTGAGCTCCTGAAAACTCGATTAAATTTTTTTTTCTTTGACGGATAGCGCTCACATCGAAAGACCTTTTGAAAATACTTTCTTATTAAAACAATGCATGGTTTTTCCGCCAGGTGACGTAAATCCACATATTAGTTTTACCAATATCGCTGCTTCTAAGAGTCTGATTTAAAAAAATATTTCTTTGTTGGAGAGAGTTTCCGTGGGCAAATTTTTCGCATATAATTTCAAATTTTTCGTCGGACACATGTCTCCCACCAGAGGGCGTAAGTTCACGTTTCGGTTTACAGCAATATCTGCGGGACTAAAAACCCGTTTGAAAAACTTTTTTCTTCCGTCAGATACTATTAACTATGCAAACTGTGTGTGTATTTTCTTTCCAAAATAGTCCAAAATTGCACCGCTAGGGGCGCATATGCTTATTCTGTTTTTCTCATTATCACTGCTTTTACATGCTCAATTTAAAAAATTCTTTCAACACCGGATGCCTTTTATCTTGTAAAACACTTAAGGTTAGTATATGAGGAATTTTGTAGTTCACAGTTCTGTCGGCAGGTGGTGTTTGTGTACTTCAGTTTGCAGCTGTATCGCCGCTTTTAAAAACGCTATTGAGATATTTCTTCTTCATTGTATGCCATTGGCTACATCATAGATGTGAAGCATTATCCTCTTTAATTAACACATATATTTTTCACCAGCTATGTAAAGGTCGAACGCTTTTTCCATGAAGAATAATTTTCGCGTAGTTTCAACTTTCCCGCTATGCAAAATTATTCCGCCAGCAGACTTAAACTTACATCATGTTTCATTTTTTATATTTCATCTTTTAACTGTTCGATTTGAAAATCTTTGTTTCTGGTACCTTCCTTGTAGTGTGACAAACTTTTTGTTCATCATTTGTTAATTTTCGTAACATGCTTTTTAGCCGGTAGCTGAACTAAGTAGATGTTTCTATTTCTGGATGTTTTATAGGTTGTTGGAACCAGTTGATTGTTTTCCAAACCGGTTCCGTTGATTTTGAATAGCTTTGATAAATTTAATTCGCGTCAGAACGGATTCAAAAGACGTGCTTATTACATCCGAAAATTCGGTGTCATCTTTCTTGTTTTTGTTACAGACGTTTAGGTATATCCATTATTCATCAACAGTCACAATAAATTTCCATCTGTCTTCGGCTAAAGGATTTTCATAAAGAAGTCTACACCGTGTTTTGCGCTCAGCCCTACATGCGTAGGCAAAAATCTGTGAACATTTTGTGTTTTGGATTTTTTTTATTCAAATCTTGTTTATTACCTTGTTTTCAGTTGATACAGAAATTTCAAATGACTTATCGATTCTGGAGCAGAGGCAATACTTTTGAAAAAATCGTAAAAGTGTGTATCTCCTTTGGATATTCGCTTGGTGTTATTTTTCCTGTTAAAAGCAATGCTTGACGATTTGTACCGCAATTATTAACAATATTGCTTATTTTACATTTAGAAATGCTAAATCCATGATTTTGCAGCGTTTTTTTAATTACGGACTACCAATATTTCTCTTCGTAAAAAGTAAAAAAACAGAACCTTCTATCAACAGCTCGTATACATGCGCCATTTCTTATCAGACGACATTTAACTGCAGCAGATGTTTCTTTCGTCTTTGAAGTACTTTTATTTCCTTTAATTTCTTATCAAAAACGTTCTTTAAATGTGTAATCCTCTATAGAGTATTATGCATAATGCAAACATGCATTTAATTCTATCTTACACAAAACTGTGGAAATGTTCGAAAATATAAACGGAACATTACAGGCAAAATGTAGGTAATGTTGAGCATAACTAAATCTCTTTAATAAAATTGAGGAATATTTCCTGCGCGATTTCTGAGCACTACGTTACTCTGCAAATTAAATGGCAGCAAAAATGGTAGAAATAAACAGAATTTTTTTTTTGAGTAAAATATAAAGCGAAAAAGATACACCGATTTTTTGGGTGTAACGCCCATATTTTGATTTCTTTCTCATGTTGAAAAAATTATTTCGAAGTACATGCATTTTTAGAACAAAAATTCATCGAAAAAGAGATTGCATTTATACAACCAAAGAAAAAAAAAACTACGCATATTTTAAAATGCGCAATGTAAGTCGTTTCCTTCATAGCGTAATGAGCCTATTACCAAAAATACATATCGAACGGATTTTTACACAACCGGTTAAATATCCACAAGTAAAATTAACTACGTGTTTCAAAGACACATTTAGAACAAAATTTCATTGAAAAATAAAATGCGTTTACCCCTCTTAAAAGAATCTTCGCAGAATTTAAAATGCGCAATGTAAGATGTCTTCTTCACAACGTAATGAACCTATTACCATAAACATATACCAGGGGATGGTGAAATGTCCTCGGCCTAACCCGCTTTCAGTAATTGTGGTTTTATTTTGCCACTGCAGCTCAGACGGGTGTTTTTTTTTTTTTTTTTTTTTTATTGTGAAATGTCATTTTTCAGACTAATAGCTCTTTATTTTGCAGATGTTTGACGTCCTGAACTGAAACATGTCAATGCTAAGTGTTGAATTTTCGAATGTGGAACTTCGGGCTGTCATGCAATTTCTGTTCTTGCAGAATAAAACTGCAAAGGAAATCTATGAGTGTATGACGCCAACGTTAAGTGACAAGTGCCGTTCATATTCCACTGTGAATAAATGGTGCGCCAACTTTCTGCGTGGAGACATTGAGACCGAAGGTGCAGCAAGATCTGGGAGGCCTTCAACAGTGACAACACCCGAAATTGTTGATCGTGTTCATGACTGGATTTTTTCAGATCTGCGAATCTCGGCTAAAACAATGGCTGAGACACTGGAGATATCCAGGGAACGTGTTGGTGTGACAAACTCCTTTTTGCTGATTTTGTCAGATCGGCGAATCTCGGCTAAAACAATGGCTGAGACACTGGAGATATCAAGGGAACGTGTTGGTGTGACAAACTCCTTTTTGCTGATTTTTTCAGATCGGCCAATCTCGGCTAAAACAATGGCTGAGACACTGGAGATATCAAGGGAACGTGTTGGTGTGACAAACTCCTTTTGCTGATTTTGTCAGATCGGCGAATCTCGGCTAAAACAATGGCTGAGACACTGGAGATATCAAGGGAACGTGTTGGTGTGACAAACTCCTTTTTGCTGATTTTGTCAGATCGGCGAATCTCGGCTAAAACAATGGCTGAGACACTGGAGATATCAAGGGAACGTGTTGGTGTGACAAACTCCTTTTTGCTGATTTTGTCAGATCGGCGAATCTCGGCTAAAACAATGGCTGAGACACTGGAGATATCCAGGGAACGTGTTGGTGTGACAAACTCCTTTTTGCTGATTTTGTCAGATCGGCGAATCTCGGCTAAAACAATGGCTGAGACACTGGAGATATCCAGGGAACGTGTTGGTGTGACAAACTCCTTTTTGCTGATTTTGTCAGATCGGCGAATCTCGGCTAAAACAATGGCTGAGACACTGGAGATATCAAGGGAACGTGTTGGTGTGACAAACTCCTTTTTGCTGATTTTGTCAGATCGGCGAATCTCGGCTAAAACAATGGCTGAGACACTGGAGATATCAAGGGAACGTGTTGGTGTGACAAACTCCTTTTTGCTGATTTTTCAGATCGGCGAATCTCGGCTAAAACAATGGCTGAGACACTGGAGATATGAACGTGTTGGTGTGACAAACTCCTTTTTGCTGATTTTGTCAGATCGGCGAATCTCGGCTAAAACAATGGCTCTCGGAACTACTCCTTTTTGCTGATTTTGTCAGATCGGCGAATGGCTGAGTAGGAGCTGTCAGATCGGCGAACGGCTAAAACAATGGCTGAGACACTGGAGATATCAAGGGAACGTGTTGGTGTGACAAACTCCTTTTTGCTGATTTTGTCAGATCGGCGAATCTCGGCTAAAACAATGGCTGAGACACTGGAGATATCAAGGGAACGTGTTGGTGTGACAAACTCCTTTTTGCTGATTTTTTCAGATCGGCGAATCTCGGCTAAAACAATGGCTGAGACACTGGAGATATCAAGGGAACGTGTTGGTGTGACAAACTCCTTTTTGCTGATTTTGTCAGATCGGCGAATCTCGGCTAAAACAATGGCTGAGACACTGGAGATATCCAGGGAACGTGTTGGTGTGACAAACTCCTTTTTGCTGATTTTGTCAGATCGGCGAATCTCGGCTAAAACAATGGCTGAGACACTGGAGATATCGAGGGAACGTGTTGGTGTGACAAACTCCTTTTTGCTGATTTTGTCAGATCGGCAGAATCTCGGCTAAAACAATAACAGAGACACACAGAATATCAAAGGGAGCGTGTTGGTGCTTGACAAACTCCTTTTTGCCTGGTTTGTCAGATCGGCGAATCTCAAGCTCAAGCAATGGCTGAGACACTGGAGATATCAAGGGAACGTGTTGGTGTGACAAACTCCTTTTTTGCTGATTTTTCAGATCGGCGAATCTCCGGCTAAAACAATGGCTGAGATTTTCGATATCAAAGAGACGTGTTGGTGTGACAAACTCCTATTTTGCTGATTTTGTCAGATCGGCGAATCTCGGCTAAAACAATAGCGCAGAGACACGCTGGAGATATCCAAGGGAACGTGTTGGTGTGACAAACTCCTTTTTGCTGATTTTGTCAAGATCGGCAGATCTCGGCCTAAAACAATGGCTGAGACACTGGAGATATCAAGAGAACGTGTTGGTGTGACAAACTCCTTTTTTGCTGATTTTGTCAGATCGGCGAATCTTGGCTAAAGCAATGGCTGAGACACTGGAAGATGTCAAGGGAACGTGTTGGTGTGACAAGCTCCTTTTTGCTGGATTTTTTTCCAGATCGGCGAATCTCAGCTAAAACAATGGCTGAGACACTGGAGATATCCAGGGAACGTGTTGAGGTTGTAGACAAAACTCCTTTTTTGCTGATTTTGTCAGATCGGCGAATCTCGGCTAAAACAGTGCGGCTGGGGTACTAGAGATATCCAGGGAACGTGTTGGTATGACAAACTCCTTTTTTTGCTGATTTTTGTCAGATCGGCGACAGTCAGCTAACACAATGGCTGAGACACTGGAAGATCTCCAGAGAACGTGTTGGTGTGACAAGCTCCTTTTTGCTTCCAAATTTTGTCAGATCGGCGAATCTCATTCCAGCAATAGCTGAGACACTGGAGATATCAAGGGAACGTGTTGGTGTGACAAACTCCTTTTTGCTGATTTTGTTTCAGATCAGCGAATCTCGGCTAAAACAATGGCTGAGACACTGGAGATATCAAGGGAAGGTATGTTGGTGTGACAAACTCCTTTTTGCTGATTTTGTCAGAATCCGGCGGAGTCTCGGCTAAAACAATGGCTGAGAACACTAGAGATATCCAGGAACGTGTTCGATATGAATAAACTCCTTTTTGCTGATTTTGTCAGATCGGCGAATCGTCGGCTTCAAACAATGCCGCTGAGACACTGGAGATATCCAGGGGACGTGTTGGTGTGACAAACTCCTTTTTTGCTGATTTTTTCAGATCGGCGAATCTCGGCTAAAACAATGGCTGAGACACTGGAGATATCCAAGGGAACGTGTTGGTGTGACAAACTCCTTTTTCACTGATTTTGTCAGATCGGCGAATCTCGGCTAAAACAATGGCTGAGACACTGGAGATATCAAGGGAACGTGTTATTGTGACATAAACTCCTTTTTTGCTGATTTTGTCAGATCGGCGAATCTCGGCTAAAACAATGGCTGAGACACTGGAGATGTGAGGAACGTGTTGGTGTGACAAACTCCTTTTTGCTGATTTTGTCAGATCAGCGAATCTCGGCTAAAAAAACAATGGCTGAGACACTGGGAGATATCAAGGGGAACGTGTTAGTGTGACAAACTCCTTTTTGCTGATTTTTGTCAGATCAGCCTTTGAATCTCGACTACTACAATGGCTGAGACACTGGAGATCTCCCAGGGGAACGTGTTGGTTGTGACAAACTCCTTTTAGCTGATTTTGTCAGATCAGCGAATCTCGGCTAAAACAATGGCTGAGACACTGGAGATATCAAGGGAACGTGTTGGTGTGACAAACTCCTTTTTGCTGATTTTGTCAGATCGGCGAAGATCTCGGCTAAAACAATGGCTGAGACACTGGAGATATCAAAGGGAACGATGTTGGTGTGACAAACTCCTTTTTGCACAGTTTGTCAGATCGACAGATCTCGGCTAAAACAATGGCTGGAGACACTGGAGATATCAGAGAACGTGTTGATTGTGACAAACTCCTTTTTTTTGAATTTTGTCAGAATCGGCCAATCTCCTTTCTTACAATGGCTGAGACACTGGAGATATCCAAGAGAACGTGTTGGTGTGACAAACTCCTTTTTTGCTGGTTTTGTCAGATCGGCGAATCTCAATAAAGCAATAGGCACAGAGACACTATAGATATCAAAGGGAACGTGTTGGTGTGACAAACTCAGCTTTTTGCTGATTTTTTCAGAATCGGCGAATCTCGGCTAAAACAATAGCTGAGACACTGGAGATCTCAAAAGGGAACGCATGTTGGTGTGACAAACTATTTTGCTGATTTTGTCAGATCGGCGAATCTCGGCTAAAACAATGGCTGAGGCACTGGAGATATCCAGAGAACGTGTTGGTGTGATAAACTCCTTTTTGCTGATTTTGTCAGATCGGCGAATCTCCGGCTAAAACAATGTGTGAGACACTGGGGCAGGGGACGTGTTGGTGTGACAAACTCCTTTTTGCTGATTTTTTCAGATCGGCGAATCTCAGCTTCAAGCAATGGCTGAGACGGTGGAGATATCAAGGGAACGTGTTGGTGTATGACAAACTCCTTTTTGCTGATTTTGTCAGATCGGCAGATCTCGGCTAAAACAATGGCTGAGACACTGGAGATATCAGAGAACGTGTTGGTGTGACAAACTCCTTTTTGCTGATTTTGTCAGATCAGCGAATCTCCAGCTAAAACAATGGCTGAGACACTGGAAAGATATCAAGGGAACGTGTTGGTGTGACAAACTCCTTTTTGCTGATTTTTTCAGATCGGCGAATCTCGGCTAAAACAATGGCTGAGAACACTGGAGATATCCAGAGGGAACGTGTTGGTGTGACAAACTCCTTTTTGCTGATTTTTGTCAGATCGGCCAATCTCGGCTAAAACAATGGCTGAGACACTGGAGATATCCAAGAGAACGTGTTGGTGTGACAAGCTCCTTTTTGCTGATTTTATTAAGATCGGCGAATCTCAGCTAAAACAATGGCTGAGGCTGCTAGAATATCAAAGAGAACGTGTTAGTGTGACAAACTCCTTTTTGCTGATTTTGTCAGATCGGCGAATCTCAGCTCAAACAATACTTTGAGACACTGGAGATATCAAGGGAACGTGTTGGTGTGACGAAACTCCTTTTGCTGATTTTGTCGAGATCGGCGAATCTCGGCTTCAAACAATGGCTGAGACACTGGAGATATCCAGAGAACGTGTTGGTGTGACAAACTCCTTTTTGCTGATTTTGTCAGATCGGCGAATCTCAGCTAACACAATAGCTGAGACACTGGAAGATGCTCAAAGGGGAACGTGTTGGTGTGACAGCTCCTTTTTGCTGAGATTTTTGTCAGATCTGGCGAATCTCGGCTAAAACAATGGCTGAGACGAATTTGGAGATATCCAAGGGAACGTGTTGGTGTGACAAACTCCTTTTTGTACCGTTTTGTCAGATCGGCGGAATCTCGGCTAAAACAATGGCTGGGCTACTTAAGATATCAAGGGAACGTGGTGGTGTGACAAACTCCTTTTTGCTGATTTTGTCAGATCAGCGAATCTCGGCTAAAGCAATGGCTGAGAACACTGGAGATATCAAGGGAACGTGTTGGTGTGACAAACTCGCTTTTGCTGATTTTGTCAGATCGGCGAATCTCGGCTAAAACAATGGCTGAGACACTGGAGATATCAAGGGAACGTGTTAGTGTGACGAACTCCTTTTTGCTGATTTTGTCAGATCAGCGAATCTCGGCTAAAACAATGGCTGAGACACTGGAAGATATCCAGGGAACGTGTTGAGTGTGACAAACTCCTTTTTTGCTGATTTTGTCAGAATCGGCGAATCTCGGCCAACACAATAGCCGGAACACTGGAGATATCCAGGGTATGTTGGTGTGACAAACTCCTTTTTGCTGATTTTTTCAGATCGGCTTGAATCTCCCGCTAAAACAATGGCTGAGACACTGGAGATATCCAAGGGGAACGTGTTGGTGTGACAAACTCCTTTTTTACTGATTTTGTCAGATCGGCGAATCTCGGCTAAAACAATGGCTGAGACACTGGACATCAAGGGAACGTGTTGGTGTGACCGACTCCTTTTTGCTGATTTTTTCAGATCGGCGAATCTCGGCTAAAACAATGGCTGAGACTTACGCTGGAGATATCAAGGGGCATGTTGGTGTGACAAACTCCTTTTTGCACAGTTTTGTCAGATCGGCGAATCTCAACTAAAACAATGGCTGAGACACTGGAAGATATCAAGGGAACGTGTTGGTGTGACAAACTCCTTTTTGCTGATTTTGTCAGATCGGCGAATCTCGGCTAACACAATGGCTGAGACACTGGAGGCATCCAGGGGAACGTGTTGGTGTGACAAACTCCTTTTTGCTGATTTTGTCAGATCGGCAGCGAATCCTCGGCTAAAACAATGGCTGAGACACTGGAGATATCAAGGGAACAGTGTTGGTGACAAACTCCTTTTTGCTGATTTTGTCAGATCGGCGAATCTCGGCTAAAACAATGGCTGAGAACACTGGAGATATCAAGGGAACGTGTTGGTGTGACAAACTCCTTTTTGCTGATTTTTTGTCAGATCAGCGAATCTCAGCTGAAACAATGGCTGAGTTCTGGAGATATCCAGAGAACGTGTTGGTGTGACAAACTCCTTTTTTGCTGATTTTGTCAGATCGGCGAATCTCGGCTAACACAATGGCTGAGACACTGGAGATATCAAGGGAACGTGTTGGTGTGACAAACTCCTTTGCTGATTTTGTCAGATCGGCGAATCTCGGCTTCGCTCGTGGCTGAGACACTACGGAATATCAAGGGAACGAGTTGGTGTGACAGCTCCTTTTTGCTGATTTTTTCAGATCGGCGAATCTCGGCTAAAACAATGGCTGAGACACTGGAGATATCAAGGGAACGTGTTGGTGTGACAAACTCTTTTTGCTGATTTTGTCAGATCGGCGAATCTCGGCTAAAACAATGGCTGAGACACTGGAGATATCCAGGGAACGTGTTGGTGTGACAAACTCCTTTTTGCTGATTTTGTCAGATCGGCGAATCCTTCGCTGTCAAGCTGAGACACTGGAGATATCAAGGGAACGTGTTGGTGTGACAAACTCCTTTTTGCTGATTTTTTCAGATCGGCGAATCTCGGCTAAAACAATGGCTGAGACACTGGAGATATCAAGGGAACGTGTTGGTGTGACAAACTCCTTTTTGCTGATTTTGTCAGATCGGCGAATCTCGGCTAAAACAATGGCTGAGACACTGGAGATATCCAGGGAACGTGTTGGTGTGACAAACTCCTTTTTGCTGATTTTGTCAGATCGGCGAATCTCGGCTAACACAATAGCTGAGACACTGGAGATATCAAGGGAACGTGTTGGTGTGACAAACTCCTTTTTGCTGATTTTTTCAGATCGGCGAATCTCGGCTAAAACAATGGCTGAGACACTGGAGATATCAAGGGAACGTGTTGGTGTGACAAACTCCTTTTTGCTGATTTTGTCAGATCGGCGAATCTCGGCTAAAACAATGGCTGAGACACTGGAGATATCAAGGGAACGTGTTGGTGTGACAAACTCCTTTTTGCTGATTTTGTCAGATCGGCGAATCTCGGCTAAAACAATGGCTGAGACACTGGAGATATCAAGGGAACGTGTTGGTGTGACAAACTCCTTTTTGCTGATTTTGTCAGATCGGCGAATCTCGGCTAAAACAATGGCTGAGACACTGGAGATATCAAGGGAACGTGTTGGTGTGACAAACTCCTTTTTGCTGATTTTGTCAGATCGGCGAATCTCGGCTAAAACAATGGCTGAGACACTGGAGATATCAAGGGAACGTGTTGGTGTGACAAACTCCTTTTTGCTGATTTTTTCAGATCGGCGAATCTCGGCTAAAACAATGGCTGAGACACTGGAGATATCAAGGGAACGTGTTGGTGTGACAAACTCCTTTTTGCTGATTTTGTCAGATCGGCGAATCTCGGCTAAAACAATGGCTGAGACACTGGAGATATCCAGGGAACGTGTTGGTGTGACAAACTCCTTTTTGCTGATTTTTTCAGATCGGCGAATCTCGGCTAAAACAATGGCTGAGACACTGGAGATATCAAGGGAACGTGTTGGTGTGACAAACTCCTTTTTGCTGATTTTGTCAGATCGGCGAATCTCGGCTAAAACAATGGCTGAGACACTGGAGATATCCAGGGAACGTGTTGGTGTGACAAACTCCTTTTTGCTGATTTTTTCAGATCGGCGAATCTCGGCTAAAACAATGGCTGAGACACTGGAGATATCCAGGGAACGTGTTGGTGTGACAAACTCCTTTTTGCTGATTTTGTCAGATCGACGAATCTCGGCTAATACAATAGCTGAGACACTGGAGATATCCAGGGAACGTGTTGGTGTGACAAACTCCTTTTTGCTGATTTTGTCAGATCGACGAATCTCGGCTAAAACAATGGCTGAGACACTGGAGATATCCAGGGAACGTATTGGTGGGACAAACTCCTTTTTGCTGATTTTTTCAGATCGACGAATCTTGGCTAAAACAATGGCTGAGACACTGGAGATATCCAGGGAACGGGATGGGTTCATTATAATACGTCAGCACTTGTATATGCAGATGTTAGTGAAGTGCATGCCCAAATTTTTGAACGCCGATGAGAAACGTAAACAAGTGGACACTTCCAAAACGGTTTCGCAGGTTTTTGAGCAATCTGGTGATAATTTTTTGCAGTGACTTGTCACTGTTGGTGAAAACGTGGTTACAACACCACGATCCAGAGACGAAAGTCGCTGCAGTGGCGGCACTCGATTTCTCTACTGCCAAAGAAATTCAAGACTTAAAGATCTGCAGGAAAGAACATGGCAACGTTTTTTTTTCGGGGGGGGGGGGGGATTCGGAAGGCGTTTTACTGACTGACTATCTGCCGTAGGTCCAAGCAATAAATGTTGAATATTATTCCAACTTGCTGTGGTGATTAAAGGAGCCGTTGAAGGGAAAAAAGGGAGGAAAACTGCGGAAAGGTGTTCTCTATTTTTGCAGGCCAATGCTGGGCTCACAAGCCTGGCAACACAATGGATGTATTGAGGGATCTGGGATTTACGTGCATAGACCATCCACCCTACTCACCAGAACTTGCTCCATCGGACTATTTTCTGTTCCCAAACCTTAAAAAAATGTTTGAAAGAGATTCATTTTTCAAATGGTTTGAAGGTGATATCCGTATTTGTGTGGTCAGACTTCAGAATTTTTTTGGAAGGGTTAAAGAAACTCCAGAAACGCTGTGTTAAGTGTGTTGTATTTCGGGGTGAATATGTGAAGTTGTCTAAGTTTCATGGCTCTAGCCCATTTCCTTCTTGGTAAGGCCGAGAACTTATCAGCGTCCCTCGTATCAACCTACACAATTCACAATCGGTTAAATAACCACAAATAACGATAACAGCTATCTACATATAACATTTATACATTTATTTTCTACACAATCGGTGGCTAAATAACCACAAATAATTATAGCAACTTTCGGCCAACGGCAGCTGAAATGTTTGGTGCGAAAAATCACATACTGCGCACGAAGCATTTCTTATAACGAAAGATATCTAAGACAAACGGTATTCTTTAAATTAGGACCTTAGTAGTAAAGATGCGGTTTGACGTATGGTAAAGATAGAAATTATCATTTACACTTCCTAGTGCGAAAACTGTATGGTACAAAAATTAGCAAATATATAATAATATTCCTTGCCACAAGCGTTGTCAGCAGCAAAAGAAATATTTTTAAATTGGGCTTTTAGAAGTGGATATATCATTATAAAGATTTATATAAATGCTTCGCCACAAGCGTTGTCAGCAGCAAAAGAATTATTTTTAAATTGGGCTTTTAGAAGTGGATATATCATTATAAAGATTTATATAAATGCTTCCTAGCGAGAAAATTAGACATCATTTTGAGAAAAAAGATAGACATTTAAATAGTATAGCTATACTAGTAATCCGAATTTCTTGGTGTAGAAGAGAAATCAAAGTTTCCAAGCTTTTGCATATCAACCAGATGGCTAGCGTTTTCAAGGAATTCCTGACATAAACTTCCTTCCTTGAAAAAGCCATCTGGTTGATGTCTGGTTGATGAAAAAGCCATATAGTTGACAGGCTGGAAACTGTGATTTCTATTCTACACCAAGAAATTCGGATTACTAGTATAGTTGTGCTATATAAGTATAGTTGGTGTACAGTTCCTTGTTATTTAATTAAAGGTAGACATTACTGTTTCCCGCTATCAGTGGCGTTCGATGCATAAAATAATTTTTTCACTTCGATTTTTAGAACCGGAGATACGATTGCAAACAATTTAAAAATTAAAATATGCACTTACGCAAATATAATATGCGCTAGTGACAAAGCATTATGTAACAAAATATTGTGAGATGAATGCAAATATTTATGGCCGTGATCTCTAACGCTAAAATTTTGTTTCAAAAATTCGATTTTTAGAACCAGAAATTTCAGGAAAAATACAATACACATTTACGTCGCCATGCACCGGGAAAAGAGCACAATTTCTGAATCGCTGTTCAAAAATCGAGCTTTCGACTACAAAAATATTATTTTTCAAATTTAACTAATAGTTGCAGGGATATAATATGTCCACGTGCGGTTGGACAAACTGGTGCGTAATTTTGTTTAAAAGGGCGTGCTAAAAATGGGAAGAATCAATGTTTATAGTTAGATATTCGATGTAAATATTTTTCCAGTTTGACTAATATTTTGTCCTCACAGAGACGAAAATGTTCATATTTAGAACACGTCTCTTAATTGTACGAACACACATATGCGAATGTGAAAAGACTCGCAAAAACGAATACAACTTCACTGCTATCAGATGCTTCACATAAGTACAATATGCAATTTTTCGAGGTTTATGTTTAGTTCAGGAATTTTTAATTCATTAATAATATTCTGCAATCCAGAATGCCGCTGAACTTTACTGTTTTGCATGAATGAGGAAATGGCCGATTTTCCGTTTGTTATGATGCGATAAATAGCGCTATGTGCGAGTAATTAATATAACGTATATTAATTACATATTAAGCTCCGTCCAAAACCACACTAATAGAACGAAATTCTTAGTAAAAAAGTTTTAGTAAAATAATAGTGATATACAATTATCTGTTATATATTAAAATAAATTTGACATACACGTGTGTATATTTAATGTCTCCCAGCGAAATACAATTATTACTGCGTTTATTTCTCGTAAATTGCGAATTTATGTTAAATAATGGACTGGTCAAAATATAAGTCATTATTATTATAGTAATACTCTATTATTATCATTATTATTATTATATTATATTATATTATATTATATTATATTATATTATATTATATTATATTATATTATATTATATTATATTATATTATAGTATAGTATAGTATAGTATAGTATAGTATAGTATAGTATAGTATATTATACATTTATTAATCTATTATACATCTACTATATTATTATTATATATTATCACAAGACTTAAAAAAATCAGTAAAAAGCATACAAAATGTAACATGATCACTGCAAAACCGCACCTAGTTGCAGGTTTCAAACGTAATCAGTATAGCAATAGAGTTAACCACAACTAATTTACAATCCTAATACAATACTATCGAAATAACACTCTAAAGTTCCTGAAAAGAGAACTAAAATGGTTAAATACAAAAAGATAGAAATTAGAAAAATCCACACATTTTTTAAGGCTAAAGCACTCCGGAGCACCAGACCACTCATCAGGGAAAGACTTCTGGAGCCCCTGGGCCTATGGTTCATGTTTCGTGAAAGTGCTGAACTTTTTTGTCGCCAAAGGACAGGCGTCTTAACTAATTTAGTATCAAATACCTTACCACTCTGTCTTCCCTACCTGAATTGATTAGTAGAACTTAAATAACGTAAAACATCTGGAAACTACATGTAACTCGATAGTATTGTATTAGGATTGTAAATTACTTGTGGTTGACTTTTGCTATTATTAATATATATAATTTATATATATTATTTAATAATCTATTACCTACTGTTATTTATATGCTATAATTATCTATTATAATATAATTATATATTATTTTAATAATCAACTGCTGTAATTAACGAATGTCAAAATACAATTAATACAATGCTTATTCGACGTCCACAGTATTGCTATGTCACATTTTGAGTTTAAATCAGAGTTGTTAAATTTGCTTTCTATAACTGATTCTCAGTTACTCGCTGTATATAGTGTGTGTGTACTCCGCCAGCAGTGTGCACAACTTGATGTTTGGAGCACTGCACGACCCAGCCAAATTTGCACTTGAAGTCATAAGAACAGATTTAGAAGTTACTGTGCAAGAAACAGGCTGAAAAAAGTGCTAACAAGGACCTAAAAGTTGGATTTTGTTATTTCGTTTGTTAAATAAAAGATTGTGTTCTCCAGATATGCGTGTTTTATTATTTTTGCTGTACACCGCATATCTCTTAGAGCATTTTTCCAAGAGTAGACTATAAATTATTTTATTTTATCGTTTTGTCATAAATATTTTCACAAACATTACATACTTTATATTGAAAAATACGATAAATTTGAATATTTTAAATTCAATCTCTCTGGTGAAATTTGATGTGGAGGTTAAAGGTAAAGCCGGAGGTTCGAACATTCGCGTGTACCGAAGGCGCTGGAGTTTCGTTTGGTAAGGGAATATCCAGAAAACTTTAAGCGTAAACCAAAATTTGCTGTTGGTAAAAGATTGCTGTATACCTTTACACCATACGACAGCTGACCTTACGACTTGAAACGCGGGATTCTGACCATTATCTCGAGATGGCTGGCTCCGTGTTCGAATACCGTATGAGACATGAATGTTTGGCTTGTCTCATGGTTCTGTGTCTTTTCAGGAACCAGTGGCCCTAACCTACAGAAGAGCGACTGCTTATGGTCTCCAGGGTTGTTTGTGGTATTTATTAATACTGTATTTAACCTCGAAGCAGAAATATATATATATATAAAAAGATTATTTTTACATTTTAAAAACCTTGAAAATGCGTGAAGACCTATTCCTTCTTCTAGCTGTGCCCGCCTGGGACGTCTCTCTGTCTGCTGGGGAGAATTTCAGTCACATTCTGTACTGGGTCCAAGGGGACTAAATTGGGGTATAACGTTTGCTGGTTTCGTTTTCTGCGCTACGCTTTCTTGCTTTTAATCATCGCCTCAAAAATTCACACGTTCTCCGAAATCCCCAAATAATATTAGTAACAATATGTTCAGCAAAAATACTCTACGAAGGTGAACTAGTTACATAACTGATAACTAAAAATACAGGAATTATAGGCTCTATGTATTTGAAATAGTGGAACGTATTACGCACAAAAAAAATCGAAAATATGTACTCGTATGAGATATTAAACAGTTTCAACTATCCTGTACTGACATAATTTTTGCCGTACCGCCTCAATAAAGCATAGTTACGTAAATATTATTTACATATATATTTTTTATGGAGATTTCTTCACCTGAAAAAATTGCGAAATGCTTGGATAATAAGTATTTAAAATATGCAGTGGAATTTTTTTAGATTGTATACTAATTGCCAAAATTGTGGAAACCTTAAGAAAAATTTGTATTTCGAAGATTTAATGGCTCATGACACGTCTTTTTCAAAAATATAACATAAAATTATATATCATCAGAAAGATAATTTAATGCAGAATGTAATGCAATAAGTTGTGTGTTGAATTATCTTTATTCTATTGAAGGTTATGGCCAAATAACCAGAAAAAGAAAACACAACTGCTTTATGTAAAAAGAAGTGTACTTCCTTAACTCAAAATTGACCAATGAGATTGATTTTTCTTAAAGCCAATCAGAGGCTATTGTGATACAGCCTGAAAACAATAAAGTTTTAGTACGAGTCAACTTTTTTCAGGTATAAAAGCTAATAATAGAACTCCTATTAAGTTGCGTGAGTGTAATCAAGTTGGCCACTAGTTTACTCAGGGTAAGAAACTTGCTGAATGGTTCCAGTTATATGCAAACTTTAATAACTAAAAAACACACACAAGTTAAAATCTATTTACATGGTTTAAAACGACATGAGTACTTTTGTGCTCGCTGCGAGCACATCATCAGATGAAAGACAAGTTGGAGTTCCAGAAAACACATTTATGTATCGGTGCCGTTGCCAATCGTTTACACTGAGGAAAGACATACAAGAAAGTTCACTTGCTCTAACGTAATGTGAGCAAATAGAGGCCTATAGAGTTCTATTAATGATGGGCAGAGTCTGCTATGTAAGAGGTAGAAACAGGAATCGAGGACAGTAAAGTTTTCCAGGTCTGGGAAATATAGCTGGGTACTTCATCGTTGCAACAAGTGTCCACTCGATGCAAAATGTGCAGACTCTCTGTAATGAGCACTGTTTCCCTCGTAGTAGAGGTAGAAAGAATGGAGACGTCTGTCCAAGATGGGTAATGTGTACCAGCTGAAGAAAACCATGGTTTTAAACCATGTAAATAGATTTTAACTTGAGTGTGTTTTTTAGTTATTAAAGTTTGCATATAGCTGGAACCATTCAGCAAGTTTGTACATCGTGCGTTAACAGCAAGTTTCTTACCCTGAGTAGTCTATGTGGCACGAAATCCTTGTTTTGTTAGGACCACTAGTTTTTTCACGAATTTTTCTGTTCCTTGATAAATTAGTAAGCTGTGCAGCAAGTAAGGTGACAGAGTGAAAAGCGTTGAGTGGTCACCTAGAAAGCGACGTAAAATACTAACTTTGCGTAAAGAAGGCTACATTTATGAGGAATTCATAAAAATAGTTGAAAATCTAATAAAAGGAGGTATTTCTAAACTGTGCAAGATAAATCAGCAGACACAATTCAAAATCAAACTGGTAAAGGCTGGAAAAGGTGCACAACTTCACGTGGTGATAAAAAAAGACCGTGTTTAAGTAACAAGAAAACCACCTGAGCCAATTAAAAATGAATTGTCGAAATATCGTTTGAAAATGAGTGCTATGTCTCTTATACGCAGACTCAAAAACTTTGGTTTAAATTCTAGAATTCCAAGGGAAAGGCCATTTGTTTCCCAAACATAGAAGGAAAAGAATAGAATGGGCTAAAACCTATGTTAATTGGTTTGAGGAACAATGGGACAGAGTTACCTGGAGTGATGAGACCAGAGTATCGGAATTTAGTAGTGTGTGACGTATATTCTAAATTAACTTTCGTTTTTAGTTTCTCTCCCTATGTAAATCTTGAGTTATTCTCAGTTATAATTTACTCTTAACGTAATATCTTTTCTCTCAAACGAATGCGTTTGTCAACACAATTGAGGTTGAATGCACGTGACGTATGCCTGAGATAAGATAAGAACGAGAGATAAAAACGACGACTAAACTGTTGCTTGGAGAGTGTGTAAAGCGAACGTTGAAAGAGAGCGTTGTAAAGAGAGCTGTGAAGCTGTGTGGTGTGTTTAAATATTGGTATCGTTCTGTTATGGACATGCTACAACCTTGAGTAAAGCATCTTTTCCGTAAGTTTGACTTCTGTTGTTTACATGTTTCGTCTGGCCGTTAAGGTTTCTTTCATTTAGGAACTATTTCTTAGTATGTTGCTGTTTTAAATTGACGTAGAAGTACAAAAAGACTTCTACGTTATAAGTGATGGAATACGTATGTAAGAAGAATAAATGAAGATTTGGTGCCTGAATACATTACAGCTACTATTAAGCATTCAGTTAGCGTTATGATCTGAGGTTGTATTGCAGCAAAAGGTGTGGGCGAAACTTGTGTGATTAACGGTACTTTCAATGGCAAAATAATACATCATTGATATACTTGAGCCAAAACAAACCGAAGCTTTCGGCACGTGATCTTTTCCGGGTTAATTAATCCTATTTATTTGAATGGGATTCAGCTCCTTATCATTTGTTGCTGTGTGCAAAATATGGTTTCAGGAAAATCATATGAGACTGCTAGATTGCTCAGGAATAGCGCTGACATAAATCCAATAGAAAATCTACGGAGGCAATTAAAAAAACCTGGCAGTCAGAAGCAACCAAGGAATAAAGCACAATTGATAAAAGCAATCATACAATCTTAGTCTCATATTATGACACTTGGTGAATTAAAACACTTGGTTCACTCCATGGGACTCCGTAGTAAGGCAGTAATTGCGGCAAGCAGTTTCCTGACAAAGAATTAATATAAATTGTGTGAAGTTACGTGATATACTTTATCATAGTTTTCTGTACATAACTTCTTTTAAAACGCAATTTCGGAATAAAATGTGATGCATTACATTCTGCACTAAATCATATTTCTAATGATATATAATTTTATGGTATTATTCTAAGAAAAAAAAACTTGTTAGGAGATATCAAAGCTCAGAAACACAAAATTCCCTAACGGTTTCCACAATAAATAAATCCATCGCTCTTTCAACGTTATGCAACGCACAGCAACCGAAAATTGTTATTCGGCCGCCGTCGGGGTAAAGAATCCCGAATCTCTTTATATCCAGCCGAGCGCGTTAGTCTTACACCACAGCGGCCAACAATTCACGGTGCTATGTGTGTTTTTCTTTTTCAGTCAGCATCTGACATCATAAATCCGTAAGATGGGCTCGGCTACTGAGACGTCTCCAACTGTTGGGCATTAACGGCACTGGGTATATATAATTATAGCAATAATCCAAAGGGCGAGATCCAAGGTAAAAAAACAATGGATATCGAGAGATTTGGGATTCGTTTCCCCGACGGCGGCCGAATAACAATTTTCGGTTGCTGTGCGTTGCTTAACGTGGATAGAACGATGGATTTATTTATTCAAGTGACGCCACGTATTTAGATGATTTTCACCTTGGTTTCCACAATTTTGGCCGCTAGTGTACATTTAGAGAGAAACGAAGATAAAATTCTTGGTGTGGTTTAAATACAATATTTTCTGCCACTAATGAGGAACAATTAAAAATTAAATAAATAAACGTAAAATAAAGACTAAGCATATTAAAATTCCCTTTCTGCACTGGAATACTGTGCAAAATATGCGTCCATCACATCCAGACTTATTGATTTTAATATTTTTGTTTGCAACTGGGCAAAGAAAATAACAGTCGAAATAAGATACATCAAATTTATGTAAGTACCTCGAAAGTTCTTCATCACTACACAAGAACGTAAAATAAAAGCATCTAATGAAAATACTTTTTTCCTTTATGCTCTGAAGAAAGCTTTTCTACAGGAAGCAATGTAGAAGTTGGATGAAATCTCCGATTTTGCGTAGTTTAAATACACTTTTTTTGGATTAGATTCATGTGCGATTTGATACTAAAGATGCATAGTTTTTCCATGAAGCACTGGAAACGGTAAAGGCACAGACTTCAGTTACTTATACTTAAATTCTTCAACTTCAATATGTCGGAACGATTTTATGATTAATTTTATAATTATTTGTTTTTTATCTAAAGACTCATTTATAATCAGTGCAGTATTTTGAAACACTGCTTCCCCATACATATTGCTTTGGAAGCTATTTGGGCTAACCTATGCAAAGCACTAAAGTACAGAATTATTTATTAGCTTGCAAAAATTCGGAGGTTTCTACGTCTGTTCCACCAATAAAATATATTTCTTCAAGACTTCAGTCTTTACGAGATATTTTCCCAAATCATCAGTCTTTCTTTTCAGAAAAATACCATAAAATTATGCATCATTAGAAAGATAGAGTATACTTAAATCATTAACACAATTTCTTTTCAATTTTGCGAATATGCTCATTCCGTACAAATAGTGTTTGTCATTTTATTCAAAGATATAGGGATATACCTTATGAAACACGTTCCATATTTTTAAAATATCTTAAACAAGTAATACTAAAATTGAGTGTTTACCAAGATCTTACCTAAAGCCTTTACACACTTTAATACATTTTATCTCATAGCAAAGCCTATGAAAATCAAACTTTTCCATCGACAGCTCTGTCTGTAAAAGCCGTGATTCCGGATTACCCGAAATCTGCACAACTAGGAGTCTGAGCCAAGTGTTTCCATATGACTCCATGAATAAGCACATTTTTTTCTGTTTGCATCTATTTGAAATCGAAATGCTGCATAGAGACGATACATCTATACAGAACTGTATTCGACTATGCCACGAAACGGAGCTACATTATCACGTCCCAGACATTAACAATTTCAGAATACACCGATTAGTCATTACATGAATATCAACTCCAACGTAGAGAAATGATCGCGCCTGGAGACCGAACGGTGGCACAGGTGAAGTTTACGGAACAGTATATATATATAGGGATGTAAGGTCAGGTGATGCGTAACATCACAGCCTCTCCTTGACAAATGTCAACCCCGCCTTCTCGTGGTGCATCCTGTTCCCACTAAAGGGGCTCTGACGACCGCCCATAGCGGTATAACTATACCATCGGGATTAGAGGAAATTCTATCCCACACTCACCAACCCGCTTGGCCAGCGTGGTGAGTTATGGCCAAACCCCTCCAAAATGATTCCACAACTTAAATCTTGGCCCTCAGTCTCCGGCAGCTGGAATGTACCTGGCCAAGGCAGCGGCCAGTGCGACATGAAGGCAGAGGGTGCTAAGAATCCCCGGAGGACCGGACTAGGCTGCCATCTGATGCTGACCTTGGCTACTTACAATGGACGCTCCCTATCTTCTGAATCAAGGCTTCTTGAATTGGAAGAGGAACTACAAAGGATCAAGTGGGACATCGTGGGGCTAAGTGAGGTAAGGAGAAAAGGAGAAGATCTCATCGAACTGAAAAGTGGACATCTCTTCTACTATCGTGGGACAGATACTGGCAGAACTAGTGGTGTTGGATTTATAATAAACAAGAAACTGAAGGATAAAGTTGTAGAAGTTGAAAGTTCCTCTGACAGAGCTGCACGACTTGTTATCCAACTCTCGAAAAGATACCAGGCTCAGATTATTCAAACTTATGCACCCACCACAAGTCATCCTGAAGAAGAAATTGAAGAATTTTATGAGGAAATTTGTCATCTAAATAATAAAGGTAAGCAGCACTTGAAAATAATTATGGGAGATTTCAATGCAAAAATAGGGCAACGGCAACAGAATGAAACTTCAGTAGGTAAATTCGGTCATGGCAACAGAAACCAGCGTGGAAATACTCTCGTTGAGTTTGCAGAGGCAGAAGGGTTTTTCATCTTGAACTCCTTCTTCAAGAAAAAGCCACACAGGAAATGGACATGGAGACATCCAAATGGGACGACAAGTGAAATTGATTTTATTATGTGTAACAAAAAATTCGTCATAGAAGACTGCAGTGTGCTAAACAAGTTCAACACAGGTAGTGACCATAGATTGGTGAGATGTAAGATGCACCTCAACACTAAACTTGAACGTGGCAAGCTCATAAGACAAACAAAATCTATTGACATAACCAACCTTAAAAAACACCATAATACCTTCAAGTTAGAACTGAAGAACAGGTTCTCTGCTTTAGAAGGCCTAACATCGGAAGAAGTGGACATCTCTGAAGTTAACAGAAAAGTAACCAAAGCTCTTATGGAAACAGCAACAAAATTAGCTGGGTCTAAGAACAAGTTGCATGTGAACAAATTATCAGGAAAAACCAAAATGTTGATGCAAAAAAGAAGAGAGATGAGGACAACTAAAGAAGATGTGACTTCCAAAGTGGAATATATAGAGCTATGCAAGACAGTAAGAAAAAGTATCACTGAAGACGTAAGGAAATTCAACTGTGAACTAGTGAGGAAAGCAATTGAAAACAACCAAAGCCTAAAGATAGCAAAGGGACATCTCAGTATGGGAAGAAAACAGATTATGGCACTGAGAAAAGAAGATGGTTCTGTAACAAGAAATAGAGGCGAAATTTTGACAAGAGTGAAAGATTTCTACTCCAAATTATATGAAAAAGATGATATATGCACTCCAGACATCATGAAAGATACCAGTACCAGAGTTCCTCCAGTCCTTCCAGCAGAAGTTGCACATGCAATCAAGAACATGAAGCGAGGAAAAGCTCCAGGAGAAGATGGAATTACTGTAGACATCATACAAGAAGCAAGTGGAGAAATCGAAACAGTACTCGCCCAAATTTTCACTCGATGCCTTAATGAAGGAAAGATTCCTGAGGATTGGAACACCGCTACAATGATCCTGCTACATAAGAAAGGTGACATTGAGGATCTCGGAAACTACAGACCTATCAGCCTCCTATCAGTAGTTTATAAAATCTTCACTAAAGTTCTTTCACACCGCTTGAAGGTAACACTGGACATGGCTCAACCGAGAGAACAAGCTGGATTCAGGAGTGGCTACAGCACAATAGATCATATCCACGTGCTGAGAGAACTAATTGAAAGAGCGAGGGAATATGAACTTCCATTGTGCATGGCTTTTATCGATTATGAAAAAGCCTTTGATTTGGTGAAACCATCAGCAGTTACAATGGCTCTGAAAACCTGCGGTATTGAAGATGCATACATTAATATTATTAATAACATCTATGAAAATGCAAGTGCAAAGATTCGGCTGTTTGAAAATACAACACACATAAAATTTGGAAAGGGAGTGAGACAAGGTGACATCATATCTCCGAAGCTCTTTAATGCCACATTGGAAAATGTCTTTCAAGCACTGAACTGGGAAAACAAAGGGATAAAGATTAATGGAGATTATCTAACCCACCTTCGTTTTGCTGATGACGTAGTCATTTTTGCAACTACCCCATCAGAGCTGCAGAGTATGATCCAGGAACTTGCTGACAAGAGTAAAGAAGTGGGATTAAAAATGAACTTTCAGAAGACAAAAGTGATGTTCAATGCTTTTACAAGAAATGAAGATTTATCGATTGATGGAGAAAAGCTGGAGATAACAGACACGTACGTTTATCTTGGACAGCAGATATCAAGTGAGGGTCACATTGATGAAGAAATTAATCGGCGTACAAAACTTGCCTGGAGAGCTTTTGGAAGAAACAGCATAATTTTCAAGAGCAATATGCCATTATGTCTTAAAAGAAAAGTGTTTGATCAATGCATCCTTCCAGTGCTTACGTATGGTGCAGAGACGTGGACCTTAACTAAAAGAGACATACAAAGGCTGCAGACAACTCAAAGAAGCATGGAGAGGTGCATGCTTGGTGTAACCAGGAGAGATAAGAAGAGGAACTCGTGGATCCGAAAAATGACAAGAGTGGAAGACATCATGATCAGAGTTAAATCCCTGAAATGGCAATGGGCTGGACATACTGCCAGAAGGACAGATCATCGATGGACAGCCGAAATTTTAGATTGGATTCCAAGGGACAGGAAAAGACCCAGAAGAAGACCACATGGGAGATGGGTGGATGAAATTTGAAAGTATGCAGGGGTGACATGGAGGAGACTGGCACAAGTCAGACCGTTGTGGAGGAAACTTGGGGAGACCTTCGTCCAGCAGTGGATTGATAATGGTTGACAATGATGATGATGATGATATATATATATATATATACAACCGAGGACCGGCTTTCGGTTAATAGAGTGTTCGGAGTCAGAATGGCAAAAGCGGCCGATTTATCGGAGTTTGATAAACGACAAATTGTGGTGGCATGGCGTCTCGGAACTGCGATCTTGGAAACGGCGCGGCTTGTGGGTTGTACACGTGCCGCTGTAGTGAGTACGTATCAAAAGTGGTGCACAGATGGCTAAACGACAGACCGTAGTCCACCCGTGTGTCGCCCGCATCTCATTGATGCCAGAAAGGAGCGGAGACTGTTGCGCATTGTTCACAACGACCGCAGGGCCACAGTGCGACAAATCACCCGCAGCTACAACAGTGGTCGGTCGTGTTTGTTCAACTCTCCTGCGTGTGAGATTGGCCGTATTGTTTACTTTGGCATTAGCGTTGAGTTTTCGAGTTTTAAAGCACTACGTGCATTTTTGTTTATGTTTACTCACAGAGTTAGTGAGTATATTAAACTACTTTAGTAATTTTTCATACTAATCACACTTTGTTTTTTTCGGGTATTAGTTATTTTTAATCGCACCTGCATTTCTTTTTACCTAAGTCTGGTATACTGATTGTCAGATACCAGCGATGTTTCAAAGCAAGTACTTTCAAAGGCGACAACCTCTGCAAAGTCTAAACCTGAAAGTAAGGTTTCTCAGGTTTTTCCATCAGCATATGATACCATGGCTTCTACTTCGGGAATTTCAAGATCACTGAGTCACGAGCAGTCGCCGGAATTGCCAGGTGCAGCGAAAGAAGTTAACACAGTACTTCAGCCATCTAATGTGAAGAGTTTGGCTGAGACTGCAAGGAGTATTCATCAAGTAAAAACTGCAACAGTCCAAAGTGCATATACGTCGAGTGTGACGGAGATAACAAAGATTAATAAAGTGCTACGTGTCAATATTGCAGATGAATCGCCACAACGTTAGGCATAGTACACGGCTTTACATCTTAGTATTTATTTTCCAGCACTTAGTGATACACCAATTCCAATCTATTTAGAGGCAATAGCCAAATTGTACATGAAATATGTACTGAATCCGCGATAAGACAACGTGGAGGAATAATTGCCCATTTAACTCATCAAGAGGCGGCTGAGAAACTATGTGTGAATGGTATTGATATTAAGGGAATACATTTAACACGTATACCCGCGGTACAACGTCCCATTACAGTTACAATTCACGATGCATTGCTTGTTCAAGCCTTAGGGACTTTAGGGCGTATAGTGGGCGAAACTAGGAAACTTCCTGCGGCGGCAGCAGAATCAGCTTTTCATCATGTAAAAGGCCCAAGGAGGCAATACAGACTCATTTTTTCGTCTGAACATGATTTTGCGAACAGACCTGAGACAATGGAAATTCTCACAGAAACAAGAAGGTATGTTTTTAACATATTTGTGGGAATACAATGTTTTCTTTGCAAGGCGGAGGGTCATGTGGCGTCAAGGTGCCCACATATATCCCTGTCTGCAGTAACAGCTTCGAAAACCACGAACCATATCCATGATGGTACGGAGCCTCGAGTTGATTCAAACTCTGATTCGAATCAAACAGAAGAAATTATAGTACAGGAGTCTTTGCAAATGACAGCGCAGCTGAAACCTGAAAGGGGGACAAGAGTACAGCAGCAGTCGGAACTTCCGAGAGAGGACGGAGTACAGCAAAGCTGGACTCTCACGTTGTACCTGTACAAAAGGGTATAGAAACGCCCGAACAGGTAACAGAAATTAATATTTCTGAGTCACCAGAACTGACTACCCAACGGGGAGTGGACCCCAGTGAAAGTGTTTCTCCAAAGAAAACACCACGAAAGAGGTTAGAACAATCTACATCTCCATACCCTGAATATGTGAAACACCAGAGAGAAAGGCCTCCAAAAAATCAAAAGAGACATCATGAAAAGCCTCAGTCATATTCAGGTTCACAACGGACATCACCAAGAATTGGAAAAAGAGAGTCGCCAGCAGAGATGCGTAATAAATTTGAAATCCTTTCCGATTGGAAGGATGTTTCAGCAGAAATTGAAGAAAGTAAATCGCAGACTTCAGATGATAGCGTGATGCAGGGAACACTGCATAGTCCCATACAGACTCTAGAAAGCCTGTTTGGAAACAGTGAAATACCCACAGCTCCTTTAACACAGGAAAATCTGAAAAATCTGTTTACTGGGAAAAGTCATAGTTCCATTTTGCATTTGCAGTGCATTAAAGACAATATGAAAAAACTGTCCGAAATGATTGCCCAGCTGAATACATTGAGTGATTTGTCCCAAAGGGCTCCAAACCTTTTAGAACGGAAGCTTTTCCGAAGGAGAATTCAACAATTCATTAAATCATTGTATACGCACAGTTCGAGACATCTACAACCAGAGAATGATTTACTTGTTGAAGATAGTAACAAAAAACTGTAGAGAAATGTCTACGTCTATAGCAAATGCCCTCGTATACGAAGATATTTGTCGGCATTCTCCACAGATTGTGTTACTTCAAGAGACAAATTGTGCAGAGACAACCCAATATTCAAGGTGGAGGATCTGGCCTTTTGTTTTTCACCATAATTGTAGGACGCATATCGAAAATGGAACTGCAATAGGACCCCATCATTCAGTTTCCCAATTACTAAAAGATATTCGTGAGACACAGGGTAGGCAAGGCTGTCTACAATATCTCTCCTTTCAGTTTTATGAAGAAAATTTTCATCTTATTAATATACATGTATCACAAAGTGATAATGAAGCAATACCCCTGTTACATCAAATCAAGACATATCTCGAAACTACTCCATCTTCAGATAATATAATTTTCGCAGGTAACTTCAATTGTGTATTAAACCCACAGCTTGACCGATATCCACCAATAAATACTCATCCTACACGCAGTGCCCTAGTTAATGAAATTGTGACAGAGTTTGATCTTGTTGATACTCACAGAATGATGCATCCTGACTTGAAGGTTTTTACTCATATATTTCAGCTGTTGCTTCTTCAAATACAATAACACGAATTGACAGGTTTTATGTGTCCAATTTCCTGCGCTCTCGATTTGCTTCTTCATATATCTCAACTGATGTTGCATCTGAATTCTTGGTTGGAAAGACATACCTGTATGTTTCACCTTGCTTATGGCCTCAGCCACCCTTCCTCATTCACCTGTATACCTTTCCAACCAAGAATTTCAAACAACTGTCAAAGATATCCTTGCTGATGCTGTATAGCAATTAATTACTGAAACAGATAAACTTACACTGTGACTCACTACAAAAGAAAAAATCATTGCTTATGCTCAACGGTTCTCATTTCGGGAAAAAAACACGAAGTCAAATGGAAATTGACCAACTGCATTGAATGTTAAGAGTCACTGCACGTTCATCTGTAACATACTCAGTCTATCAAACCCAACTTTAACAGAAAGTGCAAGAACAGCACTTTCACGCTTGAAGTTTCAAATTCGCAATTTTCAAGATGACCCTATTCGGACACTAGAGCAGTTGGAAACACGAAACAGCAAATTCAATACTATTACACAGTTGAGGCAATCTGGTGGAACTGTGACAATGAACCCTCATACTATTTGCTCAATGCCTACTCATCATTATCAGCAAAGATTTCAACCGACACTACAATCACCGAACCTACAACCCCCACTGTTTCACGACCTGCCTCAGATTCCAGAAGGATTAGTGACTGCTTTAGATGATACGATTTCACCAGAGGAAATCACGAATTCTATTTCAAGGTTGAACCATCGTAGTGCACCAGGACCAGACGACCTATCTATTCCATTCTACAAACTGTTTCAAAAGTCACTTCTTCCTCTGTTACTTACAGTTTACAATCATATAATTTTTTTCTACCACTTCATCTACTGCCTTTATCACAGCTTTTCTGAGATTGATTCCTAAGTCTGGTGATCTTCGCTTATTAACGAACTGGCGGCCCCTTTCGATACTAAACACTGATTATAAAATACTAGAGAATATTCTTTCCAACAGACTCAATCCCATACTCAGCTATATAATCCATTCTGACCAGTCATATACTGTACCCAACCTCTCTATTTATAATACTATTAACATGATTCGAAACCTCTATGATCTTGCAGCAGCTCATTCAGTGCCACTTGCACTTTTTAACATTGACCAGCGCCAGGCTTTTGACACAATCTCTCACCCCTATCTTTATGCAACACTTTATGCTTTTGGGTTTGCGTCGGGATTCCGAAGTGTGATTGTAGCACTGCATACTGATGCCAGTATTAGAATGCACATTTCAGATTTCATTACGCGGCAATCCCATTTGAAAGTGGAAATAGGCAGGGTTGCCCCATGTCCTGACAACTGTTTGCGATAGTTTTTGAACCTTTCTTACGATTACCTAGGAAAAGGATTCTGCGAACACTACCTCCTACAGTTGCCAAAACTCGACATCATAGGATTTTCTTGACATCATATGCTGATGATTTGACTGTTTTTGTAATTAAGGACATGGACTTTTATGTCCTTAAACAGGCATACGAGATTTATGCGACCGCTTCAGGTTCTCAAATCAATAATACAAAATGTGCAGGACTATGGGCCGGAAGCTGGTGTGGAAGAACCGATTCGCCGTGTTCAGCCAGGTGGACATCTACCACTGTAAATATATTAGGATATCATATTTGAAAAACAAATTGTTGCCGAAGCCATATGGGCTGATACCATCAATAAAATACAGAATAGGTTGGCTTCCTTAAATTGTCTGAAACCTCACTTGTCTTACTTTAGCAGAGCAAAAAATAATGAATTCAATGATACAATCGTTGTTGCTTCATTATACCTGGTCTGCATCTTTACCTTCACATTTTATACTGAAAAAGATCCAACAAGCAATAGTCAAATTTATATGCAATAAGATACATTGGATTCAAGGAAAAAATATTCAACTACAGGTGTGGTATGGCGGGTTAAACCTGCACAATGCTACCCACAGACACAATACTTCTCACTTTGTTTCATTCTCACGAGAACTATCTTTCGCTTCTACTGCCTCTCAGACCAGTATTAACACTCTTTTCTTCTCTAAAAATCCGTTTCTTACTCCCATTTCATTTCTGCAAATGGACCTATACCCATTTAATCTCCGTGGCTTCCCTGAGATTTACAAAACCTCACTATCCATTTGGACTTCCCTTAAACCAACCCGACTCCCTCCTTCCTGTACTAATGAGTTACTCGCAGAGCCTCTTTTGTTCAACTCAGTTATTCATCCTATCAATAGCCCTTATTTTCACTACTCGCACTGGTTTTCTCGCGGTGTTGTCTTGGTGCGGCAACTGGTACATCAAGATCTCACGTGGAAATCTTTTGAAGTACTTACACCAACGCTATAGCGTTGGTGTATACTCATCACTCCAGAATATCGAGCCCATCATGATTTGATCAAAAATTCACTATGACGCCTGTACCCACACCCAGTACAACGAATGGGGTTGAAAGTTGTATCATCTGCATCACTACTTTTATCGTTTCAAATTTACCTAAATGATAAGTCATTTAACCCGACTGCTATTGGAGTGAGAGATCTGTATCAGCACATAGTTACAGTTAATGAAATCCTAAAGCCGATTCAAGGAATTTCGTCAGAAAAGCTGGAGCAGACCTGGCCAACAAGACTAAAGTCTTACTCCACACCCAACGCACGAGACCAACACATGCTGCACCTGCATAATCGGCTATTGACACCGTACGAAATACACAGGTTCAATCTGCACTCTACACCAAATTGTTCATATTGTGCCACAGTTGGAAATGTTAGCCATTCATATATGATGTGTATAGTGCTACAACCATTGTTCTCCATGATGTTTTCACTCCTTGAGAAGGTATGTACCCTTTCACATACACTGAAGAGCAATTGAATTAGAGATACCTGTCTAGTAATGTGTAGCACCACATTTCGTCCTGATGACGGCGGTGATTCGTCTCGGCATGGTCTCGACAAGACACCGGAAGCGTTGAGAAGCCATACGGACTCACGACCGCTGAACAAGTTCGCACAGTTCACGAAGATTTGATGGAGGGCAGTCAGAGCATCGAACACCTCTCTCGATGGCCTCCCAGATGTGCTCGATGGGGTTGAGGTCAGGTGATCTAGCTGTCCACGGAAGCGAGGTCACGTCGGTGGAGTGTTCAACCATCCATTCGGATACGATTCGGGAGCGATGGCACGGTGCATTGTCTTGTTGCAGGATGAGGTCCCCAGTGGGATGTTGAAGACGCACAAACAGGAGCAAACGGTCGTCCAGGATATCCCGGTAACATTGATCTGTAAGGGACGATGTCACACGTACCAGGGGTCCCATTTCAGTCCACGTAAACAGTCCTCAGACGAGAATGCCACCCCCACCCGCTTAAAGGATCCATCGCTGTATGTGGTTTGCGCCGTACTCGTATCCTGCCATCCGCATGTATAAACGTGAATCTCGACTCATCAGTCCAGTCAACATTTTTCCAAATGTCTAGGGTCGAGTGGCGATGTTCCCGTTCCCATGCTAATCTTTGCACCCTGTGGTGTGCGGTCAGCAGCGGTAGCCTCGTGGGACGATGGCTTCTGTACCCCATAGCGAGGAGATGCAAACCTCTATGATCTTTTGCACCAGCGTTAAATTGCCAAGTATTTCTTGCACTGTGGCCGGTCTATCCGCTGTTACAATGCGAGCTAGCCGACAATGACCCCGCTCATCCACACGCTGTTGTCTACGGCAGTTGGCCCTTGCAGGGATGGTTTTACTGGATTCGATGTACTCACGGTGCACCAGTGACACAGTGGCTCGTGAAACTCCCAGTGCCTGCACGACTTCCGAGAGTGATCCATTCGTCGGGCCCGACAATTTGCCCAAGTTCAAATTTGCTTATATCCTTCGTCTTACCCATACTGCGTCCGACTCTTACTGATTGCCGTCGCATCACTCCTTATACTGTCGGATCGCTACATACGTCATGTCGTTTCCGTTTACAGGGCCGCCCACAGCGCACATTTGCATAACGCCAGCTGTCTCTAATTCAATTGCTCTTCAGTGTACAATGGCTAATTATCATATTTTGTATGATAACCAGCAAGCAGAGAGAAGGCATGGGGAAGTGTGTATAACGATTATTCTACAGGCAAAATACATAATCTATCTGCTGCACAAGTTTGTAATTGAAAAACGGTCTTCGAGACATTATTCACTTGCGCGGGGTTTTCTGTGTCAAACTTTTAGAGGAGCCTTAATTACTACCATGCAAAATGACTTTGAGGAGATGAAACGGAGAGGACAGAATTAAGAATTCCATAATAAGTGGAATCAGAATATGAACTGGGATGAGAGTACTTATGGACTGATATCACTAAAGATATAATGCAATTTGTAAAATAAAAGTTGAAGGCATGACTCATTAGAGCAAAGAATTGCTGCTCAGTCACGTTGTGAAGTAAAAATACTGAACAGAGTGTGATTAGTGTATTATTCCATGTTTTTTTCGGATGTAAGTAAGTTGTCTGCTGGTATCAGTATATTTTGTATGGTATTAAGGAATTGCAGCCTTAAAAGCTTTTGAATTTGCATGCCATTCGTTTACGATTCATGCAGGAAATCGAATAGGAAATCACGAAATGTAATTGAAATGTAAAAATATAGGAAATGGAATTAGAAGACGATGACACGTAGTAGTGGAAGAAAGAGTGTTGTAATGGTTCATGTACATTGCATACGGAAAAAGACCACGTTAATGATTATTAGAGTTAAAAGCTGAGACGAATTACTGACAGGACCAAGTGGTCAAAAACAAAAAAATGGTGTTACCAGAAATATACTGAAAATACGTTAGACTTATACTGTTAAATATAGTACATTGTGCTGTACCGTATAACTTCATCTGCAAATGTTCTATGGAATTCAGGTTTGGAGATATAGGTTACCCATGAAGAAAGGAAAAGTCTCCGACATGTTCGTGAAACCACCGCTGGGAAGTGTGGGCATTATAACATGATTCGTTGACCTGCTGATGGTATCCATTTTCATGGGGATAAAAAATGACAATGAGCGCATTGTGGTGGGGTGCTTTGGCTGTTGGAAGTATTGGGTCGTTTCATAATTATAGACAGATTCGGACACAAAGAAACAAACAGCAGTAACAGACGACGAAATGCATTTTATTCCAAACAATATCTGCCCTCGGCAGCAATACACTGTGCCTAACGTGTTTTCATTGCAAAAATGCCACGGTGGCAGAAACTGGCATCACAGTGGTCCGAGGAATCGCCAACGGTGGAAATCACAGCATCCTTGTTAGCAAACTATTTGCCCCTCAAGAAGTGCTACAAACGGCGAAACATGTGAAAGTCTGAGGAGGCCAAATCAGGTGAATAAACAGGGTGAGAGAGGACCTCTTACCCCAAAGGGTTGATTTTTCGCATGCTTCCAATAGACACATGCGGTCGTGCGGCACCCTGAAGCAGTATGGGACCCAAACGATTGTCGAGCGATGGTTGTTTGCTGCATAATTTCTGGTGACATTCGTTCGGCTGACGGCAGCACACGTCCGTTGTGATTGTTTGACCTCGCGGCAAAAACTCATAATGATATCTGGTTCTGATCTCTGTGTGGTGGTCTTGGCAGTCCACCACACAGAGATCAGAACCTTCTGTGGGTGCAACTCGGGCCTGGACAAGTATTTGAGTGGCTCTCCTTAATCGAGCTACGGCGCTGTTCGCTTCCTTTCGTCATAAAGCACCCATTGTTCATTAACCGTAAGGATCCGATGCAGAAAGGGAGCATTAGCCTCACGTTTTTGGAGGGCAATGCGTGTTTCCAGACGCCGTATCTGCTGCTGTTCAATGAGTAGGTGTGAAATTCAGGTATCCAGTTTTTAATCTTGCTCATAGCTACCAGGTGTCTGGAAACTGTCGCTGATGATACGACAAGTTCGCCACTGAGCTCATGTACTGTGGACTTTGGTTTTTCCTTCACTTTCCGCCTTAAATGTACAGTGTCACACAGAACCGGAAGATCGGCTCCTGGTTTATGGTCGATGGCACCATCACCGGCATGGAACTTGGTAAACAGTCCACGGACAGTTCTGTCACTCGTCGTTCCGACAACCTACACTCTATTGACATTTGCAACCGTTTCGGACACTTTCCGGCCAAGTTTGAATTCGTGCAAAATCACTGATCTTACGTCGGGTTGCTCCACCACGTCCCCAACTGCTGAGATCTGTCTGAAATGCCGTTTTATATACGTGCACTGAACCGATTCAATTTGCATGGGTGTTTGGTAGTTCCTCCTACGAGGCGTCCCTTGTAACCGGCTATGAAAATTAACTTTGTCGGCATCGGCCAGTAATTATGAAATGACCCAATAGTTATCACCACTGGGGTAGAATCGGCAACGTGAGCATTGTGGTATAATGCATTCGCCTTTAGGTATTTATTATCCATCTCGACGCGGGTACAGCTTGAAAATGTGGGAAATTTAGTATAGTGCATTTTTCATCACCACGGAAATACAATGTGACAATGTGGGCAATATGTTAAAGTGTATTGCTCTGCTGGAAGTATCTACCACGACGGTCGTAGAAAGTGACAATAAAGGCGTTATGGTAAGGTGCATTGTCCGTCTGAATGTATCTAAGCACACTGGACAAAAAATTAGTCACCCCTAACAGAAATGACGGTATGAAGCTACCGGTTGCACAAAGGGCGCCATGATAGCATTGTTGGGAGATAAGTAGCACTGATGTGGTGTACAGGACTATTTTTGTCTAGTTCAGTGGTGAAGAACAGCGTGTGTGTTGAATTTAGTCAAGAATATGGGTCGTAAGACAGACTTTACTGAGTGGCAAAAAGCAGCTATCGTGTTTGGCAGTTCCCACGGACACAAAATGAGTGAAGTCACTCCATTTGTTGGTGTGTCTGAGCGTACTGTACAACAAGCCTACAAACCGTGGTGCAGTTCGCATTCAAGTGAAAATCGGTGACATAACTGTGGCCGGAAAACGATTCTCACCAGCAGGAACCGCCGCCATATTTCACGCCTAGTAACTGCAAATGAATTTAAAACCAGGCAAGAATTGCTCCAAACAGTCAATGGAAGTCAACTACAACCAATTTCTGAAAGGACATTTCGACGTAAACTGCATGCGATGGACATCTGGAGCAGAGCACCAAGGAAGAGGCCTCTTTTAACAACAAGTCACAAAGTCGCACGTTATCAGTGGGTTCAGAGGCACTAAAACTTCACTGTGGAGGACTGGAAACGAGTAATTTGTTCTGATGAGTCTCATTTTTGTTTGTACTACATAATGGGAGGCTACGAATGCATCGCCGGCCCAATTAACCCTTTTATCCTGATTGTGCCGAAAGTGTTGTTCAAGCTGGAGGGGTTTCTGTGATGTTTTGGGGATGTCTTTCGTACCATGAAATCAGCCTTTTCTTTGCAGTGACGATGAATTTGAACCAGCATGCGTACCTCACGTATTGTGAATGACGAAGTGTTACCCTTTGCCCTACATCTCGAGGAGCAGCATCACATTGCTACTACTGTCTACCAAGACGATAATTGCTGTGTGGCACAACGAACTATCAGCAACACTGTCTCACCTCGACTGGCCCGCCAAATCTCCAGATTTAAATCCTACTGAAAATCTGTGAGATCGTTTAGAACAGAAGGTCAAACACCGGAATAGACACCCACGTACACTGACGGAACTTCGGGACCAATTGACGCACCAGCGGCTGCAAATCGATGTTCAATGCATCCACAACCTCGTGGAGTTCCTACCACACCGGATTCATGTTGTTATCAAGGCAAGGGACGCAGTCGCTCGTTATTATGTATGTTCTGATAGGGGTGACTAAGTTTTTGTCCGGGGTGGTTATCATCATGGGGGCAGAGAATAATGATCGTTGGATGAACGACATCATTTCAAGCTTCCCAATGCAAACAGGATATTTCCAAATCGGACTAATAGTTGCAGAGATATTGTGTATACAGGAGAACGAACGGACAAAGAAATACTGTACGACCGAAGGTTTTTTTTAAAAAAACGACGTGCTAAAAATTAAGCATAAAAGTAGAAAACTCGGGAATTGCTTTAAAACTAAGAAAAAATCAGTATATTCCTGTAGTACGCAAAAATATATCTATAGATCAGTAGACAGGAGTGAAATTAGCAGATGTACTGATAAGTCAGTTGAATGTCAACTCTGGTGACTTGGTGTGATTGTTCAATGGCGTTGGCCTTTCGCCCTTCCCTTTAACCAGTGAGCCCAAATTAGGGACAGGAGATTGTTTATTTGATGTAGAGGTACTCCTTAAAGGCCCTGAAAAAATCCGTCACTAACGCAGATTATCGATCGAAAAACAAGTTCCTCTGAGAAGGAGAAGGGCAACCAAGGGACAAAGGTTATGACATACGTTTAGAATGCGTGAAGAAATCAACCGAGGACCTGATATTGTTACTGCAATTAAAGTTTTTCCTGTTCTGCAATTATTTCGTTGTTTAAATGTATTTTTTATTTTGGCCGGTATTTTAACTGCTGCGTGAAATTATTATACAAAGCTTCCCATGGTTAAACATGCAAGGAAATGTAGGACAAAGTCCATCTTCTCATATCAAAGAGTCGTAAAAAATCTTCGAACTATTAAAGTTAGTACCGAATAAAAGAGATCAGGCAGAATTTCACTCCACGCAGCCATTATACGCAGACACGAGCAGTCACGACAATCTTCAAACTAGAAACCGGAGAAAGAATGGGGGAGGAAGTTTGGAGCAAAATAGGGTGCAGCTATCAAGCTATTAACTTCAAACCACCCGAGCTTGCCAGGAAAATTGAAAAGACCAGAATGTCGAGTCGATAGACGGGAAAAAGGAACTAGCTTGTTAGTGACATCCAGATGTAAGGCTGAAGAGCAAGACGGACATTAAATTTTGAACAGAAAGAAGTGTTGAAATAATGCCAGACACAAGTTGTTAACGAACAAGTTTAAAACCTACACGCCGTAGAATTAGTGAAAAAAAAAAAGACGTTAAACAAAATGAGCAAATTTAAATGAACTTAATACTGAGACTGAATTAAATTTATAAAGTCTCATCATTTGTCCATTTCCCCACTTTTGTTATCAAACTACGTAGTTGCCCGAATTTCTTGCAATGCTGTTGACTCATGTTATTCTGTACCAAAATGATGAATGCGGGGCCATTTTTGTCGTGACACGTAGTAAAATATTCGTTGTAACACTAATCGGAAAGCAATATATTGAGTATGCAGTCAACTCCGCTTTTAGAGAACTTCTGAGGACTCTCATATTTCGTTCACTATGTCCGAAGTTCACTAAAACCGAAGTGCCTTCCCTTAACCTGAATTAAGTGGAATGTTGAGCAAAAAATTAAAATATCTACATACACTGGCGGGAAAGTGCAAAAAGAACACCAGGAAGGAATTGGCGGACGATCATGAAATTTACATATGTTAATGGGGTCGAGTTTACGTAGGTGTGATGTTAATTTCGGGACCAACCGGTGAGCGCTTACGACCACGCCCACACACGGTACGTGCAACGCAACATGCACTTCAGGGTGTGAGACAACTTCCATGGCCTGCACGTTCACCGGATTTGTCCCCCATTGAGCACGTGTGGGATTTTATGGGACAACGACTGAGGATGCTCGGAACTCAATACCCCAAACTTACATCCAACATCTGTACGACAGACTCCATGCCAGAATTGCACAGTGTGACGCAGTTCATGGCGGTTCAACCTCGTACTAGCCATGTTACATGGAAATGTTTTTTTTCAGTTTCCCAGCAAATACAGATGTATTTTGCCATAAAGTTTTGATCACGTTATCCTCTGTATTCCGTTATTATGCTGTATAAATTTTGTTGGTATCAGACGTCTCCTTCTTGGCGTTCTTTTTCCACTTTCCGCCAGTGTATGAATCTAAAAAATAATATTTTCATGTACGTAGTGTATATTCATTAAATTAAGTAAACACAGTTAATTTTACATTACCTTAATTAACATGAAAATAGTCTGTTATGTGCCGCTGCTTGCTGCAAACAGTTTTAATAAATATTTTCTCTGTGTCCTTTTTTAGAGTCTGTGCTTTTGCTACACTCGATTATACATTTCCCATACAATCCAGGAACTTTAGCACAGTCCTGACACACTCCAACATCTCTTTCAATGTTGAAACAAGTTCTTCATTGTCGTCCTCGTCATCTTCTGCCTCGTGCTGGAATCGCCTTTCACAGCCTCGACAATAGTTTCATCCAACGGGATTTCATTCGTTATAACGTCACAGTAAACTTCGGTAAAAACTTCAGCTTTAGTGGAATTCGCACCGATATGCTGAAGCAGGTCCTTAAAAGGCACATCCTCCTCTTCTTCGAATGCCACACGTCCAGTTGACAAACCAGAGCTCCGGAAACAGTAGTGTATAGTGCCAGTTGACACACTCCTCCATGCTTTCTTTCAAATACGTACAGCATTCAGAACATTTATTGATGCGTTCTGCTTTTATACCAATACTTGAATTAAATGAAGCGTTACTTCCCTTCTGTCATAGGTTTTTGAAGCTGCGAATCAGCTTGCTCCATGGATTTGGAGGACTGACGTGGTGTTGGCAGGCAGGAACACAAGCTCGTTGTTGCTGAGGTTTTTTAATCCTACCTTTGTCTTTCAATGTACTTAATTAGTAGAAGGCCTACAATATTGTTCTCAACACATCCTTTCAAGGTTTTACAAGAAGGTTTGTTTTATAATAAGTTACAATTTCATGTTACAAGAACATTTTTTTCTTTTGAAGTTTTAGTTTTTAGGTTCACTATAACCGAAGTTGAGGGTTCACTATAAACGAAAATTCTAATGTACACTGAAGTGCCAAAAAAACTGGTACAGCCGATCTTATGCAAAATACATAGTAACGTCACTTATGCGCATACTCGGTTGCGTCCGCCAGTGCGTATATAAAACGATAGACATCCTTGCCAGCTGTCAGAGCTGTTTTCGGCATGAGAATGACAAGTAATAATGATTTAAGCGATGCCGCCCCGGTGGCGCAGTGGTCTAAGCGATGGCCTAAGATCATTAGTCCGAAAGGGGCCCGGGTTCGAAACCCGGTGAAGCATGGATGTTGTGTTTGTCTTACTGCACTGGTTCTCTCCCTTCCCTGGAGCCAGTGACCCTAAATTAGGGACGGGCGACTGCTTATAGCCCATTAAGTTGCTCACGGTGGTCGTTAAACCTCCAACCAAAAAAAAAAAAAAAAAAGATTTAAGCGATTTTCAACGCTGTGTCATAGTTAGCGCTCGTAAGATGGGCCATAGTATTTTGGAGGTAGAAACAAATTTCGGATTTTCACGGACGACCATTACAAGGGGGTACCGTGACTACAAGAATTCCGGCAAAACCTCCAACCTACGACACCAGTGTGGCCGTAAAAAGACATTGGGTGAACGTGACCATCGTCGGCTGTCAAGAATCGTTTCACGCGATAGGCGTGCAACACTCTCGCAGGTATCATCGGAATTCAATGCTGGAGCCTCAACAAGCATCAGCGTCCGGACTGTGCAACGTACCCTGCACGATATGGGCTTTGGGAGCCGACGCTTAACCCGAGTCCTGCCGCCTCGGTGGCGCAGTGGTCTAAGCGATGGCCTCTGATCATTCGTCCGAAAGGGGTCCGGGTTCGAATCCCGGAGGCATGGATGTTGTGTTTGTCTAACGGCACTAACTCTCCCCTTCCCTGGAACCAGTGACTATAAATTAGGGACGGGCGACAGCTTATAGCCCATTGAGTTGCTCACGGTGGTCGTTAAACCTCCAAACAAAAAAACAAAAATAACTCGAGTCCCCTTGATGGGTGCACGACACAGAGCTCTGCGCCTCGCTTGGGCACGGCAACCCCGCCACTGGACACTTGATGACTGGAAACAAGTAGACTGGTCTGATGAGTGGCGTTTCCAACTGTATCGGGCAGATGGAAAGTTTCGTGTGTGGCGCAAACCCCATGAAGCCATGGATCCCGTCTGTCAACAGGGAACTGTACCGGATGGTGGGGGAGGGGGTCCGTAATGGTACGGGGTGTGTTTAGCTGGACTTCACTGGGACCCCTGGTACGTCTATAAACGTCTGTGACCGGCCAACGCTATGTGCGCATCCTTTCTGACGAGGTACACGCATTCATGTCCTGCATTCATGCTGATGGGTTGGTCCTTTTCCAAAAGAACAATGCACCTCCACACAAACGTCGGGACCCGACATTATGGTTAGAGGAGCATTCATCTGAGTTTGGGGTGTTGCCATTCCCACTCAAGTCACCAGATCTGAAAGTAACAGTACACATTTGGGATGCCATGCAAAGCGCTATCGAACACAGGAATCCGAGACCTCAGAATACACCCGAATTGTGGAACGCTCTGCAGGAAGTATGGTGTGAATTGCCTACAGCATATTTCCAGAAGCTAGTGGAGTCTATGCCCCGTCGTATTTCTGCAGTCCTGCGCTCCCGTGTGGGACCTACTATGTATTACACTGGTGTACCATTTTTTCTGGCACTTCAATGTACATGTCCGATGTTCCGGGTCGAGACCAATTATTTAGGTTCACTTAAGCCGAATATTCACTATAACAGAGTTCACTATATCCAGAGTTTCCTGTTGTTTTAATTTATGTCTATTGTTTGACAGAAATGGTAATTTGTAATCACAAATATAACGAAATCATTATGGAAGATGTGTTATGATACAACATGCAATTTAGTTCACCTGAAATGTCGTCCCAAAGGGCTTAACCGGTATCAAGTAGGATTTTATTCGTGTAGTCATCAAACATCAAAAAAGAAGCTGTACTTTTCTAGAGAGTGTTGAGATCTCCAAAGCAATGTGCACTGTGTCGCTCGATCGATCATTAAAGTTCGTTAGTTACATTAAAAAAACTTCGATATTTCCATGAGCTGGAAATTTATATGATCTACACGGCTGCTGTGCAACCAGACCTGAGAACTGGAACACGATCGTTATAGTGAATTATATACCCGCAGATAAGTCACCGGTTGCGCTCATCAACCAATTCCCATAACTCGAATGATCTCTCTATTTCACTTCAAATACCTTTAGTTTTACATACGGTTAAGTTTTGCGATAACCATTTATGAAGCGGTATCAGTCACCAGAAGCAGCATTTCCAAAAGAAACATATTTCACTCATTCCAAATTTGGGTTGGTTGGTCCTAAAATTGAAGGCGGGAGAAAGCATTACAACTTGGTGCTAACCAGAAGGTCTCAATATACACTAGAGGTTCTCACCGAATAACGACCACCTCGATTATACGTTTATTTTTGGGGATAGCCTTAGAAAAACCTATAAATGTAAGATACGTGTACGAAATCTCAAAATGTGAAATACCGTTGTAAAATTTATGCTTTAAATCAGGGCTCGGCAACAAGTGGCCCGCTCTGTCTTTTTATGCGGCCGGCGAACGCCTTACCAATCAACTAATTTTTTGTTCAAATGACTTCTGTATGATAAAAAAACAGCTAAAAATACTTCAGATGTTTTCACCTTTCAACTCTTGTCATGTGAGAATGCGTGAATTAACAGCAAACGTCTGCAACGTACGAACAGTAATGATGGTGGAGTGCTGGGCAATTGGACATCCGGCTGTGGGAAAGGAGAGATGTGACCTTCGTTCTCATTGGGTACCATTCCAGCTGGTTGCTAGCACGTGATAACTTTCTTCTGCTGCGGAGAACACGAGCTAGGAAGAGTGAGACGTGATAAACCAGTGTTCAATGGTGGCGGGCGTTAAATGTTCGAAGTTGAGTTGTACGTTTGTATTGAGTGAAAAATAATTTGGAACATGGCATCGAAAAACGTAAAATAGATTAAATTTTGTTACCGACTGAATGATTAACACTTACATGCGACGATGCGAATTTATTCTTGAAGTTTTAAAGCAGACATTGAGAAGTTAGCAAAGGACATACGTACAACCCCAGAAATTCCGTTAAACAGGGCGAATGAGTGAACATTTTCTTTCACATTTCAATGTTGTTTTTCCGCGTATATTTCTGTCAATTTTTTTCTTTTGGTTTTCTAACTAATATCTTGCAGTTATGATTTAACAAAATTATATTGGTCTGTGTTTTAAACTTTTCGCTAAGTTTAAATTAACCTTTACCACGATATAAATAAATGTGCGTTACATACTGCACTAGTTCACTTTAAAAAAAAAATTGTTTTTACACTGGAAAGCCCGAAACGTGAGAACGATGATCTTTGCTTTCCGGTTTTTTTGTTCGTTGCACAACTTCTCCGCTAGAAGGCATAAAGGCAGATGGTATGGAATTCAAAATGAAAAAAAAAAAAAAAAAAACTTTTACACTGGAAAGCCCGAAACGTGAGAACGATGATCTTTGCTTTCCGGTTTTTTTTTCCGTTGCACAACTTCTCCGCTAGAGGGCGTAAAGGCAGATGGTATTGAATTCAAAATACGTTTTATCTCGTACCATTGCTTCTAATTCACCAAATGAAAAAAACATTAATTCCCTTCGGTATCATTTATAACGAAAACTATTCTGGGCACAGTTCCTATTTCGAGTAATGCACAGTTTTTCAGATTGGGAGCGTAAAGGTAAATTACGGTTTCGCTGATATCTCCGCTTCTAAATCATCGATTTTAAAATTTCTTTTTGCATCGGATATAGCTCATGGTACCAATTAAGTGTTCGGCAAAACGTTTTAAATTTTAGATAAAGAGCGGTTTTGCCACTAGGGGGCGTAGATGTATATTTGTTTCTGATGTGCTTGCAGCTGTATTGGCGCTTCTGAAAAGTCGACTGAGAAAATTATTTTGTAGACATATACTGCTCAGTACAAAAAAGCTTTTGAAATAATATCTTCTAAATGAAATAAGGCGTAGTGTTTTCGCCGAGGGGGGGGGTGCAAATATATATCTCACTTTTCTCGATATCTCTGCTTCTGTCAGACGCATTTGAAAGAATATTTCTTTGTCGTAGAGTGGTTTTAGTGCGAAATGTCTTGCATACGATTTCAAATGTTCCTTAACGTCCAACTATGCCACCAGAGGGCATGTTTGCGTTTACAGCAATATTTAGGAGTCTGAATTCCCGACTGAAAAAAAATCGTTTTTCATTCAGATACTACAAACTGAAAAATATTTGTGGTCTTTTCCTTCCCATAATAATGCACAAGTTTTCCGCTAGGGGCGCAAATATTCAATCTGCTTTTCTCGATATCATTGCTTCTAAAAGTCTGATTTAAAAAATTATTTTACGCACGCAGTTTATCTTGTGGAACACTTTGCCTTCGCTCGTGGTTTCTTGTGGTTTACAGTTCTGACATTAGTTAGTGTTCATTGCTCTTTTCCGCTAAACATCCGCTTCCAAAAATCCTATAGAAAATTCTTGTGGTTTACAGCTCTGACATTAGTTAGTGTTCATTGCTATTTTCCGCTGTACATCCGCTTCTAAAAATCCTATAAAAAATTCTTGGTTTGCAATTCTGACATTAGTTAGTGTTCATTGATCTTTTCCGCGGTACATCCTCTTCTAAAAACCCTATAGAAAATTCTTGTGGTTTACAGTTCTGACATTAGTTAGTGTTCATTAATCTTTTCCGCTGTACATCCGCTTCTAAAAATCCTATAGAAAATTCTTGTAGTTTACAGTTCTGACATTAGTTAGTGTTCATTGATCTTTTCCGCTGTAGATCCGCTTCTAAAAATCTTATAGAAAAATTTCTTCTTTTAATGTATGCTATACGCAGCAGTGGAGAAATTGAAACAGTACTCGCCCAAGTTTTCACTCGATGCCTTATTGAAGGGAAGATTCCTAAAGATTGGAACAATGCTACAATGATCCTGCTACATAAAGAAGGTGGTATTGAGGATCTCAGGAACTACAGACCTATCAGCCTCCTATCAGTGGTTTATAAAACCTTCAACAAAGTTCTTTCATACCGCTTGAAGATTACACTGGACATGGCTCAATCGAGAGAACAAGCTGGATTCAGGAGTGACTACAGCACTATAGATCATATCCACGTACTGAGAGAACTAATCGAAAGAGCGAGGGAATATGAACCTCCATTGTGCATGGCTTTTATCGATTATGAAAAGGCCTTTGATTCGGTGAAACCATCAGCAGTTACAATGGCTTTAAAATCCTGCGGTATTGAAGATGCATACATTAATATTATTAATAACATCTATGACAATGCAAGTGCAAATATTCGGCTGTTTGAGATTACAGCACACATAAAAATTGGAAAGGGAGTGAGACAAGGTGACACCATATCTTCCAAGCTCTTTAATGCCTTATTGGAAAATGTCTTTCAATCACTGAACTGGGAAAACAAAGGGATAAAGATTAATGGAGATTATCTAACTCACCTTCGTTTTGCCGATGACGTAGTCATTTTTGCAACCACCCCATCAGAGCTGCAGAGTATGATCCAGGAACTTACTGACAATAATAAAGAAGTGGGATTAAAATTGAACTTTCAGAAGAGAAAAGTGATATACAATGCTTTTACAAGAAATGAAGATTTAGCGATTGATGGGGAAAAGCTGGACACAACCAATACCTACATTTGTCTTGGACAGCAGATATCAAGTAAAGGTCACATTTATGAAGAAATTAATCGGCGTACAAAACTTGCCTGGAGAGCTTTTGGAAGAAACAGCATAATTTTCAAGAGCAATATGCCATTATGTCTTAAAAGAAAAGTGCTTGATCAATGCATCCTTCCAGTGCTTACGTATGGTGCAGAGACGTGGACCCTAACTAAAAGAGACATACAAAGACTGCAGACAACTCAAAGTAGCATAGAGAGGTGCATGATTGGTGTAACCAGGAGAGATAAGAAGAGGAACTGGTGGATGAGAAAAATGACAAGAGTGGAAGACATCATGATCAGAATAAAATCCCTGAAATGGCAATGGGATGGACATATCGCCAGAAGGACAGACCATAGATGGACAGCTGAAGTTTTAGACTGGATATTAAAGGACAGGAGAAGACCCATTTGAAGACCACATGGGAGATGGGTGGACGAAATTCGAAGGTATGTGGAAGTAACATGGAGGAGACTGGCACAAGACAGACCGTTGTGGAAGAAACTTGGGAAGACCTTCGTCCAGCAGTGGAAATGGTTGACGATGATGATGATGATGATGATACGCAGCAGTACAGATGAAGAGCATTATCACCTTTAAATAATGCACAGTTTTTCCGCTAGAGGTGCAAACGTCGAAACATTTCTTTGTCGCTATTTCTTCCAGGAGATGTATTTAAAAAAATTTGTTTCCTTAGCGTAGCTTTTGCTTTGCCAAGTAAATATTAGATTGCCCTTAGCATACCAAAAGCTACGCTAAGGAAAAATAATTTTTGAATATTTTCCATAATCAAAATTCTGCTGCTAGGTGGCGTAAATCTTTACATTTTTTTTGTTAAGGTAACGGTTTAACAACCATTGTGGGCAACGCAATGGAGTAAATGCAGTCACCCATTCCTAATTTAGGACCACTGGTTCCAATGAAGGGGGAGAGCTAGTGCTGTAAGACAAACACAACGTCCATACCTCGCTAAGATTCGAACCCACGCGCACGGTCATAAGCCAGAGCTTATACCACTAAGCCACAGGTCCGATTATCATGTTTTCCTGTATATCTCTTCTCTCTTCATCCGTTAGACTTGAAATTCCCTATGTCTCTGATACCTTCCTTCACCTATCAGAAAAGTTTTTGCACATTTCGTTAATTTTTGTAAATTATTTTTCCGCAACTAGTGGCAGAAAGCTACATCTATTTCTAGAGGATTCATCGATTACAGAGACCTGCTTGATTCTGTTTTTTACGCTTTCCAACCGTAGGTTAAAGAAGCGTATATGCTCCAGCTTTGTCCGTCTGCCCATCCGCACGATAACTCGCGTAAAAATGGTTCGATTTCAATAAATTTTAGTATGTGGTAGGAGACCACCTGGGAACAAACCCTGTTGAAAATGGATGAAGTGGGGTCAATGGTTAGAACATAGGAGTGGGATCCATTCCATGCCCTTATGCGTCATAACTTGCCTAAAATTGGTTCGATTTCGATGAAATTTTAGTATATTATAGGGGACCAACTGGACACGAAACCTCTCTTGAAAATGGGTGAAATGGGTTCAAAGGTCAGGACATAGGATCGGGATCCATTCCATCGCCCTTGTGCGTTATAACTTACGTAAAAATGCTTCGATTGAGGCAAAACTTTATCATGTTGTTCCGGAAGCATGCTTTACCGATTCTGCTGAATATCTTCGAAAAGGGGTCAAAGGTCAGATCATAGGAGTGAGATTTATTCTACAGCCATTATCCTCATAACTTGAGTAATGATTTCTGTTATGTTGGAAAGCGTATCATAATCAATGCATTGCATGATATTACTAAATTATTATTTTTGTAACGTGTCCAGTTGAATACGAATGAACGAAATATTTTATTCGTGTGGGAAAGAATTCAAAAGACATAATCTCATTACAACTGAAATTTTATTTTCATTTGTACGAGGAGTAGGGCCATTTCTTTAATTTAGCTCACCTCCTGGTATATTGTAACCGCAGAAGCCCACAGACAAAAAAAATGAAGCCATGGATTTATCCATCACTGCAGAAAATCTCTTGTCGCTCTCTGATGAATCACCGAATTTTTATGTGCACCCCTTTAGTCCACAGGCTACTTTACCTCTTTACGGCAATATCGGGTGTAACTCGCTTTGCATAAGGGTGATTGAAATTTAGTTAGCACTCACTGTATGTTGAAACACGTATTTCTTATACACACCCCTTTAGACTACAGGCTACGCCCACCTCTTTACTCCAATATGGGGTGCGACTTACTTTGCATGGTGGTATTGCATTTTAGTGAGCCCTCAGTGCATGTTGAGACACGTAAATTTTATGTACACCCCTTTAGACTACAAGCTACGCGCTCCTCTTTACGCCTAAATCGGGTGTAACTCACTTTGCGTAGGGGTGATTGTAATTTAGTATGCACTCAATGCATATTGAACCACCTAATTCTTATATACACCCCTTTAGTCTACAAGCTTCGGCCACCTCTTTACGCCAATATCGGGTGTAACTCACTTTGATAGGGGTGATTGTAATTTAGTGAGCAATGAATGAATGTTGAAATACGTAATTCTTATATACACCCCTTCAGACTACAGTCTGCGCCCGTCTCCGTACTTCGATATCGGGTGTAACACACTTTACATTGTAATTAAGTTATCTCTCAGAGGATCTTGAAACACCTAATTCTTATATACACCCCTTTAGACTACAGGCTACGCCCGCCTGCTTACGCCAATATCGGGTGTAGCTCACTATGCATAAGGGTGATTGAAATTTAGTTAGCACTCACTGTATGTTGAAACACGTATTTCTTATACACACCTCTTTAAACTACAGGCTACGCCCACCACTGTACGCTCATATCGGGTGTACCTCACTTTGCATAGGGGTGATTGTAATTAAGTGGGCACTCAGTGTATGTTGAAACACGTAATTCTTATATACGCCTCTTTAGACTACAGGCTACGCCCATCTCTTTCCGCCAATATCGGGTGCCTGCGTAGTTGTGAGTGCCCACTGAATTACATTCACTCCGCATAGGGGTGATTGCAATTTAGTACGCACTCAGTGTATATTGAACAGAGATCACGTTTTAACTTTGAATCTGAGGAACTCTCTAAATTCTTGCGCAGATATTGATTTGTCTTCGGGTCATTGTGCTGTCTGCAAAGTAAAGGTCTTTCATGAAATGTTGCCAGCGGAACACAGAGCTGCGGAGAATGTCACTATAGGTCGCAAAGTTAAAATTTCCGGGCATCGAATTTTGCTGTCCCAGCCCAAACCGTTAAAACACAGCTCCAGAGAATGATGCCTTCTCCGCCAAACTTCATGGTTGACGTAACACAGTCTGTTACGTAGGGTTTATCTTGCAGTTTCCACACCCAGACTCATCCGTAGGAATGTCAATTGGTGAAGAAGAGAATGTGTTTACACTGCGCCAGAGACTACTGGCATTGATGTTTGACACCACTCCAACTAACGCTTGCTATTTGTATTGTTCGTGTTAGGCTTGCGTGCAGTTGCTCGGCCATGGAAACCCATTCCCTTCAGCTTTCCATTATGGCGCTGGCGTTGGCTTACAGAGGCAGCTCGAAACTCCGTGATGAGTGTTGCTATCGAGGACAGGTGATATTGTTGCACCCTCTGCTTCAGCTCTTGGAGGTCTCACTCTGTAAGTTTACGTGGCTACCAGCCAGGGGTAGTGCTTTTGTTCCTCCTAAGCCTTACCGCTTTCCATTAACGCCACTTACAGTTGACCGAATAGCTGCAGCTGGACAGCAATTTCCCGAACTGACTTGTTGTTAAGATACTAACCTATGACTATACCACGTTGAAAATCACTGGGCTCTGCGCACAACCTATTCTACTGTTCATACTTCTCTATGATGATTTCTATAATGATTTTAACTCATCACCTCCTTCTTTGAGAACTGTGCAATTGTTCCTGTTGAACTGTGAACATTGAATATCTCTTAATGGTGTAGTGCAACAGTGGACACCGGGCAAGTAGCAAGATTGAACTGAAATGCAATAGGTATGCTTACACCAGACTTATGCAAACCAGAATTACTGAAGCCGAAATAAGGTGAACGCAATATGTGTTGCTCCATATACCTCATTGATGATTTTTTTGTTTCACGGCTGAAACTTTCATAAGCTTACTAAATTTAATGTAAATATGTTGTATATGTAGAGATGTTTTTAGGTGCAGATATAAATATTCCATTGTCATCGATGTCAACTTGTCGTTTTTGGGCTCATGTACTATAACGTGTGTAACAATACTTTAGAGGACACTGTCCTAATATACATTTCCTATCTCCCACGTATTTTCTTGTTCAAATATATACAGTGTGCATAGGAAAGTACTGCTCATTTCTGGGTGGGCGACATTCTAACAATTTCAAACTGTACTCCCTTTTTCTTGGAAGGAGCTCGAAAAAAGTGACCGTTGGACGAAGAAAGGAACTGCATTTGACTTACAGAAAATATAAATACATACATCATATACCATAAAAAGAACTACATTTTTTTTTCATTATCTATTTTGAGCATAGACCAGCTTTCGTTTTCTTGCATTCCTTTTATCACTCAACCAAGAAAAAAAATATAATTTATGAAGTTACTTGCCCCGGCGAAAGATTATTTTTGTTCTTTTTATTTTGATGATTATATTTATTCTTGTTTTTAAGGCCTACTTATCAAGTCTAACTCAGCCTTACCTCACCAACCTCATAATTTCAAAGTTAAAATTATAATACATCCTATTAACTCCTGAATCGTCCTACTCATAGCTTAGATAATGAATAATATGAATGCTACATTATGTTCATACATATCGAGGGGAAACAAAATTATTTACACTGCTCTCACTTTGATTCTGAGTATGCTTTTCTTTTCCCTCATGCTTGGCTGAGTAATACGAAAACAAAAGGACAATCATTGTAACTGCAATTTCCCACTATACACATATTTTTAGTACTAAACAAAATTTTTCAGCACTAGCCCCATGGGGAGAGAAAAGAAAATCAAATGAGAAACAGAATTTCATTGACTTTTTCTTGGCTTTTTCTCTGGACCTAAAGATCGAATAAACCCCAGGGGAGGCAAAACCTGAGTTTCGAAAAATTAAACAGAAAACTAATCCAGGGAAGAATCGTCACCCCTCCCTGAACTGATCACCATTACTTTTTCGATTTGCTCCTCACGAAAAAACGCGTGGATAATGTTGATGAAAATCTGAAAGACATTGATCAGGTGTCTACAAATTTTCAGCAATATATCAGTGATGATAAAAATTTCAGCCCGTTTCGTTAAAATTTCGCAAAGTTCGTTTTTGCATTTTTTATGCACTGTTCTCCAAGAATAGAAACACCTGTGGATATGCTGCTGCGATAAATGCAGTCACGTGTTTTCAGATAACGATGACGTAGCAAACGACGCTGACTTTATGATTAGCTTATTAATTAACTCATAACTCGCGAACGGAACACCGTAGAGGTCTTAAAATAGTTGCGTTGACTTAGAAATTCCAGTATTAATAAGCTATGCAAATTTCACGATGCCACAGTTCGGCGTTCGAGAGATTTTGCTGCTTTAGACAAACAGACGTTTTGTGTTTTATATGTAAGACCTATTACACATTTTTAACCTATAAGCGTCTCTCTTTTCAAAACAGTTTGTCCAGTAGTTGATTTAGCATTAGTACAGAGTAAAATACTAATCTAGTCTTGTTTCAAATTTCTTATCCACTAGTTAATTTAGCATTAGTACCAAGTAAAATATTGGCTACTATTAGTTTCTTTTTTTTAATTTCTTGAATTCAGAGAAAATAAAGAATTGTGAACGTTATTTAGCAAATTTTTAATTGTGTCATGTATTTCGTGTCTGTAAGAAATGCTGTCTCAGTTCTCTCAAAGTTGTAACGTACCGGTTTTAATATAAGAGAATCAAACAACCGTGTATATTGGGTAATTTGAAATTCAAAATTTGACGTGAAAATAATTACGTATAACCGAATTGAGAAAGCGATAGAAAGTACGATAAAATATCGGGATTAGTGCACAATTACGTATAAAAATGAAAAGCGTATAACCGAGGTTCCACTATATTCATTCAATCGTAATAAAAGAACAATGATAAAAATTACAAACAAATCGATACATCAGGTTTTAAAATATATCGATACACTGTTAAAAGTATGTGGTGTGAATTTAGGAAAAATTCCTGAAAATAACGTGCAGCAATGTTGTCGGTAGGTATGCGTCCTTCAACGAAATTTCCGTTTTTAAAAGTGCCCATTTTTTTAACTTCCGTATTTTCACAAATTTTCCGTTCTCGGAAATTCCGCTTCAGGTTTTCCCGTATTTATACAGAAGTTTTTCAAAACGACGCTGAATTTATTAGCCTTTACACCAGATAATCCTTTCGCGCCAGTTGGAATCGAACCGACGTCGTTTGGGTTTGTGCAACAGACAACGTGCGTCTTAACGACCCAGCCAAACACAGGCGGCAATCTGAGCCACGTTCAAGGTAAGACTAATTGCACGATGACTAAATTTGTTTTCTTTGTCATTAATGCGAGTGATCTAGTCATTTTCAGTTGGAACATTATTTTTTTTAAAACGTCTGTAATGATTTTATTTTTTCTGTAGGAGGGTTTATCACAATTAAAAATTTTTTATCGTGATTTTTCGAAGCAATAGAATGCTTTGGAACTTGAGGTATTTTTACACTGACAATGGCTGTCAATTATCTTTAAGAAAATGAGAAGTATACTGTTTTATAATATTACTAGCTGTGCCCACATGGCTTTGCTCGCATGGAAGATATCACTGAAAAACAGTGCTATAATAACATGTGTAATCCGATCCATCGATATGAACTGTAGTTGAATGTTGAATTTGATACCAACCGATGGATGAAATTGGCCAAAAGATTAACTATTTGGCAGTTAGTTTTCCACGTGGAATAAAATTATAATTAACTGCTTGTGGTAGCTCAACTTTGCCAGCGGCGCAACGTAATCCGTTTCGTTCATCAGCCTATTTTATTTTTTCCATTGCATTTATGGCATACTTAATCGATTTTACGAATTTTACATCATCTAGACCCACATGTGATTAGAGGAACGACCTGCTCAAAACGCGAAAGACGCCGAAAAACCGTCCCATTTTTTTTTTTTTTTGACTTACGGCAGAAATGGCCGCGTGGTGGCTATAGTTACACGCACAAATATCACAATTCACGCTTTCGCCATATTGAAGTTTGTTTAGAATTTGCCTTTGAAACTTACCTATCTGAAGTCCAAAATGTTGCCCCAAGTGATGCATAAGTAATATTTTCATTGAAATTTGTTAGCGTCATCGTTTTAACGGCTATTTATTGTATGATCCCAGCAAAAACACAAGTGCTGGGAAATTGCTGCCCACCAGCGGGCAGTGATGGGTCACTGCTGGCTGAAATCTTCCGCTCACGGCCCGGTAGCGGTCCATTGGTGGCAGCGCTATCAGTTGGCGGGCCATTGATGGCCCTGTAGCATCGCCGTGAAATGTGGTCCACCAAGCAAGTGCCATTAGTGGCCCGTTGCTGGCAACCAATGCAACCCCAACAGCAGGTGGAAGCAACGGGACTGCGCATGCGCAGAAGCAACTCATGGTACCAGTTAGTTGAAGACGACGCTATCGCCATCGTGTTATTTTAGTGGATGTTAAGAAAAAAATCAATATGTAGAGAGGCGAATTAATTTCCTAATGAAATTCCGCGTCGACGAAGATATCAGATTAAGCCATGAAATACACCCACTCCATTACCATGAATAACAATTCACGGAATGAAGTGGGTGAATAACAAGAAAAATGTGAAACCGCTTGAAACAAATGCCCTGGAAAACCATTAAAAAACGTTTGTTGGAAGAAAAAAAGGAATTATACGCGTACAAAATTTATTAATTATTTGAAAGAAAAAAAAAGTAACGCTATGTGAATATGATGTACTCATCCATGGGTTGAATACACAAGACTGGGAGAAATTCGCTTCTAAAAATAACGAGAAGTTAAATAAAATATTTTTCCTCTTTAAAAGAAATGTAGCTTCGGACAACGGAAAGGAAAGATACAACGTTGAAAATGTAGCAGAGTGTGACATAAACCCGGGTAAATATGTATTAATTCAACAATCTCCTTTCAAGACGACAAGGACAGTACAAAACTTTGGAAAGAGACTCTAAGTATGCACACTCCTGGAAAATTAGTGAAGTTCCCTTAAGGTAAAAAAAAACCAACAACTGTCGTTACGTTAAAAAATAAATTTATGAATTATATGAAACTGCCTTTTATGAAAAATACCTCGCAATATTGGAAAATGAAAGCAGGAACCATTCGATTACACATTCCACACAAAACAGACAGCTTTAAGCCATTGCTCGTGCGTGGCAAAGTTGTCTGGTCGGTATAGAGCTCAGCTCCCACGCCAGCGGCCCAGGTTCGTATCCACTAAGGTTCAAACTGGTGTTTTTCCAGTTTGTTGAGTAAATTACCCCATCGCAGGGCTATAATTCACAAGTTTCGTACGGGTAGAAAAAAAAAGTTGTAGCTTTGGGAAACTGCGGGTTATCATTGATTATTTTTTTTATGGCTACTACTGCGAAATTGGCGGACAAGATTCGGCAAGCAACCAGTTACGTCACGTGGTTGCTGGTTGCCACTACCGGCAAACTAGTGGACCACATTAGGCTAGCCATAATTTCTGGCACGTGCTTGCAGGGCCGCTGAAGAGCCACTTATGGCAGCTACTGCCTGTGATGGACAACTGATGGCCCTGTTGTGGCATATGACAACTGGTGGGGTGCCAACTGTTGGCCTGAACTGCTGGCCCTTATGTTGGCCGCCCGGACATTTTATTGACGGTTCGGCAGCGGCTACATAGTGCTGGGCCAACAAGACTGTTTTTTGCTGGGGAATGACGTGGGAGATATTTGTTCTCGTTGGGAATGCCCAGATGTTCATTCTATCAACTTTCCATATTTACAGATTGTCGAGTATTAATATCGAAGCATTTATTAAGAAAATTGCGTAGAATTTAAAATAATTAGCTAAATTGACTATCAGCCACTTTGAAGAATCGTACTGGTGAAAAAAGAAACTAACAGAGGTCGTAATAGCACTGTATGCTCTACGAACATAAATACAGTTTATATACTGTAGATCTTAGTGGAAGATATGAAAACATGAAATATGTCACTAATAGAACAACAGGAGTACTTAACACATGAGAATGAAATAGAGAATGGTACAGAGCATCACATGATGCAACTGCAAAAACAAAAACCACTAATTTAGATTGTTAAGTTGCACATATATTCACGCTTAAGAACAACACAACAGCAATGCAAAAATCATCTAGGCCGCCGTGAGTTGTACGGGTAATAAGAGATCCCGGTGAGACGCTTGTGCAAAAATGTGGTGTATTTGGTTTACGGGTGTCCATCATTTGCATTGCAAGTAGTATTGAAAGTTACGTAATACACTTTTTTACGTAAGACGATAGTGTATGAGTGATGACTTTTCCTGTCTACTACACATTTTTTAGTAGCTTCCACCAGACTAGTTAGTGTTCTTACATGAACCGGTCACCTTACCTTTCTTAGCCATTCATCTCAGGCATGGTGAAGGATCTGTGAGTGATATGATACAGATCTGCGAAACATTTCTCTGATTTGAGTGCGAAATATTCAAATATTAGTACATCTTGGCTTGAGTGAGAATATAAAGTATTAGAACGTCTTTTGGATTGTTGACACCATACTTTTGAGCGGATTCAGCACACAGTTCTGGATAAGATTCAATGTCCAGCAACATACGTTGATTTCATTGGCAACACAGTCTGGATGAGATACAATGTCAATCATCACGAGTTATTTCCAGAGCACACATTAATTCACTAGCTACACAGGTGGAGGGGGATTCTTCCTACACCGACCGCAGTCCGGTATTTTTCTACAGATCCATAAGTAATACCCGCAGGTATGAGATATCGATAGCTACAACCTAACCCGCAGGTCAGTTCTGCAACTTTGCTATTCCACCTCGGTGGAACAGCATTATTAACGGCTGGTTTCCATATTCCACGCCGCGACCACCGAAAAAAGACCGGACTTATTCGATCACGTTCAGAGACCCAAGAGAGCAAAAGTTTGTTGAAACTTTTAGCGCCTCTTTGAACTTTTTCCTCCTTGGAGAGTGCTCGGTGTGCAAGAACGCTGATCTGCATAGAGCCATGTGGTTTCTCTCAATGTCCAGCGCCCAGCAAAACTTTCCGTAACATCCCAGTCTCGCGCATTTGTGGAGCCCCTCTTCCCCGCAGAATTCCCTGAAGAAGGATTTTGTTGAGGTTTTTTTTCCTTCTTTCTTCCCGCTGACAAGAAGTGGCGTCCCATCTCCCAGGTTGTATTTATTTTTCATCTTTCCGACACTAAAATCTCCCAATTTTTCTCACGTCATCACTGTCCTCTCTCCCAAGCTTATACGACTGTTTCTTTTCAAGCACCGCCTGACAAGAAACCAGTCCTCTGTCTCTTTGCACTAATCTCATCTGTGCCCTATGTTCCTGATCTGACACCGCTGTATTCTGATACCTGCTCGTCTGTAGGTTATACATTACTCCATCTAGTACTAATTGACAAAAATGTTCTACACTGAATTATTGTTATTTACACATTTAGGTCTTAGCTAAATATATATGGCACCCTATTATGAATAATGGCACCCTATTATGAATGATGACATAGTCATTTTTGCAACTACCCCATCAGAGCTGCAGAGTATGATCCAGGAACTTGCTGACAAGAGTAAAGAAGTGGGATTAAAAATGAACTTTCAGAAGACAAAAGTGAAGTACAATGCTTTTACAAGAAATGAAGATTTATCGATTGATGGAGAAAAGCTGGAGATAACAGACACGTACGTTTATCTTGGACAGCAGATATCAAGTGAGGGTCACATTGGTGAAGAAATTAATCGGCGTACAAAACTTGCCTGGAGAGCTTTTGGAAGAAACAGCATAATTTTCAAGAGCAATATTCCATTATGTCTTAAAAGAAAAGTGTTTGATCAATGCATCCTTCCAGTGCTTACGTATGGTGCAGAGACGTGGACCTTAGCTAAAAGAGACATACAAAGGCTGCAGACAACTCAAATAAGCATGGAGAGGTGCATGCTTGGTGTAACCAGGAGAGATAAGAAGAGGAACACGTGGATCCGAAAAATGACAAGAGTGGAAGACATCATGATCAGAGTTAAATCCCTGAAATGGCAATGGGCTGGACATACTGCCAGAAGAACAGACCATCGATGGACAGCCGAAATTTTAGATTGGATTCCAATGGACAGGAAACGACCCAGAAGAAGACCAGATGGAAGATGGGTGGATGAAATTCGAAAGTATGCGGGAGTGACATTGAGGAGACTGGCACAAGACAGACCGTTGTGCAGGAAACTTGGGGAGACCTTCGTCCAGCAGTGGATTGATAATGGTTGACAATGATGATGATGATGATTATTATGAATAAATATGATTACATCACACTAACACTAACACATACACAACACTGCTATATATGAATGCAACACTATTGAGTTACTATTACTGCCATTCTCCTATATGTACACAGGTCGTGACAAACCATCTGCATTTCCATGTTTGGCTTCCGTTTTGTACTGCACAGTGAAATTATATTCTTGCAAGTACAGGGACAATCGCATCAACTTGAGATTTTTATTTTTGATGTGTTCCAGCCAAACCAATGTGTTGTGGTCGCTTATCACAACAAAGGGCCTAGAGTCTAAATATGGTTTGAGCTTCCCTATTGCCCAAACAACAGCTAAGGTCTCCTTCTCAGTTTTCGAGTATCTATTTTCAACATAAGTCAGTTTCCGACTAAAGTATGTCACTGGGTGTTCTTCCCCATTTGTTATCCGCTGACTAAGAACAGCACCTAGCCCAACTCCGCTTGCATCTGTCTGCACGAATGTGTCTTTAGACGGGTCAAAACACTTGAGTATACCGCCTTCTGTTAATTTTGATTTCAGAGTCGAGAATGCCTTCACGCACTTCTCACTACACTCAACTTTGTCCGATTTCTTCTTTCTCAGTGTTTCCGCCAATGCACCGGAAATGTCTGCATACTGGGGAATGAATTTTCGGTAATACGCCGTAATTCCTAGAAACGCCCTGGCATCCTTCTTTGTGATTGGGCGAGTCCACGTACAAATCTTGTGGACTCGGGCCTCCTCAGGAGTGATTCCACTCGGTCTCACATGAAACCCTAAGTAATTGACACCAGCATTTCCAAATTCACTCTTTCTAGGGTTAACTGTCAAACCTGCTCTTTCGAGCTTCCTCAGCACTGATTGTACGTGCTGTAAATGCCGATCCAAAGTACTGATGTGCACAACGATATCATCCACGTAGCATTTTGCAAAATCCTCCGTTCCATGTAGTACTTTCGACATTAATCTCAAATAAGTGGGCGGGGGGCTGTTCTTTAACCCAAAAGGCATCACTACAAATTGGTATAGTTTGTCAGTAGTGGTGAATGCACTTCGCTATTTTGCTCTGTCTGTTAGTTTCACTTGCAAGTACCCTTTTGTCATGTCGAGCTTAGTCAGATATTTGCAAGTGCGCAAACCGTTGACTACCTCGTCCACGTTCGGTGTAGGGAAAGCATCCCCCTTGGTAATGGCATTGAGTTTTTTATAATTGACCCCAAACCTCATGCTGCCATATTTCTTAGGCACGAACACAACTGGTGCAGCATAAGGGCTTCTGCTTTCCTCAACAACTCCCATTTCCAACATCTTCTCTATCTCCTTATCAATAAGCTCTTTCTTTTCCTTGCTGAATCTATACGGTTTACATTTAACTGGATTGTCATCGAGTAGCTCAATGTCATGTGTCACAACATTGGTCCTTCCAGGTATTTCTGTCAAGATATGCTGATATTATCTTAGGATCGCTACTAACTCTTCCCTCTGAGCTTCCGAGAGATTGTCTCCAACTGTAAGCTCTTCCACTGTTCCTTGTGCTTCCCTGCTAGTAAGATCCGGTTACTCAGTTATAATGTCCTAATCTTCATCATCAATCCTGTAACACACGTTGCTTATTGTCTGCCCCTACGGTTAAACTTCTTTAGCATATTTATGTGGTATACCCTAGGACAAGGGTCCTCCACTCCCACATCTATGACATATATGTTTTCTGCTGTTTTGTCAAGCACTTTAAATGAACTTTCCCATTCAATTTGCATTGCTCTCTTCCTATTAGGAGTGAGCACTAGGACTTCATCTCCCTCACAGAGTTTCCTAATGCTGGACTTCCTATCAGACCATTTTACCTGCTTGATCTGAGCCTGCGACAAATTTTCTTGGGCTACGGTTAGCCCTTTTTCCAAACTTCTATTTACTTTATCTATATAATCCAAAATTTCTACTCTCTCTCCTTCTGATTTTTCAATTTTCTCCCTTAGCAGATCCTGAGGTCCTCGAACATTGTGCCCAAAAATTAGTTCGAATGGCGAGAGACCTGTGCTCGCCTGGGGGACTTCTCTGCAACCAAACATGACGTAGGGCAACATCCTGTCCCAGTCGTCAGGGCTATCTTGGCTTACCCGTTTGAGTAAGGATTTTAACGTTCCTAGGTATCGTTCGACAAGACCGTTTCCCTGAAGATGATATATGCTTGAGAAACGTGGCTTAACGCCTACCTGTGTCCACAATTAGTGTGTTAATCTACAGGTGAATTGCTTTCCTTGGTCCGAGAAGATCTCTTTAGGAAAGCCGACATGTGAAAACATGTCGATAAGAGCATTCACCACCTCCTCAGCCTCTATCATCTCTAACGCTCTGGCATCCGGGTATCTACTCGCATGGTCTACTATGACCACTGCGTATCTCTTGCCTGAGTTGCTTACATTCAAGGGACCAACTAGGTCTACCGATACCCGAGCAAACGGCTCCTCAATGATAGGCAAAGGTTGGAGTTGGCTTGGTGCATGATCTCCTCGCTTTCCTACGAATTGGCACTGTAGGGATGAACTGACATACTCAGCTATTTCTTTTAATATCCCTGGCCAATAAAAATTCATCAACACCCTGTCAGTTGTTTTCTTCACTCCTGAATGACAAGATATGGGTAAGTCATGTGCTATTTCCTAAATTCTTTTTCGATAAGCCTTGGGTACTACTTACTGAAGTATGACGTCTTGTTTTCTCTTGTCCCTAAATACTCTTTTCAAGAAGTCATTCTGTACCATAAAGTATGATGATACCTCTTCATTCGGCTCAGAACCCTCGCATCTTTTCCATATATTGCTCATACTTTCATCCTCTTTCTGTGCTCACTAAATTTTTCAGACGTGAATATCTGAGGTAGGGTCTTATCGCTTTCAACTACGTCCCTTTCATTACTTCCAATCTCTAGTTCACTTTCCCTATCTTCTATCAATCGTTGGGGTGATTGATAGAAGATAAGGAAATTGAACTAGAGATTGGAAGTAATGAAAGGGACTTACAATCTCCCCCCACTATCCATTTCTTCTACCTGCTGTCGTTCAACTTCGTTACCTCTATCTCTTTCTTCCTGTGCTCTTAACATTCTCCGAGTCAGTATCCCACATTCTTTTTGTGGTGTACCATCAATGTCTGTGCTAGGAGTACTTTCCCTACCTGCAATGTCGCCCCTCTTTTCCATATCCTTTACATTTTCAACCATACCATTACTTCTGTCTCTCCCACTCTTGTCTGGTTCCGGTTCCCTCCTTACCTGATCATCTTTCTCACTAATTTCACTACATGGTTTTTCTTCTGGTGCATCCCAGTCATTCCCAAGAATTATGTTCCAAGGGATGTTATGAACTATCGCAAAGTCATGTGTCCTTAATTCCCTATTCACTTCTACGGTCACCCGTGCTATATCTAACTCCTGTCTGTCACCAGCCACAGGGTAAACTGTTACCTTTTTTCCTGTCACTGCTCCTCGAGGAACGTTACTGCACTTCATCAGGGAAATACATGATCCTGTGTCACGTAATGTGCAGAGTGTTTCTCCATTTAGCTCGGCCTTCCCTAAGTACGGTCCGAAGCCAGATTCCGGTGTTGTCCATATGGAACTGGTAGGGGAACATAACATGGTTGGAGATTTTTCTCTGGTTGGCTGATACCTTTGTTTATCGGTCTCTCCTCTGTCTCTGACAGTCGTTTCTCCGCTTTCTTCTTGTTTACATGCTACTCTCCTATCCTTGTTCCCTCTACATTCAGAGGATGTGTGCCATATTTTCCCACACAGATAGCTCCTGACCTGTATGCTATTCCCTGTGGCATCAGCTGCGTTCCGGACCACTTTTCCATCTCTACCTTGTTGTCTTTTCTCTTGATGAAAGAATCCTTTCCCAGGCCGGGAGGTCTGATGAAATGGGACATACTGTTTTTCCCGATCCCCTACGTACCTGTCGGCTAGCTTTATTGCCTCTTCAAAGGTTATAGGCCCGTTATCCTTGATGTAGATTTTTTAATGAGCTCACTAACCATAGAATAAAATTGCTCTAAGAGTAGGACACTTTTTAATGCTTTATAGCTATTTTCTACTTGAGTACCTGTCAGCCACTTCTCTAACAACTCTTTTAATCTTACTCCATACTGATGGTAGGTTTGGTTCTTCCCTTTACTAAAATTCCTGAATGACACTCTGTACTTTTCCGGGGTAATTTTATATTCCCTTAACAAATTTTCCTGCAATTTCTCAAAATACTGTACCTCATTTGCTCCCATAGAAGGGATGACGCTCGCTCCACGTGAAGATAATCTGGAAATTAACAGTGCTGACCATTTCGACAGACGAATACCTAACGATATACTTATCTTGGTGAACTCCGTTAGATAACTATCCATCTCGTCCTCCGCTTCCGAAAATTTTCTGATCACGTCCCCATAACTATTAAAGAGTCTTCGAGAATAGTTATCTGTCCCACTTGTCTCTTGAAGTCCCTCTAACTCTCGTAGGGTAAACTTAAGTTTTAAAGCCTCGGTGTCTTGTTTTTTCGACTCAATGTCCAATCTTATAATTTATAATTCATATTGTCTATCTTTCTTCTTAATCTCACTAGTATGGGCGGTTTCACTGTCAGCACCATGTTCTCTAGCAGTGAGTTCTTCCTGACGGTCACTCTCAATTAAATCGGTAATTAGCTCTTGTCTAGATCTTCTCTTACAGTTTATCCCTCGTACCTGACATTCCTGTCTGAGGTCCTTCATGGTAAAGCTTGCGTACTTATCTCCCATGACGTTCAATTTTATTTTATCTGTAGAATTAATTTCCTGTTCACTTACACTATCTGTTTTTAAAATTCTATGGTTACATATATATTCTGAGAAATAATCCTTCCATTCCAAAATTCCATCATTAATGCATTTTTTGGATATACTTCCATTCCAAAAACCTCGACTTACATACACTGGTGTGCAAAAATTAAGGACGAAGAGGAGAAATTAGCATAACAGCGGAACGAGCTGGCAGAACCAACCGAAAGACCACTCAGGAGATAGACTAGGGTCCGGTACGGTAGGGCATGTGCATATATGCAGTATGGCGTAAGGGAGGGAGGTGTCGGAAGGGTATAAAGCACACGGGCGGTGTACGCTTAGCAATTCGGCGAAAGCTATTGCACGGTGTACATCGGTTTGAACGACATCGAGTTGCTGCCACCGTGTGATATGGCCAACAGGCAATCCAGTAGACGACATCTGGATGACTTTACCCGAGGTCGCGTCATTGGGAAGTTCGAAGAAGGTCGAAGTGGCACCAGTGTGGCCGAGGAGTTCGGGACCGCTCACAGCATCGTTTCACGAGCTTGGAGACCATTTCAAACGACAGGAACAGCTGTCCGAGAGTTTAGCAGTAGTCGTCCACGAGCAACCACGGCGGCGGACGACCAGTATATTGTCCTACAGGCGAGAAGAGACAGACGGCAGACACAGTGAGAAATCGCAAGGCACATGCAACAGACAACTGGACGTCCGTTATCGCGTTTTACCGAGGCCAGGAGGTTGCACATAGGGAGTCTATTTGCACGACGACCAGTACGGTGTGTGCCATTAATGCCTGCTCATCGGAGACGGTGGATTCTCTGGTGCCAGGAACACAAGAACTGGACACATCAGCAATGGGGTCGAGTTCTCTTTACGGATGAGAGCCGATTTAGTCTGACGAGCAATTCTGGACGTATACACATCTGAAGAGAGCAAGGAACACGCAATCACACCTCCAACATAATCGAAAAGGACCGGTTTGGAGGTAGCGGAGTTCTCGTTTGGGGCGGTATCATGCTTGGTAGCCGTAATGACATCTATATCTTCCAAGGAGGTTCAGGTACTGGTGTCCGCTATTGTACTGAGGCTCTCCTGCCTCACGTGCGTCTGTTTAGAGATACTGTGTGTTCTGAGTTCCTCTTCATGGACTACAACGCTACACCTCATCGTACAGTGGCTGTCGCAGAGCTGTTGGAGAGTGAAGATATTGAACGCATGGATTGGCCCGCAAGGTCCCCGGACCTAAATCCAATCGAACACGTGTGGGTCCTTCTCTGCGTTGCAAATCCTGCAACGCAGTCAGGGGTGATCATATCCCCAACTAAAGACTGGGTTTTTCTTGGCAGCCGCCTGTCACATGGACGTTTCTGTATTCTGTCCAGTTCTGCTGGAAGCTACCTTTTAAATAAAGTGCCTTTGTATCCTTTGGTTTCTTTGTTTGGACGGTTTTGCTCATTTGTCCCATATTCTTACATCTTGGGGATCTTATGGTATGATTTGAGTCGATGTGGAGCACTTCTGCATGACGTTACATTCGAAAACAGTCTCGTCCTTAATTTTTGCACGCCAGTGTATTTACACCGAATACGGATAGTCATCTTCAAAATTTGTATGTTTCTGAGAATTTTGAATTTTCCACGCGCAAGAAAAGTAAGTGAAATTCAAGTTTCTTTCCCGCACTTCATGGAGAAGGTTGTATCAGAAATATGCTTCGTTAATTCACGAAAAGAATAACGGAAACTAGGTGGTGAATTTCAGAAAAATGTTTACAGCGTACGTTTTGGCAACAACTGATCGATTTTTCTAATTTATAGCAAACATTTTTTTGGTGGTTAGCGAGCATACATTCCCACATAATTTAATTTAATTCAAGAGCTTAAAAGTGTCCTTTATTTTTACGATCTTGTAACTTCTAAAAGATTAAAAGCAAATGCTTTGGTATTTCCGGATTGACATCCGAAGTTTATTAAGCGCGTGTTCTACATATAGAATACTCTTCCGAACAGAAATGAAACAACATCTGATGTAATTTAAAATACTTTACCTAAGAAGCCGCCGACTTATTATTAGCAGAGTCATACTATCGATTTGGCTGATGTTGCAGTTTGGATGGTAAACAAAGGCCGCGTGTCTAGATTTCCATTAAAGTATGAAATAAGTATATACATGCAAGTGCACTTTACTGCAATCCAAATGGATTCTAGCGACCTTTTCGTAATGGGAATAGATTTATTCTCTCTAGTATTGAAGCACATGAAATGTATGAATACGAAATAATATTCACTGCGCTATTCTTTTGTAAAATATAATGCATGTTGCATTATAACAAATAACAGCACATTTGATGCCACGTGCGTAATAATAGGAGTTTAAAAATAAAGTGGAATCTTAAATAAAGCAGAGTTCTTGAATAAATATCTAAAATTAGAAATTAATTAATGAATCAAATACACCACACAAAAAATATTCCTATTTAAAAAATGGAAATTTTTAAAGCTTCTATACTCAGGAGCTTGAGGCTTACAATTGACTTCCACTTAAATGTCACCAGACTTAAAACTAATTTGCTGAATTTAGCTACCTCTAGAACCCTTATTATTCTAATTTGAATCATTGATTGTTCGTAGCAGTTGTAATCTTAATCAAACGTGGAAACATTCCTAATAAGACACTTTCAAATAAATGGTCCAGGACAAGTGTTGAGACAGTAATTACAATTCCTAAGTCTATTGTAGTATTTCTCTCTAGTACGTGAGGTATTCGTTAGATCCATACATCGTCGTAACGTTTAGATAAAAGTCCTTCAGACTACTACACTGAAGTACCAAAGGTCACGAGATACGTACCTAGTATTGTGTAGGACCTTCTCCAGCCCGGCGAAATGCAGCAACTCGAAGTGGCATGGATTCCACAAGTGGCCGGAAGACTTCTGGAGAGATGGTGAGCCATATCGTCTGAATAGCCACCCACAGTTCCCTGGAATTTGTAGGTAAAGGATCTTGGACGCAAATACACCTTATCATCACGTCTCATAAGTTCTCTTCTGGGTTCATGTCGGGCAAACGTGGTGACCACACCAGCCGTCGGAACTGTCCAGAACACTCCTTGAACCAATTTTGAACAACTTAGGCCCGATGACATGGTGCATTTTCCGCCTGGAAAATCCCATCTTTGTTGGGGTACATGTAGTCCAGAAAGGGCTGCAATTGATCACCCAGCAGAGCAATAAAGAAATTACCAGTTAATGACGTGACGAGTTTAAGATGGCCAGAGGATCCAAACCGTGCCACGTAAAGACACCCCACACATGTGTGGAACCTCTATCAGCTTGCACACTGCCTTACTGACAGCTTGAGTTAATGGACTCACGAGGTCTGCGCAACATCCGAAACCTACCATCAGCTTACACACTGCCTTACTGACAGCTTGAGTCCATGGACTCCCGAGGTCTGCGCAACACCCGAAAGCTACCATCAGCTTACGCACTGCCTTACTGACAGCTTTAGTCCATGGACTCACGAGTTCTGCGCAACACCCGAAACCCACCATCAGCTTACACACTGACTTACTGACAGCTTGAGACCATGGCCTCACAAGGTCTGCGCAACATCCGAAACCTACCATCAGCTTACACACTGCCTTACTGACAGCTTGAGTCCATGGACTCACGAGGTCTGCGCAACACCCGAAACCTACCATCAGCTTGCACACTGCCTTACTGATAGCTTTAATCCATGGACTCACGAGGTCTGCGCAACACCCGAAACCTACCATCAGCTTACACACTGCCTTACTGACAGCTTGAGTCTATGGACTCAGGAGATCTGCGCAGCACCCGAAACCTACCATCAGCTCGTAACAACTGTTAGCTTGACTCGTCGGACCACATCACATGTTGTCAGTCTTCCAGGGTCCACCTACCGTTTTCACGAGCCCAGATGAGGCGCTGTGTCCGATGTCGTGGTGTTATCATAGGCAGTCTGGTGGGTCTTCTCCTTCCATACCCCATGGACGCTACATTATGATGCACGGACATGATGGATATGTCTCTGGTACCTCCTGCATCGAATGTGGATGTTATTTTAGCCAGTGTTGCTTTTCTGTTAGCATGGACAATCCTGTTCAGAAGCCGCTGCTCACTGTCATTCAGGATCCCATGGTCGGTCACTACGCGGTCCCTGGTAGTGTGGTAATGCCTTCCATGAGGTATTCTCGGTACCTACGTGAAACCGTGGATCGAGGGATGTTGAATATTCGCACAATTTCGAAAAATAAATGTCTCTTCCTCCTGGCTGTCTCTACCAAGACCCGCTGAAACTCCGATAATTCACCTCGGCTTGCCATAGTCCTACTGGCGGTTGTTCAACCTGACTCACGACATTACATCTCGCAACTGATAAAAATCGTGGCGTGCGTCGAAGCCTGTATACGACACACCACACATATGTGGAACCCCAACTAGCTTGCACAGTGTCAGTTAAAACTTTGCATACTGATATCCCATGAGTTTTGGTACCAGAGTGTATTTCGTAATAAAATACCGTTGACAATTGTCCCTGAGAGTTATCAATTATACTCCACAAGCACCCAAGATCCTAAATGTTGTGACTATCTTATACATATTATGTTGGTCCTCCACGTGCCTAAGAAACTACCTTTTCACGGATAGGCATGGATACTGGAAGATTTTTAAAGCTGTCTTGTGGTATCTGGTATAACAACATGTAACCAATACATCCGTTAACTCCTGTATGTTACGTGATCGAGCCGCCGAAGATCGAATTTGCTAATGTAATACAAACCATAGGTACTGGATTGGATTGATGGGTAGTGAAATTTGGAGTACAAGACAACCCTGAAGCCTTATTCTTATGCACCGCGAACCAGAATGCTCCCCAAATTTTACTGCCAGCAATCCGGCAGTGTAGCGTGGCAAGGCATTACTAAAGGTCAGTACAGTTCCCATGAAAGGATCTACCTGTTCTGCAATGAAGCTGGGGTAGGTGGCTAACGTCAGAGCACGTGAATGACTGGAGACAGGGTTTCTCAGCCGAATATTGCATGGAACATTATAATTCCTCCGCCGGCTAATTTTCGTCCCACGGGGCGTCCTGGTTCCCACACCTTCCCAGGTAAACAACGCACATGTACCCTGCCGTCCGAATGGTGAAACACGAAACGAGATTCATCAAAACAGAAGAGCTTCTTCCTATCACTTTAAGTTCAGTTTTGACGCCCGCGTGTCCATTGTAGAGACTCTCTACTGTGAACCGAGATTAGCATAGATGCGCACTTGGGGCTGCCTGCTGCCACGCAGCACCATTTTTTATTGGACTTTTAAACACCACCGTGAGCCACTCAGTGGGCTATAAGCTGTTCTTAATTTTGGGCCACTGGTTCCAGGGAAGGAAGACAGAGCCAGCGCGATAAGACATAAAAAAACATCGATGACTTACCGGGATCCGAACCAGGACCTATCTCGTAAGAATGGTCAGAAGCCAACTCTTAGACTAGTGCGCCACCGAGGCTGCGCCCCATTTTCAGCAAGATGCACTGTGTTTTGTGGCACATTACTCCCGTCATCAGCATTCAAATCACCGACCTGTTGCACTATAGTATCTCTTTCTGAAAGTACAAGGAGTGTTCAAATGAAAAGGTACGAAACGACACTGTGTGTATAAATGAAGACTTTATTCAAAGTATACACCATTGGCCGTAGCACAACGATCCCATTGATTAACGAGCCGAAGGATTCCTTGTTCCCAGAATTCCTGTAGCCGTGACGAGACCAAGTCCTGCACAGCGTCCTTGAGTTCGTCGTCCGAGTGGAAGCGCTTCCATTTCAGATGTTTTTTCAGGGAACCAAACACGTGGAAATCGCAGGGCGACATGTCCGGGCTGTAAGGCGGATGGTCAAGCTGCTCCCACTGGAACTTGGCCAGTTCCGCGTGTGTGACCCTGGAGACGTGTGGACGCGCGTTATCATGGAGCAGAACCACACCATCCGTGAGCAGCCCCGGTCTTTTGTTCTTAATGGACCTGCGTAGGCTTCGGAGTGTCTCACAGTACACATCGGAGTTAATGGTTTGCCATCCTGTCCTCACACGCACTGCCGCGTCAATTGGACGGCGCTCTTTATAAGAGCCTCTGCTCTCTCCTGCGCATGCGGGGGCCCGCGCATGCTCTGATCCACGCCGGCGACTCCAATCGCATCCCTAGATGTGTCGCTACGTTCTCCCATAGCAGCATAGGCAAATATGTTAACGGTTACGTTCTTATGACGTTTCGTATATTTTCATTTGAACACCCCTAGTACTATCGGCTAACAGTGGGCAGCCAACAAACCTTGCCATTTTGGAAATGCTATGACTCAGCCATTTGGCCGTTATCATTTGGCATTTTTTTAACTTGCTCAAGTCCGCTGCCTTTCCCATCTAAAGAACAGCACTGATTAACTAATCTCACTATCAGGTGTTTTTTTAACCTTTTCATGATCTATCACAAGCGACATCCTTTACCTTCAGTTGCTTCAATTCGCATTAAGACGCACTGGTCATAATGTATTGGCTCTTCGTCGCGTATAACAATCATGTATTACATGCCGTACTCCTCTTGAACTATCTGCCTAAACATAGGACTGTCAGTCTCCAAACGTAACTTTCATTGAACCTTTATCGAACTTCGCTTTATTTACATTTTTTAACTGCACTTTGACCTACTATTAACCCTTTAACGACCATAACGCCAGAAACGCCCTTACACCTAAAATACCATGACCGCCCGAAATGGCCTTCTAGAGTGAGAAGAATTTCCTATCCCCATCTGTTCTTTGAATTTACACGGTCTCTACGGGTTTCGCAGAAATAACTTTCAGTTACCTTTGTTGTTGCTTAACAAATAAGTAAAGGAGACGTTGGTATAAAGTAGGCACTGTTTCAAGATTTCTGGAACCTTGTCTTTAAAGGGTTAAGCGAAACAATCGCTGTTCCTTTTATGTGGGTTACTTGAACCCTGAGGTACAACTTGAACCCAAAAGAAAAAAATGTTTAAATTGATGTGAAATATGATATAGGCTACACTGCATTGCAGACTTAATTCATAGTTTTTCCGTTAGATGACAGCCTTGTGTAGTACTAGGGACATGCGAACTGGTTCTGTGATGCTCTACTTCGTAGCAGTTCAGTTGATTCAGTTTGTTGACGAAAGTAGTGTTTCTGGTCCAATGCAAACTTTCACCTGTACACATATTTTCGCTGACGTTACACCATTGGTAAGTAAACATTGGAATAACTACAATCTCTTGATAAAAATTCAGTGATAAACTTTCTGATAGAAGTTATGTTTGTTCCAGAATTTTCTATTTTGTAAAATGTGTGCAGATAATCCTAAAAAAAGGGGTGGGTGGGTTACTTGGTCCCATGCCAGAGTGGTTCCAAGTTACCCGAAAACACCTGTTCTTTTAGTGATTTAATTTTTTCTAGTGGTGCTGATTTTACTAAGCATTTACCGAACTCTGGGCACCAACAAAATCATCTATCTGTTATTTATTCCAATAGAAAAAAAAGCAACAGATGAACTCCTTTTTAAAAATTTGGAAGAAGGGGATTTTGTTCTAGTTCAATAGAATGAACAACAATTTCCTGGTAAGCTAATCAGCATTGTCCTAGACAGAGCCATTGTGGACTGTATGAAGACTACCCAAAAAGCCTGTTAATGGCAGAAAAACAAGAGGATACTTTATTTTATAAATGCTGTGATATTAAAATGAATATTGATTCTCCGAAATTAATCAAAAGGGGTTTGTTTGTTTTCACTACCTTCACCATAGCTTTTGTGTTGATTTTCAATTAATACATTTATGATTTTTATGCAATTATTATGTTTCGTTATTATTACATTATTCTCAATTTTACTAGGGCAATCTATTTTGTTTCATATGTACAAAAAAAATTCATTTTCGAGTACCTATACATATTTTTGGGGGTTTTGCAGTTTAACTGAAATCTATTATTTAAGAAATTCTGGTTCTACGTGGCCCGTGGTCCCAAAGCATTTGTCAATGGTTTTTAATAGGGAAATGTGGTGTGGGTCCAAGTAACCCAAAAGTAAGAGTTAGTTGGACCCATTTTTTGAAAAATTTTCGGGTGCTTCGTATTTAATAAACTGTATAGTACTAAATTTACACTAAAACTTCAAAATAACCTTGTAGTTTAAGATAATATCGGTTATCCGCACAATTTTTCAGTTGTAATGATAAACTACAGCAAAAGGCACAAATAAAATAAAAATTCGAGAAACCCGTGTTTACAGTATATATTTACTCCCTGAAACTTCATAGGGTAAACTGCCCAATGTGGTGTATCAGAATGGTTTTGCTTTTACCACGAAAGCGATAGAACAAACTTTGCGAAGTCAATACAGCACAAATGGTGAGAATTCGCTTCGCCCACGATATTCACCGGTCTTAGCAACAGGAGATTTTTAACTGTTCCAATGAATATAGAATCATATTACTGATAAAAACCAACATAATATACACTATATTGGCAAAAGTCACCGGACAACATCGCAAAAGCAGATGAACGGATCCGCTGCGTTGTTAAGATGCACGGTACAGCTGCAAACAGTATAAAAACCAGCCTGCGGCTGACCGCGATTATAACGCACTGTGAGGTCGAGAGAAAATTTCGCGGCGGGAGAGAACTGACTTTGAGAAGGGAAAGATTGTTGGGTGTTTTATTAGTGGGTTGTCCGTAAGAGAAACCGAGAGGCGTTTGAACATATCCAAGTCAAATGTTTCGGATGTACTGATAAGTGGAAGACATATGGTGTGCCTGAAGCAGCAAAACGTACCGGCGGACCAAAGGAAACACAGTGATAAAGGACGTCGAAGCCTCAGGCTCAGCGGTCACGTTCATGCGAGTTCCGTATATATTGGTTTGTGTTGTGTGATATTAGTGTTTCTTCCTTACCTGTTTGTCGTCGTCGATTCGTGAAAGTCCAGTGATTATTTTAAGTCTACTCCCGAGCGGGTGAGTTTTTCTTTTGCTATTATCAGTTTATTTACGTTCGACCTTGCAGGTCGGCGATGCACACTTCCTCAAATATGCAAATGGCGACTTCCGGCGGAGAGAGGCGGAGCCCAGCCCTCGCTTCCCATGGTCCATCATCATCATCATCATTTCCGACTGATTTGAGCGTCCTTGCGCTATGTTCCCTAGCTAGCACTGATGCATTACCCTCTCCGAGTGGTGCGTTCGGTAGCCTTTCGGGTGTCAATCCGTTGACTTCCCCAGCTACGTCAAACCTTTCAGCTTCTGCTCCAGTTGATGAAGCCATGGATATTACTGGTGGTGAAGCCTCTTCCAGTTCTTCTGTGCCCGTTCAGTCGCCTGCCACGTATTCTAAGGTTACAGCCTCTTCTACTCCTCGACAGCTTTCCAAGGATCTGTTTGCAAGCGCTCAAGCTTTGCACACTTATATTTATCGTGCTGGAAACAACATTCTTCTTGAAATTCCAGCAGGCTCGCCAGCCGCGACTGCTTTTTGAAAACCTGGCTAAGGGAGTTAGTTTTGAGGCTCTCCCAGATACACCGATGCGGATCTATGCCGATGCCCTTCAAAGCCTGTTTCCCCCAGACGCCATTTCGCATATGTTCCGGCGGGGCAGGACGGTTGTCGTTTATCTTGCCAAAGTTGAATATGCCAAGTCTGTCCTGACGACAGGCCTAACCATTGGAGATCGCCAACTTACTCCAGAACCAGTGGCCCAACGACCAGTAAATGTTTCCTTTTACCCTGTACCCCCAGAGGTGACTGACGTCATGTTATATGCCGTGCTTTCATCTCTGGGGCGAGTCGTTGGAGGGATTCAAACACACTTAGCTGCAAAGAACGACCCGATGCATGATACCATCCGTGGAGCCCGTCGAGTTGCACGTGTCGTTTTTCCTTCTCAAGAAGCTATTGCTCAGCTCCCAACTCACTTCACAGTTAAGTGTGATGGTCAGACTCGCCAAATTGATCTATTGACTGAATTCCATTGCAGTCAGTGCAAGGAAGTTGGACATTTCTACAAAGAGTGTCCTATTGCACGGCCATCTACTGGTTCTTCTGCACCACGGATGGATACTCACTACACCCCTGTTGGTGCCTCATCACTATCTTCAGCACCTGCTGATCCTCTTCACATAGAGATCTCTCCTAAGTCGACTGCCTTACCACCACCTGCTTCTGTAGAGCATTATCCTGAATTACCACCGATATCGCCTTTCCTTGCTCCTGCACCACCTGGCGACATTACTGATGCTGATGGAGGGGTGTTGTCTGATACTGAAACTTCCAATGCGGACACCGACACCGCTTACCTGAGCGTCAGTGACCACACCTTAAATGATGGGTCGGACGCGACCTCTAGGTCTCGCACTGACAAAAGAGAAGCCCCAAAAGCCCCCGACGATTCCTCCAAGCGGCGGAAGCCTCAAGGTAAATCGCCACTTTCTACTCGATCTCGTACGTCGGCTTCTCGCCTGAAAAACTGTGATTTGTCTTCGAACCCTGAAGACTTTATCTTACCTTATGATGATTTTCTTGCAAGACTGCAACAACATGTATTTCCGTCGACTCCTTTATCATATCCAGAGTTATATGACGTTTTCTGTCGGAAATCGTTGCCTGGGGGATTCCCTCCTTTTGTCCAGGCACATACGGCTCAGCTTCCAGCTGTGACTGCGCAGTTGACGGAGTTGGACTGCATCTATCAAGCGCTTCGTAGTCCGTCTTCTAATGATGCTGCTGCTGTGAAAATGATGCATCGTCGATACACTAATCTTCGAGACCACTTGCGTAAAGTGCTCACTCCACCTTCTGATTTGGCGCTTTCACGGTGACGACCTTCAACTGTCGCGGATTTGCGACCCCTGATGTGAATGCCCTTGTCTATGAGGACCTCGCGGCGGATGCCAGTGATGTCCTCCTCCTTCAAGAGACTCGATGTTCAACTGATACGCCGACACACAGATGGCGGTCGTGGCCTTACACATTCTACCATGCGTACCGCCAATCTAGGTCTGGTGGCATTGCCGTCGGTGTACACCGTCGTTTAATGCAACGTATATCTTCTATTTCTGTCAATAACTTATATTCAGAATTATTGCAATGCCTTACTTTCTGTGTTGATACTGTAACTTTTCATGTGTTTAATGTGTATATACCAACTGAAGAATCATTTGTTGATCCACTTTTTCGGAGTCTACGTGCAGCGATTGCTGCGATTCCCTCTGGGGATTTTTTTCATCATTGGAGGGATTTTAACTGCACGATGCAGCCCTCTGTAGACCGCTATTTGTCGCACGGAGAACACCGTGCGAATCTTGTCTCCAAGTTAACACAGTTTATTGCTGATTTTCAGCTTGTTGACTCTTTTCGCCAGCTGAATCCTCAAACCATTTCATTTACTTGATGCAATTCTCCGACGCAGTTTTCTGCTGCCACTCGATTGGACCGTATTTATGTTGTCTCTTCTTTGATTCCCACTATTACTTCGGCACGGCACCTCCCTACAGTGTCCTCCGATCATAGCGCCGTGTCTCTATCTGTTTGTGTCTCCCCATCACCACCTTCGGCTCGTCGTGGATGGGGTTTTGATGATACAATTTTACAAGATCGATCTTTCTGCGATACAGTTGAGCAGTTCCTTGCTGCTAGGAAACCTCTGCTAGCTACTACTCCGAGTGCCCTGCGCCTGTGGCTCGACATTAAACAAGACCTTCTATTATTGGTACGACGCCTTTCATTTTCCATCACTACCACTCGTGCGATGGCGATCAGCAATCTTTGGGGTTTACTTTCTTCGTTACAAATGTCGGATCCACAGTATTCAGTAGTTCACGATGAACTACACGCTCACCTACAACCGCTTGCCCAACAAGCTGTGCGTCGACTTCGACTTCTGCATCTATCTCCATCGACACAAGCCTTTGAAGTTTTTTCCAAGATGGAATCTTCGAGACGAGCGTCAACCTCACTTCGACATCTTCGCCTTCCTAATGGCTCCACCACGTTTGACACATCTCTTATTTGCTCCCAAGTCCGTCACTTCTTTCAGGAGAAGTTCCGAGCGGTCGCGCAGGTTACTGATCTTTCTTCTTCTCCCCTTCTCTCTTCTCTCCCTCAGGTCCCGCCTTCTCTCTGTGCTCCCCTTACTGCTGAGTTTTCTTTGCCTGAACTTCGAGAAGCGTTTTCCTCCCTGAACTCCCATGCCTCCCCGGGACCTGATGGTCTTCCGCTGTCCTTCTACCGTGCTTTTCTTCCGTCCCTTCTACCTTTTCTTTCTGCTGGTTTTTCTTGTGCTCTTTCTTCTTCTGCGCTTCCGCCGGAATTTACAGTTGCTCATGTCATCCTCCTGCCAAAGAAGGGGGACCTCCTGAATCTGACAAATTGGCGCCCTATCTCCATCCTTAATACTGATTATAAATTTTTCACGAAACTCCTTTCTCGACGTCTTAACTCTGTCCTTTCGTTTCTTGTTTCTCCCGACCAGTCATACACTGTGCCTGGTCGATCTATCGCTAACAACATTTCTTTTCTTCTTAATCTCAATTTTCTTGCTCGCAAACATTCAGAACCCCTAGCCCTATTTAACATTGATCAACAGTCTGCGTTTGATAATGTTTCCCATGACTATCTCTCTGCTGTTCTAACCCATTTTGGCTTTCCTTCTGCTTTTGTCTCTCTCTCTCCTTCTCAGTCTTTATCGGGGCGATCATTTTCATGTTCGGGCGGCCTCATTTTTGACGGCCCCCATCCCTTTCCAACGAGGAATCCGGCAGGGTTACCCCCTCTCATGGCAACTCTTTGCCCTCGCATTCGAACCTTTCTTGATTGCCAGCCGTTCATCTCTTCTTTCTGCATTGCCGTTGACCGTTTCTAGCACCAGGCATCACTGTTTCATTGTTTCAGCCTATGCAGATGACGCCACTTTCTGTCTCCGACGAGATGAACAGTTTGATATTCTACACTCCACGTATCAACAATATGCAGCTCTCTCTGGTGCGTCCTTGAATGTGCTCAAGAGCACCGGGTTGTGGTGTGGGTCTTGGATGGGTCGCACCGATGCCCCATGGAGTGCGGTGTGGTCCTCCTCGACCCAGAAAATTCTTGGCGCCCAGATTGGACATCCATTCACTTCTGGAATTATTACCTGGAATGGACTCCTTCCTCGATTACAACGCTCAGCTGCGTTTTGGCGATTCACGCATTCTTTCGCATCTTGCATTCAGAGAGCGCAAATTGTCCAGCGATACCTTCTATTCCAATGCTTGTTTTCTTGGAACTCATCGGTGTTTACCTCGGCTCGTCTCTCTACTATCAACAGCATCTTTACTTCCGTGATTTGGTCAGCAAAGCATTGGGTTGCTGCTACGACTCTCACTCTTCTAGCTTCTTTGGGAGGAATTCGCCTACAGGATGTACGCCTTTACTACCGAGCCTTTCGCATCGTTTCATTCCTTCGCCTTCTTCTCACTCCTTCTCCATCACTCTGCTCTACTTTTGATATTCTTATCTCTCTCCGAGATCCATCATTTTCTTTTCTTTTATATCTTCGGATGGACTCTTATCCTTCTTATTTTAATCAATTTCCACCCCTCATTACTCAAGCTCTAGCGTTCTTCCGCTCACTTCCACTTCTTCGCGAAACTCCCTCTACTACTCGTGATCTTCTTGCCGAACCACTTTTCTTTTCGACTCTGATTCACCCTCCTGATCAACCCTACTTCATCTTTCTTCCCTCCTTGGGTCCGCTCTGGAATCTTAACTGTTCAAGCTTTAGTTACTGCTGACCTTTCCTGGAAGCCCCTTTCCTCTCTCTTCCCCGCTTCTACTCCCCTACTGGAGGAAGATTATGATCTCCTTCGTTCTACTCTCTGTTCTCTCTTCCCTTCCCTTGTTTCTGATTCTGGTCTCATCTCTGTTTCTGGTCCTAGCCTTTCTATTCCTTTCTTCCTTCCTCATCGTGCCTCTGTTACCCCCATTTCTTCTTTTTCCACAGGTTCGATATATACTCTTCTAAGCACACCCCTCGCTATTCTCCACCCACTCCCGGATGTTTCTTCTTCGCTTTCTTTGACAATGTGGTCTGCATCTTCTTCGCCGCTCTCCTCCCCGCTGGAGCTTAACCTTCAATGGCGGTTTCTCCACCGTCGCCTTCCCGTTCCTTCCTCTCTCTTTCGTATGTCTATTTCTTCTACTTCACTCTGTATTTTTTGTGGTTCTGAAGGCGATGTTCCACACGTTTATTGTCACTGTCCCATTCTGCTACCTCTTCTTCATACTGCTTTTCGTCTTGCTGGCATCATTTGTTCCAGGGATCTTCCTTTCCAATCATATCCATGGCTACTTCTAACTAAGCATCCTCCAACTAAACTTCCGGATGCTTCTGCCTACCTATTCGTCCTTGTGAAGCATGTTATTCATCTTTACCGCCTTTCTATACGATCACGTTCTGCCACACCTAGCATCCTTTCTGCAGGTGCAGCTCTGCGGAAGATTTTTCGGAATCGCATCTTGGCTCGTCTCCGGCTGGAGTACTTTGCCGCGTCCACCCCCAATCTCTGGTTTCCTTCCGGTGTGCCTGGGCGCAGGAAACCGGGTGGTTCCGAGTTGACGGGTCGACGCTGTATCTTTCGTGTTAATTGTGTTGTGCTTTCTCCTCTTACTTTTCCATGTGCCTTTTGGGACACAGTGTATATTTGTAATTATATTTTGTTATTTTGTTGAATCTGCATTTCTTTGTGTCTGTTCTCTCAGATGGCAGGTTATGTAGTTGTTCACCGTGGCGTGCCTTTCTTGGCATAGGTTTTGCGAATTGTTAACTAATGTGACTCGTTTTCTTTTGTTTCGGTACAGGTTTGTACCCGAGTCTAAACTGCATGTACCACTTTCTTTTTTCATTTTCTTCCTGGTGTTTTATGATATATATGTACCATATCTTATGGTCACCTTATTGCTGTCAATTGGCGTGGTATTGTTGGTTGCCTGTAATTGTATGCTGTTGTAACCTATCTTCATTGTACATAATTTCTGATATTGTCACTTTTTTTCGTACCTTGGTTTGCCATGTACCCTGTTTATTGTAAATTGTTCGTCCATTGCTTCTTTTTCCCTACTGTTATCTGAGACAGCGAAGTTCTGTTCTCTATGCCTGTAATTTATATAGCACGCACATTGTGTATACTGAAGTTTTACATCGTTCCTGTTCACTGGACCATTGTACTGTGTATTATGTAGTGTTATGCAACGAGGAACAACGTATACTGGTTCGTACCTATCACTCGAATGTTCTGTTTCCCTGTGTACCCAGTGTGCTTATTCCTTGTTTTCCTTTCCAGTCATGTAATGTTTGGCTTATCACAGGGTTTATGTTCGAGTCCGAAGTTCCCGGACTCTCATTCCCCTGTTGTATTTGTGTTATGTGAACGTGACCTCGCTGCACACTTTTCACGCTCTTCGTTCTGTTTGAGTTGGTGAAAGTTCATTGACCTGTAAATACTGTATCATTTTATACTATTTTCTTTTTCATGCTTTCACCAGTTAACGCGAGCGTTGTGCTTCTTTTTTTTTCGCACTCGCTTGCGGTGTTCATCACGGATAAGCTGTTAATGTTTACCGTGTTGTTCATGCCTTGTTCTTGTTATTGTGTTTCTTGAATTTGTACAATTTTTTCAGTTTTCTTGTATGTATACAGTGTACTTTTTTTCGGCATTTCTGTTGGTACTAGTTCCTTTGTGATCCTTTGATCCTTGGTCGAGTCCAGGGTCACTATAAATTTTGTATCAATGTTGATTTTTGTGAATTGAGCTTACCATCAAGTGTGAATTGTAATTTTTATTGTTCTGTTTTTGTTTAGTTGACGCTTGCCATTCACCTGTAGTGCGTATTATGTAACTTAATCTGTATTATTTCTCTGGTACTGTGATTGCTGTCATTATCAACTATCTCTCACGCGTATTTTTCCTGTTCACAGTGCACCGTGCTGTTTGTATTTCTTGTTTGTTTTGTATCCCCGATGTGCCCCGAGGGTTTTGCACTTGCGTTTTTGGCGTTCTGTTTTGTATCTCCAAACCTCGTGCGATTTCTGTTCGAGGCGGTGTCATTGGGCTCACATTTATTTGTACCGTTTTTCAAATTGTGCATGATGCTATGTTGTTCCTTTATTTTTTTCCCTCTATGTTCTTGAGTGGTGATGCCCGTTCACTTGTAGATCTGTTTTCTCATTGTTTAGCGTCGCTCAGTGTGGCACGCCTTAATCTTGTCTTCAGAATCACTCACTTGAGTGGTATTCATGTGAATTTTACCGGCTTTGTTGCGCACTGTTGGTGTACAGTGCTTACTGTATTTATTGTTTCTATTTCTGGTTTTCCTGGTTGTTAATAGAGTGCCGTGTTGGATGTCCTTTTCTGTTGTAAGGCGTTCCTCGATTACATCCTGGCTATTGCCAGTGCCAATTGTAATTGCTTTCGTGTACTTTGCTGTCTCTGTGTATCGTGTATTTTACCACCTAGTTGTGGTTTTTTAGCATTTTTCATATTATCTTGACCAGCGTAGCCGCATTCATCTGTTGATAATGTTATTACTTTCATTCATGGTTTAATTATTGTTTTTCCCACTTTGTGGTGCGCCTGTATTATTTTATGCCTAAGAGTTCAATAAAATTTGTTAATACTCAGGAGAGTCGTTACAGCTAATCTATGGGGTATTGCACAAGATCTCAGTGCACAGGTGAGTAAAAATGCTATAACCTCGGTATGTGCACGAACCATTCGCAGAGAACTTCATTCCAAGGGTTACCGCGGTCATGCAGCTGCTCATAAGCCTTTCATCTCCACTCGAAATGCTACTCGTCGTTTAGCATGGTGTAAAGAACATTTATCGTGGACCGTAGATTAATGGAAACTGGTCCTATGTACTAATGAATCCAGATACACGATCCATCAGTCTGATGGCCGTGTGTGGGTATGGCGGCAGCCGGGGGAACGCTATTTATTACAGTGTACTGTTCCTACGGTCAAGTTTGGAGCTGGCAGTGTACTCATGTGGGAGGTGTTTTTCGTGGTATGGCCTCACCCCATTGGTTATCTAGGACAAAACTGTTAACCAGGACGTCTATTTCGATATTCTGGAAATTATGCCCTACCAACTCTGTGGCGATACTGTGGAACCTAGCGTTGTTGGTATTAGCAGGATAATGCATCGAGCCATAAAGTAAGGGCTGTTACGGCGTGACGATAATTCCGTATCGTGTGTAGACTGGTCAGCACAGAGCCCTAATCTTAATCCCATAGAACACCTATGGGTTGAATTAGAGCGCCGCAAAAGAAGTTTACAACCAAGGCCTACTACGAAGCAACAACTAGCGGCAGCATTATGTACTGAATGGAAGCGCATACAATCGCTGTTGTTCCAAAACCTTATCGAAAGCATGTCTCGAAGGGTCAGTTGATGCATTAAGGCCAAAGGTGGACCGACCGACACCATAGTAATATGATGTATGTCAATAAATGCTATGTTGTGTTTCTCTTCTTATGTGTTCGGTAACTTTTGTCAATATAGTGTTTATACGTCTAAACAACGATTCAGCCAATTCTTTACTCCGAAGATGCTGCTTTTTGGTTAAGGGCAATTAAACAGCTAACCGAAAGATGCGAATATGTTATCGCTAATAATGGAGATTATGCAAAAGATTAAAATTAAATTTTATGTAAGTTAAAAAGAACCTTGTTTTTCATAAACGCGAATGGCACGAACTTTTGTTCCTTATTTGATTGCTTATGATGCTTTGTAAAACACATTTATATCTCTAAGACTGTAAGTGCTATTTTAACTGGCAGATGTTTCCCGATTCCAGAAATCGTATTAAAAATTTAGTTTCGCAATATTTCCATTCACGTACTTAAGGAGAGATTTCAAATACACTCCGTCAAGAAGAGATTTCAAAAATCCTAGACATTACAGATGCACATGGATATCCCAGTTCTGTTGTTTATATAATAATATTTTAAAGAAGGTTAAGAGGACGATAAGCTCTACTTTCCAACGAGATATACTGTACCACCGAAAACAATTTGTTGGCTCAACCTTTTAAAATATGCATCTCACAGATATCACTTGTTTTTTGATATTAGAATCTGCAAGATATTAATTTTAGTCAAGACTGATCGTGATCACAGAGAACCTGGCCAAAAACGTGGAGGATATGCGATCAATATGAGGCCCGTTGATTCCCTTCAGGCTGAGAAGATATACATTGGTTCAACCACACATTCACTGAACACCAGACTCAAGGAACACAAATATGATGTAAACTCGAGTTCGCAATCAACAGCCCTGTCAATACTAACGAGTAATTGAACCCATTACACACAGTGGTCTTAAACCTCTTTATTAGCTACACCTCGTACTAAATTCATGACTTTGTTTACAGAAAGTTTATTTATCGGTTTGCTGCTTGATGTAGCAATGAAGATATGCCATACACAAAATCCCCCAGCCTTGGAGATGGTCAATGGGGAAGAATTAACCTCCAAATACGAACCATTGATCATCAACCTTTATTTTTTTCTGCACATAACACATATACAGGGTGTTCGTAAACTGTTTTGACAAAAGAAGAGGGGCGATAGTACCCATCAAGACGAACAATATTTACAATGGAACCTATGGTCTCATTCCACTCTGAGTGTCAGAAAAGTGTAACTTCGAAATACGTCCAACAAGCACAAGTCGTCACCTCAGACGTCATTTCTTTCGTGCCGGAGAAGTAGCAGATCGCCAGAACATCACCGTCAAGCATTTACGGAATGCAAATTGCCAGAGAAAAGACGCAGCATCGACAGTTGCAGCTGATTGGCTTATCAAGGTGCAGTAGACCCTTCCAGAATGCCACATATCCCGCACGATGGACTGGACGTGGCGGACCTGTGGCATGGCCTCCACGCTCACCGGACTTAAACCCACTGGACTTCTTCTTCTGGGGGCACATCAAATCATTGGTGTACGAGACGCCTGTGGACTCCGTGGAAGATCTCGTTGCGAGAATCGTTGTTGCAGCGGACAGGATAAACACGACACCAGGAGTCTTCTAAAGGGGGTGCCAGTCTTTCATTCGCCGGTGTGAATTGTGCAACGGCACCCGTGGCCGCCACTTTGAGCATCTACTTTGAGTCTGTCCCTGAACTCCATAAATGGGATTGTGCAACTTATGATGTCGTTAATTCTCTTTCTTTGCACTGTTGAAAGTTCAGCTTGGACATCTAATTTTACACTTTTCTGACGCTCAGAGTGGAATGCGACCCTAAGTTCCATTCTAAATATTGTTCGTCTTGATGAGTACTATCACCCCTATTCTTTTGTCAAAACAGTTTACGAACACCCTGTATTAAGACAATATTTACAGTGATGGTGCATAATAACATTTTTGAGACTAATTATTGTTATTACTATTATTATAGGTATGATGAGAACTTGCCATCCAACCAAAACATGCGCAGTGTATTTTGATGACGTTATGTGAGTTCCACTTATTATATATTACCTTGTAACCCTGAAATGCGTTTCATTCTCATCACATCTGAAGATGGGCTCAGAAAGCCCGAAAGATCTTATATGTTATATTGTGTAAGTGTTTAACTGTGACGTGTTTTTTAGATTAAATACTTTCTAACGGGTCGTAGTTTTTAAGCATTTCACATTTTTAAATCGTGTAGAGACAGTACTACATTACTTACGCTACAAAGCGTTGTTGTAGTTACAATCTCCACTAGTTTTACAGATTGTAAACTACAAAGCGTTGTGATGATTATAAGATTAAGATAAAGAACGTTATTTCACAATTATTTTATTTTTCTTGTAGATCAAGTTTCACTGGACTTCGGCTCTGCTTCTTTAGAACGAATGTCACGTAAATACACAAACGCCGTGGGGCATCATCAAAGCCCAAATAAACTTTGGTCGACACGAAGAACGAAATTGTGAAATAACGTATTAATTTTTGTTGTTGTTGTAGTCGTTTAGTGCAGTGACGTTTTCGTAATAGTGCAAAACATATTTTCTGCACTGGACCATTATCTTTAAACCTAATAACATGTGGAAAAACAAATTTTTCGGTGACGGAAAGGAAGTTGCACCCTTCTGCTCCGGAGCCGAATGCTTTCAAAATTAAGCTACACCGACGGCATTTATTGCTGCAGTTCTGTCGTCTTGACCTGTGCATCACCTTTGGAATAGGTAGCAAACTAATACACTACCTGGCAGAGAAAATGCCACACCATGAAAGAATGCTCAAAGACAGACCGAACTGCAGACACAGATAGCCAAATAGGTCGAGAAAAATTATTCAATTGTCACATAGAGACTAGGCTCCAGTGGCCGAATATAGAGGATAATCAATATAGGCTGTGTCCACCATTTTGGGCGATACAGCGCTGAATATGACGTGGCATCGAGACAAGGAGAATCCGAATAGAGTCCTGGGGTATCGTGGACCATGTGGTGTTAATCCGAGTCCACAGTTCATCTTCATTTTGTGGGGTGGGAGGGCACTCAACGGACGTCCAATAGTGTCCCATAGATGCTCGATGGGCGAGAGGTCGAGGGTTCGTGCTGGCCACGGAAGCATCCGCACACCGTGTAAAGCATTCAGGCTGATCCGCACGGTTTGCGGCAGGACGTTATCTTGTTGAAAAACGTAGTTTGGGATGCTCTGCAGATACAGTAGTGCCCCGGGCCGCATCACCTTGTCAACATGACGGCGTGACGTCAGTGTGCCTGTAATGCGTACCAGCGGTGAGCGGCTGTTGCCGTTGATAGTACCTCACACCGTGATTCCACGTTGCCGGGCCGTGTGGCGCTCCACAGTGACGGAGGAATCCGTCCGTTGGCCACATCACCTCCAGACTCTCACACGGCGTTCATCCGTATTGAGACAGAACCGTAGTTCGTCGCTGAACACCACGCTCTTCCATTCGGCCTCCCATGCAGCTCTGGAGCGACACAACGTCAAGCGGTGACGACGATGGCTCGGTGTTAAAGGTAGCCTTCGTAACGGACGGCTGGACAGCAAACCAGACGCAGCCAATCAGCGTGACACTCTCCACGTCGATATCGGAGCAACCAAGCCTCCTAGTACACTAAGAGGCTTGGATGCTCCGATATCGTTGTTGTGGCCTGTGGGTCCGCTACGGCATGACGTCAGATGTGATGATCGGTGCACTCAGACGTCCGTCTCCGTGCTCCGGTTTTCCTGCGACGTTGCACAGATCCTTCCTGGGACCACTGTCTTCAAATGGGGCAGACTGTTGTGGCATCACATTGCGTTTCTTCCGCAATACGACGCAAGGACCATCCGGCGGTTCAAAATCCTACGATGACACCTCTCGCGAACTCATCCGTTTGACGAAATCGCGTGCGACGGTGTCTTAACGGCATTGGCATCCCTTGTTCGTTCTCCAGACACGGTTACAGCAGAACCACTCACTTCTCGCGGCCGTAACGACATCTCGACTGATGGCCTCACAGGCTGTTTGTCCGCTTATATTACGTGCGCCGTTCGTGCGATTGTTTTGCAAATGCAATCATTTGCATAACTTGTACGCGTGCACCCACCCTGCAATTCGCATGACGCTGCGTTCACGTCTTCTTGGTGTGGCATATTCTCTGACAGGCAGTGTATGTACATACATCCTTTCTACACAGCTATGTGAACCTTAAAAACCTTTCTGTGCATTTTGGAATACCTTAACACAGCGCATCTGTTAGGAGGCAAACGAATGATCGATATTTCCTCTCATCGACCGCCATGATTATAATTCAATGGGCTGTAAGCAGTCTCATGTCCCTAATTTAGCGACACTGATTCCAGAGATGGGAGACAGCCAGTGCCGTAAAACCAACACACAATTCAAGCCGCACCAGGGATTCGAATCCGGAAGAAATGTCAGAAGCCACCGCTTAGAATACTGCGTCACAGGAACGGAGTTCAGTAGTCGTACGTACTAACACTTCAAAAGTTAGACACTGCACTCATTGTTCAGATAATTATTTTAAGAGATCGGTAAGAAGACGGAATAATTAAGTCTGAGTACTTCTTTCTACAGTTATTTTCTATTCTTATCATAATCCGATAAATCTGTTGGAGATCACATTCCGCTAAGTCTGCTGAACCGACAAGATTGATTTCAAACATTTACACATGAGTTCGTTACTTTGGGGTGTGACGTACCTACCTCAGAGGTAACGCACATATCAAGACGGCAAGTAGCAACGAAAAGCCCTAGCCGGTCTCGATTAATTGGGAAAGTATTTGGCTCTGGAACAGAAGGATTTGAGTTCGAGTCTTGCCAACGGAAAATGTGGATTTCAGAGGAACTGAACACACTCGGCATTTTAATAGTGCTTCTTCGTGCATACATCCGGAGACATAGTGAGACATAGACATAAAATTTGTGGTGAAAATCATACAAAAATTTTTAAGATGGTTAATGTTCTTAGGTACAGTCAATTTTAATCAACGATTTTTTTAGTTTAACTCAAATTCTTTCTCAACTCTAATCCTAAGTGAAATTGAATGGTTCTTTTGAAGATGACAAACCTTATATTAATTATCGATACAAAGAACATTGTTCTACAACCAAATTGAATACGTACCCTTAAAAGTGTGTTTCTTTTACTAGATATTTAAAAAATACATATATCATTGTCTACCATTATCAATTCACTGCTGGATGAACGTCTCCCCAAGTTTCTTCCACAATTGTCTGTATTGAGCCTGTCTCCTCCATTTCACTCCGGCATGCTTACGAATTTCATCCATGCATCTTCCATGAGGTCTTTTTTTTTTTTTTTTTTTTTTTTAGGTTTAACGACCACCATGAGCAACTCAATTGGCTATAAGCAGTCGCCCGTCCCTGATTTAGGGTCACTGGTTCCAGGAAAGGGAGAGAGCCAGTGCCGTAAGACAAACACAACATCCATGCCTCACCGGGATTCGAACCCGGACCCCTTCGGACGAATGATCAGAGGCCAACGCCTTAGACCACTGCGCCACCGGGGCGGCGAGGTCTTCTTATGGGTCTTTTTCTTTTTCTTGGAATCCAGTCTGAAATTTTAGTTGTCCATCGGTGGTCTGTTCTTTTGGCAACATGTACAGCCCATTGCCATTTCAGTAATTTCACTCTGCTCATGATGTCGTCCACACCTGTCATTTTCCTTATTCACAAATTATTCTTCTTATCATTCCTGGTTACACCAAGCATACATCTCTCGATCCATGCTTCTTTCAGTTATCTGCAGTCTCTGTATGTCTTTTTTAGTTAAGGTCCGTGTCTCTGCTCCATACGTAAGCACTGGCAGGATACATTAATTAAACACTTTCCTTTTAAAAAATAATGGCATACTGCTTTTAAAAATTGTACTGTTTCTTCCAAAGGCTCTCCATCCAAGTTTTATACGGTGATCGATGTGACCCTAACTAGATATCTGCTGCCCAAGGTAAACGTAGGTATCGGTTGTTTCAAGCTTTTATCCATCAATCAATAAGTCTTCTTTTCTTGCAAATGCATTGTGCATTACTTTTGTCATCTGAAAGTTCATTTTTAATCCACTTCTTTACTCTTGTCAGCAAGTTCTTGGATCATACTCTGCAGCACCGAAGGGGTAGTTGCAAAAATGACTACGTCATCAGCAAAACGAAGGTGAGTTGAATACCCTCCATTAATCTTTATCCGTTTGTTTTCCCAGTTCAATGATTGAAAGACATTTTTCAATGAAGCATTAAAGAGTTTGGGAGATATGGTGACACCTTGTCTCACTCTTTTTCCAATTTTTATTAGTGCTGTATCCTCAAATATCAGAACCTTTGCACCTGGATTTTTATAGATGTTATTAATAACGTTAATGTACGCATCTTCAGTACCGCGGGGTTTTAAAGCCATTGTAACTGCTGATAGTTTCATGGAATCCAAGGCCTTTTCATAATCAATAAAAGCCATGTCTAATAGGAGTTCATATTCTCTTGTTCTTTCAGTTAGTTCTCTCACTACATGGATATGATCCACAGTGCTGTAGCCACTCTTGAATCCAGCTTGTTCTCTTGGTTTGAGCTTTCTAAAACCTGAAGAGCTAGATGAGGAACGAGAAAATTTGGGTGTCTCACCCACGCAGTAAATAAACAAGTTAGTAAAATCATGCAATGAATTGATTATGATACGCTTTCCAACGTACCAGAAATCATTACTCAAGTTCTCACTCAAGTTATAAGGATAATGACTGTGGAATAAATCTCGCTCCTGCGTTCTGACCTTTGACCCCATTTCGATTATATTAAACGGAATTGGTTCAGAATACCTCCGGAATAACATACTAAAGTTTTGTCGCAATCGAAAAATTTTTACGTAAGTTATGTAGCATAAGTGCAATGGAATGGATCCGGCTCCTATGTCCTGACCCTTGACCCCATTTTTCCCATTTTCAATAGGGGGTTCGTCCACAGGTGGTTCCCTCCCACATGCTAAAATTTCATCGAAATCGTACCATTCTTACGCAACTAGGACGCATAAAGGCAACGCAATGTATTCCTCTCCTTTGTGCTGACCTTTGACCCCATTTCGTCCATTTTCAATAGGGTTCATCCGCAGCGCTCACATACTACATATTAAAATTTCATCGAAATCGAATCATTTTTACAGGCGGACAGACGGACAAAGCTGGACCATATATGCTTCTTCAACCTACGGTTGAAAAGCGTTAAAAACAAAACTTTCTCAGTCTAGAAAATTCTGAAATATCATCAAAGAACGCCTTTTACGGAACTGTTTTCATGTCTAGAAAATTATATTAATTATCAAAACAAACTGTACAATGTAACATCACACTCCCACTGTATGCCTACACAACATTTCGTACGCTTCCGAATTCGTTTAACCTAAACGTATACAGACCTTCAAAGCTGCACGCTCTTCCACTATAATATCGATGACTCGACTGAGAGACGGGCGAAAACGGACGCTTATTCACAGCGTTCTACTCTAGGTCACGTGCAACGCAACGGCTCAGGATGATTCATTCATACGGAGGGGAGTCAGGTGTATGTTATGGCGATGTTTTTGTTCCAATATGTACCTACACTGTATAAAAAACCGCACAAGCCTTTCTTGAAAAGGCTACGTATATACACTGGCGGAAAGTGAAAAAAGAACACCAAGAAAGAGACGTCTGATACCAACGAAATTTATACAGCATAATAACGGAATACAGAAGATAACGTGATCAAAACATTACGGCAAAATACAACTGTTTTTGCTGGTAAACTGAAAAATAACATTTCCGTGTAACATGGTTAGTACGAGGTTGAACGGCCATGAACTGCGTCACACTGTGAAATTCTGGCATGGAGTCTGTCGTACAGATGTTGGATGTAAGTTTGGGATATTGAGTTCCAAGCATCCTCAACCTGGACGCGTAAATCGGGGATGGTTGTGACTGGTCGTGGAGACCGGATAAGTCGTTGTCCCATAAAATCCCACACGTGCTCAATGGGGGACCAATCCGGTGAACGTGCAGGCCATGGAAGTTGTCTCACACCCTGAAGTGCATGTTGCGTTGCACGTGCCGTGTGTGGGCGTGCGTTATCTTGCTGGAAAAAACACGATGGACCGACCGTACAAATGGCACAACAACGGGCTGAATGATGTTGTTGATGTAGGATGTGCTGTTTAACGTACCCGGTACAAACACTAGTTGTGTACGGGAGTGATAGCTGATCGCTCCCCACACCAGGAGACCAGGTGTAGGCCCTGTGTGACGCTGATGGATGCAGGAAGGGTGGAGGCGCTCCCCTGTGCGTCTGCAAACACGCATACGGACATCGGAGGCTCCCAAGCAGAATCTGCTTTCATCGTTGAACACGACAGATCGCCATTGCGTTCTCCAATGTAGACGTTGGCGACACCACTGCAGCGGATTCTTACGGTGGGCTGGAGTCAGAGGTACACATGCCAGAGGCACACGTGCACGTAGTCCTGCATCCAGTAGACGGTTGCGGATTGTTCGCACAGTCACCTCAGGTGCAACGGCAGCTCGGATTTTCGTCGCAGTGGATGTTCTGCTTGGCAACGCCGCTCTTCTTAGGCGTCGATCGGTCCGCTCATCAGTCCGTCTGAGACTCCTGGTTCCACGTCTTCACGTGCGGGAATGTTCTTCGGACCATCTACGCCACCATCGTACCACCACCGATACTTCCCGTCCAATTTGCTCCACAATACGACGATACGACCACCCGGCTTCGAGGAGTCCGTCTAGACGACCTCTCTCAAAGTCCGATAACTGCTGAAATAGTACACGTCTTCCATGTCCAGGCATTGCAGCTTCTTCAGGGTCTTCGCACGTGTGCGTACGCCGACGACTGATTACATTCACTTCGCCGTACTCCTTAAATACCACCGACGATAATCTGCATGTTTTGCCGTGCTGTGGCGTAAGCGCTCACCGGTTGGTCATGAAATTAAATCACACCTACGTAAACTCGACCCCATTAACATATGTAAATTTCATGATCGTTCGCCAATTCCTTCTTGGTGTTCTTTTTTCACTTTCCGCCAGTGTATATACTGTATATACAGGTATGTATGTACATTTACATAATATGTGCATAAGGAATAAAAGATATGAAGAAATCAAACCCAGTGCTCAGAATTAGCGTAAACTCAGTTTTACTGAGCACCAAATATTATATTATGGCTTTTAGCCATTCCACATCCATATCTTTCAAGCGTATTCGAATAATTAAGAAACCATTAACGCGGGCATCGCTTACGACGTCATAACAGCAGAATACAAAACGACAATCGTTTAGAAGGAGGTGGGCGTATTCTGAGAGAAACTACAGTGAGGAAAAATTAATTACACTGTGCTCCTAACTCCTTTTGTTTTGCTGCTCAAGTGAAATATTGCTAAAGCTCTTGAGCAAGTAAGCCAAGCGTTTTTACTAAATCGCACCAAATAAAGCGGCTTTCTCTTTTACTGTACGAATAGCATGAAGTCTGTTTTAAGCTGCTACCATTAACGCCATTAAATCAGCAGAAAGATATATCTTAAACTATACCTTACGTGGTCAAAAAACGTACAGAAGTTAAGATGCGTTATATTTAGAGAGAGAGAGAGCTCTTGTTCCATCGACAACTTTAGTCTAAATGCCTTCGTGCGCAGTATTCGTGTACAATTGTTGCAAAATTTGTCTGCGTGAAATATTCAAGCGAGATATTTAATCAATGGGCTCTGAAGGTTATCATCTGTATGTGTGCAAAAGGGGCGCTTAGTTTATTAAACGAAAGGGGCGCTTAGTTTATTAAACGAAAGGGGCTTAAAGGCACACATGCATAAGACCAACACTAACACAATAGATAAATGCGCAGCAACGTAATCTGAAAATGTCTTTCGGCAAGGCTGCGAGACATGGATACTTAGAGTGCGATATGCATGGCAACCGCAGCTGTTGAACAGCTGAGGCGAAGTTGAAACACAGAACATGTATCAGGCAAAACATAACATATGCGACACCAGAATAACGCTACACAGGGAAACTCACAGAACATATTTCACAACGTAAACATGAACAACATGTAATCATAACGCATGCAAATAAGACATCAGAATGCACTGAATACATGTACATATAAAATGGGAAGAATATCTAAAACAATGTAGGTGGTTATAAATTATTTAGGCAAAAAGGAAACGTTATTGTGCATAGGTATAAGTATGCACATGATAATAAGTACGAATAATATATAGTTGAACACACAAAGTTTACCTTTTGTGGACCTTTTTTCTGGGCAGATGGCGCTGAGTCCCTCAATGTCACGTATCTCCAGCAGAGAACGCACGATTGCCCCCATCACCATTGTTCCATTGTTTCCGGTACGATGGCGACGTTCAGCGGGGGCGGAAAAACCAAAATGCTGCCTGTGGTTTCACGGCACGCATTCCGCAACACAAGTGCAACGACATTTCCGCCGAGAATACCGGAAAACTGCACTGAAAAGGGACACGATTATAGCATGGTACAAACAATTTGCCAAGACTGGATGTGTGGCTCATAGGAACAACGGTCAAGACAGACCTGGAATTCCAGAAAAGACGGTGAACGCAGTGAGAGCAGCATTTCTGCGAAGTCCCCGTAAAACGGCGGCACAGGCAAATCTGGGGCTTGGAGTTCCAAAATCAACAGTGACAAACACCCTACGGAAACTTTTGAAATTTTGGCCATTCAAATTGCAGCTCGTTCAAGCTCTAAAAGATGGCGACAAGAAGCAGAGACCAGATTTTTGCAGTGGCATGTTTAAATCGCATGGAAGCTGATGACTTCTTGTCGAAGTCGGTTTTTAGTGAAGAGGCGACATTTCACTTAAATGGCAAACTGAATAAACACAATGTGAGAATTTGAGGGATCAGAAAATCCCCTTACCATCTTGGAACATGAAATGGACAGTCCCAAGATAAAGGTTTCTTGTGCTTTGAGTTGTGCTTCCGTTTTTGGCCTATTTTTCTTTGCTGAAAGAACTGTTACCGGAATACTTCAGATTTACCTAATGCCAATTCTCAAGGAAACAATGGGAGGAGGTTTCACTTACCAGCAAGCATGCTGACAGCAATGTGGGAAAGAGCTGCCTCCTCACTACCACAAGGATGTCACTTCTTACCTCGATATTGAAGTCACAGATTGGTTTTGTCGCGGCGGCACAATTGCATGATCCCCGATCACCGGACCTAACGCTTCTAGATTCCGGTCTATGAGGTTTCGTTAAAGATCAGATTTACTTTCCGCCCCTTCCCAATTCCTTTCCTGAACTGAAATCAAGAATCACCGCTGCACTCGCATTGATCGATGCCGAAATGCGGACAGCAGTGTGGAAAGAACTGATTTACAGATGGAACATTTGCAGAGCAACCAGGGGAAAGCACGTCGAGCATTTGCGAAAAAAGGTAAACTTGGTGGATTTAACTATATACACTGCCGGACATTTGCTAAGGACGGATGACAATAGCAACGATAGCAACCATAAAATGGAACGCAGGAAAATGTGAAAATTAGCATAAATGCGGGATACAGTAAGACGTGTTGTGCGTATGCAGATTTTGGATTGCCGAACTTGTTCGTGACCTCATAGCGCTGATAAGAGATATAAAGGAGTTGACGCGTATTGACCGTTGTTGTTCAAACGCAAAGTTGAAAGGGAAAGAATCAATTGACGAAATTGCAATTTTCAGTATGTATTTCCGACATCACTTAGATGATTTTACGCGTGGATGTATTATTGGCAAGATTGAAGAAGGACGAAAAACAACAGATGTCGCCAGGGAGTTCGACGTCAGCCACAGTGTTGTTTTAAGGCTTTGGAAATCATTTCAAACAAATGGAGAGTGTAGCAAACGTCACGGGGGAGGACGTGTTCTCAGTACGACACCTGCAGAAGATCGGTACATAGTGCTATCAACAAAAGGACACCGGCGCAGCACAGCTAGTGAGGTAGCAAATCAGTTTATGGCTGCTACTGGCAAGCGGATCTCCCGAAAAACTGTCGCCAGACGTTTGCATGAAGAAGGACTATACGCCCGCCGTCCTGTTGTGTCCATCACATTGTCCTGACGTCACCGTACCGCCCGTTTGCAATGGTGCCATCAACATCACAATTGGACTGATAACGACTGGTCTGCTGTCCTCTTCTCAGATGGGAGTAGATACAGTCTATCGTCTGATTGTTGACGACAACTGATCTGGCGTGATAGTGGTACTGCATATTGTCCAGCAAACATACAGGAAGGGGACCGATATCCGACATGTAGTGTCATGGTATGGGCTGGCATCATGATCAATGGCCGTACGTCCCTCTATGTGCTTCCAACTGGGACTATGACTGGCCAACGATACATTAATGATGTTCTGCTACCTCATGTTCGCATGTTCCGTGGTGCTGTCGGTGATAGATTCATTTTCATGGACGACAACGCAACATGTCATCGAACAGTCGCTGTCCAGGAGTGTCTTGAGAGCGAGGATATTCAACGCCTCGTATGGCCAGCACGTTCTCCAGATCAGAATCCCATTGAAAATATGTGGGATGCTTTGGGGAGGAGTCTTGCTAGTTGCCAATGCCCTCCAATAAACAAGGACACCCTCATCCGTGCACTGACAGAGGAATGCGATAAATTACCCCAACAGCTGCTTGATAATGTTGTGCAAAGCATGACACGACGTGTGGAATCTTGCATCGCCCTCCATGGTGGCCATATCCCTTATTGACATCTTACGCCGGAACGCCTGCTGACGGTAATTGCATTTTTTTCACGTTTACGTATTCTGCACAAAATTGCCTGTCTGTCCCTTGAAGACGTTCCAAAGCCTTCTGGATTTCAGAGCACAATGAATTGTCTTTCTTGTAATGTCCTGGCATTCTGACATTATTTTATTTCACTGGGCATCCAACCACACTTACGTTTTATGCGCTATTAAGCCGTTTATGATCCGTCCTTAGCAATTGTCCGGCAGTGTATTATTCGTACTTATCATTAGCATCTTTATAACTATGCACAATAAATAAATAAATATTTTCCCAAATAATTTATAACCATCCTGTATAATTTCCTTTGACTGAACGTTTGTGCTGATTGTTGGCGCAGTGGAAACAGCCGATCGACACGGCGCAGCGTGTACTATTTTGCTTTTTTGTCATGAAAACAAAATCCGGTTTCTCACGGGTGCTGGTGTGACATCACATCAAAATAATTGATATGACGTCAGAGATGTGTTACGTCACACGATTAAAATCGTTTCAGCAACTTTTTAGAAAGAAGGAAACGTTACGTCAGGAATTTTGGTTCTACTTCCCCTTGCGAACCTAAAATGGCTATTTTTAGGTTCGCAAGGGGAATTTCCCATTTAGGTCTAAATAGTTAGGGTTCCGATACAGTAGGAAATAGTGAGTTATTGCATGTGTATGCTGAAGAAATATGATTTGAAAACTTTCTTTTTCTGTAAACAAAGAAATTCTCAGAATATAACAAAATTTTCGCAGAACATAAGCAGGTATTCTTTTCTTTATATTTATAGGAGAAATGAAAAAGAAAGAAAAAAAAAGAAAAAATACTGTTTGTGCTTCTGCCCATGAACTACCATAACATTTTAACATCTGCAACTGCCCAATTCCATGTTCACAAACAAAAGAAAATACCTGGTTATTAAAATAATTACTTTACGCATCCCCTCCCCCTCCCTTCATTACCGGTGTGCTTTCAACTAGTGTGCCGTAGTTACACCGAAAACCTTAAGTACAACAGTCATACAACTGCTGAACAACAAATACATACACACACACAAAAGAAACAAGAAAACGTTAACAATACAAAAACATGTCAATAACACTGGTACAAGTATCTAAAGAACGCACTTTGTTTTAGGGTTTTTTTTTTTTGATTGGAGGTTTAACGACCACCGTGAGCAACTCAATGGGCTATAAGCAGTCGCCCGTCCCTAATTTAGGGTCACTGGTTCCAGGGAAGGGAGAGAGAGAGCCAGTACCGTAAGACAAACACAACATCCATGCCTGACCGGGATTCGAACCCGGATTCCTTACGGACGAATGATCAGAGGCCAGCGCCTTAGACCACTGCGCCACCGGGGCGGCTGTTTTAAGTTCCATAATATGTGCTTAAAAAATTACAGAAACACAAAGTGCAAATGGATTCACCATTAATAGATATAGCTAAAAACCAAAAGTTGGCATTTAATGAGTCAAAGATGGGGCTTCAAATTTTGCATGAATGGTGTTCTACTAAATATGCAAAATATATTTTGAAGCTCTTCTGAGTTTTACGAGGGTTGTACCGAAACTAATGCAAAAGTGTGCATAACTTTTTCATAAACTGACAGAAGTCGTTCAAATTGCTCATGTTGGTAGAGTAACTCTTCCTCTATAGTAATCCTTCTTCATTTAAGATTTGAAGGAGAGAAGTCTGCTCTGATCTGCTGCAAGCGTTTGAAGCCAATGAAGACACTTGAGCTTAAAGACTGGTCTTGAGACGATTATACATATTAAGATAATACAACGTAGTTTGTCACAAATATTTATTTATTTTTTCATGTCGACCATGGTTTCGCTGGGTATTGACTTATCTTCATCAGGACGAATGGCATGTAAATATTCAAATTGTATATGGTATCATAAATGGTGTTTACAGTCACGGGTTTTGGTTAGTTGCTTCCAAGCGCTTGATAGAAATGGGGTGGATGCCATGTGGATTTATGATATCATACACAATTTGAATATTTACGTGCCATTCGTCCCGATGAAGTTAGGTCAATACCTAGCGAAATCCATGGTCGACTTGAGAAAATAAATATTTGTGACCAACTTCGTTGCATAATCTTAATATATACAATGAAGACAAGTTTCTTTTCTTTTTTTCGAAATGGTGACGGGGTATAAAACGTGGGCGTATCTTCACGATCCTTAAACGAAGGATCAATCCATGGAATAGCGTCGCACCTCTTCACCAAGGCCTAAGAAGTTCAAGAGCCAGCGATCATCACAGAAAGTCACGGTGAATGTTTTTTGGAATGAGAGGGGTGTCATTCTCTCTGACGTTCTGGAACGTAGCCGTACCGAGACCAGCGAGCGGTACATTGAGACACGCAAGAAGCTGAGAGAAGTCATACGGAGGATGAGACCGAACAAGAATCTGAATTCACAATGACAATACGAGACCACACTCACCTTTGGCAACAAAAGAGGCGATCAGCAAATTAGGTTGGTCGGTGTTCCCTCATCCACCGTAGAGCCCAGATCTGGCGCCCTCAGACTTCCACATGTTTGTTCCAATGAAGGACAGTCTCCGGTCACAACGATTTGATGACACAGACGAGGTGAAACTGGCTGTGAAGAAGTGAGTACAACAGTCCACATGTGTATGTTTTCAAAGTGGATTCGAGAGTTTGGTTCAACGATAGCGCAAATGCATCGCTTATGATGAATACTATGTTGAATAGTACCTTTGTATAGAGAAAGAGGTACTCTACCAACATGTGCAATTTGAACGACCTTTGTCAATTAATAAAAAAAGTTACGCCCACTTTTGCATTACTTTCGATACAACCATCGTATTACTCCGCTTTGTCATTTTTTTCCCGTAGGAAAGGCTAGACTTAGGAGAGAATTAGTGAAGAACACAAAGCGGCAACCAAAGAAAACACAAGAAAGATGTCACAGAATTTTCGGTAGTATTCAACCGTCTTTTGAATCCTTTCCTAAGCGAATAAAATTTATCTGTTGTCAATTCATTGTATGTGGAACCGATTAAGAATGAACCGGATTATTTTGTTTGTTTGTTTAAGGGTTTAACGACCACCGTGAGCAATTCGATTGGCTGTAAGCTGTCGGCCGTCCCTAATTTAGGGTAACTGGTTCTGGGGAAGGGAGATAGCCAGTACCGTAAGAGAAACACAACATTCATGATTCACCGGGATTTTAACCCGGACCCACTTGGACATACGGTCATAAGTCATCGCTTAAACCCCTGCCCCACTGCGGCGACAACCGGATCTTTACAATCGATAGAACATCTAGAAATTGAAACAGTTATCTCCGCCAGAGACTAAAAAGTACCTTACGAAAATTAGCAAATGGTGCACAAAAGTTCCATATAGCAGATGTAACACAGACAAAGAAATTTTCAAATCGAACAGTTAAAAGAACAAATATAGAGGAAAATCTGATGTAACTCTGAGACTCCTAGCGGAAGAATTCTGTATAATGGAGAATTTGAAAGTATGAGAAAAGTATTCTTCATGGCAAAAACTCTGCTAAGGAAATTTTTTTTTTCAAAAACGTATCCCAGAAGTAGGGGTAGCAAGTAAAACGTTCGGCCTTCACTCCCCTTAGCGAAAACGCTGTGCGTTACTAAAAGAGGCGAAGGGGGACTCTCCATTGGAGCTCATGTTAAATAGGCCTTCTTTAGGTACATTTTTCTCACAAGCTATCCAATATTTTTGAACAAAAATTTTACCAGCTATTTATTGGAAATTTGTACACATTTTAACGAGAGCTTATATTAATATTTTAATTTTTTGAAAATTTAGAAACTTTTAATGTACATTTCAGAATTTTACTCTAAAAAGTGATACATTTTTATTTTTAATAATTTTTAAAAACTAGATACTTTTAATCCGCCAAGTCTGTTTCTACAAATATGTCGTATTTATATGTTGTAAAAATATCATATTAAAACCTTTGATGGATTCTGAGAAAAATTTACCTTAACATTGAAAAAGTAAATTTTCAGATAAACGCGTTTAAAAGTAACAATTGACAACTTTCATACCCGTAAGCATTTATTTAATAATTTCCAGCAGAGTAGGAAGGTTCTTCTGGACATTCTTCTAGAAAACCATTTTCTAACATTGTTTTTCTTTTATTTCATTTTTTGGCGGGCTTTTTTTTCAGTTTCATTCATTTTTCGTTGTGCTACCGACACACGTAAAATGTCAAGATTTTTCATAGCCTGTATACAATTTGCTCCTGGTAGTCTTCAATCCTTTATAGAAGCTGGCAACAGCTTCATGTACACCAAATGTCAGTGGTTTGAGAGAAAGAAACACCGTTTTCGGTATTCGAGACCAGATACCATTTTTTATTGACTCATTAGGATTTTTGGTTTTTCAAAGTGTTCATTTTTTAAGGATATCTGGATTACACAGCACCCTCGTTTGTACCTTTTTTAAGGAGATATGGATTTGCCAAATCCCTAAAAATCAGCTTAATTTTAGCCATTATTACGGGTGAAATACGAAAGTGTGCACATTCCGTAAGTTTCAGCGATACGATACTTACAGCAACTTTCTACGCCTTCCGACGCAAACCCATGGGCGAAATTTTTTGAAAATATATTTTTTTGAAGTTTTTTTTTTTAAATACTTCTAGTGCTCGGATTTTCTTATAAAATACATCGTTGTAAAAGTAGGATTTCGAACTTTCAGAAAAGCGTATAAAAACAAAACGGGACTTTGTTTTGTCAATTTTATGGTACCGGTCCTCCTTAATCGGAGAACGAATGAATATTCGATAGTGCACGTAACTACAGGAAGATGATTTCGGGAAAGGACTTGGAAAAATTCTATTCAAGGTTTAACGCTCAGAGGAAATATTTTGACAGAGCATATATGGCACAATCGCTCTTTATCCTTAAAGCCTTTTTTTAGCACGTCTTTTGTAAACAAAGATCGTGCTTATGTTATTGGATTGTCCGTCCATCTGTAGTCACCATACTCTACAACTATCAGCCCGATTTGAAAAATTATTTTTTGCATTGAGAAGCTTGAAATATGTGAATGATGATCCTTCCTTTCGTTTTTTTTTACGATGTACAATTTCGCCGCTAGAGGGCGTAAATGCATATGATGTCGAATTCAAAATACATTTTATTCCATATATTTGCTTCTAAACATCCGCTTAAAAAATTATTTTATTTTTCGATTCCATTTATGTCTAAGACTATTTTAGGTATAGTTACTCTTTCAAGTTACTTATATATTTTTCGCTAGGGGACGTAAAAGAAAATAGCGTTTTCCCCGATATCTCTTCTTCTAAAACTCCGATTGGAAAAACTTCTTTTCTTCAGCTGACACAGCTCATGTTGGAAAATGTTTTGCATATAATTTCTAATTTTTGATATATAATACTTTGGCCACCAGGGGGCGTAAAGGTTAATTTTTGCTTCTGATGTATTTGCTATAAAATCTGAGATTCTAAAAACTCAACTGAAAACTTTCTTTCGAAGGCCGATGCCACTCACGCCGATAAACCTTTTCGGAATATGTTGTTCTTAAAATATTGCATGGTTTCTTCGCCAGGGGGCGTAGATGTACACCTTATTTTTGTCAATATCTCTGCTTCTAATGGTCCGATTTGAAAACCTCTTTCTATATTGGATAGAGTTTCCGATGTGACATGATTTTCATATAACCTCAAAATTTTCAAGTACAGTAATTCATAAAATTTCCGCTAAGAGGTTTAAAGGTAAACTGCGTTTCCCCCGATATCACTGCTTCTAAAACCCCGATTTGAAAAATTCTTTCTGCACCGGATACAGCTCATGTTGGGAAATACTTTGCATATAATTTCTAATTTTGGTAAAAAATGGGTTGGCCACCAGGCGTATGTACTAATCTCCGATTCTGATGTATTTGCAGCAAAATCTGAGCTTCTAACATCTCGATTGAAAAACATTCATTTGTGGACCGACACTACCCACGTCGAGAAACCTTTTAGGAATATTTTCTTCTTAAAATAATGCATGGTTTCCGCGCCAAGGGCGTAAAGGAATCTTATTTTTGCTAACATCTCTTCTTCTAGAAGTTCGATTTGAAAAATTTCTGCTTCGTTGGATAGTGTTTACGATGCGAAATGTTTTTCATATAAATTCAAAATGTGCAAGTAAATCATACTTTCCGCCAGGGGGCGGAAATATAAATTGCGTTTCCCCCGATATTTCTGCTTCTGAAACTCCGATTTGAAAACTTCTTCCTGCATCGCATACAGCTCCTGATGGAAAATGCTTTTAATATAATTTCTAATATTTAGTAAAGAATGGTTTTGCCACCAGGGGCATAAGTGTTAACTTCTGCTTCTGATGTATTGGCAGCAAAATCTGAGCTCCTGAAAACTCGACTAAAATTTTTTTTCTTGGACCGATACCGCTCACATCGAAAAGCCTTTTGACAATACTTTCTTCCTAAAATAATGCTTAGTTTTCCCGCCAGGGGGCGTAGACGCATATCTTATATTTGTCCACATGTATGCTTCGAAAAGTTAGATTTGAAAAATTATTTCTTTGTCCGAGAGCGTTTCCACTGCGAAATGTTTATCATGTAAAATCAATTTTTTCTTAAACGCGCGAGTCTTCAACCAGAGGGCGCAAGTTCACGATTTCCAATATCTGCGGAATTGAAAACCCGATTGAAAAAAATTATTTTTTCTACTATTGTTTTCCATACCGGTAATGCTTCATATATACTATTGTTTTCCATACCGGTTCCTTTGACTTTGAATAGCTGTGATAAATTTAATTTGCGTCAGAACGGATTCAAAAGACGTGCCCATTACACCCGAAAATTCGGTGTCATCTTTCTTGTTTTATGTTTCGGAGTTGAACGGCCACCTTCATGGGCCATAAACAGTCGCTTGTCCTTAATTTATGTCCATTGGTTCTATACAAGTGACAGAGATAATGCCTTAAGATAAACACAACAACCATTCCTCAACAGGATTCGAACCCGGGCCCATCTGGGACGAATGGTCTGGCGCTAGTGCTTAGACAACTGTGCCATCGGGACGGTACGGCGTATTCTGAAAGTTCACGAAGCTTAGGCACATCTATATATCCTTTTATGTGATTCTCTCAGCTGTTTTGAACACTTCCCTTTGCACACGTGGAGGCTCTGTGCCTAATACAGAAAACTACTCTGTAACTTGGTCACCTGCGTTGAAAAGTTATGCGCTGAAACTTCAAAAGATTTTTAAAAAGAAAGTGCATAACTTTCGTATTTTCAATTACAATTTTCAGTAATTTTTTTCACACGTAGTGCGTTAATATTTTTACGCTGCCTTAAATTATGAATTTGCGTCCATTATAGGAGGACGACTTCTCCTCCAGCGGTAACTACGGCCCTGAGAAGGGGTATCGGTTTGTTTGGCTTTTATTGGAGGTTTAACGACCACCATGAGCAACTCAATGGGCTATAAGAAGTTGCCCGTCCCCAATTTAGGATTACCGCTTCCAGGGAAGGGAGAGAGCCAGTGCCGTATGACAAACACAACATCCATGCCTCACCGGGATTCGAACCCGGACCCCTTTCGGACGAATGATCAGATGCCATCGCTTAGACCACTGCGCCACCCGGCTATATCGGTTTCTGATAAGCTTCAAGTGAGGAAACTGCACTAGGAAATTTGTGAAGTCACGTGGAAATATTTTGGTATATTTACATGCATTATAACGTAATTTCTTTTCGTGTTGAAATTTTGTCGTTCTTCTTACGTTATTTCTATATCATTAAATAAGTATGCGATGAAATAGTTTCTAAATGAATATTTACGGCCAGACGAATCATTAAAACAGAAGTCAACTTACGGGAATTGGCTTTATTCCAGCTGTTTTTTTTTGTTTTTTTTGGTTAGAGGTTTAACGACCACCGTGAGCAACTCAATGGGCTATAAGCAGTCGCCCGTCCCTAATTTAGGGTCACTGGTTCCAGGGAAGGGAGAGAGCCAGTGCCGTAAGACAAACACAACATCCATGCCAGACGGGATTCGAACCCGGACCCCTTACGGACGAATGATCAAAGGCCAGCGCCTTAGACCACTGCGCCACCGGGGCGGCTTATTCCAGTTGTATGTCAATAGATCAGATATCACACTTCAAGGAATAACGTAATTCACATAGCCACATATCACATATCCACCTATCCACCGCACACGATCAACTGTTATCTCGTTGTTTTTTTCTATCGTTCTTATTTCATACATTCATACGTCACGTTCACTCTGACCTCAAAAGTGTTGCCAACCGTATTCTCGTTTGAGGGAAAAGATGTCACATTAAGTTTTTTTTTTTTTTTTTTTTTGAGATTTAACGACCACCGTGAGCAACTCAATGGGCTATAAGCAGTCGCCCGTCCCTAATTTAGAGTCACTGGTTCCAGGGAAGGGAGAGAGCCAGTGCCGTAAGACAAACACAACATCCATGCCTCACCGGGATTCGAACCCGGACCCCTTCCGACGAATGATCAGAGGCCAACGCCTTAGACCACTGCGCCACCGGGGCGGCCACATTAAGTTTGTAAGTATAAGCAGAACAAACTCAAAATTTACATAGAGAAAGAAACTAAAAATGAAAGTTAATTTAGAATATACGGCACAGCATATATTATTAATTTCTTTTGATATGCCTTCGAGGTACCAAAATGTTATCAAATAAGAATAAATACGTCACTTAATCTAGACATTTTTCATTATGAGAAAAAAAAATGTGAAGATCGGAAGAAAATATTCTCGGCAAACTTCAGTTCTCACTTCTGTGTCGATAAGCGTACTGAAGCAACTGCTTCATTCCGTCCGTTCCCTATTCCGAAACAGAGAATAAAACTTAAGGTATTCCATGGTTTCTTACCTTTTTTTGTATGGAACGCGAAGAATTTTCGAGAAACGTCTCTTCCCTCCATCCGTGCTTTCAGTTGGTATTTGTTTTGCGGTTTTTGTAATTGGGGCACAGATAACCCGACTTTCTTTCTTCGAGTCTAGATGAATTACTTTCCAAATTGACTCTTTGTTCCACGACAAACCGCAGGACACTGAAGATTCCAGCTATTATTAGTTCTAGGGCAGATGCAGCATTTCAAGAAAATAGAAAAAATACCGGCATTTCTTTTATTTAATTGTAATGTTATCTCCGCCATTAGAGAGATAAGAACTTCTATTTACTTTTTTATTTTGTTTCCTCGTATCTCTAACAGTAAATATTGAATTTTTCTGAATGGGTATTTTCTTATTTTTCCTATATATCAGTTATACACTGGTGTCCATAAATTAACGTGACAAATACAAATTCTAGAAAATGTCCAAAATGAAACGAGACAACCGATTGTAAAAAAATTCTCAGAGATATGTCCAAGGGTAAAAGGTTACCCAAGCTATATTGTGTTAGCTCCTATCGAAATATGCAAACGACGATCTACGTCATCGAGCTGGTTAACACGCGACTTTGATAAACTTTGTCCTGAGCGGAGTATGAAGCTTGAGTTGGATTGTTAGTGGAAGAATGGCTCCGCAGCATCTCTTAGAAGGTCCTTCATGGCGGAGAGCGATCGATAGATTGGAAGCAGGGTTATCGCAAGCTGAGGTAGCACGCTGGCTGAATATGTAGAGGCAAATGGTCTCCAATCTCTAGGGAATATTTCACGTTAACGAAACTATAACTAGGATCCCTGGACTAAGACGCCCAGGAGCAACAACAAGTCAGGACGACTGATATTTGTCTCTAACAACTGGCCGTCATAGGGAGACAAATTCCAGGAAACTCTCTGAACTTTCCTCTCTTATGGGAAATGCGATATCGAGGCAAACACTGTACACACCACACCACGAGATACGTAGATGGTCAGTGATCTGTATCTCACTAGCTGCACTGAGCAGAAGAGTCTGTCTATCCTAGAGCCCTTGTACGGCTTTGCAGAGAGGTTATTGGCCGCTAGTTTCTCTTTATGGACGGAAGAGCTTGTCCCCATACGACTCGGTTATTCCACGAATATACAGAGAGTGAGGGTATTCATAAGATAAAGTGTCCCGCGATATCTCCTGATCTGAACAAGCTATAGCATTCTGTAAAGCGCTGGAAGGAGCAACTGTAAGCCAGCAGCCTGATATCTGATCCTTCACTATACTCCCACGCGCTTTGGTAGAGTGGTTGCACATATTGCCCCAAACTCTCGTTCATAGCTTGTAAAGTGCACGAGGACCCATTGTGAGAGCTTTATCTCTGCCAAAGTTATCACACACTCCATTACTCCCCCGAAATCCGCTCCACTTGTAGCATCCCTTTCGGATTGCCATACTATCATGCGCATTGTTCATTCTCGTGCGATAGAGGGCTTCCTTTTGTTATGCGTATTGTTGCGTTATCAATACGTTCGTGACTGCCACGGAGGAACGTCAGGTTCGATTCCGGGCAGGTACGAACGCTTGAATTGCTAAATATCCGCCGTGCGTCAGATGGTCATGTAATGGCCCTGCGGTATTAAATAAGGGCTTCTTCCTCCCCCTCCTTTCTGTCCCGCTTCCGTATCACTTTCCTATCGGGCACTCTAGACCAAATGTCCTATCTTCCTGTTTCTAAGGGTTGTTTAAGACCTGTGGCCAGACACTCCCTACCTAAAATCCTCTACATACGATTTAATCATTAAATTATGTCACGCTGTTTCTGGGTTATTCGCAATTTTGTGTTTATCTCGTTAATTTTGGACACCAGTGTATATACCCAAGAGCATCACAGCAAATAAATCAGTTTTTACTCTTGTTTGTGCCTGGAGACTGAATAGACTTACTATTGTTTCCCCAAACAAAAACAAAAAAATTGCGATAAATAAAAGTTTTGAAATTTCAGTGTCCCCCAAATACATTCGAAAATCATTGAAGTCCATTATAACCTGAAAGGACGAAGGAAGAAGAAACAGGAAACCTGAAGAAGTGCTATCACAAGAAGATGAACAGGCAAAGATTTATTTTAAAATATTGAGGTATAATTTATTTTCTGTTACCCACGTGGACGAGTCTGAAGTGTTCATGTTTTATAGCTGTTTCAATCACAATCGCCATTTTATAATTGAAATTTTTCGAACTGGTGTATTATCATGTTTTTACAGCACGGGTTTGATTGAAAATTGCGGTAGTCAGTCATTTAGGGGAATTCCGTGAAAAATGGAATTCGAAAGCGTGACCTTCAAACCTTTTACACTGTACGACATGGAACATGTCAGTTCATAAGAGAATGCACGCAATGAGACTAAACTCCCCATACATGTAGGCAAAGAGGTGGACAAAAAAATATGATTTAATTTCTGAGGGATTTCATGAACGCGATGAGATGGCATTTGATTGTAAATAAAGTAATGTTCGATGACGAGGTACCTGAAATCGAAGCCCCGGCCACGGTGCATTGGCCACTGAGATTGTACAGCACACCGCAATTTTAACAGCAGCAGGTAGCTGACTCGCTTAAGTCAGCGGCAGTTAGCCGTCAGAAGGCTAAGAGTGTAAGCACCAGCCAATATGGAAGTGGACAAGGAGCACATCCAACTTTGCATGCTGTATGAGTTTTGTCGTGGTAGCACCCGAGCACCTGCTGTAAGGAACATTACCACTTTGTTCCCCAATGCCATATCACATAGTCAGTGCTTTCGTTAGGTTGAACGGTTTCGAGAGGGAAATGTTTACCTGCCAGATCGTCTCAAAGCCGGAAGACCCTCAGCAGTGAATATGAACATGCTGAAGAAATTAGTGGCGTCCATCGCACGTGCGGCCACGTGGGGAGCGGCCACCTGTGTCAACTTGGGAAGGTGAACGAGAGGGAGTTTAGGAAGGTACAGCATCAACTCACAGTTCAGAGGAAAGCAAATCGCATGAGTGAATGCGTTTCCCTGCTTACACGCGAGCAAGCTGCACCGTTCTTGTACTGTATTGTGACCGGTGAAGCGAAATGCGTCCTGTATGACAATGTCAGTACTTGGAAACAGTTGTCGGACATAAAACACAAGCCAGCCGACTTTCACCCAGGTAAGCCCGTGCTATTTGTTTGGTGGAGATATGCGAGGTGTAGTGTATTTTGAGCTGCTACCGGACAGCACCACTATCCCCCCGATGTATAGTGCTGCCAGCTCGATGACTGTACGCATCGCTCACGTTGACACTACCAGCTCTGCTGAACCGCACGGGTGCCCTCCTACAGAAGGACTGAGCAAGACCTCACTCAGCACGGGTGACGTGCCACAAGATCGGGGATCTGGGATGGGAGGTGCTGTCGCACTCAGCCAATTTCCGGACATTACCACAAGTGACTACCACCTTTTCCGGGAGTTGCAGCATTTCCTGGACGGACAGCGCTTCACCACCGAGACGGTGTCCAAATCGCACTAGGCAGCTGGGATGATATCGAACAGCTGACTATGCGATGGGAGTAGGTAGTGGAAAGCGATGGCGGCTACAATTTGGACTGAATTGTTCCTGTATACACGGTAATTAGCACTTTTCTGTTGTCTTGCATTTACAGACATTACTTTCTTTTAATACTATGAACTGTGTCAGTTCACCACGATTGGCTATACAACATTCGGCAAAACGGAGTGGCATCGAGTGGAAAAGCTCCCGTATGGTGTCCTGAGGTATCTCTGACTCGTGTCCATCATTCACCGCCATTTTGAAGTGGCCGTACTGAAGTCTGGAGATCGCACTGGCTAGGAATGCATTTTGGATAGCTTGTAAGCACTGTTTGCCGATGTTGGCAGGGTACTGGCGGGTGTTATTTCTTCTTGAGACTGGGCATCAGGAATGCAACAGAGATAGGGTAAAAACAAACTGGCTTCAGCAACTCGTCCACGTATCTCCGTGCTGTAACTTTACCAGCAACGCATAGGGGTGATGAACAGCTGTTGGAACTAAAACAAACCATGTCACCATGCTTAGGAGCTGTGTGATGCTCGCGCATGGCAAGTAGATCATCCTGGTTACCACATTGTTTTCAGACCCTCAATCGGCAATTTTTGGAGCTGATACAGAAGTGAGACTCGTCGCTGAATATGTTTCCATTCCAATCGCCACGTGTTTAAAGTATGGTACCACTGTGATCTGGCGCGATGATGTACTGCTGTGAGTGGAAGTCATCACAATCTCTGTTGAGAGTGCAAACTGGCCTCAGCCAATCTGCAATTCACAGTCTTTGTTGATACGAGGACGTCCGTAGGTGCTTGTACACCGTGTCAAATGCCGTCCGCTGTGGACCGTGCGGATTCAATGGCCTGTAGCGTTCCACAATGTTTAAAACATGTATGTGCAACTTTGGGAACACTACGTAAAGTATGTTGTCATTCGCTCACTTTAAGTGAAACAGGTGTCACTCAAATAAAGTTCGAGAAAGAGTCACTTACTGTTCTTTGTTTATTCCGTCAACATTTCGTAAGTAATTCACGCTGATATTCCAATACTCATGAAGACCTAATTCGTAAAAGCACTAATAATTTCCTCTGATTAACGGGATTTAGTAAATCCAAAAGTAGTTTGATGAGACTAACACGAAGTACACTGGTTTCCACAAATTAAGGAAAAATCAGGATAACTGATTGGTTGGTAGTTGAATTTTTATCACGCAAGGGCCATGTATGGCCAAAGAGCTCCAAACACAAAACAATCAAACAAACAATATTAAAAACATGGCATAATGATTAAAATCTAGCTGATTCAGTAAAAGTGAAAAATGAGAATGATGGAAGGGCTAAAAATCTAGATACGTTTAAAACAGTAAATTTGTTTTTAAAATGAAAAGACAGAGACAGTATCGCAGTGATTATCTACGAGCCACTGCAGCGTAGCGGCATCCGCGATCAACAAATGAGAATGAAAGAAGTGAAAACGGACATCACGAAAACGAACACAACTACGCAGAAGATGAATGACGGTGAGTCGGCAATTACATGTCTCACACGTTGGCGTTGTGTCGCCACACAGCAAAAAGCGGTGAGTGAAACGACAATGCCCAATGCGGTGACGCTCAAGCACGACTTCCTTACTCCCTACGGTTCCTACAATATGAGGATTTTCAGAATCCAAGAATAGGTTTAATTACGATGCAGTTTATTTTCCACCTGTTGGTCCCACAGACTCTGCAACGTTCGCTTGATATGATCGTGAACAGGAAAGCGGACATCCCAGTGAAACAGTGGAAAGGGTGTGACGACCAAAGAGGAAGCAGATCTAGCAGCCGCATCAGCATAATCGTTACCCGAAATTCCAAAATACCCAGGAATCCAGGAAAACTGAACCTGAAAACCGGCCTCGAGCAAACGACGAAGCAACCGTCTCACATCCAAGAGAAAAGGATGGTCACGGCAATCCGCCGATGAAAAAGACTGCAAGACACTTAAGGAATTCGTATAGACCACAGCACGATGATGAGAACTCGGCTGAAGATGGAGAAGGGCGAGATACACAGCATGCATCTCCGCCGAAAACGCCGTGGCCTCAGCTGGGATCCGCGCACCAGAGACGTTATCCACACAGACAGCCGCGGATCCAATGTATCTCTGCATCTTGGTGCCATCAGTGAAAATGGGAGTGTGTTCTGAATTGAGGGAAAGATGCTCGGCGAAGATCTGCTGGTACAGGGAAGCATGGGTTGAGGACTTATCAAAAGAAGTAAAGTTAAGATCAGTGACGACTTCAAATCAGGATAACTGAAAACCTACTTGGTGAAATCTCATGATGAAAATCAGTGAAAAGATGGATTAAGTTGTAAATTATAGGTTAGGCAAATAACAAATCAGGAAAACGTTATTTAATATCAGAAAAATGGACTATATAGGAAAATATCAAAAAACAGGGTACAGGAACTCAATGAGGAAGTTGCTTCAATATGACTTGCGGTCACCTCTAACAGTAATACAGGCCCGACAACGATGTTGCATGCCCATTATGATGGTGTCAATTAACATAGTAGGCAGTAATACCCATTGTTCCTTCAAAGCAGCAGGAAGCCCATGTAGGGTAACGGGAGGCCGTGACGGTGGAATCGCAAACATGTTCAATGAGATATAGATCCGGAGATCGCGCGTGCTCGCCGTTTCATACAGACAATGGTTTCCTCTTCAAGGTATTGCTCCACGAGGCGCGCTCTGTGTGGTTTCGCATTATTTTCCTGTAGAAGAAACGTTTCGCCTATTACACCTGCACAAGAACGTACATATGGATGCAGAAGATCATATCTATATCTCTGTGAAGTCCAGTTACTACGTGGAAGGACATAAGAGGTTTGCTTGACCGCCTAAAGAGATGCCAGCTGAAACACGCACACACGCACTAACTCCACCATAACGATTTCTTACACGGATGTTACTGGGGTGATAGCGGGTTACTGGCTCCCTCCAGATCAAACAACGTCTAGAATCGGTCTCTAAACTGTATCTCGATTAGTCAGTGAAGAGGACAGACCTCCATTGACTCTCACTCCAACTAACATGCATGCGTGCCCTACTCAATCACTTACTCCTATGCCGTGCGGTGAGGGCCACAAACATTGCTGGTCATCGAGCATACAGACCGCCTACATGAAGCCATCTGCGTACAGTTGAAGTGATATCAAACTTCCAGTACCAGCAGAAAGGGCATATCTGAGCCGGATTGTTGATGAGGTCCTTTATTTTTGTGCGGTTAATTGCAAATAACGATTGTCGGCAGCAGTTGTTGTTCTAGGCCTTCCTTGGCTGTATCTTCTAGACGCTGAATCTGCTCTTATAGAAATGCATTCCACAACATATGGATCACAAAAGGACTCACATTCAACCATATGGTTACATCTGTTTGACGCTGGCCTACCTCCAGCAGTCAAATTAGAAATGCATTCCACAACCTATGGATCACAAAAGGACTCACATTCAACCATATGGTTACATCTGTTTGACGCTGGCCTACCTCCAGCAGTCAAATTAGAAATGCATTCCACAACCTATGGATCACAAAAGGACTCACATTCAACCATATGGTTACATCTGTTTGACGCTGGCCTACCTCCAGCAGTCAAATGGCGCACCATCGCAACTCTACGGATGAATGATGCCTCAAAGGCATTTCAGCCTTGCATACGTCATTCACCTTTGACCTCAAGACTGTTGCCAAATAACATTAATTTTGGTTTTGGTTTTGATTGGAGGTTTTAAAGCCCACCGTGAGCAACTCAATGTGCTATTAGTCTCTAATTTATAGTCACTAGTTCCAGAGTAGGGAGAAAGCTAGTGCCGTGAGACAAACACAACATCCATGCCTCACCGGGATTCGAACCCGGACCCTTCTCCAACACGGACTGTAAGCCAGCGTTAGACCACTGCGCCACCTGGCTAACCTTCATTTAGCGAAAAGATATGACGTTAAGGTTAAAGAGGATGAACTCAGAATTTACTTAGAGAAAGTCAACTAAAAAGGAAAGTTAAATTAGAGTATATTTCATAGGCTTTCTGTCGAATGTGTCGTTCAGATGTACACCAGCCCCACTACGGCGACACACGTTACCTTCCTCCAACCACTGTTGCCACATTTGACCAAAACATGTTGCATCATGATGAGGAACCAACCAACACTACCGATCCCCATGATGAAGTCTGCCGTAAAGGTGTTCGTGTCACGCTAGGATTGCCAAAGACGTCACCCAGGCATTCTCTTTCATTACACGTACTTTCGCCGCCGAGGTCACTCCGATGCAGCGGTTCACCCGCCCGTGTGAAGACGACAAATATTAGCTACGCTGAGATGTTTTGCCTTTTTATGTCCGTCACGTATCACGTGACTGGTTCGCAACCGCAATCATTTGCATAATTGTCGACACCTTCCCAGCAACCGCCATGGTGCCCAGAAAAATACCTCTTAATATTGTCGAGCAGTGTATGTACGACTTGAATTAGTGTAATATGAGAAGTTCACCTTACCATCAAATTTTAATGTTTTTATACTGTCGTTCAATGTGCGATTTATGTTACACCAAGTAGGTTTTATCAGCTGACCGTTTGCAGCATTTCTTCCAAAATCTCTTTACGCGGATATATGCTTTTGTAACCATTTGCATGAATCGCTAAGTCATCCAAAACATGTAAAATAAAGAAGCAAAATAACTTTGTTTTATTTTTCTAAACCTTACGATTCTCTTTCGGCATTAATAAAGTTGGCGAAGAAATAAAACACTGCGCACGAAATTTCGCAATAAACAGTGATTCCGAAGTTTTTCTCCGGAAACTGACAGCGAAATACCTGCTGCAGTCATCGGTGTAAAAATCTGAGATGGTGTAACGAGGTTTCCAAAAACCCACGACAATGTCAGGTTTATTAGGCTCTAAAAGGGGCCATTACTGTTTGAGAATACACTACGGTAGGTGATAACATAGCACTGTAAGGAGGGAAAATTAGGCTATAAAATGTAAAAGAAAGGGCAAACAGCAGCTCCACGAGCAGAGTGAGAGAGGAACAAACATCGGAAGCAAACAGGACCCCTTTGCAGACACCTTTCTTCGTTTTAGTGCCACCATACATAAAACCCTACGCTCAATATCTAACTAGAAAGTAGGAGTCCAATGTATTTGCGCTACTGAAACTGCAAAGCATGCATATCAGTTTGTATTACAATATGCTTCAGGCGAATCCATCGATCAAAAAATGTCACGTCGTAATTTGTTTCACGCAGAGTCGTTAAACGGATCGCGATCTTATTTTTATAGATCTCAAATTCTGACCGCGACTTCTGTTTCACTAGAAAACGAAAGTGAAAATGATTTTTCGTTTTTCGAAGCATAGGGCACAAGTCTTACATTGACATAAATCTCGATTAAATTCCTTCGCTCGTTAAAAAAATGTCAACCTTCGTTACACAAAACTGTCAACCTGGCTAAAATAGAATTTCAAAAAGAGATTGTTCAGATGGGAATATTTTGTTAAGGATATTTGTTTTAATTTAACCTTTTTCCAGAACGAGCGTCATAATTTGGCAGACGAAATTTAGAATGACTGGATTACCAGAAGAGAGATACGGCTTTTACAATTATAACAACAGAAGTCTGGCCAGGAAATGTTCACCGAACAGCAGCGGGAAAAGCTAAACGCTCATGTCCACATCACATGTGATGTCCACATACATGTGATGAAACGAAACGTGCACATACATGTGATGAAACGAAACGTGCACATACATGTGATCATTAAGCGAAACGCCCAAGTACACATCACATGTGATGTGGACAGAGGCGTTTCGCTTGACTCTCGAGCGACATGGGTAAGGCATGCACGACTCTCGAACGAAATGAGTGAGGCATGCACAACGCTCGAACGACATGAGTGAGGCATGTACGACTAACGAACGACATGCGTGAGGCATGTACAACTGTTAAACGGCATGCGTGAGGAATGCAAGACTCTTCAACGACATAAGTGAGGCACGTATGACTCTCGAACGACATGAGTGTGGAATGCGCGACTCTCGAACGACATGCGTGAGTCATGCATGATTCTTGAACGACATGCGTGAGGCATGCATGATTCTTGAACGATATGCGTGAGGCATGCATGGTTCTCGAACGACACGAGAGACGCATGCATGACTCCAACGACACGAGTGAGGCATGTATGACTCTTGAGCAACATGAGTGAGGTCCTTTCAACAGTACACTATGTGTACCCGGAGTTCCGTTCGCCCATGTGGAATTTCATCGAAATCGAACAATTTTTACGCAAGTTATGACGCATAAGAGCAATGGAATGGATCCCGCTCCTAAGTCCTGACCTTTGACCCTGCTTCGCCCATTTTCAATAGGGTTCCTCCCCAGTTGGGTCCCTACCACATACTAAAATTTCGTCGAAATCGAACCATTTTCACGTGAGTTATCGTGCGGACGGACGGACAAAGCTAGAGCATATTCGCATCTTCAACCTACGGTTGGAAAGCGTGAAAAAAAAAGACCGTCCTTATGTTACTGGTTTGTCCGTCCTTCCGCCTGTACCCACGATATCTCTATTACTATTAGTCCGATTAGAAAAATGCTTTTCGCATTGGGAAGCTTGAAATATGCGAATGATTATCTTTCATTTCGTTTTTTTTTTTACGATGTACAATTTCGCCGCTAGAGGGCGTAAACGCAGATGATGTTAAATTCAAAAACACGTTTTATTCCACATATTTGCTTCTAAACATCCGATTGAAAAAAATATTTTATCTTTCGATTCCATATATGTCGAAGTGGATTTTAGATATAGTTACTTTTTCAAATACGCATATATTTTTCGCTAGCGTAAAAGTAAATTACATTTTTCCCGATAACTCTTTTCTAAAACTGATTTGAAAACTTTTTTCTTCAGCGGATACATCTCCTGGTGGAAAATATTTTGCATGTAATTTAAAATTTTTGGTAAAGAATACTTTGGCCACCAGGTGGCGTAAGTGTTAATTTTTGCTTCTGATATATTTGCCATAAAATCTGAGCTTCTAAAATATCGACTGAAAAAATTCTTTAGTGGACTGATGCCACTCACATCGATAAACCTTTTCGGAATATTTTCTTCTTAAAATATTCAACAGTTTCTCCGCCAGGGGCGTAGAAGTAAATCTTATTTTTGTCAACATCTCTACTTCTAGGCGTCCGATTTGAAAAATTCCTTCTTTGTTGGATAGTGTTTTCAGTGTGACATGTTTTTCATATAATTTCAAAATTTTCAAGTAATTCATATACTTTCAGCTAGGGGGCGTAGTGGTAAATTGCGTTTCCCCTATATCTCCGCTTTCAAATCTCCGATTTGAAAATTTCTTCCTGCACCGGAAATATCTCATGATGGGAAATCGTTTGCCCGTAATTTCTAATTTTTGTAAAAGATGGTTAGGCCCCCAGGTGGCTTAAGTCTTATTTTCCGCTTATGATGTATTTGCAGCAAATATGAGCTTCTAAAATCTCGATTGCAAGAAAAGTCGTTTGTTGACCGATATTACTCATGTCGACAAACCTTTTAGGAACATTTTCTTTTTGAAATAATGCATGGTTTCTTTTGTCAATATATTTACTTCTAGGAGACCTACTTGAAAAATTCCGTCTTTGTTGGATAGTGTTTCCGATGCTAAATGTTTTTCCTATAAATTTAAAAATTTGAAGTAAATCATAGACTTTCCGCTTGGGGGCACAAAGGTAAATTGCGTTTACAGCGTTATTTCTGCTTCTAAAACTCATTTTAAAACATTTTTCCTGTATCGCATACAAGACCTGATGGAAAATATTTTTCACATAATTTTTAATGTTTGGTAAAGAATGGTTTGGCCACCAGGGGGCAATAAGTGTTACTTTTTGCTTCTGATGTATCTGCAGCAAATTCTGGGCTCCTGAAAACTCGACTATTTTTTTTTCTTGGACCGATTCCCCTCATATGGAAAAACCTTTTGAGAATACTTTCTTCCTAAAATAATGCATGGTTTTTCTACCAGGAGACGTAAAGTCACATCTTATTTTTGTCGATGTCTCTGTTTCTAAGAGTCCGATTTGAAAAATTATTTCGGTGTTTGGAGAGCGTTTCCGTTGCGAAATGTTTCTCATATAAATTCATGTTTTTCTTAATGCCCAAGTCTGCAACCAGAGGGCGTAAGTTCAGGATTCCGTTTACAGCAATATCTGAGGGATTGAAAACCCGATTGAAAAACTTCTTTCTTCCGTCAGATACTATTGTTTTCCATACAGGTTCCATTGACTTTGAATAGCTTTGATAAATTTAATTTGCGTCAGAACGGATTCAGAAGACGTGCTTATTACACCCAAAAATTCCGTGTCATCTTTCTTGTTGTTATTTTTTTACAGAATAGTTGAGGTTCAGTTTTCAAACTGATTCTCATCATGATTTCATGTGGACAGAAACTGTAATTATCCTGCAAACGTCCATTAATAAACGAGACCCCATCGGCGGCAGTGGTCAGCTCGTGTAGGTGTAGCATTACGATCAACGACCTCACACCATTCCACGTGTTAGCAGGAAGCAATGTGAAACCAGAACTCTCTAGAGACGAGAGATTAAGGCCCAATACCAGGCTTTTTCGGGAAGCTGTTTGCACTGAGTTCCTTTTAATGAATAACGCTCGCTCTCACACAGAAACCTGCTTGTCGATGATTATCTGCAGAGCAAGGATATTCGGCGTACGGACTGGCCAGCCAAGTTTCCACATTTGAACACTATAGAGCACGCCATGGATGCTCTGAGATGACCCGTTGCAGCACGTGAGCCTCCTGCTGTCAGAACCCTGTCCACGCAACGCGTGGCTCTAATCGAAGAATGGAGTTTTTTGACCCCAGGGTTTATCAACACCCTCGTGATGATAAACCCTGCTGTCAAATCGTCGTTGTGATAATTATGTGTCTGTACCAAGCGATCACATTCCATATTAAGACATTTCTGGGTTACATTCTTACATCTCACCTAGGCGAAATTTGCGGATATGATAATGTATACGCAGAATGTGTACATACACTGCTGGACAATTGCTAAGGACGGATCGTAAACGGCTATATAGCGCATAAAAAAGTAAGTGTGGTTGGATGCCAAGTGAAATAAAATAATGTCAGAATGCCAGGACATTACAAGAAAGACAATTTATCGTGCTCTGAAATCCAGAAGGCTTTGGAACGTGTTCAAGGGACAAACAGGCCATTTTGTGCAGAATACGTAAACGTGATAAAAATGCAATTACCGTCCGCAGGCGTTCCGGCGTAAGATGTCAATACGGGATATGGCCACCATGGAGGGCGATGCAAGATTCCACATGTCGTGTCATGCTTTGCACAACATTATCAAGCAGCTGTTGGGGTAATTTATCCCATTCCTCTGTCAGTGCACGGATGAGGGTGTCCTTGTTTATTGGAGGGCATTGGCGACCAGCAAGACTCCTCCCCAAAGCATCCCACACATTTTCAATGGGATTCAGATCTGGAGAACGTGCTGGCCATACGGGGCGTTGAATATCCTCGCTCTCAAGACACTCCTGGACAGCGACTGTTCGATGACATGTTGCGTTGTCGTCCATGAAAATGAATCTATCACCGACAGCACCACGGAACATGCGACATGAGGTACCATAACATCATTAATGTATCGTTGGCCAGTCATAGTCCCAGTTGGAAGCACATAGAGGGACGTACTGCCATTGATCATGATGCCAGCCCGTACAATGACACTACATGTCGGATATCGGTCCCTTTCCTGTATGTTTGCTGGACAATATGCAGTACTACTATCACGCCAGATCAGTTGTCGTCGACAATCAGACGATAGACTGTATCTACTCTCATCAGAGAAGAGGACAGCAGACCAGTCGTTATCAGTCCAATTGCGATGTTGATGGCACCATTGCAAACGGGCGGTACGGTGACGTCTGGACAATGGGATGCACACAACAGGACGGCGGACGTATAGTCCTCCTTCATGCAAACATCTGGCGACAGTTTTTCAGGAGATCCGATTGCCAGTAGCAGCCATAAACTGATTTGCTACCTCACTAGCTGTGCTGCGCCGGTGTCTTTTTGTTGATAGCTCTATGTACCGATCTTCTGCAGGTGTCGTACTGCAAACACGACCTCCCCCGTGACGTTTGCTACACTCTCCATTTGTTTGAAATGATTTCCAAAGCCTTGAAACAACACTGTGGCTGACGTCGAACTCCCTGGCAACATCTGTTATTTTTCACCCTTCTTCAATCTTGCCAATAATACGGCCACGCGTAAAATCATCTAGGTGATGTCGGGAAGACATACTGAAAATTGCAAGTTCGTCAATTGATTCTTTCCCTTTCAACTTTGCGTTTGAACAACAACGGTCAATACGCGTCAAATCCTTTATATCTCTTATCAGCGCTATGACGTTACGAACAAGTTCCGCAATCCAAAATTTGCATACGCACAACACGTCTTACTGTATTCCGCACTTATGCTAATTTTCACATTTTCCTGCCTTCCATTTTATGGTTGCTATCGTTGCTATTGTCATCCGTCCTTAGCGATTGTCCGGCAGTGTATTTGTTGCTATAAAATGTTTATTACCCGTATCATTTTATCTCTTTCTATGCCATACGTCTCTAACTCTTATTACGTGTTTTCGTTTTTACCCCTGTGAATGCCTTCCGGACTTTAATTTTGGAGAGCAGTGTTGCTCTTCTTGCTCTAGTCCGTTAATCCCGGTGAAATGGAATCTCCACTATCTTCTTCCTACCAGACACTCACAGTTACCTCCACCTCAGGGGAGAAGTACTGCTTCGCACGGATGTATCATATGTAGGAATAAATAAAACTACGCAAATCAAACAGAACAAGACTAAACATCGACATGAGAACATACAAGAATGGACCAGAATAACGACGTGGGGTGACTCATGGAGAGAAAAAGGTACTTTCCCCACAGACTGATCATACGAGTATATTCTTCGATTACAGTGATTCGTTTAACATTCAATTCGGATTTAAAAGGTTTCGAATAATCGAAATTCTGTTGTATTTACAAACTGTCATTCAAGAACTCTGGGAGAAAAGAGGAACAATTGTCCCAGTACTAGTAATGGTATTAATGGAGTAATTCAAGAAAATTGATGATGTACCTCAAAGAGAATGGAACGGATAAGATAATAACAGCATAGTTACTAAAAGTGGCACTTCTTGAAACTTGCAACATTCTCTAAACATTCCTCATGATTTTTAAATTCTTGGAAATTTTCGGAATAATTGTTGGAAGGAAACCTATTCAAAAGAATTGGTAGACTGTGAAACACTGCGGAATGATAAAAATGATGAAATTATGCTGTATTTTGTAAAGCGGAGATATAAACTTAAACGAAAAGAAGAATATATAATATAGCGAAAGAAAATGCACGTACTTGTCAAAGTAGATTGTACCTCACACATGCACATACGAAAAATTCCTTCAAATGAATTTATTGAAACTAGGCTATATAAATTCAAACGTGAATATTCATTTCAGCTTCCTAGCGGCAGAAATGCGCGTGATGGAAAAGCAAAGTTTGCGCAAGCTTCTTTTATAAAGATTGTAAATAGCAAAGGAAATTTTCAAAGCAAACTCTTAGAAGAAAGTCGGTAATAATAAAATAAAATAATGTCCTTTAATGCACAGAACATTATTCAAAGAAAAAAACATTTTCAGTGTTCAATAGTGAATTTCTTACTGCCATATTCGTAGAACCATATATTCCTAAACAGAAATATTACGAAATATTTGAAAAGGTGTGCACGATATTCCTCGTTTTATAAAAAGTTAGATGCAAAACTAATATTTCGATTCGGAATTCCCAAAGCAGAAATAGCAATGAAAGTACATATAACGTTAACATTTACGCCCCCTAGTACGAAAGGTATGCATTACATGGCGCAAAAATGTGCTCAAAATATATTTCATAGCGAAAAGAGATAGGCATCTTATGAAGAATTTTGAATCGAATTTATAAGGTCAAAAATGTCACTTTAATAGAAATATACGCTTACATCCCGTAGCGACGAAAATGCATTATTGAAGTATGTAATGGATATTTGTTCTGAAGGACAAGTTATGCATTATCTGAAGTATGCAACGTATGCGGTGTTCACCGCAGAATGAATTACAGTCGAACCTCGATTTAACAAGCTTCAAGAGACCAACAGTCTTGTACGTAAAATCGCGAAATTCGCTAAATCGAGGAAGTCTTTTGAATGCAATATTCAAATTAAGCTAGTGTTCATAAAAGAGTATGTAAGCAGCTAAGTTCTCTTCCTTTCAGTGAAATTTAAATTATTTGATACTTTTAATTACGAAATTTACTATCAAAATTGTTATAATACGTACACATTTACTTTGCATATTAATTACATAATTCGTAGATATTAGATTTCAATATGTAGCATCAAAATTTAAGCGCACTTAAAAATTGCAAGAAAAATAAGATGGTTTTTTTTCCCCGAGCATTTAGCTTCTTAAATAACAATTTCAGTATTCTAAGCTGCATAAGGAGATCTGTTGTTTAATTTGACCTGTTGATTTAACACTGAGAAAAAAAGAAGAAGCGCAATTTGGGGAAGAATTTCAGAGGTTCAGGAATGGGTACGGACAGTGTGTGTCCCCTGAGTTCACAAAAAGCTGTTCTGTCTGTAGCTGAAAACAAGAATCTCACAGGGTAGCCTAGCTTTCCTCCCCCATACCGTCTTTCTTTTTCTTGCTTCCCACTCATGCAAGAAAAGTTGCCGCTCCTTTGGAACTTGTTAGTCATTTGCTTCTTCCTGTAAGAAGCTTACGCTTGATAGTCGCAGAAAAGGCGAACTGATTTATGATTCCGTCAAGCTGTGTCGACGGTGGTGTTCTTTGAAACGCTTGTGGCATACGTAAAACCATCGTGTTACGCGAGGCTATTTTCCTAGTTAACTTTAACATGAAAATGCTGGTTAACATTGTTTGGTGGTTTAAAATTTTTTTTTCACTAAATTGAGGAAATGTGTTCGTTAAATTGGAAAACACCAAGCATTAATTTCAATGTGATTTCATCCGTACCATACAAAATGTACGTAAAATCGCGGAATTCGTTAAATAGGGGTTTGACTGTATATCTGTTGTTTGTATTGTTATTTTAGGGTTAGAGGACGAGTAAAAGCAACTGATAGGGATATAATCAGTCGCCCATCCCTAATTTAGGGTCACAAGTCCCATGAAATAGGCAGAGCAGCGTTCATGAGAGAAACGCACTACCCATGCCCCATCCGGGACCTGAACCAGGACCGAATTGGGATGGCGACAAAACCCTCTCCTAAGACCACTGTGCCAAAGACATATCGAAGCAGATTTTTGGAAGTGAATAGCAGTCACTGATTGAAATACGAAATTGCATCCCGTAGTTGTACAATTTTTCATTAAGAGAAATTAGAAAACGGATACAGAATGTTTCCTGTGACGAATGATGTCCGACACAAAGTATTTTTTTAAATCGGAGTTTTAGAAGCAAATATAGCAAGATATATAAAACATACGTATAAGCCCCTCCTGCAGAAATCTGCGTACCCTTGTAAACACATAAGAATGACACCTGCTCAAATAAGCTTTTGAAACGTATTTCTGAAACGATATGATACCGAATTAAATTAAAATACACACTTACCCGCCAGAATGTCAGAACTATAGATTATGAAAAGATAGAAAACGCATACATATTTCCCCCTCCTATATGACATTAAAAAATACATCCCAGCGGTGTCTGATCACAATTTTTCAGTTGCAATGCATTGTTTATAAAATAACATGGACAGAGCGAAGATATCATCCATTTACATTATTTCCACGTATTTGATATACACTATATTTACAAAAGTCACCGGACACCCCTTCAAAAGCGAGTGAACGGATCCGCCGCGTTTTTAAGATACTCGGTACAGCTGCAAACGGTATAAAAACATGCCTGCAGCTGACCGCGATCTTATCGCACTCTAGGGTTGTGTGAAAATATCACGGCGGGAGAGAACCGACTTTGAGAAAGGAAAGATTGTAGGGTGTTATATTAGTGGGTTGTCCATAAGAGAAGCCGGTAGGCATTTAAACATACCCACGTCAACTGTTCTGGATGTATTGAATAAGTGGAAAACACATGGCGTGCCTGAAGCAGCAAAATGTACCGGCAGACCAAAGAAAATCAGTGATAGAGGACGTCAAAGCCTCAGGAGAGTCGTTGCAGCTAATCGACGGAATATTGCACAAGACCTCAGTGTACAGGTGAGTAAAAATGCTGGAACCTAGGTATGTACACGTACCATTCGCAGAGAACTTCATTCCATGGGTTACCGTGGTCGTGTGGCTGCTCATAAGCCTTTCTTCTGCACTCGGAATGCTACTCGTCGTTTAGCGTGGTGTAAAGAATATTTATCGTGGACCGTGGATCAATGGCAGGAGCGACGAGCGATGGAGAACGCCAGATGTAGAAGAGGTAGTACCACAGGGCAGTAAAGGTAGACGTTCGGGACGTCAGCCTCCTGCGCGCAGAAAGAGCAAAGAGGGGAAGAGAGAAGTCCCATGCCGTGTAGAAGGGATGGAACCAGGAGCCGGTTATCATGGAAGATCCAGTGGGTATTGAGTTCAAGCGGGGACGAAAGAGGGGAGCGGGCAGCAGTACAGACAGTGGGAACAGTAGCAGGAGGGACACCGTGGATAGTGAGAGGTGAAGGGGAAGTGGAGAAGGAGAGAAACCGATAGAGGGTTTTAGTAGAGGATAAGAACAGGGAATGAGACAGGTCAGAGACACGCAGAAAGAAGGGGAGTGGTAGCGGAGCAGAAAGTACAGAGGCAAGGACAAGAGGAGTAGCGAGATCAGGAAACTGAGAAACGATAGCAGAGCAGAGAGAGTCGTAGACGTAGCGAGCTGAAGGAAAAGAGATAACAGAGGGCGGAAGGCTAAGAAAGGAGCGCCAGAACAGGTCAGGGTTAGTAAGGTCGCGGACCGTTACTACCTCAGCACGAAGCCAAAAGAAAAAGCGAAGCAAGGAAGATGAGGGGGACGAAGTAGCGAAGAGAAGAAGAGAGGTTAAGACATAAAGTCGAGAGTAGAAGAACGAGGGGAGCGAATAAGAGGGAGGGAAACGAATAAGAGGGAAGGGAACGAATAAGAGGGAGAGAACGCTGTAAAGTGAGGGCCTCAGAATTTGCAAGAGGTAGATTGAAGGGAAGAGAAGGTAAGCAATCCATTAGTACGAGAGAGGAGAAAACAAAATGAGGGTTGCGGTGGGAGGTAATGACGTCGCTCACAACGACGGCCGACGGAACAGGTGCAGTAAAAGACGGAGGAACATGGCAATGCGGCTGGCTCGACAGTACAGCTGAACATCAATGAGCCCAATTCCACCACGAGCAGGAGGAAGACTGTCCTTGGTGATGGCGACCTAGTGATGACCGGGACCACACGACACGGGTGATGCAACTGGTGATTTCTCGGAGGCAGTAAAGGTGAAGAGATGACGCAATCCAGGAGTACTGACACAGAGAAATAAGATCGGTACGTGCAAGGTTTGCTCGTTGATGAAACGACGTGGACGAAGCGCACTGCGGGTGGCTGTTGTAGAAGCATGAGGCAAGCCGAGAAACACCTCAAGGAAGTGCTGAGCGTTTGGCAGTATTAAGATCGTTTGGCGGTATTCCAGTGCATTTGGCGGCATTGAGTTCTGCAGCAGAGCAGGAGGCATAGGAATCCAAAAGGTGACGGAGCTGAGAGAACTGAGAATCAGCATGGATGCACACGGTGATATTATCAGCGTAAGCGGTCCAGGAGATAGAGTGGTACCGAGTGCTTCCAACTGGTGATGGTAAAGATGCCCGGAGAGAGTGCTCTACGGAGCGGAGGAACGGCTATACTGCGATGGCGAAGAGTTGCCCTGATAACGGGCAGCCTTGTCGTATACCACGGCAAGAGAGGATGCGCGCAGTGAGATTGGCGGCCGTCTTAACGTGGAAAACGGCGTCCCGGTAGAGAAAGAGAAGGAGAGAAAAAAAGGAGGGAGGAAAACCAAAGCTGAGAAGAGTGTTAGAAAGATAATTATGGGAAATGTTATCGAAAGCGGAGCGAAGATCAAGAGAGAAAAGGGCAGGAGGCACAGAACGTGCATTAGCAACGTGCAGAAAGTCACGGAGAAGCAGAAAATTATGTGAGATAGAACGGGCGGGAACGGTGTAAGTCTGATTAGGAGAATGAATGTACGGGAGAATAGAGTTAAACCGGCGGGAGAAAATTTTAGTATAGAGTTTGTAGTCTAGGTTAAGGAGAGAGATAGGACGCCAATTCCCCAAGTCAAGAGGGTCTCCTTTCTTGGGAAAAAGAACAATATGTGAATCTGGGAAACTCCTCGGGAGAGTAGAACAGTGAAAAGCAGCAATTAAAGCTGTGACGTATATTCTAAATTAACTTTTCTGTCACTGCCAGAAGGAGCGATGTCGAAGCATAATAGCAATCCAAGCGAGGGGGTCAGGGGAGCTCGCGTCCCAGACGAACGCCAGGTGTGGTAGGTGTCCGCAGGATGAAGATGCCGGTGGACGTCAACTGGAGAAAAGTCCAAGACAAGGTCTTGGAGGAGGGCGACTAGACCCGTGCGGCTCTCACGAGACTCTGGCAGGCGATCAAGAGAAGGGTTGAGAGTGCAGTTGAAATCACCCACGAGAAGCACTCGATCAGAGGAAGGAACCTGAGAGAGGGCTCCCCCGAGTCGTGAACAGCAGGGATAGGTGCGCACAGTAACATGGTACGTATATGTTGAAGACATGAAAACCAATTCCAGCTAGAGTGAAGGAGATTTGCTGTAGAAGATCTCGGCAGATATTGCGGTCGGAGTGTGAAGACAGGGTGGTTCGAAACTAATGACGAACACCAATAGCGAGACCACCATGAACAGAGTAACGGAAAGCATGGTGAAAGGAGAAGTTCCAAGTGCGCCATCTATGAAAAAGTGTCGAGGAGTGGCAGTTCGTCTCTTGCAGAAGAAGTAAATCGGCCCCAAGGTGGGAGAAATCTTAAAGAACGAGAGCGTTTGCGAGGAGTATAGCAAATCTCCTATAATTCAGAGTGGCGACCTTGAATAGGTAAGTCCGACATCGGATGAAGAGCGGCTATGGCAGCTTTCTGGAATGTGTCGAGGCGATTGATGATACCACGACACCACAAGACGTAGTCGGGTTGCTTGGCATGATGCCGGAGGAATTTGAGGATGGATATTGCTTAGTGGAAGACCTCGGAGAGAACTGCTTCAAACTGCTGAGAGAAGCCTCCGACTTGTTTTATGAGTGAAAAACTCGTAAAGATCTTCAAAGGAGACAGGTTCTGATGGAAGAGAGGCATTGGTAAGCAGAGTCGAAAAATCTTCAAACGTCGGCAGATGACCCTTGGACTTTGAAGAGGAAGAACGTGAACGTGACGGGTGAGACTTGGAGCTTGCTAGACGGGTGGAACAATGTGGGCTGCCAGTCGGAGAAGGTGACTTATTTTTCTTCCTCCGGGCCTCAGTACTAGTGGTAGAGTGACGTTTGCCTTGGATCGATGACACACGAGCGTGGAATCAGAAGAAAGGTCCACCACATCACCGGGAGCAAAGGTGCCGACGGTGAAGGAAGCTTCAAGACCAGCCGTGATGTCCTCTAATGGAGAGAAGACACCGGAAAGGCAAGGAGGAGTCAAGCGGAGGAAAATCCGACAGAGTGGAGAAAGCAACGACGGAAGACGCGCGTTGATCAAAGGCTTTAATAAGATTTTCGGCAGAACTGGGCTCAAGAATTGCTGACGCAAGAACGGAGGAAGAGGTAGAATGCTGCCTTGGAGCTGCAGGAGTCAGTGGCGCTACATGGGGAAATGACCCTGCTGATGGCCGTAAGCGTTGTAGCGTGAGCAATGAGCAGAGGTGAGGAGCTCAATCCGGCGGCGCTCGTTACCACAACGAACATCGAGGAACCGTGGAAACTTTATGAGATGCTCTTCCGACGAGAAGATGATGCGAGCAGTTCTACGGAAGCCACAGATACGTTTATCATCTGGGTCAGAGGGGAAGAGGAGAGAGTCTTCACTGGGCCGACTACTCTGCCGCATCGACTAAGTGCATCACATAACATATCATCGGAGATCTCCGGGGGTGCCAGATGTAGAGAGACCATAACAGGACGCTGGGTGATGGATTGTGCTAAGAGGTGACGATTGCCAATTGATAGGCCCCGAGAAAAGAAAAGTTTGGCATATTCTTTCTTCGAAAAATAAATAATCACAGTTCGTGGCTTACGGGTGAGGGCACCTGAAGGAAGCATTTTCTTGAGAGCAGAACTATACTGCTGCAAAGCAGTTCAGTATCAAAAAACATGCCCCTAACTCGAGGGTCGAATGAAGACGTTGACCAGCAGGAGAGTTCTCGGGAATGTCTAATAAGATGGTGTCATTGTTGAGAGTATCGTATAGTGGGCAAACAGGACGAGGGGAAGCCGGTAGAACAGCAGAGGCAGCCGAAGAATACGTGCGTGCAGAAGCGCCATCTCTGGAAGGCATTGACGCAACATGAGGCAATGTACTGGAAGCAGAGACAGTAGAATCTGTTGAGGGCTGAGTAGCGACGCCATCAGAGACGTCCATGAAATCATCGTCAGAAGATGCCGGTGACGTCACATCCACGCTCTCAAGAACAGAGTCGGAGATCCGGGCAGGAGAAGAAGGCATGCAAATGACAGGAGGAAAATGAAGAGGCTCTCCACTAGCAAGGGAATATGATTAGTCAGCTGCAACTGACGTTGAGAAGGCGACTGGAGGAGCTGCAGCGATGTGGGCGGGAACAGCGCCCTCATCGGCAGATGCCATAATCAATGGCAAGGGTTGACGAAGGAAACTACCAGCTCGGTCTGGAAATTAAACACTGATAATGAAAAATAAGCACTCACCAACTCGTAAGCGATTGTAAACGAAAGCACAGACCTTTAACTTCAGCACACACACAGATGAACAACGATTGGACATACAAAACACGTACGTGAAGCACTCAAACACGGAGCTCGTGAAGCGACGTGTTGGACAAAGGTGGACCGACACCGCACTAATGAATGTCAATAAATGCTATGTTGTGTTTCTGTTCTAAGTGACCAGTGACTTTTCTCAATATAGTTTCTATCCCCCTTTTGATTTATCAGCCACAACTAAATAGCTGCTGTGTCAAATGCCACCAGATGCCATCTCAGTTGCTGAGACCATCAATACGGATTTGTGTAGTCAGATGCTGACTGATAAATGGCGCTGAGAAGCGAATCCGCACTTTTTTTTTTTTCGCAGAGAAAGCGTCGACATATTTTAATACCGTTGATAATTGACTTTTATTTGTGTATATTTAATTCAGTTTTAATTGTGCATTCTCTGGGCTTCGCAGTTAGCTTTGCTAGCCTCGAACATACGCCACTGTTTGAAATATACCTTCAGCTTGGTGCATGCTAGCTTTTTCATTTTACAACTGAGAACTGAGTTCTATCATACTTGCTTACCCTTTACATAGAAAACTACATCATCCACAAGTAATGTTACGTGGTGACGCACTTTTCACATTTCAGACCAGATTCTGCTGTCGTATGTAAAATTAAATGATAGGTGCTGAGAAAGAATATCATTTCAGAGTTCCGGAAAACAGATTTCAGAAGTCCTGAAAAATGCTTCGTGATATTTAAGCACACATTTCAATTTTAGGTGGAAACGACCAGGATACATTTCTTTTTTTTTTTTTTTTTTTGTTACTTGTACCTTCTCACATTTTTATTGTATCGTGAATTACCATATTTAAAAGATGAAGGTATTTAGAAATTCCTTCTGCATTCTTCCGTATATCGCTCACCCCGCGTGTTTTCTCGTAGTACCAGCAAAGGCGTCAGAAAAAAGAATCAGGACAATAAGTAAGGAAACACGCCACCTTCTTTTTCTTTAGCAATAAAGTTATTAAAAAAAACGAAAAAAAATCTTTCAAGGCTTTTTGTCACGCGGTTGAATGTTTTTCTTTGTATTCCATTCTTGGCGTGTCAAGCTGTCTGCTGGAGATTTCCGTGCTTCGAAGAAGACGACAATTATTATTTATGAATCATTTTCTGTGAATATCTACAGTTATACGTTCAAGGAACACTCTACAAAAGTCATACAGACTAGTCTAGACTAGAAAGAAAATTAGATTTGAGAAACTGTGGCAATATATAACTATCGTCCGAGAGTTTTACTCTATTAAATATAGTTTATATTCCTGTGTTGGAACTTGTTACGTCAGTGGAAATTTATCGGAAAGAGAAACATCACCGCAAAGTTGACGGTGAAGAAAAACGTTATGGCAAATTTTATAAGAAAGAATAACGTAATTTTATCTGCCTCATTTATGCGGCCATTGCAAAACGGTTTTACTTGTCTTTATAAACTGGTCACAAAAAGTTTGAGGTAATGCATAAAATGAAGGATGTATGTGATTCAAATGACAAGCATTGAAATAGCATCATTAAGGCTACGTAACACAAATTTTAAACCGTGCGTTTACAAAAACCATTTATTCTGCATAATCAACTCGACGGACTATAAGTGTTGCTATCCCTAATTTTGGGCCTCTGGTTCTAGGGAAGAGAGAGCCAGTGCCGTGAGGTAAACACAACATCTACGCCTCATTCGAACCAGGACTCAACTCAGACAACCGCGCCTCCGGAGCCGACCGACACTCCCATTCCATTACTTCCCTATTCTCTGCAATCATCGCCCAGAAATCCACATACATCTGCTTGAGTCCCACCAATCCTCTTTTTACCAAGGAGTAGGTCTTCTCTTTTAAACTTTGATAACGTGATATCCTCAAAGTATTGCCTCTTGGAATGGGTAGAGGAGAGAGTATCTTGCACAACTCCCTTGTGGTTTTTTTTTTTTTTTGGTTTTGATTGGAGGTTTAACGACCACCGTGAGCAACTCAATGGGCTATAAGCAGTCGCCCGTCCCTAATTTAGGGTCACTGGTCCCAGGGAAGGAGAGAGCCAGTGCCGTAAGACAAACACAACATCCATGCCTCACCGGGATTCGAACCCGGACCCCTTACGGACGAATGATCAGAGGCCATCGCTTAGACCACTGCGCCAACGGGGCGGCACTCCCTTGTGGAACACTTGATGTTTCCTCCCGATTGATTCTTAATCAACATGTAACGTATACTCTAGATTCAGTTTCCTTTTGATTTTACTATCTCTTGTTATTTTATTTTCCTATGCAAATTATCTTCTCACTTAACGAGATGTTATTTCTCCCGCTGAATGATATGTGGCAACGAGTGTAAGTCATGACGTGGTGGTATGCAGTATATATAGGCGCGCTCAACTATACCAAAACAGCTTCGTTTTATGTGATAGGTTCTTCTTAATTATTGTTATGCGATTCTACGAAAGTTCGGATATTCAGTAGTAGTGTGATTTGTTGAGAGTGTGTTTGATAATACCAGGAGTTCTCCAATAAAAGGTTTAAAGTGAGTGCGTTTTCTCAGTTCATATTATTGTCAGACCTCTGTCTGGCCGTTAAGTCTCTTTCATTAAGTGTCTCCATTAAGTCCAGGGTATATTGTGTTTACCGCTCTAATAAGGAGCCTTCAAGGTACTAATGTACTAAAACCGAAGTTATAGTACTGATAGTCAAGATAATGAGGAACGCTGAGTAAAAAGAAGTTCCATATTCAATGAATTTATTGCACGTGCGAGTCTTACCTAAACAAACTCTAGCACTTTGAAGATTAGGTACACTTTAGCTACGTCAAGTAACCTTCCAATAACCCTAACGTGACTTAACGAAAACTTCCCTGCACACACACGTCAGGCGTAAAACTTTATTCATAATAAACATTTTTCCACTAGCGTAAAATAATTCCCCTGAACTGTTACAGTTTCTGCCTGTATGCTACTATTTCCTTATTCTAGAACACTGAGAAAAATATTTTTTCTGCTCTGTTAAAGATGGAATTTCATTACTTTCCTTGTTAAAAACTATCTTAGATTTAGCATTACACTAAATAAAGGTTCCTACTTTGTAAAATCCGGAATCTCGCCAAATATGGGATCATTATAAAGGAATTCTACTGCAATAATAACATTGCCTATGAGTGATTAAAAGTTTTCACTACCTATTCGAAATCTACAGAAGTATATCAGAACTAATTTTTGCCCGGATATGTACCTAAGCAATCTTTGTTGGGGGACAGCGGTTTTGAGCTACGCTACTGCTATACACACACTGCTGTTCAGAACTTGGTATGGCCCTGAAGCAAAAAAATGAAATGAAGCACAAAAAAGAATCCAATGACCATTTAAGCGGCTGGAATGAAATGACTCGAGATTAGCAAAATCGGATGAAAAGAGCTCGCACGAATATATTCGCTGCCTAAGAAGTGGGCCGAACGCGGCTGAAAAGAGGGAATCTGCACATCTGAAAGCGTTGCTTTCCCCTTGTCATTTTTATATTAAGTGGTAATTTAGGGGGACGATTGACACTAATTCTTTCTGTCTGATTTTCTTCTAAAAATGCTGTAACAAGGGCGACGAACTAAGGAAGGAGAGAGATGTTTGAGATACTTGTTTTTGCACAAAGACATGATGTTAGTGTCTGTGGGACTAGCTCTTTCCCATCCCTCTCTTATGTCTTGGGTCATAGAGCACATTTTGAAGATAAAGGGTGCGCTTAACACATCTGACACGTTCATGGTTTGAACGACTGAGATGACAAAGGGTATAGAAATTTTCAGAAGCAGCTTTCGTACATAAAAGATTTGTTTTTAGGGAGCCCTAAAAAATTTGGGCACCATTTGGTTCAGGCGCATTGGCCGCTTAAAGGGTTAATACTGTAACAGGTAGTTGCACTGTAAATCCGTTTCCGAAAGTCGCGTGCCACTTTCCGCAGTTCCTTTTATAAATTAACGAAGCATTTTCCTGATGCAGACTTTTCAGTGAGATGAAAAGAACCCTGCATTTCACGGATGTTTCATAGACCAGAAAATTCTGAATTCTTGGAAACCTTCCCGCAATTCCTCCTTTACATTGATGGTAAAGTGTCACTTTTAAGATGTGTTAACGGAAAATTTTGAAATCCCCGAAATATTTTTGAACTTCTTGTCGTATGTTAACGGAAAAACGCCGTTCTCACTTTGTTCCGTTTGTATATGACGAAAAACTTGCGGTAATAGGAGTGATTCGTAAAAATACTTGAGATTTGATTCTAAGTTGGAAACGGGTCAATAATTTTGGAACTGGACCCGACACGGACAAATCTATTATGAACTATATTATACACTATGTTGCCAAACGTCACCGGATACCCCTTCAAAAGCAAATGAACGGATCCGCTGCGTTTTTAAGATGCGCGGTATAAAAACAAGATTGCATTTGGCTGCGATCATTACGCACTGTTAGGTTGGGTGAAAATGTCGCGGTGGCAGGGAACTGACTTTGAGATTGGAAAGATTGTTGGGTGTTATATTAGTGGGTTGTCCATATGAGTAACCGAGAGGCGTTTAAAAATACCCAAGTCAACTGTTTTGGATGTATCGAACAAGCGAGAGACACATGGCGTGCCTGAAGAAGCAAAACGTACCGGCAGACTAAAGAAAATCAGTGATAGAGGACGTCGAAGCCTCCGGAGAGTCTTTACGGCTAATCGACGGAGCACTGCACAAGACCTCAGTGTACAGGTGATTAAAAATGCTGGAACCTCGGTATGTACACGTACCATTTGCAGAGAGCTTCATTCCATGGGTTACCGTCGTCGTGTGGCTGCTCATAAACCTTTCATCTCCACTCTTAATGCTACTCGTCTTTTAGCGTGGTGTAAAGAACATTTCTCGTGGACCGTAGATCAATGGAAACGGGTCCTATGGTCTGATGAGTCCAGATACACGATCCATCAGACTGATGGCCGTGTGTGGGCATGGTAGCAGCCCCAGAGAACGCTATTTACCACAGTCTACTGTTCCTACGGCCAAGCTTGGAGCTGGCAACGTACTCGTGTGGGGGTCTTTTTCATGGTATGGTCCCGGCCCATTGGTTATCGTGGACAAACCTGTTAAACAGCACGTCTACCTCGATATTCTGGTTTCGTCAAGATAATTCAGCGTCCCATTTACTTCAAGCTCCATGATGAACTCTATTGTATTGTTTAGATTGTTTATCCTGTCCATGTAATAACTTAATTCGTCTATTCCACGTTCCCATATGAAAAATACACTATATTGACAAACGTCGCCGGACACCTAGAAGAGAAACACAACATAACATTTATTAACATACATTAGTACGGTGTTGGTCCAAATTTGGCCTTAATGCATGCAGTGACCCTTCGAGACATTATTTTGACAGGGTTTTGGAACACAGCGATGTTGCTTAGTAGTAGGCCTTGGTTCCAAACTTCTTATACGGTGCTCTAATTCATCCCATAGGTGCTTTATGGGATAAAGAACAGGGCACTGTACTGGCCAGTCCACACACGATACAGAATTATCGTCAAACTACGTCGTAACAGTTCTTGCTTTATGGCTGGGTGCATTATCTTGCTGGTACCAACAAGGCTCGGCTCCATAGTATTGCCACAGAATTGGTAGGGCATAATTGTCCAGAATATCGAGGTAGATGGGCTGGTTGACCGGTTTGTCCACGCTAACCAATGGGCTGGAACTATACCACGAAAGACACCCCCACACGAGTACACTGCCGGATCCAAACGTGACCGTACGAACAGTACACTGTGATAAATAGCGTTCTCCCGGCTGCCGCCATACCCACACATCGCCAGCAGACTGATGGATCGTGTATCTGGATTCATCAGCCCATAGGACCCGTTTCCATTGATCTACGGTATGCGATAAATGTTCTTTAAATCGTGCTAAACGACGAGTAGCTTTCTCAGTGAAACTGAAAGGCTTATGAGCAGCCGCACGACGACGGTTACCCATAGAATGAAGTTCTCTGGGAATGGTACATGTACATACCGAGGTTACAGCATTTTTACTCACCTGTACACTGAGGTCTTGTGCTGTACACCGTCGATTAGGTGTAACGACTCTCCTGAGGCTTCGGCGTCGTCTATCACACATTTTTTTCTGGTCTGCCGGTACGTTTTGATGCTTCAAGCAGGCCATGTGTCTTCCACTTATTCAGTACATCCAAAAAATTTCACTTGGGTATGTTTAAACTCCTCTCGGCTTGTCTTATGTACAACCTACTGATATAACATCCAGTCATCTTTCCTTTTTCAAAGACAATTCTCTCCTGTCACGACATTTTCACTCAACCTCACAGTGCGATATGATCGTGGTCAGCTGCAGGCTTGTTTTTATACCGTTCGAAGCTGTACCGCGCATCCTAACAACGCAGATGACTCGTTCATTTGCTTTTGAAGGAGTGACCGGGGACTTTTGTCAATATAGTGTATTTTGTCCGTGTGGCGGATCCATATACGAGGTATCTTGATACAATTTAGAAAGATTAAATCTTCTAGCGGTTTCAGTACTGCTTCCGCATGGACTGAAGATAAAGGAACCCATTGGTGCTCCTTTTGTTTGTTTGTAGATTCCTTCATCTAGTTTGAAGTAGTTGTGATTAGTAACTAGATTTAAGGCGCCAATGATTTTCTTAGTTTGGGTCGGTGTTAATTCACGAGAAGTGATTATTTCTGCAAGATTTCTAACAGCCTCTGGTATTGGTATAGTCGGATATAAACATACAAAGTCGAAACTCCCTATTATATCGTTATCAAATATCGGCAGTCTTCCTGCGCGTTCCACAAATTCCTTTGTTGACTTGCATACGTAATCGGAGTTTTTAAGGGTTCACATAAAATTTTAGCTAGGATTTTTCTAATATGCACGTAGGATATTTGTTTTTCGTTAAAAAACAAAACAAATATCCTACGTACATATTAGAAAAATCCCTAGCTAAATTTAGCTAAGGTCAGATTCAGGTCTGAATTTTTAATCGCCCAAACAGTTTTGGAATTATAAGGCCAGGAGGAAGTGTTCGCTGAAATTCTAAATTTATAAAACGAAAATAAACGGATTTGCTACACTATAAGCGTTCCTTATTGCAACTCCTTTTACCGGAAAATGAGCAAACCCAGGTCCTTTAGTACACTGGCGTGCAAAAATTAAGGACGAGACGGTTTTTCGAATGTAACGTCGTGCAGACGTGCTCCACATCGACTTACATCATACCATAAGATCCCCAAGATGTAAGAATATGGGACAACTGAGCAAAACCGTCCACACAAGGACTCCAAAGGATACAAAGGCACTTTTTTGAAAAGGTAGCTTCGGGCACAACTGGACAGAAGACAGAAACGTCCATGTGACATGCTGCTGCCAAGAAAAATTCAGTCTTTAGTAGGGGATATGATCACCCCTGACTGCGTTGCAGGTTTCACAACGTCTGCCCATGCTGAGGACGAGGTTGTCAAAGAGCTGTTGAGGCATCGTGCCCATTTCTGTTGTAGCGCCAATCGCAGCTGCGGAATCGTTGCTGGCGGCTGGTGACGTGCTGCCAAGCGTCTTCCGAGAAGATCCCACACGTGTTCGATTGGAATTAGGTCCGCGGACCATGCTGGCTAATCCATGCGTTGAGTATCGTTACTCTCTAACAGCACTGTGACAGCCACTGTACGATGAGGTGTAGCGTTGTCGTCCACGAAGAGGAACTCAGGACCCACAACACCTCTAAACAGACGCACGTGAGGCAGGAAAACCTCGGTACAATAGCGGACACCAGTGACTGAACCTTCTTGGAAGATGTGGAGGTCAGTACGGCTACCAAGCATGATACCGCTCCAAACGAGAACTCCGCCACCTCCAAAGTGGTCTCTTTCGATGATGTTGGAGGTGTGATTGCGTGTTCCCTGCTCTCTCCAGATGAGTATACGTCCAGAATAGCTCGTCAGACTAAATCGGTTTCCATCCGTAAAGAGAACTCGACCCCATTGGTGATGTGTCCAGTTGTTGTGTTCCTGGCACCACAGAAACCGCCGTCTCCGATGTGCAGGCGTTAATGGCACACACCGTACTGGTCGTCTTGTAAATAAACCACCTTTGTGCAGCCTCCTGACTACGGTAAAACGCGATGACGTACGTCCAGATTTCTGTTGCATGTGCCTCCGATGTCTCCCGCTGTCTGCCGTCTGTCTCTTCTCGCCTGTAGGACAATATACCGGTCGTCCGCCGCCATGATTGTTCGTGGACGACCACTGTAAAACTCTCGGACAGCTGTTTCTGTCGTTTGAAATGCTCGCCAAGCTCGTGAAACGATGCTGTGAGCGATCCCGAGCTCCTCGGCCACACTAGTTACATTTCGACCTTCTTGCAACTTCGCAATGACGCGACTTCGGGTAACGTCATCCAGATGTCGTCTACTGGATTGCCTGTTGTCCATATCACACGCTGGCAGCAACTCGACGTCGTTCCAACCGATGTACACCGTGCAATAGCTTTCATCGTATTGCTGAGCGTACACCACCCGTGTGCTTTATACCCTTCCGACACTCACCATTGCCCCTATGTCATGCTGCATATATGCGTGCGCATGCCCTACCGTACTGGATCCTAGTCTATCTTCTGAGTGGTCTTTCGGTCCGTTCTGCCTACTCGTTCGGCTCCTATGCTAATTTCTCCTCTCCGTCCTTAATTTTTGCACACCAGTGTATATCAGAAAGTAGACATCACCTTTGTGGCTGAGGATCGTGTTCTAAAATGTTCTTCGTTGTTGAGAACTTTTATGACATTATCGTTCTGTGGGTCGTAATATTGAAACCTGGTTTCATCTGTTGTCACAGTCTGGTTAGGAAAGTCTCACCTTTGTTTTTCAAATGTTGCAAAAGTTCACGTAAAATCCGCACTCGTTCAAATTTCATCTAAGAAATCACGCGCGATACAAACTGCCACAAACTTTCCGAATTTTGAGAACACTGATATAGTATCCTACACTTCCTTTAAGAATGCTTAGTTCAAATGTAATTTCTTTACGCTTTACGTGACAGTCTCAATCGCATGGCTTATTCAATACGATGTTGATGAAATGGAGCCGTTGTAATCAAATTTTCTTCCCACTACGGATTATTATTCAAACTTTCTTTGCCTTCACCTTTACACGACCTTTTCCGCTTTCTCACAGTAATTCCATCAACCCACTGCGCCGCATAAACGCGTTCAGATTTCGATGAACGTCGATGGGAGCAAATATACTGTAGTGAAAAAGTGTTGATGCTGTGCATCTTTCTCTAAAGTAGCCAAGAAAAAAGTTTCGATGTAACGAAAATGGGTAACGGAAGTAGCCAAAAACCGTTGTTGAGATCTGATTTTTGAATGTTGTCGCATGAAGTGACTCCGCTATAATTTCATTGCTACTCAAACAATTTACTTTATCGCCGAGCAAACATACTGTAGTGAAAAAGTGTTGATGCTGTGCATCTTTCTCTAAAGTAGCCAAGAAAAAAGTTTCGATGTAACGAAAATGGGTAACGGAAGTAGTCAAAAACCGTTGTTGAGATCTGATTTTTGAATGTTGTCGCGTGAAGTGACTCAGCTATAAATTCATTGCTACTCAAACAATTTACTTTATCGCCAAGCAAACATACTGTAGTGAAAAAGTGTTGATGCTGTGCATCTTTCTCTAAAGTAGCCAAGAAAAAAGTTTCGATGTAACGAAAATGGGTAACGGAAGTAGTCAAAAACCGTTGTTGAGATCTGATTTTTGAATGTTGTCGTATGAAGTGACTCAGCTATAATTTCATTGCTACTCAAACAATTTACTTTATCGCCAAGCAAACATACTGTAGTGAAAAAGTGTTGATGCTGTGTATCTTTCTCTAAAGTAGCCAAGAAAAAAGTTTCGATGTAACGAAACTGGGTAACGGAAGTAGTCAAAAACCGTTGTTGAGATCTGATTTTTGAATGTTGTCGCATGAAGTGACTCAGCTATAATTTCATTGCTACTCAAACAATTTACTTTATCGCCGAGCAAATATACTATAGTGAAAAAGTGCTGATGCTGTGCATCTTTCTCTAAAGTAGCCAAGAAAAAAGTTTCGATGTAACGAAAATGGGTAACGGAAGTAGTCAAAAACCGTTGTTGAGATCTGATTTTTGATTGTTGTCGCATGAAGTGACTCAGCTATAATTTCATTGCTACTCAAACAATTTACTTTATCGCCGAACAGTATTTCATCATGCTATGCACAAACATAATATCCCATTGCAATCTGCGTAAATTACGGGAACCAAATACTAATCTCATGCATCTTTCCGGATAGTAGAAAGTATGCGTCGCAGGAGATTTTCGCTGCCTCTCGACTCTTCCAAGAGGGGTTGGGGGGTTGTACGGGCTATTGGTTGGTTGGTTGGTTAGTGGATTTTAGTGGCGCAAGGGCCAGGTTTGGCCAAAGAGCGCCAGACAAAGAACGATCAGTCACAGATTTTGAAAAGCGTGGAAAATGAGTAAGAGCAGACAGGCTTGGGAAAAGTTGAAAAAGAGTATGATGAAAGCAGGGAAGACAAGGTAGTTAATCAGATTTATAAAAAAAATTACTAACGGAGAAGGACGAACAGTCACTCTCCTCCCCCCACACTCCTCTGCAACGCTGGCAGAGGGCAGGGACGAACTGTCACTCTCCTCCCCCCATGTTCCTCTGCAATGCTGGTTGAGGCTGGGGACGAACTGTCACTCTCCTCCCCCCTATGTTCCTCTATAATGTTGGGTGAGGATGGGGACCTCGCTGAGGCCGAGACAGTTTCTCAATGTTGGTCACGCGGACCGCGACAGTTGGATGGACACTGCACACCTTTGCGGATTGAGGGCCGGGTCTTCTGCACGTGCAGGCTGTCTGCGGGGAACCGGAAGAGGCGGGCGTCTTCAAAAGAGAAGGCGCAGACCCAGCTGGTCGAATAAGCTGGAGCTCGGTGAAATCCACCTGTGTGGCTTGTTCAACTGTAGATCGCCTGGCAAGTGCGGCGAGAGCTACAGGGCGCGGAACAAAGGGCTGCACGGGTTGTGGCAGAGACTGAACTACCGCGGCAAAAGTACGCTGTCGGGTGGTGGGTATACCCAACTTGGCCTTGGCAGCAGGGTACGAGAGGCCTTCCAGGGTCTTGAGACGCTGGATCGCCATCTCGTCCTTCCATTTCATACAAGTGCGGGCGTAAGCTGCATGGGCCTCACCACAGTTAACACAGGAGGCCGCAGAAGTGCAACCTTCCCCGTCATGTTCACTGGAGCCACAATTTGCGCAACGAGCGGAACTCTTACAAAAACGTTGGGAATGCCCGTACCTCTGGCACCTGAAACAGCGCAGAGGACTGGGAATGTACGGGCGAACGCCACAGACCAAGTAGCCAGCCTTGATTTCGGTCGGAACTTTCGGGGAGTTAAAAGTCAAGATCACATTTTTAGACTTAATGAAAGAACCATCACGCCGGAACATCATACGACGTGCAGCAATAACACCTTGGTCTGCAAGTTCAGTCACTAATTCTTCTTCACTGCATGGCAAGAGATCAAACTCCGAAATAACACCCCGAGAGGTGTTAAGAAACGGGTGAGGTGTCACTTTGACAGGAATGCCTTGAAGACTAGAGAGGCGCAGAAAAGCGTTACTCTGAGAAACACTGCAAGTTTGAACAAGCAGGTCCCCAGAGCGAAGCTTCCTCACAGACTTCAAGGGGCCAACCGCAGCGTCCAAAGCTTTAGAAATGAAAAATGGAGATCTGGTGGACAGTCTCTCATTCGGATCGATGGATTCTACAAGTAAGTGTGTAGCATGCGTAGTCACAGCAATCGATGGGAGACGACGCTTCGGAGCGACTGGTACAGCTGCCGAAGAAGAAGTTCCACATTCTGGGTCCAGGTCATGGTCTAAAGACCGTTTAAGGTTATGAGACTTGGTAAGGTGAGAAGACGAAGGAGAGTCGTTTGCAACTATCATTGTCTCAGGCGACTTAAATTTGGAGCGTTTGTTTTTAGGTTTACCCATGGAAAAAAGAAAGAAGATTCGTCTGCAGACTACTCCACCCACCACCGAGCCCTACAAGGGAGAACTGGAGGTCCGCAAGCCAAGAAAATGACGCTAGACACAGTTCTGGAGCTTATACGTTGCAGATATAGTCCGTTGGCTGTGATCACACGCACTCGGCGGACACTTCGGCCTCCTGGTACCGTCATGCCAACGCCTTTGGCATGATCCCACAGCCCCCGGGCTCACCCTGCCGTGCCATACGACAAAAAAGCCGCTAAAGCCCTGTACACAACTTGGTACATGACTTCTGACTAGAGGTGGGTTAGTCTCTAGCCTCCCGTTTACAGCGAAGCCGGGGTCGAAGAGGAGTGTTGGTACACAGGAGGCACTTATCCGGTCGCCTGCGACCTCAGCCGCCAGACATACCATTTCCGCCTCACGGGTCTCCGCACGCGGCAAACATGCAGGTAGGTCTAGCACCCAAACCAGCTAAAAGGAAAAAAAGAAATCTAAAGAAGACAAATCCTGGCAGGGAACCTAAACGGAATCTTAGCAACCTACGAACTGAGCGGTTAATATAAATCAGTTAGTGGTGGAGGGCAACAAAACCACAAGACCGGGGTGTTAGTACATGACGTGGTAGCGATTAGGTAGAGAATACCACACAGGCAACTAGCCAGTGGAGAAAATAAATAAAAAACGAAAAAGCGAGACACAAGACCAGCTCGGGATCGTGGGGCCGCGACTCCCAACAGCTGGATGAACAGCCGTCCCTGCAAACACCAACAGCAAAGCGGTGGCATGACATCGGATGTTGACCAGTCACAAGGTCAGCTCGGGCCGTGGGGCGCCGCTCCCCAAATAACTGGAAAACCAGCTATCCCCGTGTGGGGGTACGGGCTATTAGCGAGAGCTTTTTAAAATGCAATAACACGACGGGGATATCCAAGAACAAAAGTTACCAATCCACCTAACCAACGCACTTCGCACTCATCTCTTTCTATCATGAGGTTATATTTTGGTTTGCGCATGAGCACATGGGCTCGCGTAGCTATGAGAATTTCTGGCCAATCGGATGCTTCCTTCTTAATGTTGCATTTTGCGTGGCCAGCAGTGTGTTTGGAGTGTTTATTTATTCAAAAACAATTCATCGGCGTCAAGGTTGTTTCTTACGTTCATCTAAATCTGAAAATACTGATACGATAACTACAACTAATAATTATAATAATAAATATTATTTTTGAATAAATAAACACTCCAAACACACTGCTGGCCACGCAAAATGCAACATTAAGAAGGAAGCATCCGATTGGCCAGAAATTCTCAGCATGCGTCGCCCGTAAGAAGACATGCAAACGATTAGCATTGCAGGACATATGCAAATCATGTGCGGATTAGCATTGCAGGACATATGCAAATCATGTGCGCCCGGCACGCCATCGAGAAGCACTATAAGAAAGGGGCACAGAAGGTGGGGTGGATGTAGTGGAAGTGTGTTGTGCTTCCGGACCTGTGCGTGGGAAGCTTCCTGATGCCTCGTCGTAGAATACAGCAGTCATTCCAGCATGTTTCGGAGTTCGACAGAGGACGAATAATGGCTTATCGCGACAGCGGTTTATCGTACCGAGACATCGGCGGCCGTGTGGGACTACATCCACCGAGAGTGAGGCGAGTATAGATTCAGTTGGTGCGGGAGGGACGGACGTACCGACGGGAGCGATTACCGCGACCGCGGCATATCATCGAACGAGAGGACCGGCATTTTGTGCGGCGGGAATTGACGGCTCGCACCGCCACATCACGAACGTTAGCGCAGGAATTAGGGTGTGTTGCGTAACAACCTGACTCAGCACGTACCGTTCGACGTCGTCTGCAGGAGCGGGGATTTGTCGCACGGCGCCCATTGCTCCGATTACCATTGACGTTACACCACCGGCGAGTGCGGCGGTAGTGGGCCATTGAATGCCGAACCTGGACTACGGAATGGCACGACATTGTCTTCTCCGACGAATCCCGTTTCTGCCTGCCACACCACGATGGTCGAATCCGCGTGTGGCGGCGCGGCGAGAGACTGTATGACGCCTGCATTATGCATTGCCATACCTGTCCGTCGCCTGGCGTTATGGTTTGGGGCGCAATTGCATATGACACCCGCACCTTTCTGGTGCACATCGCCGGTACCCTCAACAGCTACCGCTACATCTCCGGCGTTTTGGAACCTGTAGTCCTCCCTTACCTGCAGGACCTTCCAGCGGTCCCGTTTCAACAGGACAATGCGCGCCCGCAGGTGGCACGCATCGTGTATAAATTTTTCACGGCCCACCAGGTGTCACTGCTGCCGTGGCCTGCCTGTTCTTCCGATATGTCGCCCATCGAGCACGTCTGGTCAATGATCGGCAACCGAGTGGCCTGGCAAGCACCACCCGTGGCTACGCCTGATGAACTGTGGAAACGTGTGGAAGCAGCCTGGACCTTCATACCCCAAGCCCACATCCAAAGCCTCTTTCGTTCGATGCCGCGGCGTGTAGCGGCCGTTATTGCCAGCCATGGGGGCCACACGAACTATTGATGTCTGCGTGTTCCGCAAGTCGCACGGGACTGTAAGCTCAATCGTTTCATCTTTGTATCTGTTGTTATGTGTGCAGTAAATCTGGCTTTCTATCTCGTGTCCTTCTTGGTGTTGCATTTTGGGTGGCCAGCAGTGTACTTACTATTGCCGCCGCCATAGTCTAGTACGTATCTACTTTTACAACTCACATACCTTCTCTTTCATTGATTTTACGAAAAAAACATTCATTAATCCACCTTCTCAATACCGTACAATGTTAAGAATTAGTAAAACTAATTGTTTGTTGTTATGATTTAATTCTACTTACTATGTACCAGAATGTGGCGGGTTTTTGTTGTTGTTGTTGGGGGTTTAACCACCGCCATGAGCAACTCAATGGGCTACAAGCAGTTGTCCGTCCTTCATCCACTGTTTCGAGGAAAGGGCGAGAGCCAGAACCGTAAGACAAACACAAAATCCATATCTGACTGGGATGCGAACTCGGACGCATCTCGAACGAATGTTCATAAGCCAGCGCTTAGACTACTGCGATGTGGCTTGGTGCCGTCGTGTATGACGCGAATACATGTAATGGGTTGTACGTAAATAAATGCACTCTCGAGTCACTCATTTTATTTGACACCCACAACCCACACAGCGCAGAATATTTCGTATATGTTACAAGTACGTAGCACTGAAACATTGAGACTTTTCAGATACGTTGCACAATGTAACAGTAATGTTTCAGAAACCTTACGGTTACGTCAAAAAGTCCTCAAACGTTACGTAACTTTGAAACATAACGGATACTTTACAGTGAAAGGTCTTTGTAACTTCAACATACCACCTTCATGTTACTGTTACGTATTTGAAAGATATTTGTGATATTATCATATTACTGTTACGTATTTACTACGTTGAGCATTATAGTTTTAATAAACTTTGTAAAATATATAATTAAAAATATTACACTCAAATACGTTGCACAATGTAACAGTAATGTTTCAAAAACCTTACAGTTACGTCAAAATGTCCTCAAACGTTACGTAACTTTGAAACATAACGGATACTTTACAGTGAAAGGACTTTGCAACTTCAACATACCACCTTCATGTTACTGTTACGTATTTAAAAGACATTTGTAACTTCGCTACAATATTGTTACGTATTTGAAAGACATTTGTAACTTCGCTACATTACTGTTACGTATTTGAAAGACATTTGTAACTTCGCTACATTACTGTTACGTATTTGAAAGATATTTGTAATATCGTCATATTACTGTTACGTATTTACTACGTTGAACATTATAGTTTTAATAAACTTTGTAAAATTACAATTCAAAATATTGCACTCGATAGCTGTTTCAAAAGCCAGAACAGTAGTATTACGAGTTGTTTACGTTTTCAAATGTTCAACGCAGTCCACTGTCCGTTGAGAACAGTGGCGGCGTTTATATATTGATAACAAAAGAAATAAAAATAGGTCCCAAATGAGGGTGTCCAATTTTTATTATACATGTGGATTAGACTATTTCAGCGAAAAAAGAAAGAAAATCAAATTCGTAATTTCTCTAAGTACCTACCAATATGACATTTCTCAGCTTCAAGTAAAAACAACCAAAAAAAAAAAAAAACCTGCTGGCATAGTATACTAATACAACAACACAGCCGTCTACTTAGATTTTATAAAATGCTTTATAGAATTTAAAAACTATAATAATCAAGACAATTACTTTCAGATGACCTTGAATTACAAAAAAAAGATCAAATATTAATTCAACTAACTCGAGTACGACAGTATCACCAAAGAATATCCCAGTAGCACGTGGAAATACGACTAGGAAAATGCTTCGGTGAAATGGCATAAATGCTCATGCGCATGCACGCCGTTTCCAAACCAGAAATCCTGAATATCGCCGGAATGTAACATCAAGGCTAGACCCAAATGTAATTAGAGGTACGACCTACGAAAAACGCGAAATGAGGCCAAAAAAGCGTCCCATGTTTTGTTTGAGTTACAACAGAAATGACTTTATGGCTGCTCTAGTTACACGCACAAACATCACAACATCGCCATACTGAGGTTTGTTTAGAATTTGTCTTTGAAATTTACCTTTCTGAAGTCCAAAATGTTGCAGCAAGTGATGCATAAGTAATATTTTCATTGAAATTAGTGTCATCGTTTTAATCACTATGAATAACGTGGGAGATATTTATTCTTGTTGGGAATGCCCAGAAGTTCATTCTATCAACTTTCCATATTTACAGATTGTCGAGTCTCAATATCGAAGCATTTAACAAGAAAATTGCGTAGAATTTAAAATAAATAGCTAAACTGACTATCAGCCAGTTTGAAGAATCGTACTGGTGAAAAAAGAAACTTTCACAGGTCGTAATAGCACGGTATGCTGTACGAACACAAATGCAGTGTATTTAGATCTTAGTGGAAGACATGAAATATGTCACTAGTAGAATAACAGGAGTACTTCACACATGAGAATGAAATACAACAGCAATGCAAAATGCATAGGCTGCCGTGAGTTGTGCTGGTAATAAGGGACCCCTGGTGAGACGATTGTGCGTAAACATTTAAAATAATGAGACGCTACAGTTTGCCATTTGGATAGGTCTTTCTTTAATGGGTCTAGATCAAGGTAGCAATTATGTAGCAGGGAAACTATAAAACAGTAGCATCGGTGAATGCTATTTTTAACGTAACCGTAATGTACAAAGAGTTTTGTTCCAAAATAGATGTTGCTGAAACATAATTGTAAGATATCTTTGAAAGTGTAACAAAAATGAGAGATTGGAACATTATTGATGCATATCTGATACGTTTTGTTCTGTATGGGGAAGATCTTGGCAAGTGAAAGATGAATAGCATAAATTCCCTGAAAAGTGTATCAGGGTATTCTCTCAATTTTTTGGGGTGGTGGGGGATTCAGCAGCCACCGTGAGGAACAGAATGGGCCCTCGCTAATTTTAAGTTGGCATGTTCTCGTCCCTATGCAAAGTGACACTTCGGGGCGCACCTTTGTGAAATTTCCGCTGGTCAAGATTTACATACTGTTCTCGAATTTAGCATATTCACACGCATTTCACTGCTCTGCCCCATTCCACTTTCAAAAATTTAGAGATGTGGTGTTTTAGTATCTTTCAAATACAGTAGAACTCCAATTATCCGAAACTCCAATTATCCAGATCGCTTGTTCTTTCAAGGCCAGTAAAATTAAGATTTTTGTTAATTTATTTACGCTTTTACTTTTTCCATTCATTTAAATACAAAATGATAATGCAGTACAGTATATATTTATTTTTTAAACTGTATAACATTTGTTATAATAAAATACGATACACGAAAAAATTAAATTCCTTCACTTCAGTTAATAAAAAGGTATTTAACCTACAGAAAAAAGACAAACCAATTATCCGGATTTTCCGAATAACGGGATGGGCTGTGGTCCGAGTTAATCCGGATAATTGGAGTTCTACTGTACTGAGTAGCACACATTGTCACGGGGTAAATGATGATTTCCTTCACGTTACAAAACATTAGACAGAAACTTCCGCCTTCGTAAAATTGATTATACTAGATTGATTAAGCCGGATAGGCTCCCCTGATGCTTCTTCTCTACTCAGCGTACAGAGATAAAAGAAGCAATTTCTCAATGTCCTTTACATTTTTATTCATACGAAAAAAATGGTGCTTCGTGAAATTTGTTTGCGGAGCGAAATTCCGCCCGACCTTTAACATAATAAAATAATATTGCATCATCTTTCTAGCAGAATTTGTCAGTACTGATACAGTTTCTTGTTCACCTCCCAGAGTGCGCCGTGTATGAATTTAATCGAGCCTCTTTTGTCTGTTAAACTTTACGTATGTTTGTTCGTAACTAAATTTAATATTGCATTTTAACGCCTATAATATTGAGAAAAAGTTATTTTAATTGCCTAAAATAAACTGGAGATTATTAAAAGGTACAAGTTTTTTATCATTTGCAGCGGAATTCGGGAATTGGCCACCAAACCAGCAGTTGCAGAAAAAGCACTTAAATCCTTGGAAATTCAAGATGGTGTTGATTAAACAGAAGTTTTACAAAATCCTGGACGTATAAGAAATATAAAACAAAAAACGGTGTTGCAAAGAAAGACATCGCCGACTTTCTTTTTAAATAAGTTTTAAAATGATCAGTTTCGCATTCACATACTACAAGAATGTTCGCCTTATGTTTTTATCTGGTTTTATTTTATGAATTTAACCCAATAAAACATAATTTGGATTAACCGTATTATTCAATTATCCCGACTGTAGCTTCACTCAATTACTACGGATAATTGATTTTTTACTGCACTTCTTTTAGGTTAAAACTACTCTTTGTTATCTGCCATGAAATGAAACAAAGATATAGGTTTGTCAAGGTGCCTCCTTTCAGAATGGGCCCACGATGCCGTACTTACTGGCCTTGGCCGAAAGACAAACTTCATACATACCCTCACCAAGGCCCAGAATGGTCAGAAACCAGCGGTCAAACCACGGTGATCCCGCTGATACAATGAGGAATTAACCCATTAAGCGGCTGGAACGAATTAACTCGGGTTAACAAAATAGACTGAAATCATTTCGAAAGAATATATTTGACCGAAAGTCAAATTTTTGATGATTGAAGTCAACTTATACAGCATCATGGTAAAGTCAGAAATACATATTATACATCATTTTAAAGGACATTTTATGCTGCATTCAAATAAATTTACAGAATGTTATTACCCGTAATAGAAATGAAGTTATAAACAAAAGTACAGCGTCTAGTCATAAAAAGCGAAAAATAGTGGAATTTGTGAAATTAGTGTACAATGCATTTAACGTAAAATTACTGTACAGTACATTGACACTTACAAAACACTTGAAATAACTGACCAACAAGCAAAATATGCTTTTATATTTAATTGGATAACCACGATTACTTAGTAACAAAGTGCACCTTCTTGGCATGGAACTAATGAGCTTCTCTAGTTGTCCATTGGTGATAACACGGTGCCATACGGCCCTTACAGGCTCAGTCTTTGCTTGAGTCTGTAGGGCCTTTTGATTGAGTCTGTAAATTCTACCTCTGACTTCATAAGTGCCCTCAATGAAAGTGAAAAGATATTTTTACAACTGTACACAACTTTGTTAAATTAGAGGCGACATTACCAATAACAACTGCCACCACAGAAATGTTCTCATTAAGGCAGCTGACGAGTTACAAAACTCCACTTCACAGAATGGACTTAATGAATTCGTCTTGATGTTTTCAGAGAAATTAAGGTTGATCACCAAGAAGTAGTAAACTAAAGGTCAAAAAACCTCGAAAATTAGGTCTTGTAATATAAACTCAAGGGAAAACAATAACTTTAGTAGAACATTGTACATGCCTAAAACTAAATTGTATGTATAAGCGATATCTTGAATAAGCGATATCTGTCTACTAACGTGTAGCACCACCTTTCGCCCTGATGATAGCGGCGATTTGTCTTGGCATGAACTCGACAAGACACTGGAAGCGTTGGGAAGCCATACGGATCCACGACCCATGAAAAAGCTCCCACAGTTCACGAAGAATTGATGGAGGGAGTCAGAGCCTCGGGCACCTCTCTCGATGGCATCCCAGATGTGCTCGATTGAATTGAGGTCAGGTGACCTAGCTGGCCAAGGAAGCGAGGTCACGACGGTGGCGTGTTCATCCAACCATTCGGATACAATTCGGGAGAGATGGCACGGTGCATTGTCTTTTTGCAGGATGAGGTCCCCAGTGGGATGTTGAAGACGCACAAACGGGAGCAAATGGTCGTCCAGGATATCCCGGTAACGTTGACCTGTGAGGGACGATGTCACACGTACCAGGGATCCCATTTCAGTCCACGTAAACAGTCCCCAGACAAGACTTTTACCCCCACCAGCTTGAAGAGTACCCTGCTGGCAAGAAGGATCCATCGCTTCATGTGGTTTGGGCCGTACTCGTATCCTGCCATCCGCATGTACCAACGTGAATCTCGACTCATCATTCAGGGCAACATTTTTCCACATGTCTAGTGTTCAGTGGCGATGTTCCAGCGCCCATGCTAATCTTTGTATCCTGTGATGTGCGGTCAGCAGCTGTACCCTCATGGACCGGTGGCTTCTGTACCCCATAACGAGGAGATGGTTCTGGTTGATATGGCTTCTTACACGTTTTTTCGCACCAGCGTTAAATTGCTAAATGATTTCTTGCACTGTGGCCAGTCTATCCGCGGTTACAATGCGAGCTAGCCGACGATGATTCCGCTCATCCACACGCTGTTGTCCACGGCAGTTGGCCCTTGCAGAGATGGTTTTACCGGACTCGATGCACTCACGGTGCACCCGTGACACAGTGGCTCGTGAAAATCCCAGTGTCTGCACGACTTCCGAAATAGAGTGACCCATTCGTCGGGCCCCGACAATTTGCCCACAATCAAATGAGCTTAAATCATTCGTCTTACCCATACTGCGTCCGACTCTTACTGATTCCCGTCGCATCACTCCTTATATTGTCGGATCTCTGCATACGCCATATCGTTTCCGTTTACAGGGCCGTCCACAGCGCCACATTTGCATAACGCCAGCTGTCTCTAATTCAATTGCTCTTCAGTGTAGAATTTAATGGTTGAAGAGTGAAATTAGAATGAATTTGACATCTATACCAGTTAAAGCACGTGAAGAAACATTTTACTTTGTAAGGTTGTTTTTCCTAATTTACTTGGAGTATTGTTTCGAATAGCATGTATGGCTAATTTCTAAGGAACTAATGATTTTATACGTTTCTTTTTTACTTTCTAGGATCTTTTTACAGGGGTTTGTCAGAATAATGTGAACACAATGCTCAGAGACGCGACTTTTAATGCAGCTGCGTACGTCGTGATACGGAAAGGTATGCATCACTTTTTGATTGTAATAGCTTTGTTTAGAACCTCAAGATCCTGTTTAAGTACATTTAAAGTGTCTTGTCGCAAAATTTCTTTCAGGATGCCGACGAAATGAGTGACCAAACGGACTTCGAAAGAGGCCTAATTGTATTTGGCGGGCTAATTGGTGCCTCCGTGACAACAATCGCCAGGGTAGTGGGTCATGAAAGCAAACCTGTTCGTTGCAAAACCTCGTCTGCGAAAGACAAGAGCGGCCGGGAAGCGACCCTGACCGATAGCGACATGAGAACATTATAGAGAATTGTTACCCGTAATAAAAAGACCACGGCACCAAAAATTAAGTGCGGAGCTCATTCTGCATCTCCAGACCCCAGTATCAACGAAAACCATGTGCAGGGAACTGCATAAACAAGATATTCATGGGAGAGCTGCTATTGCAAAACTTCTGGTGACTCTGGTGAATGTACGACGGCGACGGCAGTGGTGCCAGGAGCATCATGCAACGTGGACTGCCGATGCATGGGAACATGCAATGTGGTCGGATGAAACAGATGCATGTGTTTGGAGTGCCACTTTTACAAAATAAAAAATCACCGCTGCCAAAGTTTTGTACAGTTTTGTACACCCAAAAGAAAATTTTGTACACCACCGGAAGTGGTACTTTTCGGCTCTCTAAAAGTGGCACTCCAAGTACATGCTCGAGAGTCAAAAAGGAGAGTCAAAAAGTGCATCTTCCGGTGGTGTACAAAATTTTCTTTTGGGTGTACAAAACTGTACAAAACTAGGACAACACTCTGCCAGTGTTTATTTTCGATTTTGGAAAAGTGGCACTCCAAGTACATGCTCGAGGGCCACAAAGGAGAGTAAAAAAGTTCCACTTCCGGTGGTGTAAAAACTTTTCTTTTGGGTGTACAAAACTGTACAAAACGAGGACAACACTCTGGCAGTAGTTATTTTCGATTTTGAAAAAATGGCACTCCAGCATGTACTTGGAGTGCCACTTTTAGAGAGCCGAAAAGTATCACTTCCGGTGGTGTATAAACTTTTCTTTTGGGTGTACAAAACTGTACAAAACTAGGACAACACTCTGGTATTGTTTATTTTCGATTTTGGAAAAGTGGCACTCCAAGTACATGCTCGAGAGCCACAAAGGAGAGTAAAAAGTACCACTTCCGGTGGTGTATAAAATTTTCTTTTGGGTGCTCAAAACTGTACAAAACGAGGACAACACTCTGGCAGTAGTTATTTTCGATTTTGAAAAAATGGCACTCCAGCATGTACTTGGAGTGCCACTTTTAGAGAGCCGAAAAGTATCACTTCCGGTGGTGTATAAACTTTTCTTTTGGGTGTACAAAACTGTACAAAACTAGGACAACACTCTGGTATTGTTTATTTTCGATTTTGGAAAAGTGGCACTCCAAGTACATGCTCGAGAGCCACAGAGGAGCGTAAAAAAGTACCAATTCCGCTGGTGCACAAAATTTTCTTTTGGGTGTACAAAACTGTACAAAACTAGGACAATACTCTGGCAGTGTTTATTTTCGATTTTGGAAAAGTACCACTCCAAGTACATGCTCGAGAGCCACAAAGGAGAGTAAAAAAGTACCACTTCCGGTGGTGTATAAAATTTTCTTTTGGGTGCTCAAAACTATACAAAACTAGGCCAACACTGTGGCAGTGTTTATTTTCGATTTTGGAAAAGTGACACTCCAAGTACATGCTCGAGAGCCACAGAGGAGCGTAAAAAAGTACCACTTCCGCTGGTGTACAAAATTTTCTTTTGGGTGTACAAAACTGTACAAAACTAGGACAATACTCTGGCAGTGTTTATTTTCGATTTTGGAAAAGTACCACTCCAAGTACATGCTCGAGAGCCACAAAGGAGAGTAAAAAAGTACCACTTCCGGTAGTGTACAAAATTTTCTTTTTGGTGTTCAAAACTATACAAAACTAGGCCAACACTCAGGCAGTGTTTATTTTCGATTTGGAAAAGTGGCACTCCAAGTCAATGCTCGAGGGCCACAAAGGAGAATCAAAAAGTACCACTTCCGGTGGTGTACAAAATTTTCTTTTGGGTGTACAAAACTGTACAACCCTCTGGATTTTTTTTCCGATTTTGGAAAAGTGGCACTACAAGTACATGCTCGAGGGCCACAAAGAAGAGTAAAAAAGTACCACTTCCGGTGGTGTACAAAATTTTCTTTCGGGTGTACAAAACTGTACAAAACCAGGACAACGCTCTGGCAGTAGTAATTTTTGATTTTGAAAAAGTGGCACTCCAGCATGTACTTGGAGTGCCACTTTTAGAAAGCCGAAAAGTACCACTTCCGGTGGTGTACAACATTTTCTTTTGGGTGCACAAAACTGTACAAAACTTGTAAAAGACTTTGGCAGCGTTGATATTTTATTTTGGAAAAGTGGCACTTATTTCAATAAGTGCCACTATAAGTGGCACTTATTTATACATGTATCTGGATGAATCCACATTCACACTATTCCCCGCCGCAGGACGTTTATATGTGTGGAGAACACCGTAAGAAGCGTACAACCGGACTGTCTGTTCACAACAGTGCAGTATGGTGGTGGTTCTGTCATGCTCTGGGCAGTCACATTGTGGTTTTCAGTAGGTCGTCTGATTACCTTGAGAGGACGGATGACTGGAAGAGCGTATGAAACCATTTGGGCCGACCAAGTGCACCCAATTGCTCAGGCATTGTTTCCTGCAGGGGATGCCATCTGTCAAGATGATAACGCCCCGAATCACAGAGCTCGGAATGTCCAATCATAGTTTGAGGAACATAAGGACGAACTTTAGCACCTTCTTTGGTCTTCCCAACCGGGAGACGTGATGTTGGGAAACTGGGTAAGATCCCGTTATCCTCCTCCGTCATCTCTCAAGTACCTGGAGCAGTTTCTGCATGCAGAATGGCATAACATTCAACCAATCACCATCCGGGATTTGTATGGTTTCATTCCAAGGAGGATTCAGGCGGTTTTGAATGCCGAAGGTGGTCCCACACCCTATTAAGTACGTAAAATCTTCTTTTCCTAGGTGTTCAATCCCTGTAGTTTTGAAACTATACCTCCCAAACACTTTACTGCCACATTGCAAAAATGTATTTCAATAATTAAACTGGGAAAACAAAAGGATAAAGATTAATGAAGATGATTTAACTCACCTTCGTTTTACTAATGACGTCGTCATTTTTGCAACTGCCCTTTAAGAGCTGCAGAGTATAATCCAGGTGCTTGCTGACAAGAGTAAGATTAAAAATGAACTTTCATAAGACAAAACTGATGTGCAATGCTTTTACAAGAAATGAAGATTAATCGATTGATGGGGAAACGATGGGGATACACGATACCTATATATTTACCTTGGACAATAGATATCAAGGGAGGGTCACATTGAGAAAAAAATTAAACGCCGTATGAATCTTGGTTAAAGAACTTTTGGAAAAAACAGTACAATTTTTAAGTGCAATATCTCATTCTTTCTTAAAAGCTTTTAATCGATGCCCATTCTTCCAATGATTACATATGGAGCGTAAACATGGACCTTAACTTAAAAAGACATACAAAGCCTGAGGACAACTGAAGAAAGCATGGAGAGATGCATGCTTGGTGTAACCAGGAGATATAAAAACAGGAACTCAAGGATAAGGAAAATTACAATACTGGAAGGCATCATAATCAGATTAAAATCCTTGAAATTGCAATGGGCTGGACATATTGACTGTTGTACGGACCAACGATGGATAACCGAAACTTTAGACTGAATTCCAAGGGAAAATACCCAAAAGAAAACCACATGGGAGATGGGTGGAGGAAATTCGAAAGCATGCGGGAGTGACATGAAGACTGGCTCGTTGTGGAGGAAACTTCGAGAGACCCTCATCCAGCAGTGTTCTTGATAATGGTTGACGATGATATAATTTTGAAATTCAGTGATATTTTATATTTGTTTTGTAGTACTGATTTATTTTCCCCCATTCTAGCTGTATTTTAAATTGGACGCTTTCTGGAAAAAAATATTAATTGAGCTCCATGTTAAGAAAGAAGATTTTATTTCCAAACTCATCTGTTGCTCTATTATTTGAGATTTTATTCCGCCTGTTAAAAAATCCTTGTCAGGAACAGTGCTAGTGGAATGTTTAATATGCGGCACTTCAACAGGCGACGAGATTTCATATTTGTCCGTACAACGAAAAAGATTAAAAAAAAATGGGAGACAAAAAAATAAAAATCGAAAAGCTTGCTGACATTCAAGACATGCAGGAGAACACTGATATTTAGCAATTCTAGCACTGACTCAGAAAAGTGTGTGTGTGTGTGTGTGCCCCGGCTATTGATTGTTGCAGAGATAAACGACCTGCAAATAGGCTTCGAGTTCTAAGCCCGCACGCGATAGTGCCGTTACACAATTTGACAAATCAATCTTCCGCGGATGTTAAAGGAAAAGCGTCGCGACCTTGCTCGGCCTTTCCATCGGTAGAGAGCGCGTGTTGAGAGTTCCCTTTTATGAATGAAAGCGCGCATCGTTGATAAAAACAAAAATAACTTAATATATATCGTGTTTCCATCTCCGAAATAACCTCCTACGAGGCGTGTGTTATACGAGCCCATTGATATGCCGCGTTGCGTTGAAATAAGTAATTAAAAGGGCACTTAGCATGTAATCGCTTTAATTGCATCTACTTTCCTTCCTCCTTTTAGAGTAGCTACTTCGTTTCAACACACGCACGAGGTAAAAAATAAATGAATAACATTCGACCTACTCATTTTAGCGTAATCTATTCCCCGTTTTTAACACGACATCGCTGACGATGCCCATGTACAGGCGTCAGGCAAAAGGTCTCGCAAACTGAAGAAATCCAATTATCTCTTAACAGAGGCACCTCCAGCTCTTTAAAACCATTTTAGGAAATAAAATGTGACACGAGCTGGTGCTTCTCATATTTTATAAGAGCTCAATAAAGTTAAGTTTATTTTGTCATTAAAAAATAGACAGCATAAACGCTGGTTTTTATCTCTCAGAATTCCTGATTTATTTCCATGAGGTATATATGTGTCCGTGAATCTCATTAGGTTTGCATTATGTTATTTTACTTTTTGTCATGGTGTCACCTACAGTTAAGCGCTATTTTTTGTATTAACAATGTTGCTGATTTATTGCAACTCTCATGAGCACGTGTTATTTATCATTTAACAAAAAACGTCGAAAAATGCATCAAAGCATGTAACCCGTTCCGAAATCTAATAAGTGTAGCATTTATAAGTCTGTCTCAGAAGCTTAAGTAAAACAAAAATATAGAAAAAAATATTCTTACATTTTAATGACAATGCAGCGTCATTAATAAGCTGAACAGTTTAAAGTGATGAGTCGCTTTGGTTTTTAAAATCCGTCTAATGGATCTGAAAGACATCACCCGTCTCTCAAAGGTTTAAGTTCGTGATTGATGTAAAACATAAATACGGTCAATCATAGCTAATCTCTGGGGTAAATAGACAAAGTCATCACTCTTTCTAAGTTTTTCTTCAACCAACACACAGCAGCCGAAAAATTGTTATTCGACACCTCTGCAATCGAACGTCAGATCTCTCGATAACCAGTTTATTTTTTCGCTACGGTGCCAACAATGCACGGCGCTATGTGCGTTTATCTGCCAGCGTCTGACTTTACAATTCCGTAACGATGGGCTCAGCAACTGATCGTCCCCACCATATGGATACGTCTCAGTTGCTGAGCCCATCGCTACGGATTTGTGAAGTCAGGTGCTGACAGATAAACAGGCATAGTGCCGTGGATTGTTGGCACCGTAGCGAAAAAGCAAACGCACTTGGCTAGTTATCGATAGATCTGGGGTTCGATCCCAGCGGTGTCGAACAAAACTTTTTCGGCTGTTGTGTTGGGTTGAAGAAAAACGTGAAAAGAGCGATGATTTTGTCTATTTACGTTGTCTTCACGTATTTGGGAGATTTTCGTCAATCTCTGGGGTTTGGTTTCCTTAAAAACATCGTGAAAACGGAACCACTGATGTTGTAACGGGCCCCAGACTATGAGGGTCCCAGTGGGTGCTTCAACCCCACTTTAGAAACACACCAAATTGTGACGTGGACTCCAAACGTGAGGCCTCGTCCCACTACGGCAAACTGAACTTGCTCAGCTTGGGTCCCATTGGGACCCAGGCAACCGAATGAACTTCCGTAGCACGGGTTCGATAACTGAACCCGTAGTTACCTAAGCTGTCTCTGTACCTAAACTCCGGAATGTAATCAGAGCCCACAGTGTAATGTAGAAAATCAGGTACGCAGTAGATAACAGAAAAACTTTATTAATAAATCACTAGATAAAAATACAGTAAAAGCAATTACCATTCCTTGACAGTTCTACTAAAACCGCAGGGCTGGTTCCGCGAACTACCGTGTCTTCTAGCTAATAGAGTTTCTAAATAGAAAGTTTCTAAATAAAAATCCTCTTTTCTAAGTCCTTATTAGCACAGTTCCGACAGCATACTTCGGCAGGACCTGATTTACATCAAGGCCCACAAGGCCCAGGCCCCATATTTTAAAGGGCCCCAGAATCACAATGAAAAAAATTATTATTTTTTTTAATTAATTATTATGAATGAACAAAAGTTATTTGTTTATACTATACACCTCTTGAGGAAGGTTTTAAATTACTAAGGCACTTTGTAGAAGCTTTGAGTATTTCATATAGTAAAGTATCAGATTTTAAAATTGCTTGAGTCTAAATTAAATTAATGAATAAATGAAATAATGTGCTTTTATGAGTGTGAGAATATGTGCTGCTTTTATGTGTCCGTTATGCATGTTTGCCCAAATTTAAGTATCGTTCCTCTTTAAATAGAATTATTTTACTATAATATTGAACACACCGCAGGTAATTAATCAGCTACATGTAAGTTCACCTTGCCCCCCAAAAAATCAGTCTCTACCAAGTTGAAATAATGTTCATTGTTTAAAGATAAAATTAAAAAAGGGTGAATAACTTAACATCTGTGTATATTTAAATTATTACATAATTAAATGCAAAAATAGCAATACAAAACTATTAAATAGTGTTCTACCTACGCGTCTTTACTTTTAAGCGCAAATTTCCTTGCTAATATGAAGATGTAATAAAAGTAGTAGTATTTTCTGTTTTTTCTCCGCACAGTGCCCCATTTATTAAATCAACTTTTAAATTAATTGATATTTAGTGACCACATATGTACTTATTATTTCAATAATGGAAACGGGTGAGGGGGGCCTCATCTGGTGCTGTGCCTAGGGCCCGATTTCATGTAAATCAGGCCCTGTACTTGAGAAATCTTTGCACTTCCCACTTAGGTAAAAAAAAAAACAGAAACAAGACATTACTTACATTAGCTAATGCGTTTTATCTCGTCTCATGGATGAACTATGAGCCCACTCATTTAGTCTAACATCTTACTCCAAAGCAATTGCAACCACCTCACAGTCTAGCCGTCTTCTAAGGAGAGCTCTGATGCATTCGTAAAGACACATCACTCTTATCTGTCTCATTAACATGGGCCATTAAACTTTTGATCTCAAATCAAGTTGCCAATAAAACATTCAGCAACACAGAAGATGCAGCGTTAAATTCACAAAACACTTAAGAAGAATGAACTAAACTTTTACATAAGATAACAAGACACTAAAAGCGAATTTAAATTAAAGTATACGTTAACAGATTTATATGCTCAGCCTGGTGGTTAAATCCCATACAAACAATCAGCCATCCCTTTTAATTTTAATATCTGCAAATTCCCAATTTGCAGTTTTACATCTTGCTAACCATTGCTACATTTTTCTTAAAGTTCGTTTGTCGTGGAACTCATATCCAGGTAAAATATTTGCCGTCATATACACTGAGTGGCCACTTTATTATGACCACCCCCTCAGTACTTCGTTGGGTAACCTTTTCCTTTTAATACCGCGTCGATTCTTCGTGGCATGGTCACCACGAAATGTTGATAGGTGGTTTGTGGAATCTGAGACAATGCTTGATGAATAGCACTTTCCAGGAGTTTGAGACTGCAGAGTTGTGGATCCAGCTATCTGATGGCTCGTTCAACTTCATCCCACATTTTCTCAATGGGGTTGAGATCTGGAGATTGTGGGGGCCACATAAACAAAGTGAACTCACCGGCATGTTCCTGAAACAAATCCTGTACGATACGAGCATTATGGCAGGACGCATTATCTTGTTGAATGTAGCCATCGCTATTGGGATAAACCATCCACATGACAGGATGCACTTGGTCCGCAACGATATTTAGATATGATCTGCCAGTCAGACGTTGATCAACACGAATTAAATGGCCCAAAGCATGCCAGAAAAACATTCCCCAAACCAAAACGTTGCCTCCACCAGCTTGAAGGGTTGTAGCAATGCATTTGGGGTCTATGCTTTTGTGCTGTTTCCGCCAAATTCTCACTCGGCCATCGGCATGGTGCAACTGAAAACGTGATTCATCGGACCACATAATTGATTTCCAATTATCGACTGTCCAAGGTGCAGAGATCATTTGAGGGGATCATTCATTAAGATGGTCTATAATTTGCTGTACGGTTGCCCTTCTGTTGTCTGTTACCAGTCTGGACACTCTCCGCTCCGCCCGAGCAGTCACTAGTCGATGACGACCACACGTTGCACGTAGAGACCCAGTTTTTTGGCTGACAGTCCAGTCTTTAAACACTTTAACAACATCTGCTCAGGAACATTTCACGTATGCGGCGGTTTCGGTGATACTCGCTCCATGGTTCCGAGCTCCTGCAATCATCCCACGTTGAAAGTCCGTCAAATCGCATTTTTTACCAATCTCGTCACCCCAAAATCCCTTCTACTACTGTCGCAAGCACTAAGCTTTCCCTTTTTATTCTAGCCTCTCTCTCTGGCTGTAACAGCGTGCAGCCATAGCTCATTTGCTTAAAACTGTCAGGTGGTCATAATAAAGTGACCATTTAGTGTATAACGAAGGCCTTCTAGAAAATATGAGGCCCTATGATATTAGAGATATGAGTCCCCACCATTTGTGACATCACTCTCATGTTACACTGCCTGGAAGGTTGGTGTAGTGTTTGATGTCATACATGACAGCCTTGGAAACCAATCGAAAGACTGTTTCCACCTGACGTCACTAAAAGAGGAAACCAATCGAAAGACTGTTTCCGCCTGACGTCACTAAAAGAGGAACTCATCTCTAAAAGGCCTTGATATAAACCAGCTAGCAAATTATTGAAAATTAGAAAAGGACTTCCCGTCAAATATTCACACAATGTAGATTTTTAGGAACTAAAAGAAAAAGGTATTAAGGATATTAACTTCATCAGGCTCATGTTCGTATGCGCATAGCCCGTGCAAATGCCGTCTTTTTTTTTCTGATGAATTTCTGGGACTCGTGTAGATAGTTCTTTTCAACTAGAGGGTACGATAAAAACGAGTTTTCTCTGCTCTGCACGATGGCCAAGGCACCGATTCCCAGGGCTCTCAAAAGAAGAAACAGAAATTGGAGAAACAGACTAGGACTAACTACATCCGCAGAACCTGCAGAACAGCTTCAGTAAGAAAATATGCCTCCACCTCTACCTTATGTATAACTTGTGGCGCAACACATTTAGCTGCTCCGCTTCGGCACCGGTTCAGGACATCAACAGTAGAATGAAGCTATCCAGATTTCTCCTGGGTCTTTAATAAACTTGATGAAAGGGAGAAAAAAGGGGGAAAAGACCCTTTCAGAGTCAAACCAAATCTTTCAAAAAATAAAGGTAGCTTCAAGTATCCAACTATAATGACACACAGGAAAAAGGGAACTATTTTCCGCTAAACAAAAACTTGGAAAAATCCAATCACCCTTATGATCGGAATTCCAGCGGAGGTGAGAGGTAAGTAAAACTTTGCACACTCGGCGCTCAGAAACTTGGGAAACTGCAATCTCCCTTATGTTCGGAACTCGAGAGGATGTGAGAGGTGAATGAAACTTTCCACACTCGGCGTTCAGTGAGGAAACAAAGTACGATCCTTTGAAGGGCCTAAAGTTTTGTACTTGATGTTTTTGTGTAGGTTTTTCATTGTCCTCTTTTCATTTTCTTATAGATTTCCCCTCGCGCTGCTTCTTTGCCTATTGTAGAGAAGTGGGACGCCGCCGGCAATAATTGGTAAGTACTGTATACTAGGCTAGGTTATAACTTCACCTACTTAACTGGAAACAGTTAAGTAGGTTAACTCCACTGACCCTAATTTCTTACTTAGTTAACTCCACTTCTTACAGTTTATTCCACTGACCCTAATTTCTTACTTAGTTAACTCCACTTCTTACAGTTAATTCCACTGACCCTAATTTCTTACTTAGTTAACTCCACTTCTTACAGTTAATTCCACTGACCCTAATTTTCTTATTTTCTTTGTATTCTTATTTTCTGACTTTCCTATCAGGGCAAACTGTCCCAGTTTATAATTTTCAATTTTCCCTCTCACAAAAGACTCATTGAATTGCCGAAACGAGGGAATTAAACCTTGATAGTAGTAGTATTCGATTAAAAAAATATTCATACAAAATTTCCGAACAAAGGCACAGTATTTGTACATCTCTCTACAATGAATAAATTTATAAAATTATTCTAAAATATTAAAATAAATTGAAATCCCGGAAAAGGCATATTCTTACACTTCTGGACTTAAATTATCTATTGGGTTGATGCATAAGTTCATTCCTCCCCCCCTCGCACTATAGGAATGTATTACATCAGAAGGGAAAACGGAATGAATCATGTATTCCGCCCCCCCCCCATCATTGTTTACGATGGTGTCCCAAAGTCTGGATAGGTTTGCAATGCCATTCTTGAAAAAAACGTGCAGGTTTTGCTACGAAGAAATCATCAAGGAAATTCTGGAGATTAGCATCATTGTTGAGCGTGCCGCCACGAAGTGCATTCGACAGAGATCGGAATAGGTAATAGTCTGAAGAGGACACACGCATGGGGAATAGGCAGGATGTGGAAAGATCACTTATTTCATGTCCTGAAAAGCCACGTTTGTCATGTTTGCACTGTGAGGGTTTGCGTTATCACGTTGGATAAGGACACCATGGCGCCGATGTGGCCGTTCCTGCTGAATAGCTCCTCCAGACGGCAGAGTTGCTCAAAATAGAATGTAGCGTTGATGGTCCGATTCCTCGGCGGCATTTCCCAGTGAATAATGCCTTCCATGTCCCACCACACACAACATGATCTTCGCAGGATGAAGATCATGTTTTGGACGTGGTGTGGGCGTCTTCTTTGGGATTAACTATTCCGTTCGATGGCTGAAATTCACGCACAGGCACCACTTTTCATATGCAGTAGCAATACGTGACAAAAAGGCTTTGTGTTGCTGAGAAGATTCGCGATAACGGGAGAGCAAGGAACCACATATCGCAACAAGCTGATTCTTGTTGTCCTCGGTGAGAATGTGAGGCACCAAAGACCCCAATTTCTGGACCTTCCCTTACATTCCAGGTGTCGCACCGCTGTGTCCTCCATCTTAGTGGCCAATTCGCGTGTGGTTTGACGTGTATCCAAGTGGATGAGTTGGTTCAAACGATCCTTATCAAAGGGAGATGAACAACCTGAGTGTGGAGAGTCGTTGAGGTCAAACTTCCCACCTCGGAACTTCTCAAACCATTTGTGGGCTGTTCTCGGAGCAATAGAATTCTCCTCATATACAGCACAAATTTGTCAAGCAGCCTCGGCGGCTGAGGATCTCTTGTTAAATTCGTAGAGGAGCAGACATCGGAAATGTTCATTCCTCTCTATTTGACACTCCATACTTCCATACCTGAAAACCAAAAAACCATTGGCCACAATCACACAACTCAATATGATTTAGATACACGATATTACTTGCTACATTTTGATATACAACTGGCCATCTGCCCCATCACTACTGACCTGGAAAACACTCCTGAAATAAAACGGCATGAACTTATGCATCAACCCAAAAGTTAGATTCTAAAAGCTAAGACTTTCCTAACATTAAGTAATTTAGCGACACAATGAGCATTCTTTTTCAGGGTTTATTGAACACCATGAGCAACTTCAAAGAGCTATAAAGAAGTCGCTTGTTCCAAATTTTGGGTTACTGGGTTTCTCTTATTTGGACTCGAACCGGGTTCCATCCAGAACAAATCGTCAAAAGACAGCACGACCTCTCGTTTATCGGGGAGACCCCATGACCAGTAGCAGATATTCCGAAGTCAGAGAAGTATAGCATCCATATCCTGCCTTTGTGATCGAATCCGGAAAAATACTTCAGAAGCCCCTTCCTTGTGGTACTCAAGAGAGACCGTGTGAACAAGTGGATGAGAAGATTGACAAAGTTAAAGCAATCCTTAACTATTTCTTGGATTAAAACGTATGCTCAAATATCTATTTTATACATCATATATATAAAAAATCATCTGTTCTCCTTTAAGTAATTACTGTCTATCGGAATTTAGGATCTGCTGGATAAGAAAACTAACTTTCCAGAAATTACCGTAAACTAATATTTCTCCGACGCTTCTAAAATCTGTTGTTATCCGATAGCCCAGAAATGTCAATGCAGTTCCGAATTCTTTATTTATCTGCTTTTATCGGGAAGTTAGGACAGTCAGCTTAAGGTATTCATATTCAATACTCCAATTGCAATTTTAGTGGATTAACATGCATTCCTTTCTTGGTTGTTCCATTGTTCCGAAGCAGAAAATCAAAAGTTTAGTTAATTAATATCCAAGTGCAGTCCCAGAAATCTTTGCTAAGGCTCTAAAACTTCGTGCTTTGCCCAGAGTGGGTGGAGCCGGAATGATAAGATTGATTGCTCGATGCTTTCTTTCCAAAGACGACATATGCCATCATCCGATGACGTTCAAAAGTTCCTTTTCATTACGATCCGTTTTAATTGCTTGATTACGGGTTGCGAACAAAAGGCTCTCAATATGATCCCTGAAGTTTCTCTACTTCGTCAATTTCAATGTTTCTTTTTTTTTTGCCTTCCCAAATCTGATTATTGATACTTTTCTTGCACGTTTGACCTTATACATTTACTAAAATGTTGTCATTTCTCCGCAGAACGTTTTGCATCGACCTTCACCATTTTCCAACAATGCATCTGAAGATTCACCTTTTGAAAAGCATTACTTTGTCACACCATCTTCCTTAAGCACGATGTCTGTGCCTCTATTAATCGAATACCAAAAGTACTTTTTTTATTTAGATAGCATTAGTCAGGATGATAAGGCTGGTCAACAAATTTTATGTGGTTGTTTAGTACGAAGACCAAAAGGACGTTTTTGTTATCAATATTGCTTTAGTGAATTTGGAAAGACATGAAACTAGTGAATTAGATATGAATATCAAGATAATTTTATCACTATACACTGAATGTCAACTTTATTATTACCACCCCTCAGTACTTTATTGGGCCACCTTTTGTCTTTAATATTGCGTCGATTCTTCGTGGCATGAACTCCACGAGATGTTGATAAGTGGATTGTGGAATCTGAGACCATGCTTGATGAATAGAACTTTCCAGGAGTGTGAGATTGCAGGGTTGTGGATCCAGCTGTCTGATGGCTTGTTCAACTTAATCTCACAAATTCTCAATGAGGTTGAGATCTGGAAATTGTGGGGACCACCTAAGAAAAGTAAACTCACCGGCATGTTCCAGAAACCAATCCTGTACAATACGAGCACTATGGCAGGACGCATTATCTTGTTGAAAGTAGCCATCGCCATTGGGATAAACCATCCACATGACAGAATGTACTTGGTCCGCAACGATGTTTAGATATGATGTACCAGTCAGACGTTGATCAACACGAATTAAACGGCCCAAAGCATGCCAGGAAAACATTCTCCAAACCATAACGTTGCCTCCACCAGCTTGAAGGGTTGTACCAATGCATTTGGGGTCCATGCTTTTGTGCTGTTTCCGCAAAATTCTCATTCGGCCATCGGCATGGTGCAACTGAAAACGTGATACATCGGGCCAAATAATTTGTTTCCAATTATCGACTGTCCAATCCTTGTGCTCCTGTGCGAAGTGGAGACGTTTTCTCTTGTTAACTGCAGTCAGCAATGGTGTTCGAACAGGCCTTCGGCTGCCGTGTCGCATCCGATGCAGTGACAGGCGAACAGTGCGTGCAGAGATCATATGAGGGGATCATTGATTAAGATGGTGTGAACATTTGCTGCACTGTTGCCCTTCTGTTGTCTGTTACCAGTCTGGACACTCTCCGTTCCGCCCGAGCAGTCACTAGTCGATGACGACCACACGTTGCAAGTAGAGACCCAGTTTTTCGGCTGACAGTCCAGTCTTTAAACACTTTACCAACAGCTGCTCTGGAACATTTCACGTATGCGGCGGTTTCGGTGATACTCGCTCCATGGCTCCGAGCTCCTACAATCATCCTACGTTGAAAGTTCGTCAAATTGCATTTTTTACCCATCACGTTACCCAAAAATCACTTCTACTACTGTCGCAAGCACTAAGCTTCCCCTTTTTATACTAGCCTCGCCCTCTGGCGGCAACAACGAGCAGACATAGCTCATTTGCTTAAAACTGTCAGGTGGTCATAATAAAGTGGCCACTCAGTGTATATGTATATTTGATAAAAATTATGAATACCATCGTGATCATTTCCCTAACTAATTGCAACTGGAAAACGATACTTACCCAGTTTATGTAGTTAGTAAAACTGTACAAGAGTATACCCCTTTCATTCTGAATAGCCGTTTTAGTTTTTCAGAAAATCGCGCTGCTACCGTTTTTAGTCACATTTTCGCGTTGCGTTAAAAACATCTTCCGAAGACACCATCGCAATTATCTTTCTAAAGAAAGGTACTGATAAAACGGTATTCGCCCCGGTGTGAAAACACAAATTTGTTCGTGACGGAGATCGAACCCGAGCCCCCTCATTTCGGAGTAAGTTGCTCTCACCACTAAGCTACATGGACGGAATGTATCGCTGCAGATTTGTCGTCTTTACACGTGTTTTATCTATGTAGTACGTCACACCAGTTTGTGTAATTTTGGTAAACTGTACAAGACTATCCCTTTAATTCAGAATAGCTCTTTTAGAGGAAATTCCGTTGGTATAGCTTTTAGCAAAATTTTCGCGATTTTGCCGTAGAAACAGCTTCCAACAAATACCATCACAATTATCTCCCTAATTAATTGGAACTGGAAAACAATACTTAGCCAGTGTGTGTAATATGTAAAACTGTGCAAGATTACCCCATTTCATTGGGAATAGCTGTTTTAGGTTCAGAGAAAACAGCGCTGCTGTAGTTTTTAGTAAAATTGTCTGATGTAACAGTTGGGATACTGAAAAAAATCAGTCGTTGCCTTCCCCTGTATTTCATTATTCTGGCGCACTTCTGTTTGTTTATAAAACCAATTGAAACTTAATGACATCCCTTGACTGCTGAGTAATAGGGGTTCAAATCGTATTGAATTTCTTACCTTACCTACTAAAAGAGTTCCTACTGGATCTTGTAAAGTAGAGCCAACTGAAACTTTTTATTACCACTCTCGAGTTCACCGTCCATGAAAACCTACAAGGGTCATTTCAAAAGCTTTTCACACTGTGGGTTTTTTCTTTAAAACCAAATTTATTTCACAACATATCTTTACAGGCCATCTAAGTAATCTGTGTGTTTCTTTATTACAGCTGCCAAACGTTTTGACAAGTCTTGTATTCCAGTCAGGACATCTCCATTAATGGGGCGTCGAATTACTCAGCTCACCTCATTAAAAACACCCACAGGGGCCTCTTCTTCACTTTTGGGAACAAGTCATAGTCTGTTGGGCTCATGTCAGGACTGTATGGCGCGTGGGGAAGCAATTCCCATCCATACTTTTCCAGAATGTCTCTTAGCGTACGGACAACATGTAGAATCGTGTTGTCGTGCAAAATGATGACACCAGCTTCGAGTATATTGGGCTTTCTTTGGCGAATATTTGGGCACAAAGTGTTTGGTACAAACCTTCTGTAATATTACTCGGACAAAGTGGTCCACTCGGGTACTCTGTCTGTTGCTATCACTTCAACCTTGTAGCTCATAAGCATCAGCTTAAGCTTCAATTGCTGGCGGCGGAATTTTTTGCTGGCAAGTGATTTTGGATATCTCCACTGAGCGGACTGAGATTTCAGTTCTGGTTCAAAATCTCGTATCCAGGTTTCGTCTATAGAAACATTTCTGTCCAAAAACGGACCGCCTTCTCTCTCGTACTGCTGCAGGAATTCTTCTGAGATCATTTTGCTGTTCTTCACTCAGATTATGCGGAACCCATTTGGCATTCACCTTTCTGTTCTGTAATTTTCCAGTTAGGATTCTGAAAACAGAAGCGGCATATACACTGACGGAAAAAAAAATCGCAACACCACGAAAAGATAGTTGTAGAGGAATGAAATGGCGGCAATACATTTGTATAGGTAACATATTTAATCGATTAAGGTTTCAAGATCACAGCTTAATGTGAGCGCGAGAAGAGCAATTTTAAATGTGAAATGCTGGTACATTAATAACCGGTGTAACCGCCAGAATGTTGAATGCAAGCACGCAAACGTTCATGCATTGGGTCGTACAGGTGCTGGATGTCAGTCTGTGGGATGGAGTTCCATGCCTGTTGCACTTGGTCGGTGAATACAGGGACGGTTAATGCTGGTTGGGGGTGACGCTGGAGTTGTCGTCCAGTGATGTCCCATACCCTCTCGATTGGTGAAAGATCTGGTGATCTAGCAGGCCACGGCAACATGTCGACGCTCTGTAGAGCATGTTGGGTTACAACAGCGGTATGGGGGCGAGCGTTATCCTGTTGGAAAACACACCCTGGAATGATGTTCATGAATGGCAGCACAACAGGTTGAATCACCAGACCGACGTACAACTGTGCCGTCAGGGTGCGTGGGATAACCACGAGAGTGCTCCTGCTGTCATAGGAAATTGCTCCCCAGACAATAACTCCAGGTGTAGGTCCAGTGTGTCTCTGCCGCAGACAGGTTCGTTGCAGGCGCTCACCTGGTCTCCTTCTAACCAACACACGGCCATCACTGGCACCCAGGCAGAACCGGCTTTCGTCAGAAAACACAACAGATCTCCACTCCGTCCTCCGATGAGCTCTAGCTTGACACCACTGACGTCGCAAACGGCAGTGGTTTGGAGTAAGTGGAATGCACGCTACAGGGCGTCTGGCTCGCAGCTGTTCTTCAAGTAACCGATTTGAAACAGTTCGTTGTGTCACTGTGGTGGCAACTGCAGCTCGAATTGCTGCCGCAGACGCGGTACGATGCGCCACGGCCATACGCCGTACACGGCGGTCTTCCCTCTCAGTAGTGCCACGTGGCCGGCCGGAACCCGGTCTTCTTGAGGCAGTCCCTTCCCTTGACCACCTCTGCCAACAATCATGCACAGTGGCTACATTCCTGCCAAGTCGTTCTGCAATGTTGCGGAAAGAAAATCCACCTTCTCGTAGCCCTATTGCACGACCTCGTTCAACCTCCGTGAGCTGTTGATAATGGTTTTTTCGTCTTCTTAAAGGCATTGTTGACTAACATTAACACACTACGTCGAATCTCAACGATAACTAACGCTCACGAACGTTACAGCGCGTATTTACAGAAAAACTGCTTTGTATGTTCCGAGGGGCACTACTAGCGCCACACGTATGCGCCGAGCGCGAAATTTGCATAGACGTTATCTTACAGATGTACTCTCACCGCCTACCAACTGTCGTTTATGTAACACAATCCCTTCTTGGTGTTGGGATTTTTTTACCGTCAGTGTATGTTTGCTTCATATGCAAACTCTTCATATGTTTTCCGTCGATCTTCTTCCAAAATGCCGTTGATGATGGCCGCAGAAGTGTTGTCCGTTGCAACTGATGGCAGCCCGCTTCTTAGGTTGTATTTCATGCTTTCCCCACCTCGGCGGAAATGAGAAGCCCACCGTGACACTGTGCTATGATCCACTACACTAACCACACAAACTTTACACAAAGCTTTATAAATTTCGGTAGAAAATTTTCCTCGCAAAGTTTCAATTTTAATGTAGGACCGCTGGTCTCTATGCCATATCTAACCTGACTTACTTTCTTCCTCCATTTCTAGGCAGAAATTTTCGGAACAGGAAAAATTAGCCATCAAACGTAGGCACGATTGTGTATACTGAAGTCTGGCGGAGCGATTGCTCTATCCTACGGCCAGCGCTTGCGCAGTGCGCAAAACTTTTGAAATGGCTAACGTAAAATTCGGCTGATTTGATTTCCGTACTTCTCCGGCTGTTGACCAGTGGAATACTTTCCCGTTAGGTGATATGAAGTATTTTTATACTGGCACAATATTTTCCCATTTAAAGATCAGATTAGGAAAACCTTCTGCATTCGGAAGCTGATGCTTCACTGTAAAACAAATTTCTGAAATGTACAAGACATTTTCCGTGATTCATTTCGTGAATTGACAATGCATATTCCAGATACAAACTTTTTCGTGAAAAAATGGAAAAAAAAAAAAAAAACTTGAATGTCCCGGATTTTTTGTACGCCAGGAACATTTTGAATTTTCAGAAATATTTCCGCAATTATTTTCGTATATTAACCAGTGGCGTAACTAACACCCCGCAGTAACTACCACCATCTCAACTGCGGGGGGCGCAGATAGCGAAGGGGCGTATTGCAGCTGCCAGTTAAAGTTTTATGAAAAAATTCGAACGCGCACAATAATTAACACAAATATTCATATTTTGCTTTAAGGTATATATTTAGCTTTGCCTAAATAAATGCCTAGTTTCACTTTTAAAACCCTAAATTTCCTACAGATTGCAAGTGTTCGACTCTTTGACTTCGGGTTGTAATACGATTGCTCTACAATGGGTTGTAAATAATACGATCGCTCTCCAATCGCCCTCTCTCTGCGCTGCTGCGGAATAGCGCAAGGCCACAGTGGGATTCCCCATGGAGGAAGTGGGAATACAGTTAGTTACCTATACACGTGCACGACAGGCGTCAACATTTATTCACAACAGCGGCAGATCTACCCTGTGTAAGAGGGTGAATTCTTCAAATGATTTATTTTAGTTTTGGACAAAGCAAGAAGTTTTACGTACCTATACAAAAATGCATACAGAAAAAATATTTTCTGTATATTTCTCTGTTTCTGTATTCAACATTACAACTGATTTCTTACACAACTGGCATTTTTCTCCTGTACTTTTTTCCTAAATAATTCCACATCATCACAGTATCTCCCACGGAAATATTTAGTCTTGTAACATTGAATGGCTTCTTCATGGAATAATTCAATGATCACGCCCGAGAAACAGCTAAAGCTCAATGCACATAAAAACTACAGATCTGAAGATTCGTATGGCGACCGAGCACTAATCTTTCTTTTGCTAACTTGTAAAGGGGAGGAGAGAAATTCTCAAAGGAGGTGCCGATAGTTTCGGGGTTTATGATACTCCGAGCGATACAAGGTTTTAGGGCCTTGGTCGTTAAAGGGTTAAATCTACTACTGCACATTGGCATAAAATAACATTTAGAGTTCAAAGACATACAGGGGTTGGACAGAATAATGCGAGCATCTAGCAAAATGTTTTACGTACCTAGGTGAATACCTAGGAAAAGAAGGTTTTACGTACCTAGGGGAATACCTAGGAAAAGAAGGTTTTACGTACCTAGGTGAATACCTAGGGAAAGAAGGTTTTACGTACCTAGGTGAATATCTAGGAAAAGAAGGTTTTACGTACCTAGTTGAATACCTAGGAAAAGAAGGTTTTACGTACATTGGTGAATATCTAGGAAAAGAAGGTTTTACGTACCTAGGTGAATACCCAGGAAAAGAAGGTTTTACGTAACTAGGTGAATTCCTAGGAAAAGAAGGAAAAGAAGGTTTTACGTACCTAGGTGAATACCTAAGAAAAGAAGGTTTTACGTACCTAGGTGAATACCTAGGGAAAGAAGGTTTAACGTACCTAGGTGAATATCTAGGAAAAGAAGGTTTTACGTACCTAGTTGAATACCTAGGAAAAGAAGGTTTTACGTACATTGGTGAATATCTAGGAAAAGAAGGTTTTACGTACATTGGTGAATATCTAGGAAAAGAAGGTTTTACGTACCTAGCGAAATACCTAGGAAAAGAAGGTTTTACGTACCTAGGGAAATACCTAGGGAAAGAAGGTTTTACGTACCTAGGTGAATTCCTAGGAAAAGAAGGAAAATAATGTTTTACGTACCTAGGTGAATACCTAAGAAAAGAAGGTTTTACGTACCTAGGTGAATACCTAGGGAAAGAAGGTTTTACGTACCTAGGTGAATATCTAGGAAAAGAAGGTTTTACGTACCTAGTTGAATACCAAGGAAAAGAAGGTTTTACGTACATTGGTGAATATTTAGGAAAAGAAGGTTTTACGTACCTAGGTGAATACCTAGAAAAAGAAGGTTTTACGTACCTAGTAGGATGTGGAACCACCTTTGCCATTCAAAACCGTCTGAATCCTCCTTGGAATGGACGCATACAAATCCTGGATGGTGGTTTGTGGGATGTTGCACTATTCTTCATGCAGAAACTGCTCCAGGTCCCTTGAGAGATGCAGGAGAAAGAAAGCAGGATCTTATTCTGTTTTCCAACACAGACCACAGATGCTCGATGATGTTTAAGTCTGGTGCTTGGGGAGTCCAAGGAAGGTGTAAACGTTCGTCCTCATGTTCCTCATACCATGATTGGACACTCCGAGCTCTGTGAATTGGGGCGTTATTATCTTGATAAGTAGATGACATCCCCTGCAGGAAACAATGTCTGAGCCATTGGATGTACTTGGTTGCCCAAAAAGGTTTTATACGCCCTGCCAGTCATCCTCCAGTCAAGGTGATCAAGGGACCTGCTGAAAACCACGATATGAACGCCCAGAGCATGACAGAACCACCACCATGATGCACTGTTCTGAGCAGAAAGTGTGGGTCGTACACTGCTGACGGTGTTTTCTACTCGTAAATACGTCGTGCGATGGGGAGTAGTGTAAATGTGGATTCATTTCAACCACATTACACGCTTCCATTCATCGGCAATCCACGTTGTATGCTCCTATCGTTACTGCCGTCGCCGTTGTGCATTCACTTGGGTCATCAGAGATTTTGCAATAACAGCACTGCCATGAATATCTTGTTTGTGAAGTTTCCTGCTCACTGGTTTCCTTAATACTGGGATCTGAAGATGCAGATTGAGCTCCGCACTAACTTTCGGCGACGTGGTCTTCTTATTACGGATAACAATGCTCTTTAATGCTCTCCTATCTCTATCAGTCAACGTCGTTTTCCGGCAGCTCTCCTGTTTCGCAGACGAAGTTTTGCCACGAACACGGTATGCTTTCATGACGCTAGACACAGTAGCTCTCGATACTCCCCCCCCTTCCCTGGCGACTGTTGTCACGGAGGCACTAATTAGCCCGTCGCCTACAATTAGCTCTCTTTCGAAGTCCGTCAGGTCGCTCATTTCGTCGTCACCCTGAACTAAATTTTGCAACAAGACACTTAAAATGCACTTAAACCCGAACTTGAGGTTCTAAAAAAGAAAGTTATAATAACCAAAATGTGGTGGATACCTTTGCGTATTGCGACGTATGCAGCTGCATTAAAAGTCACGTGTCTGAATGTGGTGTTCATATTATTCTGTCGAATCCCTGTATACATTTCTGTCGAGCTGGAAAATAATTTCCATATATAATCTCTTTAGCCATGGTAAATATTCCACCCATAATGTACATTTTTTCGTCATCATTGACTTAGTTGTTTCTGTTCTTTGATGACCCGCCGGACCTCAGGTCTACATTTCTCTCTGTCCAAGGCAGTAAGTGTGACGTACAACAAATGTGAAGCGCATGTCAAGACGGCAAGTAGCAGTGATTGGCCCATGACGAAGTAGCTTAGTTAGGAAAGTTTCGGCTCCGGAGCAGAAGAATACGTATTCGAACGCCGCGAGTTTTCACATTGGCGCCCTAAATAAGAAATGAATCTACTGGCCGTAAAGTTCTTCGAAATATGTGTGATGTTCACGCCGTTTAGAACTAGTGCCGAATTCCTTCTTCTACAGAGTGTTTCTTCAAGCATTATAGTTTGCGGCGGACCTACAACATGCGATTTCGTGCCCTCGCCTTTCTCAACGACGGGTGTGGTGGGGGACGGGGGGACGATGTGCTAGAAAGGTGGCCCACATGTCAAGACGGAGCAAGTAGGCCCTTGTCCGTGCAGCTTAATTGGGAAAGCATTCGGCTCCGGAGCAGAACGTTGTGGGTTCTATTCGCGCCACCGGCAAATGTTTTTTACGCTATATCGTTTCCCTTCAAAAGAAAAAATTACCTGCGAAAAATAGAGCTATTCAATACACCAGACTCTCTAACTCTGACTCTCTCTCTCTCTCTCTCTCTCTCTCTCTCTCTCTCTCTTCCACTTCGCCGACTCTCTTTTCCTAGCAAAACTATTTTTTTCTACGAGCATTCTTCTCATTACGTATCCTAACTATATAAGCGTTTGGCTCACAATTAAAATTCCAAGCGATCAGTTTAATTTGAATTGCTTCGGAACACATCTTTTCGTTCTTTTTGAAGTCCAAGGGGGGGGGGGGGGGCGCAGAAACAATGACGTAGCTAGACCTAAAATTTCAGGAGTGGTAGGAGGGTGGCATAGAGAAGAAAAGTAGGGAGTAGAGAATCTTCAACAACCTTCGCTCTGTCACAACTGAATAGGAATAAATGGTATTTGGCAAAAAAAAAAAAAAAAAAGCGGGAAACATATACCGAAAATAATAATAAAAAAAAAACCTGAAGGGCTTCATATAATTTTTATAATGAAAAAAAAGAGTTCAGATTTTGAGGTGGGGCTGGAAATTCATTGGATGTCTAGCGTCACTCCGGGCCACCCTTCCTTCTCTCTCTCTCTTTCTCTTCCACTTCGCCGACTTTCCTTTCCTAGCATAACTATCTTTTTCTACGAGCTTTCTTCTCATCACATATCCTAACTATATAAGTGTTTGGCTCACAATTAAAATTCCAAGCTACCAGTTTAATTTGAATTGCTTCGGAACACATCTATTCGTTCTTTTTGAAGTCCAAAAGGGCCGCAGAAACAGTGACGTAGCTAGACTTAAAATATCAGGAGTGGTAGATGGGGTGGCATACAGAAGAAAAGTAGGGGGCAGAGAATCTTCAACAGCCTTCGCTCTGCGTCACAACTGAATAGGAATAAATGGTATGTGGCAAGAAAAAAAAGACGGGAAACATACTCCGAAAATAATAATAATAAAAATAACTAAATGGCTTCATAAATGTTTATGGTGAAAAGAAAAAAAAAGTTCAGATTTTGAGGTGCGACACTGGTGGGGCTGGAAATTCTTTCGGTGTCTAGCGTCACTCCGGGCCACCCTTAGTTACGTCACTGCAAATAATTCTACTCCTGCACCAAATCCCAAAAGCATCGGCTTTGTTCAGCAATAGGTTGAAGAAATAGCACAACGGCCGTTCCATAAAGACAGTAAAATCACACCAAATGAAGAAATATAGGTACAGCAAAATATATTTGCATTTTTGAACTTCACTTTTAGTTGGTTAAGTTCGATGAACACTTACCGCACGTGGGGCTTGGCTTTCAATTCCTATTTCCGTTATGTGGATGCCGCACGGGGGTTTTTCCGCACGGGGGCATCCACATAACGGAAATAGGAATTGAAAGCCAAGCCCCACGTGCGGTAAGTGTTCATCGAACTTAACCAACTAAAAGTGAAGTTCAAAAATGCAAATGCATTAATGCACGTTAAATAATATAACCTCCAATATCGGAAGTAAATTGAAAGCAAAATATATGTTATCCTTCTCAAAGTAACTTCTCTCGGGTGATATGCAACGGTCTCATCGTTCAGTCCAGTTTTCAAAGCATGTGGCAAAGGAATTTTGCGGAAGCTGCTTTTTTTTTTTTTTTTTCTGATTGGAAGTTTAACGACCACCGTAAGCAACTCAATGGGCTATAAGCACTCGCCCGTCCCTAATTTAGGGTCACTAGTTCCAGGGAAGGGAGAGAGCCAGTGCCGTAAGACAAACACAACATCCATGCCTCACCGGGATACGAACCCGGACCCCGTTCGGACGAATGATCAGAGGCCATCGCCTAGACCACTGCGCCACCGGGGCGGCCTGCTTTTGCGACCCTTGTGCAGCTTGAATACCAATGGGATCTGTGTTGAATCTTGCGCCACGGAACGTCATTGTTGGAAACAACCAGAAATAGCACGGGGCGAGATGAGGACTGTAGACAGGCTGTGGCATGACGTCAATAATGCGTTTTGTAAGAAGCTGTTGAACTCAAGCAGCCACATGTGGGCGGGCGTTATCATGGTGTAGGGTCGACTTGCCCACCAGCTCCGGTCGCTTAATCCATATGTGTCGTCGCATACGACTTAAGACAGAAATGTAATTTTCAGCATTGAAAGTAATTAGTGGAGGAACGGCATGCTGGTAGACTACACATTTATCATCAAAGAAAATTATCATTATCACCTACTCAGCTGATTTGGTTTGGCAGACGTTCTTCGTAGTAGGGGAGCCTGTGTGTTTCCAGACTCGTTGCGTGCTTCGTGAGGGGGTCGAAATAGTGAACCCGTGTTTCATCGGCAGTTATTACTGAATTTAGAAAGTTTGGATCCTTTGACATCATTCGTTTTCACTCATGGCACACCTCAATTCTGGTTAACAATTGTTCTCTCGTCAGGTACCCATCTGGAACACACAAGATGCAGCAGTAATTTGTCGAGTAGAAGGCGGAATGCCGACGTATTTGAAGTATTATTTGGCGCCGCTATGTCTTCATACGTCATTCATCTATCATCTTGCAGGATTGCAGAGTGTTAACAATACGCTCCGTAACAACACTTTCAGGTCGACCAGGCATAGGAGCGAGTTCTGCTAATAAACGCCTTTTTTTTTTTTTTTCATAGTGCCATCTAAAAATCGTTTACTGACCCAAACATTTATCTTTGTGAGCTGTTTTCATTAAATGAACAGTTTCTGGAGCCGTTTTACCCAAACGATAGACAAATTTTATTGCACAACGCATATCACTTTTTAACTCAGAATCACACACCTTCATAGCTGTATGACGAAATGCAGACGTACCTTAAACAACTGCGCAATAACAAAACCGCCGCCCCGGTGGCGCAGTGGTCTAAGCGATGGCCTCTGATCATTCGTCCGAACGGGGTCCGGGTTCGAATCCCGGTGAGGCATGGATGTTGTGTTTGTCTTACGGCAGTGGCTCTCTCCCTTCCCTGGAACCAGTGACCCTAAATTAGGGACGGGCGACTGCTTATAGCCCATTGAGTTGCTCACGGTGGTCGTTAAACCTCCAATAAAAAAAAAAAATAACAAAACCAGAGTCGTCTTCCACGGCTAATAACTGTTGCCATAGATACTTCTGTAATTCAGTCAGTCCTCTGCGTGGTTATTTCCCCCTTCGCACTGTTGCCAACTCCAAAAAAATTACTCTCAGTTTTTATCGAACGGCCTTTGTGGATAGCGCGATTGTCACCCAGTCACGTTTGCGACCACAAGTAATGGTGGAAAAGCGATTTAAAATTTAGTCCTCGACAGATCCTTTTTCTTCCCCTGAGAATTTTTTCTAACATTTGACAAATGTTAACGGGAGAGTACCCAGAACGTGGCCTTCTGGGGCTAAAAACGGGGCTCTACGATCGAGTATCGTACTACTATAACTTTATTTCCCCGGATTCCGTATCCACTCAGGTCAGTCGCACGTACGCGGAAGTGTACTCGCTGGAATGCCAGCACTGGAACAACAAAATATTTGTCCTCTCCTATCTCAACCACTAAATAAATAAAATTAAATTTCCTGACCGTTTATAACCCAATGATCTGGTATGTTGAAAGGCAAGGAGAGGAAGAGAGAAAAGAAGAGGGAATAAGAAAAACCATAGATCATTGCTTCAGAACCGCAAAACAAGATGAGATACATCCTAAGGTCGTGGTTGCTTTGTCTTACAAGTGATACTCGGAACATCGAGTGGTCCTTGTATTGATTGCGGTTCCGGCCAAATGGATTGGGAGTTGGCGACGCAAAAAAAAAAAAAAAAAAGAAAAAAAAAGAGAGTGGAAAGGGCGAAAGCGACATCTCATCCCTCTCTTTGGAAGAAAAGTGCTTTCGACTAGCATCAAAGGGCTGGGCTGAAAGAGAAAATATGAGGTAAGAGACGCAGTGTAGAAAAAAAAAAAAAACAACTACCCAAGAAACGAGATCAAAATCAATCATTTTAGGAAAATGTTTCTGATAAACTGTGATTGATCACTTTAATAATATAACGCTGGATAAAATATTCTTTCGGTATTTTAGTCGCTATATCTGATTTTTCTTCTTAGGAATACGGTTTTATGAAAGCACCAATAGGTATATATAAAGTTCGGGTAAATGCAGCAGAAAAGTGACTTTCGAACAGTAAATTAATCTATCTTGACAGAAGTGATCATTTAACGGAAATGCCAAAAAATAGACGAAAGATTTGACTAATATCAAGAGAAGAAGTATATTAACTTATACCTAGTCAAACTCGCAGCTATGGGACGTTAGACAGGCGTTAGAATCCGAGTTAAGGACACTGACTTAAAACTGTAAAATGAGCAATGCAAATATAATTTTCTTACTACAATATACACTGTTCACTGAATTACGACCACTTAATACTTCGTGGGACACACCCTTTCGCCCAAAGAATGACGGCCACCCGGTGTGGCAACCTGTCCACGGCCTGTTTGCATCATCGCGCTTATGTTATTATAGATAGATACACCTCTAACTCTGCTGCCATAGGTCACATTTAATCTTCGGCGTGACGTACACGTACAGGCAAAAACGAACTAAATTATACAGTTGATAAAACGGTAAGCTTGTATAATTGATAAAGATTATTGAATTCCTCATTTTATCTGTCTAGATACCTCGAAGCTTTTGTTCCATTAGTTTCAGTAGCTTCAAAGCAGCTTCTTGCCTGGATGTGACGTCACCTGCAGGACGAGCGGTGACTTATGGCCGCCAGTGATGTGTGGATAGGAGTGGTGTCTCCACCTAATATAAACTCGATAGTTTTTCCATTTTTCCATTGGAGATTTAACGACCACCGTGAGCAACTCAATGGGCTATAAGCAGTCGCCCGTCCCTAATTAAGGGTCACTGGTTCCAGGGAAGGGATAGAGTCAGTGCCATAAGACAAACACAACATCCATGCCTCGCGGGATTCGAACCCGGACCCCTTTTGGACGAATGATCAGAGGCCATCGCTTAAACCACTGCGCCACCGGGGCGGCATCGATAGTTTGCATAGTTACTAGGTCATCTGCAAGCAAGCTGAATTGTGGACCGCCCTACAAGCAGGCCGATGCTTGTACGGCGGTCCACAATCCCGGTATGGAACAGGGTGGTGTGTCAGACTACCAGACTTAGCATTCCACAAAATCGTACAAATATCCAATCGGGCTCAGATCAGTCTATGAGATGTCATTCGAGATGTCTCAAATCAAGCAGTGTTCATCAAACCATTTCTGCCCGAGGCTACCCCTTAATACAGGAAACTATCATCCTGGACGACACCCCCCCTCTCTCTCTCTCTCTCTCTCTCTCTCTTTCTCTCTCTCTGAGTGTAGGTACAACATTGGGGGTGTACATCGTCCACAAACAGTCCCTGGTAGTAGACGGCGTAGATACGTCGGTCCACAAGCACTAACCCAGGTAGCCCAGCCTTGCAATTTAACGTAGGCCAAACACTGAGCCACCGACTTGTAGGAATGGAAGACGGTAATCCAGTGTTGGGTGTACATTAAATTGCAATACTGTGCTACCTGGGAAGCAGGCCGATGCTATACCACCGCTTACACCAGCCTGGATAGTAGATACCATGCAAGAGGTGCCAAAGTCCTCATGTTGTTGATTCTAAATACTGACTCAACCATTCGCCAAATAGAGTACATATAGTTATGCTTCGGATCACGGTATGCATTCAATGTCGTGACCCGATAAATTAAAAGGTGGATTGCAGAGATGAACAACAGGTTCATCGTCTTATGCAGAACAGATCGACCCAGTGCAGTTTCAAAGTTGACGGCCCATTTCATTTTGGGTCAAAAAACCTGCAACAAGACCTTCTATCGTTGAATTCGCATGTTGTTGGCACCGGAGCAGTGACTTACACCGTTAAACTTTTATTAGGAGAATCCAGCTCATAGGCGCTCTCTTTTAGTAGCCGAAGTCTACAAGCGTGCAACGCACAATCGTGCAGGACATTGTTTCAGGATGATGCATGGACCATTTACTTCGAAACTGATGCGTTGGGCCGTCTACTTCGTAAATTTTCTGCGCCGATCGCCAAGTACAAAGCGATACTTAGGTTGTTCAACGCTATTATTCACCTTTTGCCGTCTTTTGCAGTTATGTCGACATTTTGGTGAAATGCCTGGTAAACTTCAACAACTTCTACACGCGAATAACCCACAAATGTCGCCGTTTCCAAAATGGACGCACCATCCATTCGTGCACTCACAAGCTAGCTTTCCTTAAACTCCAATAACTCCTTGGTTTTATCCATCACTCCCGTAACTTCCCTCTTAACTGAACCACCACACCCGTAACTTTGCTCTCAACCGAACCACCACGTCCCGTAACTTCGCTCTCAACTGAACCACAGCGCCGGTAACTTTGCTCTCAACTGAATCACAGCGCCGGTAACTTTGCTCTTAACTGAACCATAGCGCCAGTAACTTCGCACTCAACTGAACCACAGCGCCGGTAACTTTGTTCTCAACTTAACCATCACACCCTACACCAGGGGCGTAAAGATAGCCTCCGCAACACCCGCGTGCCCCGTGAATTTTAGAGGGTTCAGATCAATGTATGTATTTTTTTATTTACTTTTTATTTAGCAATTTAATTTTAGACAAGAGGCTTTCTACTTGCTTTAAAAAATTTTTGTCTTAAATATTCCGTCTTTTGGACACGAAAGTTTTTGAACTAAAGGGAGCCATTGACCCAGACTTTTATCTGAGCGCCGATTAGAGATCAGATCAGATCATATGTAGAGGATTTTAGGAAGGGAGTGTCTGACCCCAGGTCTTAAACAACCCTTAGAAATACGAAACTAGGAGATTTGAGCTAAAAGGCCGATTGGAAAGTGACATGGAAGCGAGGTAAAAAGGGGGAGGAAAGCGCCCTTATTTATTACCGGGGGCCAGTACCCGGGGTCAGACGGCTGAACGTGCCCATCCAACGCACGGCGAATATTTAGTGGTTCGAGCGTTCGTACCTGCCTGGGATCGAACCTGAGGTTTATACCTGCGGTCATCGCACTCTCAAAGTAGGCTTGATGAACGTGCGATGAGAAGCATTGAAAATGATCGTTCCAGAAAACTAGACGTGGTGAAACTGATTTAAATATTCGCTAACAAGAACGTTAGAAGGGAATCCAGATTTTAGTAACGTAAGTTTTCTTTATTTTGTAAAGTATGCTTGCTTCTTGAATTTAAAAGACAAGACACTAACAAGTAAAAATATCGCTGAAATATTTAAAATTAGAAAAATATAAGCACACTTCTTTTTCGTCTTTCTCAAAAATTATTGTATTAAGGACTTAAAGAGCTTTAAAGGATGTTCGAAAATAGACACTCGAAGATCAGTATTTGTTTTTACTTGATTTGATATCGTCAATATTTGTCATTTGACACTTTCGCACTTTTTTCCCTGAGTACTAAATTTATCGAAGATACTTACCGGAATAAGTGCTCACATAATTAAAAGCAATGCATAAGTGATCATAGAATCAATATCTGGAAAATATATTTTTGCTACGGCGAAGTTAATTATTTACCCTCAATTTTTGCATTAATTTTTACTATGTTGAGGGTCTGTTAGGAAAAATTTGCGGGGGGGGGGCAGAGATTTTGCTTTACGCCACTTCCCGACACGCCAGTTTCTAGTGTAACTCACTTTACATTTGGGTGGTCGTAAATTTAGCACCCAGATCAAAATTGTGGACATTAGTTTAGGTCATTATGTTTGACGACAAGTACATGCAAAATATGAATAACAATAAGAAGTGCATAAATCCTATGTAATAGCTAACTGCGCTTAAAAATAATCAGGAGCAGCAATGACATCAGTTCATATTCTCTTAAATCCTGAGAAATAAAATGATTCTAAATTTTTTAAAGATTTTTCTTTGCGTTACTTATTTGTTCATTTGTTTTCGTGAAGTTACTTGCCAGGTGTAAAATGAAATCACAAACAAGGACGACATACAAATTCCAAGAAAAATAATTTTCTGAAACAAGCCTTTTAGCGGAAAAGTAACGATCACATTTCAGTTAGCAGCAGTAAAGTGAAAACCCAATGTTAGAAACGTAAAACAAATATTATAATTTCACTCAAAATTTAAGAGGTTTCAATATTCCGACTTTTTTCATTCTTCCAGCAAAATGGTGAGAAGAGCGGTAAGGAAATAACGACGCATATGAATTGGAAGATTGTATATCAGGTTAAAAAAATAATTAAATTGGAAATAACATTTTTGCAAATCTTTCTTAAATATTTTTTTGTACAATACAATAAACTGCCCTTTTTAGAGAAATTTCCAGAATGCATAGGGATTGCTAAAGTATTTTAAGCCGTTCCAATCACTGGGTGGTCTGATGCGTTAGCTTCTTCCATTCGTCCGAGACGGGGATACATTAGGATCGGGAATAAAGCATGGGTGTGTGTGTGTGTGTGTGTGTGTGTGTCAGAGGGTCTGCTCACTTCCTGGAATCACTGGCCTTAAAACTAAGGTCTGATGACTATACTTATACACCTTAGAGTTGCTCAAAGTGTTCGTTAAACCTCCAATTTAAAAAAACTAAAACGAATTTTATATCAGTTCTGCCTGATACTGATGTGTATTTTGAAAAATGCTGCATAGAAACCAGTCAAAAACAAACATCCTGAACGTTAAATTTTTTAACAGCCATATTTTTTGCGAAGAAGAGGGTTCCTTGGCAACATAGTTTGCGATATTCGCTTTTTCCGTCTTCATTTTATCCAGAAAGCAGTTCATTCCAATGATGTTCTTTGTAGATTCAAAGAAATTCATTTAACTTTGCAGAACTGATAAAATAGTGAAAGATCTTCAATTCATGATAATCGCATCCCATACTGAAATTATTTTCATACACAGCACGTATTGTTATTACACTGTAAAAAAGAATCCTGAAATTCAGGAGTCATTTTTCGTGATTCCTTTCGTGAATTAATGAACCATTTTCCTGATTCAAACTTTTCCATGAAATAACGATATCCTCCCCCTCTTGAATTTTACTGATATTCTATACGTGAATTTAGAGAAACACTCCGTTTCATCTTTCTCCGATTAACAACGGAAACTTCCGTTTTAAGAGGCGTTAACGGAAAATTCTGAATTTTTAGAAATATTTCCGCAATTTCTGTCGTATGTGAACGGAAAACTTCTGTTCACTTTTCCCGTGCCCATATGACTGAAAATTTCCAGTAATGAGAGAAGTTCGCGCGAATACTTAAGATTTGATTATCTTTTAAACTGCAATTGTCTGTGGGAGGACCTGATTTTGAGGGTCTCAAGCGAGGTCGACTATTGGAAATAGGATATTGTACGCTATTAAGGTTATTGATTGTGGTAACTGATATCGTCGGCCTCACGAGTCATTTTCTAGCAAATTAACGGCCCCACTCCGTTGTTGCATCTGCTTTTGAATATCGGGTTAACCTTAGAAGTCAGGTATTTAAAGTATCGTATGGGTGACTGATGTCTTTTTCGATTGTCTCAAAAAAGACGGAAACAAGCTTTTATCTCTTTAACGGTTGGGCACAGATACATACTTTCAATTAGAAAAATACTCAAAACGACGTAAAGACTCATGCCATGGTAGTTGCTTCCCTCTTGGTGGCATTTTCCTAAAAATAAAAAAAAATGTACAGCTGTAAAGAATAAATTTCATATTTTGGGGTTTGTGAAATGCTATGAAGCAGTACATTTCAGCTTTTGTTATTATTGGTTGAGGGTTTAACGACCACCCGTGAGCAACTCGATGGGCTGTACAATACACTGATTGGCCATTACATTATGACGAAACCATCGTCCAACTATGTGTCGTCCGCAGCTCATTGATGCCAGAGGGAAGCGGAGACTGTCGCGCATTGTTCACGGCGACCGCAGGACTGCAGTGCGACAAATCCCCCGCAGCTACAACACTGGTGATCAGGGCAATTTGTCATAGCGCACAGTTCACCGCAGTCTTCTGCGCATGGGCTGCGTAGCCAGAGGCCCCAGCCGGGTCCCCATACTCACTGTTCGTCATCGCCAACGACACATGAAAAGGGACCTAGATCATCGCGTTTGGACCGTGGATGATTGAAAGAAAGTAACCGGGTCTGACGAACCAAAATTCCTGGTGCATCACGTTGACGGCCAAGCCCCGAAAGCCGATTACCAACGGAGGCTATGGCACTTGAATGCACTGTTGGGCGGAAACAAGCCGGCGGTGGCGGTGTTATCCTGTGGGGGATGTACTCTTGGGACACTTTAGGCCCCATTATCCCAATAGTACAATCCCTGACATCTGTCGGGTATCTGAACATCGTTGCGGACCAAGTTCACTCATTCATAGCAACTGTGTTCCCTGCTGGTGATGGCCAATACCAATAGGATAATGCGCCATGCCACACTGCCAAAATCTTCAAGAACTGGTTGTTTTTAATGCTCTAGCCTCCAAATTCACCTGACACGAACCCAATCGAACATTTGTGGTTCGACTTGGAAAATCGGGTTCGCGCTAAATTATCCCCTCCCCCTAATGTACGGGAACTGGAAGACATGCTGTTGACATTATGGTACCAGGTACCCCTGGATACTAATCGCCACCTTTCCAAATCGATGCTTCGCTGAATGGCCACTGATTTGCGGGATAAAAGGGGTCCTACAGCTTATTAGGTAGGTGGTCATAATGTAATTGCTCATTTGTGTAAATGAAGACAGTGGTCACACTGTATATTAATCTCGGTGTGTACCTGTTAATATTCTGTGATATTTCTTTACTTGCAGCCTTCTCTGAGAGAATTCTTGAGAAACAATTACTTAACTACCAAATCATAAAACCATAGTTATTTCCTGTGGAGGATATCTCACATAATATTGCCCTTTTTCACTCGTTTGAGGTCACCACTGAACGGGAAACATTATCAATTATATACTATATCTTTCTAAAAATAAGGGGAGAAATTGCAGACTTCAAAGATCAATTCTTAAACTTCATTCAAGGACTTCCACAAGTGCATGGCAGATAGTCACAGACAGCCATTGGAAATTTCAGTTATGGACTTCTGGTGGCAAAATTTATTGAAATCACAAATGTTGGGGATATTTTCGAGCATTCAAGTTTTGTTTCCAAATGCATACACACTTACCAAGTACGGTAAGTTTAAGCCTCATTGATCTTAAAAAATAATAGTTCTTGACTGCTATGGCCCTCGACACCTTTTCTGTTCCTTCACTGTTAAAAGGTTTTTGTAGGTTACACCAGAAAGTGGTGCCACACCACTTTCCAAGAAGAGATGCACCATTGTGTGATGTAAACAAAATCAAAAACTTGATGGAACTTTGCACCAAGTTTTGGTACAAGGTTTCTTCACATTGTGGTGCAAGGTTTTACTATGCTGTTGGGGTTTGTTTGCACCACTAAATGGTCTGTCGTTTCGCAGAAAGTGGTGCAGCTGGTGTGTAACACCACTTTTGGGGGCAACCTAACATGAAATTTTTTACGCTGTTGTTGCTCTTCTGCATTCCTCATTTACTCCATTTAAAAATCTTTAACTAGGATATTCTCTGTGTGATTTTCTTTCCCTGTAGATATTCTTTCTTCTAGACCTTGTTAAATTTCTTTGGTGTCTGATTGTATATGTCTAAAAGCAGGGGTCTTCAACTCCTGTCCCGCTGGCAAATATATTTACATCTAAACTTGATTTCATGGGTTTTCTTCAGGTGAATAAGCGCGAACAAGAATGTACAAACTTTAGAGCTTCTCTAAAAAAGAGATACTTCTTACTTGTAGTTTGCCTTAGCTCAGTCAACAAAATTTTTTCTGTGATAAATCAAGATTCAGATATCAAATGTAGGAATTTTTCATTAATTTCAAGAAAAAAAAATTCAACAATTTTTCATCAATTTCAAGAAAAATTAAATTAATGAAAATTTTCAAGAAATATTTTTTTCAAATATCATATTGATAATAAAAATTTCAAAATATTCATATTCATAATAAAATTTCAAATATTCATATAAACAATAAAAAAAATTAAATATTCATATTGATAATAAAAATTTCAAATATTCATATTAATAATAAAAATTTCAAATATTCATACTGATAAACATTTCAAATATTCATATAAAAATTTCAAAATTCCATATTGATATTAAAATTTCAAAATTTCATATTGATAATAAAATTACAAATATTCATAAGAATTTTTCAAATATTCATATTGATAATAAAAATTTCAAGAAAGAAATTTTCATTAATTTCAAGAAAAAAATGAAATTAATAAAAAAAAACTGAAATTAAAATTGCAAGCAGGGGTCTTCAACTCCTGTCCCGCTGGCCTAATTGGTGGACCTCGCAGCATAATATCTAAAATGGAAAAAATAATTAAAGAATTGCTATTCATTTCATTTTTTTTCATTTTTTCGTTTTGCATTAACCCTTTAAGCCGATGCACCAGAACCAAATGGTCCCCAAAATTTTTGCCAGCCCCAAATAATAATGCTCAAATAGCCATCTGGTTTTACGAAAGCTGTCTGTCTTCAGAGTCAAAACAATTGTATTCCACTTCTGCCCTCAGTAGTACTTGTGCCTGGACATTCATTTCTCAATGGTGGTAAGCGCTGCTTTCCAGTCCTCTTTTCTCTTTTCTGTAACGCAAAGCATGATGGTAAATCCATGACCCAAAGCATTTTGCTAGTCCCCTGACATGGAAATCATGCCATTGGGCAGAAAAATGACATGTTCTCTCTCCTCGTTTAGGTTCGTTGCCATTCTTATATCTTTTTAGCTGGTAATCAGTCAAAAGTAAGTGTTAATCATCCTCTACAGGGCCACTTTGAATAACAGAACTAAAGGGAAAACGACACTTTCTGCTGCACAGGTTAACTTGCTTCATCAGCGGTCGGCCCACTTCTTAGACAGCGAATATATTCGTTCGGGCTTACTTCAGTCTATATTAATTCGTTTAAATGGGTTAAAGGGTTAATTTAGATTACACTTTGATTAATAAATGGTACATTTTCTTTATATTATTTCCTACGTATGCCCAAGCTTTAAGGGCAATTTTTTTTATATATCTTTTCAACTTTTAACCCGTCGTTGGTCGCACTATGAGCATTTCTCTCACGCTTCGCATATAAAAGAGCGCCAATTATTAGGAAATGGATATCATTTCCGATAAGGATTGGCGCGTCTCTGTCCTTCAGTTTGCCCTTTGCTCCTGTGTGCTTCGTTTGAACATTTCTCTCACCAAGCGACCGTTGCCGTTTGCGTCACGTGAGAACTTTTGTCATAAAGCGACCACTGGCGTTTGTGTTTTGTAGATCACGCGAGGATACGAGTGCGCTTTTCGACTAATTTGATTTGTAGATATATGTATATATTAATTACATTTCCTGCAAAGAAATAATTCTAAAGTATTATTGAGTTGACTACTTAAAACGTCACAAAAAGATAGGGCGTGAGAAACCCTCACGCGCGACCACTGGCGTTTTTCAACGTGTAGCGACCAACGACGGGTTAAGGATTTATATCAGTAGGTATCTTGTGTCCGGACGTTAAATTCTAAAATCTCAAATTGGGATAAAGTATGTAATTTTTTTTAGTTCTCAAAATGTTCGCACGTCAAGTAATTACTTCAAACTTCTTAGTAACATTGGAATCGTGTTAACTGTATCGCTCTTTCATCCGAAAGTTACGTTTTTGGGATTCAGAACCTATGGGAAACGACTGATACGAGGTATTCACAACGGACACATGGATTTTAGCCCTTTTTAATGTTACCCGCCAGTCTTGTCCCACCGCCATCTGGCCCGGCCGTCTTGTTCCACCGCCATGTAGCCCGCCAGTCTTATTTCATCGTCATATTGCCCACCAGTCCCATTTCACTTAGTCGTATCGTCCGCCACTGCCATTTCATTCAGTCATGTTGCCCGCCAGTCCCATTTCATACAGTCATGAAGCCCGTCAGTACCATTTCATTCAGCCATGTGGCCCGTCCGCCCCATTTCATTCCGCCACATCGCCCGCCAGTCCCATTTCATCCAGTCATGTGGCCAGCCAGTCCCATTTCATTTAGTCAAGTGATCCGAGGATTCATTAAAGATTGAAGAACCTATAGCCAGAAGTACACGTTTCTTATTTTGATGAAGTCTTAGGTGTACGTTTGTATTTATGTTATATCATCATCATCATCATCATTATCATTGTCAACCATTATCAATCCACTGCTGGACGAAGGTCTCCCCAAGTTTCCTCCACAACGGTCTGTCTTGTGCCAGTCTCCTCCATGTCACTCCCGCATATTTACGAATTTCATCCACCCATCTCCCATGTGGTCTTTTTCTGGGTCCATATCAGAATAATATGACCACACACGCAATTACAGTGTACCCATCCAGGCGCGTCACAGAGTGCACGTGACAAGGTTTACAACACGGAGATATAAGCGGCCGACTAGGACAGACGAGCCATACTGCGTGGCGTGATCACAATGGGCAGAAATAGTGATTTCACGAAAGCACAAAAAGGAATGATCATCGACTACCGCGCGAAGGGTGGAAGCATCTCAGAAAAGCAGAATTCGTGGCTGTTTGTGAGGTGCTGTAGTAAGGGTGTACCAAGAATGGACCACTGGTACGCCGAGTACCTCCCGACGTCATAACTGTGGAGCCCCAAAGGCCATTGACCCCGTCGCCTCCGTCGACTGGTAAAGGGCAATCGACACGCAACAGTGCAACAATTGACTACGCCAATGAACGCCGGGGCACACAGGGACATGTCCCTCACAACAGTAGAGCGAACCCTGTTACGCAAGGGTTTACTGATTCGACGCTGAGTCAAGATACCCATGTTAACACAGGTCTATTGGCAACGACGCCTGCAGTTAGCATGGGACTACCGTCATTGGACAGAGAAAGAGTGGGAAATAAATACCTTCTACGACGAAACGAGGTTTCTATTCCACAGAAGTTACGGGCGGTGGTGGATACGGCGTCAGACACACTAGAACCAACACACTGATAAGCTTGTCGGTCAAGTAAAGGCTGGCGGTGGCAGAATACATGTCTGGGGGATGATTTCCTGGTAGGACCTTGGACCGCTGGTACCACTGAATGGGTTCCTGAACGCTAATGTCTACCTGTCCATTCTCGTTGAATGCATGCATCCCTTCATGTTGGACGTTTACTCTGGTGGTGATGGTGTCTACCAACAGGACAATGCACCCTGCCATGTCGCTAAGGGTGTGCGAAACTGGTCCCAGGAACACGACAGCGATGTCTCCGTCCTCTTGGCCGGCGGAATCTCGCGACTTCAATCCCATAGAACACTTGTAGGACTACGTTGATCAACATGTTCGACGTGCCGACCAACAAGCACGTCATCTGCGTGGCCTCCGTTCTGTGCTGTATTCCGGATACGCACGTGCGCCTCAGGCAACCTTCCAAAGCATTATTGCGTCCATTCCGCGCCGTCTCGTCGTTGCCATCCAGGCCAAGGGTAGTTTTTCCCATTATAAGGTAGGTGGTCATACTATTCTGAAACGACCGTGTATGATACTTTACTTTACTTGCCAGCACATTTTCAGCATTCCCATGCAAAGCTACATTTTTTCAAAAATATTTTGCTTTCCAATGGAATCTTTACACAGTGATTACGTTTTACTCTTCTTGAGGGAATTCCCCAGTCTGAAATTTTTGATATTATGTATGTCCTTATTTAAAAATTATTTGAAATTATTCTCAAGCTTTTCGCGTGTGAAACATCGGAATGATGATTTCACGAAAGTGCACTAAGTGTGTTTATCCAGAGACCGTTTTCTCTCCAGGATAATGTTGCATCGAATGCAAACACGAAAAGAGTCCTTAGGCACTTCTCCTCAATTAGAAAAAGGTTAACAATCCAACCAATCCTTTCTGTGTCGATGTCCCTGTCCCTCTGAGTGTTCCTGGTACGTAGGTATGTGTGTGTGTCTCACATTCTTCGTTTCCTCACTAATTCTCCTTTAATTTCCTTCTCTTAGGAGCTATCTCTTGTATCTTCTTCTCTATTATGTCTACCTGCTCCCTAATGTATCTTACAATCTTTTTTTTTGTGCCCAACTCTCGCGGCGTTTCTTGCGGATTTTTGGGAAAGCTCTTTGTCACTCTGATATAACCATACCAATTGATACACTTGTATCTACTAAATTTCTTTCGACGCTAACAGCTTTCTGCCTTGCGAACAATCTATTGTAACAGTTAATTAAGGTGAATAAAGACCGCTACTATTCTTAGGGTGAGAAACAGGAGTGTGCGTTACCGTTTCGCACCGTAATCAGGAATGTTATTTTCTGCTACGGGTTTTAAAGAAAATTAAATTACAACCTATTTTTTTCTTTTCTGTTAGGTCATTAGCTATGGGATTTGTAGGATGGGCGCTATAGTTGCTATCCAGTGAAACACAAAACTACAACAAAGCAATGCCTTCATTACGACTAAACACTTGTGACGTGCCTGTCTCGCAGAACACACACGACATAAAAGCAGATAGTAGCGAGAGCGAACGTCTGCGTAGCTCAGATGGTAGAGCGACTTGTTCCGGAATAAGGGGACTCTGGTTCAATCCCCGGCGTGGACCAAAAAATGACGGAGAAATTTACTCTTTGTAATGGCGCCCGAACTTCCCAGATGGCCCGGCCGTTCAGGATCTCGCAATGGTGTGATGTTCTTTTCACACCGCGAGATAAGAAAAATAAGAGAATCCCTTCTCCAGCGCTTCGAAAAATAAATGTGTGTGACGTTGCATTTCACACACTAGATTGCCTGGGAGTTCTCAAGTGCACGTTCTTCAGCGGATGGCTGCCTACGACGATTCATGGTCGCGGCTAACCCGTGGGCCATGCCCACGGCCCTCTTTCGGGGTGGGGGATATGACGTGCCTGCCCCGAAGGACGCACACGACATAAAGGCAGGGAAGACGAACGCCTGCGTAGCTCAGTCTGGTAGAGCGACTTGTTACGGAATAAGTGGACTCGGGTTCGATCCCCGCCGTGGACCAAAACTGACGGAGAAATTTACTTCGTTATACACTCGAGTGAAATCCGTAGGTCATTTCAAAAGTTTTGCACCCTGAGCAGGCACTACCCGTAGGATGATACGATCGCTCTAATCGTTGCGTTAGTTGTAAGTATGACGTATACAAAGTTTTGTCTACGTTTGCTGGCTAATTTGCTCCTTTTCCGAAAAATTCTGCCTAAAATGGAGGAAGAAAGTGAGTCGAGTTAGATCTGGTATAGCGACCAAAGATTCTACTTTAAAATTGAAAATCCTCTACCAAAATTCATAAAGCTTTGTGTGAAGTTTGTGGGGTCAGGGTAGTGGATCGTAGCACAGTGGTGGGCTTATCGTTTCCGCTAAGGTTAGGAAAGCATCGAAGATAGCCCAAGAAGTGTCCGGCCATCAGATGCAACGTACGACACTTCTGTCGTTATCGTCAACAGCATTTTGAAAGGAGAACGACAGAAAACCCGTGAAGAGATTGCATATTAAGCAAACATTTCTACTGCTTGGGTTTACAGAATCCTAACGGAAACATTACAGAAGAGAAAAGTGGTTGCCAAATGGGTTCCGCATAATCTGAGTGAAGAGCAGCAAGCAGTTCTCTAAGGGATCGAAGAAGAATCGCTTCAGCGGTACGAGACAGAAGGCGATCAGTTTTTAGACAGAAATGTTGCTGTAGACGAAACCTGAATACGAGATTTTGAACCAGAACTGAAATCTTAGTGTGCTCTGTGGGAATATCAGAATCACCTCGCCAGAAAAAATTCCGCAGACAACAATCGAAAGTTAAGCTGATGATGATTATGGCCTATGACAATGTTGGAGTGATATAGTGCGTCGCATAAATATAGAGACAGAACAAATTATCGAATAAAAAAGAAACAACAATGAGCTGAAATGTATACCTCATATTTATAGCAAAAATAGTACAGGACGCGCAGCTGCACAATAGTTTGACGGAAACATAACAATTCCAACGCCAAGTACAAGAAAAAAAAACAGAAATATGCTGTTTCAAAAATATAAAGACTTACTAGTTATGAGCACCTCCGGTACGAATAGTGGAGCCGTTGTTCCGAATAACACTGAAAACCCGATTGGGCATGTTGCCCACGAAATGATATAAGTGTTATGGACGGAGTGCACACCAGCTTCGTTCAATCTGCTCTTTCAATGATACCACACCTGAGAACTGCCGTCCATTCGCATACACATCACCAGCGAGGATACCCCAGAGGTTCCCGATAGGGTTCAAATCTGAACTGAGTGCTGGCCAATCCATTACGGTCACATGATGAGTGTTAAACCAGCTTTTCGGTGATGCAGACCGATGGATAGAGGCATTGACTTGCTGTAACAGATAGTCAACACCCGCTAGAGTTTCGGCAAACGGTAGAAGGTGGCTGCTGAGTATGTCCTGATACGTTTCAAAGTTTTGCCTGCCTTGCAGGAAAGCGATATCCGTTGTCCCATTGAACGCAAAAGCTCCCCAGACCATCACAGATCCCCCTCCTTTCTGTCTGCTGAAGAAGGAGCGTGGCTAGTGTCGTGAATGATGCCAATAACAGTTCCAAACGTTAGGGCCGTCCAGGTTGAACTTTTTCTCATCGGAGAAAATAGTTGTGATCCACTCATCCGTCCAGTGCATGTGGCTGCTTGCCCATAACAATCTAGCTTCCTTGTGGCGCCGCGTAAGGTGTGGCAGACGGCGCATTTTGCGGAGCACAACGTTGCGACTTTCTTGGATTCGTCGATGAACTGTGTCTTTCGAGACGGTCACACCAACAGTCCAAGATACATGATGTAGTGATGGCCTTTGGGATGAAACTATACGCATGATGGCACGATCATCTCGTTTGGTTGTTATTCGAGGCCTTCCAGGCCGTTTTCTGCCAGTTAGCGCACAGCGTTTCGATAAAGTCTTATAAATGACTGCCCTACTCCTCCCCATGGCTTTACAAATTTTCGCTACAGGCAATCTATTTGCTCTCAGTCTGCAAATCTTCTGCTCCCCCTCACCAGAAAGTTGACCGTTGCGTGGCATTTCGGCAAATGAATATCTGACGGCAGGTCTGCTGTCTTTTGTAGGCTGGACCGAATTACGGCCCATGCGCGTGCGTACAACATGCTAATTTTTACCTCTCATTTGCATGTGGCTACTTTACATAGCTGTCTTTATATTTATGAGACACCTAGAATTATACTATTTCACTTTGTGGTGTTCTTTTCGCACAATCCGGTCATCTCGACGGATCGAAACGTTTGTTGTAGGGTTATGTCTAATTAGGTGCTACTTCAGATTCCTACCTATAGTCGCATTGCGTTCACGGCGCAGAATAGACTGTCTCTATATTTATGCGACGCAACTTAGCAACTAAACATAGTGCCCTAGGTGACCATTGTAACAGTGGAATATTACAAAAGGTTTCTGCAAAATGTTTTGCTCCCAAAGGAGTCCCGACACCCTGATAGCTGGTGTCATCATTTTGCTCGACAAAGCAAAGCCAGATGTTGCCTGTAAGATAAAAGACATTCTGGAAAGCTATGGATGGGAATTGCTTCCCAACGCCACATACAGTCCCGACGTGAGCTCAGGAAACAATTCAGTACTATTCAGGATGTTTCTAATGATGTGATGCGAGTAATCCGACGCCTCAACAATGGAGGTGCCCTGACTGGAATACAAGATTTGCCGTTGAGCAGATGTTATAAATAAACATGGGGATTGCTTCTAAGGCCTGTAAAGTTTGCTGTGGCGTAAATTCGTTTTTTAAGATATAACCAGTGTACAAAACTTTTGAAATGATCCTCGTATTTGAGGCGCGATATTTTTTACTGTTTCCCAAATGCCATTGTCGGCACTGCGGTATTTTTACTCTTTCTAATGTAACACCTCTAAAAAACTTAAAAAATATTGGGTGTGTGCATAAGTTCTACCCGTTTTTCTAGGATACAAAGAAAGGAGGAGAACACAACATATAACGTACTTAGAATTTCACATAATTGCCATCATTCTGTATTACATCTTGCCATCTGTCTGAGTTGGTGAATCCCACGCTGGAAAAACTCCTGTGTTTTAGAGTAAAAAAGTGATGTAATGACGTTTTCACATCGTTCATATCATTGAAGGTTTGGAGAACGAAGGCGTTCTGTAACGGTGGAAGAAAGTGGGGTAGTCTGTAGGCGCCAGGTTAGCGGAATACGCTGCATGAGGTAACACTTCCCAAACGAAGTCCTGCAATTTTTGCAGAGTGATTAAAACAGCACGAGGTCTGGCGTTATCATGAAGGCTCACACGCCTTTGCGATTGACGAGTGCTGGCCGCTTCAATGACAGTTGTTCTCGCAATCAGTCCAATTGTTGCCAGTAGAGGTCAACATTTATCGTTCGGTTAGATATCAATACTTTCCAAGGGATTACTCACTGGACATCCCACCAAACACTCAACAAAACCTTTTTGGGATGCAGTTCTCCTTTTGAGGTCGATGGAGCAGGCTCCGCACTTTGGCACACAGTCCGTCGACGCGCTTTACATTACGGTACAGTACCTGAACCTTTTGGAATATTCTTGATTTACATATAGCTCTCCAACTTCCCATCATTCTGGAACATTCTACAAACGTCTAATCCATTCTTGCCGCTTCTAGAATATTCTGCACGATACTTCGGTCTCTGTCTGCTATGTTACATGCTCGACGTTTCTAGACATAGCTTTTGGCACACCTACATTTCTATAAACTATTAGTATGTAATTATTATTTGCAAAATGTGTAATTTCATTACCAAATAATTCCATTGCGTTTGAATGGCATTATTAAATAATTTAATTGTATCCTCTTCATTGTAATGCATTACAGATTAATTCATTACCTTGTGCAAACTATACTTGGGATTACCTTGTAATGCATTACACCTGTTACTGCATTACACGTTAACTGTAATCTGTAGTTCCATTACTTTGTAATGGAACTACAGATTACAGTTTCTACCCAACTCTGTTACATGGCATCTTTACATTTTTTTTTTAGTTCAACAACGGAGATAAGAAATGGAATGTGAGTTTTGAGTAGCCAAAAACTTTAACGATGTCTCACATATATGATTCATTCTTAGAACCTCAACGTCAAAAGATTCTGCTCCAAATGTAGAGCGTGTTTAACAGCTTCGTTTCAAATGCGGTGATATTACGAATCTACCCTGCTCCATCAGCGGTGTTTAATATGTTTTTATGGTGCGGCATTATTGGAGCAAATTTCGTTGCTAACAATGCTAAGCTTAAGTTTTCTATTAAGGCGTGTTTTAATTTGTTTTATGGACCCTACAAAAATCTTAGTCGACCGAAGAAACGTTATTTGTCACAGTGAGTTAGAGAATGGGTTCCTGAGGCCCATTCTCGACTTACATTAAAAAAGCACTCTCCAAAATGTAGTGAATAGGCACAAATAAAATTTAGAAGTTCTTCCATTTAAAACTTAAATATTAACGATTACTATCGCTCAAAGGGGCACAAATCTCTCTGGAAAAAGATTAAATTTGAATTATTTATGCTGCATATTTCAGCGTTTCCTCGACGAAAACAATTTCGGTCGTAAAAGCCTTGAAATCTGATGAAAAAACAGAGAAATAAAAAACAGTTGCTCGGCAGTATGAGGTGAGATGACCGCAAAAGGGAAGTAAAGCGAAAAATTGTTTAGGGATTATTCTATTTTAAGCGAAATTTTGTGTCGCGGCGTATTAAATTTATCAAACTGCCAAACTATATTTTGAACATCCCCAAAACTACATTTTTTTTCCGAAAAATTACTGCCCTTTCGACAAAGCTTTCTTGAGTACTATCTGTTTTCGATAATCTCATCTGTTTAAAAAGTCATGAAGCGAATACTGCTATTTTAAATTGGTTTAAACGGAAATATGGAGCCATTAATAACTGGTAAAAATTTATGAAAAAGCTTCAAAGTAAAATTATTTATCTTCTTTCTCTTTTAAGCAAGCTTCAGAAAAGGTTTCATTCCACAAAATATTCTTAGGAAAGTTATAAAATATTTCGAGTGCTGAGCAAAATCAATCATTGTTATATATTCTGTAATTAAAGCCGTACTATCGAAAAAGTATTATCATTGATGCATGACAAATGTGTATATATACTTTTTGTGGGAAAAGTCCCAGGGCACCAGCGCTTTTTCTACAATACTGCATTCATAACAAAATCAATAACGAATTGTCCCACCTTTAACCATCATAACATTTTGCAGTCTCCTTGGCACACTTTCAATTATAATTTGGTAGGTAGTCGCGGATGTATTGTTCCATTCCTCCTGCAAAATATTTGTCAGTTCAGGCACTGAAGTTGGACGTGTCGTTCTAGACCGAACCAGAGATGGAAATGGGTCACGGGTCAACGGGTCGACAATTTCCAGCGTGCCAAATGGGTCGGGTGAAGGTGTTCCTGACCCGACCCGTTAAATCGACAATTTGCAGCGGGTTAAACGGGTGGGGTCAAGGAACACCTTGACCCGACCCGTTTGACCCGCTGGAAATGAATAACTTAAAAAAGCGTTTGACCCGCTGGATGCACTTGGTCCGTTAATTCGACAATTGGTCCGTTAATTCGACACTTGATCCGTTAATTCGACACTTGGTCCGTTAATTCGACACTTTTTAATTCGACACTTGGTGTGTTAATTCGACACTTTGAGGTAGGGAGGCCCGTTAATTCGACACTTTGAGGTAGGGAGGTCCGTTAATTCGACACTTTTAATGTTTATTGAGTTAGGGACGTCCGTTTAAAAAAACAGAGAGACGGAGAGGGAGATGATGTGACGTACTACGATTACATTGACGTTACGATAATGAGAAAAAACAACGTTTTATTGAGGTAGGGAGGTCCGTTAATTAACGGACTGAGAAACGATACAAACTAAAATTCTAAAATAATGAGAAACGATAATGTATATAAAATGAATGCCTAAAAAAGACAGTCCACTCCTGTCATTGTATCCAACTAAAATAATGAGAAACGATAATGAGAAAAACAACGTTTTATTGAGGTAGGCAGGTCCGTTAATTCGACACTTGGTGTGTTAATTCGACACTTTGAGGTAGGGAGGTCCGTTAATTCGACACTTTGAGGTAGGGAGGTCCGTTAATTCGACACTTTTAATGTTTATTGAGTTAGGGACGTCCGTTTAAAAAAACAGAGAGACGGAGAGGGAGATGATGTGACGTACTACGATTACATTGACGTTACGATAATGAGAAAAAACAACGTTTTATTGAGGTAGGGAGGTCCGTTAATTAACGGACTGAGAAACGATACAAACTAAAATTCTAAAATAATGAGAAACGATAATGTATATAAAATGAATGCCTAAAAAAGACAGTCCACTCCTGTCATTGTATCCAACTAAAATAATGAGAAACGATAATGAGAAAAACAACGTTTTATTGAGGTAGGCAGGTCCGTTAATTCGACACTTTTTAATTCAACACTTGGTCCGTTAATTCGACACTTTTTAATTCAATACTTGGTCGTCCGTTAATTCGACACTTTTAAGTTATTATAACAACTTAAAAAAGCGTTTGACCCGCTGGATGCACTTGGTCCGTTAATTCAACAATTTCCAGCTGGTCAAACGGGTCGGGTCAAAATGTTCCTGACCCGATTTCGACCCGGCTTTATTCCCGTTTTATGTTTGAAAAGCAAAAAAAAAAAAAAAAAAAAAAAAAAAAAAGCAGTTTTAGTTTCAAAGAAAAATGCGCGCTGTAGTGTTTTGTGTTCGATACTGGTGCCCTCTGACGGAAAAATTATTTGTCACGCAATATAAATGAAGAGTGTCCTATGAAGGACAAGTGTCCCTTACTTTCGAGGAGCAAACAACATTCACACTTTGGAAACCTCCAACTCATCATAAACTAGATAAAAGTATCGTGCATATTATGACTAGTGTGGATAGCAAGCCGTCTTTTTACACGATGGTCACAAGGATTGAACACTCTGTACTCGATTATAATAAAGCATAGTTTAATACTTTTATACTAAGTGCAGATATTTATCGCACAACATCTTTCGAAAATGAGGGGCATTTCATCATCAAGTACATCTTACACCAAAGAGAAATAACTGGATCAGGAACTAAACACAGTAATTAAAAAAAATAACAACAAAGAATTAAACGCTAAAAAACTACTAATCTGTACTCACTTGTAAAACAAGACAGGGATTAATAAGCATGGTGTGTACAGTATTCCACTTAAACACTGCAACAACAAAAATGAGGACTTGATATGCATCGGCTTAACTTCCCGAACCTTAAAAACGTGGACACTTGAACATAAATACAACGTTATGTCCCATTCCAATTCTACATCACTATCTCGTCTGGTCAATAATGGTACACACTATCCAGACTGGGCACAGAGCAAGATCTTAGCAACCTCGAACACAAGAAAATCTCTATTGTACGTCGAAAGTCTGCTTATTCTCTCCCAAAAATTTAATGCTGCAGTGTCGACCCTCCAATTTGTATTTATCCAACATGGCCATCTCTGTTTGAGAAGTAGTGCGTCCTCAAATATTACAAAAAAAAAAAGAGACCTAATCACAATACAATCAGTATAACTAAATCACATGACAAAAAACATACACGCACATGCTATGCATCTCCTAAATATCGCATGCACGGGTGTATATTATTCCTAAGTATTTGCAATACCACGCGTCATTAGCGTTTAATCCTTTGTTTATGTTTTTTAAATTACGGTGTTTTGTTCCTGGTCCAGTAATTTCTCTTTAGTGTAAGATGTACCTGATGATGAAATGCCCTGCATTTTCGAAAGATCTTGTACGATAAATATCTGCACTTAGTATAAAAGTATTAAACTATGCTTTATTATAATTGAGTACAGTGTGTTCAATCCTTGTGACCATCGTGTAAAAGAAGGCTTGCTGTCCACACTAATCATCGTAAACTTGTGAAAATTGGTGTTGCCGTGAAACATATTCCGAAGCTAGATATGTTATCAAGAAAACAGCACAAAATGAAATTAAACGTACAACAAGTTGCTTATTTAAAAAAAGTTGACTATAGCGGCATCGAAATTAGGTGGAACAGCCTTAACAGAACTGTACAGGGACATTTTGACTGTCGCAAATGTGTTTGAAAACATGTGTTAAACGGTTAGGTTAGGTTTCTCAAATGAAGGACGACAGTTTCAATAATTCCTGTAAGTGAATAAATCATACGTTCCTATAATACATGTTACATTTTTTTTATTTATATAAAATCTAAGATACCAGCTACGGAGAAGCTTCTTGAACGCCCTGTATGTGTTTATAGGGGAGAAGGTGGGAATATGAACCAGGGTGGTAATATGAAATGGGGCTTATTTCTCAAGCAAGTGCTGCCATCTGTCGATAACGTAAATAAACATAACCATTACGGGCCGTATAGGCCACCAGAGGGCTCAGGTGTCAGCGTCACGTGGTGTACATGGTACAGAGGAGGTTCGTCGTTTTCTTCCAGGTCAACAATTTTCGTAAGGTAAGATTCCAGAATTATTTTGCTGTCTTTATTTATAAATCTAGCATATTAGCTATAGTGTGTGGATATGGCAAGGTTAGTTGTTTGAAATATTTTTTCTACTTTGAGATTCGTTGGGTCATTTGGAAAATGGCGATGGGTGGTAATATGGAACAAGGTGTTCCATATTACAACTATTATTTTTCTTTCTGTTTATTAGGTGTCGCTATGCCAAGAAGGAAATTAGGACCTGAAAAAAAAAAGGACTAAGACAGACATGGAGGGCGGAAGACATGTTAAATGCTATAAGTGCAGTTTGTAACAAAACAAAAAACGTTGAATGAAGTTGAACGGCGCTGCAGGATTTCTCCTCAAACCTTCAACAACCTGTTGGAGATGTATCTGGAAAAGATGATGCGCAGTGTATATTTTGTTGCAAAACATTCAGTACGTCTAAATCTGGAGAACTGTGGGTTCAATGTATAACGTGCCAGGAATAAGCTCACATCTTATGCAGTGGATGTGAAAGTGACGTTTTGATTTGCGACTTCTGTTCATCAGCCTAAAAAGGACTCATACTTTCTATAGGAATTTCTTTTATTTTCATTTTTAAAGTATCATTAATTGTTTCACCATGAAAGCGGCATTCTATAAAAAAGTTGTTTGTAATATCAATAACTTTATAATCAAAACACGGAGGTTTTTTGTTTTATTTTCATGCTATTTGATACTACCACCCCGATTTTCCAAGGCTCAATTTTCGCAATGTGTTCAAAAATGTTTGTGCTGTTTAAACAGCGATATTTATTTTCCTAAAAGCTATACATACATTATGAGAAATATACACTGAAGTGCCAGAAAAACTAATACAGACGTGCTAATGCAAAATACATAGCAACGTCACCTATGCGCGTACTCGGTTACGTCCGCCAGTACGTATATAAAGCGATAAACATCCTTGCCAGATGTCAGAGCTGTTTTCGGCATTAGAATGACAAGTAATAACGATTTAAGAGATTTTCAACGCGGTGTCAGAGTTGGCGCTCGTGAGATGAGCCATAGTATTTCAGGGGTAGAAACGAAGTTCGGATATTCACGGAATACCATTGCATGGGTGTAACGTGACTGCAAGAATACCAGAAAAGCCTCCAACCTACGATACCAGTGTGGCCGTAAAAAACATTCACACTGTGTGAACGTGACCATCGTCAGCTGTCAAGAAGCGTTTCACGCGATAGACGTGCAACACTCTCGCAGGTATCATCGAAATTCAATGCAGGAGCCTCAACAAACATCAGCGTCGATACTGTGCAACGTACCCTTCACGATATGGGCTTTAGCAGCCGACGCCCAACTCGAGTCCCCTTGTTTGATGCACGCCACAGAGCTATGCGCCTCGCTTGGGCACGGCAACACCGCCACTGGACGCTTGAAAACTGGAAACAAGTAGCCTGATCTGACGAGTCGCGTTTCCAACTGTATCGGGTAGATGGAAGGATTCGTGTGTGGCGCACACCCCATGAAGCGATGGATACTGCCTGCCACCAGGGAATTGTACCGGCTGGTGGGGGGTCCGTAATTGTATGGAGTGCGTTTAGCTGTACTTCACTATGACTCCTGGTACGTCTACAAACGTCTGTGACCGGCCAACGCTATGTGCGCATCCTTTCTGACGAGATACACCCGTTCATGTCCTGCATTCATGCTGACGGGTTGGGCCTGTTCCAATAGGACAATGCACCTCCACACAAGTGTCGGGACGAAACAATATGTTTAGAGGAGCATTCATCTGAGTTTGGGTTGTTGCCATTCACACCCAAGTCCCCAGATCTGAACGTGATAGAACACATTTGGGATGCCATGCAACACGCTATCGAACACAAGAATTCGAGACCTCGGAATACACCCGAATTGTGGAACGCTCTGCAGGAAGTATGGTGTGCATTGCTTACAGCATATTTCCAGAAGCTATTGGAGTCCATGCCCCGTCGTATTTCTGCAGTCCTACGCTCCCGTGGGGACCCACCAAGTACTAGACAGGTGTACCAGTTTTTCTGGCACTTCAGTATATGTGTTAACACTTTTGACTTATTTTTATGCAACTGTTACATTTAAATTGGAGTTTTTCGTCTAAACGAAAAATGGTCCATATTCCCACCTTCTTCCCTATATAATATACACTATCTACCAACAAGTAATTGGACACCTGTGATAGCAAAGGAAAACGAAGTTTATTCACCTTCAATAGTTGGTGGAGCCTCCACGAGCGGCGATTACAGCTGCGACTCTCCGGGGCATACTCGCAACCAGGCATTGTACGACGGCTAGCGGTATTTTCTACCACTCGGCTTGAAGAAGACAGGTCAGTTTCTTCACCGATTTCGGACGGTGAGGGCACCCCTTAAGTCGACGCTCCAACTCATCCCAGAGGTGCTTGATAGGGTTAAGGTCCGGGCTCTGCGCAGGCCAGTCCATTCGATTAACCCCATTGTCACAATACCAAACCATGGTGGATCTCGCAACATGACAGGTGACATTGTCATCCTGAAAGTAACATGGGTCCTCCCCGTAAAACTGCGAAAACGTAGGAAGTGCATGGTCACACAAAATGGTGCAGTAGATGTCGGCCTTGAGTCTGCCAGAAATTGCGACCAAGGGTCCCGGGCACAGTTGGCCCAATACATTGAGGCAGGAGGCGTTCTCCAGGCAGCCGCCAAACCCAGACCTGGCCATCCGAACGGTAGAGGGTGAGCCTTGATCCGTCGCTCCAGAGAACCGACCTGTTTCTACTGTTAAACGGTCTACTGTCGACGTTTTTGCACCACGTTAGCCGAGCAGCGCTATTGGACTTGGTGATCAAAGGCTTGTGGGCGGCAGCACGTTCGTGATAACCTAGCAGATGGACTTCCTTACGGATGGTATTCAACGAAAGAACCCTCCCGGATGCCTGTTGAAACTCCTCGCGATGTGGCCCATTGATTTGGTGCGGTTCTTTCAAATTTCTCTATCTAGCACCCGTCGGTCTCTAACTCCCAGCTTTGTGTGTCTGCCGGGTCTGGGCACATTTCCACAGTCACCTGTCATCTTCCACTTTCCAATGACGTAGGCCACTGTCGATTTTGGGTACTTCAACTCACTGGATATGTCACGTATGGATCGGCCATTTCTGTGATACCGGACGATTACACCTTTCTCGAAATCAGAGAGCTCCGAACTGCGTGGCATCTTGCACGCGACTGGTTGCGTTGTTGTTTCTCACATGATATTTAACGATGGCGGCCGTGACGTGTATCGTCGATTGCAGGGGTGTCCAATTACTTGTTGGTAGATAGTGTAGTTCACAGCAGATTTGTCCGGGTCAGTTACAGATCCGGCTCGGGTCAGGGTCGAAAATGTTTGGTCCGTTTCCAACTCTGGGCTGAATCCGACGTTCAAGTTGATCCCAAATAGCCTCTATAGCAGTGGTCCCAAACTCGCGGCCCGCGTGAATGAGTACAAAATAAAAAATAAACCACCCTTTTTTTAAGCATATGCCTATGGTAAAAGTCATAAACTGCATTTTCTCCAGAAGCTTAAATCACAGTTTACTGCTTTTCTGAAATATATTGGCTGTGAGCATATTGGTATTTTGTATCACTCTCATGTAATGTGGCTTAGCTGTGGGCGAGTGTTAAAACGATTTTGGAATTTGAGGGATGAAATAAAGATGTTCCTTGAATGTACAGCCCAAAACGTCTCGCTTTTTGATGATCCAAAATTGTTTACATGATCTGGCATTCAACACAGAAGCAACTGGATACTTAACCGATTTGAATATCAAACTACAAGGCCAAAATGAGCTAGTCATTGATATTATTGATAATTTTAACGCATTTCACAGGAAACTTCAGCTCTGGGAAGCTCAGCTCAGTGCAGGCAATCCCGCTCACTTTCTCACTTTAAAAGTTTCAGTTGAAGAATATGAAATCAACTTTTGATGCTTTTTTTTTTCTTTTAATTGAAGCTTGAACGACCACCGTGCGCAACTCAATGGGCTATAAGCAGTCGTCCGTCCCTAATTTCGGAGTACTGATTCCAGGAAGGCCGTAACACAACATCCATGCCTCACGGGATTTGAACCTGGACTCTTCTCTGACGAATGGTCAGAGAAGAGTCCAGGTTCGAATCCCGAAATGGTTATCCCACTGCGTTACCGGGTCGGCTTCAATGCTTTTCCCTACCGGCTACAAAATAATTCGTGCAATTCCGACCCCTTACACCTGGAGACCCATACATACATGGATCTGACTAGTTACTCCACTGGTATAAGGTAAAAGCGCTGGTAAAATGTCGCCTTCAACTTTTTGCTTGCTTTGAATGCATTGTCTTAAATTTCTTTTCAATTTTCCATTTACGAAAATAGTACTGTACTGGAACAATTTAATGGAAAACGTCGTTTTTGTTTATCTAAATTAAATTTTAAGTCGTGCTACGCAGACAATACCTCCCCTCCTTAACACTTCCTTCAAGCCAGCGACTTTGCCTTGCACTCCCCTCCTACAAAGCAGTCGTCAGCCACTTTCTGCACTTTCACTGCCCCAGAGCAGTCTTATGAGCGCTAGTGTAGCTTTAGACTCCACTTTTCGTGTTAGAATCCCCAATTTTGTAAAGAAAACAAACAGCAGAGCAATTAGTAATTACCACCCTCAATGCATTCCTATTCATCTTCCTTTTTCGCCCCCCTGGCCATACAAACATGAAAGAGAGGCTTAAACTAAGAAATTGGAAGAATGGATAATAATTGAATTTTTAATGGCCCTATAAGGATGCTATTTTGATAATCTTTCTGCGGAGACGTAAACAACGCACTTCCTAGTAGGAAATACGTGGGGCTTCAGAAGTAAAACACAAGACATCATTACTAGGCGAGTCCAGATTATATCTTAAGGTTAAGTACAGGGTGATTCATAAAGAAGTATACAATTTCAACGTGCTATAAATCAAGAACAATGTAATATACTATTTTATTTTACCTGTAACAGAATTGTAGGGGAATGTTTCAATTTTTTTAGAGACAGTCACAGATGTTCAATGTGTGCACCCTTAGTCGCACGACACACAGCGAGCCGGTAATCCATTTCCGCCCAAACGCGAGGTAAGATATCTGAATCAAGTGCAGTGAGATTTTGCAACATCTGCACTTTGTATGGAATCATTTTCAGCTTCTTTCTCAAAATTCTCCAGACAGTGGGCTGTGAAATTTGCCTTTCATGACTCACTCTCAGCGTTGATTTTCCCGAGCTTCGTTGAATGGCGGTGCAAACACTATCGACGACTTCTTCCGATACACGCGGTCGTCCAGGACTTTTAAGTTTGCACAAACAGCCCGTAGTTTCAAATTTTTTATGCCAATCGCATATAGATTTTCTGGTTGGAGGTTCTTTTCGGAATCGTGGTCGAAAATGCCGTTGCACAAGAGTTACAGATTCCGCTTTGCTCAATTCAAGAACACAAAACGCCTTCTCCACTGCAGACGCTGCCATTTTGACTGACTAGTCACGTGACATGCCCGCTATCGCCTACGTCACTTCCCTCAGTAGCGGGACACTAACTTTATGAGTACATCTACCTAACGGTTCGCAGTTGTGGTCCATGTCTTCAACTGTTACTGTTTTACAGCATCTAGAAACTGTATACTTCTTTATGAATCACCCTGTATAATGAAAAATGGCACATTTTAAACTGGGTGGACGGCAGGGTGGGCAAGACAAATTTCAGGGTGGGCTCAAACTCACCCTCGTACCCCCTTGACAACGCCCCTGCTCATAAGGTGGAGCTTAGTCCACCTTATTGGGCTAAAGCGGTTATTGTATTAAACAGGACCAAAAATACGAAATATGTGCACGAAACCTTCACGCACGTAACTCACTCGAAGAAACTCCGAAGTGATTTTTAAGAACTTTACTAAAAGATGTTGGCGTGAAAACAACAAATATCCTTAATTTGATGAAAAAAAGATAGGGACAATGCAGGTATACAGGTACGTCATGGTGTTTACAGTATACCTCTTCCACCCGTGGACGATTCCGTGCAACACAAACAATACATTGGTTCCACAAAGCGTGCGTTACAATTTCGTTTGTTGGAACATAAATATGCTGTTAAGAATGGAGCAGAGAACACAGCAGTAGCACGCCTTACTCCAGATGGATTACATTATCCAGACTGGAGTCATGTAAATATATTGTCTTCACAACCAGACATTCCGTCATTATTGTTAGCTGAGAGTTTGAGCATTTATGCTAACAGGGACTCCGCGTGTAACGATAATTACCCTTGTGATATACCGGAGCCCTGGAAACAACTTGTTCCAGTCCGCAACACCAATATTAACCTTTGATTTTTTTTGTATGTTTTAACTTTTAATTTTATTGTTTGAATTTGTAGTATGTATATTCTCTAGCAAGTGTTTGATTGGTGTTTGTGTGTGTCTGTGTTGTAAAATGATGGGATTCAATTGAGTGGGTGGTGTGCGTGTGCTTATAGTTATTTTAATTTTTAATGACTTTGGGTCTCTTCCTAATTTGTGAACATTGGGAGGGGAGTGAAACTGTGTACGCATGCTTAATTGTGACATGCGTCATTGCTGTAGCTTCAGTGTGCATGCATAGGGGGCGCACCGGACATAGACAATCAATCTGTCTGAAGATGAGAACAAGGTGTCCCGAAAGATCTTACTGATTGTAGTCGTATGTCTTTTAGTAAAGTTCTTAAAAATCACTGCGGAGTTTCTTCGAGTGAGTTACGTGTGTGAAGGTTTCTTGTACATATTTCGTAGTTTTATCAGCACGTAAACTTCAGTTCATTTATTAGGACCAAAAATATTGGGTGGGCACTGCCCCCCCCCCCGCAGTAAAATTATTGGAGGGGCAAGATTCACCTCACCCCTTGTATTCGACGGTTATGCTTTAGAGCCTAATAACCCTTCCAGTTTTGAGCTGCTGTCATCACCCTTGCAACCAACCGCTCATTTATTCTAATTTCATTTTGAGCCATTATTTACTACTTTCTAAGAGCTCTTAAGTGTCAAGTGTTGCTGCTCAAACAAGTCTTTTGGTGGCGACAATAAAAGGGAGTTCGCTGCTCTCTCTCTCTCTCTCTCTCTCTCTTCCAGCGTATGTGACTGGGCATTTTGCATTTTTATTCAGACTATGAAATCAGTTAGATGCAGCTAGCTTCAGTGCTCTTCGAGCCTTCATTAAAGGATGTATTCTAAGTGGCTCCATAGAAATCTAGTCTCAGCCTCCAAATGATCACTCTACATTGCGTGTTGTCAAAAAACAAAAAGGTCCGGCATTTGTTCCGTGAAGAGGGATTGATCCGTGCTTGAACGACAACTCCGACTGAAATGTTTAATTACACGAAAATCGTTATTACGACTTAAGGACATCATCATCCCGTGAACCAAGAGCTCATTTTGCAACAAATCCCCTCCTATCTTCTGTTAGCCTCATAAAACGAAAGGAAAAGTGTCGAGGATTCCGACCTGAGAGAAAGCAATCGGCAAAATTTCTGTTTTCTCTTGGCACTTTCCTTGTTTGCGGGTCTCTGAGAAGCCCGAGGCTGCAAGTTTTACAATCTGCTGCAAAGGCTGCCTTTTGCAAACACGTCCCTTCTCCACGTCGTCCCTCCCAGCGCGCCAACAACTAGCGTATTGCGAACTTCGTAATGAGTTTTGAACGGAAATTAAGACTCCCGAACACGTCCCTACTTCGAGTTCACGACTCCCCTCCGTCTTCCACTCCCAACTCGCATGCTTTCGGACGGTGAACGCCCATTGGTTGCTCCGCACCACTTGGTAACGCCCGGCAAGGAGAAGATAGGCGGCTAAATATAGTGTTGGTAAACTTCACTCTCTGTTGAAGCAGTTTACATTCGCAATGCAAGCTGAAACAGATCTGTAAAGAACACATATACACACACACAAAAAAAAAAGGTTTTTTTTTTTTTTTTTGCTCTCCCTGCTAGGTAATTGCGATTTTTTCATCTTGTTTTTTTTAAGACAGGAAATAAAACCCTCTTATAAGATACCTCTGAGAATCGCGTGCGTTGGGATACTTAAAAATGCATCTACAGGTCCCACGAGAATAACTTTAAATCCACATGACCAATACATCTAGCATGATCACGCTCTCCAAAACCAATTTACCACGCATTAGATTACATTTGGTGATGTCAAAGATGTGGGAGTGTTAAAATATACGAGAGAGATCTCAAATGCTTGCTCGCTACGCTCGTTAAGTGCCACTTAAATTAATCTTTATTGTCTCTGTATACAAGAACTGCGTCTCTCTCTTTTCCGATCCTGTTTAATTTTTAGATGTGAGAGAAGGTATATTTTTAACCACCTTCGTATTCCCTGGATTTTGGGATTATACACTGAGGCATCTTTGCATTACAAACACCAACCTAACAACTCGTTGGTCCAGCTTTTTGTGCAATCACACATTGACAGCGCCTAGGAAAGGATCCTGTGAGGTGTCGAACAACCTCCATGCGTAACTGGACCCATGTCAGCTTAAGCAGCTCATTACAGAAGGCCGAAATAATCTTTTTTTTTTTTAATTGCATATCGCCTAGTGCGGAAAAGTTGCCATTTTTTTTTTTTTGATTGGAGGTTTAACGACCACCGTGAGCAACTCAATGGGCTATAAGCAGTCGCCCGTCCCTAATTTAGGGTCACTGGTTCCAGGGAAGGGAGAGAACCAGTGCCGTAAGACAAACACAACATCCATGCCTCACCGGGATTCGAACCCTGACCCCGTTCGGACGAATGATCAGAGGCCATCGCTTAGACCACTGCGCCACCGGGGCGGCAGTTGCCATTTAGATCAACAAGATTAAGAAAATAATTTTTTTGAAATCGACTAATATCTTATGTATCCGTACAACACAATAAGTTCGTGTTTTTCCGAAAGCATTGGGGCCGCCCCGGTGGCGCAGTGGTCTAAGCGATGGCCTCTGATCATTCGTCCGAACGGGGTCTGGGTTCGAATCCCGGTGAGGCATGGATGTTGTGTTTGTCTTACGGCACTGGCTCTCTCCCTTCCCTGGAACCAGTGACCCTAAATTAGGGACGGGCTACTGCTTATAGCCCATTGAGTTGCTGACGGTGGTCGTTAAAAATCCAATCAAAAAAAAAAAAAAAAAAAAAAAGAAAGCATTGGGCCGCCGTAAGCAAAAATGGATGGAATTTTTTTGTAATTGAAAGTAACCCCTAGCACGGAAACGTGTCCTTTAGTGTTCCCAATAACAGTGAAAAAAGTTTTGAAGTTGATCAATATGCTATGTGTCCGCACTGCACGCGAAGTTCACCATTTTCTTCCCACATTTGGCTCGTAGGCCTAGGCTAGGTAGAGGCATCCTAGCATGTAGGGCATCGGTCAAATCAGTAGGAAATTGCACTGTTCTGAGTGCACCATGCGTGTGCATGTGTAGTACATTGAGTTTGCTTTGCAATGTGTAGCGTGTAGCTCTTCGCTTGTTTCCAATGCCACATATGGAAACAACCCAGAATTCGCCACGAGGAGGTGGCTACACTTCGAGTTCCGCCAACTCTCCCTCCACCTCAGAATTTTATTTCTACGTCGTATGTCTTGTTCGGTAATCCACTTTACTCGAAAAATATGGCATTAATTGCCGTGATGCAATTGTTGCTCTTATGAACGAATCTCTAGCTTCAAATCCACACACTGATGCAGCTGCTTAGGTCACCAGTTTCACTCAACGTTCCGCAGCTTGCGTATGGAAGGGAAACTTGGTTATTTCTTTGCCAGCTGCGGCAGAAGTTACGATTAGTCGATTCAGATCTTCGTCTGAGATGTGTTTTGTCAGGGTGGTTCGGTAAGATGCGTTTTAGTCCAATCACAATATTCGTTAGCATCGAAATTTAATTGCGGCACTTCGAATTCTCTTATGCCATCATTCATTTGTTGCTGTCTAGATTTCCTTATTCTTCTTTATCCAAAAGCTCTAACGTGAGTGCGTTCGTCCGCAATCATTCTTAACAATATATTCTCAGGGTGACTGAAGAACGTGTTTCTCTTGATCACTGCATCAATGATTACCTTGCATTTCAAATCCATGAAGCGTGAAAAGTTGATCAATTTCAAAAGTGTTTGGCCCCGGCTCTGCAAGAAAGCTTCTTCTTCATGGAAAACAGACCGGGGCATATGCCTTCATTATGTAGTTGGTAACGCAGATCAACGTTTGCGATGGGTTTTGAGTGGCGACATAGAGTCGCATTACTCTGTTAGCTGTCGTCAGCCACCGCGAATGTGACAGTCGTCCTGTATTTCTTCTAGAAAGGCTGACATCACATTCTCCCTGTGAGACGGCGCAACAGATTTCTAGTAAATACTGCAAGTCGGTACTCAGTTCACGTGTATCCTGCAATTCTTTCACTTGTTCTGTCCATTCCACATGAATAGCTGCAAAGTAAACTACTGGAAGGTTTTTACAGCCGTTGAGAGCTGCCCCAATTTCTCTTGAACGAGTTCTAGGACCTACAACTCTCCTCAGTCACCCAGAGAATATATTGCTAAGTATGATTGCGGACGAACGCACCCACCTTAGAGCTCTTGGATGGAGAAGAATAAAGAAAGCTAGACAACAACAAATGAACGATGTCGTAAGAGAATTAGAAGTGCCGCAATTAAATTTGGGTGCTAATGAATATTATGAGATGATCGATTGGACTAAAATGCGTCTTACCGAACCATCCCTGACAAAACACAACTCAGACGAAGATCTGGATCGAACAATCGAAACTTCTGCCGCAGCTGGCGAAGAAAAACTAAGTTTCCCTGCCACACGCAAGCTGTGGAACGTAGCGTGAAACTGGTGATCAAAGCAGCTGCCTCAGTATGTGGATTTGAAACCAGAGATTCGTTCATAAGGGCAACAATTGAATCACGGCAATTAATGTCATGTTTTTCGAGTAAAGAGGATTACCGAACACGATATACGACGTAGAAATAAAATCCTGAGCTGGAGGGAATGTGGGCGGAACTCGAAGTGTAGCCACCTCCTCGTGGTGAGTTCTGGGTTGTTTCCATAGGTGACATTGGGAGCACGCGAAGAGCTACACGCTACGCATTGCAAAGCAAACTGAGTGTACTACACATGCACACGCAAGGTGCACTCAGAACTGTGCAATTTCCTACGGATTTTTCCGATGCCCTACATGCCAGGATGCATTTACCTTGTCTAGGCCTGAGAGCTAAATGTGGAAAGAAAATGGTGAACTTCGCGTGCAGTGCGGAGACAGCGTATTGATTAACTTCAAAACTTTTTTTTTCACTGTTATTGAGAACACTGAAGAACATCTTTCCGCACTAGGGGTTACTCGATTTCAATTACAAAAAAAATTCCATCCGTTTTTGCTTACGGCCCAATGCGGTCGCAAAAACGTGAACTTAGAGAGCCGTGAAGAGACATAAGATATTAGTCGAATTAAAAAAAAATATTTTGTTATTCTTGTTGACTCACATGGCAACTTTTCCGCACTAAGCGATATGCAAATTAAAAAAAAAAAAACAATTTTTTTTCGGTCCACCCTAACGCTCATTCTGTAGAGGAGGATCAGCAGTTCCCACACCCCTTCCAGCATAAATGTTCAATTAGGTTACAGTCACGAAATATGTGGACAAAGACAATGTGGCGAATTCGTAGTTGTGTTCCTCCAACCACTCAGTAGATATGCAAGCCCGATGACACGGGGCCCTTGTCCTGTTGAAAGATGGCACTATGGTCCAGGTTTGCCTAAGATAATCGTAGCCAAAGACTGAGTCTTCGACTACGCTGGCCCATGCGCAGAAGATGAACTGTGTGCTGCGCGTGAATTGCGAGCGATGAACTGTGGGCTGTGATGCATTGTCCTGATCACTACTATCGTAGCTGTGGGTAATTTGTCGTACTGTAGCCTTACGGTCGCTGTGAACCATGCGCGACAGTCTCCGCTCCCCTCTGGCATCAATGAGCCGCAGACGACACACGGCTGGACGATGGTTCGTCGTTTTACCATCTCTGCACTACTTTTGATACGTACTCACTACAGTGGAACGTGAACAACATACAAGCCGCGCCGTTTCCAAGATCGTAGTTCCGAGGCTCCATGCCATCACAATTTGCCCTTTATTCAAATCGGCAGCTTTTCATTCTGACTCTGTGAACTTCACCTGCGCCACCGTTCAGTCTCCAGGCGATCTCATTTCTCAAGGCTGGGGTGGTCATTATATAATGGGTCATCGGTGTAATTCACTTTGTCTGAACGTTTGTCCACATTCGGTGTCGCAATGGAGACAGACATCACCCAAGCAATAGCCAAGAAATATTTCTGACGTTTTGCTTAGCTTTCCGTGTTTCCGGGCAGGTGTTCAGTGAATGGAAACTGCGAATTATGTCAGTGTGTGACGTATGAACTATATGACGTAATACTATTTTTTTTAATGTTGTAATGTTCATTGTTGTATTGTTCATGAAACATACATTCACATTTGTACATCACAAAAGAAGACGTCCCGGTGGCGCAGTGGTCTAAGCGATGGCCTCTGATCATTCGTCCGAAAGGGATCCGGGTTCGAAGCCCGGTGAGGCATGGATGTTCTGTTTGTCTTAAGGCACTGGCTCTCTCTCCCTTCCCTGGAACCAGTGACCCTAAATTAGTGACGGGCGACTGCTTATAGCCCATTGAGTTGCTCACGGTGGCCGTTAAACCTCCAATAAAAAAAAATCACAAAAGACAGAAAAGTACCTGGTTATTAAAGAATTACTCTACTTATCTTACTTTTCTCCCTCTTTCAAACGCCACCTTTCCTTACTTCCGATTTAACGCGATGATGAAAATATGGCCGTTTAATGAGGCTTGACTGTGCATGTTTTTTGATTGTAGCGAATGTAGTGCCTTGAATGAAGAACAGAAAGAGCCTATGGTAAATGTGTCTGCAGAAAAGATTGTGAGTAATGCGTTCTGAATTCACAGACAGGAAGATTTTGGACAGAGATGTAAATAAACAATGGCAGTCATAGATCATCTACTGTAAAAGCAGAAAGGCTGTGGTTGACTAGACAGCGATAAAGGATTTGCAAATATCGTATGATTTTTAGATAATGGGAAAACATGTCATTCTGTCAGCACCAGCTTCCGAAGAAGATGCAGAAGCAAAACGCAACAGGCATTTTCGTTTTGTTATCAAGTTTCTTAGATAATATGAAGATACGGTTTTTTGATCTTTACAAGTAAAATGTTTTACCTTATTCAACTTTAGAGAATCTTTGCGATTTTGATTTGCTTCTAAGAAACTAAAGGGCAAATTTAAATGCAGTTTTTTTTTCACTTTAAAAATAAAATTATATTAGTTTATTCAACATTAAATAATATTACTTTGCTTCTAAGTGACTAAAGTAAAGGTTAAAGTTATCTCGTTTATTCAAAATATTTACTCGATATTACGATATTAGAAAACTACTTTTAAAACGTATTTAATAAATGTATATATATAAAGAAAAATCATGCCATGCGTGGAAGAAAAACATGAAAAAACACTTATGTGTTACTTTCAGCATACTCTTAAATCCATAAATGGGACACAATTTTCAGTTTTTGTGCTCTTTTGTAGTTAAATATGTCTTCTCAATCAGTAAAATGCATTTTATGTGTACTTAGATAAAGTAATCGCTCTTTCCACGTTTTTCTTTAATTAACACACAGCAACCGAAAATTTGTTATCCGGACACCGCTGGCATCGAATCCCAGATCTCTCGATAACTAACAGAGTGCGTTGCCTTACGCTACAATGGTCAACAATCCACGGCGCTATGTGTGTTTATCTATCAGCATCTGAATTCACAAATCCGTAGGGATGGGCTCTGCAACTGAGACGTCATCGGTGCCAACAATCCACGGCGCTATGTGTGTTTATCTGTCAGCATCTGACTTCACAAATCCGTAGGGATGGGTTCAGCAACTGAGACGTCTCCATCTGGTGGGGCTTAACGGCACAAGCTATTTAATTATAGCTAACAAATCCAAAGGGAGAGAGTGATAGTGAAAATTTTCCGAATACGCGCAGACAAATTGAAAATCCTTCAAATACGTGGTGTCAGTGAATAAAAAAAGACATCGCTCTTTCCACGTTTTATCAACACATAACAACCGAAAAATTGTTATCCAGCCACTGCTGGGGATCCGAATCTCAGATCTCTCGATATTGGCCGAGAGCGTTAGCCTTACGCTACGGTGGCAAACAATCAACGGCGCTATGTGTGTTTATCTATCAGCTTCTGACATCATAAATCCGTAAGATGGGGTCAGCAACTGAGACGTCTCCATCTGGTGGGCGTTAACGGCACTGGCTATATATTAATTATAGCAGTTAAATCCAAAGGGAGAGTTGCACAGTGAAAATCCTCCACATACGTGGCGTCAGTGAATAAACAAAGACATCGCTCTTTCCACGTTTTAGCAACATATAGCAACCGAAAAATTGTTATCCGGTCACCGCTGGGGATCCGAATTCCTGATCTCTCGAATATCTAGCCGAGCGCGTTAGCCTTACGCTTGTTATCCGTATCCCCAGCGGTGACCGGATAACAATTTTTCGGTTGCTATGTGTTGATAAAACGTGGAAAGTCTTTGTTTATTCACGTGGAGACAATGTGAATAGACAAAGACATCGCTCTTTCCACGTTTTTCTTTAATTAACACACAGCAACAGAAAAATTGTTATTCAGACACCGCTGGGATCGGACCCCAGATCTATCGATAACTAATTAGTTATCTAGAGATCTGGGTTTAATTTGTTATCGAGAGATCTAGGGTGCGATACCAGCGGTGTCTGAATAATAATTTTTCTGTTGTTGTGTGTGAATTAAAGAAAAACGTGGAAAGAGCGATGAGTCTATTCACATTGTCTCCACGAATTTGGAAGATTTTCATTATGTGTGCTTATTATACGCAACACATTACTGTCAAAGTACAGTTGAAATTAAAGGAGGAAAATTATTCACCACTACCCACTCCTCTCTAGAAAAGTATGGAAGATTTAAAAGATGAGATACATCCCTGAAAGCAAAAGTCCAGGATTGTAAGGACTAAACGACTAATAAGAGACATTTTTCACAGACCTACTGCTACAAGTCCGTCATGTATACTGTCTGCCCATTGCAGGACACTTCGTGGTAACCGCATATACAGTCCCTTATGGGACGTCTCCTATTCGACCAACGAGAAGGTTAGTTAGAAAAGCTGTCTCCTGTGGTAACAATTTCTTCAATCCTGACGAAAGTTGATGTTTGCTGACAATTTTACAGCTTCATTCGGTATTTTAACTTCGAATATTTAGTTTTATTTTCAATTTTTTGTTATAAATTCTGATTCAACGGTATCTTATTTTCGGGGGGCTAAGTACCACCGAAAAGATGCCTGAATACATCACTGTTCTGAAATATCTGAACATCTCCATTGGTGGATGAAAACGGCGTCATAAAATTTATCATGTGGGCCTAAAATGCCTATGGTTTGGGGCATTGCTAGTTGGTGGAATAGAGGAAAACTCATGAGAGAGATATGAGATCATACATACTAACACTCAGATCAGGTGGGATATTATGAATATTTACTACACACCAAAACGACATCCACACCAATCGTAACAGGTTTCGCTTTTGCCGCGAAATACATGACAAGACTTTTTCAGCTTATCTAATGAACAAGTAATTTTCGCTTCATTAAATGAAATACTGGTTAAAATATTCTCTTCGGCCGCTACACATTAAAACAGAATCTTATATATATGGAGTTATAAATTTTATTAATAAGTTTTTGTTCAAGATTTCATTTTTCTGTCGTAAGAGTTCCTTTAATTCACTAACTATATAGGAATATCCCGAACCACACATTTTAGGCACTCACGATAAATTTTACGAATCCGTTTTCATCCACCAATAGAGATGCTCAGATATTTTAGAATAAACATTTTAAACAGATTAAGTGCGGAATGCTGATAACTAACACGGTAAATAGTGCAGAAATTAAAGATATATTATTCAACAATGCTGTATGTCATGCGACATCAAACATTTTTCTGATCTGAGCAACATTAAGAAACCGTTGGAACAGAATTTCTAACAGCAAATTGAAAATAAAACAAAATATTGGAAGTTAAAATACTGAATGAAGCTTTAAATAGGTCAACAGATATCAATTTTCGCCAGGATAGGAGGAATTACAATCACAGTATACAACTTTTCTAACAAAGCTTCTCATTGGTCGAATAGGAGACGTCACATAAAGGACCGTGTATACCACGATTTTCACGGAATGTCCTGCAACCGTTCAAATGTATATGCACTCTGGAAGACATCTGGAATTTTCTGGTAGCTGTAAAATCTGAAACAGGACAACCAGCGTCATCTGTTGACCTAAACCCTTACTTTGAGTAAACTTTAAAAACATTTGGGTTTTACTGCTTAAAATGTTTGACGGATTTAAAAAACAATAATAATGGCACATTTTCATAGAAACCCTAGTTATAAATGACAATGCATATATTATTCGGACGGTGATAAAAGGAAGTTAGATTTTAAAAGGGTTTACTCCACATGATGGCACCGCATAACATTAGTTCATCTTTCGGTAACTTGAATTTTTCAAACCTAAAGTTATAATAAAAATGGTAGATAAACACGCTGCTTCTGATATAATTCACGACTACAATACTTGTGATGTTGAGATACACCGTTCATAAATTACGCAACAAATCGAAAAATTGTGATAGCTCAAAAAGTCTGTAACCGATTCGGATGAAATTTGGTGGTAAGCTTTATCAGAACATTTGCAAAAAAAAAAAAAAAAAAAAAAAAACGTAAGAACATGTGATACAAAGCATTTACATTTTGTATGAATGATGCAATTATGAAAATACAGAAATACATGTATAGGTATCAAGATTTAATAGGAAAAGGTTCTTCAATACGGAGTGTGGTTACCCCGAACAGCAATACAGGCCCGACAGCGATGTTCCACGCTGCTAATTATGGTGTCGAGCACCTCCGTGGGTAGCTACGTCTATTGCTCGAGCAAAGCAGTGCGGAGACCCTGCACGTTTCGGAGAGGGGGCTGTAGACCAGCAACAGGCCTGCAGAGAACATCCCAGAAATGTTCAATGGGATTCAGATCGGGAGAACGTGCTGGCCACCTATACGGACAACAGTATCCTGTTCCAGGTACTGGTGCACGAGGCGAGCTGTATGGGGGCGGGCGTTATCTGCCTGCAGAACAAATGTATCGCCAATTGCGGCCACATACAACAAACAATAGGGGCCAGTATGTCGTCTCTATACCTCCACCAGGACACTATCACCACCATAGGTGTCCATTTTCTGGATATTAAAGGGCAGATAGCGAGTACCGGCCTCTCGTCAGATGTAAACTCGGCGAGAATTACTCTGTAAACAGTATCGCGATTCATCAGTGAACAGAACGGACCTCCACTTATTTTGAGCCCAGTTCACATGCATTCATGCCCAACTGATACGTTTCCTCCGGTGATGAGGGGCGGGGGCGGTGAGGGGCACGCATAATACCGGTGTCCGAGCATACAGTTCTCCTGCTCGTAACCTTCTGCGTATCACTGATGCCGTTCGTCCGGTGGCTGCAGCAAGCACAGATCTGAGATGGGGTCGTCATGTTCCGCCGTGCCGAAAGCCGCGAATACCAGTCATCCGCGAAGGTCGTAGCCCTTGGCTTACCTTCGCTGTACCTTCGGGAAGCTGCATCCGTGGTTAGGAACTAATGCCATATCCTGCTGCCCACAGAACGATCGACAGTGAGCCATCTTGCGACGTCCTCCTGTCGTTACCCTGCTTCGAGTCGGCCAGTCGCTCTGTAGCGTAACTCCGCTGGTAAATGTCGTCTCGAAGCCATGTTAACAAAAATCGCTATCTCAAAATCTTGTCATTCACCGCCGCACATGAATTGGCGACTCCCTCTGAAACAGTTGGTTTTAAGCTCTTGCGCATTTGCATAAAGCGCTGCCAGCGCTACTCATTTGCGTTCCGTACATCGATGCCGTATGCTTTCTCCCGTAACATATGCAAATTTCGTACGATTTGAAGTATATTTCCCCCAATTATCGGGATTTTTCGGTTTCTTTCTTAATTTATGGAAGCCAGTTTAATATAAATAAACAAGGTTTATTGATAATTAAATACAGTAAAGCGTCGAAAATCCGAACTAATTGAAACCACTGGTAGTTCGGATTTTCGATTTGATCTGATTATTGAGAATGTAAAAAAATACAAATTCTCTAACATTTCTATATTTTATTATTCAAATACATGTACGCAAAATAACCAACTGTATACGAAAAAAATGACCTAAGACAAAGATTTTTTTGTTGTTGTTATGCAATACGAAACAAGTCTGCCATTCTCACTACTGCTGTGAAATTCTTAAACGTAATGTACAAATTCTAAAACTTATCAGTCATTACAAGCTGATTCTGATTGCCAAGAGGTGTACTTTATGCTGAGTGCAGGGTGGAGGATAACTTCCTCCTGGCTCACAGTGAACAATGGGGCTGAGGCATGAAACAAGGGGTGGTACTGCCGTGGTAATGGGGCGTAAAATCTTTGCCCCGCAAGATACAAGTGCCTGGGAAAGTTTTCGCCTTTTGTCTCGGATTATCACAGGTCATCTCCACCTTCGACACTATTGCTGGGACTACGCCGACAGTCGGCGCAGCGGAGGAGGCCAACGCCAGATGTGAGGAAAGTGTAGACATGTGAAGACACGTGAGAACTGATGGCAGAGCTGGTACGAGAAATAATGAGAGAGCTGGTACGAGAAGTAATGAAAGAATTGATGTGAAGACTTATGACGAAAGACAGAATGATGAAATATAACGTACTAGGTTGTCCGCGCCGGGCATCGAACCCAGTCCTCTAACTCTGGAGTAAGTCGCTCTCCCAACCAAGCTACACAGCTACACGGACATGTGCTCTCACTGCTATCTGCCTTTATCTCATGTGCGTCCTGTGGTGCAGGTATGTCAGCCCACCCCCTCCCCGATAGAGGACCAGGGGCATGGCCCACTGGTCAGCCGAAACCATGTCTCACTGTACGCAGTCATCCCATGAAGAACGTTCATTTGAGAAATCCCAGACAATTTGGTGTGTGGAACGCAACATCACACTAATTTATCTTTTCGAAGCACTGAAGCAGGGATTCTCAATTTTCCTGTCTCGCCGTGTCGTAAGAACATTCCATCATTGCGAGAAACTTAACAGCCTGGTCAAGTTCGCGCGCCAATATAACGTACAAGTTTGTCCGTACCTATCATCGAAACCGGATCATCCCCTTACTCCGGAGTAAGTCGCTCTCCCAACTGAGCGACACGGGCATGTGCTCTCACTGCTATCTGTCTTTATCTCATGTGCGCACGTCACAACACGTAGCCCCCAAAATGCCTGAACCCCCAAAATTTGGCGATTCCGTCATCATCTAGTGCCAAGTTAAAATGAACGGACTATACTTAAACTTTCCACCAAATAAAAAAAAAAAAAAAGGGTGGAATGAAGATTGCCTGGTTTTTTGGCGTTTCGGATTGTCGACGCTCGACTGTATTTTACTTTAAGATCTATTATAGTTTGGCTCAGTGTTTGGCTCGATTTCCTCAGAACAAATCGAGCGTAAACATTCCAATCATTGTGTGCCGGTTTGCTGGCGCAGTGGTCTAAGCGCTGGCTTCTGACCATTCGTCCAAGATGGATCCAGGTTCGAATTCTAGTGAGGCATGGATGTTGCGCTTGTCTTGCGACGTGTAGAAAGCCGTATGTAGAAAGACGGGTTAATTTTCTAATGGTATGCCGCGTCAACGAAGATTACCGTCGGAGGAAAATTATATAAATAATTAACTCTAAGAAATAATTAATCAATTAATATCATGTATTTACAGAAACTTATTTCGTAGCAAAATTTCTGCACTAACACGAAAAATGGAGAACACAAACAGCCATGAAACACACTCACTCTATTCCCATGAATAACATAAAATAATTTCTGTACAATCTTCATATACTAAACCGCTTTAAACAGAAGTTCCGAAAAGGCATTAAACATATTTGTGTTGGAAAAAACTAAGAATTATACTGGTATAAAATTATTATTTTTGTTACCAAATTATTTAGTATTTGAAAAAAAAAGCAACGCTATGTTAATATAATATACTCATCCATGAGCTGAATACACAAGATTCTAGGAATTCGCTGCTAAAAAGTAACCGAAAGTAAAATAAAATGTCTTTCCTATTTAGAACAAACGTAGCTTCGGACCGCGGGGGAAAAAATGATATAAAGTTAAAAATGTAACAGAACGTGGCATGAATGTGTAAATATATTAATCAAACAATCGCCTTTCAAGACCACAAGGACAGCACAAAATTTTAGAAAACGTCTTTAAGTTGGTACACTCGTTGAAAGCGAGTGATGTTCCGTTAAAGTAAATAAAAAAAGTGTTACGTTTAAAAAAAATTATGAATTATATGAAACGTACATTTACTAAAACGAACTCGTAATATTGCGATATTAAAAAGATAACCCTTAATTTCACATTGCGCAGGAAAGAGGCTCACCTCTAAGCGGACGGTCGCGCGCGTTGCAAACTGGCGTAGTGCTTAGAGCATTCGATTCGTACACAAGCAGTCTTTGGTTTGATGCCAGTAAGATCCATCGGGCGATTCGACGGACTAGTTGAGCAAATTTCCTCAGCGTCGTGATATCATGTAGGAGTTTGTTGGGGAAAAAAGCCGTTGTGTGTGTCTTTGGTGAAATATGATTATCTTTTTTTTTACTACTACTGGGAAATTGACGGACAAGGTTCGGCAAGCCACACGTTCCGTCACGTGATTGCCGACTGCCATGGCACTTACGGATTACATTAGGCTAGCCATTTTTTATGGCATGTAATTGCAGGGCCTCTTAAGGGCCGCTTGTGGCAGCCACAGCCTGTGATGTATAACTGATGGCCCTGTTCTTGCATATGACAACTGATGGGGGTGCCAACTGTTGGCTAGCTGCTGGCCCATCTGATGACCGCCGAGACATTTTATTGACGGTTCATGTAACGGCAACATAGTGGTGCGCCACTGCAGGCACTGCTGGCTTCCAGCAATGGCCCGTTCTGATCCAACAAGACTGTTTTTGCTCGGGTGTAATCACTTTGAAAGTTACTGATTGACATGTCCATAATCCTTCACAAAGATATTCAGAACTTGCTTATTGTTCAGCCCTCGTAATATTAATTTATGTTTCGTCAGTGTTTTCTCCGTGCAAATTACATCCATTAAAGTTTTCATATGCAAACTAAAAATGTTTATTTTTGAAATACACTTTAAATGCATGCGAAGCTTTAACAAAATATTTGGAGCTAACATGGGGAAACAGTTACATGAATCCACACAGACGTACTGTTATTTCTAAATATGATAAGAAAAGTATTTCTTAAAAGCAGTTAATAAGATAACCTCTCCTCCTAACGCCCTATGTGCAGTTTCCACTTAAGGTAGAAGTCAAGTAATTTTGCTTCCTATACTTCCAATGGAAAAACTTTGGTACATACATTCTGGCCACCCAAAATGCTCCGGATACCATTGACGTTACACCACCGGCTAGTGCGGCGGCAGTGGGCCGTTGAACGCAGCACCAGGACTACGGAAGGACACAACACTGTTTTCTCTGAAGAATCCCGCTTCTGCCAGCAACACCACGATGGTCGAATGAGCCTGTATGGCCTGCATTACGCATCGCCATACCGGTCCGCCGCCTGGCGTTATGGTTTGGGGCGTAATTGGATAAGACACCCGCACCCCTCTGGTACGCATCGCCGGTACACTCAACAGCCTCACTACAACTCCGACGTTTTGGAGCCTTGTAGTCCTCCCTTACCTGCAGGACCCGCCAGCGGCCACGTTTCAACAGGACAATGCGCGCCCGCACGTACGTGGCACGCATCGTGCAACAATTCTTCCCGGCCCACCAGATGTCACTGCTGCCGTGGCCCACCTGTTCTCCCTATATGTCGCCCACCGAACACGTCTGGTCGCTGATCAGCAACCGAGGGGCCCGGATAGCACCACCCGTGATGAACTGTGGCAACGTGTGGAAGCAGCCTGGACCGACATACCCCAAACCCACATCTAAAGCCTCTTTCGTTCGATGCCGCTACGTGTAGCGCCCGTTATTGCCAGCCATGGGGGCCACACGATATATTGATGTCTGCTTGCTCCGCAAGTCGCACGGGCCTGTAAGCTCAATCGTTTCATCTTTGTATCTGTTGTTATGTGTCCAGTAAATCTGGCTTTGCTATCTCGTGTCCTTCTTGGTGCTGCATTTTGGGTGACCAGCAGTGCATTTTCTTCAAAATTAGTGTGTTCCCAAAGATGAAAACTTGAACATCGATTAAAATAACTTCATATTATAACTTGGAATACTTAATATTTTCTAAAACATAGCCTTAATTATATTAAAAGTCAATAACTCTTCCTTTGGTGGTGTTGAAACCAGAAAAAAGATGGCGCGACCTGTACTTTGATGAAGTCAGTAGACAAACAAATGTTGGATTGCATAATTCTGGTTATGTTTTAGAAAATATTAAGTATGCCAAGTTATAAAATGAAGCTATTTTAATCGATGTTCAAATTTTCATCCTTGGAAACGCATTAATTGTGAAGAAAATGTGTGCAGAATTTTTTCCATTGGAAGTACAGGAAGCAAAATTACTTTACGTCCACCTTAAGGCAAGATACCATGTTTTTTTTTTTTTTTTGAGAATATTCTTAATCCCCATTGTTAATGCTGATGGAAGGTAAACTAAAAAGGACACATACTCTAAATATCTCTTCTGAACTAGCGAGATTACTTGTTGGACTTTGTTGTCAGGTCGCCACCGCTTTCCTGTTGATATAAAATGGATTGTAAGAATGTGACTGAAAAAGAGCGAGAAGTCATTTTTATGCCCAAAACTGGAATCGGCAATAAGCGGCAACGTCGTCTTTTCGGCTTCTTAAAGGAGAAAATAGATCACTCCACCTTCGGTGAGCTCAGATGCACCTGTTCCAATATTACATTAAGATAAATACATCATAACGGTTAAGGAATAACCGCGATGACTGCTTTCGTTTTCGATATTTATCACGTGGCTATGTTTGAAGGCCTGTCGGCTTCATAAATAACTTATAGGGGGCGCTGTATGTCCTGAATAATAATGATCATCGGCCGGGAGAGATTCTGGGAAGGTTTAGGGTGAATAACAAATGACGCTATATCTCTAACCGCAACTGTCAGTGCGGCTGCCTTCTTTGTTTATTTTTTTCATTTCTCCAAATAGCTGAACGAATTTTTTTTTATTTCTTAAACTTTCAAAGAACGTGAGCTGAAAGTTTAAAATGGTATTTCTTAACGGTTAGAGCATAAATAGCCGCTTCGTAAGATATCTTTTCACCAGAAATTTCTGGTGAAAAAAAATGAACATATGTGCTTGGAGGTTTGGTTGCCTCTATATATTTGTTTTTCTCTTTTGAAGAGTAGTGCTTTTCCTGGAATATTTCAGAAGTTATGTGGATTGTCAGAATAATACCTGTGGAATTCTTATTGTTCTTATAACTGATGCCTCAAGATTTTCATTCATTGATGATACAGGTGAAATACGGCATGCCTTGAGGCATAAAATAATAATAATAATAAAAACGTAAAAATGCTTGACTTTGTAGTGCAATCACTATCTCTCATGTATTTTTAAGTTACCATCAATAATTTTCGTCGAGCTATTTCTTTTGAGTGTGGCCAAAATTTTAGATATTAGCATAGGAAATTTCAATTCCCTTGTAGATAGGAGAAAAAATATTTTTAAGGACATGATTTGGGTTTATTTACCGTATGGTTTTAAAATAAATATCCCTGTGTAGAAAAGCGGAAAAATAGAGATATCGCGACGAAACTTAATAGGTTGCTTATAAAGAGCATAAAGAAACGATTCAGTAGAAACAAATCGGTTCAAAATTGGGCACCTAGGAAAACTGGCACTGCATACGCAAGAAGAGAACAGACGAGTGAGGGAATTCATTGTTTATTGACAGCAAAAACGTTTCAGAACAAAAACGGCTCAATTTGCTGGCCATCACAATAGATGGCATGGAGGAAACGAAGAACGGCACGTGACGCGACTGCTCGCGCCATCTCGCGGTGGATGTTCGCGACTTCATGTCTGATACCCGTTTTCAGGGGATGTAAGGTCAGGTGATGCGTAACATCACAGCCTCTCCTTGACAAATGTCAACCCCGCCTTCTCGTGGTGCATCCTGTTCCCACTAAAGGGGCTCTGACGACCGCCAATAGCGGTATAACTATACCATCGGGATCAGAGGAAATTCTATCCCACACTCACCAACCCGCTTGGCCAGCGTGGTGAGTTATGGCCAAACCCCTCCAAAATGACTCCACAACTTAAATCTTGGCCCTCAGTCTCCGGCAGCTGGAATGTACCTGGCCAAGGCAGCGGCCAGTGCGACATGAAGGCAGAGGGTGCTAAGAATCCCCGGAGGACCGGACTAGGCTGCCATCTGATGCTGACCTTGGCAACGTACAATGGACGCTCCCTATCTTCTGATTCAAGGCTTCTTGAATTGGAAGAGGAACTACAAAGGATCAAGTGGGACATCGTGGGGCTAAGTGAGGTAAGGAGAAAAGGAGAAGATCTCATCGAACTGAAAAGTGGACATCTCTTCTACTATCGTGGGACAGATACTGGCAGAACTAGTGGTGTTGGATTTATAATAAACAAGAAACTGAAGGATAAAGTTGTAGAAGTTGAAAGTTCCTCTGACAGAGCTGCACGGCTTGTTATCCAACTCTCGAAAAGATACCAGGCTCAGATTATTCAAACTTATGCACCCACCACAAGTCATCCTGAAGAAGAAATTGAAGAATTTTATGAGGAAATTTGTCATCTAAATAATAAAGGTAAGCAGCACTTGAAAATAATTATGGGAGATTTCAATGCAAAAATAGGGCAACGGCAACAGAATGAAACTTCAGTAGGTAAATTCGGTCACGGCAACAGAAACCAGCGTGGAAATACTCTCGTTGAGTTTGCAGAGGCAGAAGGGTTTTTCATCTTGAACTCCTTCTTCAAGAAAAAGCCACACAGGAAATGGACATGGAGACATCCAAATGGGACGACAAGTGAAATTGATTTTATTATGTGTAACAAAAAATTCGTCATAGAAGACTGCAGTGTGCTAAACAAGTTCAACACAGGTAGTGACCATAGATTGGTGAGATGTAAGATGCACCTCAACACTAAACTTGAACGTGGCAAGCTCATAAGACAAACAAAATCTATTGACATAACCAACCTTAAAAACACCATAATACCTTCAAGTTGGAACTGAAGAACAGGTTCTCTGCTGTAGAAGGCCTAACATCGGAAGAAGTGGATATTTCTGAAGTTAACAGAAAAGTAACCAAAGCTCTTATGGAAACAGCAACAAAATTAGCTGGGTCTAAGAACAAGTTGCATGTAAATAAATTATCAGGAAAAACGAAAATGTTGATGCAAAAAAGAAGAGAGATGAGGACAACTAAAGAAGATGCGACTTCCAAAGTGGAATATATAGAGCTATGCAAGACAGTACGAAAAAGTATCACTGAAGACGTAAGAAAATTCAACTGTGAACTAGTGAGGAAAGCAATTGAAAACAACCAAAGCCTAAAGATAGCAAAGGGACATCTCAGTAAGGGAAGAAAACAGATTATGGCACTGAGAAAAGAAGATGGTTCTGTAACAAGAAATAGAGGCGAAATTTTGACAAGAGTGAAAGATTTCTATTCCAAATTATATGAAAGGGATGATACATGCACTCCAGACATCATGAAAGATACCAGTACCAGAGTTCCTCCAGTCCTTCCAGCAGAAGTTGCACATGCAATCAAGAACATGAAGCGGGGGAAAGCTCCAGGAGAAGATGGAATTACTGTAGACATCATACAAGAAGCAAGTGGAGAAATCGAAACAGTACTCGCCCAAATTTTCACTCGATGCCTTAATGAAGGAAAGATTCCTGAGGATTGGAACACCGCTACAATGATCCTGCTACATAAGAAAGGGGACATTGAGGATCTCGGAAACTACAGACCTATCAGCCTCCTATCAGTAGTTTATAAAATCTTCACTAAAGTTCTTTCACACCGCTTGAAGGTAACACTGGACATGGCTCAACCGAGAGAACAAGCTGGATTCAGGAGTGGCTACAGCACAATAGATCATATCCATGTGCTGAGAGAACTAATTGAAAGAGCGAGGGAATATGAACTTCCATTGTGCATGGCTTTTATCGATTATGAAAAAGCCTTTGATTCGGTGAAACCATCAGCAGTTACAATGGCTCTGAAAACCTGCGGTATTGAAGATGCATACATTAATATTATTAATAACATCTATGAAAATGCAAGTGCAAAGATTAGGCTGTTTGAAAATACAACACACATAAAAATTGAAAGGGAGTGAGACAAGGTGACACCATATCTCCGAAGCTCTTTAATGCCACATTGGAGGGTGTTTTTCAGTCACTGAGCTGGGAAAACAAGGGGATAAAGATTAATGGAGATTATCTAACCCACCTTCGTTTTGCTGATGACGTAGTCATTTTTGCAACTAGCCCATCAGAGCTGCAGAGTATGATCCAGGAACTTGCTGACAAGAGTAAAGAAGTGGGATTAAAAATGAACTTTCAGAAGACAAAAGTGATGTTCAATGCTTTTACAAGAAATGAAGATTTATCGATTGATGGAGAAAAGCTTGCGATAACAGATACGTACGTTTATCTTGGACAGCAGATATCAAGTGAGGGTCACATTGATGAAGAAATTAATCGGCGTACAAAACTTGCCTGGAGAGCTTTTGGAAGAAACAGCATAATTTTCAAGAGCAATATGCCATTATGTCTTAAAAGAAAAGTGTTTGATCAATGCATCCTTCCAGTGCTTACGTATGGTGCAGAGACGTGGACCTTAACTAAAAGAGACATACAAAGGCTGCAGACAACTCAAAGAAGCATGGAGAGGTGCATACTTGGTGTAACCAGGAGAGATAAGAAGAGGAACTCGTGGATCCGAAAAATGACAAGAGTGGAAGACATCATGATCAGAGTTAAATCCCTGAAATGGCAATGGGCTGGACATACTGCCAGAAGGACAGATCATCGATGGACAGCCGAAATTTTAGATTGGATCCCAAGGGACAGGAAAAGACCCAGAAGAAGACCACATGGGAGATGGGTGGATGAAATTCGAAAGTATGCAGGGGTGACATGGAGGATACTGGCACAAGACAGACCGTTGTGGAGGAAACTTGGGGAGACCTTCGTCCAGCAGTGGATTGATAATGGTTGACAATGATGATGATGATGATGACCCGTTTTCAGATCTGACCCAGAATGAGAGAGAGAGAGATAGAGAGGAGAGCGTATGTCATCTTGATAATGTCTGTCCTTGAAGTATCCTTGAAACCAAAAACACAAGGAGTAAGACCTGGTGAGCGGGCAGGCTAGCACTGCAGAAATCCTCGAGCAATCACTGGTGTACCCAAGAGGGGGTGTCTTAAGCACCCCCTCCAAAGCCCCGTACGTCATCTCTTTTACCTATCTATCTAATGCATATCTGTATCTGTAAAATGAAATTCAGTTCTATGAACAGACGATGTCATTGTACAGCAACTGAAAATTGCTTCAGTTGCTATGCGTTGTTTATAAAAATAAACGTGGAAAAGCTATGACATTGCCTATTTACATTATTTCCACGTATTTGAAATTTATTCCTAAGCAAAGTTCTTTCTATCTTTATACACTGCCTGATAGAGAAAATGCCCCACCGTGAAGGAATGCTAGAAAACAGACCAAGCTCCAAACACAGATAGCCAAGTAAGTCCTGAAGAAATGATTTAATTGTCATATACAGACAAGGCTCCAGTGGCCGAATACACATGATGATCAATAAGGAGTGTGTCCCCCATTTTGCACGATACAGCGTTGAATCTGACGTGGCATCGAGGCAATGAGAGTCCGAATAGAGTTCTGGGGTAACGTGGACCATGTGTTGTTGATCCGAATCCACAGTTGATCTTCATTTTGCTGGGGTAGGAGGGTACTCAACCGACGTCCAATCGTGCTCACAGATGCTCGATGGGCGAGAGGTCGAGGGATCGTGCAGGCCTCCGAAGCATCCGCACACCGGGTAAAGCATTCAGGCCGATCCGAGCGGCATGCGCCCAGGCATGATCCTGTTGAAAACCGGTGTTTGGGATGTCCTACAAATACGATAGTGCCACGGCTACAGCACATCGTCAAAATGGCGGAGTGCCGTAAGCGTGGCAGTAATGCGTACCAGCGGTGAGTGGCTGCTGGTGCTGATTGCACTCCACACTGTGATTCCACGTTGCCGGGCCGTGTGGCGCTCCAAAATGGCGGAGGAATCCGCCCGTTGGCCACGTCGCTTCTAGATTCTCACATGGCGTTCATGCGTGGAGAGACAAAACGGCAATTCGTAGCTGAACACCACGCTGTTCCATTCAGCACCCCACGCAGCTCTGGTGCGAAGTCACGCCAAGCGGTGACGACGATGGCTCGTTGTTACGGGTTGCTTTCGCAACGGACGGCTGCTGGACAGCAAATCGGACGCAGTCAATCGGCGTGAAACTGTCCGCGTCGACATCGTAGCATCGAAGCCTCCCCGTACACTCCGCAAAATGTCGCCCATTGTGACCAGTGGGTCCGCTAAGGCATGACGTCAGAGGCGATGATCACTGCGCTCGGACGTCCGTCTCTGTGCTCTGGCCCCCTACGACGTTGCACAAATTTTTCCTGGGACCACTGTCTCCAAATACGGTCGATGGTTATGGCAGCACGTTGCGCTTTTTCCGCAATACGACGCAAGGACCATCCGGTGGTACGAAGGCCTACGATGACACATCTCATGAACTCATCCGTTTGACGAAATCGCGTACGACGGCGTCTTAGCGGCATTGTCACTCCTTGTTCGTTCTCCCCACACGGTTACAGCAGAACCACTCACTTCTCGCGGCCGTGACGACGTCTCGACTAATGGCCTTACGGGCTGGTTGTCCGCTAATATCGCGCGCGCCGTTCGTGCGATTGGCCTGCAAATGCAGTCGTTTGCATAACTTGTACGTGTGCACGCACCCTCTTATTCTGGAATTTGCATGGCGTTGCGTTCACGTCTTCGTGGTGTGGCATTTTTTCTGTCAGGCAATGTATATATATATATATATATATATACTAGCTTTACTACCCGGCTTTGCCCAGTACAGAATGTATGGAATCTGTAGAATCAAACGGACCAAAATCTTTACGAATTATTTAACACGCGTCCAGAAGACACAGCATTAGAACACTGACTGAACAAAATTCATTAACAATTTGTTATCAACGATTAAATGTATCACGTGATTTCAGTTTCAGATGTCTTTGAGGGGCGAATCTCTGGGATAAAAAAGATAAACACGTATATTTGCGAATATTTTATGAAACTGGCTAAAATTTTAATGAACACCATACATCGTTAATAGGAACATGATCTCCAAATTTCGCCTGAACCGGTAAATCACTTTTTAAATTAGCCGTCAAAATTTTATTAACCGTTTCTGCGTATATATTTCAGTTTACCGGTGATTTAAAAATTCCATGCCTATTTTAAAAAGCTTTGACCGGATTCCGGTGAAATTTTGAGGGAATCCTTTTATTGCCAATTCATGGTGTTGGCAAAAATTTCAGCTCTTTTCGTTAAGATTTCGCAAAGTTCTTTTTTGCATTTTTGTATGCACAGTTCTTAAAGAATAGAAACACATGTGGATGATTGCAGTCAGGTGGTTTCAGATTTGGAAGAGATAACGATGACGTAGCAAACGACGTTGACTTTATTGATTAGCTTATTAATTAATTCATAACTCGCGAACGGAACAACTTACAGATCTTGAAATAGTTGCGTTGAGGACCGGGCTAGATGTACATGTAAGTATATATATATACTTACACGTACATCAGCAAGAATTCCTATGTGTGCGATTGCGAGCAATAATGCTCTTATTTCCGCCCAATCCACTGAGTAAATCCTCATATCCTCTGGCACTGCACTGTAAAAAATATTCTGAAATTGACGAGCCACTTTCCGTGATACCTTCCGTGAATTAACGAAGCATATTTCTGATACAACCTTTTCCTTGAAATTCCAGAAAAAAAACTGAATTTTATGGATTTTTGGTACTCGAGGATAATTTTGAATTTTCAGAAATCTGACGGTGATTCCTTTCGTATATTAACACAAAATCTCCGTTCTCACGTTTTTCCTACCCACATGACGAAAACATTCCAGTAATAGGAGAGATTCGCGGGGATTCTTGAGGTTTGATTAACTGTTAAATTTCAATCATCTGTCAGAGGAACTGGTTTTGAAGTTGTGCAGAGAGATCGCATATTGTGGGCAGCATATCGCATGAAATTTTATTATTCTGGTACAGGATACTTCTCCTCTCCCACGTTTTGTGCACCAGCTACACTGACGGACAATTGCTAAGGACGGATGACAATAGCAACGATAGCAACCATAAAATGGATAGCAGGAAAATGTGGAAATTAGCATAAGTGCGGGATACAGTAAGACGTGCTGTGCGTATGCAAATTTTGGATTGCCGAACTTCTTCGTGACGTCATAGCGCTGATAAGAGATATAAAGGAGTTGACGCGTATTGACCGTTGTTGTTCAAACGCAAAGTTGAAAGGGAAAGAATCAATTGACGAATTTGCAATTTTCAGTATGTCTTCACGACATCACCTAGATGATTTTACGCGTGGCCGTATTATTGGCGAGATTGAAGAAGGGCGAAAAATAACAGATGTTGCCAGGGAGTTCGAAGTCAGCCACAGTGTTGTTTCAAGGCTTTGGAAATCATTTCAAACAAATGGAGAGTGTGGCAAACGTCACGGGGGAGGTCGTGTTCGCAGTACGACACCTGCAGAACATCGGTACATAGTGCTATCAACAAAAAGACACCGGCGCAGCACAGCTAGTGAGGTAGCAAATCAGTTTATGGCTGCTACTGGCAAGCGGATCTCCCGAAAAACTGTCGCCAGACGTTTGCATGAAGGAGGACTATACGCCCGCCGTCCTGTTGTGTGCATCCCATTGTCCAGACGTCACCGTACCGCCCGTTTGCAATGGTGCCAACAACATTGCAATTGGACTGATAACGACGGGTCTGCTGTCCTCTTCTCAGATGACAGTAGATACAGTCTATCATCTGAATGTCGACGACAACTGATCTGGCGTGATAGTGGTACTGCATATTGTCCAGCAAACATACAGGAAAGGGACCGATATCCGACATGTAGTGTCATGGTATGGGCTAGCATCATGATCAATGGCCGTACGTCCCTCTATGTGTATCCAACTGGGACTATGACTGGCCAACGATACATTAATGATGTTCTGCTACATCATGTTCACATGTTCCGTGGTGCTGTCGGTGATAGATTCATTTTCATGGACGACAACGCAACATGTCATCGAACAGTCGCTGTCCAGGAGTGTCTTGAGAGCGAGGATATTCAACGCAACGTATGGCCAGCACGTTCTCCAGATCTGAATCCCATTGAAAATGTGTGGGATGCTTTGGGGAGGAGTCTTGCTGGTCGCCAATGCCCTCCAATAAACAAGGACACCCTCATCCGTGCACTGACAGAGGAATGGGATAAATTACCCCAACAGCTGCTAGATAATGTTGTGCAAAGCATGACACGACGTGTGGAATCTTGCATCGCCCTCCATGGTGGCCATATCCCGTATTGACATCTTACGCCGAAACGCCTGCGGACGGTAATTGCATTTTTTTCATGTTTACGTATTCTGCACAAAATGGCCTGTTTGTCCCTTGAACACGTTCCAAAGCCTTCTGGATTTCAGAGCACAATAAATTGTCTTTCTTGTAATGTCCTGGCATTCTGACATTATTTTATTTCACTTGGCATCCAACCACACTTACTTTTTTATGCGCTATATAGCCGTTTATGATCCGTCCTTAGCAACTGTCCAGCAGTGTATTATATATCGTGTTACCGTAAGAAACTGGGTACTTAAATTATGGTACAGGTGATTGTACGATATATATGCACCAGTCAGTGAATCCTTAAGAGACAACTTATTATTGCTACCAAGGGTATACTTTATATTGCAACATTTAGACGTTTTGTGAAATAATACCATAAAACAGTACATTTAACCTTTGCTTAATAATTGAAAGTTATTATCAGTTAAAAAAAAGATATAATGTTCCAAAACATTATGTTTCTTCGAAATATCACGCTAAAAAAACTTAATTTATGATAAGTCTTCGTAGAAAAGATATAAAATTATTACAAACGCATTAAAAAACAATAAGCTCCAACAGAAAATAAAACGACTAAATCACTCCCATTAACGAAGGAAAAAATTCCTGGTCGCGCGTAACATTTTCGCTATGCGATTATGAAGGCGTTCTGGCTTCGTTGTTAAGGCGCGCGGTTTGTGTAGACCCAACCTAATGGGCCTTGATTCGATCCCGCTACCGGCGCGAAATGATTATCTCCCGTAAGGACTGAAAAACTTGGGGTCTTTTAATTTTAGAAAAATTTCTGTATAAATAAGGAAAAACTTGAAACAGACTTATCTGAAGTAAACGGAATTACTGACTACGGAAAACCTGAAAATACTGAAGTTGAAAAAAATTGGGTTCTTTTAAAAACAGAAATGTATTTAAAAGACGGACACTTACAGGCAACTTTGCTGCATGTTATTTTCAGAAATTTTCAGTGAATTTACACAACTTATTTTTTACAGTGCGCTCCGTGAGAATTCATTTGTGCTTGACGTGTAGGTACTGGCAACTGCAACTTCATCCACTACCGTTTCTGAAATTGGCGAACACCCTGTTTTCGACGGTATATCCTATTCTCCCGTGTCTTTGAAGTTTTCCGACGGTATACCCTATTGTCCAGCGTCTTTGAAGTTTTTCGATGGTATACCCGATTCTCCAGTGTCTTTGAAGTTTTCCGACGGTATACCCTATTCTCCAGTGTCTTTGAAGTTTTTCGATGTTATACCCTATTCTCCAGTGTTTTTGAAGTTTTCCGACGGTATACCCTATTCTCCAGTGTCTTTGAACTTCCATATCATCCTAATAAACACCGTGGGTGTAAAGAGCCCTCTGCGTAATTCTCCGATTTTCCGATACTACTGGCGTATCTATTGGCATTACACTAATTTTGATAATAACATTTTCCCAGCAGTGAGGGTTCCTTCTTTGCAAGACACTTAATGACGTTCGACAGCCTTATCATTGCCGCTATAATCCTACCAGACGCAGCACGCCAAAGTTGCATGTGAACATTTGCAAACTTTCCATATGAACGAACTGCAATTTCTTGGATTTCAGCAGCGATGCTTCTGCTGTGCATCATGGGTAATCTTTTGTGATGGCCTCCAGCATTTTGATCCGATTTTATGTTGTAAATGAACACTAAATTCGCTCACATTTCTGCTATTTCTTGTGCCTAAAGAATGACTGTTCTCCTAGTGGTGCAATTTTTTATTTTTTTCCCAGCTGAATCGTTTCCTAGTACTCTCAATAAGCCACTTACTAAGTTTCGTCGCGATATCTCCATCTCTATATTTTCTACATACCCGGGAATAGGAATATTGATTTTCCACTGAAGTGACAACAGTCATGGGATAGCAGAACGCAATTTTTTACTAGCCCTGCCGTCGTATAAAGGCTTCGACGCACGCCATGATTTTTATCACTTGCAAGGTGTAATCTTGAGAGTCAGGTTGAACAACCACCAGTGGGATTAGGGCAAGCCGACGTGAATCATTGGAGTTTGAACGAAGCATGGTAGTGCGAGCCAGGTGGATGGGACATTTAGTTCGAGAAACTGCGCGAACATTCAACATTCCTCGATCCACAGTGTCACGTGTGTACCGAGAATACCTCATTGAAGGCATTACCACTCACCTTGGACAACGCAGTGGCTGACCACGGCTGCTGAATGACCATGACCAGCGGCGTCTGAGCAGGATTGTCCATGCTAACAGACAAGTGACACTGTCTCAAATAACATCCACATTCAATGCAGGAGGTACCAGAGACATATCCATCAGGTCACTGCAGTTTAATTTAGCTCCCATGGGGTATGGGAGCAGAAGACTCACCAGAGTGCCTTTGTTAACACCACGACATTGGACACAGCGCCTCACCTGGGCTCGTGAACACTGTTATTGGATCCTGTAAGGCTGGGAACATGTGACATGGTCCCATGAGTCACGCTACTAGTTGTTACGAGCTGGTGGTAGGGTTGGGTGTGGTGCAGACCCTATCAGGCCATGGACCTAAGCTGTCTACAAGGCACTGTGCAAGCTGCTGGTGGATCCATACATGTGTGAGGTGTCTTTACGAGGTACAGTGTGGGTTTTTTGGTCCTCGTAAACACGTCATTAGCCAGTAAACGCTTTGTTGATCTGTTGGGGGACCATTTGCAGCCCTTCATGTACTTTATGTACCCGAGCAATGATGGGATTTTTCAGGCGCACAATGCATCATGTCATCTGGCCCAAGTTGTGTAAAATTGGTTCGAGGAGCATTCTGGGCAGTTCCGACGGATGATGTGATCCCCACGTTCGCTCAACATGAACCCAATAGAATTTTATGGGACGTGGTGGAAATGTCCATTCGTACCCAAGATCCTGCACCTACAAATAGGGAACTGTGGCCGGCTGCTCATACGGCATGACTTAACATATCTTCAGAAGTTTTCCGGCTAATTATGGAATCGATGTTATGTCGAGTTGCTGCAATTCGCAGAGCTAGAGGAGGTCCTACATGATACTAGATCTTATGTATTTTGGTACTTCAGTGTATAAATACCCTGTTCGGAGTTTCTTATTAGGCAATTGAACTTACTTGATCATTTTTGTATTTTACAATGGTCGTTCATAAGTAATAAGTACTCACCTGGAATATAAGAACTGAAGATGTTGATAGCCGCACTGTCACACGGTAGCATACTTGATTTACTCCCAACCAAGGTCACGGGACAGTTGTTATCTTTCTGATAACTTTCTTATGATCGTAGCACGCTAGTTTTTGCGGAGAGCACGCTCCAACTTGCGAACACAACTCTGCAAGTCCTCATCGTTCTGGAATCTTCTATCGCGTAATGGTTCTTTAATCTCGTGAAACAGGCTTTAGTACGATAGGGAAGAATCCCCTCAAGATGTAGTCAGATTATGAAGCCAAGGAGTGTTAGTCTTGGGCAAAGATTTTCTTCATTTCCAGGTTCTCATGAATTATTACACGATGTGTTGCACAGTGTAGACATGATGCACACTGCAATTCCTCAATTGTTACGCGACTCTTCTCCATAATGATCTGGGAAACATGCTGCACATTTGTTGGAATGCGGGATGTTGTCTCTCGATCTAGGCTCTTACCTTTCCTTAGAGATTCATTTCCGTAGTTGAAGGCTTTGACCTATATGGAAACAATGTAGCGACCAGGCCCTGCTGAACTACAGATGGCCCTTAATCCTTGGTGAATGTCGGCAGGTGACACATTTGGATATTGTCCTTGATAATCACCTTCACTCTCGGTGTCGGCCCTAGCGTGCTAATGATCTGGTTAATGAGTGTGTGCATGCTACGTGATCGTGCTTCAACTGCCATCTGGTGGAAAAAATGTGTCCTAATCCAAGTCTATTCAGCTGAGGAGTAGCTGCCGCCAGCTATTATGCAGTGTTGTGAATAGTCTTATTCATTTAAGAATGACTCTCGTATATGTTCTTAAGCTCTTATGCCTAGTTTTCTTCATGTCTGTCCCGTTCACACGTTATTTAACGGGAATTAATATGTTTCGTCTTGTAGGGGCGCATTAATTTTTATCCGAATATTCAGCGGATAAGCGGTTAAGATGAACGCCTCATATGAGACTTTAATATGAATGGTTCTCGCAATCCATTCTTCATTTCTCGGCAGACATTATCCTGAAAGAAGAAGTAAATTACTTCCTGCTGCATGTTATTCATGGGCACCATAAAATGCGAAATATTTATATACACTCGATGATGAAGTTCATTGTTTGTACAGCTGCGTCTCGCTTTAGGGTGAGATAAGCATTATATTACCTTGCAGATTCACTCGGTTTTACCGTGAACAGATTATTATTCAGCAATTAATTCCCATAACGGATACACTTCAAAAACCCAACTATTTTTGAAAAAAGTTAATCTCAATAATTTCACATTCAATTCTCTCCCGCCTTCTAAGCAATTCGTTCTATCTCGGAATAAATATTAATACTTTTGTTTTTCGAGAGTTATTACAGTAAACCAAAAACCAGTAAGCATCCCGTGGAAACATTACTTCTATTAACGATAAAAAATGCAATTTGTTCGAATTTTTGCGTTCAACAAACCTTTAGCAGTAATACATTTTTTTAAAGAATTGGGGCTTATGTGCTATTGAACTGCGGCTGCAAAGCATCTTCAGTTAAGCAAAGTGTATATTGTTGAATGATACATTTCACAATTTCAGGACTGTTTTTGATCTCCAAACGAAGTAAGAGCTTTATACTTTGGTGTCCAAAATTAACGTGGCAAACACAAAATCACCAATAACGCGCAAAATCCACTCGACAGTGTTTAATGACAGTCGGTATGGACATACATATATCGATAACGAAGCGATAGACAACAGAAAAGGAATGTCATCACCGCATGAGGAGGAAGCATTCACATTACAGCAATGCGGTCCAAAATTGATGCAGGATTTCGAAGTTCTAATATAGAGTGTGTTTACTCTGGAGACTGATATAGCTCGCTCAACGAGTTTTTATGATGTTTACAAGGCTGTGAATGAAATTTATGCTCGCACAACGAGGCTGTTAATGAAAATGTGAGGCAATGAGTGTCCCACTTCAACCAAAGCGCGTCGGAGTACTGTGAGGGTTCTGGAGGAGGTGCCGGCTTGCAATTGATCTTCTCACCTCCCAGACATACTCTATCTGGTTCATGTGTGTGAATATCTCACGGACCACTCCTTTCTGTGAATACTCTCATTATTCAGGTATTCGTCAACTAGCCGAGCACTATGAGGACGGGCGTTAATCATCGTAAAAATAAATTGATGTACAACAGCTTCTGTGAAAAGCCGTACATTGGCCTTTAGAATGTCATCCCAAAAGCGTGAGTTGATGGAGGACTCCTCCAAAACCAGGAGTCCTCCATAACCGTAGTGGTGATTTTCGCTAATGTTGGAGGGAAGATTTTGACTTCCCTCTACTCTCAAAATGTACTCACGTCGAGAATAGGTGTTTATAGGCTGCACCTATAAACACGTATTCTCGACGAACAATGGGCCTGTGCTATACTGAAGATAACACAAGCCCATTGTTCAGGGATCGAAGGGCGATGTTGTTGGGACGAATTCAGACCGACTCTTCTAGCCTATGCAGCGAGTGGATTACAGACCATTGGTCTTGTTGCAAATAGATCGCCCTCGTGGAATCTTCTGTAAAATGTTTGCCGTCGCCCTTCCTGGAGCAAAGGAGAGCTCCTGCGAGAGTTGAGTGGCTGTCAAATCTGTATGGCAGAGAGCTGTTAGACACAATTACTGGTCGTCTTAACATGTTGTAGCTGGTTGACATCGTTGTCCCAGCCTTTTGGTAATTGTTCTTGCTTCCTGGAATTGTTTCCAAACATCGAAGGCCACTGGCCTCGACACATTCAGCCATCTTGCAACCTCAGCTTGCGATTACCTTGTTTCCAAACTATCGATCGCTCTCCGGCGTAAAGAGCTTCCCAAGAGATGGTAAGGAGCCATTCTTCCACTAACAGTCCACCTTAAGCTTCAGTTGCAGCACTCCTTCTCGGAACAACTTTCATCAAAGTGCCGTGTTTGCCAGTTGGATGACGTACTGTCGCCATTTGTATATTTCCATCGGAACTAGCACAAATGTTGCTTGGGTACGTTGACCTAGCATTTCCCTTTGCACTGGTCTCTGAAAAATCTTTACAACCGGTCGTCTCATTTTATATATACTTTCGACACTGTCACGTTAATTTTGGAGACGAGTTTATTAACGCAGTGATATAAAAAATTCATTACAAGCTGTCTATAGATTCTCAGGGAGTAACATCAGTGATTTCGGAAGCTATATTACTATTATTACCAACCAATATGATGAATTTTGTTCGAAAGTGTTCTCATAGAACACACACAATCAATAAGTTTACTTCCAACCTGAGGTTCGGAATCACTGATTTTATTCCCTGAGAATCTACAGACATCTTGTAATAAATAAGAAGTTTTAAAACAACGAGGATAGATCAAAGAGTAGCGCAAGCTAATTTTTGGTAACAGTTTAACACCTTTGCTGCGTTAAAAACGCATTAACTTCTACATCAGTTTAACACCTTCGCTGCGGGGGTCGTAACGTGTTAATTTCTACATTTTTCAGAGGAAGAAAAAAAAAGTGTATATACATAAATCTGTAGTGGATATCAGTCACTTTGTGTATATATCTTGAAACGACCCCCGGCAGGTCGTAACGCGTTAAACTTCTACATTTTTCAGAGGAGGAAAAAGAGTTTTTATATACATAAATCTCTAGTGGATATCAGTCACTTTGTGTATATATCTTTAAACGACCCCCGGTGGGTCGTAACGTGTTAACTTCTACATTTTTCAGAGGAGGAAAAAATAAAGTTTATATACATAAATCTGTAGAGGATATCAGTCACTTTTTTTATATAACTTTAAACGACCCCCGGCAGGTCGTAACGCGTTAACTTCTACATTTTTCAGAGGAGGTAAAAAAGTTTATATACATAAATCTGTATAGGATATCAGTCACTTTGTGTATATATCTTTAAACGACCCCTCGGTGGTTCGTAACGTGTTAACTTCTACATTTTTCAGAGGTGGAAAAAAAGTTTATATACATAAATCTCTAGTGGATATCAGTCACTTTTTTATATATCTTTAAACGACCCACCGGTGTGTCGTACAGCACTGTATTGAAACAGTTATCACCCGACCGGTGGGTCGTACGGCAGTGTATTGAAACAGTTACGACCCCACCGGTGGGTCGTCGTAACGTACTACAAAAAAATCACCAAAAATCGTCGCCGCAGCGAACGTATTAATAGATAGGCAAAACAATACATATATACAGTGAAACTACATTTCTTCGCAATTTTTCAACCTCAGAACTGAGGCGCTTCAGACATTTATCCCAGCGTGTACCAGTTTTAGCATACCTGGTTAATAAAAGTCCGTTTTCTGAGCGTATAGCTATCTGCGGATAACCGATTTGACTTCGTCAGCTGAATCAAAATATTGGCCGCCCAAGAATCTTTTCAAGGGACAGAAAACAGATGAAAGTCTGAAAGACTGCACGATGGTTACTAGAGCACCTCCCATCCAAATTGCGCAATTTTGTCACTAACGTGTTGAGCTTCATGTGGGCGAGCGTTGTCATGAAGCAGTCTGACATTTGCAGCGTTCCTTTTGGGTCTTTGGTCACGAAGATCACAACGCAACTTTGTGAATGTGTTAGCGTAGGTTTTGGCAGTCCCAGTGGTACCCGTTGTATAAAACTCCACCAGGAGAATGTCATGCATGTCCCAGAACAGCGTCAAGAGGACTTTTTTGCCCGGATTGAGTTTCTCTGAATTTTTTGATGGCGGGGATTCGGAATGTTTTCACACCATACTGGCTTACTTTGTTTCCGGAATGTAGTGGTACGCCCAAGGCTCATCACCTGTCAATACACCTGCCAGAAATTCACGTCCTTCTGCGTAACGCATCAAGTGATCCAAGGATGACATCATTCTTTGTCCCTTCTGTTTGTCTCTCAAGTTCTTGGACATTAATCGCGAACTGACCTTGCGAAATTGCAATTTGTCATGCACAATATCTTGCGCTATACCGTACGAAATGTTAAACTTTATGTGCGCACATGGATCCGCCGGTCATTCAGAATCGTCCGTTCAATGCCTCTCGCAGGTGATGACGCACTTACAGGTCGCCCGGAACGTGGCGAATCGGTAAGATTGCCGCAGCCCTCTGCAAAGGAACTGCACCATCTGGAGATGTTGCTGCGGTCCAGGCAATCAGCATCATACACTTCGACCATTTTTGTCGGAGTTTTCCGTAGTTTTTCGTTTAGCCCACAATAAATCTGACTACACCGCGGTGCTCTTCATTCGTAGACGACGCGAACAAATGCGACATCTTTGTGCCGTCGTTCACGTTGTCTTTCCCCACGGAGACACCTGATCCAGCCAAACAGGTCTCTAGTGTGATATTCAAACTGGTTGTCTGAGACATCACCGCCATTCTTTCCATCGGGATTTTAACCCTCCTTGGGGTTAAAATCCCTCCTGCCATTTTCTAATTTTCCTTTTCCTTTTTATCGCCGCCGTTTCAAAAGAGCTCAAATACCCTTTAGCGCCTGGCTTCCGGCGGCTATGGCTGTTGCCACCACTATTTCCGCCCTGGTTCACTCTTCAACCCTAGTCACAACGGGCGTTTATTGCAACCTGCAAAGAGAAAAAAAAATCGCTATGTGTTACTTTTCTACCCTCCCTTGTATTAGGAAGGTGGCGAAATATAATCAACCTGTAAGCCGACAGAAACATAAAAAACAAAAATCCCATTCCTGGTCCTACATTTACGCATGCTTGTGTAATTGGACTTTTGAAACACCTTGTAGAATATCATTTAACGAAATCTCTGATTTGTACGTTTTGATAAAATGCTCCCAAATGCTTAATTTGGGGCACTTTGAAAAAAAAATTATCCTCACTTGGACATTTTTATTATAGAATTTTTTTACATTAATTAATTTAACAGAATTATCATCCTAACAATAAACAGACGAATATATTTTACTGTACTTATAGATCTTCGTTTCGAAACAAATTTCTTCTTCAGTCATGAATTCGATTCATGTGATGCAAGTATGCTCTGAGGATAAAAAAGCACTACTTTAGAAGTAACATAATGCGTCTATTTAAAATAATTCGCTTTTTGAAAGCCCAATATTCTATTGAAAATGGAGCAGTAAAAACCGTATCAACTATACAAAAACAAAGAACAGTTAACACTTTAATACTTTTGCTTTACGCAATCCGTTCCACTTAATAATGCTTGCCATGTCAACACCAGAACATGGACATTCGGAAATAAGAATGATGATGCTGAAAACTTCTGTGCATGTAAATACATCAGCTGACAGGAAAAAGAATAATAAATGAAACATAACGGGAAAATAAAAAAAAAGAAAAGGAGCTGCTGGAAACCTTCTAGAAATCCTAATAAGATGCGTATATATTTCAATACGTTACAGTCACCGACAGGAAAATGTCTGTTGTAGCAGAACCTAAATATCTTGGTGTAGTAAGTTCTTTAAATATATTAAAAAATATTTTCTCAATACGCTGGAAAAAATCACCGTTCGTAATATTTTCCTAAGCAAAAAAAAAAAAAAAAAAAAAAAAAAAAATTCTGGCCTGCGAAAATATGATTCACCAAAAGTGCATGCAATACCTGGTAATGTTACTTTTACGTGATTCAAAGAAAATATTGCATGTTGAAATTCTGCAAGTAAAAGCAACAACACCACATGTACAAATATAGCCTTCACCTAAGAAAAAAGGTGAAAAAGACATGCACATTTTAACACGACTTACGGTACTTAAAAAAAGGAAATACAGTCTTTTCCAATGTGTTTTCTAAATGAAGACACATACGATAGAAAGATAAGTATGTTTGTTACACTTAATGTGGAAACTATGTGTCAGGAATTGTAAGAAAAAAATATCGGGAATGAAAATCTAAGAGCCCTAGAAAAAGAGACGGACGACAGACCCCAACAAAAACAGTGTTGCTCGGCCAGTACTCAAGCCAGCAGTGGCCCAGCACTATGTTGCCGCTGCCAAACAGTCAATAAAATGTCCCGGTGGCCACTTTATGTTCCCGCAGTTCAGGCCACCAGCTGGTCAACAGTTGGCACCCCCAACAGTTATCCATCACTGGCAATGGGTGCCACAAGCGGCCTTTACGCTGTCCTGCAAGCACGTGCCATAAATGAAGGCCAGCTTAATGTGGTTCGCCAATTTCCGGCAGTGGTAGCTGGCAATCACGTGACGTAACTGATGTTTTGCGAATCTTCTCCGCAAATTTCCCAGAAGAAGCCATTAAAAAAAACCGTAACCACAGTTCCTCAAAGGTAAAACGCCTCTTTCTTTCTTTCCCGAGGAAATTTGTGCATGACGGCACGATGCTGGGGTAAATTTCCTCAACAGGTCCCGGAAAGCGCCTGTTCGGATGATGGTATGATCGAACCAGCCACAAACTGTTTGCGAAGCGGGTGCTTTAGCCGCTATATTAGTTCGCCACGCGCGAGTGTTTGCTTGAAGGTGAGCCTCTTTCCTGCGCGATGTGAAACGAAAGGTTCTCTGTTTAATTTTGCAGCCTTGCGAGTTATTTCCCATAAATGTCGGTTTCATATAATTTCTAAATTTATTTTTTGAACGTAACGATTGTTTTTGTTTACCTTAAAGGAACTTCAATCATTTTCAGTGAGTGTACCAGCTTACAGACCTTTTTGAAAGTATTGTGCAGCAATTGTGATCTTGAAAGACGATTGTTTATTTAATACACTTACCCATGAATGAAAGCCTTAACGAAATACAAGTTTTCTGATATTATTTGACTTACCATCCTTCTCGTATTTACACCAAAAAAGTGGATTGTCATTTTCAAAATTTGTAATGTATTTACCCGTTCATGTCACATTCTGTTGCATTTTTAACATTGTATCTTTTTTTCCGTGATCCGAAGCTGCATTTGTTCTAAAGAGGAAAGGTATTTTATTTTACTTGTGGTTATGTTTAGCAGCGAATTCCTCTAATCTTGTGTATTTAACCCATAGATGAGTGGGCCTACATTATATCTACATAGCGTTGCTTTTTTCAAGTAATTGATAAATTTTGTACTCGTATAATTTTTATTTTTTTTCAACAAAACGTTTTTTAATGCCTTTTTCGGGACTTTTGTTTGAAGCAGTTTGGTGTATGTTCAAACGAAGGATTATACACAGAAATCATTTCTTGGTATTAAGGGGATTGGAGTGGGTGTGTTTTATGGCTGTCCATATACTCGATTCTTTGTGTGTTAGTGCAGGAATTTTGCTACGAAATGAGTTCTATAAATACATGAGAGTAATTATCTATTACTTACAGTTCATTAGCTATTTATACAGTTTTCTTCCGATGGTGATTTTCGTAGACGTGGCATTTCATTAGGACATTAATTCGCCTCTCTCTGTATGGCATTTTTGTTCTTAACATCCAGCACTAAAATAACACGTTGGCGATGGCATCGTCTTCAACTAACTAGTTCCACGATACACTGCGCACTTCTTTCCTAAGCGCATGCGTGTTCTCGTTGCTTCCACCTTGTGTTGGGGTTGCTTTGGTTGCTAGCTACCTGCCACTAGTGGCGCTAGCTTAGACGCCCGTAATTCACAGCGATGCTACCGGGTCATCAATGGCTGCCAACTGATGACACTGTAACCAACGGACCGCTGCCGTACCCTAAGCGGCATATATCAGCCAGCAGTGATCCCTCACTGCCGGCCACCAGCTGGCAGTTTTCTTCCGATGTTTTCTTCCCAACATTTGTGCTTTTGTTGGAGCTTGGAAAGAAAAACCATGACTGAATGCTATGACAAGAATGAAAATGTTTTCACAGACAGAACTTGACATCACATATCAGGAACAAAGAACTACGACATTGGTAATTTTTTAACTACAGAAAAAAACCCCTAATAACAAGCCCGTATTTAGAGAATTTAACGAGTAAGAATCTTTTTTGGTATGACGTTAATTCAAAGCAATTTTTTTCGTTTTTAACGAACAAAATTTAGTGATGTCCCAGGATATAACGAGGGTGAAAGAGATAAGCTAAGATAACTTTTACCAGGAAAAATGACAAACTTTATTGAAATTTTATATTTAACAAGGCAGAGAAAATGTACTGCGCATTCTGCTGGTATGGAGGAATAGACATGATGGCATTCAAGACGAAATTGCTACAGCACAGAGGAATCTTTGTATTCTGGTGGAAAAATGTTTATACACGGTGGTTCACTCGGGACTGTACACTTATTTTTGATATTAACTCACAATCGCAAAGGCACACTTGGATGAAATTAATGTAAAACATACCTTGATCCATGACAAAAAGGAATGTCTCATAGAAGATGCTGGAAGTGCCCACCGCCAGAGTCCAAGTACATACTCACTCGACGCTCCATATTGGCGAATATGCGAAACGACGTCGATGGCAGTCATTTCACGTGTGACGTTGTCTTTCAGTTTCTCAATCGACGTTGGCTTGTTGGCATAACTTTTCTTTTTAAAAGTCCACAGAGAAAGAAATCTGCGGGTCTCAAGTCGGCAGAACTAGGCGGCTACAGGTCTCTGGAGATAATCCTGTCCTGAAAAAGCTGCAAATTTCTGCCATGCTCTTATTGGAGGTGTATCACGTTGTGCCGTTCCGTTGAAAGTAACCATCTGCAGGTTCCTGATCACCAGCTGGTTTACAAACACAATACTGATTTCAAAGTATCGTTCTGTATTCACTGTGTGCTTAAAAAAGGTTGGCCCAATGATACGGCGTCGAGACACTGCAAACCAGACACCGATTTCCACTGGATACAATGGCTCTTCATGGATGGCATGGGGATTATCGCTGATATCGTGTATTTCGCGAGTTTACATAGCCGGATAAATGGATTCATGCTTCGTCAGTAAACCATGTTGCGGGGTTTTCGGCTAAAAATTTGGCAAACAATTGATAATATGCCAATCGTTTTGCCAAATCTTGTGGAGTTCACAGCCGTGATACGGTACGGCTTAATCTTCGCCGGTTTGGCTGCTCTTTGACATGTCGAATACGATCGTGAAGTCTCTTGGGATAGCCACCAAATAGATTTTTCATGAGGATGGCTGCTTGACATCCTCTAAGTGTCCTCCGCCATTTAGGGTAGTCCACCCATGTGCGGATCCACCAAGCTTCTCGTTTTATCCAGATTATCTGCCAATTTCGAAATGGTGTCTCTGATGAGTGGTTTATGCCCACCAAATTTCTTCAGAAACTCCTTCTGACATTGTCTGAAGGAACCGGTTACCCAGTACTGACGCACAATGAACACACGCTTTTCAACTGAGTACACCAACTTCATTCGACCTCCTAGCTTAAACTGTCTGCAGAGACACACTATTCTTCCACCAGCACTAGACAGATGACGTGTCAGTGCGACGCCACCTAGCTGCTGGGGAGGCATTTTATTCACAGGCAATGCATCTCGACTGCTTCTGAGTACACCATCTTCATTCGATCTCCTAGCTTAAACTGTCTGCAGAGACACACTATTCTTCCACCAGAACTAGACAGATGACGTGTCAGTGCGACGCCACCCAGCTGCCCGGGAGGCATTTTATTCACAAGTAATGCATCTCGACTGCTTCGTCATGGAATAAAGGACCTCTCCGTTTGGGTTTCACGCTCATCATATATTCCCCATCTCATATATTCCATACAATACGTGTTCAGTCCCGAGTGAATCACCCTATAGAAAAGTAACGCGAAAGGTGTACATCAAATGCTCAACAAGCGAGTTGTGCAAGACACACTCTCTCTCTCTCTCTCTCTCTCTCTCTCTCTCTCTCTCTCTCTCTCTCTCTCTCTCTCTCTCTGTGCTACCCACTAAAAGAGTCTGTTCTCTAGATGTACAGCATCAGAAGAGTTGAAATTAGGCTACCTACTCCTAGTCAAAAAGAAGGTGGCTGAGGCCCACGTACATGTAAGTGGATTTCAAGAAAGGTATAGAGGAATAATGAAATGTGCATGCCATTTCATATATATTTGTATAGAGGAATAATGTATTCCATGACAAAGCAGTCGAGATGCATTCACAAGTAATGCATCTCGACTGCTTCGTCATGGAATAAAGGACCTCTCCGATCGGGTTTCACGCTCATCATATATTCCCCATCTCATATATTCCACACAATAAGTGTTCAGTCCCGAGTGAATCACCCTATAGAAAAGTAATGGGAAAGGTGTACATCAAATGCTCAACAAGCGAGTTGTGCAATAAACTCTCTCTCTCTCTCTGCTACCCACTGAAAGTGTCTGTTCTCTGGGTGTACAGCATCAGAAGAGTTGAAATCAGGCAGCCTACTCCTAGTCAAAAAGAAGATGGCTGAGGCTAACGCACATGTAAGTGAATTCCAAGAAAGATATAGAGGAATAATGAAATGCGCATGTCCCAGGAGCGAAAACAAGTGATAGCAATTCCTAGAATTGTGTCCATTGTCCCTTTCATCCTCCAAGTGAGGGTTGCATCGAGAAGATCGGTGCTGCTTTTGCTTCATGTGTGTTGTGTAGTTAAACAGAGGTCGGTCTTACGTTGCCGTCAAGTTGAATAAACTTGAAATATTTAATTAATTAAATATAGCGCTAATGCACTTAAGGCTTTTAAGCACTGTATCTTCAATTCTTATGGATACATAATACAAACATAAATCCATGTTTTTATACGGTGAGAATTTTACCCAAAAACGGACTTAACGAGCGTTTGGATTTAATGAGATTCCTCATCGGTCCCGAGCTCCTCGTTATAACCGGGTTCTAGTGTATAGAGATCATGAAATTTTTGACAGCAGAGGCAAATGTTTCAGTAAAATGATTACTATTTCTTTGCATTTGAACAAAACTTTCAGAAAATTCGCTCTCACACGTTTACATTCACCATGTTGTCACAAGTATTTCGACACCACCATGCAACAGCTTTCATTTCAATGCCTTTTTAGCGTATACACCAAATTATCAAACGCATTCTGACACCACAATGTTTCGGGACAAATAGCTTTATTATCGCAATTAGTACTTAGTCGGTCCACTTTTACATTTACGACAGCAGTAACACGTCGAGGCATACTATCAACCAATTTCCGGTAGGTCTCGAGAGGAATGGGTCGCCATTCGTCCTGAGAAGCTGCTGCCAGAACGCAGAGCGAAGACAGTCCTTCTGGTCGATTTCGTATCCGTCGCTCCAGTTCGTCCCAGAGGTGTTCTATGGGATTAAGATCAATACTCTGAGCTGGCCAGTCTAACAATGTCACCTCATTTTCAAGAAATCACTCTTGTACACCCCGTGCAGTATGGCAGGAAGCTCGATCGTGTTGGAAGACACAACGGTCACATTGTTGGTAGGGCAGAATTTTCAAAAACGTCGAGATACACTTCAGAATTTATGGTTTGTGGTATAGTAAAGAACGAGACACGTTCCATACACGAAAAATAACTGCATACCATGATGGAGCCTTCCACCGAATTTATCAGCTGAAAGAACACAGTCTGACGTAAATCGTTCCCCGGGCTGTCGCCAAATCCAAACATGCCCATCAAACTGGAAGGGTGAAAAGCGTAACTCATCCCTCCGAAGAAGAGCTTTCCAGTCGCTCACTGTCCAGAAACGAAGGGAGACACATCACTCTAAACGGTGCTTGTCATTCACGTTAGTGATGTGTGGATATTGTGCCGCTACTCTACTATAGCTACCCACATTTTGCAACTCTCTGCGGATAGTTATGGTACTATTCGAGGCATTACAAGCATTTCCTACCTCGGTAGACATACTAGGGGTGTTCAAATGAAAAGGTACGAAACGTCATAAGAACGTAACCGTTAACATATTTGCCTATGCCGCTATAGGAGAACGTAGAGACACATCTAGGGATGCGATTGGAGTCGCCGGCGTGGATCGGAGCATGCGCGGGCGCCCGCATGCGCAGGAGAGAGCAGAGGCTCTTATAAAGAGCGCCGTCTAATTGACTACTTGTTGAATTCCTCCAGCACAGACGAACCATTAACTCCGATGTGTACTGTGAGACACTCCGAAGCCTACGCAGGTCCATCAAGAACAAACGACCGGGGCTGCTCACGGAGGGTGTGGTTCTGCTCCATGATAACGCGCGTCCACACGTCTCCAGGGTCACACACGCGGAACTGGCCAAGTTCCAGTGGGAGCAGCTTGACCCTCCGCTCTACAGCCCGGTCATGTCGCCCTGCGATTTCCATGTGTTTGGTCCCCTGAAAAAACATCTGAAAGGGAAGCGGACGACGAACTCAAGGACGCTGTTCAGGACTGGGTCTCGTCACGGCCACAGGAATTCTGGGAACAAGGAATCCTTCGGCTCGTTAATCAGTGGGATCGTTGTGCTACGGCCTATGGTGTATACTTTGAATAAAGTCTTCATTTATACCCACAGTGTCGTTTCGTACCTTTTCATTTGAACACCCCTAGTAGAAACAGCAGAAGAAGCACGGAATTTCTTAACATTTGTTACCATGGCTTTTTTGTCACTTTCTGTCGGGTTGTGTGGCCTTCCTTAACCTTTTTCTTTCTGTAGTTGACCGTCTTGCTTCCATCTCTTCAAGGCTTCACTTAGAGTCAGTTTTGATGTGTTTAGTTAATGCTCCGTATGGAAAGGTTACTCAAATGACAAGCCCACGCTGGAACTCGAAAATTTACGTCCACGCGGCATATACGCTTCAAAGTTATTGAAAACATCTCAGCTTTATATATGTACCTCCCCAATCACAGCGCACCTTCCTGCACAACAGTTCATTGCACTTATGCAAATATTTGGTAGTGTTTGAACGCTTTTAAATATATATTGTGTAACACGGCCACCTCTGACTTTAATGACAGCAGCGGCCACCCTGGATAAGCATTCTGCTACTTTCCGGTAAGTTTCGATCGAAATATTCCTTCACTCTTTCTGGAAATCTGCATGAGTGCTCAATGCATTACGAACACCTACCTAGTACTTCGTGGTCCCTATATTGGTCCCTATATTGGGCCCTCCTTTCGGTGGTAGAACGGTAGCTACCAGGCGCGTAAGCGACTTTACGAGGTGTATGCAGAGTCGGGTGGAGATGTGCAAACAATCTGTTTATATATTGCAGTCTACAGTTCCGTTATGGACGGGAGTGGTTTGTTCTACTGTCTCCCAGCATCACATAGATGATCAATTGGGATGAGATAGGGGCGTATAGGGACCATTGGGAATATTTCATATTGGCACTGTCTTCGTTGATCATTCTTTCACAAGGCGAGCCAGACGACATGGTGAACTATCGTCCTGGAAAAACCCATCCCCTGCTGGGTGAAAGTACACAAGTGTAGAATGTACATGGTCCAAAAGTATCCTTTGGTAACAGCTTGTTTCCATACGGTAGTGCGCACGCGCCAGTGTCCCATTTCATGCCAGCTAAACATATACCATATCACAAAATCTCTCCTCCTCCCAGTCGCGGATAGTCGATGTCATGCATGAAAGATCCATAGCCTCATTCTGCTGACGCTAAATTGGGGACTCGACCACTGGAAGAATGGAGTACATAAGGCTAGATGTATATTTTAGCAAATACTTGCTTCCGCGCTTCTATCGTACAATCTGCATGATTTTGACACTAGAGCAGTTGTTTACGTCGATGAACTGTTGGCAAGAGAAGGTGACGTATTGGGTTTCTGCCCTTCTACATCATCCGTGCTATCTCGCGAGAGATAGTCGCGCTGGATATTGTTTGTGTTTGGCCCATAATGTATTAGCCTGTCAATGCTGCTTTAACGATTTTCCTGACCAAGATGACGCCGCCGGCGTCCAACCGTGGATGGGTTGTTTCGTAAATAATATTGGTTGTTTCGTCATTTCGGCTTCACGTTTGCTACACTTGAACCACGGAGGCCATCCAACAACCTGCACGTTTCGCAGTTTCAGCAATGGAAGCACCAAATCTTCATACACCTACAATTTGACCTTCATAATCTCCGATAAATCCTTGGTTACCCATCAGGTCCGTAACGTCGTTATCAACTAAACCGCGAACCTTTTAATGTAGATCCTAAATCCCGTTGTCAATCTTCTTACGCCAATATCAAGTGTTGCTCGCTTTGCATAGGAGTGATCGTAATTCAGTGTGCACTCTGTCAAAGCTAGTTTGTAGGAAGGTATCTCCATTCGTGATCTAATTCGGAGTTCCAATGTGTACCCGAGAAGTGATGTCGAGTTGATGTCTTGGCTATGAGCAGGCCAGTCTTGCATTTGAACATTTTTCTCGACAAACTAGTCATTTCACATCACGTTTGTCGAATGGAACAGTCTTCTGGAAGAAAAGTCTCCTACCCAAACACTGTTAACAGTATTGCAAACCTGCGAATGTCCACAGTATCTAGCTAGGATTTTTTGTTTCTTAGATTAAAGACATGGTGGTCAGTTTTCGGCTACCATAACCAACTGTCAGTTATTAAGAGTTTCCATTTCTTAGTTTAGGGCAAGTGACCAAACGGAAGAGATGGATAGACAGTTCCAAGACACAAAGAAAAGATGTCTCATCCGGGTGCCTAAACCAGGCCATCGCCGGACATGATTGGAGTAGTCAGCAGCCAGCACTTCTGGCGACTCGATCTACGTAGTGAAAGTTGCCATTTATCGTTCCAGATACAACAACCAACGGATTGTCTTATCCAGATAAACCAGTCTCAAATCAGTACAGAGCCTCCATCAAATTTAACAGTGGGGGTGGGTGTCAATTTACCTGCCGCCTCGGTGGCTCATTGGTCTAAGCGATTGCCTCTGATTACTCGTCCGAAAGGGGTCCGGGTTCAAATCCCGGTGAGGCATGGATGTTGTGTTTGTCTTACGGCTCTGGCTCTCTCCCTTCCCTGGAACAAGTTATCCTAAATTAGGGACAGGCGACTGCTTATAGCTCATTGAGTTGCTCACGGTGGTCGTTAAACCTCCAATCAAAAATACATTTCACATCGTAATGTATGTCATCAACAACCATGGGACTTCTGCCATTTGAATCTTCTGCCATCTAGTGGCTGGCCCGTAGGAGCCAGCCACTAGATGGCAGAAGATTCAAATCGTCTTGCATTTTTACTACGACCCCATCGACACTCATCTGATAGACCCTGTCAGGAAAGGGGGACCTGGGACTAAGTGCGTCCGGGGCCGACTTCATTATCATCAACAAACATGGAACAAATGCCCGTAAGAGCCGGCCACCAGATGACAGCAGATTACAATCGTGTTGTATTTTCATTACCAGCGCATCGACACTCATCTGGTAAACTCATCAAGGAAGGGGGACCAGGGACTAAGTGCGTTCGGGGCCAACTTCAGTGGGAACCATCGGCGCATTCGCTCCCCCACACCTGGGTAATGTACGTACTGGATGCTTTTTGATGTGATCACGGATAACGTTATATATCCTTACAGAGTGGATAAAAATATATAGGAAAAATATTTTGTACAGAGGTTAAATTATCCCTTGCTGGACGTTGTATATAAATTATCGCATCCAAATGCATTAAATTAGAAGTATTTTAGCGTATGAAGGTTAATCCCTTGATCCTTACACATAAAAGACGTGAAGAAAGATCAAAGCAGAAAATTTCAGCAAGTAATCAGGCGGAAAGGGCAGTTTGGAAAGCGAGGCTAAGAGTGAACCAATGTTTTCTGAAGCACAGATTTACTGATTATGGCTGCCTTAGGTCTGTTTCGCAGATAGCAAAAAATTTCCTGATTTTAGACCTTTTTGCAACCCCGTGCTAATTCGTTCCTGCTGGTTAAAGGGTTAAGTGGATTTGTAACATGAAACTTTTATTTAAATTATTTCACCATCTATAAATATTCCTCTTCATGGACACAATGCAAGGGTTGTAACGTACCAGGAGATGTGACGCACCTGCCAGAAGGACGCACACGACATAAAGGCAGATAGGAATCAGAATAAAAAAAACGTCCGCGTAGCTCAATTGGTAGAGTGACTTATTCCGGAATGAGGAGATCCGGGTTCGAACCCCGGCGCGGATAGAAATGACGGAGAAATTTACTTCGTTATAATGGCGCCCGAACTATCCGGATGACCCGACCGTTCAAAATCTCGCATTGGTGTGATGTTCTTTCCACACCGCGAGATAGGAAAAATAAGAGAATCCCTTCTCCAGCACATCGAAAAAAAAAAATAAAAAATAAGGGGGAGATGATGTAACGTACCAGGAGATGTGACGTACCTGCCAGAAGGACGCACATGACATAAAGGCAGATAGGAATCAGAATAAAACGCCCGCGTAGCTCAATTGGTAGAGCAAATTATTCCGGAATGAGGGGACCCGGGTTCGAATCCCGGCGTAGACTAAAAATGACGGAGAAATTTACTTCGTTATAGGGTAAGCAGTCAAGTGACTTGACTGCTTACCCTTGTTTCATGACAATTAACTTCACTGCTTACCGTTGTTTCATGACAATTCACTTGACTTGAAAATTCACTTGACTGCTTATCTTATTTCATGACAATTCACTTGACATGAAAATTCACTTGACTGCTTACCTTATTTCATGACACTTCACTTGACTGCGTACTATTGTTTACCCTTACGATTGACTACTTACCCTTGTTTTATGACAATTCACTTGGCTGCTTACCCTTGTTTCATGACAATTCACTTGGCTGCTTACCCTTGTTTAATGACAATTCACTTGACTGCTTACCCTTGTTTCATACTGCTTACCCTTGTTTCATGACAATTCACTTGACTGCTTACCCTTGTTTCAGTGACAATTCACTTGACTGCTTACCCTTGTTTCATAAAAGTTTCATGTTACAAATCTACTTAAAGGGTTAAGTGGATTTGTAACACGAAACTTTTATCTAAATTATTTCAATATCTATAAATATTCCTCTTCATGGACACAATGCAAGGGTACGCAGTCAAGTGACAATTCGGTGCTAATATCAATAAAAGAACTAAAGATCAGGGCTTTCCTAAAGGAGATTTGTTCCTAAAACGGGAATAAGAATTTGGGGTTTGCAATAATTTAATTATACGGAGTATCAGTGTCATGTTCCTTCATTGCAGTTTCTTCCTTTTTGATTCATACGGCATCTTCAGAATTTCCAGTGGAAGATCAAAAGAAATGTATTTGTTCTTAAAAATAATCCCCATTCATTTTAGCGCGTCATTTTATGGTTCTTCTGGAAAAAAAAAGAGTATGAGTACGCAACGTCATAATCAAGCCCAGCTAATACAAACTCTAGAAACCGAAATTACGTCCTTTTAATTTTTTTTACTTTTACTTTAATCGCCTTTCTTTCATTCAATCTAAATCCGGGTATCTTTTCCTTTTTCAGCTTTTGTGGTCTAAATCATCACCGAACAGAAGTATCCAAGGACAATCAAGCCGAGCTTCAATTCCTACCTGGTTAAGTTCTTCAAATCGCCTCTCCAGCTTTGGCTTCGCGTACAGCGAGGGTTTTATTTGCTACAATTTTTTATACGTCCAACAACTTCGCCACCAGCTCCATTTCGTTCCCCCATTCTCTTTATTGTCTATGCCTTATCTCTCTTTCTATACCGCCATTGTTCCTTTTGGCAATTTTTTCGGTCCTTCCGAGTCCAGAAACCTCCAGAGAATAGTCCTACTTCTTTTTCTTCTTCTCCTTCGAGAGCAGCTCTCTTCTCTCTCTCTCTCTCTCTCTCTCTCTCTCTCTCTCTCTCTCTCTCTCTCTCTCTCTTTCTCTCTCTCCTCCCTCCTCTCTCTCTTTCTCTCTTCTCTGTCTTCAATTCAACAGCGTGGATTTCTCTTGCGTCATGGAGCAAATGATCGGCTGTACTCTCCATCTGAAGCGCAGAAGTACACAACGATTCCAAAGAGAGCCCTTAGAGCAATTGTCGTTACACTAACTCCTTGTGAAAACAAAACAGTTACCTTGTTATATTGCTGTGATGATAAATACCGTGAATGGAAATGAAATATCACTAGGATTTGTTTGCAAACAAAGAATTCATTCCATGCCTTCAATCTACCGCGAGATCAAAGAAAACTTTCAGTTGTGTTCGAGTGTGCAAGTGAAGAATTCTTTCAAAGCTGGCACGATGGAATCATAGTTTGTGCTGTTGAGTGTATCACAAGCACCGGTGTATTATAAAAAGATCCACTTCTTAAAGCTAGCTCTGCAACGTTCTGATTTTGAAAACTAAATGGAAAATGTTGCGAAAACCAAAGCAGAATTTCGTGATTCCTCGAGTATTGTTTGAAAAAAATGTGGTAAACCTTCCAGTTCTCTGTGGATGCGATTTTAGTGGAAGCGAAATTTCTCTTGAGTTGTACATATTTATATGCTGAAGGTATGTGATTCTTGCTAGGATATTTTCAATTTATGTCTATACGTAGGCAATAAAATCGGCATAAGATTTGCAATCCAATTCACAGGAAAGTTGCTATGCAGTATGCACAGTCGTTTCAGAATAATATGACCACGACCAGAATCACAGTGTACATTTTGCCACCCCCAGGCGTGCCACAGAGTGCACGTGACAAGGTCGACCACACGGAGATATAAGTGGCCGGCCAGGACAGATGAGCCATAGTACGTGCCGTGAGCACAATGGGTAGAGCTAGTGATTTGACGGTCGTTCACAAAGGAATGATCATCGGCTACAGCTCCAAGGATGGAAGCATCACAGAAAGAGCATATTTCGTGGTCTGTTCTCGAGGTGCTGTAGTAAGGGTGTACCAAGAATGGACCGGTGGCACACCGACTACCTCCCGACGCCATAACTGTGGATCCCTAAAGGCCATCGGCACCAGAGGAGAACGTCGCCTCTGTCGACTGGTAAAGGGCAATCGATGCGCAACAGTGCAGCAATCGATCACGCAAATGTACGCTGGGGCACCCAGGTACTTATCCCCGATAACAGTAGAGCGAACCCTGTTCCGCATGGGCCTCCGGAGTCGACGCTGCGTCAAGTAGTCCATGTTAATACAGGTCCATCGGCAACGACACCTTCATTTCGAATGGAACTACAGTCGTTGGACAGTGGAAGAGTGAGGAAAGGTTGCCTTCTCAGACGAATCGAGATTTGTACACCACAGAAGTGACTGGTGGTGCTGGATACAGCGTCAGACACACGAGAACCAACAACTGGGCACGCTTGTCGGTCAAGTACAGGCCAGCGGTGGCAGTGTGCATTTCTGGGGGCGGTTTCCTGGTGTGACCTGGGATACCTGGTACAAATGGATGTGTATCGCCACATCCAGACCTGTCCATCCTCGCTGACCACATGCATCCCTCTATGTTGGACGTTTACCCTGGTGGTGATGGTGTTATCCAACAGAACAATGTGCCCTGCCATTTCGCTAAGGGTTCCAGGAACACGACAGCGATTCCGCCGTTCTCCCTTGGCAGGCGAAATCGCCCGACATCAATCCCATTGAGCACTTACTTGTGGGACTGCTTGGATCGACGGGTGCGACGTGCTGACTCATAACCAAGTCATGTCTGTGACGCGTACTCTGCTGCAGTCCGAATGGGCATGTATGCCTCAGGCAGCCTTAAAGGGCTTCACTGCGCCCATGCCACGCCGTTTCGCCGCTCTTATTGGGATCAAGGGTTGTTATTCCCATCATTAGGTAGTTATTCTGATATGACCCTATAAGTTTTAGACCTCGAAAAAGCATGACAAAACTTCATATAAAAAACTGCGACAACGTCATTTCATAGAAATTAAACTCACGTTAGTTGAAAAACAGATTATATTCCATTCAAGCTACCCAACAGAAACATTACAAAACTGTTCTGATTTCCTTTTTCTGTTTTAATTAAATTTAATATTTATTTATTGAATATACACTAATTTGATTTTCCGTTAAAAATCCCATTACAGAATTGCAAGGGTTATTTAGCTAAGGCGTTCCAAACAATCTATGCTAAATTTGGGTGTGTTTTGTTTCGTCAAGATGTTCCATGAATCTGAATTGAGAAGTTTCGGGTATTTAAAGTCATCTTTCCACCTAAACAGCTGAAAGTTGATCGCTTTACTATATAAAGAGTATGAAAAGAAATGTATAATTTATTGAAAAAAAAGTGGATGGTGTTTGAGAACGAAAAATGAATATCGAAATATAAAAACCATATTCGCTTTCGAGGAGTCGTTTTTGAAAAATTCCTGATGCTTCGATAGAGTTTATAGTGACGAATGTCTTGCAAATAATTTCTAATTTTTGGCAGTAAATAATTTGGCCACAAGGGTGAGTAAGTATTTCTTTCTGTGCCTGATGTATTTGCCGCAAAATCGGAGCGATTGAAAACGACTAATTTTTTTTCCCGTAGACCGATATCGCTTACCTCGGAAAACATTTTAGCAATGCCTTCTGCTTAAATAACGCATAGTTTTTTCCGCCAGAGAGCGCAGATGTATATCTTATTATTGTCGATATCTCTGCTTCTACAATGGTGGCCACCGAAAATGAAACACCAAGAAGGAAGCATCCGAATGGACTGAAATTCGCAGCATGCGTCGCCCGCGAGAGGACATGCAAAGGATTAGCATTGCAGGGCGTATGCAAATCATATGCGCCCGGCACGCCACCGAGAAGCACTATAAGAAAAGTGCACAGAAGGCGGGTGAAAGTAGTGGAAGTGTGCTGTGCTGCCGGACCTGTGCGTGGGAAGCTTCCTGATGCCTCGTCGCAGAATACGGCAGTCATTCCAGCACGTTTCGGAGTTCGACAGAGGACGAATAGTGGCTTATCGCGACAGCGGTTTATCGTACCTAGACATCGGCGCCCGTGTGGGACGACATCCAGCCACAGTGAGGCGACAATGGATTTAGTGGGTGCAGGAGGGACGGACGGCCCGACGTGAGCGATTGCCGCAGCCGCGGCACACCTTCGAATGAGAGGGCCGGCATGTTGTGCGGCGGATATTGACGGCTCGCACCGCCACATCACGAACGTTAGCGCAGGAATTAGGATGTTTTGCGCAACAACCTGTGTCAGCACGTACCGTTCGACGTCGTCTGCTGGAGCGGAGAAATGTTGCACGGCACCCATTGCTCCGATTACCATTAACGTTACACCACCTGCGAGTGCGGCGGTTGTAGGCAGTTGAACGCCGCACCTGGACTACGGAATGGCACGACATTGTCTTCTCCGACGAATTGCGCTTCTGCCTGCAACACCACGATGGTCGAATCCGCGTGTGTCGGTATCGTGGCGAGAGACTGTATGATGCCTCCATTATGTATCGCCATACCGGTCCGTCGCCTGGCGTTATGGTTTGAGGCGTAAATAGATATGACACCCGCACCCTCTGGTACGCATCGCCGGTACACTCAACAGCCACCTCTACATCTCCGATATTTTGGAGCCTGTAGTCCTCCCTTACCTCCAGGACATGCCAACTGCCACATTTCAACAGGAAAATGCGCACCCGCATGTGGCACGCATCGTGCAACAATTCTTCACGGCCTAAAAGGTGTCACTGCTGCCGTGGCCCGCCTGTTTACCCGATATGTCGCCCATCGAACACGTCTGGTCGATGATCGACAACCGAGTGGCCCAGGAAGCACCACCCGCGGCTACGCCTGATGAACTGTGGCAACGTGTGGAAGCAGCCTGGACCGACATACTCCAAGCCCACATCCAAAGCCTCTTTCGTTGGATGCCGCGGGGCGTAGCAGCCGTTCTTGCCAGCCATGGGGGCCACACGAACTATTGATGTCTGCGTGTTCCGCAAGTCGCACGGGCCTGTAAGCTCAATGATCTTTATATCTGTTGTTATGTTTCCAGTAAATCTGGCTTTGCTATTTCATGTCCTACTTGGTGTTGCGTTTTTGGGTGGCCAGCAGTGTAAGAGTCCACTTTAAAAATTATTTCTTTATCGCAGAGCATTTTCGGTGCAAAATGTTTCTCCATAATTTAAAATTATTTCTTAAAACACAAAAGTGCCACTAGAGGGCGTAAGTTCGAGTTTCGGTTTACATAATGTTTGCAGCAATATCTGATCGACTAAAAACCCGATTGAGAAAAACCTTTTTTGGTCAGATACTGCTAACTATAAAAAATGTGTATGTGTATTTCCTTCCCAAAATAATGTAAAAATTTGGTCGCGCGATGCGCAATCATTTAAGCTGTTTTTCTCGATATCTCTGCTTCTAAACGGCCGATTTAAAAATTTCTTTTAACACCAGATGCTATTTACCTCGTATAACACTTCAGATATTAACTTGGAGTTTATCGTAGTTCACAGCTCTGCAGCTAGGTGGTGTTTGTGTATTTCTGTTAGCAGTTGTAACTCCGCTTATAAATTCATTTTCGAGAAACATATTTTTTACTTTATGCTATTTATTTCAATAAAGTTGGAGAACACTATCCTGTTTAAAAAAATGCACAACTTTTCCGCTAGGGCGCGTAAAAGTCAAACCCTTCTTGCTATCTCTGCTTCTGGGAGACGTTTTTGAAAAGTTCTTTTTTCACTAGCATATTCCGTTAGAAGGTATAGATTTAAACTGAAGTGCCAGAAAAACTGGTACAGACGAGCTTATGCAAAATATATAGCAACATCACCTATGCGCGGACTCGGTTGCGTCCGCCAGTGAGAATAAAAAGCGATAGACATCCTTGCCAGCTGTCAGAGCTGCTTTCGGCATGAGAATGACAAGTAATAACGATTTAAGCGATTTTTAACGCGGTGTCATAGTTGACACTCGTGAGATGGGACATAGTATTTCGGAGGTAGAAACGAAGTTCGGATTTTCACGGACGACCATTGCAAGGGTGTACCGTGACTACAAGTATTCCGGCAAAACCTCCAACCTACGATACCAGTGTGACCGTAAAAAAACATTGGGTGAACGTGACCATCGTCGGCTATCAAGAATCGTTTCACGCGATAGGCGTGCAACACTCTCGCAGGTATAATCGAAATTCAATGCTGGAGCCTCAACAAGCATCAGCGTCCGGACTGTGCAACGTACCCTGCACGATATGGGCTTTGGGAGCCGACGCCCAACTCGAGTCCCTTTGATGAGTGCACGACACAGTGCTATGCACCTCGCTTGAGCACGGAAACACCGCCACTGGACACTTGATGACTGGAAACAAGTAGCCTGGTCTGACGAGTCGCATCTCCAAATGTATTGGGCAGATGGAAGGATTCGTGTGTTGCGCAAACCCCATGAAGCCATGGATCCCGTCTGTCAACAGGGAACTGTACCAGCTGGTGGGGGGTCCGTAGTGGTATGTCGTGTGTTTTGCTGAACTTCCTTGGGACCCGTGGTACGTCTACAAACGTCTGTGAACGGCCAACGCTATGTGCACATCCTTTCTGATAAGTTACACTCGTTCATGTCCTGCATTCATGCTGATGGGTTGGGCCAGTTCCATCAGGACAATGCACCTCCACACAAGTGTCGGGACGCCACATTATGGTTAGAGGATCATTCATCTGAGTTTGGGGTGTTGCCATTTCTACCCAAGTCCCTAGATCTGAACGTTATAGAACACATTTGGGATGCCATGCAACGCTCGATCGAACAGAGGAATCCAAGACCTCGGAATACACTCGAATTGTGGAAAGCTCTGCAGGAAGTATGGTGTGCTTTGCCTACAGCATATTTCCAGAAGCTAGTGGAGTCCATACCCCGTCGTATTTCTGCAGTTCTGCGCTTCCGTGAGTGACATACCAAATATTAAACTGGCGCACCAGTTTTTTTGGCACTTCAGTGTATATCATGTTTCTTTCTATATTTCTTTTCTTCACTGTTCAATTTCAAAATCTCTTTGTCTTTGATATCTTCATCTATGAGAAACGTTTTGATTATCTTTGGTTAAGTTTCGTAATACACGCTTTAGTCGCTGGTGGAAGTAAAAAGTGGTTTCTATTTCTGGATATTTTGTTAATTGTAGGAACCTGGATGACTTTTTCAATCGGTTGCATGAACTATGAAAAACTGTTATAAATTTTATTTGCGTCGGAAAGGATTGAAAACGGGTGCTCATTACAACCGAAAATTCGTTGCCATCTTTCTTGTGGATTTTTCACAACGCTTTATCTTCAACATAGTGTTATTTAAGTCATCTAAGTGTATAATTCAGAGGAACATGCTTTTAAATGTCTTCAAGTGCCTATTTTTAATGCTTAGTATCTTTCATTTTCTATGCCGAAAAGTTTTTGTTTTCAGCTTCAAACCATCCTAGAAGCTCAAAACAAAGCATGCTAGTTGTACGAGGTTGGATCCGCAAAGAAATTCTGATACCAAGTTACAAAGGTTGTATTGTAGCCACAAACACAAATGAGTTAGGATGGTGACCGCGAGAGAATGCAAATTCTATCTTCCTCCATAATCACTGAATCAGTTAAGACACCTGTTTCGCCTATACATCAAATTTCGAAAATCCTGTGCAAAGAATTCAACGTCAAGTATCAGCATCCAATGCTTCACCTTAGTTACCACTTTGGATTCATTGTTAAAATACACTGTATGATCAAAGGTATCCGGGCACCCTTTTGAGTAGTGAATTTGTCCATATACGTTACATCCATAATCCACAACGGTATAAAAAGACGTACGTGGATTTGCAAACGTCGTAGACATGCGTGAACAGGAGAATGGACCGTATGGAATAGCTGAGTGACTTTCAAACTAGCATGGTAATAGGCTGTTGTCTTAGCACTCAGTTCGGGAAATTTCTGCCCTGCTACAACAGCTCCGATCAACTCTAAGTGATGTTATTGTGATATAGGAACGCCTAGCAGAAGGAACTGCGCAATCGCTACCAGGTCGGCCACGTAAAATGGCAGAGTGGCGCTTATGACTGCTGAAGTCGGTGGTGAGACAAAATCGCCCTGTCCCCGATTGCAACACTCAACACTGAGTTCCAGAATGCCCCTGGATGCAACTCTAGTACCATAACATTCTATAGAGAGCTGAAGGGCATAGGTTTGCATGTGCGAGAAGCCGCACCCCAGCCGATCATCAGAAAGATCATCTGCAAACTTTTGTTAAAGTAATGTAAAGCTTTGCGCTAGTGGGCTCTCAAGCCGTGGCAACGCGTTCTCTGGTGTGATAAATGAGGTTTCCACATCTGGCTGTCGAACCAACGAGTCGGAGTGTTGAGGATGACAGATTAGCACTACATTACCGACTGTATTGTGCCAATTGTGAAGTTTGCTGGGTCCGTGTTTCATGGTTTGGGCGAAGCATTCTTGTTCCATTGCCCGGGAATCTTAACGCTGCAGTCAATAATTACATTCTCTACAAGTCTGTGCTCTCGACATTAGGTCAACAGTTTGCTGAATGCCTTTCACTTTACCAGGAAGACAAAGCTCCCGCCCACAAGACGATATCTGTTCAGGAATACTTTCATGAGGTGGATGTGAAAGAACTTGACTCTCACACACAGAGCCCTAATCTCAACCGCACAAAGCATCTGTGGGATGTATTAGAAAACCGACCGCGTGACAGGCCAACCCGCCGGACATGTCTGACCGATCTGACTAATGTTGTTGGAATTCACCGCAGAAACGTACTACAAAGACAGTGGACAGCTTCTCTGCAGAGTTGAGGTTGTGATAGCAGAAAAGAATGGACCAACTAGATATTAATTCCTTTCGTATTACGTGGAGTTTGTGTGTAAGGAAGTGTCAGCATACGTTTAATCGGATAATATATTATACATTCCTTCAACGAGCTTTTCGAGAGTACAGAAACGGTGAACTTCGAGGATGCAAACTCCAGGCGGTACAAGATCTGTGGCAACCAGGACTAAACGAACCTCCCCACAAGGCTGTTTATTTAAGTATGGAAGAAGGCATTGTTATTCAACTGGATAACCCGTCTTGTCCGCATACCAGGACTTCTACGGATTGCTTGTTTCGCACTCGACAGAGTGATACAATTTTAATCGGCAGTCATGGTTGTACCGTGGTACAAGATATCAATTTTAATCGGCAGTCATGGTTGTACAGTGGTCCAAGATATCAATTTTAATAGGCAGTCATGGCTGTACCGTGGTCCAAGATATCAATTTTAATCGGCAGTCATGGCTGTACCGTGGTCTAAGATATCAATTCTAATCGGCAGTCATGGTTGTACCGTGGTCCAAGATATCAAAGCAGAATGTTCTGAGCAGTGGCGACGCCGACCGCTCAGAACTGGTTGGGCTGTTAAGGGGGCTAAGCATGATGGGAGGAACGAAGAAATTGTGAAGTGTTTGGCAGACATTTTGACAAAAAAATTACGTTGATATGCATTTTACCCGACGCTGATAATGCTTGTAAAAAAGGTTTTCAAGTGAATACTGTTCGTAGCATTCAATGTACGTAGTGTAGGAACCATGGGTACGAATCTCTACGGCAAGTTATAGATGGTTGCACCCGCCATATGTTTCGACTGCTTAAATATTTGGGAAACGGGGCTAAAGTGTGGGCTGAAGCCTACCCCAGCCCACCCGTAGATTCGCGCCTGGTTCTGTGCTTCCCCAAAATGCTGTAAACATCATCTTCCCAGCAGAGTATTTTCAACATCGGATCAAACAGTCTTTAACTTCTTTCCGACAGAAGATAATGCGTGCTTTTACTCCACTGTCGCTGCCTTTGATGTCGGCGTGAAGTGGTGTATCCACGTTTCATCGCCCGTGATAGTGAGACTGAAGGTTGTGAAAATTTCAGTCCTATTCGCAACTCTGTTTTCTTTTGTCAATTAGGTCGGTACCCATCTAGCTAAAACAGTTTTGTACCCCATAATATCGTAAACGATATCGAGTGCGGTACCTAAAGTAACTTTTGTAAACATTTGATGCAAAGCCATGCGTTCTTGCACCAGAACCTCAACCGACACACCACAGTGCTGTCTCTTGTTGATGATGGATCGTTCTTACTGGTTTGTCATCCTTCAACGCAGGCCCGTGTGCAAACGTAGAACACCATTCTTATACACGAACAGCATACACCTCAACCTTTGGCGATAGGCCTCTCCTACCAGCGCTTTCTGAGCCCGGAACAAAATAATCACAATGTATACTTCCGAATGAGATGATGTTTTCAGGACAGTCGTCAATTTCACTCATTGTGTTCTCCAACACCACCTCCCTCTTTTTTATTCCAACTCCTGTGCCAAACAGCGCCCTGCAATCAGCACAGTGTAATGGCTTTGGAACACTTTGATTCACATAACCATAATCTTCTGCCAGAGGTCTGAGCTCTGCAGAGTATTAACATCATCTGTTACTTGTTGATCAGTCAACGCACTTCGAAGATTTAGTTTTCTGAAAACACAAATTTGTCCGCTGCCCCAAGCTCCAGAATACATTTCTCTCCCAACTTAGCTACACAGACAAATGTATCGGACGTATTTGTCGTTTTGACACGTGCTTTACCTATGCAGTACGTCACATAATCTCCCTCTTAGTTTCGTTTTTTATTTGAAGCAAAGTAAAAAAAAAATTCATTAATTCCCCACGATGTGGGGAACAAACATCACACATTTTCGAAGAACCGAACGGTCAGTGCATCCATTTTGACGTTGGGGCGCCAATGTGAAAACAAAAATTTGTTCGTGACGGAGATCGAATCAGCTCACCCCTTACTCCGGAGTGAGTTGCTCTCCCAACTAAGCTACACTAACAGAATGCATCGCTGCGGATTTGGCGTCTTGACACGTGCCTTACCTCTGTAGTACACAGTGGCGCTGCGTGCCCATTTAGGTTGGGAATTCAGGCATTGTTTTTTAACATACGAAAGCATTCTTTTTTATTTAGCGTAGTCTAATTAAAACAAGTTAGTAAAATCATGCAATGCATCGATTATGATGCGCTTTCCAACATACCAGAAATCATTACTCAAGTTATGAGGATAATGGCTGTGGAATAAATCTCGCTCCTGTGTGCTGACCTTTGACCCCATTTCGATGATATTAAACAGAATTGGTTCAGTATACCTCCGGAACAACATACTAAAGTTTGGTCGCAATAGAAACTTTTTTAGTCAAGTTATGACAATAAATAATGGCTGTGGAATTATTTGTCTTGACCTTTGATCCCAGTTCGATGATATTCAACAGAACCAATTCAGTGTACCTCCAGAACTACATACTAACGTTTTGTCGCAATAGAAGCATTGTTACGTAAGTTATGACGCATAAGGGTAATAGAATGGATCCCGCTCCTATGTCCTGACCTTTGATCCCATTTCGTCCATTTTCAATAGGGTTCGTCCCCAGGTGGTCTCCTACCACATACTAAAATTAATCGAAATCGAACCATTTTTACGCACGTTATGACGCATAAGGGCAATGGAATGGATCCCCTTCCTATGTCCTGAACTTTGACCCCATTTCGTCCATTTTCAATAGAGTTCGTCCCCAGACGGCCGCCTACCACATACTAAAATTTAATCGAAATCGAACCAATTTTTACGCGAGTTATTGTGCGGATGGACAGACAAACGGACAAAGCTGGAGCATATATGCTTCTTCAACCTACGGTTGGAAAGCGTAAAAAAGAATGAAATTTTGTTTTCCTTTTCTATCTGGATAACAAAAATTCAAAATCTGTTTTTAACTCTGTGCACATAAACACATAGGTTCGCACAGCGACGAAATGACAGAAAAACTGCAATTCCTAGCAGAACGTTGAATTGCATTTTTATGACTCCATGCGATTCCAAACGCAAAAAGGTATGACCAGTAGTGTTGTTTTAGGCACGCATACCGTGGGAAGTTTTTAGCCCCTTTGTCGAAACCGCAAGGAGATAAAAACGCGACTTGCAGCGCCATCTGGAGAGCTTTGTATCACAATTGCTTTACACGCCTCAGGTGTCCATTGGCCAAACCGCACGCCTACAGATGCGATTATTACTTACTGTGTTGTGTTTATTCAACGAAGCAACGAACTTTCTCTACTTTACGACAACATTATATAAGGGAATTAACTTTAGCCACCAAGCGAAGCCGTTGGCCAAAATTCGGTGAGCTTTGTTATCAAAAAACGTAATATTTGGTTGGTGCGAATGAAATGTCTGGCGCGAACGAGCAGTGGAGACAGGCCTCCACCACAGCGGAATGCAATCCATTTGCAGGAATATCCGCCCGTAACGTTAACAAAACGTTTGGGGAGAACACAGTCAACGAACGAACCATTAAGCGATGGTTTGTAAAGTTTCGAAACGGAAATACGAACCTGCAAAGCAAAGCACGTGATCACCGACCTATTGCTGTTTCTGACGATACGTGTGGTTGAAGCGGACCCCCGAAAAACGTGTCGTGAGATGCGGCAGAGGTAAGTGTCCATCACACTACAGTTGTTCTGCGTCCGGCTGCGAAAGGTCAAAAAGCTGGACATGTGTAGCTGCCGCATGAGTTGACAACTGCCAACAAGACTTGGCGTTTGGAAGTCTAAACGTCGCTGCTTGCTAGGAATTAACAGGAACCTCTACTACATCAGATCATCACCTTCGGCGAGAAATGGGTCTTTTTTATGATAATCGGAAAAGATCCGCACAATGGTTAAGCAGGTCACTGCTTGCTGGATGGCATCCTAAGCCACCCATACACACCAAGAAGATGATGCTCTTTGTCTGGTGGTCCACAGTCGGGATAATTCATCGGAGTTTCTTGGCAAGTGGCCAAACCATCACTGCAGAACTTTATTGTGCTGAATTGCACCAGACGTATCGGAAACTACTGCAGAAACAACCGGTTTTGGTCAGCAGACGTGGTGTTCATATACTTTGGGACAACGTCCACCCTAATGTCGCACAACGAACGATGCTGACACTGTCTTGAGCTATGAAACACTGCCTTTTGCTCCCTATTCCTCGGACTTGTCTTCGACAGACTATCATCATTTTCGTCGCCTGGATCACTTCTTGTCCGGGAAACGCTTCACGACAGACAACAAGTTTCAATGTGCAGTTGATGACTTCTTCGCGTCCCAGCCACAAGATGTTTTTCGTTCTGGGGTCATGGCCTTGCCGGACAGATGGCAACTATGTGTCGATGCCGACGCAGAATATTTTGCCTACGTAAGTTGTCCTACTTTTCCGTTCTTGCCGTCCAAGTGTGCTGGTCCTTTGCCGGACGTTTCATTAGCAGCAACCCAATATAACAGTAACGCCTATCACAACGTTGAATTGCGTTGCTCCAAGGGATTGCAAGCGGTGCTCTATTTGGCTAGATCACCCTGGAGATAAGCTGTGATCTTTGAAACCACAACGAAACAAAAAACGTGACTTGCACCACATCTGAGGGTGCGCTTATACCAGAGTTGCTTGAGCATGTCGGATGTCTTGTCGAGAAACAGCACAACCGACGATCTTAGCCCAAATGTGATATGGTTACTGAACGAAACTTCTCCTCTGAATGAAAACATTGTGTAGGGAAGTTAATTATAACCACCACTCGAAGCCTTACGAAAAACTCTGCTGAGTTTTATTATAAATAAATCCGAAAATGTTATATCTTTAGTATAGTTTAAATAAAAAGTGACTCTGTGTGGGTGTGCTCGGCACAACTCGAACACCACGAATATTCGCCATACTGGTAGTACGTCACGTGACATGCAAATCGACCCACTCTTATACCTTAAAAATTGTCTTCAAAATTCAAAATAAGCTATGAACATTGAGTGTTCTCGTTCTTATATTTTAACTTAGAAGCGTTCGTTTTCTTACAAATCTTCTCATTTTAGCTTGAAGGCATCTCAATTTCAGCTACAACTTGTTCCTTCAGAAAACGCTGCTTCAAATATTTCTTCTATGCACTTCTAAATGTCCGCCCTCTAAACTACGCACGCCTATGTTCCATATTTTGAGAATATACACTATACTGACAAAAATCACCGGACACACACTCAAAAGCGAATGAATGGATCCTATGCGTTGTTAAGATGCGCAGTACAGCTGCAAACGGTTTAAAAAAACCTGAAGCTGACCGCGATCATAACGCACTGTGAGGTCGAGAGAAAATTTCACGGCGGGAGAGAACTGACTTTGAAAAAGGAAAGATTGTTGCGTGTTTTATCAGTGGGTTGTCCGTAAGAGAAACCGAGGTGCGTTTAAACATACCCAAGTCAACTGTTTCGGATGTACTGATAAGTGGAAGACATATGATGTTCCTGACGCAGCAAAACGTACCAGCGGACCAAAGGAAACAGTTATAGAGGACGTCAAAGCCTCAGAAGAGTCGTTACCGCTAATCGATGGGATACTGCACAAGATCTCAGTGCACAGGTGAGTAAAAATGCTGTAACCTCGGTATATACACGTACCATTCGCAGAGAACTTCATTCCGTGGGTTACCGTGGTCGTGCAGCTGCTCATAAGCCTTTCATCTCCACTCGGCATGCTGCTCGATTGTTTAGCATGTTGCAAAGAACATTTATCGTGGACCGTAGATCAATGAAAACGGGTTCTATAGACTGATGAATGCAGATGCACGATCCATCAGTCTAATGGCCGTGTGTGAGTATGGTGGCAGCCTGGAAAACGCTATTTACCACAGTGTCAAATTTGGAGCTGACAGTGCACTCGTGTGGGGATGTTTTTCGTGGTATGGTACCGGCCCATTGGTTATCTTAGACATACCTGTTAACCAGCACGTCTACCACTATATTCTGGACAATAATGCCCTACCAAACGTGTGGCAATACTATGAAATCGAACCTTATTGGTGTCAGCAGGATAATGCTTCGAGCCGTAAAGCAAGGATTGTTCCGGCGTGGTTTGAGTGTAATTCCGTATCGTGTGTGGACTCACCAGCACAGAGCCCTGATCGTAATTCCATAGAACACCTATGGGATGAATTAGAGCGCCGCATAAGAAGTTTGGGACCACGGCCTACTACTAAGCAACAGTTAGTGGCAGCATTATGTACTGAATGGAAGCGCATATTTATGTGTTCCAAAACCTTGTCGAAAGCATGTGTCGAAGGGTCAGTGCATGCCATGCACTAAGGCCAAAGGTGGACCGACACCGTACTAATGTATGTCAATAAATGCTATGTTGTGTTTCTCTTCTAGGTGTCCGGTGAGTTTTGTCAGTATAGTGTAGTTACTTTAAAAATTAGTTTAGCATGCTAATTTTTCTGTCACGGTCAAATCTTCTGAAAACACTGAATATCGGTTTGTCACGCAAAGATCATTCTATGAAGTAATGCTCTTCAGAAACAACTATTTACCGTACCTATGGCACAGTGGCCCAAGAGCTTGGGTTCTGCCCGCTCGTCCGAGATGGGCTCAGGTTCGAGTTCCGGGTGATGCATGAGTGGTGTGGTCGTCTTACAGCACAGGCTTTCTCCCTTCCCTGGAACCAGTGACCCTAAATTAGGGACGGGCAACTGCCAATAGCCCAATGCTCTTTGGTGATCCAAAAAAAAAAAAAAAAAGGATGCCATCAGAAATCAAAGAAACCGAAAAGCGGCATATTTAAAAAATAATAACTTACCGTTCACTTGTGCTGCCTTCTTAGATTACGTAAATGCTGAATAAAAAGGAAACGCAAGGTACGAAAGTCTGTCGGTAACTGATCTGACACATTCTTTGGGAGGACAAACGATTTCAAAAGAATTTCGTTTAGAAATAATTGCAAATACCTGTGTTCGTCTTATCCCTAAAAAAAGGGTGACATGGAGGAGTCCGATGATGAAGAATTTTAGAAGAATGAAAAACATTTAAATAAAAAAAAAAGACGATGACTCGTAAAACAGTCAAAGCCGTACATCACGCTGATTTCTCAGAGGTGAAGAGGTAATTTAACAGAAAGTAAAAGCGTGCAGTTTAAAAGAAGCATACAGAAAACTATTCAAATGCAATGATTAAATTCGAACATGAAAGAAAAAAAGGCAAAAACTAACTACATTAAGTAAAAGAAAGTGCGCAAAAAAGCTCATAAAATCTCCCGAAAATTCACGCATTTTGTGACGCGCCTGATCAAAAAGCTCAATATTGGAAATTTTCATTCGGCGTTGTTAGCTTAAAATAAAGCGAAAGCGGACACCATAAAACAAGGAAATGTAATCAAACGCTGCTTGCTAAAATTGGCGGAGGAATGAAAATCTAAAAAATAAATCTAGAGCTAAATTTAATTCCCGCTTCTCTAACACCGTTCCAATAACTTAATGGGGTTTTCTAGAAAAAAGTAAAGTAAAATGGTAATTTAAATTTGTTAGGAACTTCTGAATTCTCTGAAAAAGGAATGCCGTCTAAACCTGGTGAAGATGTAAGGTATCTTAACAAATATGAGCCACATTTGAGATGGATTATTGTATTTTGAAATAATTTTACGTCTGCTAGCAAACAAAATCTGAGCTGATATCTGTTTCTGAAGTCAAATTCATGATAAAAGTAGCATTGGTATATAAAATATTAAAGTCAAACTTTAAGATTTTATGACCAATGCCCTTTACCGGTTGGAGCGAATTAATTCGGGGCTAGCAAAATGTACTGAAATCACGTCCAAAGGACACATTTGAAGATGGCCAAACGTGGCCAGAGCGAGTGAAACTCAGCATCAGAAAACTTTGATTTCTATTTAGCTTTGTGAATCAAAGTGAATACCTGCTGAAAGTGCAACAACAAATGGAGGTGAACCTAAGAAAGGGGAGAGAAGATGTTTGAATCACTTGTTTCCACATAATGGCATGACACCCGACAGATTTTGATTCATGGAGCAACAAATACAGGACCTGTTACTGGTTTACAGTCAGTGCTGCTGATATGAGAGGGGGGGGGGAGGCATCTTTTTTAAAAAAACCGGGCAGCAATATGAGTATTCCTAACAGGGCAGCTATATGAGTAATTTGGGCGCCATTCTGTTAAGGTATTGGGTTGTTGGAAAAGTCTTAACGTATTTTGGCATCCGTTGGCTGTTGGGCGGTTTTGGAAGTACTAGAGGCATGCGCATCTCTGTTATCGCTATGGCATTCGACAAGTGTTAGTTCTAGCTGCAGTCTTAAAGGAATAGTGAGCGATTTGATTGATTTGCGGAGATTTGACATCAAGTGGAAAATGGAAGGCCAAACTGTGCATGTTCGCCATATTTTACTGTTATACCTTCGTAAAGGGAAGAAGACGCGTCAAGCTTGTGAAAAGTGGCCTAAAGTGTACGGTGATAATGCTCTACAATAACGTCGGTGCCAGCGGTGGTTCGCAAAATTCCGTGTTGGTGATTTTCACCTTAACGATGCTCCTCGGTCCGGGAGGCCCACCGAGGTTGATGACGACCAAATCAAGGCATTGATTGAGTCAAATCCACCTTACACGACACTAGAGATTGCAGACACATTGCACATTCATCATTCAAGCGTTCACGACCACCTGAAGAAGCTGGGATACGTAAACAAGCTCGAAGTGTGGGTTCCTCATGAACTCAAAGCAGCCCAATCGACGGCGCGTATAAACATGTGCGATATGCTCATTAAACGTGAGGAGAACGATTCTTTTTTGAAGCGACTGATAACTGGTGACGAAAAGTGGATTGTGCGCAATAATGTGCTGCGCAAACGGTCTTGATCCCGAAGTGCTGCTTTGCCTCAAATTACATCCAAAGCAGACATTCATCAGCGGAAGGATCCGGTCTCAGTGTGGTGGGATTTTTAAAGGTGTCGTGTTTTTCAAGCTCCTACCACGTAACCAAACAATAAATTCGAATGTGTACTGTCGGCAATTTGACAGTTTGAGCGAATCCATCATCCAGAAACGTCCAGAGCTCGTTCATCGTAAAGGTGTTGTGTTCCATCACGACAACGCGAGACCACACTCAAGTTCAATCACCCGCCAAAAATTATTGGAGCTTGGGTGGGATGTGTTGCCACACCCAGCATACTCGTATGACCTTGCGCCTTCAGACTTCCACTTGTCTCACTCTCTTCACCAGTCCTTGCGTGGTATAACGTTAAATTCAGATGAGGCTGTAAATCATCAATTTGTACAGTTTTTCGCCACGAAAGACAGGTCCTTCTATGAACGAGGCATTCTGCAGCTCACTGACAGATGGCAAAAGGTTATCGTACAAAACGGGCATTATATCATTGATTGATCTTTGTTCTTTCTATCAATAAATGACCTTTGCAAAACATGGCTAAAATACGTCATGACGTTTCCGACAACCCAATATATCAGCTGCTTAAAGAGTTTTCCCAGTTATGTTGAACCGTCATGATTCCAAAGAATATTATTTAATATATCTTTGCACACACACACAAAGCATTTATGAAGGATATTTCATTTACGAAACCTAGAGATACACTCTTGGAAGAAAACAACAACAACAACGAAGCACCCGAAAAATTCGTTCGATTCTGATAAAACTCCGCATGCAAGTACTTCAGGACAGAATATGCGAATGTTTAAAAAATAACGACCAATGACCTAATAGTGGCCCTCCAGTGCACATGGGAACCGCGCATCGAAGAGGGTATAATGAGTACAAAGCTCGCACTCAGGAACAAATGTGGCAACCGATTGCCGTTGCATTAACTTCAACGGACTGTGAGGTTGCCTCGACGTCGGATCCATTCACAATACGAACAGCTGAGCGAGTTTTGAAGGGGACAAATAACTGGTCTAAGAGAGGCCGGTTGGTCAGGTCGCCGTATCGCGAAGCATTTGGGTCAGAGCGACGCGGGTATCAGACGATGTTGGCGCCAACGTGTTGAGGAGGGCAGAACCCAGCGGCATGCGGGCAGTGGGCGGACTACGGCTACGACATAACACAAAGATCAATCAATTGTGTGAGCCGAACGAACAGAACCGAATTTGTCGTTCTCAACCATCCGTGGCACTGTTGCGTCCTTTACAGGAACGGAAGTGTCCATGTGTAACGTTGCTAGACGACTTGAGGCGCAGGAAATACATTCGAGAAGGCCACTCTTCCGCCTACCAAGGAACAGCGAGTATCATCGGCATCGATTGCAGTGATGTAGCGCCCGATCAATGTGAGACAGTGCTAAGTGGCATCGTGTTGTCTTAAGTGATGAGTCACGGTTTGCACTTGGCGAGAACGACCAGCGCAAACGTATTTGGAGAAGAGCCCTTTAGTGCACAGATACTGCCTTTAACGGGGAACGGCACACGGCTTTCACCCTAGGAGTGACTGGCTGTGGAGCGATTTCCAATGATAACCGGACACCCTTGGTAGTCCTTCGTACCACTCTTACGACTCCACGGTACGTCTTCGACTTTCAACGACCTCTGGGTTGCCATTTCTGTCGCAGCATCACCGAGCAATTTTTCAACAGCAAAACGCCTTGCCCCACACGGCACGGCTTCCCCGGGCCTGCTTCCGTAATGCGACACCCTTCGATGGCCAGCACAATCGCCTGACCTCTCACCAGTTAAACACGTTTGGGACGCGATAGGACGCCACTTACGTCCATCCCTGAATGTCGACAAACTGGCCCGTAATTTAGGCACCATCTGGAATGCTATACTAGGGGACAGTATCCGTGAAATATATGGGTATCTGTCACCTCAGAAAACCGCTTGTATCAGAGACAGAGGTGGCGCTACAACGTACTGAATTGTTTCACTGGTGTAGCTATTTTATCCGTATAAATGGACCAACTTCTCTGAAATTTCAGTCAGTTCCTTTCCTATATATATATATATATATTGTACATACCAATTTTCGTCACGATTGGATGATTTCTTCTGGCTGTTTCGTTTATTTCTTTTTTGCAAAGTAAGTATTTTTTGTTTTTTTCCCCTTGAAAAGTTGAAATCTGCAAAGAAAATTTTCAATATACTTCTTCCTGTCCACAAATCTGAGAAATGAAGATTGTGTTGTCTCAAAGCAGTCAGATAAAGGAAAGAGTGTAAACAGCACAGTCAGTGAAAGAATTATTAAGTTGACTTTTTCCTTAAATTATGCAATTTTATTCTTACAACGGAACGGTCCGGACCTTTGTCGCTAGATGCACAGTGCTTGTTATATCATTGGACAGTACTGAAGGCTAATGGATAATGGCAAACTTTTAGGTCCTATGGAATATAAATGACGAAGTTATAGGACATCAAAGAACACTGGCAGAGACAATATTGATGGAATCTCCATTACCCTTTCAGCACGTAACGGAATGGTTTTTGTTTACGTTTTCCAACCGTAGGTTGAAGAAGCGTATATGCTGCAGCTTTGTCCGTCTGGCCGTCTACACGATAACTCGCGTAAAAATGGTTCGATTTCGATGGAATTTTAATATGTGGTAGCGGACCGCCCTGGTACGAACGCTATTGAAAATGGGCGTAATGGTTTCAAAGGTCACGATGTAGGAGCGGGATCCATTCCATTGCCCTTATGCGTTATAATTTACGAAAAAATGCTTCGATTGCGACAAAATGTTAGCATGTTGTTTCGGAGGTATACTGAACCGGTTCTGCTGAGTATCTTCTAAATTTGGTATGAGGTCACGACACATGAGCCAGATTTATTCTACAGCCATTATCCTCATAACTTGACTAAAAATGCTTCTATTGCAACAAAACTGTCGTTGGACGTGCTGTCTCCAGCTCCTCAATTTTCACCCAGTTTGCTCGGTCAAAAAGCCCATTGCTCCCAACTTCTGTGTTCCGTGTGCGTGTATAAGGGTATGTGCTATTTTTCTGAGTCGGAAAGTGCATTTTTACTTCGAATATTATCATAATATTACGTGCCGACCACGCCCTACTGTGTTTCTGAAGTGTGCGCCCAAGTACATGTTCCAGTGCCTGGTATTCCTTTCCTGTGTACCCTGTTCAAGTAATAGGCTGCCAGCAATCTTCCCATCTACTTTTTAGCACTAGTAAGTGAATTTTGTACCGATATTCCTTCATTTTTCATCTCGATGGGTATGTTTACATCTGCCCATCGTGACTTGCCTTGACTTCCTTCTGTCTTCTCAGCAGCGTTCTATTCAGTTGCCTTCTGTGCTTATTTCTCTGTTATATACACGCTTTCCCGTTAACGCCACCCTCTGATAATGGTCCTTATGTGACGTCATCGTTACTGTGCTCCATCTGTCTCTCGCCGTTCTTCCAGTGACCTCATTACCTCGCATCTTCCCATCGCCCGCCTTCTTCTCGTGCCTTTTAGCATCTTCATCGTCTTACGCTCTCGAGATTGTGCTGATTTGCTTTACAGTTTCTGATTTGTACTATGTCTATTGCTTTTCTTAGACCACTGACTCCTCCTCTGGATGTACTATTTGACAGCTCAACTCATCTCTCTTCGCCCGCAGTCACTGACTTCCCCTAGGATCCTCTCTCAATTGCCTAGGGCTTCCGATTTTCTCGTACCGGCTCCGTTTTAATAGCTCATTTATTAGAGTCCTCGTCACCGTAAAGTCTTTCTTCGCTTCTTTAGCTTCCGGAGTAAAATATTCCGCGCTTCCACATACTAAACTTACAGCTTACACTTCAGCACTCCATCAGATTGTTCCACTTGATGCCATCACGCACATCGTGCGAAAGCCACGCGCGGTGTTGGTTTATTTTTCTAATCCCGCTCAAGTTGAGTTGGTTCTTTCATCTCGAATTTTAGTCGGCGACCAAAGTTTGTTCGCAATTCCTCTTGCTCATTGCCCTACTCTCGTTAATTTGTCTCCAGTTCCTTCTGAACTCTCCAACGATTTACTGCATGCTTTCCTTTCCCAATGTGGTTTAGTTATTGGCCTTTTATGACTTTGCCTGCTGCTTCAGACGATCAAGGGAATCTTCCCTATTATTGTTTTCGACGTCAAGCTCTCGTCGCTTTTCCTGACGAATAAACAGTCCATTGCTTCCTGTCCGACAGCTTTCCAAGTTATCTGCGGTCCACACACCCGCACTGTCAATGTTGTTACCGCTTATCATTGTTTTACTTGCAAATTGCCCGGTCACCATAGTTCTTTTTGTCTAACTCGGAATTTTTCGACTTCCATTCGCCCTTCTGCCTCGCCAGAATCGTGTGACTTTTCTTTATCATCCACATCTTTGTAAACTTTTCCTTCTTCGTATTCTCAGCTTCCGGTCTCTGGTGGTTTGTTCCCGGACCCTGATTCTTCTACTTCACGTGTTTCTCCGGATAATATTTTTCCTGATCATCTAATACCGATAGCTCTCCTCGATGTCCTCCCTTCTGTCACTACTACACCACTTTGCACGCCTCGATCGAGCCCGTCTTCTTCCCAGATCTTTATGAAATGCCCTCAATTATCCTCTCCGCCTTCATCTCCTGCTCTTGTCTGTCCATTGTCTTCTTGTTCGACTGCGGTCTGTACTTCTATGGTTCCGCTCTTCGTCTCCACGGAGCCAGCGTCTATATCTCCAGCTTCCTCGCCGCCCCAGTGCAATTTATCTGTTTCTGTGCCTCCAGATTCTACGTCATCTCATTTTCCTTTACCGACGGCTGATGTTGCTTCGTCTCATGCTCGTCTCCTCCAGTCCTCACTCCTACATGTTCCTGTTACAACTTCATGTTCACCACCGTGGCCTTTTCCAGTGAGCCTATTTTCTACAGTGCCCTCTAGTGACAGCCCTGTAGTGTCTTCTCGGTTGCAATTAAAAACAAAAAGGCCGAATGGAGACATCAACAGTAGACGCCTTCTGTTGATGTCTCAATTCGGAATTTTTCTATAGACACTTCTGCTTCGCCAACCCCTGAGTCGCCGGACGAAGACCCAACTCCGCCTCTTATCAACTCTCTCATGCCGATCGTCCCTGTGAGTTCTTCACTCCCAGAAACTCTTGTCATGTCCATTGAACCTGCATCCTTCGACTCACAGGGTGCTCATTTGCCTTCTGATGTGTTATCTTCCTTTACAGCCGTTCGTGTCGTCCTTCCATCAGCTTCAGCCACTGTTCTTTCCTCATCGATTGTTCCTCATAGTGCCCTTTCACTTGTGCTTCATCATGCTCCATTATTGCCTTCCTCGACGTCTGCTAATAGTACTTCCCTTACTTGTACATCTTCTACGGCTCAACGTTCCCGACGACGCAGTAAGCCTCTTGCTCCAGATCCTCCTTCACAACAAGACTTTGTTTCTTATGGTGATTATTACCGTGCTTATGAGCGTTGGGTGAAACGTGCTATGTATAAATATCCAGATTTCTCCTACCCATATTCGCTAACACCAGTTCCTTATTATTCCAGTATCTTCCAGAGTGTGAGCCCTTAGACTCCTGATTGACTTTTGCCATGTTTAATGTCCTGTGTATTTTATGTTCCTCAAAATATCTCTCTGTTTTGAGAGAGTGGGCTGCGCGCCCATAGTTCGTTTTTTTCTTATGTTTTGTTCTCCTCAATGCCTCAAGTGTAAGGCTGTGATTTTGTCCCCGGTTTTTTTAGCCTTTTGCTCATGTTATATGCCCCCGTTTTATTGTACACTATTAGTTGTCTAATAAAGCGATACTGAACGACAAAACTTTAGTATGTTGTTCCGGAGGTATACTGAACCAATTCTTTTTAATATCAAAGGTCAGGACACAGGAACGAGATTTATTCCACAGCCATTATCCTCATAACATGAATAATAACTTGAGCATTGATTTCTGGTATGTTGGAAAGCGTATCACAATCAATGCATTGCATGATTTTACTAAATTGTTGTTTTAAGCAATTGGTATACATTACAAAATATGCATAAATGGATATAGAATATAGCGTGTTCAGTAATGGATATACTTTGCCCTCACCTTTCATGTACGACAAAAAATATGAAGATCTTTAATTATATAATGATCCAAGCAAAGGTACAGTAGTTCTCACAGTGAGCATATTTCATGAATGCTCTTCCTCAATTAGACCCGATTCAAAACAATACTGGAATGGTGTTTGGAAGTATCCACGATAAGTAGTGATCGTACTTATAAAATGCAAAACGGATTAGGTTTTGTAATCGAGGCGCTGAAAACTGATAGTGAACAAAAAGCTGCAGACGGAGAAGGTGGTCTCTGTGCCAAAAGTTCATATCTGATGTTACCAACACAGTATCAGTTATGAATTTAACCATATTTTGATAGGGACTCCTTACAGTTACTTTTATAGAAAATAATTGTAAGAAGTTGTAATATAACATTCATAATACACATACATTTCATAATATAATGCTCATGAACAAAGTTCTAGTGGCTCCCCCTGTTGACCATAGCAGTTAAAAATTTAGATATAAACATATCTTATGATCCTCTATCTAAACAACATTATTTGGTTTTACCATCAGTAACAACCACATGTCCGTTTCCTTGTTAGGCAAAAAAAAAAAAAAAAAAATTAAGACACCACGATAAAATCGTTCGCGAACAGTGAAAGCGATTATGCAAATACATATCACCCAGGGTATGCGATGACTTGAATTTCAGCGCGAATGAACGTCCAGGTCGTTCCCAGAATCTCAGTGAATTGCGCAACCCGTGACCTAGATAAGGATTGTAAAGCTTGCTGTAAACATTCTGGCTGCAGTATTAGATGTATTCAATCGAGTATTATCTAATATTTCATCGTCGATGCTCTAGAAAACCCTCTGAAACACTGAGAGTATTCCTAAGTGGCCGCACTGTAGAGCTGTGGGAAAAGCATTCATTGTGTCGACGAATCCGTCGCCAACCATCTGAACCGCAGTGATGCTGCAGAACAGTTTCATAGACCGACAGCCAGAACTGCTCCGACGTCCTCAGTATCCACCATTTTCCCCATAGGAAATCATTTTGAGAATACTTCAATATGCAGGTCTTCATTCTCGTCACCCCTTTCTACTTATTCCATTAACCTTCCATTATCGGCGGCTCCGCCTGGATTGCAGTCGTTCACGGAAGTCATGGTCGGTATCCAACTGCTGTTGCATCATTTTTACTGACTAATCCTTCTGTCTTCGAGCAGGTGACCACGGCAATCGAATGTGGTGGAGGACAGCACTAACATTCGTACTCAGTTGTAGAACTGCACACCGCCACCTGCAGTGATATTCTTGAGGGAGGATCCATCTTCTATGACAGCGAGGTGTCCACACTGCTGGCAACAAGGAGCGAAGAAGTACAGCAATGCATTCCAGACATCCTGAGGCCAGTTGTCTACACTTTCATGTCATGGCTTCCACAGCCTTTTATGAGCAAGATAACGGGCGGCCAAAACTAGCTCGCCTATCCCGGAAGTACCTTCATACCGTTGATACCCTTCATTGGCCATCCAGGTCTCCGGACCTTCCTCCTGTCGATCGTGTGTAGGGAAATCATGGGTCGTCATTGGCTGCCATCAGTGAATGTAGCAGTTTCAGTACTCTTGGAGCACACTGTCACATTACAAAATCAGGGTCTTAGAAAATAGTAAAACTATGCTAGTAATCCGATGTATTGGCGAAGGAATATACTGTATCAACGATCGTTTCCAAGTTTTCGCACATCAACCAGGTGGCTTTTTCAAAGAAGATACACTGATACTGCAATCTGAATAACAAAACTCTTTAACAATTGACAATAAATAGATACGATGTAATATTCATTTAAGGACATGAGGCACCACGTTGGTTGTGCACGCGGTATCCTGTTAGGGTGAAGGCGTTGCTCGAAGAACTGGCTGCAAATTCGTGGTAACTCCAGTGAGATGCTATCATTGCAAATATCACTGTTGGTAATGATCTCCAAGGTTAACCCGAATATCTGTACATTTAGGGGTAGAGTAGATAGCTGATTTCTTTATATCATCCCATATAGGAGTGGCGGACTTGAATTGGACTTCTCTGAATAGGGCCTTCGTTACATTATGGTATTTTGTGTCGTTTTATGCTCGTTGACTCTGATTCAAAACGAACACTTGGTGATTCCAATGTAGTACCGCCTACAGCCGTCCCGACCAGATATTTTAGAGGAATCGCATAAACACCTGCTTTGCTGAAAAAAGAGGGTTTCTACATTTCAAAATTGTCTTTATTCTTCAAATAAAAATAGCATTTCTATGTACATGACAGTAGAATTCTGCCAATAAATACAGTGGTATATACAACAACTGGAAAGTTCCAGTGAAACGTAAAACAAAATATTGTTAAAATCATAAAATTATTTCGCCCCGAAGGGCGATGGAGAGGCAGACAATAAAGCACGAGCGATGCAAAGAAAATGTATACTACAGTATTGTAGACAAGAAAAGACATGATGCTATACTATTCACAAATTCCAATTAAGTATTACTACCATACTCAAGCTTAAATATGCACAAGGTACTAATTCACATAAAAGACCATGGGTGAGAGGGAACTAACAGGTGCAACAGTATTTAGAAATATGACAGAAATGGTAGAAACAATTAAGCACAAATACTTATTATATGCACAGAATTATGCAGTGACAAGAGAGAAATACGCTAAACGGACCCAGGAGGGCAACTTTACAAAAAAACAGAAATCGAACAGTAATGCAATTCATAAGTATCATATCATATGTACAGAACAATACAGTGACAAAAAAGAAAGCCGCTAAGCATACCCAGAAGGGCAGCTTCTCATAAAACAGAAATGTAACAGTGGTGCTACACTCAAAATTTGCATCATATGTACAAAAGTATTCAGTGATAAGGGGGAGAATCGCTAAAAAGTACTCAGAAGGGCATCTTCTTACATTAAATTATACACACAGGGACAATAAAATTTCAAAATATATTCAACATAATGCAGGGGACATTGTGTGTGCAGTAAACTGTGCAGAAGAAAGAATTATATACAACACAAAACACAACAAAATCGAAGAGAACATGGGAAACATGGTGAGCTATCTCCAATAGCACATAAAACAGAATAATCACAAATAGCGAATCATGTGGGTGAAAAAGGAGACTCCACCTAGGAGCCTCATACCACCATAATTAATACGTAAAATCATGAGTTGTGACAGTGAATGTGGGCGACAACAAAAATCCCACCTACAAGTTGAGACGTAGCTGCAAATTGTGGATATGGAACCACCCAGCCGATTGGGCCCAGGTGGATTGAAAAACGTTATCGGTGTTTGTTGAGGCAGCACGAGAGTGCTCCATTCGGAGACGAGTGGTTAACCGTGCTAGGAAGCGTCTCTGAATGATAGCACTTGCCTCCTGAGGAGGTGGAGTAAGAGCAGGGAGGCGTTGTTCAAGATGGAAAGCATATACAGTGAACTTCACAAGAAGAAAAATGTAACGGCACACAGGAGGCAAGTGAGTAGGTGGATGCTTAGTTTGGAGTAGCCAAGCATATGCAAGAAATGGTAACGATAGAGCACAAATTCGATCAGCGAGACGAAATGCTGTGTTTAGGACTGGCAGGAGTACGGGGCAGAAGAGGTATTGATGTTGGACGTCGCTGACTTCAGGGCAAAAGGAACAATGTGGAGAGGTGAGAAGGGTCATGCGAAATAGTACTGATGGGGCGGGGAGACGAAGGTGAAGAAATTGCCAATGGACATTGAGTTCAAGAGGGGAGGAAAGGGGAGAGGTAGAGGCTGTCCAGATGGCGGGGAGAAGAGAAGGAGAAGCAGAATGAACAGAAAGTGGAAGTGCGGGAGGGGAAAGAAGGAGCCAATAAAGAGAAGAGGAGGAGATAGAAGTAACTAGAACCGGGGAGCTACGAATGAGGAGAAAGAACGGTAGAGAAAGAGGGGCGGAGGGGACCGAGAAGAGACCATCAGAGGAAGCGAGGAGTGGAAAGAGGCTCCAAAGCGCTGTGCGAAGGAGAAGATATTCGTTAGCAAGAGTAATGGTTGGAGATAGAAACAGGGAAGAAAGAGGTCTCCAGGTTAGATCAGGAAGTTACGAGAGAACGGACAGTTATCACACCAGAGCGGATCCAATGAGGAAAGTAAAAGTAAGGGAGGTTAGGAGGGTGAATAAGAGAAGAGAAGAAGAGAGGTTCATCTAGAAGATCAAGAGTTGACGAAGGAGATGAACGGAGAAGAGGAAGCGAACGAAAGAGAGAAAGGCCCTCTCGCAGGACAGAAGGGAGGTGGGACGGAAGAAGAGAGTATGAATCCATCTTCAGAAACAGTAAGAAGGTGAAGGATGGGTCACGAGAAGAAGCAAGAACATTCAAGGTAGCGGTAAGGGACGGAACAGTTGAAGTGGCAAGACGAATGAAACGAATAATGCGATGTGTTTTATAAAGGACTGCTGGATCAGGAAGCTGGATGCCACCTAATGAGGCTGGTAGATGAAGCGCGGCAGGTTTAACCTAGTGATGTGAAGACCAGATGACGGAAGTTGAGAGGCCAGTGATGGTCATCATTTGTGACACGGGAACAACCGTCGACATTCAAGAGTATTCGCATAGGGAGATAAGTTGTCGACGAACAATGGCTGCTCGTTGACGGAACGATGTGAAAGGGCGGACCTTACTCCAGTAGGCAGCAGCCCGTTGTATCCGGGGAAGAAGAGCAGTCCAGGTGGCAGATGCAGAAGCCAAGGGCAAACCGACATACGCACCAAGGATCTTCTGTGTAGTGGCTGTCCACTGCGCACCCCAAGGAGCATCGGTGCGGACAGCCCATGCCCCGCACCATAAGCCAGTACTTTTAGTGGCATTCAGCGCAGCTCCAGATATTGCAACATACTGTTGATATACAGAATACAGGCGATCAAATTGAGATTCATCCCGGACACAAAAGGTCACATCATCAGCATAGGCGGTGAAAATTATCCGATGATGACGAGTACTAGCCACTGTCGGCGGTAGGACATCCAGGAGTGATCTTTGGGCTGCTAACAGGAAAGGCTCAAAAGCGAGAGCGAATAGCTGGCCGGAGAGCGGATATCCTTGCCGGATGCCTCGCTTAAACGGAATTGGAGCGGTAAGAAATGTGGCCGCTCGAACATGGAAACTGGCGCCCTGATAAAGGGCCATGAGAGCGGAAGAAAAGGCAGCAGGAAAGCCAAATCGTGAAAGGACAGCAGAGAGATAAAAGTGAGACACGTTATCAAAAGCGGACTTTTGATCCAGATTGAGAAAGGCAAGAGGTTCATCAAAAGAGCGAGCGAGGAAGTGAAGATGAAGGAGAAGAGAAACGTTAGTGGAAATAGTCCGACCAGGCACAGTGTATGTCTGGTCGAGAGAAATAACGAAAGAGAGAACAGAATTAAGGCGACGGGATAAGAGTTTTGTATAGAACTTATAGTCAGTGTTTAGGATGGAGATAGGGCGCCAGTTTCCCAGATCCAAGAGGTCACCCTTCTTAGGAAGGAGGATTATGTGTGCCAAAGTAAAGTCGGGCGGTAACGCAGGAGAGGAAAAAGCAGACGAGAAACACGCAGACAGAAAAGGCAGAGGGCACGGTAGAAAAGCACTATAAAAGGACAGAGGAAGGCCGTCAGGTCCAGGAGCAGCATGAGGATTGAGAGTAACGAACGCCTCACGGAGTTCGCGAAGAGAGAAAGGGGAAAGTAAAGAAGTAGATAAAGTAGAGGGGACCTGAGGAAGAGAGGAGAGAAGAGGAGAAGCTAATGAGAATGAAGACTGCGTTACTGCACTGTACTTGGCGGTGAAATACTGTTTAGTGAAAGTGCATAGCTTCGATGGGTTCGAAGTGATGGAACCATCCTGTAGGTGAAGATGACGCAAAGATGTAGCAGAGCGATGTTGAGATTCCAAGGCGGTTAAGTAATCGTGAGAATCAGCTGTAGGGGAGAGATGCAAGAAATGCATCCTGCAGGCTGCATCGGATGCGCGAGGAAGAAGCACGGCGTGAAGATCTGCCAGATAGCCGGGGTATTGCGGATCATCAAGAGAGAGCATCGACAATAGAGCACGTAGATTCGAAATTTTCATATCGCTCTCATTCCGAGAGGCATGGGAGAAGCGCCGTACAAAAAGGGCCAAGTCGTGTTTGACACTGAGCCACAGTTGCATCGCGTCTGACGTAGTATCAAGAAGGGGCTGACGACTACGGAGGAACTCACGCACAGCAACACAAAATTGTTGATCATCCAGGAGCGAGTCCGGAAAAGTCCATACTCGTCGAGTCCTTGAAGGTGAAGGAGAAACACACACCGACAGACTGACAACACTGTGGTCTGAAGCGGCGGAAGGATGATGGGCAGCAGCTGCGATCGACGGGAGAAGAGCAGTCGAAACATAAAATTTATCCAGCCGTGCTGCCGTAGTGCTGCCATGGATGGAAGAGCGCCAGGTAAAAGAGATTTCCGACGGGTGTAGATGCCGGAACGCATCAACCAATTGAAAATCATCAACTAGCTGAGAAATCTGTAATACACGTTGCCTGCGGTATTCGCCAACGGTTGAATTGCGGTCAAGGGCCGGCAACAACGTACAATTGAAATCTCCACCGATGAGAATATATTCAGACGGTGGGATGCATGACAGCTCTGTACGGAGTGTGGAGAGAAGATCAGGTAACAGACGCTCATCACACGAGACATATATGTTAAAAACATGATAGGTCACGTTTTCAATGCAAAAGACAACGACCTGGAGGTTGTCCACATATAATGCACGAATCACTGGCGTCGAAATCAGAAGGAGTAGGCGGTGATGGATTCCAATTGCAAGGCCACCATTCCGTCCAACTCGATAAGCATGGTGAAAATCGTAGGGCCAAGCCCGCCAACGAGAGAACAAAGTATTAGCAGAGCAATTGGTCTCTTGGAGCAAGAGAAGATCTGCGTGTAGAGGCGCCAAGTCCTCATACACTAGGGCATTTCTAGGAGAAGCAGAGAACCCTCTGCAGTTAAGTGTGACCACCTTGAATCGGTAGGTCCTTCCCAGGTCGACACGCACGTGCACTGGAATCTGTTATTTTCTTCGCTTGCTTCTTCATTCTGTCAACACTAAATTTGAGATCGGGATAGGAAAGCACAAGATTTCGAAACACAGATGTCACACTAGAAACTTGGGTTAGAACAGTAAGAAGATCAAGCATATGACGTGCAACAAACTGATTAAAGAATCTAGGATGTTTATGAGAGCATAATACTTCATATATTTTATGAAGAGAAAGCGGACCTACCGGTATATCCGCCTTCGCTTCAGCTAGGTATCGGAGAAAAGAATCTAGGGAAAGCACTGGGGGTGGAGTCTTAGCACCTGGAATCACAGCAGGATGTCGACTTATTCGTGGCGAAGTACGTCGTTGAGAGCAGGAGCGGGAAGATGAGTCAACAGAACGACCTCTTGCAGCACCGGTGCGAGGAGGGAGCGGAGACTGCGGAGCACTCCAGGACTCCCGTTGAGCAGGCTTGCTGGTAGTTGTAGGGTCAGAGTCATGGCCAGAATAGTCACTAGCAGTAGGGCAGTCCATGTCAGTAATTGTACTTGGGGTGTCTTCGTCCGACGGAGGATGAAGGTCAGCAGTCAGGTCAGCTGGAGCTGCAAGGAACGTGGGCGGAGCAGTCGGCACCAGAGGAGGAAAGTCCACTGTCAACAATTGTGGGACAGGACCCCGTGGAGAAGGGCCCGATGGTAGAGCAGGTTGATGAAGTTCTGAAAACACCTCCTTAGAAGCGGCAGGGGTGGAGAAAACAGGGTTGTCACAAGTGACTTTTGGTCCCGAAGACTGAGGTACAGCAGGGCGGCGGAAGCACTCACTTCGTTGATGGCCATACGCTTTACAAGTCTGACAATGAAAGGAGGTCAAAACGTCGATGCGTCGTATCTGGTCTCCGCATTTTACAGTGAAGAGAGTAGGAAAAGTCTTGATATGTTCATCCGAAGAGAATACTACTCGTGCAACTCGTCGGGCACTTTCAATTGAACGATCATCCTCGTCCTTTGGAGCAGCGGAGTGTGTGGTAATGTTACCCACAACACGACCGGATTGCATAAGAAAAGCACAAAGCATAGCCTCTGTGACTTCAGGATGTACTGGGTACATCGAGACCGTTACTGGTCTTTGGGCGACAGGCTCAGGAAATAATTGGTGATCACCAACAATCAGCCCAGTCTGTAAAACTGAGGTAGCATCTGCCGCATGAAAGAAATAAACAATGACACTCGGCCCTCTGCGCGACATATGACGTATCGCTGACGGAGAGAACTTTTGTTTCAGAGCAGTAGAGTACATTTTGAGTGGTGTGTCCGGCAGCGCCTCAAAGCACACACCCAACTCAGTAGCCGTGGTGAAAGAAGTACCTGCTGAAGAATCCACTGGAATTTCGAGCACAACCTCATTACCAGAGCGACGGACATGAGGTTTTAAAGCTGCGGCTTCCGCTCGCATGGAAGTAGACTTGGGCTGAAGCCTCTGGGAAGTTACCGCTGAAGAATAGGAGCGAGGAGCAGTAGAAGTGGAGGTTGAAGGCAGAGGAGCACCGTCATCCATAGTGTCCATGACATCTTCTGTCACTATATGAGAAGCAGCTGGGGCAAGAGCTGTAATAGTGACGTCAGGGGAGGAAAACGATACGCCGCCAACGGTTGAAGTAGACCCGGAGGGCAACGTGACAACGCCACCGCTGGGCAAAGTGCCGAGATCACCGGAAGTGATGTCAGGGTTGACAACACCACCGGATGACGCCATTTTAATGGCGCCGAGATAACTAGGCTTCTACCAGCTCGGTAGGAATTATAAACACGACGATAAGAAACGAAAAAAGGCACTCACCACTTCGGGAGATGTCTGAAACGAATCACCAAACCTTTATAGTGGAGGTAAGCACAAACTCAGTAATCCTAGCAGCCTAAATACTTGTTATTCAAACAAAACTCACGCAGCACAATTTCCGTAGTTTCCAAGGACTAGTATATAAACAGAATAACGGCGCTCTGATAGGATTCTCACTTTTACCCGTTCTTGCAGGGGCAATACTTCCCCCAATTGAGAAGAGTACGTTCTCCAGGATAATCCATCGACCTACCACCTGGCTGCGTTATGCGGACGACATATTTTTCGTGAGGCGTCATGGAAAGGAGATTCTTCCAATTTTCATCGATAAAATCAATGGTTTACATCCTACGATCAATTTTACCACGGAGCTTGAACACAACAGCGATTTACCTTATCTGCAGGTTTCACTGAGCAAATCGCCTGATAACCGCCTCTGTACACACGTCTACTATAAATCTTACGTCCGTCCCCAACCTGATGCTCCGCAGCTCATACTATGCCGCAGAATACAAAACAGCTATCTTTCTCGAATTAAAACAGCCTTCGCCGTGTCGTCCGGTGCCCATTCCAGACAACGCGAAATTTAATGCGTCATCGAATTGACCAAGGATGCAGGGTACTCACTGAATCAGATACATAACTTTATGTACAAAAAGCCTAGGTCAAACGTTCTAATCTTCCTTTGCCACAGCTTCGCTACCTGGGCTCAATTACCTACATACCGAACGTGTCTTACAAACTCAAGAATGCCCTCAAGAAGATGAACTAAGGCGCCGGCACAAGGTCTCCTAAATCTTTATATAATGAGTTAAAGAGAAATACTGAAAAAAACCATCTTTTCGGTGAAGCGGTGTTTATGATATCTCCCTACAACATCCGGACGGCTCTAAACGGTACTATATTGGAAAGACCAAGCGTTCGTTTAGAAACAGAGTCAACGATCATAAAGGGAACGCAAAATACGGTAAAGTAACCAATCCAGAGAAGTCAAATTCAAGTCCACTGATCCTATGTGGGATAATATAAAGAAATTAGCTGCCTACTCTACCCCCTAAATGTACATTCGTTAAACCTTGGAGTTCCTTACAAACAGTACTACTTGCAATGATAGCCTCTCACTGGTGCTTCCACGAATTTTCAGCCAGTTCTTCAGGTAACACCTTATTCTTACAAAGATACCGCGTGCACACCCAACGTGATGCCTCGTGTCTTTAAATAAATATTTCATCGTATCTATATATTGCCAAGTCAAGTCCCCGCGTTGAAACTGTTAAACCGTTTTCTTATTCAGATTGCAGTTTCTGTCTAACTTTCTTGAAAAAGACACCTGGTTCATGTGCGAGAGCTTGGAAACGAGTGTTTATACACTGATGGGGAAAAAATCCCAACACCACGAAAACATAGTTGTAGAGGAATGAAATGGCGGCAATACATTTATATAGGTAACATATTTAATCGATTAAGGTTTCAAGATCACAGCTTATTGTAAGCGCGAGAAGAGCCATTTTAAATGTGAAATGCTGGTACATTAATAACCGGTGTAATCGCCAGAATGTTGCAAGCAAGCACGCAAACGTTCATGCATTGTGTCGTACAGGTGCTGGATGTCAGTTTGTGGGATGGAGTTCCATTCCTGTTGCACTTGGTCGGTCAATACAGGGACAGTTAATGCTGGTTGGGGGTGACGCTGGAGTTGTCGTCCAATGATGTCCCATACGTGCTCGATTGGTGAAAGATCTGGTGATCTAGCATGCCACGGCAACATGTCGACACTCTGTAGAGCATGTTGGATTACAGCAGCGGTATGCTGGCGAGCGTTATCCTGTTGGAAAACACTCCCTGGAATGCTGTTCATGAATGGCAGCACAGCAGGTTGAATCACCAGACCGACGTACAACTGTGCCGTCAGGGTGCGTGGGATAACCACGAGAGTGCTCCTGCTGTCATAGGAAATTGCTCCCCGGACAATAACTCCAGGTGTAGGTCCAGTGTGTCTCGGCCGCAGACAGGTTGGTTGCAGGCGCTCACCTGGTCTCCTTCTAACCAACACACGGCCATCACTGGCACCCAGGCAGAACTGGCTTTCATCAGAAAACACAACATATCTCCACTCCGTCCTCCAATGAGCTCTAGCTTGACACCACTGACGTCGCAAACGGCAGTGGTTTGGAGTAAGTGGAATGCACGCTACAGGGCGTCTGGCTCGGAGCTGTCCTTCAAGAAACCGATTTGTAACAGTTCTTTGTGTCACTATTGGTGGCAACTGCAGCTCGAATTTCTGCCGCAGACACGGTACGATGCGCCACGGCCATACGTCGTACACGGCGGTGTTCCCTCTCAGTAGTGCCACGTCGCCGGCCGGAACCCGGTCTTCTTGAGGCAGTACTTTTCCTTGACCACCGCTGCCAACAATCATGCACAGTGGCTACATTCCTGCCAAGTTGTTCTGCAATATTGCGAAAAGAAAATCCACATTCTCGTAGCCCTAATACACGACCTAGTTCAAACTCCGTGAGCTGTTGATAATGGCTTCTTCGTCTTCTTAAAGGCATTCTTGACTAACATCAACACCCTACGTCGAATCACAATGATAACTAACGCTCGCTAACGTTACAGCGCATATTTACAGTAAACCTGCTTTGCATGTTCCGAGGGGCGCTACTAGCGTCACACGTATGCGTCGAGCGCGAAATTTGCATAGACGTCATCTTACAGATGTACTCTCACCGCCTACCAACTGTCGTTTATCTAACACAACCCCTTCCATGTGTTGGGATTTTTTTTCCGTCAGTGTATATTCCCACCCCAATAAATCGGATTACTGATATAGTTTCACTATTTTCTACATAATTGGTGTATAGTTCCCTTTTGTTATTATTAAGAGCCTTGTTTTCTCCCGGCGTACATAGTCCTGCGTGGTAGATTTCATGAGGTACTAATGTCTAACAGTTATGTTAAGCTCTTCTGAAATTCAGATCTCTATTATTGTGCTACAGTAATCACTGTTTCATTTCTTCCTCACAATGCATGAATAAAGTTTCATTTCTTCCTCACAATGCATGGAAAAAGTTTCATTTCTTCCTCACAATGCATGAATAAAGTTTCATTACGATAAGATACCTGTTTTGAGGTTCCTCGAATTTTTTCTGAGAGTGTCTTTTTTCTAAATTGACATCCAGTGCAAAGTATTGCAACCACAGGTAGATAAAATGAAGATATAAAATGTTGTAAACGCTGCGTTTTGATACGATAAATAAGCGCTACTAAAAGACGAAGTTAAAAATCTGGGGTGTGTGTTTTCAAATCCTACACCAAAAGAACTTTTCCCACGTGACTGCCATAGGAACAGGTATAAAGTCCCCATTGCATGGAAAGTACTTTTCCCACGTGACTGTCATAACAACAGGTATAAAGTCCCCATTGCATGGAAAGTACTTTTCCCACGTGACTGTCATAGCAACAGGTATAAAGTCCCCATTGCATGGAAAGTCTTGTGGCATGAGAGGCTGATAAGAGATGGACAAAATGAAATGTAAAATATCTGTCATACTTGTGTCCGTGGTAGAACATGTACTTTTAATTCAATTTTTAGAAACTCATGAATCGTGCATACTGAGTAGAAACTGCCGAACAAAGCGATAACGTGAATACGTAGTTTCCCGTTCTTCAAAAAGCTCGCAGAAAATTACAGCATATTCATAATAAGCAGAAGCAGTGGAACTATCTTTCCAGGAAAAGAAATGAACAAACTGCTTTCCCCGTGCTCTGGGAGCGTAAAGGAGAACAGAGTCATTATTCTTCATGAAACCTCTCCGTACGTCTCTACGTCGAGTTGCCGAAGATTAATAAAGTGGCCAGTTCACACACACAAGAGCACCCTGCTGGCGAAACAAATGCATTCTTAAACATAATGCTGTAAGGCAATACGAATTCCTAGGTAACTCAATAACTCTGCAGAATTGACAAGAGTAGCAAAAAGTACGCAGAAATACAATTAATAAATGGCGGAAAAATTATAAGAAAACAGTTATGATATAGAAAGATGAGTGCTTCAAAAGCTGTAAAGCTTGACAAAAACAATTCAAAGGGAAATTTCTAAAAAATGTCTAAGCAAAAACGAGATAACATGCTCCTCTCTTTAACTGAAAGGTACTGCCACCTAAAATGAAAATTATATAGTAAAGTAAAACATAAAATTAAAGGCATAAATACTGTTTAACCATTTGATACAAATCAGGACATTGTGGATACACCAAAACCCAATAATCAGTGAGAACAATGTTTAAAGATACATGTAAAAAAACCGGTTTAATAGGTCTAAATTGTAACGTAGATATATCTTTCGAGCTTAGTTTGCACACGACATACTTCTTCAAGGGATAAAATACACACTTTATCTGAAAATTTGTAAACTAATCAGAAATTAAAGTGAACATGTATACGTTCGTATAACGCAAACGGAATAGGGCACAGCAGAGTTTCTCGTGATAACATTTAGATATACAGTAGTTTATAACGTACAAGTTTGTCCACGCCGGGAATCGAACACAGGTCCTTTCACTCCAGAGCAAGTGTCTCTCCTAACTGAGCTATGCTGACAGAATGACTCGCTGCTAACTGCTTTTATCTCATGTGCGTCCTGTGGTGCAGGCACGTCATAAGTTTACCAAGTAGCGGCTGGTCTATAGGATCCCATGTTCATGTGCCCTGCCCACCATTTTTCAGTAAAATTTATTTGTTAAACAAAACAAATTACGATTAAAAGATTCTGTGAGTGGGAAGATTACACCGAAAGCATATTGAATTAATATGTTATGAGTTCTGAGAAGCACCATTGCGGTCCTGAAAATATTTTCGTTTCCTTGCAGCTAAACGTTCAAGGATTTTCATCCACAACACATGTTCTGAATTACACTTCCCGTGAGCACAATCTCCTGCTGCTCCTGCTCAGGGGTATTGGAGCATGCGCAGTTAAGCATTCTGCTGGAAACTAGCCGACATTTGGTAGAAACGCATGAGGGGCAAACTTCCACGGTGCCATTTTAGTTTTGTTACCATGACAAAACGCAATCACTGTCTCTCCCCTGTCTTGCGTTAGCCACTGGACTATTCTGGTGTCATTCTTCTATTCTACAGGTAGGAGAGTCAGTGATAGCGTAATGTCTTTATACGAGGGTTGTACCGAAAGTAATGAAAAAGTGGCCATAACTTCTTTATAAACTTATAGGGGTCATTCAAATTGCACGTGTTGGTAGAGTAACTCTTCCTCTATAGTAGCCTTTCTTCATTGCAGATTTGAAGGAGAGAAAGTCTGCTCTGATCTGCTGGAAGCGTTTGAAGCCAATGAAGATACGTTTTTCTTTTCTATATGGTGAGAGGGTATGAAACGTGGGCGTATCTTTACGATCAGGAGATGAAGAATCAATCTATGGAATAGCGTCACACCTCTTCACCAAGACCTAAAAAGTTTAAGAGCCAGCTATCAGCACAGAAAGTCATGGTGACTAATTTTTGGGATGACAGGGGTGTCATTCTCCTTGAGTTTCTGGCCGTACCGTGACCAGCGAGCGGTACATTGAGACACTCAAGAAGTTTAGAGAAACCAGTAAGAGGAAGAGACCGAGCAAGAATGTGAAAAGGATCCACATTCACAATGACAATGCGAGACCACACACATCTTTGGCAACAAAGCAGGCGATCAGCAAATTAGGCAGGTTGGTGGTTCCCCATCCACCATACAGCCCAGATCTGGCGCCCTCCGACTTCCACCTGTTCGGTCCAACGAAGGATAGTCTCCGGAGACAACGATTTGATGACACAGACGAGATGAAAATGGCTGTGAAGAAGTGGGTACAACAGTCGACAGCTGATTTTTTTCGAAAGGGATTCGAGAGTTGGGTTCAACGATAGCGCAAATGCATCGCTTGTGATGGAGACTATATTGAGTAGTACTTTTGCATAGAGAAAGTGTTACTCTACCAACTTGTGCAATTTGAATGACCTGTCAGTTAATGAAGACGTTATATCCACTTTTGCATTACTTTCGGTACATCCCTCGTATAAACAATAAAATTTGGGAAGCTAAATGTTTTTCTTCTTAATTATGAATGCTGTTGATTATTTGCTGAGACGCCAGTTCTTCTTGGGTAATAACAACACAACATTTATTCAATGAGATTATCCTTTACAACCTTTATCTGTGGTGAATTGGTTTCGTTAGCTTCCCAGTTACCATGACGACAAAGAATAACATTCTCGATTTGGATACAAAAGTAAAGTTATCGAAATGCACTAATAAGAACGTGTGAGTATCAAGCATTTGGCGGAGAATTCCAATGCCGGAAAAATACAAATTCATGGCGTTTTAAACTGAAAATACCAGATAACATAGTAGTGGTGTAGAGGTAGAGTACTGGTATAAAGGCCCAACGGAAAGCAAAATGCTGAAAGCCGGAAGTGAAGAAACCAAGATATTCAATTCAATAAGAATGTCTGGGAAGGTTTTTTAGTGCTAGCGCAAGATATTTTCCAATATCAGGCCCTGTGCTGCAAACAAGCAAAATATGCAACAAAAAAAAAAAAAAAAATTTGGAAAAGGGTTCCATGCATCAAAAAGATGGTAAAGAAATTTCAAAAGAGATATAATATTTTGTCCAAGGAAATTTGTGATGAAGCGGCAGACGCCAAAAACAAACATTTCGAATTGAATACGTATTAATATGAAGCACTGCAAAATATTCAGGATATTCGAGATTTCGGCTTCTCAGAGGAGACTGAATTATTTCAGTTAATGATCACCGCATGTGTTCTCACTGAGATCCATATTGTAAGATATTTGATATCTCAAGAATCGAAGATTCAAAACTTTGAAGCGAAGCTTTAATAATTTTGAAAGCAGTCTTTGATTGCTGTTTCCCTCAAAAGATTTAAGTTCGTACGAATCTTAACAGATGGGAAAGACGTGACGCCGTAGGTCCAACCGTCTTGAAAATAGAAACGAACAGATTTTGAGATAGGAGAGCTTTAAAGTTAAAGTGATGGGAAATCGGAGGTAGAGCGTATGCATTGCTTTTGGCTAAATGCTAAGTAGTTGAAAAGCAAAGTTTCATACACTGATTTAAGTCACTTTTTGTATGTTTTTAATTTTCTGTTTTAAGTAATTAATTTAGTGTGACCATTAACATCACCGGCATAGCGCAGTTGATTAACTCGCTTTGCGCTGTGTGAGAGGCAGACGTTTCTGACGGGTGTTCGAATCCCGGTCCTGTCGGACATCTAGTCTGCCGTTTTTCCGGGGTTTTCCGCAGGCTCCCTGTGGTTGGGGACGCACTTTGTCCTGTGAAATCGGCCCCGGACGCACTTTGTCCCTTCTCCGTATGCATCAGAGGAATGTAAAGCCGGCTGCATTAGTTTGCCAGTGACCCTCACGAGTGCATTGACGTCTTTGCAGGACTCAACCCGCCATGGGCGGACGAGATGGAGGGATCATTAATTGTTAGGAGTGGTTTTAACTGAATTAATTTTATTTATAATGTGTTGAAAATATTATACTTTGTTAGCATTGGGTATCTTATGCTTAAGAGCTGTCCTTTCCAAAGCAAACAAATCATTTAATTTGAATATCATTGCTTTTGGATTGGGTAATTTACACTTGTAGAGCCGCCCTATTCAAAGCAAGTAAATCCTATAATTTGACTGTCATCGCTTCTACCTTGGGTAATTTACACTTGTAGAGCTGCCCTTCTCAAAGCAAGTAAATCCTATAATTTGATTGTCATTGCTTTTGCCTTGGGTAACTTACGCTTCTATAGCTGCCCCAGCTGTCCTTTGCAAAGCAGGTAGAATCCCGTTAGGTGTCAGCAGAAAAGAAACGATGAGCACCAGAAGGGAGTTCACACTTAATTGCTACGGCACAGAAATTAATGCTGCATTATTCAGAAACAAAACAAAAATAGAAGCTTGCGATTTTTAGTTGATTTAGGTACTACGAACGATACATTCTCTTAAGTAATAGTTACTTGTACGTAGAATTGGTTATTAGCATGACTAAAATTCAAATTCAATGACTTCCACGGATGCACCTGTTTAGAATGCGAAATAGTTGAAGTTCCTTGGATTCAGTCTCTCATAGGCTTCATTGTGTATTGATATTTTCAAAGATTTCGCCAAGTGTTTGGTACCTTGAGAGTGAATAGAATGGGTTAGTTAATTTGTACCAAAACCATTATAGTAACTGATTCCTACATTTGCATTGGACCACGGAATTTCAAACAAAGGAAACATCGAAGAAGAAATTAATGGGCGTATGTAATTTGAACGCTACCTGCCCGACTGTGTAGTATCAACTGTGATATTTGGTGGATGAAGCGTCATGCTTTGCGGCTGTTTTTCATAGCCCGCGTTGGGCCAAAACCATCTCTAACAGAAAGCCTCAGAACATCTTTGTGACGTCTGAGCAAGAAGGCCGAGCCGCTCTTGAATGTCTATCAAGTAATGCATTGCCTCGGTGAAGGGATACTGTATTTTCGCTAGTGTGATGCTATATATAATTTTTGCGGCAACGGTGATAAATTTACCATGTTTTCTTTTCTAATTTCTTGTTCTTAGATAATGGAAACAGTTGATATCCTTAGTTTTATTATTTCTTACCACTTTTCGTAATATCTACTGCAAATATTCAGTGTTAAAGAGTCTATTACAGGGGTGTCCCACTCGCTGCTTTACACAAGTTTTTATTAATAACATCGCGAATAATTACAGTAATTGAATGATGATTTTGTAAGAACATACCTTCATCCATGCAAAACACAGCTATATCATAAGAGATGCTGAAAATGTCCGCCCTGTGCAACGAGACAAGCATGAACACGAGACTATATATTTCGGAAAGTTCGTGCCAGTTCCTCCGGTGTAAACGCTGCCACTGCCTCGCAGATGTTGCTTTTCAATGCCTCAAGGGCTATCTGCTTGTTTTGATTTCTGATACCAAAGCTAAAGAAATCAGGGAGTGCTAGGTCGGGAGATCGAGGTGGCCACATTCCTTTAGAAACCACGCGATCTGCAAAGGATGTATCAGTTTCAGAGATACTCACATATGATGTATGGCAAGTTGCCCCATCTTGTTGGAAATATCCAGTGGGCAGCTCTTCAGGGTGCAGTTGGTTAACGAATGTCTGAAAATTTTCCATGTAGACGGCTGTTGTGACTGCATGCTGAAAGAAGATGGGACCAATGATCCTCTCACGTGACAGTGCGCACCACACTCCAATTTTTTGTGCGTGAAGTAGTTTCTCGATAAATGCGCGAGGATTTGCCTCTACCCACATACGTCTGTTTTGTTGTTTTGTGTATTTATGTATCCCGATAAGTGAATCCACGGTTCGTCGGGCAAAACATGTGCAGTCCAAGAGTCCGGTCGTTGTGCAACAAATGCCTGAAACCACCGAAGGTACCTCATTCTTTTCTCTTGGTCTGGCGCTTTCAGTTCGTGAACAGCAGACAAACGGGGCGACTAAATTGCAGCCTTCTTCGCTGAATTATTACACGTGATCTTTGACCTACCAGTTTCCTGGGAAAGTCTGCACAAAGAGTTCAGTGGCTAAGCAAGAAGGCGTTGCTGGGCGTCCTGCACTACTGTTTCTGACACTTCAGACGGTCTCCTCCATGCAAATCCCATAATGTTTAAGCGCCGATGTGAAAACACACATTTGTCCACGACGTTTATCGATTCTCCGCGCCCCCTCACTCCAAAGTAAGTTGCTGTCCCAACTAAGCTGCACGGACGGAATATATCTCTGCATATTTGTCGTCTATACACGCGTTTTACCTCTGCGGTACGTCACAATGGTTTTTCTGCAATTATACATTGAAGTTAGAATTTCAGATTCTCAAAGATGCACGATTCTTTGATTCCTTTGTACATAACCTGGTATATTACAATTTCGAGATAATTGAGACAGCGCTGTTGTGTTCCTTCTTGGTGCAGCCACAGTGGAACCGTGATCCCATCAGAGAAGTTTGAGAGAACTGAGACAGCGTTGTTGTGTTCCTTCTTGGCGCTGCCAAAGTTGAAACTTGATCCCATCAGAGAAGTTTGAGAGAACTGAGACAGCGTTGTTGTGTTCTTTTTTGGTGCAGCCAAAGTTGATCCTTGATCCCATCTGACAAGTTTGAGAAAACTAAGACAGCGTTATTGTGTTCTTCCTTGGTGCAGCCAAAGTTGAACCTTGATCCCATCAGATAAGTTTGAGATAACTAACACAGCGTTGTTGTGTTCTTTCTTGGTGCAGCCAAAGTTGAACCTTGATCCCATCAGAGAAGTTTGAGATAACTAAGACAGCGTTGTTGTGTTCTTTCTTGGTGCAGCCAAAGTTGAACCTTGATCCCATCAGAGAAGTTTGAGATAACTAAGACAGCGTTGTTGGGTTCTTTCTTGGTGCAGCCAAAGTTGAACCTTGATCCCATCAGAGAAGTTTGAGAGAACAAAGACCGTGTTGTTGTGTTCTTTCTTGGTACAGCCAAAGTTGATCCTTGACCCCATCAGAGAAGTTTGAGAAAACTGAGACAGCGTTATTGTGTTCCTCCTTGGTGCAGCCAAAGTTGAACCTTGATCCCATCAGAGAAGTTTGAGAGAACTATGACAGCGTTGTTTTGTTCCTTCTTGGTGCAGCCAAAGTTGAACCTTGATCCCAGTATCTAAGTATGAGAGAACTGAGACAGAATTGCTGTGTTCCTTCTTGGTGCTGCCAAAGTTGAACCTTGATTCCAGCATCTAAGTGTGAGAAAACTGAGACAGCGTTGTTGTGTTCTTTCTTGGTGCAGCCAAAGTTGAACCTTGATCCCATCAGAGAAGTTTGAGAAAACTCAGACAGCGTTATTGTGTTCCTTCTTGGTGCAGCCAAAGTTGAACCTTGATCCCATCAGAGAATTTTGAGAAAACTAAGACAGCGTTGTTTTGGTCCTTCTTGGTGCAGCCAAAGTTGAACCTTGATCCCATCAGAGAAGTTTGAGAACACTGAGACAGCGTTGTTGTGTTCCTCTTTGGTGCAGCCAAAGTTGAACCTTGATCCCATCATCTAAGTTTGAGAGAACTGAGACAGCGTTGTTGGGTTTCTTCTTGGTGCAGCCAAAGTTGAACCTTGATCCCAGCATCTAAGTTTGAGAGAACTGAGACAGCGTTGTTGTGTTATTTCTTGGTGCAGCCAAAGTTGAACCTTGATCTCATCAGAGAAGTTTGAGAAAACTGAGACAGCGTTATTGTGTTCCTTCTTGGTGCAGCCAAAGTTGAACCTTGATCCCATCAGAGAAGTTTGAGAGAACTAAGACAGCGTTGTTTTGTTCTTTCTTGGCGCAGCCAAAGTTGAACCTGGATCCCATCAGAGAAGTTTGAGAAAACTGAGACAGAGTAGTTGTGTTCTTCCTTGGTGCAGCCAAAGTTGAACTTTTATCCCAGCATCTAAGTTTGAGAAAATTGAGACAGCGTTGTTGTGTTCCTTCTTGGTGCAGCCAAAGTTGAACCTTGATCCCAGCATCTAAGTTTTAGAGAATTGAGACAGCGTTGTTGTGTCCCTTCCTGGTGCAGCCAAAGTTGAACCTTGATCCCAACAGAGAAGTGCATGTTGTTCACTTTCGGTTTGGATGAAAAAATGATTTCATATTCCGTGACACACACATATGCACTATTTAAACATCGATAAATCACTGGGACGTAAATTTGTGGCTCCTCTATTTGTTGGCGTAGTAAAATAGAATGCTAAGCGTTATCACTAATATCGAACAATCCGGTTTTAAATCGATCGTCTCAGGATCCGCAGAAATAAATAGCTGTAAATTCATGAGTTCCACACTGCAGCACTTGTGTCAGATTCTTACATGTGAGGATTTCACTTAATCTAGAATCAGGATCTTTATAGCCAGATTGAGTCGTCAAAGGGATTGATTTTTGTAGGTTTCATGGCTTTTGCAGTGTGATTAAACATAATTTGTGACGCTGTTTCTGTCATTTCCCGTTAATTCGATTTTATCATTTTTAAGGAACATCTTTTACCCCTTTAAAACGCGCATTTTTGCAATGGTATTTAACAGGAGCGAACATTCGGGGTGTGTTAGGCGTGCGGCGCACATCCATATAGAGTCGCAATTTAGTCTATATTATCGATATTTTTCTTCGAATTTATTTCTACTAAAACTCGCCAGAGTTCGTCCTAAGGCTTCGAGTGGAGGTTAAATTCATTTTCTCGTATAATATTTTCCTTAAAAAAAAGGTTCGTTCAGCAACTGTGGTACAAGCGTTCACCTGATAACGCTGCAGATCACGTTTTTATTTCCCTATTGGTTTCAAACGTAACAGCGGAACTCTCAGGATGTGCTAGCCACAATGAGCACCGCTTGCAGTCCCACGGATCATTGGACTTCAACGTTGTGATACGAGTCTCTGTTATACTGTTTTTTTGGGGGATTCTTTTTATGTATTTTTAATAAGACAACACGCTAAAATCATTTCCCTTGTGCAATATTTTCATGAAGAGAAGAAGGCTCGTTGCTTCGTTCAGTAAACAAAACGTAGTAAGTTCTACTTGCAGATGAAGGAGTGCTATTTTACCAGCGACATCCCCGGTCGTTAAAGCAATTGTAATACAAAGCTCTCCAGATGTCCCTACGCCGCCCTGGTGGCGCAGTGGTCTAAGGCGTTGGCCTCTGATCATTTGTCCGTAAGGGGTCCGGGTTCGAATCCCGGTGAGGCATGGATGTTGTGTTTGTCTTACGGCACTGGCTCTCTTCCATCCCTGGAACCAGTGACCCTAAATTAGGGAAGGGAGACTGCTTATAGCCCATTGAGTTGCTCACGGTGGTCGTTAAACCTCCAATCAAAAAAAAAATGTCCCTACATGTCATGATTTTATTTCCTCGTAATTTCAACGCGGAGGCTAAACTTCCCAGGGTGTGAGCGCTTAGAAAATCACTACTGGTCATACGTGTTTGCGTTTGGAATAGCGTGGAATCGCAAACACACTTCAACTTTCTGCTACGAGTTGCTGTTTTTCTGTCTTTCCGTCGCTGTGTGAATAGATGTGTTTATAAGCAGAGATTTAAATATGCAATTTAAATTTGATATTCATTTAGGTTGACGATTTACTAAGTGTCGCATTTTGTTCCAGAACTTTTGCAGATTGTGTAAAGCGGGTTAAAGAAGGTAAGCCTCGCTCGTCCTGTATTTAAAACTCAAAAAAATATCGAAAATTCCTTCATCACTCTAGTATTTGCGCAGGCAATTCAGATTTTTCTTACAATGGAGTGCATCTATAGATCTTTACCATAAGTAATTAGACGACCGCTAAATAAAAGAAATGCTTTCGTATATTCAAAATGAATGCGCGAGTTTTGCAACTCGGGATACATTATACAATTTTTGCGTGGTTTTTTTCCCATAACACTGCACACCCGATTTAAGTGAGCACACGACGTCAATCGCACTTAATATTTGGAAATCAGTTTCACACGTTTTTTAAGGTCATCCGCTTCGGAAACGTACACTGAGAAAAACGTTTTGTTAATTCAGCAAAAAAATTGTTGAATCAACCAAAACATTTTGTCGATATACAGTCAACAAAAATGTTTGTTGAACTTACCAATTTATTTTGTTGAAATTTATTGTTGATTATAGAAAATTTATTATTATCATTACAACGTTTTGTTCATTTAACGATTTTTGGGAATTTGTTTGATCCAACAATATGTATTGCTATCGTGATAAAACGTTTTGTTGCTGCAACCAAAGATATTGGTCACAGTAATTTCTTGCTTCAATAAAATTTAGTGTTATGTAGTTGGACCACTTTGTCCCAAAACTTTTTTCGATGGCAACGCTTTGCCGGTGCAGTTATTTCTAGGCGGTGCCCTTTGACCCTTGGTGTCCGCCATTTTTTTCCCCCGCCGTATTTTATTTTTTCCCGACGTATTTACTTTCTAGTGGTGTTTAAATGAATTTGGACGGTGTTACGTCACGAGGAAATGTTTTCAGAGCCAGCGAAAAATCTCTCAGCGAGCAGATTCGAACCTTAAACCTGTAGTTTAGTAACTAGGCATACTAAACATTCTGCTATACCTGCTCTTGCAAGCAAATTCTTATCTGCGAATTCAGCATTTGAAGGTGGGTTTATTACCTTCTGGAATGTTCGCGGACGATTTTTATTTGATATAACGATGTATTGACACTATTTTGTTGCGTGTGTAAAATGTTTCTAAATCCGATTTCTTTTTATATGTTTTCCTCAGTTTTTTGATGAACGAAACAGACATTTTTGGTCAGACGAAAGAAAAAAATCGTAATATTGTTTTTAACGTTCTATATGTTCCACGGTACTATCACCATGCAATCTTTGGTTGCCGCACGAATTTTGAAACACACTGTATATATAACTTACCCATGAAATCAAGCTGTATTCATAAATTACAACTCTTATCACTACCTCAGGTGCAAATTTGTATTTGCGATCAGGAATCGCAAGCCGTTATAAGAAATGCATTAGTGCTTTATAAGAAATCTGAGTTTAAATTTAATATGTGCCCCTGTGCATCTAATTAGATGCGGATTCTGTCGTGTTCATTGTAATTATGGGTCTACAAAGCGAGGCCAAATTATCACTAAAATTCACTGAATCCAACCAAATTAACACACAATAAACACTAGCATAAAAATACGTCGGAATTGTTAAGATATATTAGAAATTCTTACCTCTGAATGTCTATCAGAGTTGACAGTTCCCAGTTTTCTAACAATGCACTCACTTCGTAGTCAGCCATAAAGCGAAATCTTAAGCGCAAAACAAGATTCTTCTGGTCAGTGGTAGTCTGATAGTGCGTATATGGAGTAGCAAGTAATCGCGTGCGCTTTGTTTTAAGGTCGATGCCACATCCATATAGTTGAATTAACAAACCATAGCCAACGAAATAATTTTGTGTTGCCAACAAAACAATGCCGATGGAGTTTTGCTAAAGCAACAAAATAAGTCCACAAAACAGCTCAACAAAATTATTTTGTTGTTTCAAACAAACTTTTTTTCTCAGTGTATAACCGAGGTTTCATTGTTGTTTTTTAATACATATGCCCGTTGTGACGTATATTCTATATTAAATTTCCTTTTTAGTTTCTTTCCCTATGTAAATCTTGAGTTTGTTCTCAGTTATACTTCACATTTAACGTGAAATCTTTTCTCTCAGACGAATACTGTTGGCAACGTAATTGAGGTTGAATGAATGTGACGTATGTCTGTTATGAGATAAGAACGATAGATATAAACTGCGATACTACAGTTGTTTACAATTATTTATTTATTGCACACATTTAAAACTTACAGTTATATGAAAATACAATACACCAGGAGGAATCTGAACACATTGGTTGTAAGGCGATTCCCCCTATCAGATGTAAGAAAAAGAATAAAACATATGGCATATATGAAAGCAAGTAAGATGGTTATAACAGAAGCAACAACTGTTAGAAGCATGCTTGGAACTACAATTTAATGATAGGGTTGAGATTCGTTATGGAGATCGGGGTGATTTATAAGGTAATTTCGCAGAGACAAGGAAAACTTTTTGATATTTTCCAGGGATCTGATGCTCTCTGGATGATTATTCCATAGGATAATGGCTTTATACAGTATGCTATTTAAACCATAATTAAGTCTAACACACGGCTTACATAATTTGTTGTTAGGAACAGATATGGTGAAGATAGAATAATCCAGATATTTGATGTCAGCTTTAAAAATAGGCAGTTTATGGAGGGTGGTGGAATGTTGGTGGTTGATTTCTGTTATGTAATTTCTATACTATCATGAAGTGTTATATCTGTGCTGTAGAAATAAAGCATCATTTCCGTAATTTGATTTCTGTATAAATGTTTCGTCTGGCCGTTAAGGTTTAATTTAGGAACTCTTTCATCGTATGGTTATGTTTTTAAAAATGACGTACGAAAAAACATTTATGTTATACCGTCGAAAACCGAAGAGCTTTTTTTCTTAATAACACGGTTGTATAAAATTATTTCCAGGGCATATAATCCTAGGTAATAATCAATGTAGTAAATTAAAAAAACAGAACTGCCAATACCTAGTAATAAATTCAATAGCTCTTTTCTCTAATTCAAATTATTTTACTTCGCTTGCTGCTTCATTGCTTTATCCTACTTTTCTAGGAAGCATCCTTTTCTCGATATCGAGCGATCGCTCATTGAATTACCTACTCAATAATACTAAAGCTCCCCTGTTTGAGGATCTTCGGAAAATCAGTTAAAATGATACGTTTTCCTCACAGCTCGGTGAATGTCTTTTGATACCCATTTGCTGAGCCTGAAAGTCGACCTATATTCCGATAATCCGAGTCAAGCGTCCGTTTCAAACGTCTGATGCTCGCTCTTATTCTCACACTCACTTTCCCTCTTTCCCTCCATCTCTCCCTTCTCCCTTAACACTTTTCGTGCCTCAAGGGACATTCGTACAACTCCTATCCAATTTTATGGTTGGCTAAGTTGGCCCTCGGTACGAATTTTTGAGTACACATGGCTGGAAGCAATTTGCCACTGACCGCGCCAAAGAATAGATATTCCACTTCCTCGTTTTTTTTATTTATTTTTTTATACCATTCTCCCACTCTTTTTTAGGTTTTTCTTCCATTTCTATAAAAATTGGACATAAGTAATAAGAAGTAGGAACTCAGAAAAAAAGAAATGCAGGTTATATCAATACATTCCAGTAAAGCTTCAATTTTTTGAGCTCCTGAATTAGTTTTATAAAAAAAACGGCGAAAAAAAAAACCGTTCACTGCGAACCCATAAATTGAAGTGCATTAATATTAATGCTTTGAATGCAAGAAATGTGAGCTTTGTAAAGCTGAATTAAAGTATAAGATAAAATACTGGTGTATTTTTTATCTTTTTAACAGTAGTGAACGGTGTATGATGGAGAGAAATAAACGTTTTCAGACAAAAAGTTAAATAAAAGACCTTCACTTATGTACTTATTGCAAAAATTTGGAAGTTATCGATAGGGATTATGATAAAAGATTTTGAAGTAACAACCTAATAAAAGAAGTTATTTTAAATTTTTTTTCAGCAAAGTATACGTTATCTGAGTTCGAATCCTAGTTCCCGTTTTCACGAAGATATCCGAAGCACTCTGTAAGAATCTGTTTCACCTAAAATTTAATTGTTTCAAATCATTGAAAATGGAAACATCAAAAAGAAATTCAGCAAACATTTGCATAAAACAATAAGAATTTTTCAGCATAATTTACTTCAGCAAATTGAAAGTCTTCTTCTCAATGATGTTCGTTGCATGCCGCCTCAATGAAATCATTAAGCAATTCTCTGTATCGTTTGGAATTTGGCATCTGAATATTTTCAGCTACGCTTAAAATTATTCAATCGCTGGTAAAAAGGAATGTTTTTCTGATATGTAATGCTCTAGAAAGCTAAGTAATCTCCTTCTCACGTCACGAGTGCTCCTCCTTTCTGCTCTTTTCCTTTTGGGGTTTAACTATCCTGATGAGAATTTAATCCCTTAACGACCATGACCCAAAAATCTTATATTACTCTAAATACCGTAACGCCTGAAACTGTCTTTTGGTTCACTTCTGTGCTTAGTAACAACATAGTGACTGAGGGTGACTTGTGCTTGTCCCTCATAGGTCGAGAAACATTGAAGAACAAGAGTAGGAAATCTAACTCACTCTAGACAGGAGTTTCGGGCGGCCATGACCGTTTGTACGTACGGGTGTTTGGGGCGTTATGATCGTTAAAGGGTTAAAGCTATAAGGTCTTTCGCGTCTCTAACTTAGAGCCAGTGCTCTAAGGAAGGGAGAAACCACAAAGAGAAGGGTTAACACAATATCTATGTCTTCCCGGATTCGAAACCTTACGCAACGTTACGAGATGTGAAATAATCGTGCACTACATCCGCATGAGCAACTAAGCTGTACGAAATTTCGTCTCCTTAATTTAAAGGTTGGCCGGAAAGAGAATAAGCGGGAAAAGATCACACGCTACGTCTATGTCTTCCCTCGGGTTACAAACCGTGACGCATCATCACGAAAAATAAGGAAAACCCCGCGCTCTATACTCCCGTAAGCACATAGGGCTATGCAGAGCTGTCCGTCTCTAACTTACAGCGAAGAAATAGTTGGGATAAGAGCGCAAACGTCAGAAACAATGTCAATATCTTCCTTCAATGTTCAATCGAGGTCCCAGCATTAGAAGAAGTTGTGAAAACCCAGTGCTCTACACACATATGAACATCTAAGGCTATATGGAATTACTGTTCCTAATTTGGTGGCCAGAAACAGGCAGAATATGCGCGAAAATATCAAACACTGTGTTCATGTTTGCCCTCAGGGATTCAAACTCGGTCCCAGTATCACAAATATTAGTGAAACAGCAGTATTTTATATCCAAATTAGGGTCTAAGGATACATAGAATTGCTTGCTATTAATTTAGTGGCAGGACGGAGACATAAAAGAGTGGAAATGTCGTGTCTTTTCTCGGGGTTCAAACTCGGTCCTAGCATTACAATGTAGTGAAAATCACACGCTCTACGACATCATGAGCATGCAATGTGTGACGTGCCTGCCACGCAGGACTCATATGAGATAAAGGCAGATAGCAGTGAGAGCACATGTCCGCGTAGCTCTGTTGGGAGAGCGACTTACTCCGGAGTGAGCGGACAAACTTGTACGTTATAAATGTTATATGGAATTACCTGTCTCTAGTTTTGGGGGCAACGAAGACAGAGTAAACCCGGAAAGGCCAAACATAGGGCTTATGCTTATTTGCACGGAGTTCACACCAGCTCCCAGCATTACAACATGTAGTGAATACCCAATTCCCTAAACTTCGATGAGCATCGGAAGCTATACGGAATTGCCTGCAAACGAGGCCTTTTTTTCCGGCGGTAGCACTCGAAACAAAACTTCGCTACTCCGGAGCGGGATATTCTCCCAACTGAACTACGCCTGAAAGGTATATCGCTGCAATTTGCCGTTTTTGAATCAGGCATCACCTCAGTAGTACGTCACCCTTGAGAACGTGGGTATAAAAATTGCAGATATCGTGTTCGCCGACAAACCACGCTTGAAGGAATTCACTATAGAAGATGGAATTCTTATTAATTCCAGACGATGTGTTCAATAATCACCACAATTTTTTTTCGTACCTATCGGGCAGGAGATATAATTTACGTTCGGGCGCCAGTACAGTGCACGATCCCTTTCTTTTCCCATGATGGGATTCGAAACCATACCTTGATACTCCCGAGTGGGATATTCTGGGAGTGAAATACTCAGGTAAGGGTTATCTCTACAATTTGTCATTATGACTCATGCCTTACCTTAGTGGTACGGCCCAACTTTTTGACAAACACCCAGAAATGCTTTATTATAAATACACCAGACTGTGAATACTCAAGAAACACATATATCGTATTAAATCAGTTTATTTTTGTGGTGTAGTCAGCACAAAGATTCACCAAGTTTTTGCACTCCACTGGGACTGTGACGTACCTGCCAGAAGGACGCACACGACATAAAGGCAGATAGGATTCAGAATGAACGTCTGCGTAGCTCAGTTGGTAGAGCGACTTGTTCCGGAATAAGCGGACTAGGGTTCGAATCCCGGCGTAGACCAAAAAGGACGGAGAAATTTACTTCGTTATAATGGCGCCCGAACATTCTGGATGACCCGACCGTTTAAAGATCTCGCAATGGTGTGATGTTATTTCCACACCGCGAGATAGGAAAAATCAGAGAATCCCTTCTCCAGCGCTTTGAAAAATAAATGTGTGTGACGTTGCATTCCACATACCAGATTGACTGGGAGTTCTCAAGTGCACGTTCTACAGTGAATGGCTGCCTGCAATGATTCATGGTCACGGCTGACCCGTGGGCCATGCCCCCGGCCCTCTTTCGGGGGGGGAGATGTGACGTACCTGCCAGCAGGACGCACACGACATAAAGGCAGATAGGATTCAGAATGAACGTCTGCGTAGCTCAGTTGGTAGAGCGACTTGTTCCGGAATAAGCGGACTCGGGTTCGAATCCCGGCGTAGACCAAAAATGACGGAGAAATTTACTTCGTTATAGGACGCTTTTCCAAGGTAATGGTAGACATAAAAATGCAGGAAATTGGAACACGTAAGGAACAAAGACGATTTTTTGAAAAAAAAAAAAAGTGGGTGACATCACGAGCATATTACACGAATAATAAATACAGACATTTGACGTGAACCAGGAACATCAAACGGAAGTCATCGCTCTATCCACGTGTATAAGTCAGTCACGGAAAAATTCTCATTGGCCGCCACCGGCCAATGAGAATTTTTTCGAGGCCGCTGTGGTGCAGTGGAAGCATATCCGGCGCGTAACTGGAAGACCCTGGGTTCGATTCCCGGTGGCTGCCAATGAGAATTTTTTGATGACTCACTTGTAAAGGTGGAAAGAGCGATGACCTCTGTTTGATGCTCCTGGTCCACGTCGAATGTCTGTATTAATTATTCATTCGCCTTCTAATTATTTGTTCAGTTGCTGCTTAACATCTTTGGTGAATCCGCAGCATTGTGCGGGGCTCCAAGAAGCAAACTGCCAATTTGGCTTGGGAGTTAGTGTGTGCGAGTCTGGAGGAATTCGAGGCCGCTAGTGCAAGTTTATAGCATATCCGGCGCGTTATTAAAAGTAGGAAATACATCGCGGCACACCGTATAATTGCGTGATAAAAATTCGTGAAATATATGCTCGTCACCTACGTTGTTTTTCAAAAGTCATCTTTGTTTCTTACGTGTTCCAATTCCCTGCATTTTTATGTCTACCATTGCCTTAAAAAGCCACCCTGTGGAGTGCGAAAGTTTGGCGAATCTGAAAAAAAAAACACACACACACACATTTAATACGCTATGTGCATGTCTTGAGTACACCAAGGAATAGTCAACAGGAAAGGCGTTCTCTTCCTCTAGGGTAATGACAGATCATATGTTTCTTGTTCTACCAGGAAAAATGTTGAAACTCAGCTGGGATTTCATTCCTGATCGTGCTTATTCACCCGATCTTGCGCTTGCAGATTTCGATTTATTCCTAATTTTGCAGAACTCTATCAACTGAAAGAACTTGGCTTTTTTCGAGGCTTGTAAAAATCGTCTTAATCAGATTTTTTCCGCAAAATGTTCAGATTTCTTTGTCGGTAGGAAATTCAATGTATCCAACAGGTGGCTGGAGGTACACGAATATGTGCGGTGCCTACATTACTGAATGAAGTGGCAATAACATGCGTAAGTTTGGTATTTTACTTTCATCTACAAATGCGAAAAACTTTTTACACAACCCAAAACATGTTAAAAATGGTTTGGACTCGAAACATATTTTTTGCATATAACTGGATATGAAAGTTATCTTTTAAAGTAGATACTGCATGTGGAATTGTTCTAATGGAGAAATATCTGTGCAGTAGAAGATATACTGATATATCAGTTAAATTTTGCGGGCAAGATAAATGGAAATGCAGGACGGAGGAGAAAGAAAACCAGGCAGGTGAGTGAATAGCTTGAAAAAGTGTGCTGAAGTGAACCGGGGTAAATTAAGCACTAATTTGAAAGTTCATGATATTTTTTGACTGCCAATCAGTGGTGATATAATCACACAGTTCACTAACCTCCGTGGACGATAACGAACCTTCCACTTCATGCATAGGCTTCTCACAGCGTTTCATAAAAATTCGTGTTTCTGAGCATAAATGTAACATACGTACAGGCTCTGCATCTACAGCACTTGGCCGCTTGGTTTCTGAGGGCACTTATTACCCTAATTGAGACGAAGCACCCATCATATAACTGCCTCCGACAAATCTGTTTTACTTTTTGCTGAGAGCTAGCAAATGTTTAATTGTGGCACTCTATGTTGTAATGATTTTTACCGAGACATACTCCCCACCCGTGGAAATTACTTTTTCAGAATGGAAACGGCACTGTTGGCAACGTACAAACCATTCATCATGAATAAATGCTACGCATATCTTTTCTTTATTATATCACTACCATACATTATGTCAATGCATATTTTTCGGCTTCAGGAAAGTAACTCCTATCTAAAAATCTTCGATGTAAAAGAAATGGTTAACAGAAGTACTAGTGTCTCCTGACAGGCACGGAATTTGCCTAATTCGTATCTAATTGGGCGTTGACGCTGCCCAATTTCGTGGTCGTCTCAAATACACGGTGCTAACGCTTGATCGACAACCAGCTGCGAAAGCGTTTTATGTTTGTGCCAAAGAAAAACAGCAGCTTTTGATGGTGTACACCTTTACCGAATGCTACGAGTTTAATATCGATCTGCACCATTTGATTGTGGACTTTAGACAAGTCTATGATAGCATTAATAGAGAAAAGTTTTTCCAAGTCATAAAGAATTTCCAAATTCCATCCAAACTGATAAGATTAGTAAAAATGATACTCCAAAATACCTTGTGCAGATACAGGGTGAACTCACACCAGAGTTCAGGATTACAAAATGATTACCACAAGGGGATCAACTATCAACCGTGCTTTTTAACCTATGTCTTGAAAGGGTTATGCGAAATGTAATTATAATTAGAGGTGGAATTATTATGAATAGAAGTCTACAACTTTTGCCCTTTTCAGGCGATGTGAGGAAGGACTGAGAAAAGCCTCAGAGAGAGTTATAGAAAAATGAAGGAGCTAAGAAAATGGGACTACAAACAAGCGAAACTAAAACAAAATAATTAATTGTTACCGCAGATAAACAAAAATTCGGAAGCATCCAAAATTTCACTGTCGATGAAGAAACATTTGAGCGAGTACAGAAGTTCACATACTTGGGTTCAGTGATAATAGAAAGTAATGATGCGTCAGGTGAATTTACTTATAGAATAGCTGCAGCAAACAGAACCTGTTACATTATTTAACCACTATTAAAATCTAATTTGATCTCACTGAAAAGTAAAATTCAGCTGTATAGAGTAATCCTCAAACACGCTCTTTTATATGACAATAAAAAAATTCGTGCAGAGTAATACCAAACCATGAAACACGCTTGAGTTTCATAAATATCGTGTCTAAGCACGATACTTATGAAACTCAAAGTATTGCTAAATAAAAGATGACATTTATTTACAGATTAAAAACACACTAAAGAGTTAAAATTACTATGATAGGATCTTTCAAGGCTTCCAAAGCCCTGTATGTGTGCCCATGTTCGTGATCATTTGTGGTCAAGTGCACAAAATGATCACTAACATGGACACATATACAATCAAATTTAACCACAATTGTTTGAGTCCTTGGACACTTGTTGCCACCTAAGACCGTGTACCAGACGAAAAGTTAAAAACACAAGAACATCTCACACGGGCGATATGTCATCATCCCTGTGAAAAAATCATTTATTAGATTTAGCCAAGGTTGCGGGATGAATACAGGAAATTCCTCATTGCAGCACGTTGAAAAGTATCTGTTAATGCATAAACTCTCTGCAAATAACAATGAGTATTTATTGGCTGCGGAAGTAATGATTGAATATTGATCTCAATTGGGGTTGTGTTCACCTTTAACAATAGTTCAACTCAGGGGATTAGAGTTCAATCCTTTGCGTATTGCATACTTGTGCTCCGATAATCTCATTCCGAGGTTGTGCATAGTAGAACCAATGCAACACGTATCAGCGTCACATTGAACACTGGAGGAATGAGGCACTCGAAAATGATATTTTTTTATGTGGGGCCACACTGTCTCGATTTTTGCGAACCAATGCAAAATTATTAACTGTGCGCACACCAAAGTCTAGTCCATGTTTTGCACATAAGTTCTTTAAAGCATTCACAACAGGTGGAAGAAACCTAATTGCTCCCCAAAGCGATTACTAGGTACCAAACTAATTACAAACAATACCGGTTGAGCACGATTTATTAAAAGATGAATATGTACAAATTAAAGCCCTTAGTACGTTCAAGGTGACGATCACCTTATCTTCAGATGTATCAGACACGCCAACATAACATCTTGTATACATTGTCCATGTGCACCATGGGTACGTTACTCTAGAATAACGTGACAAAACAGGATTTTTGTAAACAACTTAGGCAAATCATGAAGAAGCAATAAGAATATCAGTAAGAATAAAAAGGCAGCTGTCTAAGCTTGTAGAAAACCAACCCAAAACGTAGAATTAGAATTTTACTACGAAAAAGACATATTAGGTAAAAACAAGGTCTTTCACAACAGGCGCTCTGTGCGTCATCAGGTTCAAAGAACTGGTGCAAGAAGAACATACACACTTAATATATAGGTAGTCCCGAAGAAAACAGCAGCGATCTTGATGAGTGACATGATATCCGCATCACAACTCAATTACAGACAGCAACACAGCTGAGAACGAAAATAGCACTTAATAGGGGACCAATACATACTCACCGAAGTGATAAGTAAGCGCAAGGTCCGTTATCAACCCCCGCAATAGGGTACTTCGCATAACACAAGTTAAATAAGCGAATCCATGGTACATGTACATATGCTGTAATAATGACTTATCTGCACAAGTCCTTAAAAACGTCAATGTACAAACTTTCGGCGAAGATAGTCATATACCTACCTCTGGTCTTAAGTAACAAATAAGTCTCAGACCAGGAGGGTAGATGAGTACCAGACCTAACCAGGCGTGCAAGAGCAGTAGTTAGTAGATCCAGTCTTCACAGTGTACTGATGTCCAGTCACTAACACCTAAATTACGAAGAGTGGAGCCTATGTACTATGAAGTAGGAGTGGCAGCAATGTCGGTCTTTAAGGGCACGCAGTACACGCCCCACTGTTCTTGAATGGTTCGGGATCACAATCCTTCCTGAGCATACTCCGAAGGTTAGAGGCCACATCACCAGTCTTTTTTGTGTTTTTTGCCCATTCTCTGTAATGTATTAGTAATCGGTGGAAGAAAAGACACTCACATTACCAACACCATACCCATGTTCCATCACTATCGTCTTAATAGAAAGAAGTTTCCAAGCAGCACTGCACGAGGAATGGTTATACGCTGTATTCACCAAAGCCCGAATAAATGCAAGTGTATACCTAGCCGGGTGAAAATAGGCGTGTGGAATGATATCAGAAGAACCAATAGCCTTCTGATACACTTCAAAAGTCAAATAATTCTTATTAACACGTCTGGTAATTAAAAGGACCAAGAAAGGGATCTTAAAATTGTCTTCCCATTCTATCGTCAAGTTAATAGTAGGATATTTAGACAACAAAAGGGTTCTAAAAGAAAGCAAGGCATCACCAGGATGTGGTCAAATGACAAAAATATCATCGATATAGCGCAAGTACAGTAATGGAACCTCCTCAGTTCTGGCTAAAATATCGTTCCTCCAAATCTTGCATGACCACCTCTGCCAAGACAGCAGAGAGGGGCGAGCCCATAGGAATGCCACCACCCTGACGGTATATGGTCCCATTAAAGCGAAAAAAGGATATTTTTGCAATAGCATTTAAAGCATCGGAGATTGCCTGAACTTGCATTGGGAGAATAGTCCCCAAATCGGACAATTTAGAAATAATCGAATCGTGGGCAACGTTCAATGGAAGACCCGGATATAACGATTCCACATCCAATGATGCCAAAATAAAAGAGGAGCCCACGCATCTGAAGTTTCGATCACGGGCAATGGCCTGGAGAAAACTGATGATGGAATAAGATGAGGATTGGACAATAGGCTGAAGGTAACGTGCCAACGCTCTCTTCAATGGTCTTAAAGGACTGTTAAAACTAGAAACGAGCGGGCGGAAAGGTAAACCAGGCTTCTGAGTCCTAACGGTGCCGAATATATTGAGAATGGCAGGGTCAACAACACTCCACAACGTAGATTGAATCTCACTGGGAAACAAACCCTCTCTTTTAAGGGCAGAAACTTATCTAATAGTAGCCGAAGTGGGGTCAGAAAGGACAACTGAGTGAGGAATAGTATTAATCACATTATTCATCTGCTAAATATAATCCTCACGATTTAAGATAACGATGTCATGAGCCTAGTCTGCAAAGGGGATAACAATGTTAGGGTTATTTCTCAGTTCATACAACTGTTTCTTCTCTCCACTGTAATACACTGCCATCGCCGAAGGCATCTGAGGTCCAATTTGACTGCAAATCTTTGCAATGTTTTGCCTAGCAGAATCCTGGTTCTCTAAAGGCAAAGCATGGATGATGTTCTAATTATCTGTAATAACAAAGCATTAACACCATCGGTGGGGTAGCTGAATTTCACCCCCTATTTAATGCCTGGACCAGAACTGGATTCAACTAAACATCACTAAAACTGTAAAACTTTAGTCGAAGTGCTGAAAACAAATGTGGATAAGGTACCATCAGTGGCCCGAGGTACGAGTATTCTTAGCTTATGGATATGTCTGCTTTGAATTATTTGCAGCTCAGTGTTGTTCAACATAGAGTTGTGGACAATCATAAATCTCTCAAAAGATAGGGGTGGATCAAGTGAACTCGAAAACGGTACGCCAAATACACTGGCGGAAAGTGAAAAAAGAACACCAAGAAGGAATTGGCGGACGATCATGATATTTACATATGTTAATGAGGTCGAGTTTACGTTGGTGTGATGTTAATTTCGGGACCAACCGGTGAACGCTAACGCCACAGCACGGCATAATATGCAAATTATTGTCGGTGGTATTTAAGGAGTACGGCGAAGTGAATGTAATCAGTCGTCGGCGTACGGACACGTGTGAAGACCCTGAAGAAGCTGCAATGCCTGGACATGGACTGAAGAAGCTGCAATGCCTGGACATGGAAGACGTGTACGATTACAGCAGTTATCGGACTTTGAGTTATCGGACTTTGAGCGATATCATCTAGTCGGACTCCGCGAGGCTGGGTGGTCGCATCGCGATATTGCGGAGCGAATTGGACGGTAAGTATTGGTGGTGGTACGATGGTGGCGTAGATGGTCCGAGGAACATTCCCACACGAGAAGACGTGGAACCGAGAGTCACAGACGGACTGATGAGCGGACCGATCGACGCATAAGAAGAGCTGCATTGTCAAGCAGAACATCCACTGCGACGCAAATCCGAGCTGCTGTTGCACCTGAGGTTACTGTGCGAACAATCCGCAACCGTCTACTGGATGCAGGAGTACGTACAGGTGTGCCTCTGGCATGTGTACCTCTGACTCCAGCTCAACATCACGAACGGCTGCAGTGGTGTCGCCAACGTTTGCGCTGGAGAACGTAATGGCGATCTGTCGTGTTCAGCGATGAAAGCAGATTTTGCTTGGGAGCCTCCGACGGCCGTATGCCTGTTCGCAGACGCACAGGGGGAGTGTCTCCACCCTTCCTGCATCCGCCAGCAACACACAGGGCCTACACCTGGTCTCCTGGTGTGGGGAGCGATCAGCTATCACTCCCGTACACAACTAGTGTTTGTACCGGGTACGTTAAACTGCATCTTCTACATCAACAACATCATTCAGTCCGTTGTTGTGCCATTTGTAAGGTCTGTCCATAATGGTGTTTTCACAGCAAGATAACGCACGCCCACACACGGCACGTGCAACGCAACATGCACTTCAGGGTGTGAGACAACTTCCATGGCCTGCCGTTCACCAGATTTGTCCCCCATTGAGCACGTGTGGGATTTTATGGGACAACGACGTATCCGGTCTGCACGACCAGACACGATTATCCCCGATTTACGCGTCCAGGTTGAGGATGCTTGGAACTCAATACCCCAAACTTACATCCAACATCTGTACGACAGACTCCATGCCAGAATTGCACAGTGTGACGCAGTTCATGGCGGTTCAACCTCGTACTAACCATGTTACATGGAAATGTTATTTTTCAGTTTACCAGCAAATACAGCTGTATTTTGCCGTAATGTTTTGATCACGTTATCCTCTGTATTCCGTTATTATGCTGTATAAATTTCGTTGGTATCAGAAGTCTCCGTCTTGGTGTTCTTTTTTCACTTTCCGCCAGTGTATGTACGACGATGCAATGTGTCCAAAAGGCGATATTTATGGCGAATGGCCTTCACTAGCCGCTTAAATTCTGCAATCCTCAATACCAGATTGTCTTGATACGAGGATGGAACACATCTCAAAAAGAGAAAGTTAGGAATAATCCGAAGTTCTCTGCAATACCTCAGGAAATTAAGGTGCATCTCCTCCACACGCAGTCTCCTTTAAGTATCGAAGAACAAGCCGATTGCGCGTCACAGTCTAGACGGTTCACATAAAAAAATGGCAAAAAGCACGTACCATTGTACCGTTCCACAGCTTCGCAATCTACAATCATAAAAGTTTCATGCTAAAAATATCAATAAGAATATAAACAACAGCTGTCTAAGCATGTAGAAAACCAACCCAAAACGTACAATTAGAATTTTACTACTAAAAAGACATTAGGTAAAAACAAGATCTTTCGCAAGAGGCGTCCTGTGCGTCATCAGGTTAAATGAAGATGGTAAGTTGTAAGAACAAGTTATTCCAAATTAAACACATTATGCCCCTTGATACAACAGTTTGTTACGAAACGTATTAATTAGGTGCTACTAAGTTCCAGACATTTCATAAGGACTGAAATCGTTGCAACACTGTTCACCAAAAGCTATAATATAAATACTTTCCATGCAAAGTAGTGAGTGGGAAGAGGCGGGGTTGCTAATAATTTAGTTTTCTGCCAGTCTGGGTAAATAATTCCAGAATTGACATTCCTTGCTAGGGCTGTGCTTTTTGGGTTAGCTTTTAAGCTATATTTGTGCTCCTGCAAGCGCAAATCTATCTGCTACTTAGTAGATTCTATGTAGTTGCTGATAATCTCGCCTGAGGATGGGCTCATCATAGGGATATTATAAACATCCCATTTTTTCAACATGTCAGCTTTATTACGATCTTTTCTAACATATGTTGACAAATTTCTAGTGCTAATACCAACACGTAAAATCATCAGAATATTTTATTGCAACATGGAGGTCCACACTGTTAACTGATCCTGTAGATAAGTATGGATTTTCCTTACTAATGTTTTAATTGTGGCCGTCAGTCGGGGAACTTTATTTCGTTTAATCTTTTTTTATTCTTCGGTATTTTAAATACAGTCGTTTTAAGATTAAAATAAAAATTATAAAAGACGAACGAAAACACATTAACAAAAATAAAAGAATTTGTTCTGCAAAATTTGGATTCACTCAAAAGGCCGCACTTTATGTCCTGGAAGGCCACATGCCGCCTTGAGGCCGCGAATTCCCCGCCCCTGCTCTAGACGAATAATCACAAATCCCCCTCACTAACACAGTTCCGATTCAGTTTTTCTTTCTATGTTGAGATCCAATGTTAGCTTGCGCACGCGCAGATGGACTTTCATAGCTACAACACATTTCCATATGTGTCAGGGTCGTTTCTTACGTTCGTCTAAATAATAGTAATAATAATAATAAACATTGTTTTTGATAAACTTAACAGTCGAAATACTATTGCCGCCGTTATATTTATAAAATGCAGTATTTACTTTTATGACTCACATATCTTCTTTCATTGGTTTTGCGACCATAACGTTCATTAATCCGCCTACGTGGCAGCGGGTGGTCTAGTGGTCAACGTTCGTGACTATCACGGAGAAGACCTCGTGTTCGATCCCAGCAGGTACGAACTCTCGACCCACTAAATATCCGCCGTGCGTCGTATGGGCACGTTAAGCCGTCGGGCCCAGGGTACTGCCCCCCCATCCCGGTAATAAACAAGGGCGTATTCCTTCTCCTTTCTACCTCGCCTCCGTGTCACTTTCCTATCGGGTACTCTAGCCCAAATCTCCTAGCTTCCTATTTCTAAGGATTGTTTAAGACCTGGGGTCAGACACTGCTTTCCTAAAATCCTCTATATATGACCTGATCTGATCAAATCCGCTTACGTTAGTACCACTCAATATCGGGAATAAGTAAACCTTATTGTCTTTGTTATGTTTAATTCTGCGTAGGTTGATTTAATAGCGATCTGTGACAAAAATATATGCTATGTGTCGTATGTATATAAATGCATACTCTCGAATCATTCGTTTTTTATTCACTCCCACAAAGAGCTTAGGCATCAGAAAGATGCGTGACATAAATTATCTGCAAAGACTGTCAGACTACTCTTTCGATTCTTTTCTTTTTTTTGGGGGGGGAGGGGAGGGTTATTGAATAAATGTTCTGTTTTATATCTCCGTGAGTGATTCTTCATTACTATCTCAGAATCTCACTATCCATGAATTGCATCTATTTGTTACTATTTGCAAATATGCCCGTAGCTGCGTTTGATAGGCAAGTCATAGAAACCAAGTTAGCTCGTATTTGGCAGTCAACATGTTAAGTACTACCAACGGTGTGACAGTACTTTACTACCAGGTTGCTCTTTCGATTTGGGAGGGGGATTTTCTATTTTATGTCACCGTGGGTGAGTATTAATTGTTACCCCAGAAGCCCACTATCCATGAACTGCATTTATTTGCTACTATTTGCAAATATGCCCGTAGCTGCGTCTAATAGACAAGTCATGTCAAACTAAGTTAACTCCTATTTGGCAGTCAACATGTTATGCACAACCAACGGTGTGACAGTACTTTGCGAAAGGTCCGTATCTCTATCATCCGGGCAACACATCTATCGTATTTGTTGTCACAGACTGGTTCGACCACACGAGCGTCAAAAACGTGAACTCGTCAGCCTAAAACCCTGACCTGGACCCTATTGAGCATCGCTGAGATGAATGAAGTATTAAGAGCTTGAAAGAAGAGATCTCTCAACCAACAAATATGAACTGGTAGCTGCTTTGAAGGACAAATGGTATATTAACGAACATTTACAAAACACTAGTGGAGGTTATTTCACGAAGACTAGAAGATTTCATAAGGGTAAATGTTTCCGATCATCTCAGAGATGCTCAATAGGATCCACGTCAGGGCTTTAGGTACCTGTCCACGATTTCGACGCCCGTGTTGTCGAACCAGACTGCCAAATACGAGTTAACTTGGTTTGGTATGACTTGCCTATCAGACGCAGCTACGGACTTACACTGCTGGCCACTTAACATGCAACACCAAGAAGGACACGAGACAGCAAAGCCAGATTTACTGGACGCATCACAACAGATACAAAGATGAAACGATTGAGCTTACGGGCCCGTGCGACTTGCGGAGCACGCAGACATCAATAGTTCGTGTGGCCCCCATGGCTGGCAATAACGGCCGCTACACGCCGCGGCATCAAACGAAAGCAGCTTTTGATGTGGTCTTGGGGTATGTCGCTCCAGGATGCTTCCACACGTTGCCACATTTCGTCAGGCGTAGTCGCGGGTGGTGATTGCCGGGACACTCGGTTGCCGATCAGCGACCAGACGTGTTCGATAGGCGACATATCGTGAGAACAGGTGGGCCACGGCAGCAGTGACACCTGGTGGGCCGTGAAGAATTGTTGCACGATGCGTGCCACGTGCGTGCGCGCATTGTCCTGTTGAAACGTGGCCGCTGGCAGGTCCTGCAGGTAAGGGAGTAACTGCAGGCTCCAAAACGTCGGAGATGTATCGGTGGCTGTCGAGTGTACTGGCGATGCAAACCAGAGGGATGCGGGTGTCATATCCAATTGCGCCCCAAACCATAACGCCAGGCGACGGACCGGTATGGCGATGCATAATGCAGGCATCATACAGTCTCTCGCCACGGTGCCGCCACACGCGGATACGACCATCGTGGTGTTGTAGGCAGAAGCGGGATTCGTCCGAGAAGACAATGTCATGCCATTCCGTACTCCAGGTGCGGCGTTCAACGGCCCACTGCCGCCGCACTTGTCTTGCCGGTGGTGTAACATCATTGGTATTCGGAGCAATGGGCGCCGTGCGACAAGTCTCCGCTCCTGCAGACGACGTCGAACGATACGTGCTAACACAGGTTTTTGCGCAACACACCCTAATTCTTGCGCTAACGTTCGTGATGTGGCGGTGTGAGTCGCACCGCCGCACAACATGCGAGTCCTCTCGTTCGGTGGTGTGCCGCGGCTGAAGCAATCGCTCACGTCGGTCGGTCCGTCCGTCCCTCCTGTACCCACCGAATCCATACTCGCCTCACTGTGGCTGGATGTCGTCACACACGGGCGCCGAAGTCTCGGTACGATAAACCGCTGACGCGATAAGACACTATTCGTCCACTGTCGAACTACAAAACGTGCTGCAATGACTGCCGTATTCTGCGACGAGACATCAGGAAGCTTCCCACGCAGAAGGTCCGGCAGCTCAACACACTTCCACTACTTACACAACGCTTTCTGTGCACCCATCTTATAGTGCTTCTCGGTGGCGTGCCGGGCGCACATGATTCGCATATGCCCTGCAATGCTAATCGTTTGCATGTCCTCTCGCGGGACGACGTATGCTGCGAAATTCAGGCTAATCGGATGCTTCCTTCTTGGTGTTGCATTTTGGGTGGCCAGCAGTGTACATTTAATTTTCTTTAAATAGAGGTTATTATCTGAAGACATGCAGGTGTTGAATTATTAACGGGAGGTCGATTTCTAATGGATTCCCTTTAGATGTGTGCGGCAGTTTGAGGAAAGATTTCAACTAGTCTTATAATTTTAAGATCAAGATCTCTACAAGCCTCCGAGCTACTTGTTTCACATTGACCGTGAAGAGTCTGAAGTTATTAAGGAAGTATGGAGAATTCACTCGTATCAAAACAGTCTCTATAATTCAGAAAATTTGTTTACATAAAAGAAACACGGATGCAAATATGAAGCATGTCTTCCCTTCCCACATTCGTCTTCAGATCAAAAATCATTTGTCAAGTGTTAAAAGCGTCACCATGGAAACTAACAGCAATGCTGAGATTTGTTTGAAATGAAATATGTTGTAATCTTCGGTTCAATTTAGTCTCGGCTGTTTCGCAAATACACCTCAGGAATGACTTGTTTATGTTCGACATACGTCGATGTCTTAATTGCAAAATGTCGAACCGCGTGAAATGCCACATATACGTGTATGTATTGCTCAGCGCTTATGGCGCTTGCTAACTGTGTTCCCAAATGTGAAAATTCAAAGAAGTAATTGAAATCAGAATAAATCCTTCATGATGCATTTGTACATTTGTGTTCGGTTTATCATATACACTGCAATGCCAAAACATTACGGTAGTTTTTCTCCCATAAAGTCCACGGTGGCGAATAATCCACAGGAATTGAAATTCACGAAAAAATACAGGCAGGCTCAGTTTTGAATGAGCCGTCAGTTTGGAACGTGGGACTACGACTTGTAGATCGGAGAGTTAAAATGAGCTAGTCGAGTATGGTTGTAAAGCGTTTATGATATGAAAAGCAGCTAACATAATTTTACAAATAATGCTGGATACATTGCGAACACAAAGCAGATCGATACACATTGGGCTTCTTACATTCCTCATCACTTGTTCTTGCCCCTCGCTATGACTTTCTCAAATTTGCTGTCGTTCATTCTGCAAATTCGGCGTCATTGTTGAAAATGTTAACACGTTCACGCGCAAACAATTAAAAAAATAGTTCTAACCATTCCGATATGTTCTTTATATATTTGAATAGACCTCGTCGAGAGCTTTAAAACGATGCCACGCACAGTCGTGTTTTCGCTCACGTTTGCCGCGCAAACATTTAAACTCAGACAAATGCAGCGTCACCCCCATAAATATTGCATCATCTCCCCCGCGCATAGGGAGTGAGGGGACCGTCGCGCGCACGATGTATTGCGCAGTACGCGAATTGGACTCCATGCTGTAATACGAATATGCTAACACGATTAGTGTGCGGTACGTATTTTCAACGCTATAATGACTTCAATCGGGACCTATTTTTGTCACAGGCGGTCTGAGTCGCCCATATTATCCCCGAAGTTAGACGTAGTCCTATGTCAAATTACCGTATAATCCTTATTTTCGATATTGATGTCGAACAGAAATTTCGTGTAGAAAAGTCGCGACTCGCGGGATGCTCCAGTAGTTCAGAAAATTGGGATACGATTTTCTCATGACGAAAATACACTACTCTTTGTGAAATTTGCGACACCAGGAAATAATCTCGCTATTCAGATGCAATTTATATCACAGTTTACTCATATTACAGGAGATAACTGACTACACTGAAGAGCAATTGAATTAGAGATACCTGTCTAGTAACATGTGGCACCACCTTTTGCACTTATGACGGCCGCGATTCGTCTCGGCATGGACTCGACAAGACACCGGAAGCATTGGGAAGCCATACGGATCCACGACCCCTGAACAAGCTCCCACAGTTCACGAAGATTTGATGGAGAGGGGTCAGAACCTCGAACATCTCTCTCGATGGCATCTCAGATGTGCTCGATGGGATTGAGATCAGGTGACCTAGCTGGCCAAGGAAGCGAGGTCACGTTGGTGGAGTGTTCATCCAACCATTCGGATACAATTCGGGAGCGATGGCAAAGTGCATTGTCTTGTTGCAGGATAAGGTCTCCAGTGGGATGTTGAAGACGCACAAACGGGAGCAAATGGTCGTCCAGGATATCCCGGTAACGTTGACCTGTGAGGGACGATGTTACCCATACCAGTCCACGTAAACAGTCCCCAGACGAGAATGCCACCCCCAACTAGCTTTAAGAGTACCCTGCTGGCAAGAAAGATCCATCGATTTCATGTGGTTTGTGCCGTACTCGTATCCTGCCATCCGCATGTACCAACGTGAATCTCGACTCATCAGTCCAGTCAACATTTTTCCACATGTCTAGGGTCTAAAGGCAATGTTCCCGCGCCCATGCTAATCTTTGTACCCTGTGATGTGCGGTCAGCAGCGGTACCCTTTGTGGGACGATGGCTTCTGTACCCCATAGAGAGGAAATGGTTCTGGATGGTGTGGCTGCTTACACGTTTTTCTGCACCAGCGTTAAATTCCCGAGTGATTTCTTGCACTGTGGGCCGTCTATCCGCTGTTACAATGCGAGATCGCCGACGATAACCCTGCTCATCCACACGCTGTTGTCCACGGTAGTTGGCCCTTGCAGGGATGGTTTTACCGGATTCGATGTGCTCACTGTGCATCCGTGACACATTGGCTCGTGAAACTCCGAGTGCCTGCACGACTTCCGAGATGGAGTGACCCATTCGTCGGGCACCGACAATTTGCCCACGATCAAATGCGCTTAGAACGTCCGTCTTACCCACACTTCGTCCAACTCTTACTGATTCCCGTTGCATTACTCCTTATATTGTCGGATCGCTGCATACGTCATGTCGTTTCCGTTTACAGGGCTGCACACAGCGTCACATTTGCATAACGCCAGCTGTCTCTAATTCAATTGCTCTTCAGTGTACATTTGTAGAGCTACAGGAATTTGTTTTTGCTTCAAAACTCAGTATCGTGTAAAGCCAGCTAAGCAACAATAAGAGCATCTAAACGGCGTGGATTCAACGGACGAGGTTTCTGATATCGTCCTGGAGAATAGCCTGCCAGGATGCTTCTATGCGAGACCAGAATTTATTTGAGGTGACTAGTTGAGGCACGTTGCATTCCAGTCATGTCCCAGACGTGTTCGACCGTGGATATATCCGGCGTATGTGCAGGCCTGGTAAGGAACGGTATCTTCTGTGCATGGAAGAGAACTTGGATATTCCTGGCTACGAGTGGTCCAGCATTGTCCTATTAAAATATATCGTCAGAACGACTCTGAATTAAGAGTATCTTCTCTGCCTGTAAAACATACTTGATGTATGGCTAGATGTTGAGAGTTCCCTGAATTCGTATCAGGCAAAATCGTGAACTGAACCCAATGGCGTACCAAACCATTAAGTTTGGTTGGGCTGGTATGACGCTGCAAGATGATTTTCACCACATGTTTTCGAAAACGCACGCGACCATTATGATGCATCAGATTGGATCGTAACTCGTCGGAAAACGGGATCTGTTGTCAAGGCCACTGCAGCCTGAGGCATCTGTGGTTGAGGCTCAAATTAATGCGCAGCAATGGGTTGCTAGAGACCAGTCTTTTGTTCAGCAGATGACGTCGAACTACGGTGCGAGCACTGTCACAGGACAAAGCCTTTACTGCAACAGCACTCCCCTGTTGCTCTAACACGGTGGATGTCGCTGTGCGATCGGCCACTGCCATGTGTTAGATATGTCTGTCATCCCGTGCAGTCGTGCGTTTTTCCGGTCCATTTCTAGGATTTTTATGCTTCCGAGTGTTATCCCCTGACGCCACTTTCACATCCCCGTACTGACGTTTCGTCCCCTACGAATGATAAATTCGCCGTAGGAAAATCCAGCTTCTCTCATTCCAACAATCTTTCCTCGCAATAAATCCGTCTGCCGCCCCAGTGGCGCAGTGGTCTAAAGGATGGATTCTGATCATTCGTCCGGAAGGAGTCTGGGTTCGACTCCCAGTAAGGCATGGATGCTGTGTTTGCCTTACGATGCTGGATCTTTCCCTTACCTGGAACCAGTGACCCTAAATTAGGGACGGCCCACTACTTATAGCCCATTGAGTTGCTCATGGTGGTTAAACCTTCAAACAAGCAAGAAAAACAAGAAAGAATCCCGGTGAGGCATGGATATTGTGTTTGTCTTACGGCACGGGCTCTGTCCCTTCCCTGAAACCAGTGGCCCTAAATTAGGGACGGTGAGCAACTCAATGAACTTATAGCTCATTGAGTTGCTTACAGTGGTCGCTTAACCTTCAAGCATGCAAGAAAAACAAGAAAGAATCCCGGCGAGGCATGGATATTGTGTTTGTTTTACGGCACTGGCTCTCACCCTTCCCTGGAACCAGAGGATGTAAATTAGGGGCGGGAGACTGCTTATAGCCCATTGTGTTGCTCACGGTGGTCGTTAAACCTCCAATAAAAAAATCCGTCTGGTGTTCATAAAGCGACCTTTTTCAGGGACGGCCATAGTGAGACACAAGAAATAACCTTTGGACTCAATGTCGGCTCTTCATTGAGTGCGACATCTCGTTTGAGGTAGCTATTTATACACAAGACTGGAAAGTTCAGGGGGTTCCACTAGGAAACCGCATGCCCATTTTCACTGATGTTTTAATCATTTTTTTTTATTGGAGGTTTAACGACCACCGTGAGCAACTCAATGGGCAATAAGCAGTCGCCCGTCCCTAATTTAGGGTCACTGGTTCCAGGGAAGGGAGAGAGCTAGTGCCGTAAGACAAACACTACATCCATGCCTGACCGGGATTCGAACCCGGACCCCTTACGGACGAATGACCAGAGGCCAGCGCCTTAGACCACTGCGCCACCGGGGCGGCTAAATCATTTGCATGACGCAACCTGTTGTACATACACTATAATTTTCAAGACAACGCCAGTGGTCTTTGTTGGTGGAGCAGTTTTGATCAGGAGTAATGTAGAAGTTATTCGCACTCTTAAAACACTTACGGGATTTATTTATAACGCCTAGAAGAGAGGCTACCCGCGGCCCTGGGTGGCCCATTCGTCCAAGATGGGTTCGGGTTCGAATCCCGGTGAGGCACGGATGTTGTGTTTGTCTTACGGCATTGGCTCTCTCCCTTTCCTGGAGTCAGGTGCCCTAAATTAGGAACGGGCGACAGCTTATAGCCCATTGAGTTGCTCACGCTGGTTGTTAAACTCTCAAATAAGAAAAAAAAAAGAGAGAGGCTACCGCAGGCTCGTAAATGCTCACGCGGAGCAACGCACCTAGAAAAACAGCTAAAGGAAAAATCACGGAACGTCTAACCGAACTCTGAGAATTCCAATGCAATACTACAAAGCAGGAGAACCAAGGCAGGTGGACGTGGTGTGAATTACATCGTAACTTTGGAATGTGGTCTTCCATTCTAAACTCCGAGGGCTGTAACTACTTACTTTAGACTAACTCGGTGTTTTTGGACGTCTCCTGTAACTTGAAAACAAGCCCCAACTCTCACTTTCCCTATTTATCCTCAGCACCCAAAATTTTGTTTAACTATGGTAATTTCGTTTTAATATCAATACCCACTTTGAACAGTGTTATGCAAATAATTTTTTCATAACATAGCTACAGCATTCGACTGCTGTTTAAGGATGCTGCTGTGTTTCTGCTTACCATTCTGGTTCCCGGATTACCCTGGAACCAGTAACTGTGCACTAAAGATGGAAATTTTCTTTTAGCTTTAGGTATTGGGCTGACGAATTCAGTTTCCACAGCTCGTTCAAAATAGATATCTATCATTTTTTTTCAGAATGTACCAACATACAGTTTGCCGCGCCGGTGGCGCAGTGGTCTAAGGCGTTGGCCTCTGATCATTCGTCCGTAAGGGGTCCGGGTTCGAATCCCGGTCAGGCATGGATGTTGTGTTTGTCTTACGGCACTGGTTCTCTCCCTTCCCTGGAACCAGTGACCCTAAATTAGGGACCGGCGACTGCTTATAGCCCATTGAGTTGCTCACGGTGGTCGTTAAACCCCCAATCAAAAAAAAAAAAAAAAAAAAAAACATACAGTTTGCACTTGTCATTCAAAAAACAAATCAGTCAGTTCTTAAAGAACACGCAGTTTGCCCAAATGGCTCAAACTGAAAATCTCGTCATATGTTTGAGAATACAGAACTCGTTCAAACCACAATTCTATTACACTGTTGCCCACCCAAAATGCGACACCAAGAAGGCCACGAGATGGCAAAGCCAGATTTACTGGACACATAACAACAGATACAAAGATGAAACGATTGAGCTTACAGGCCCGTGAGACTTGCGGAACACGCAGATATCAATAGTTCATGTGGCCGTAATGGCTGGTAATAACGGCCGCTACACAGCGCGGCATCGAACGAAAGAGGCTTTGGATGTGGGCTTGCGGTATGTCGATCCTGGCTGCTTCCACACGTAGCCACAGTTCATCAGACGAAGCCGCGGGTGGCGCTTGCCGGGCCACTTGGTTGCCGATCAGTGTCTAGATGTGTTTGATGGACAACATATCGGGAGAACAGGCGGGTCACGGCAGCAATCACACCTGGTGGGCCCTGAAGAATTGTTGCACGATGCGTGCCACGTGCACGCGCGCATTGTTCTGTTGAAACGTGGCCGCTGGCAGGTCCTGCAGGTAAGGGAGTACTACAGGCTCTAAAATGTCGGAGATGATGCTGTGGCTGTTGAGTGTACCGGCGATGCGTACCAGAGGGGTTCGGGTGTCATATCCAATTGCGCCCCAAACCATAACGCCCGGCGTCGGACTGGTATGGCGATACATAATGCAGGCGTCATACAGTCTCTCGCCGCGGTGCCGACCACCGTGTTGTTTCAGGCAGAAGCAGGATTCGTCGGAGAAGACAATATCGTGCCATTCCGTAGTCCAGGTTCGGCGTTGAACGGCCCACTGCCGCCGCACTCGCCGGTGGTTTAACATCAATGGTAATCGGAGCAACGGGCGCCGTGCGACAAGTCCCCGCTCCTGCAGACGACGTCGAACGGTGCGTGCTGACACAGGTTGTTGCGCAACACACCCTAATTACTGCGCTAACGTTCGTGATGTGGCTGTGCGATTCGTCAATTCCCGGTGCACAACATGCCGGTCCTCTAGTTCGGTGGTGTGCCGCGGCTACGGTAATCGCTCACGTCGGTCCGTCCGTCCCTCTTGCACCCACCGAGTCCATACTCGCCTCACTGTGGCTGGACTCGTCCCACATGGGTGCCGATGTCTTTGTATGATAAACCGCTGTCGCGATAAGCCACTATTCCTCCTTTGTCGAACTCCAAAACGTACTGGAAAAACTGCCGTATTCTGCGACGAGGCATCAGGAAGCTTCCCACGCACAGGTCCGGCAGCACAACACACTTCCACTACTTACAACCCACCTTCTGTTCACCCTTGTTACAGTGTTTCTCGGTAGCGTGCCGGGCGCACATGATATGCACATATCCTGCAATGCTAATCGTTTGCATGTCCTCTCGCGGGCGACGCATGCTGCGAATTTCAGGCCAATCGGATGCTTCCTTCTTGGTGTTGCATTTTTAATGGCCAGCAGTGTAGTTCTTGAAGAATGCAGCAACGTGCGGCATGCACTGGTCATTCCAACTCGAGTTGCATCAATTCTGGTAGAATTCAATTATTTATGGTCTGCACTATGAGTTCAAACTGGAAATCCATCAGTTCTTTTGAATTTAACATTGCAGAGTTGCATAACAGTTTTGAACCACAAATCCATTAGTTCTCACACAATTAAAAAATGTTTAGTTCATACCCCATCTCTGCTCGTTCATTGTAAAAATACAACGTTCTTACAGAATTCATGAATGTACAATTTCCACAAATGTTTCACATTAAAATTTAATGCATGCTCATGTAATTTAACAGCGTAGAGTTTGCACAACTCTACCTCCTTTCCCCCGAAAGAAACAAAACCTCCAGTTATGACGGCATTCAACAATCCACAGTTTTCACAAAACCTTTGAGCACAAAATTTTGCGGGATTCTTTTAGAATCCCGCAAAATGCACAGTTCTCAGAACTAATTCAAACCAGAAATCCATCAGTTATTACAGAGTTCATTCAAAATAACAAATTCATCAAGTTCTTACAGAATGTGACAGTATAAAGTTTGCACAATTCGTTAAAACTGTACGTCCATCAGTTTTTAAAGAATTCTACAATGCTCACGTGTCGTACCTCCCTGTTAAAACCAAACAAACACAAATTCTTACAAAATGTAATAATGTACAGTTTAAAGTTTAGACACGAATTGTTTAAAAGATATATCCACGCTTGAACATCTCTTTCAAACTGGAAATCCATCAGTTCCTAAAGAATTGAAGACTACTCAGTTGCATAACTAGTTTAAGTATTAGAGGTATTCAAAAGTTTCCGCCGCCACCACTAGCGGGCGTTGTACGGGTCTAACAGGCCGGCGACCCGTGCTGTCAGTTCGTACATGAAGCCAAGCAAGGCGGTTGATAAAGTTCATTTGCGGCACTGTTTGTTATTCATTTTTAATTTAGAGAAAAGTGCGAGTGAAGCATACGGTTCAATACGTCAGGCGTATGGCGAAACGGTTATGGGTGAGTGGACGTAAGGAGAATGGTTTGCTAGGTATAAGAAAGGTGGTCTAAGCATGGAAGACAAGCCACGTGCAGGTAGACCGTAGGAATTCTCAGACGAGGAGTTGGAATCGCTGTTGCAAGAGGATGCCACACAATCGACCACGCAACTGGCGAAACGTTTGAAAGTGGCTCAATCGACGGTGGTACGACGTCTACAGGCCTTGGGGAAGATAAAAAAGATTAGTAAGTGGGTTCCGCATACTTTAACAGAGCGTAATATATGCCCAAAGTAATCAAGGTAGTTTCCTTCAATGCAAGATCTTAATAACAAGAGTCACTCACAGTACAAATTCAAATTCGTTGGCTGAATTTAAAGATTTTATTGTATATACAAATATAAGAACTTTCGGGTTTCCATAGAACCCATCATCAGGTACAGAAGAAGGAGTAAGTTTAAATAGAGTGTTATGTGACAGAATATAGATATCCAGATATTAATATGACATAATGTCACGTGGCATCAAATTGTCAAACAACGCGGCATGTATCTTGAAATAAAGAAAATAAAGAAAATGGAATGCAGGTATACATAAAACACTGCATTGTAAAAATAAAGGAAGGTTAGTCGGTAACTAAATTAATTGTGTGTCGAGATGCTGTCACTTGCACCTTGCAACACTATGTATATGGGAAACCCACTTCTGTACCTACGTTGATCCCGGCTTCTTCAGCACATCCAAAAAGCTATAAACTCTCCTCAGTCACTTTCCTTCTACGCAGAGTCATGACGCATTTGTCTAGTTTCAGCAGACGTAAATGGGAAATTAACAAAATATTCAACATCAGCTTCAACCATGTCTTTCCCACCTTTATCATAAAAAAAGCTCTTAAGAAGCTCCACCAAGAAAACTCAACTACTCTCCAGAGGGACCAACAACTTCGTAGATATATAGGTGCCATAAAACTTTCACCTGGAATTCGCAATACGTACTACAAACATTTTTCAGTTAATTAAAAAAGATCGAGACCAGGTACCAAAGCTAAACAAATTTGGCGTTTACAGCATCCCCTTAAAAGTATTGATGCTGACTCTCCCGAAAGTAAATTTATAGGATCTACAAAACGTACACTATCAACAAGACTGAATGAACATAAATACGCGGTAAAAAATGGACTTAAAAATTCTGCATTGTCTCGACTGGTGTGCGATGGCCTGCACTATCCAATTTGGAATGATGCTTTCATCATCGTAACACCTGGTGCTGTCTCTTCGTTGCTGTTCACTGAGACCCTTGTAATTGCTACTCAGAGACATTTGTGCTGTAATGACAATGTTCCAGTATTTATACCTACAACCTGGAAACTATTTACAGGTCCGAATACGAGGTAAACTGAGGACGAAATCACTTAATCTTGATTTTAGCTGTAGTGCTCCTTGTTGTATCTCCTGATGAGAACAACACAATTAATTTAGTTACCTACTAACCTTCCTTTATTTTTACAATGCAGTATTTTATGTATACCTGCATTCCATTTTCTTTATTTTCTCTATTTCAAGATACATGCCACGTTGTTTGACAATTTGATGCCACGTGACATTATGTCATATTAATATCTGATATCTATATTATGTCACGTAACACTTCATTTAAACTTATTCCTTCTTCTGTATCTGACGATGGGTTCTAGGGAAACCCGAAAGTTCTTATATTTGTAAACACAATAAAATCTTTAAATTCAGCCAACGAATTTAAATTTGTATTGTGAGTGACTCTTGTTATTAAGATCGTGCATTGAAGGCAACTACCTCGATTACTTTGGACTATTTATGCACGAATTTGAATTATCCAAGTAATATATGTCAACGATTAGGCATCTGCATGTCGTTGCTGAAGAGGTTTCAAGGAAAGAATTTCCTGTGGAAGATTGTCACCGGGGATGAGAAATGGGTCTATTGCGACAATACCATACGCAAGCGATCCTGATTTGACCCATGCCAGCTATCAACATCCACTGCAAAACAGGATATCCACAGAGAAATGTGCTGTTGTGTATGTGGTAGAATATGCATGGAGTGCTGGGCTTCGAACTGTTGAAAATGGGCGAAACAATCCCTGCACGACGATATAGCGATCAGTTGATGAAACTGAACGCCACAATCGAGCAAAAACGCCCATGGACAGGAAAAGGACACTGCCCAGTCATCCTGTTACGCGATTATGCCAGAGCACATATCGGTGCCACCACGAAATCAACCCTTGAATAGTTACACTGGAAGGTTTTACTGCACCCGGCTTAATTCCCAGTCATTGCACCCTCAGACGTTCATCTACTTCGCTCTATGCAACATGCCCTAGCCCAACAGCGGTACACCACAGCTCCAGAGGTGGAAAAATTTCGTAACTGCGTTCTTCAGCTCAAATCCCGAGTCGTTCTATCACAAGGGCATTCATTTGTTGCCTAAAAAATGGCAAAACGTTATTGATGGTAACGGCCAATATTTTGTTGAATAAATGTGTACTGGTTTCCCTGATTGTTCCTGTCTCCTCTCTCCTTAAAATGGCGGGAACGCTTCCATACCTCTAATAGTAAACCCTTTATGTCTTTCGAAATGTGACAATGCACAGTTTATACAACTCGTTCAATTTAAAAAATAGTCATTTCTTACAGCTAAAGAATTTCAGTATGCTCCGATAGCACAGCTCTCTAAAACCCAAAGTTCATTACTTTTCATGGAATATAACCATGTGCAGTTTTCAAAACTTGTTCTAAGAACAAATGCATCAATTCTCATTAAATTTATGAGACCCATGATTTTTTAATAGGTCTCACTGTGAAGTTACTACGCTGAACGTTTCTTATCACGAGAAGTTATGGCCATAACTACTGTACGAGTGTTTCATGTCTAATGGCAAAAGTATTGCTCCTTTTTTCCCTTTCGAAAGCAGGAAGAAGATAGTAGTATTTTTGATAAGAATAAAATATTTTTGTAAGATATGATGTGGTAAAAGGCGATGTGCGTGAAATAAATACAGAGACCGTAACTGTACCTTTTCCAGGAACATATTTTCGAAGGAGTATAATGTATGCATAACAAAAAAGTCTTCCTTTGATGAAGACGTGCCTCTGAATGCTGCCAAAACTACAAACATGGCATGCGGTAATGAAAAGATTCTTCATACTTTGTCAAACAAGAGCCGAGTTATCTCACTTTTGCTTCAAATAAGAGCGTCAAGAATATAAATTTGTAGTTTTGATACTAGGCAGTCAGCATTTTTTATCTAGTTTTAAATTAGCATCGTACTAAAAGCATTTTGACATAGACTTAGAAGGGAATAACTATATAGCACGGTGCTTCGCTATTCGGCTTAAGTATGCCTGAGTAGGAAATGTTGCCGAAATAGATCCTGCACTGCTGTGAGAGTAAATGTAATGCCTCTCTGTCGCATATGGAAATGCTACAAAAGCTGGCAAACTGTTACATCCCAGTAATAAGTTCTTCGCTGGAGTTTCAGAAAGATATCTCAGAATGTGATGCTTTCAGAAAAGAAAAGCCTGTAAATTTATTCCGTTACATGGATCAAGCTACATCTTCCTTTCGAGGAAAGTAAAGATAAAATACGCTATAATCCATAATGAAAACCCCGTTCAAAAATACAATTCTCTTTTTTACTTTCCATTTTTTTCTTTTTCGAATTTTACATGTTGTTTATTCATGGAAGATTTTTTAATCGTGTTACTTGAAGCATTACAGAGTGAGGGAAAAGTCTCACGACGTATAAATCAAAGAAAAACTATCACAAATTAAAAAAATGACCCAGGTAAATAATTCCATTCCTCTCTACATATTGATAAATATGACAATGTAAACTCAGTTCCATAGTGCGGCGCACTACAGAAAACTCACTCCATCTAGTTGCGGCGCACTACCGAAGTAAAGCACGTGTCCAGACCACAAATTTGCAGCGGTACATTCCGTCCGTGTAGCTTAGTTCGGAGAGCAACTTACTCCGGAGAGAGGGTGGGGGGTTTGATCACCGTCACGGACAAACTTGTGTTTTCATACTGGCCCACCGAACGTAAAAATTGATCCACGGCCGCATTGGCAGTGCAGTGGTCTAAGCGATGGCTTCTAATTATTCGTCCGAGACGGGTCCGGGTTCGAATCTCGGTGAGGCATGGATGTTGTGTTTGCCTTAAGGTGTTGGCTCTTCCCTTTCCCTGGAACCAGTGGCCCTAAATTAGGGACGGGCGACTGCTTATAGTCCATTGAGTTGTTCAACCTGGTCGTTAAACCTCCGAAAAAGCAAGAAAAACAAGAAAGAACCCCGGTGATGCGTGGATGTTCAGTTTGTCTTTCGGAACTAACTCTCTCCCTTCCCTGGAACTAGTGATCCTAAATTAGGGACGGGAGACTAATTAATTATCAAAAATATCTCAGGTATATGATCAATGCTAGCTCATCATTAATTTGAAAATTTATATGTACTTCTACAATTTCAAGTTAGTCCTGAACATACTTTTCAGATATCATTGTGGCAACATGGGTGCCATATTTCCACTGTACTCATCATTTTAGAAGGTTTTAAAAATTCATTGCTCTAGAGCGGGAATCGAAACCGCAACTCCGGATTTCCATTCGACCATACTGCCGTAACGCTACCTAGGACAACGAAGCTTCAAGCAATAACATGATCTAAAGGAAATCGGGCCGCCCCGGTGGCGCAGTGGTCTAAGCGTTGGCTTCTGATCATTCATCCGAGATGAGTCCGGTTTCGAATCTCGGTGAGGCATGGATGTTGTGTTTGTCTTACGGCACTGGCTCTCTCCCTTACCTGGAACCAGTGGCCCGAAGTTAGGGACGGGCGACTACTTATAGCCACTTGAGTTGCTCACGGTGGTCGTTAAGTCTCCAATCCAAAAAAAAAAAAAAAAAAAAAAAAAAAAACAAATTCGCTTTCTTTTGGTGGAGGGAGAGGGTAACAACCACCGTGAGCAAATCAAAAACTATAACCAGTCGCCCGCCCTATGTTGAGTGCCGCTGGTTCCAGAGAAGGGAGACAGCCGCTGCAGTAAGACAAACACTCCATCGACCCCTCTTTATGGTTTCGAACCCTAACCCATGTCGGACGAATAGTAGGAATCTAGCACCTCGTCCTACGGCCACCCAGGAGGTTAAATTTACTTCTACTGAATTATGTGGTCCATTATATACAGAGGGTGTGTCGAAAGTTTAACAATTTATATATTTTTTTTATTTGAGGTTTAACGACCACCGTGAGCAACTCAGTGGGCTATAAGCAGTTGCCCGACCCTAATGTAGGGTCCCTAGTTCCGGGGAAGAGAAAGATCCAGTGCCGTAAGACAAACCCAAAATTCATGCCTCACCGGATTCGAACTCTGACCCCTTTCGGACGAATGATCCATCGCTTAGACCACTGCGCCACCGGGGCGGCTATTTACAATATTTGGATCACTTTATGTCTTCATACGTACCTTTACGACGAAAACTAACTACTGTTCAAAGTATAGATCATCGTGTTGCACCTTCGTCAGTCTGCCAGTTCTTCGAAACCTCGGCGATGACAGTTCTTGTCCATCGAAGCGATGAACTCCTTCATCCCAGCTGCCACCTCCTTCTGGTTGTTGAAATGCCGCTCTCGCAAATGGAAGTGGGCCATGGACCGGAATAAGTAATAATCAGACGGGGAAAGATCCCGACTATATGCTGGGTGTGGCATCAGTTCGATGTCCTCAAGCTCCTGGAGTTTTGAAGTGGAGGAAGTGGGCCATGGACCGGAATAAGTATTAATCCGACGGGGCAAGATCCGGACTATATGCTGGGTGTGGCATCAGTTCGATGCCCTCAAGTTTCTGGAGTTTTGCCCGGGTCGTTCGCGTGGTATGAGGCCGAGTGTTGTCCTGCTGTAGAATAACAAACTTCCTGTTCACCAGTGCCGGGTGCTTCTCCAAAATGACATACATTCGCTGCAGCTGTTTAGAGTAGAGGTTGGCGTTAAGGGTCAGACCGTCTGGAACAAATTCGTACTCGATTATCTCCTTCGACATTCAGCCAGACGCAGAGCATCACCTTGTGCTCGAAGCGCCCACGTTTGGCAACAGGTCCTGGAAGCTGGCCCAGGCTCAACCATTGCATTTGTGCGCTAGGATAACGGAACTAGACCCACTTTTCATCGCACGTAACAATTCTCTTGATGACACGTACATCGCGCGGGGTTTCTAAAAAACCCGCGCGATGTACACACTTCCACTCGGTGCACACTTCCACTAGGTGGTTTGCTTCAGCTGGCGTGAGTTCGTGAGGGACAATGCGGCAGCTCCTGTAGACCTTGCCGAGGTCCTGAATGTGACAAACCGCCGACCACAGCGGTTTGTCACATTCAGGACCTCTGGTTGTCGGATTTGCCTCTACGGCTTTGCGCACGGCCTCCGAATCCACGGTTCGCGGCCTACCTGGCCTTGGCTGATCGTCGAGGTTTCTGTCACGTGAGTGAAGTTTCTTGAACCATCTGGTTGGCGGTGCTGTGGTCCACGGAACCTTCCCCTTTCGCATGACAAATGCTTCGTGCTGCTTGAGCAGCGTTATGGCCAAATTCAAACTCGTGAAGCAAAAGGTCCCCAATTAGCCGGTTGAGGTTGCTCATCTTTTAGGCGTCCAAACCACAGACAGAACTACGACATGCAATGCTGTTCAGAGCAACGACTACCACTTTATATCTCTTTCGACTGATTGCAGTGGGTGACTTGAACGAGTTTAAACACGTGATATACCTGCCGCCGCACATGCGTTTATACAAAGATTGCAAAACTTTCGACCCACCCTCTGTATGAACATAATTGCTGAACTACCGCTGAAGTCGAGTTTGACGTGTCGATAGCTTCTAACTGTTTGTACGAGATGGGCCCGGGCTGTAATTGAAATTGAGGCTTCGGTGCGTATCCAATTTCGCTGATTTTATATATTTCTCGAACCAGTTGCCCAAAATTAGAAACCGAAGCCTCCTTACTGCTTTAGATACTTATGTATATACATTAGGGTGGTCCGTATAAACTAAGATTAAAAATGTTAATGTCTTACCTCTTAATATTGTTCAGTGGGTTGAGAAAGTGATGTACCTTGAATTTTCAGCTAATCAGGCAATTTTAAGAGGTGTCACATGGAGTTCTAACTTTTTATATTTATTTACTTAATGAAACACTGAAACCGAGACGTTATATAAGAATCTGCCTCTTAAATTCTTTTATTGTACAAGTAAATAAAGGCATGACATTGTCCATTGTCCGTAAATAAACATTAAACACTCTTCAATTATTATTCAGTTTGCTGTTTAGTGTCACTCACGGTCATTTTTAGTGCATTTGGAAATTTTTTCCTGTGTTCCTCCACAATCTTCAGAAGGTGCTGTTTCTGGTCTTCGTTGTTTGTGAAAATGCTGTTGTAGTCCTACATCAGCGCCACTCTTCGCTCGGCTGAGTCGTTTAATACCTTCAGGGTTTTAACAGTATTCATTTCTGATTGATAATCGGGTGATATGTCCCTCTCGCTGGGGTCGACAGACAGAAAATCGGTGTCTATGTCCAGCATTTGGACAAAACAACGGGACATGCTGGTCACAAAGTCGACCACCGTCTCTTCATGAATATATTGGGTCACCATCAGGTTGATTCTCTTTGCAGGGTTATCCGTGCCATCCTTATTTACCGCATTGATCATGTCCCTCTTCACTGTCAAGGATATGTCAGAGTCAAAGAAAGACAGCGACACCAATAATTCGTTCAGATACCACCTTATTTAACGCATTGATCATGTCCCTCTTCACTGTCAAGGATACGTCTGAGTCAAAGAAAGACAGCGACACCAATAATTCGTTCAGATAATACAGATGCACTTGACACAACTTTATCATTATAAGTCGCCAGTTGTTTCAAGAAAGCAAGGTCGTTGGCTGGGAACAGCAGCTGCAAATGGGGCCACAAACCATGATCTGACGTACAGGCTGACGGGAAAAGCTGCGAATCTCTTTATGGCGGCTTGTTCACGTTTTGTCATTCTAAATTGACAACAAAAAAGGCATACTTTTATTGCGTAAATGACGTGATCCATCCATCTAGCCCGCTGGAGGTATCCAGGCTTCATGAACCGGTTTCCTCGGGACGGACTGGCACCTAGGTAAATTATAGTCAGTTCTAGCAGTTCCAGGTAGTTGTCGCGTGGTTGGATGTCAGTTAGCTGCTGCTCACAGAAGTTGATAATATTTTCGTGTTCCGTGACATCTTCTTCGATGACTTCCAAATTCTTCAGGTTGATAAATTGCCCATGCTGTTGGAAGCGCTAAAAAAGCAGGATGTCAGGACCAGCAGAGTGGATGTCGCATGCGGCAAAGACCTTTTGGGCCATAATCTCCATAATGTGGTGGCGACATGAGATACAGAAGGTCTCTTCCCAAATTGAATTCAATAAATTTGCAAGCCCCTGCCCTGTGACCGGTGTTACTAATCGTTGTGTCGAATGACATTGCTTGGATGCGATTCTTGATCCACCATTCTTCTATGCAATCCACCATAGCTTTGGCAGTTTCCTCGCCTGTTCCGAAATGAGGTTTTGACACTCCTGTCCCAGAAACTAGAACTGGAAGTAGGTCCACTTTACCTGTCCCTGTGAGCTCCGGAAGGAGTTTCCCGTACCAGTAGACTGTGAGGGGAATTTGGGCATCGAAGGTTTCTTTCAGCAAGTCTGCGATTTTGTTCCTTGCGTCAAGTCTTGATCTACGTATGGTGCTACGGTTGATCGAAAATTCTTCTACATTATGTTACAGAGTGGCAGCAGTTGCTGAGAGCACGTAGACTGCATTTCGGTCGCTCAGCTTAGCGCGATCAAGTGCTGGGGCAAGCGCTGGCGAAAAAATGTTATTCCTCGCTCGTTTCATTTTCTTTGGAGAACCTGCTGTTGCTGTGGTTCCTTTGCGATCTTCCTCTTCAGCGCTGCTGCTACTCGATGAGGCTAGTTCAACCTTTGCAAATAACTGATCCCTTTCTTCCGCGTGTTTTCGTTTTCAGTAGCTCGAAATTGCCTTCCTTCTCTATCTTTCGGGCTTCCTGCCTTGCTAACTTTCTGTCTTCCCGACAACGTATCCTCTCCTTCCCTTCTCTCTTTGGGCCAATAGAAACTCCTTGCCTTCAAAAATGATAATCCTGTCAAAGGCGTTGGCACGGACGATATCGAAAAGATTGGCCAATTCCTCGGTGAAGAGTTTTTCCTTATCTATCTGCGGTTCAGATCGCCTAGAACTTCCCTTCCAAAGTGCAGTCACTGGTTGTACTCCTTCTGAATCTTCGGGATGATGTTGTAGTCAGCCATGGTAGGTATTCGGGCTTTTCCCTAGATTGACAGCTCTTGCTTGATAATGCATGAAGCATTTTTAACTGTTTTATTTTCCGTTCTTATAGTATAAGGAAGAACAAACAACGCAGAGCCTCTCCTTTCGACAGGAGCGTCTTATCCGGAATAATATCAATTGGTTGTTCAACCAGCCAGACTTTGGAGGTTTTGCGAGTTACAACTGAAGTGCATGAAGCTGAAGCCATGTTCATTGTTCGCACTTGCGTTGTTGTTGTTGTTACGTTACACTAATTTACTGGCGACTGGAGACCAGCGCGTTCAATTGCTGCAGAGCGCGCAATCACGTAAGGGGAATTCCCGTACTACGTTCCATCGGTGTATGCGCGAATCTACGGAGGAGAATGTCGCGCTTGCAAGGTTATGAAGCAGGAAAGATGGATGTTTCCTGTGGACTTCTTTTTCGTCTTCCGTGTGTGCTTAAATTTTGCGAGCGTTGTTGTATCCTTAAATTCCTTATGTTAACTGCCGATACAACCTACTTACGAAGTTTGGATTCGGTGTGACACGTCATAAAAATCTGTAGTCATCCCCACATTTTTTATATAACGTTTTTTCCACAGACACTACAATATTAGGGGTTAGACTATGAAGAATTTAAAAAAATACTGTGTAAATAAGGACCACCCTAATGTACATCGTTAAATCATGAAAGAAAAATAATCCCTAATGCAAACGTAACAGGTTTGAGATTCTAATGAGTGATGGATATTCTTAAATCATCGCCTTTGCTACAAATATGGGAGCGTTTGATCATATTACTTATTGTTTCAGCAGGTGTTCGTGTGAAAGAATAAATTCCTACCTTGGAGACTATGACCTTAATTGCGACCTCAATTAGCCTCAGCGACTGAACAGGATTTACAAAGCCGATTCCTTTTCTCTTTCGCTCGCTCGCTGCTGCTAGTTGTAATAAGGAAATTAGACCGGCATGGCTGGATATAAGTAAAATGGAAAATTGCTGTTGTTCAAAGCATTAAATTAGCTGGCTCCTATTCACCAAGAAATATAAACACATTTTTACATTTCAATCTTCTCGCCTTTTCCACAAATAAGTGCGTGGTGTTCCAGTGCTAATAGTTTTTTACATGTGTACCAGTGCATAACGTTTCAGCCGCACCTGTTGTCGAGTGGTCAGAGGTTCAGAATCCTGCGCAGTCGTACAATTTGAGTGTAGGGGGAGACATAGGCTCTTGTGCTAAGTCCCGCCTTCCTTCCGATAGGCGTCCGTGAGCTATTTTAACAACTCCCCACTGACAGCAAATTATCTGAGGTTCTCTCTCTCTTAATTTATTAATTATAAATTTATTATGCAGGCACCTCTTCCTCCGCCTTTTTGTTTAATTATCCGCGAATCAAGGAAGGGAGTGAATGGCTACCGTAAAGCACTTCATCAACTTCAATAAATACTTCGTGAATAAGAAAGGCAATAAATTTAATGAAGCAAAAGTATTGGTAAGAGTTTGGTTCCGGTGCCAATGTCCACGTTGAAGAAGTTATTGCCCATGCGGCGTCCGTCACGAATTGTTCAATCAAAAATCAGTTGCCTTGTGGCAACTCTAATATCACAGTCGTTCCGACTCCACGCTTTCTCCCGAAGCACTCGGCTTCACGCTAAACACAGGAACTGTGTTCCTCGGAGCCTAAACTCCCTACGTCTATCCGCCTTCCAAGCTCACTTCTCAATGCCTTCCTCCTTTGTCAGAAGCTATCTCTTATCTCCCTCGCTCCGAAGGACCCCTCCTTTTCTCTGCCCCCTACCACGAGGAGCTGACGTCTGACCTTGTCAGATTCCGGCGCGAACCTGACCTTTGCCTGCAGGCCAACTTGCTTCGTATCAGTTCCTGCTTCTTCGAACTGCCTGGCCCCCACTTATTGTCTTCGTGTCTGACGACCACATGTTTGACATTCCTTCTAACGGACTTCTGCGCGTGGAAATCAGACTTTATACAGACAGAACAAAACATACAACAATACTGATATTCTTTCACATAAAGGACGTATTCAGAGCTCCCAGACAAACTGGCGCCCTTCTACCATTGGGCATTGTCTGCATTTGTGCAGTTATTCTCTTGGACCAGATTTTCTGTGTCCAGCAATGTACTACGAAACAATGTCTTTCCTCAGCTTTGGGTTAGTTATATACCTCCTTACGTCGGAAACGTACGCCAGACATTTTGCATTGTATATGCACACAGTTAATGAAATAAAGTTATTTCCTGAGTCAAACCAACATTCTTCTCGGGCGACATTTCATCGTCCCACTGCACGTGACATAGCACCTTTTTTTCTTGTTTTTATACACATAGATTTACACTTGATCACATCTTAATTGGTATTCATCTCATTATCATTTTTCGCCCTTACAGTGAGCTTGGATTTGAGTCCTTGATGATGCGTCGTTATCTGTCAGCTTTATTCGCGATCAGTTATCTTAGTCCCGTGTCCCTGTCTCTTCCCTGAAACCGGCGACAGTAAAATAAAGACGGATGATAGTTTATTTTTATTGCATTTGCTCACAGTGGTCTTTAAACTCTCCACTCCCTAAAACTAAATTTTAATTGTATCATTTACAAGTGGCGCCCTGCAAGTTATGCCTCCTGCTTAATACCTTTTGAAATTTTGTAGTGATTTTAATGAAACTGTACTGACGTGTACTATAATATGTTACCAATACGGGAACAAATTGTTTTCAGAATCGGAAATAAAATCATGAATGACAGAGAAAAGCAACAAGCCGTAATTGAATTCCTGGAAAAAGAGGGATGTGAGGATCCAGAAATACACAGAAGACTCCTGGCGCTGTATGGAGCGGCCACAATCGATATCAGTAATGTCCAAAGATGGATGAAGATGTTCCGAGAGGAAGATAGTTCAGTGTCGGAAAACCAACTGAGTAGAAGACCCGCAACTGCAGTGACAGATGTCAACAGGCAACGAGTGAAAGACCTCATCACATCTGTTCGTCGTGTCACCATCTAAGAGTTGCAACATGTGTGGACATTGAAGAAGCTAAAGGAAGCTATCAGAAGGAAAAGACGTGACATTCCACTTCATAGTGTTGTTTTACACCATGAAAACGCACGGCCGCACACCTCAATGAAGACTTCATAGGCTATTGCAAAAATGAAGTGGACGGTGATACCCCAACCCCCCTACAGTCCTGATTTGGCTCCCTCAGACTTTTCCGTGTTTGTCCCTTTTGAAAAACGACCTTCGTGGGGAGCGTTTCGACGATGTGACAGACGTTAAACTGGCTGTGAACTCATGGGTGAAACGACAGCCTCAGGAATTTTTCCAAAATAGATTTTACTAATGGGTTCAAAGATGGCGGAAATGTTCAGAAAGTAATGGACAATACTTTAAATAGGTCAGCATTATTAACAATATGACCAAGTATTTTGCCACCAAGTTTCACCTTTTTGCTGCTACAAATAAAAGTCTTATGCGGAACGAGACATTACTTTCAGGATGCCCTTTGTATTTTCTTTTCTTACATTATGTCATTGCATTCTTGGATACGCTGCTGAAAGTTAGTCTTTCACTGTTGGTGACTTCCTCTTCGATAATAACCTTGCATATTTTCTAACGTAAGACTCTCGATTTCGCCTCTTTGGCATAGAGTTGAAATAATTCGTCGACACACAACTTTACCGTTACACATCCTGGACTTATCTTCCATATCCCAGTGTTTTGTCATCCAAACATCTAAGCCCCTTGTTCCTTTGCGCATGACCTCATGTGTAGTGGACATTAGCTCTTATTCATTCCAAGGAAAAACAGATGGTAATGCTTAAATCTGTGGAAGATTGGGCACAGGATAATGCATGTGTGAAATCAAGTCATTATTTAGTGCAGGGACAGTCAAAGTGATAAAATGTATTACATTTACCTGCTTGAACTAGTAAAGGTAGGCCCAGCTGCTCGCAGCGTATTATTTGAAGACTTAATTACGCGTACCAAGGGTGCCATGTGTCCGTGATAAACAAAAGGGACAACGTTAGGCTGACATCTGGCCATCCTGACATTAACGCTCCTGTGGACCTTTTGGGTGTGCTCTTTTCTTGAGAAAGCCAAAACAGCGATTTCTTCCCAATAATGAAAGAAAAGAACGTTAGTCTGATTGCTGGACAAATTAATGTACTGATCTAAACGCTTTTGTGGACGTCTTCCATCTGCATTCTTCTCGATAAATTCACGCTAAGGATCTCTTCTGAATAAAGACGACCGAGAACAATAGTATGATAGCAGTACATATTGGATCTGCACTCTTCGCCGTTCCGATTAACCTTAGTAGTCAGAGATTTCTGGTCACAGTCGTCCTGAATAGGCCTGGGCTCAAGTCCCAGATGGGAGATACTCTACTTGGTGTGTTTGAATTCTGGTCGGCACTAACTCTCCTATGACCTCATGCAAGTATTCCGAAATTTGCGAACGACTACTACTTCTAACCCTGAGAGGTGCTCATGATATTCGTTAAACACTGAGAAACATAAATATGCTGTTTTCTCGATAAATCCAAAGCAGCGATCTCTTCTGGATAAACAGAGGTCAGAACATAAGTCTTATAGTTAGGCAACATTTTTATAGTACTAACATTCAGTGATACTAAATACTATATAAATATCCACTAGGTCAGAGCCGTTTGTCTCTAACTTTGGGTGGAAAGTGAAATTCTATTAGAAGAGATCCATGGGTAGCAAATATATGCGGTTTGCAGAACAATATTTATAGAAAGGCATAAGACTATAAAAAAATTGTTCAAAAATCTTTCCAATAGAGGACGCTGCTGAACATAATTCCAAATAAGTTGCATATGGACAATAAATACAAAAAAAAAAAAAAAAAAAAGGAACAATGTTCGTTTTACATGTAAAAATATATCACGCTTAAATGCCGTCACAGATTAGTGTGCAAAACTAATGCTGCCACCTGCTTTTATTGTAATTTCTGAACCCCACGATTTTATTGTGGTAATAATTTTTATATAAATTTAATCGGACACAAAGCCGTGGAAATAAAGTTTATTTTGCACTCGCTTACTTGTATTGGAAATCACCGTGTTTTAGCTGCATAACAATATTCTTCTGATTAAAGCTGTGCTACTCAAGTCGGAGTTTGTGAGAGTTGCACTAAATAAATTTGTTTCGGTAAAGTATGGCAGTGATGGGAAAGGATCACAATCCTACTTTAGATTGCGCCGAGTAAACAAAAACGGTTTGAAAGAACAGGAAATCCAGCTGTGCTCGTCTTCTATGTCAGAGACCGTTTGTCTCAGCTACACTTGGATGTGGGGCGGTGTTCAGATTATTAGTGCGATATAGGTCCAGGCTAGAGCCTTCAATGAAGTTCGTGTGGTGTGCTAGTCTCAAGGCTCTGGTTCTTGACTTGGACCAGTCGATTCTAATCAGAGACGGACGACTTCTTACAGCGTTAAAACTTGTTAATGGCGGTCGTTAAGCCCTGTAGCTAACAAAAAAAAAATACTGAGAGAACGTATCAGTGACATGGCTGAGTCACTGGTTGTAGAGAACTTCGTAACAGCATCCCATTATGCGTCCTTTCGAGAGTGTTTATTCTATCTGCTTACGTCTAGAGCTTAGTCTACCTGCTTATGTTTAGAGTGTTTAGTCTACCTGCTTACGTTTAGAGTGTTTAGTCGTTTTGCTTACGTTTAGAGTGTTTAGTCTACCTGCTTACGTTTAGAGTGTTTAGGCTATCTGCTTTCATTTAGAGTGTTTAGTCTATCTGCTTACGTTTAGAGTGTTTAGTCTACCTGCTTACGTTTAGAGTGTTTAGTCGTTTTGCTTACGTTTAGAGTGTTTAGTCTACCTGCTTACGTTTAGAGTGTTTAGGCTATCTGCTTTCATTTAGAGTGTTTAGTCTATCTGCTTACGTTTAGAGTGTTTAGTCTATCTGCTCACGTCTAGAGTGTTTAGTCTATCAGCTTATGTTTAGAGTGTTTAGTCTATGTGCTTACGTCTAGAGTGTTTAGTCTATCTGCTTACGTTTAGAGTATTTAGTCTATCTGCTTAGGTTTAGAGTGTTTAGTTTATCTGCTTATACGGTATGAGTCTGAGGAATTCTCCAAGTGTCTCTTGTAATAAAATTTGGCCTCTTCTATTTCATTCCTAGGTGGTTGCATTTGGCAATCTCTTGTCTTCGCTATTTTCACTATTTTTCCCTTTCTCTTGTATAGTTTTTTTTTCACTTCAGCATTTGAAGACAAATGAACAATTAAAGGAGTTACGAATATCGGACTGAAATCATCAGGTCAATCTGACATGAGATACTCAAATATTAGTATTCGACAAATCAGATGACACCAGACATGATTACATAAAAATCTATATAATTTTCGCAGAGTTATTAAACCATGCAGCTACTTATTTCAACAGAAAATCTCCATGTAGTAAGTACAACAAAGGAACACAACACGACTTTTATATATAATTGCAGAAAGTAAGTTTATTTAATTTGGACGGAGACGACTTTTATATATAAGCGTTGCAGAAAACAAAGTTTATTTAATTTGGACGGAGTAGACGGTTGGTAGTGTTATGGGCATGACCTTCGAAATGAAGACGTTACCTTCTTGAAAGACCAGCAAGATGGTGGTAGCGTGATGGTCTGAAAAGGATTCAGTGTGAACGGATAAAATTTCTTGGCATTTACGAGATCTCTTGAGTCAAAATTTTATCAATTTTATTGACTCACTAGATGTTTCAAAATTCCAATTTCAGCTTGGCACTACACCGTTTCACAAAGCGAATTCCACCTGGAAGTGGATTGCAGCTATCACTATTCCTGTTATGAACGGACCTGAGTCTTTTATTATTATTTTTTCGTTTTGATTGAAGGTTTAACGACCATCGTGAGCAAACTCGATGTGCTATAAGCAGTCGTCCGTCCCAAATTTATGGCTACAGATTCCTAGGATAGGAGTAAGCCAGTGCCGTAAGAAAAACACAACATCCACCCCTTATCAGGATTCGAACCTGGACACTTCACGGACGAATGGTCATCAGCCAGCGCTTAGACCACTGTGTCACTGGGGCTGCCCTGACTCTTCTCCTAACTTGAATGCAGTTGAAAATATCTTGGGAATATTGTCGCGACATGTGTGCAAAGACGGTGACAAATATAGCAGCATTACAGATTTTAAAAGTGCTGTTGTTACGCATGGATAGACAAATATGATTATTTAAGCCAATACTATAAGCAAGACGAGATAACTGTTTTTGCAAGTAACCTCTCAGAACTGCGGCGAATGCTTAAATATATTCCTGACAGGAGTAAAGAAATGGGGCTTGAAATAAACTTACAGAAAAAAATATTCAATGTTTTTACAACAACCGAAGACAGAGCAATCTTAGAAATACCCGATGCCTACATTAACCTTGTACAACAGGTATGAAGCAATTGACACATCGAAAAAGAAATTAGTAAGCACATAATACTTGGTTGGGGAGCATTTGGGAGAAATACTGCAATTTTCAAGAGTAATTTACCATTATGCCTTAGTAGAAAAGTGTTTAATTAATGCATCCTTTCAGTTCTTATTTATGGATCAAATAACGAACCTCACCTAAACAAGAAAGATGACACTGAATTTTCGGGTGTAATGAGCACGTCTTTTGAATCCGTTCTGACGCGAATTAAATGTACCAAAGCTATCAAAAGTCAATAGAACCGGTATGGAAATCAGCAGTACCTGATCGAAGAAAGGAGTTTTTGAATCGGGGTTTTAATCCCTCAGATATTGCTGTAAACACAATCGTGAAATTACGTACTCTGGTTGCAGACTTGTGCGTTACGAAAAACAATTTCAAATTGTATGAGAAACATTTCGCAGCGGAAATGCTATCCAACAAAGAAGGAATTTTTCAAATTGGGCTCTTAGAAGCACAGACAGTGGCAAAAGTATGTTATATACCTACGCCCCTTGGCGGAGAAACCATGCATTATTTTAAGAAGAAAATATTCCAAAAAGGTTTATCGACGTGAGTGGCATCGATTCACGAAAGAAGTTTTTGAATGGAGATTTTAGAAGCTCAGATTTTGTGGCAAATACATCAGAAGCAGAAATTAACACTTACGCCACCCCCTCCCCCGTGGTGGCCAAACCGTTATTTACTAAAAATTAGAAATTACATGCAAAAGATTTCCCACCAGGAGCTATATCAGTTGAAGAACATTTTTTTTTTTCAAATTGGAGTTTTACTATAGAAGTACAGATATCAGGGAAAATGCAATTTAATTTTAAACCCCCTAACAGAAAATCTATGTCTACATTGAAAAAATGGCTATACCTAAAATACTCTTCGACACAGATGGAATCGAAAGGTAAAATAATTTTTTCAATCGGTTGTTTAGAGGCAAATATATGGAATAAGATGTATTTTGAATTCGATATCATCTGCATTTACGCCCTCATGCTGCAAAATTGTGCTTCGTAAATAAAAAAACGAAATGAAGGATCATCATTAGCACATATCAAGCTTCCTAATGTAATAAGAAATTTTCCAATCGGACAAATAGTTGTAGAGATATGGTGTCCACAGTCAGACGGACGGACAAACCGATAACATAAGCACGATCTTTTTTAACAAAAGACGTGCTTAACAGACAGACATAGGTTGCAAATTACTGAAAGTAGCACCTCAAGCAGCACCTAGGGCACAGTGGTCTAAGCGTTGGTTTCTGACCATTCTTCCGAGATGATTCGGGTTCCAATCCGATGATGTATGAATGTTCTGTTTGTCTGAAGGCATAGGCTCTTTCTCTGTTTTTGGAGCCAGTAACACTAAATTTGGGACGTGTGTCTGCTATAGCCTGCTGAGTTGATCACGGAGGTCGGTAAACCTCCAACCAGAAAAAATGACATCAAGATCAAGGTAAAATCCCTGATAGGCTGGATATGTTACTTGAAGCACCGACCACCGTTGGACAACTGGAATACTAGACTAGATTCCAAGCGACTATAACGGAGCTAGAACAAAACTATGTTGAAGATAAGTGGATGAAATTCGACAGCATGTCGGGAAGACATGGAGGAGACTGACCCAAGAGAGAAAGTTGTGCAAGAAACTTCGTGAGACATTCATTCAGCAGTACTTTGATAATTATCACAAGATCTGATTAGTAGATTGGTAATTATCAATCATCAGCAACCTTGATCATGATGAGTTGCACTTACCGTAACCATAAGTGACTCCCTATTTTTGGACAAGGCTGAATGTCGAAATTATGCCTAAGACTCTTTTGTTGCTTTCCTCTGAAAAATGATACTTTCTGGATTTATGATTTTCTGCAATTCAGATAAATGCTATGTCATTAGCAATTTCCGGTTTTGCATTTCGAATGATCATATTTTGATATCTATTCGATTTCTCTATCGCCATGGGATAGACATTAAATGTTAAAATAATTTCAGCACATCTTTCAAGTGCACATTTATCTCAAGTGACTGCCTGTATTATGATTATATTTTTTTCAATCTTTTTCTTTCTTATACGCCTTCCTCGTTGTGTTAAATAAAATTGGTGAAAGGTGTCTTAAATCTGTGGGTTAAACGTCAATATAAGGACTCACAGTCTGAAATCGCATTGCAGTTGAATTCTTGTTTTCCATTAAATCACATACAACATGGTAAGATTTTTTAAGGAAATGGATCCACATTATACCATAAAGTAAAAAGGGTTTTCTGTGTTAACGTGAAGATATGAGATTTGGCATCTCTAAATGGAATCCTCCAGAAAGACGGCAATTTTTTGCGCCTCACGTCCCCCGGATTTGTGGCTTACTACAATTACCAGTTGTGTGCGGCTGGAGAGGGGAATGGAGACCGACAGGAAGTCGAACTTCATCCACCCCCGAACACGTCGTCATCAATCTTTTCAACCCCGTAACGTTTTTTCATGTCTCATTCTTTCTTTCTTTCTTCTTCATGCTTCCTGGCGTAGAGGTTACTCCCCAAAGCAATAAATTCAATGCAGTGACTAAGTAACGAATGTAAGTCTGTCAAAGTACATTTTAATTAATAAAACCATATGAATATTCCGTTTATGTGTACAAATAATTAACGTAATCAACAGGAATTCCAAAATAAATCGCTTGTCGAATTCGGATGATCCCATGATTTTCCTTGCATATCTTCAGAAACCCCTGAAAAGTTTCTAGAAAAAATATACTTTTAATATCAAAGAGAAAAATGTCTTACGCATGTTGTATTCTCTTGTAAAGAGCACCCTAAAGGTGCAAGCATAGGCTGTTTCCGCACAATGATAAACAATAATAAATAGTTATTCAACCTCATTGACAAACTGTCCTTAAAATACATTAAAAGACTTTATTTACAATAAAAAGGTTAAAAACATATGCACGAGATCGTTTGCGATCACTCTGACCACATCGTCTGGCGTAGGTAAGAGTCGAGCAGGTACTACAGTTTTATATAACATACACACTCAAACATTTATGCAAACAGTTTAACCTTCTTATTGTAAATAAAGTCTTTTAAGGTATTTTAAGGACAGTTTTTCAATGAGGTTGAATAATTATTTATTATCGTGCGGAAACAGCCCATGCTTACCCCTTTAGGGTGTTCTTTACAACAGCGCGCACGACAGATATATTTAATTGTCTTCTCTTGTATCCTAAACGATTTCGTACGTCATTAAAACAAATTATTTTGAATATATTTTGGGTTATTATACGTGTTGTATATTCCTGACCAACCTTCCTTTCCTTTTGAGCTTCTGTTTTCTTACGTATGTTTAAGTATTTGTTGTGTAATGTAATATCGTTTAACTGGAACTTTTAATGTTAAGTTAACTTGTAACTTTTTTTAAAAATATAATGCCCCCTTATAATATTAATTTCTTTTCTGTATTATCTGCGAACACTGAAAGTTCTTAACGTTATGATCCGGATAACTAACACAAAATCCTTAATTATCAGGTTGCAAAGAAAGTTTCCGTAAAACAGATGGATGTGGCGTGTGAAATGCAAGATACTGCGGGCCTGCAGTGACGTAAACATCCCAGAGTGCTGGGCACTAAAGAACACATTCTAATGACAGAACGTACGCTGTTGTGGTGAAGATTAGTTGCACGTGACGACGATACAATGGATATATTGAAGGAGGGTATGCGTGCAATATTGCTTTATGAATATTTGAACGACGTGAAGTTACGGAAGCACTTGAAAACTTGCGAAACGCGTTTGGGGACGATATTATCGGATGAAGTACTTGCTATGACTGGTACAGGAAATTCGAAACTGGTGTAGGCATCTGTCTGATGCGCCCAGAAGTGGCAGACCCAGTAAGGTTGAAGAGGATACACTGCAACACGTTCTGTCGACCAAGCCTTATGCAAAACTTAATGGAATTGTAACCCTCCCATGCGATCAACAACACCCGACTTCGGAAGTTGGGATATTCATGTAGCTGTGCAAATGGGTACCACCTGCTTTGTCTGACTAGAATCGGATGCAATGCTACTCCATTGCTGTTGCTCTGAAAAATGGGAGGGCATTTTTGCATCTGTTGGTCATGTGATACGAAAAATGGGTCATATAGTTGAATGTTACGCTACAAAAAGCATAAGCCGAACTGGGACAACCCCACCCCTCCCCCAGAAGATCGCTAAGCAACCATTTCATGGACGGAAGGTGATGCCGAATTGCTGGTGGGATTGTTTCGGTGTGACTCACTATGAACTCTTACCACGGAACATTACCATCAAAGCGGATGTTTACATCCAACAGTTGAACCGTCTCCATGCTGCACTGCAAGAAAAGCGCTCAGCGTTGGATAATCACCGTGGAGTTGTTTTTCACCAGGATAACACTCTTACACATGTCGCTTTACGGATCCAGCAGAAATTTCACGAGCTGGAATGGGAAATATTGTCGCACCCCCCTTATTCCCCGGATCTTGTCTCGTCCGACATTCATCTCTTCCGGTCTTTGTCAAATATTCTCACTGAGAAAAGTTTTATTAATGATGATTATGTGAGACGTTGCATGAATGACTTCTTCAACTCCCGCTCGCCAGACTTCTATTGCAAATGGGATACTTAAACTCGTAGATCTGTGGTAAACTAGGTCATTCTGTCACAATGGGCTATTTACACTCGTTGATCGGTGGTGAACAAGGTCATTATGTCACAATGGGTTATTTACACTCGTAGATCGGTGGTGAACAAGGTCATTCTGTCACATGCGATATTTTAACTCGTAGATCGGTCGTGAACAATGTCATCCTGCCATGATGGGATATTGAAACTCGTAGATTGGTAGTGAACAAGGTCATTATGTCACAATGGTATATTTAAACTCGTAGATCGGTTGTGAACAAGGTCATTCTGTCACAGTGCGATATTTAAAGTCGTAGATCGGTGATGAACAAGGTCATTCTGTTGCAATGGGATATTTAAATTCGTAGATCGGTGGTGAACAAGGTCATTCTGTCACAATTGGCTATTTACACTCGTTGATCGGTGGTGAACAAGGTCATTCTGTCACAATGGGCTATTTACACTCGTTGATCGGTGGTGAACAAGGTCATTCTGTCACATGCGACATTTTAACTAGTAGATCGGTGGTGAACAATGTCATCCTGCCATAATGGGATATTTAAACTCGTAGATCGGTGATGAACAAGGTCATTCTGTTGCAATGGGATATTTAAATTCGTAGATCGGTGGTGAACAAGGTCATTCTGTCGCAATGGGATATTTAAACTCGTAGATTGGTGGAACAAGGTCATGAGTTCCAATGGTGTCTACCTGGACGATTAGGTGAAGTGTTTTGTACCATTTTTAAGCTTGAAATACATGCTTCCCTCTTTTCCGGACACTTTCTCTACAATCTGATATATAAACAGCAATAGTAGGCTTTACTAGTAGGCTATTTATTTGGGTCTTCAAGGTACATCATACAGCTAACTCGTAAATGGCAATCATCACTAGCAACCCAAGGGTTACATTAAACTGCTAGCAACACTACACTTTATCAAATGCAACAAATTGAACCACTGTATCTTGAGGCTTCAAGAATCTCAAAACAAATACAGCTTCTTCACATATACATCTAGCTGGTTTTGAAGTTACAACGCAAGGCTCTACTAATCCATCCACACTTTACGCTGCTCGCTCCACGCATTATATGCATCGATCTTATCTTTTCAAAACATGCACACGTCATTCAACTTGGCTTCCAGACTGTTGCCACATAGCATTCAGCGAATGAGAATAATGTATCATTAAGATTCAAACATTTAATGGGAATGAACACAAAATTTACATAGGGAAAGAAACTAAAAAAGTTAAATTAAAATATACGCCATACACTTTATTGTAAAATTCTCAATGCTTAGTTCATCTCAAAACTTATTAACTTTCTTTAAAGCATTAATTAAGCACATAATTCTAACTAGGCATTTCCATATAATATCCAGGGTCTTTGCTTAAATGAAGTAAAACAGTCCAAGTCCTTATCAAATCCAAATGCGCATCAAATTCCAACAAGGCGTCGAACCGCAAATTGTAGTCGCTCCATCATCGAATTACAAATATTGTCTCATCTCTTTAATTGAGCATACAATTTTTTCTCGCTCTTGAACATTAATAAAGAATCAACTAAGAATAGTAGCATACAGAAGATCATCGAAAACATCAAAACTTCAACATTTCATGTAACAGTGCTCAAAAACATGTACTAGAAATATAATGTATTCGAAGCATTCAGACAGAATGCTTCGAATACATTATATTTCTAGTACATGCTTTTGAGCACTGAGCACTGAGTATTCGAAGCATTCTTATCTCTCGAATTTCTGACTCCCGTAATTCAATTAACGTCATTTACTTCTGACTTCCGTATCTCAACTAAGTCGTTGTCTTCCGACTCTCCTATCTCAATTACGTCGTTCTCTTCTGACTCTCCTATCTCAATTACGTCGTTCTCTTCTGACTCTCCTATCTCAATTACGTCATTGTCTTCTGACTCTAGTACCTCAACTACGTCGTCGTCTTCTGACTCTCGTGTCGCAACTACGTCGTCGTCTTCTGACCATCGTATCCCAACTATGTCGTTGTCGTCTGACTCTCGTATCGCAATTATGTCATTGTCTTCTGACTTTCTTATCTCAACTACGTCATTGTCTTTTGAGTCTCGTATCTGAACAATGTCATTGTCTTCTGACTTTCGTATCTCAACTACGTCATTGTCTTTTGTCTCTCGTATCTGAACAATGTCATTGTCTTCTGACTTTCGTATCTCAACTACGTCATTGTCTTTTGACTCTCGTATCTTAACTATGTCATTGTCTTCTGACCTGCTGTCAGATTCCCACACTCAGATTCATTGCGACAGAAAATGTGTCGTTAGATTTAGAGAAATAGTTAAAGAGAATAACATAATACAATAATTTACATAGAAATACAGGAACTCAAAAGGAAGGTTGAATTGGTGTGTACGTCACATTTGGTTAAACGTTTTCTCACTGAATGAGAGCTTTTACATTTCTAACCCCCGAAAGAGCTTTTACAGTTTAGCAACCCTAACAATGAGTCAGAGCTTGATCATAATGTCAACATTGAGACTGAAGAAAGCGTTTCAATTTCCAAGGATATGTCGTAATACAAGTTGCAGTCACTTCGTCATCGAATTATAGATATCATCTCAGCTATTTAACAGCTTTGAGCATAGCAGTTGGTGTGGAGTTGTCGAGAAATATATAAGTAATGCTGATATAGCGATACACACTGAGTGGCCACTTTATTATGACTACCCCCTCACTACTTCGTTGTGCCACCTTTTGCCTTTAATACTGAGTCGATTCTTCGTGGCATGGACTCCACGAGATGTTGATAGGTGGTTTGTGGAATCTGAGACCATGCTTAATGAATAGAACTTTCCAGGAGTGTGAGATTGCAGGGCAGTGGATCCAGCTGTCTTATGGCTCGTTCAACTTCATTCCACAAATTCTAAATGGGGTTGAGATCAGGAGATTGTGGGGGCCACATAAGCAAAGTAATCTCACCAGCATGTTCCTGAAATTAATCCTGTACAATACGAGCAATATGGCAGCACGCATTATCTTGTTGAAAGTAGCCATCGCCATTGGGATAAACCATCCACATGACAGGATGCACTTGGTCCGCAACGATGTTTAGATATGATGTGCCAGTCAGACATTTATCAACACGAATTAAAGGTCCCAAATCATGCCAGGAAAACATTCCCCAAACTATAACGTTGCCTCCACCAGCTGGAAGGGTTGTAGCAATGCATTTGTGGTCCATGCTTTCGTGCTGTTTCCGACAAATACTCCACTCGGCCATCGGCATGGTGCAACTGAAAACGTGATTCACCGGACCACATAATTGATTTCCAATTATCGACTGTCCAATCCTTGTGCTCCTGTGCGAACTGGAGACGTTTTCTCTTGTTAACTGCAGACAGCAAAGGTGTTCGATCAGGCCTTCGGCTGCCATATCCCATCCGATGCAGTGTACGGTGATTAAGATGGTCTGTAATTTGCTGCACTGTTGCCTTTCTGTTGTCTGTTACCAGTCTGGACAATTCTCCGTTCAGCCCGAGCAGTCACTAGTCGATGACGACCACACGTTGCACGTAGAGACTCAGTTTTTTGGCTAACAGTCCAGTCTTCAAACACTTTAACAGCAGCTGTTCTGGAACATTTCACGAATGCGGCGGTTTTGGTGATACTCGCTCCATGGCTCTGAGCTCCTACAATCATCCCACGTTGAATGTCCGTCAAGTCGCATGTTTTACCCATCTCGTCACCCAAAAATCACTTCTACTACTGTCGCAAGCACTAAGCTTTCCCTTTTTATACTAGCCTTGCCCTCTGGCGGCAACAGCGTGCAGCCATAGCTCATTTGCTTAAAACTGTCAGGTGGTCTTAATAAAGTGGCCACTTAGTGTATATGTGTAGACATTTATGTACCAAGTTGTTGGAAAGTAAATTTGTATACGTTACTATAAAAGCTACTGAGATCGTTGTGATCGACGAAAAAAGTAATCATTGATATCTGTATTGATGCCAATCTTTCCATCCATAAATTTAAAGAATAAACGCACGCGAAGAATTCCTTATGACAAACAGTAAGAGCTGATATTTGGCCGTTGTCATCTTTCTCTAAGTAAAACACATGTTCACAAAGTTCACTACAAACATTGGCAGACATGTAATTAAGCACTAAATCGTACATCTACCAAAAGCCTAATTTTCATATTCCGTAAGTACTGGGCTTGTACGACTGGATTTTAGACAGGGATCAACACGTTTTATCTTGTCGACTAATAACCGTGCCAATTCAGTGTGCATAACTATTCAATTTTAAAATTGTGATAAACAACCTGCAGATCATAAGTACTGTTGATAATGCACTTTCCAATGCTCGTCACAAACAAAACAAATAACCAAGACATGTGAGATCGAGTAATCTCGGTGGTCAGATGTACCTTGTCATTTGTCAGTAAACTGGGATTCAATTAAAGAGAAGAGTTTTTATCTTAACATACTCCTGTTTTATAGCCGAAATGAGTGAATTTACGAAGTTTTCAAATGTACGCCCGAATAAATAACTCACAAAAATTTTTGGCGATTAGGAGGTCAACACAATTTCTAGTAAGATAAAGCAGACTTGACAGCAATTTCTGAATCATGTTCATTACAACCGAAAATTCAGTGTCATTTTTCTTGTTTTATTTTCTCTCAGCATTAAGAAGCTTCATTATATGTTTTGTACTACACTGCAGCTGTGGGAACAATACTACAGTAGCTTCTAAATCGCCGTCATGTATTTACATGAAAGAAACTGAAGAGATTTCGAAAAAGAGCGAGAGAAGTGCGTGTTTGTGTATGGAATTAAGTGATCTGCCTCTTTTGTTTTTCGTTTTTTGTTTTCTACAGAGGATGAAGAATTTGAAAGACATGTATGACTGCACTTCCTAGACATAAAAGCACTACTGCTATTCTAGATGAATTACAAAGACAAAACAAGTTAGTAAAATCATGCAATGCAATGATTATGATACACTTTCCAACATACCCCGGAATCACTGCTCAACTTATTACTCAAGTTATGAGGATAATGGCTGTGGAATAAATCTCGCTCCCGTGTTCTGACCTTTAACCCCATTTTGATTATATTAAACAGAATTGGTTCAGTATACCTCCGGAACGAAATACTAAAGTTTTGTCGCAATAGAAGCATTTTTAGTCAAGTTATGAGGATAATGACTGTAAAATAAATCTCGCTCCTGTGCCATGACCTTTGAATCCATTTCAATAATATTATATTCAACAGAACCGGTTTAGTATTCCTCCGGAACAACATACTACAGTTTTGTCGCAATCGAAGCAATTTTAGTCAAGTTATGAAGATAATGGCTGTGGAGTAAATCTCGCTCTTGTGTCCTGAGTTTTGACCCCATTCCGATTATATTGAACCGAATTGGTTCAGTATACCTCCGGAACAACATGATAAAGATTTGTTGCAATCCAAGCACTTTTACGTAAGTTATGACGCATAAGGGCGATGGAACGGATCCCTCTCCTATGTCCTGACCTTTGACCCCATTTCGCTTATTTGTAATAGGGTTCCTCCCCACGCTGTCTCCTACCACCCACAAAAAGTTCATAGAAATCGAACCATTTTTACGCGAGTTATCGTGCGGACGGACAGACAGACAGACGGACAAAGATGGAGCATATACGTTTCTTCAACCTACGGTTGAAAAGCGTAAACAATTATCACTGATAAAATACTATCGAGATCATAGAGTATTGCATTTATTGCAACAGGAAACGGCTCGAGCTTTATCTATCATCCGATTCAGTGCTGCGCACAAACACCCATTTTCTCTCGCTTTTTCTCGAACTTTGTTTAGTTTTTTTCATGTAAGTATTTAACGGAAGTTTAGGGGCTAGTATTTTTCCCACAGCTGCGGAGTAGTACAAAACGTATACTGGAGCTTCTTGATGCTGAGCGAAAAGAAAACAGGAAAGATGACACAGAATTTTCGGTTCGTCTCTTGAATTCTTTCTGACGTGAAAAACATTTATAAAAGTTACATATAGTCAATGGAACCAATTAGAAAAAATATCAGCTGCATTTCAGCAATCGGTAAAACATATACAGTAGAAATAAGTAGAAAGAGCTACATACTCCTACCAGGTGCTGAAATCCTGTCACGAAAATTTACATATTGTGCTCAAAAAGTATCTCATTGAAGATAGAACATATCAGAGACAAAGGAATTTTCAAATCGAACAGTTAGAAGAAAAAATATATAGGGAAACTTGATATAACTATACGCTCCCGAGCGAGAGAATTTTTGCATAATGGAAAATTTGAAAATATTCTAAAAGTGTTCTTCACAAAGAAGGCTATGCTAAGAAAAAAATATTTTTTCAAATATGTGTGCTGGAAGCAGAGATAGGAGAAAAAGGTTTTGACATTTACGCCCTCTAGCGAGAAACTGTGTATTTTTTAAAAGGGATAATGTTCCCCATCTTCGTTGTAGCGAGTGACATCCAGTGAAGAAAGGAATTTTTCAATACGGTTTTTAGAAGCGAAGATACAGCTGCAAACAGAAGTACACAAACACTACCAAGCTATAGAACTAGGAACTATAAATATCTCCACAAGTACTAGTAAAATGTTCTACAAGGCATACGACACCTGATGTTAAAATGATTTTGAATCAGACATTTTGATTCAGTGACATCGCGAAAAGCAGCTTTAATATTTACGCCCTCTAACAGAGAATTTATGCGCTATTTTCGGATGGAATTAAACACAAAATGCTTTCATAGTAGGTACTCTCCGACCGTAAAAGAAATGTTTTCAATGTAATCTTAGTCCCGCAGATATTGCAGCAAATGTGTTGTAAATTGAAACTTAAATTTACGTTCTCTAGTGACACACTCCTAGGAGAAAAAAATTCAAATTATACGCAAAATATTTGAACCAGAAAGTCTCTCCGATAAAGAAAGATTTTTTTAATCGGATACTTAGAAGCACAGATATCGGTAAAAACAAGATATACACAAACGCCCTTTAGCGGAAGAACTAAGAACTATTTAAAGAAAGACGAAACTCTCCAAACTTTTCTGGTATAAGACCACGAAGCAATTTTCTCAATCGTATTTTCAGAATCGCATATTTTGCTGAAAATACATCACAAACAGAAAAATGCACTAACGCCCACCGGTAGCCAGAACATTCTCTACCAAACATTATATAATATATTTGTCACATTTCGCACCGCAGCACTATCCGATGCAGAAAGACTTTTTAAATAAGACTTTTAGAAGCATTAATATCGGAAAAATCATAATTTGCTTTTACTCCTCCAAGCGGAAAATCTGTGCATTTCTTGAAAAATAAACTGTAACCAAAATAGTTGTTCATTATAAATGGCATCGAAAGGCAGAAAATTTTTTGTCAGTGAGGTGCTTAGAAACAAATACATGTATATTGAATAACATGTATTTTGAATTTGATAGCATCTGCATATACGCCCTCTAGCGGCGAGGTTATGCATTGAAAAAAATACAGAAAAAAAGTATCATCATTCTCACATTTCAATCTTTCCAATGCAAACAGTAGTTTTCAAGTCGGGCTAATAGTTGCAGAGATAAGGTGTCCACAGACAGACAAGCGGACGACGATGTGGTAAGCACGTCCTTTTTTTATATATATAAAGGACATAATGAAAGAAAGATAAAGAATGTTTTCCAATCAGTCAGTTTCTGTCAGTAGAAGCTTATTTCTTAGTTAAAATTTCTCCTGTGCGTCGTGAATGCAGAGGGACATACATTAAAACTTCTTGACGCTGTGCAAAAACGAATGAGTAGTTTATTTGATTCAAAACTGTGCAACACTTTGTTAATTCTCAACAGTTTATATTTTCTCGTAGAACAACAGTAGGCCGCCCCGGTGGCACAGTGGACTAAGGCGCTGGCCTCTGATCATTCGCCCGTAAGGGGTCCGGGTTCGAATCCCGGTGAGGCATGGATGTTGTGTTTGTCTTACGGCACTGGCTCTCTCCCTTCCCTGGAACCAGTGACCCTAAATTAGGGACGGGCGACTGCTTATAGCCCATTGAGTTGCTCACGGTGGTCGTTAAACCTCCAATCAAAAAAAAAAAAAAAAAGAACAGCATTAATTAGAAACAGATGTGTAATTTTTTAGAGCTGCTGTAATAAGTATCATTGCAGAAAACTCTCAACGCAAAAAGTCTATAGTGAAGAAAAATAGTTTCTTCTAAATACTACAGTTTCACGCTAGTCTACACGGTCACTCAGTATTCTGACTTGTTCCAAGGAGTAAGTCTTACAGAATACCATATTGGTGAATGGACTACCATCTTGCATCTTGGTCCATGGACTACATCTTGGTCAATGGACTACCATTTTGAACAATGGCTACCATCTTGGTCAATGTACAACCATCTTGGTCCATGGACTACCATCTTGGTCAATGGACTACCATCTTGATCAATGGCTACCATCTTGGTCAATGTACTACTATCTTGGTCACTGGACTACCATCTTGGTCAGAGGACTACCATCTTGGTCAGAGGACTACCATCTTAGTCAACATACGACTACTACCTTCTTGGTCAATAGACTACCACCTGGGTCCTGCAGACTACCATCTTTGTCAATGGACTATCACCTTGGTCCTGCAGACTACCATCTTGGTCAATGGACTACCATCTTGGTCCGAGTTAAACCATTTAAACTTCCATCAAAACGTTGAATACTGACACAAATTATTAAATTTAAATAGTTTTTAGGAGGTGTGGTCAATAGTTGTCTAAAACTCACACAAAGTGTTGGAGTGCATAAAAAACACTATATACTAGTGAAATATGAAAGTGCATAGACTTATTTTGTGATCCTGAAAAACAGGCAAAACGGTGATTTTTAAATCCGACATACATGTCGGTAGATTGATAACTTATCATACGAACAAAAAGACACTTTTCTAATAGGCTGAATCCATACCCAATGAAACTATAGCTGTTACCACACTTTTAGATCAAACCAATTTGTTACATAGTTAATATTCTGAAATTTCGAAAACATGAACTATATTATTAGATATTTAAAAGTGAAGCTTTAACTTCTTCTGTTCAGTTTCAGATTTTTACTATTCTCACCATTTTGCGACAGACCATCAGAAACTTTACCTAAATCCATTTTATAAGAAAAAACGAAAAGTTACATAAAATCTCTTAACCTGCTTATATGTATTTTTCTTTTCGCGGGAGGATATAAACTTTTTCCAGTTTGGGAATTTTTTGCGAGTCAACACTCTTTATTTTGTCTTGATTTGAGTTTAGTTTTGTCTCTGTAAGTCCAAGAGCGTGTGATATCCTCGGGGGATATTCCGCACAAAGCAGAAAACTCGGAAAGCCATCGTGGGAAAACCAGAGCTGCTCAAATGGGAAAAGTGTGAAACCACATCTGTAGCTTAGAAAAGATCTATGCACCAAATTCTTTGGTGCTGGGCTTTTGAAAGTCTCCAGTGACACTTTCTACTCATTTTTCAATACCGTAGAACAAAAAGGAGATAACAAGAAATGAAAGAAAAAAGATATCGGACAACAAACTAAAACGGAGCATGACCAGAAAAAAATCACGCCGAAATGCCTGAAGAAACTTATATGATGATAATAAATCTTCCCTTATTAAATTGAAATAGCGAAGAAAAAATGTCGTTACATAAGGAATCGAAATTATTTTGAAAGTCATTCTTCGGAAAAGAAAAACAAAAGTAAATTTCTGATATTTCAGCTAGATATCAAATGCTTTGCTTTGCCATGCAGAGCACCATCTAACTTTCAGATATAAGATGATTAATAAGTAATGCTTAGTTACAAAGTTGTTCACTATGGTCCCCATAGTGAACATGGCAAGCGATTAAGAGAACACTTACCATGTCATTATTTTTTTGTTATTGTTTTTTGATTGATTGAAGGTTTAACGATCACAGTGAGAAATCAATGGCCTGTAAGCAGTTGCCCGTCCATATTTTAGAATCACTGGTTCCAGGGAAGGGAGAAAGCCAGTGCCGTAAGACAAACACATTCGAACTCTGACCCTTCTTTTTTTTTTCCCCTTCCCTAATTTAGGGTCACTGGTTCCAGGGAAGGGAGAGAAGCCAGTGACGTAAGACAAACACAACATCCATGCGTCACCGGCATTCGAACCCTGACCCCTTTCGGAAGAATGATCAGAGGCCATCGCTTATACCACTGCGCCACCGGGGCAGCGAACTCTGACCCTTCACGGACGAATGATCGTAAGCCAGCGCTTATACCATTACGCTACCGGGGCGGCCATTGTTTTTTCAGGCGAGGGATGTTAACGACCACAATTAGCAGTTCTTTTGAAATTTGGAAACACTGCCTGTGATAACTGAAGGGCCGCCCCGGTGGCGCAGTGGTCTAAGGCGTTGGCCTCTGATCTTTCGTCCGAAGGGGTCCGGGTTCGAATCCCGGTCTGGCATGGATGTTGTGTTTGTCTTACGGCACTGGCTCTCTCCCTTCCCTGGAACCAGTGACCCTTAATTAGGGACGGGCGACTGCTTATAGCCCATTGAGTTGCTCACGGTGGTCGTTAAACCTCCAATCAAAAAAAAAAAAAAAAAAAAAAAAGATAACTGAAGGAATGAGGCAGCTGCCGCGCCGGTGGCGCAGTGGTCTAAGGCGTTGGCCTCTGATCATTCGTCTGTAAAGGGTCCGGGTTCGAATCCCGGTCAGGCATGGATGTTGTGTTTGTCTTACGGCACTGGCTCTCTCCCTTTCCCTGGAGCCAGTGACCCTAAATTAGGGACGGGCGACTGCTTATAGCCCATTGAGTTGCTCACGGTGGTCGTTAAACCTCCAATCAAAAAAAAAAAAAAAAAAAAAAAAATGAGGCAGCCATGCCCCATAAGCTCCTCTGACGAATTGTGGTGTGCCCCTCAGGTTCCGAAGTGGGCTAAGAACTGACTTCTGACCATTCGTTCTAGACTGGCCTGGGTTAGAATCCTAAGGTACCTATATCTCGTATTTTTCTTAAGGCGTTGCCTCTCTCCCTTCCCTGGAGTCAGTGGCTCTAAATTAGGGACAAGCAACTAACTGCTAATAGCCCATCGAGTTGATTACGGTGGTAGTTGAACCCTCAAACAACAAAAAGGGTGACGTACCTCACACGTAACGAAAGACTTGATCTAACAGAAATCGAGAGGTACGGGTTAGATTTTTTTTTTTGATCGAAGGTTTAACGACCACCATGAGCAACTCAATGGGGTAAAAGCAGTTGCCCGTCCCTAATTTAGGGTCACTGGTTCCAGGGAAGGAGAGAGCAGGTGCCGTAAGACAAATGCAACATCCCTGCCTCACCGGGATTCGAACCCGGACCCATCACGGACGCTTAGACCACTGCGCAACCGGGGCGGTACAGGTTAGATTCTCGCTCCAGAGCAATAATCTCTCCGGAGCGAGATAAGAGTTAATCGAGAAAAAGAGTTAGATTCTCTCTCCGGAGCGAGAATCTAACCCTTTTATCTCGATTACCATATCAAACAAACCTTTCAAGTCTTACGATATCATAAAGTTACGCATAGCACAGTAAAACTGGAGATTGCCGCCCCAGTGGCGCAGTGGTCTAAGGCACTGGCCTCTGATCATTCGTCCGTAAGGGGTCCGGGTTCGAATCCCGGTCAGGCATGGATGTTGTGTTTGTCTTACGGCACTGGCTCTCTCCCTTCCCTGGAACCAGTGACCCTAAATTAGGGACGGGCGACTGCTTATAGCCCATTGAGTTGCTCACGGTGGTCGTTAAACCTCCAATCAAAAAAAAAAAAAAAAACAACAACTGGAGATTCGGGCATATCTCATTGCTAGGTTATTAATCCTGATCTTGTTTTACGTAATAAATGAAGGACATTTCTTTCACGGAATCCTAACATTTAATCTTTCAATTTGAGATTTTAATCTTATGTAAGTTTTGTTACTTCTCTGAATGATTTTACTTCTGAACTGCATATCGCCTCTTAAACGTTTTGGCAACATTGACAATGGGCCAAATCTAAATAAAAGTGGAAAGTGAAAAATGTGCGGTGGTAATGTTACGACTGTTGTGTGATGATAATACGGCGAGTTACAAGCTGTATATACACTGACGGGAAAAAAACCCCAACACCACGAAAAAATAGATGTAGAGGAATGAAATGGCGGCAATAAATTTGTATAGGTAATATATTTAATCGATTTAGGTTTCAAGATCACAGCTTATTGTAAGCGCGAGAAGAGCCATTTTAAATGTGAAATGCTGGTACAATAATAACCAGTGTAACCGACAGAATGTTGAATGCAAGCACTCAAACGTTCATGCATTGTGTCGTACAGGTGCTGAATGTCAGTTTGTGGGATGGAGTTCCATGCCTGTTGCACTTGGTCGATCAATACAGGGACGGTTAATGCTGGTTGGGGGTGACGCTGGAGTTGTCGTCCAATGATGTCCCATAAGTGCTCGATTGGTTAAAGATCTGATGATCTAGCAGGCCACGGCAACATGTCGACACTCTGTAGAGCATGTTAGGTTACAACAGTGGTATGCGGGCGAGCGTTTTCCTGTTGGAAAACATCCCTTGTAAAGCTGTTCATAAATGGTAGCACAACAGGTTGAATCACCAGACCGACGTACAACTGTGCCGTCAGGGTGAGTGAGATAATCACGAGAGTGCTCCTGCTGTCATAGGAAATTGCTCCCCAGACCATAACTCCAGGTGTAGGTCCAGTGTGTCTCGGCCGCAGACAGGTTGGTTGCAGGCGCTCACCTGGCCTCCTTCTAACCAACACACGACCATCACTGGCACCCAGGCAGAACCGTCTTTCATCAGAAAACACAACAGATCTCCACTGCGTCCTTCAATGAGCTCTAGCTTGACACCACTGACGTCGCAAACGGCAGTGGTTTGGAGTAAGTGGAATGCACGCTACAGGGCGTCTGGCTCGGAGCTGTCCTTCAAGTAACCGATTTGTAACAATTCGTTGTGTCACTGTGGTGGCAACTGCAGCTCGAATTGCTGCCGCAGACGCGGTACGATGCGCCACGGCCATACGTCGTACACGGCGGTCTTCCCTATCAGTAGTGCCACGTGGCCGGCCGGAACCCGGTCTTCTTGAGGCAGTACCTTCCCTTGACCACTGCTGCAACAATCATGCACAGTGGCTACATTCCTGCCAAGTCGTTCTGCAATATTGCAGAAAGATATTCCACCTTCTCGTAGCCCTATTACGCGACCTCGTTCAAACTCCGTGAGCAGTTGATAATGGCTTCTTCGCCTTCTTAAAGGCATTCTTGACTAACATCAATACACTACGTCGAATCTCAACGATAACTAACGCTCACGAACGTTACAGCGCGTATTTTCAGCAAACCTGCTTTGCATGTTCCGAGGGGCGCTACTGGCGCCACACGTATGCGCCGAGCGCGAAATTTGCAGAGACGTCATCTTACAGATGTACTCTCACCGCCTACCCACTGTCGTTTATCTAACACAACCCCTTCTTGGTGTTGGGATTTTTTTTCCCGTCAGTGTATATCTATATATATCCAGAGAATTTGGACCTAGTTTTGACCGGTTGTTGTGACCAGAATGTGTACTATCTAGACATTGAAATCTATAATGGTGTTACCACTATTTTTGACAAAAGAAGAAGCTATACTTTTAAAGCGAATTTTTTAAGCAACTGGGAATCAAATATTTCCACCCAAGTCTTCATCAGAAGTATCATAATATCTAAATATTTCAGATGTATTCACCTTTGTAGCAACTCAGAAGCTCTCATCATACAATTAGAACAGTTATTTAACACACTACTTTCTAATGGCTTTCCACTTCCATTTCTTAAGAGATATTTTGGTCAACCCTTAAACTGTAACATTTGAAAAAAATACTTTGTCCAGCACAAACCAATTACATTACAGCAACTGACTAACAAATGGCCTCACAAAGTTAAAACTTTCTTCTTTTTAAATGCACCACATGACAGGTCTCTTGTGGTCGAAGATTTAGCTAACTCTTAAAGGCAACACTGCCTACTTACCTATCTTTGATATCTTGTGTTACACCTAGTACTTACTGCACAAAAGTCAAATACACTCCAATAAATAATATTGACTTGGTTGGATATCTAGTGTCTAAATGTCTAGAATAGTGTTCTATTGTCTTAATATATCTCTGATTTGATCTACAATGATATTAGTGAATTTTGCTGTTTGCTTGCTTTTTTATAACTTCTTGGCTTGATTATTCCGGTGAACTCGGGAACACACGGGTGGCTTTCAACATTTTGCCTATACCCGTATCGAAAGGTCACCAAGGATAGTGTTCCCCTGAAGAGATTGGCCCTATATTTCATTCCTTATACTTATTGTATTATTTACCTATTTACTTTTTATTTCATCTTGGATTAAGCATTCTACAGCTATAGAATGTACATGCCTTTCCACGCTTCTTGATCTGTTCTGATTTTCAATAATTTGCAATACTTTATATATATATACACTGCTGGCCACCCAAAATGCAACACCAAGAAGGACACGCGATAGCAAAGCCAGATTTACTGGACGCATAACAACAGATACAAAGATGAAACGATTGAGCTTACAGGTCCTTGCGATTTCCGGAACACGCAGACATCAATAGTTCATGTGACCCCCATGGCTGGCAATAACGGATGCTACACGCCACGGCATCGAACGAAAGAGGCTTTGGATGTGGGCTTGGGGTATGTCGGTCCAGACTGCTTCCATACGTTGCCACAGTTCTTCAGGCGTAGCCGCGGGTGGTTCTTGCCGGGCCACTCGGTTGCCGATCAGCGACCAAACGTGTTCGATGGGCGACATATCGGGAGAACAGGTAGGCCACGGCAGCAGTGACACCTGGTGGGCCGAGAAGAATTGTTGCACGATGCGTGCCACGTGAGTTCAAACTCGTAAAGCAAAAGTTCCCTAATTAGCAGGGTGTGGATGTTCATCTTTTAGGCGTCCCAACCGCTGACAGAACGACAACATGCAATGCTGTTCACAGCAACGACTACCACTTTATATCCCTTTCGACTGGCTGCAGTGCGCAACTCGAACTAGTTTAAACACGTGACATACTCACCGCAGCACATGCATTTATGCAAATATTGCGAAACTTTCGACTCACACTCTGTATTTTGGCAAAGTAAAGAATGAATTATCTTCAACTTCATGGATCGTCAATACTCGGGCACTCGAAGCCTGGTGTAATTTTCCAACAAGAGCGTGCTGCACCAAAATGACCACTTCAGTTTGCTATTTAATGCAGAAAATATTCTGTAAGATGTATATTTGAAGAGAGAATGTATTATTCCTACGTTGAAATTTAGGTGCCTTTTTTAAGCGCAAATATTTTAGCACATGAGGTGCTTTAGTTTAAAACTCTCTGTGAACATTTCAAAACTATAGGTAATCTGAGTTCCAGAAAATGAAAGGGAACTTAAATAAAGATTCAGAACAACGAGTGGAATAAAAGTGCAATGACTCACTTTATTCCACTCGTTGCCTGATGTGCATTTATGCACAAAATTGCTGGACCATACCAAATTTCAGAAACCATACAGAAACTTAATAATAGCAAATTAATTTTAATAAATATTACTGCACGTATAAAAAGTATAATCGTCATTTGTAACAAGCAGATTATTGTAGTAACAATCAAAGAGCAATGAATCCTAATGCGGAAGACACCTCAGCATCTATCGCCCAACCACACGGCGATCATTGATGTTTATCCGTTGTGTTACCTCCAAATTAGCTTAAACAACGAAAACGAAAAGTTTAATAGAATGTACAGGGCGGTTCATTTGGGTAGAGATACACTGAAGAGCATTTGAATTAGATATACCTGTCTAGTAACGTGTGGCACCACTTTTCGCCCTGATGACGGCGGCGATTCGTCTCGGCATGGACTCGACAAGACACCGGAAGTGTTGGGAAGCCATACGGATCCACGACCCCTGAACAAGCTCCTACAGTTCACGAAGATTTGATGGAGGGGGGTCAGAGCCTTGAACATCTCTCTCGATGTCATCCCAGATGTGCTCGATGGGATTTAAGTCAGGTGACCTAGCTGGCCAAGGAAGCGAGGCAACGTCAGTGGAGTGTTCATCCAACCATTCAGATACAATTCGGGAGCGATGGCACGGTGCATTGTCTTGTTGCAGGATGAGGTCCCCAGTGAGATGTTGAAGACGTACAAACGGAAGCAAATGGTCGTCCAGGATATCCCGGTAACGTTTACCTGTGAGGGACGATGTTACACGTACCAGGGGTACCATTTCAGTCCACGTAAACAGTCCCCAGACGAGAATGCCTCCCCAACCAGCTTGAAGAGTACCCTGCTGGCAAGAAGGATCCATCGTTTCATGTGGTTTGCGCCGTACTCGTATCCTGCCATCCGCATGTCCCAACGTGAATCTCCATGCTAATCTTTCCTCTCTGTGATGTGCGGTCAGCAGCGGTACCATCGTGGAACGATGGCTTCTGTATCCCATTGCGAGAAGATGGTTCTGGATGGTGTGGCTGCTTACACGTTTTTGTGCCCCAGCGTTAAATTGCCGAGTGATTTTTTGGTCTGTGGCCCGTCTATCCGTTTTTACAAAGCGAGCTAGCCGGCGATGACCCCGCTCATCCACACGCGATTGTCCACCGCAGTTGGCCCTTGTAAGGATTTTTTTACCGGATTCAATGTACTTACGGTACACCCGTGACACAGTGGCTCGTGAAAATCCCAGTGGCTGCACGACTTCCGAGATGAAGTGACCCATTCGTCGGGCCACGACAATTTTCCCACGATCAAACGGGCTTAGATCCTTCGTCTTACCCATACTGCGCCCGTACTCTTACTGATTCCCGTCGCATCACTCCTTTAATTGTCGGATCGCTGCAAACGCCATGTCATTTCCGTTTACAAGGCCGCCCACAGCGCCATATTTGCATAACGCCAGCTGTCTCTAGTTCAACTGCTCTTTAGTGTAATTTAGAAATGCTGTGGTATGGCTTGTAACAGATGCAATTCGTCAATATTTGGGAGAAATTATCTTTAAGAATGGGAATTTGTCTAGGTCTCTAACTGACACCCCTATGCGCACACGGCAGAGTTCATACCGTTTGCTCAATTCTTGGTGTTTTCCAACTTCTGCGGAGTGATTTGTGCGAACGCTGTGGTACTGAGGTCAATTTCCGCCCGAAAGCCGAGGAAAAGTGGGTATTCACAGACGATGGTACATTTAATGTGAGCGGTAGAGCGAATATGTTCAGCGCTATAATTTAGGGTACCCAGAATCCCCATACTTTCTACGAAGCGGAAATAGCAATCCCTAAGGTGGTGCGAGGTGAGTCGCCACCAACTGTACCGTCCTATTTTTCTTCTTTCTTCTCTGAGGACGCTGTAAGATCAAGACCTTACCTGGACATTCTACAGATCTTCTTGGTACCACAACTAAATAAAGATTTCATTTTACAGCAACATGGAGCCCCAACCCACTAATCACTGGAAATAAGGAACTTCCTCAGCAACAGATTCAATAACAACTGGTGTGGTCGAGACGGCCCTATTGCTTGGCGTGCAAACTCCATGGATCTCACTTCCTCAGGTTTCTTCGTGTGAGGGTTTATGAAGAACATCGTCTACGCTCAGCAACCTCAAAGCATCGGGAACTTGAGACTAGGTCGTTTTGGGTGGTGTAGTGGTTAGCATACCCGGGCGCTATCTGGGAGACGCGGATTCGAGTCCCGCTCCAGGATGATGAAATTTTCAAGTTTTTGGATATTATCTGACTACCCATCCTTGTCCCATTTACAATAAAAATCGGATTGTAAACTTCAAAATTTGTATCATATTATGTAATCCCGTATTTATTTCATGAGTTATCTGCTCCTCCGGGCAATCACGGGATAGGATTCTTAACCTCCAGATTCGCTAATTATGAATGCCGGTTTCTTCGACTAGCGAATCCTGTGATGGTTATATTCATATAAATCGGAAACTTGAGACTTGGTCGTTCTGGGTGGTGTAGTGGTTAGCATATCCGGGCGCTATCTGGGAGACGTGGGTTCGAGTCCCGCTCCAGGATGATGAAATTTTTACGTTTTCGGATATTTTCTGACTTGCCATCCTTGTCACATTTACACCAAAAATCGGATTGTCATCTTCACAGTTAGTATTATATGGTGTAATCCCGTATTTTTTATTTATTTATTTATTTATTTTTATTTTTTTTATTGGAGGTTTAACGACCACCGTGAGCAACTCCAATGGGCTATAAGCAGTCGCCCGTCCCTAATTTAGGGTCACTGGTTCCAGGGAAGGGAGAGAGCCAGTGCCGTAAGACAAACACAACATCCATGCCTCACCGGAATTTGAACCCAGACCCCGTTCGGACGAATGATCAGAGGCCATCGCTTAGACCACTGAGCCACCGGGGCGGCATTAATCCCGTATTTATTATTATACTGTTGCAAACCATACTACCGCATTTTTAAATTTCCCCTACACAAACGGATCACGCTGTACACGTCACAAACACGTTAAAGATATCAAAAGGATAATTGTCGTTAGAGGGCGAACGAAAAAGTATGTCGATGCCTCTTTAAATTATTCCACGGTACCTCCGTTATTTTATAGGATTAATGATATTATAGTGTTACCGTTTTGTTCTTCAGTTGTGTTGCAACATAGTAGACAACTGTCGGTTTAGATAGGAAGACTATCTTTCCTGACGCAGAACTACGTCTTTCTCCGCGCTGGATATGAGGTAACATCGGGAGCATGGATGCAACGAAAACATGTCACACTTTGAACGTTTTTATCTTCAAAACGAATAATCGTATAGTAATAAATAGTACATCATCAGATAGTGCATAGTCGCATTAACACAACAAAAAGAAGTTTCAACCCTCTACCTCTTAACCCTTCGATAAAGTAACGTTAGAAAATTAAGCAAAATTTTGCGCGATATTGTTTCGCCGCACGCCGTTTTAAGGTTCATAACTAGTGAATAGATAACGATAGCGATGACCTCGGCCCCGCATTCCATAGCTGACGGTCAGAATTAACGGTCGTATGTGATATACCGAAATAAAGCGAATGTAAAATTTAATTATTTATTAGATAAAATAACATTCCTGACGAAAATTTAGAAAGGCCATGAAAATCCAGGGAAAATTACTATAAGAACCGACGAAAGTTGGAGAAACAGCTAGAAGAGAACGAGAGGAATCCGAAAAGACCCACTAGTTCATCAACTGAAAGGTCACAGGAATGTAGGGAGCGTCAAAACTCCGCGCACCAAGATGTGTGTCACCCGGAATTCGACTCTAGAGCCACAACCTTCCACTTCAACTGTACAAATTGAGCCTGAACAGCAAGAACAGATGGAGACTGACGTCATCGATCCAAATTTTAAAATTTTCACACAGGACATGTAATACCAATATACATCGCCACTCTTCACAACTTCCCTGGATGATGAATCTATTATGTCTCAAACCTTTACACCGCCGATGCTCTCTGAATGTAGACAAGAACATGAGCAACAACAAGAACACTACATTAGGCCCAAGACGTATCGCCAGATTTATAACAAGGCAACTAAAGAGTTTGAAAAATTGTTTCTGAAGAACGATTTTTTTAAAGACAATTTTAGTAATATCTACTGACGATGATGATACTATGCCTTCTATTTCTGCTAACATTAATTTCATCTTAGTACATAGTGAAACCTATGTGAAGTCAAGGCTTCAGCACGTAATGATTAGCATATAGAGGTACTAAAGAGGGATCGCGGCATAATTATACAGTAATGCAAAAGGAAGGTAGAAGTGTTCTTGCTGTGTGATACATATGAGATTTAGTAACCTCAATATAGAATAATTTTAACAGAAGCATGATGTCCTCCGAATTCCCTAATAGAACGAAGAGTCGAATGGGTATCAATGATCGTATTTACTTCATCAAGTAGCAGCTTGCATTTACGGAAAGAAAACACCAGACAAGTAAAACATGTTGATTATTTCTTATGAATAAATCCTTTACTATACTACACACACATACTCTCTCTATCTCTATCTCTCTCTCTCTCTCTCTCTCACACACACACACACATGCACACTCGCACATGCATCTATTTGTTCTCGTCTTTCTAGTTAACGTCTATTGGTATTGATATCGGTAACTATATTCCGATTTGTTTTTGCTATGTGTTATTTCTGTTGTATTATGTCTGTAACCAGCTAGAAAATATCGCCATCGCTGCCCTGCACGGTTCCTTGTGCCTGCATGGGATATCCAATGCACTTAGCTGTAGATATTATCCCATCATTTATCAGAAGCTAGTAATTTTTGTGTCTTTCGCTGTTTTTTGCTGCTCCGTCGGATGAGGGGCTTTCCTCATCCGTCTTCCCTCTCTTCTTCGGAGCAACCTCTCGACTGCCGCAATGAGTGCTCCTATCGACCTATTACATCATCCGAAAAGCTCCCTGGACTGATGGCCATTTTGTCTTCCATAAAAAGCAAAAAGAGTTATTATCAACTATTTTCTGCTATGTGTAGGCAGCACATGCAGCATATTTTTCACTGAAAGACTTTTAATAAAAGCCTGTCCCGTCAACTTTAGAAAGATGGGGACCCCAAATTTCAATGTCTTGACAGACTGCGTTGTAATTCTTTATACCCGAATGCAACACGTAGGTATCGTGATGTACGCTATTCGGTGAAACGAATGTAGTAAGTGATCGTTTCCGAGGAGAAATGATCACAAAATGCAGAATTCGTAATTTCAAGCTACACTATCTTCCCCAAAGTAGCTGGACACTTCTTTATCGAAAAACACCCTGTAATAGGAAATAAATTAATATCGAGTGGGTCCATCCTTTGTTGACATCACAGCCCCTACTCAGCTGGGAAATCTTACTCCCTGTAATAGGAAATGAATTAATATTGAGTCGGTCCACCCTTTGCTGATATCGCAGCCTCTACTCAGCTGGGAAAGTTTACTCCCTGTAATAGGAAAGGGATTAATATCAAGTCGGTCCACCTTTTGCTGATATCACAGACCCTACTCAGCTGGGAAATCTTACTCCCTGTAATAGGAAAGGAATTAATATCGAGTCCGTCCACCCTTTGCTGATATCACAGACCCTACTCAGCTGGGAAGGCTTACTCCCTGTAATAGGAAAGGAATTAATATCAAGTCGGTCCACCCTTTGCTGATGTCACAGCCCCTACTCAGCTGGGAATGCTTTCTACAAGATTTTGGAACATTGCTGCGCAACTGCCATCAATTCCCTAACAAGATCATAAAGCAGTTCGGCCTCCAACGTAGAGCGGTTCGGTCTGCACCGCAGACAGTGTTCTAATTCATCCCAAAAGTGTTCCATGGGGTTTATATTGGGGCTCTGTGTAGGCCAGTGGAGTTCTTTCACAACTATCTCATCTAACCATTATTGCATCGACTTCGCTTTGTGAAAGGGGCAGCGTGTTGGCAAGGAAAGCGTCATCATGTAATGTTTAAAATGTCGCTTCTTAAAACATTACTTCTTTACTACTTCCATTTAAACTCGTTGCACTGTAACTTCAAACTCTTAAACACCAGATAGCTAGTACACAAAAATCCTTAGTTATACTGCTAAATTAGACGACCCAAAGGCTAAAAAAGAGTCAATTTCAACTTACGAAAATCACTGTCGTCTATAATCCACATACTTCAGATAAAATAGAAATCTACGATAATCATCAGTCGCACAGTAACGAGTGTCTCTACTTTTCAATGAAAACTACAACTTCTTTACACATAGAAAGTCGTGAAAGTACAACGAAGCGCAATGTTAATCTATTTATATATTCTGAAGTGCCAGAAAAACTGGTACACCAGTCTAATACTTGATAGCTCCCCCACGGGAGCACAGGACTGCAGAAATACGACGACGCATGGACTTCACTAGCTTCTGGAAATATGATGTAGGCAATGCACACCATACTTCCTGCAGAGCATTCCACAATTTGGGTGTATTTCGAGGTCTCGGATTCCAATGTTCGATAGGGCGTTGCACCGCATCACAAATGTGTTCTATCACATCCAGATCTGGGTACTTGGGTGGGAACAGCAACAATCCAAACTCAGATGAATATCTCCTCTAACCATAATGTGGCGTCCCGACACTTGTGTGGAGGTGAATTGTTCTGATGGAACAGGCCCAACCAATCAGCATGAATGCAGGACACGAACAGGTGTACCTCGTCAAAAAGGATGCGCACATAGCGTTGGCTGGTCACAGACGTTTGTAGACGTACCAGGGGTCCCAGTGAAGTCCAGCAAAACACTCCTCATACAATTACGGACCCCCCACCAGCCGATACAGTTCCCTGTTGACAGGCGGGATCCATGGCTTCATCGGATTTGCGCCACACACAAATCCTTCCATCTGCCCGATACAGTTGAAAACGTGGCTCGTCAGACTAGTCTGCTTGTTTCCAGTCATCACGTGTCTGGTGGCGGTGTTGCCGTGCCCAAGCGAGGCGCATAGCTCTCCGTCGTGCACCCATCAAGGGGACTAGAGTTGGGTGTCGGCTCCCAAATCCCTTTTGTTCAGGATATGTTGCACAGTCCGGACGCTGATACTTGTTGAGGCTCCAGCATTGAATTCCGATGACACCTGGGAGAGTGTTGCACGGCTATCGCGTGAAACGATTCTTGACAACCGAAGATGGTCACGCTCACCCAATGTCTTTTTACGGCCACACTCGTATAGTTGGTTGAAGGTTTTGCCAGAATGATTGTAGTCACGCTACACGCTTGCAATGGTTGTCCGTGAAAATCCGAACTTCGTTTCTACCTCCGAAATACTATGGCCCATCTCACAAGCACCAACTATGACACCGCGTTGAAAATCGCTTAAATCGTTATTACTTGTCATTCTCATGCCGAAAACAGCTCTGACAGCTGGTAAGTATGCGTCATTTTCTTGTAGGATTTCCGTCCACAGTGAGTAGAGTTTAGGTCCCAGCCACCTACAGCGAGTTCACCTTTTGGGCAGGACACAGAAACGGAAGGAAGGAGAGCAAGTCTAGTGACTTTGACAGAACAGTTTGTAGTGAGATTAAAGTCGATGGCATCACCGTGCAAGTACGATGTTGCACATAGAGGGGTGAGAGAATTTCAGGGGGACATAGGAAAGAATACCCACTTAACCAGTGGGTCCAGCCACTTAACGTGTGAATATTCAGTGATTGTTAGCAAATCACACCACCTCCGCAAGATCAGCCCAAGATCGAACATGAGGATCTTGCATTGGTAGTCTGAACTGCTAACCACTCAGCCATTCGCTTCTCTCTGACAGCTGGCAAGAAGGCCTGTCGCTTTATATATGCACTGGTGGGCTCAATTGAGTACGCGCATAGGTGGCGTTGCAATGTATTTTGCATAAACTCGTCTGTACCAGATTTTCTGGCACTTCAGTGTATGGCGCCACACCACTATACTTTTCTCTGCTTGCTTCAATATCATATATCTCTCGTTCTTATCTGTCAACATGCATACATCACGCACACTGATCTCAAAACTGTTGCCAACACCATTCTGCGAGACAGAAAACATAACGGCTAGGTAGAAAACGCTTAAAGACAGTAAACTCAAATTTATATACAGAAAGAAACTAAAAATGAAAGTTACATTAGGGTATACCTCATAATCATCGAACGGTTGCAATTATATTGGAAACACAGAACAGGCAAAAATGTCGTTATAGGCCACATGCTTTAAGAATTCCGGTAACTGGAACTAGGATTGCGCAGCTAAAATCATGGAAAACATTGTGCAGGGTTGTGTCACATCTCCAACGTAGGAATCCATTCTTGGGGAATCCCCTGCACTCAGTGTTGCAGGTATTTCCCCTAATAACCGTCTCTGGTTTCAAGCAGATAATGGTCGTGTCACATCTCCAACGTACGAATCCATTCTTGGGACCCCCCAGCACTCAGTGTTGCAGGCATTTCCCCCTAATGACCGTCTCTAGTTTCAAGCAGATAATGCTTCCGTGCATTGTGTGAAACGTGTCAACTTGGGTTTTTCAGAGAACGAGAATGAGGTGCTGCAGCTTCTCTCGCCACCCGAGTCTCCAGATCTCAATATTTGTGGGAACGACGGAAACGGGAACATTCCCACTGGTGTTCAATTATGCTGCTATTTGCGGTGCCGTGATCTTGTGCTCCGTTGTACAGTCCGTGCCCAAGTTCGCCTACCCCTATCTGACATCTTTCGTATGGCGTCCACACCTTGCACGTTTGGACTCAACGCCTTGTCCTATTTGTTAGGTAATCAACATTGGTGCGCGACTTTCACGCAAATTACCATGCCTTTTGTTTAGTCACTGTGATCTGATGTTGTCGACAATTACTCCACAACAGCTATTCCACGTGTGACTGTAGTAATGCTACTTTATAGCCTACAACGTTCTGCCACTCTTTATGTACCTCACTTTGGGAGTGACATCGTCCCTGTGATTTTTTTTTATACGGAGCAGTGAACTCCGGTGTAGGTCGGTATTTCTATTACTTTGGCAAACCATTCTAGTTACATCACATTCCTGAAATCCCCTCCGAAACAATGACCCAAACTTCTCGTTCTCGTATCTAAATGATGTTGTTGTAAACTACATTTGTCAAATCACATGACCTTTTTTCAATCCTTCAGGTTCCTAACTCCATTGCTTTTGACCCCATTGCAGACATTTCGTCTTGTTAGCTGCGGACCATCACCCCACGATTGACAAAACTAAATAAAATGGACAAAAATAAGACAAAACTAATGGTAATAGGGAGTGATCCAAAACAGGCTTTCCTTGAAATTGTAGGACAATGCATCGAACAAGTTAAATAATTTCGCTATTTCGGTCAAATTATTACTGAAGATGCGAGATGTGAAAAGTAAATTAGAATGAGACTGGGGATGGCAAAAACAGCTTTTAGAGAGCATCAAATACTACTTTCAGCCAAAAATATAGATCTAAAACTGAGGAAGATAATTTTAAAGGTATATGTTTGGCCAGTAGCTCTCTACAGTTCTGAGACATGGACATCGACCAAGAGGGAAGTGAAAAGGGTGGAGGCATTTGCGATATGGAGCTATTGAAGAATGGGGAAAATAAGCTGGCTCGGTAGAAAGACTAATGAGGAGGTCATGGAGAGAGTGGGAGAACCATGGAATCTGATCAACATGTTAAAAAGAAGAAGAATTACGTAGATGGGACACGCATTGCGCCATAGAGGCCCGATTCTGAAAGTTTTGGAAGGGAAAATTCAGGCCAAGAGAGGAAGATAACGGCCAAGGAATTGTTTTGTGGCACAATTACTCCAAGACACCAATACTAGAACATACTATGACTTGAAGAGAACGGCGGAGAATAGAGAGAAATGGGGATACAGAGTACATCTACTGAACAACCAGTCCTTGGACTGAGTGACCAAAAAGAAGAAGCTGCGGACATCAATGGTGGATGAAGAGGGCAACCATTGGTGTAACGCAGACTGTGAAATGTACTACGAACCGTGTTTTGAAACGCCATTTTGAATTGTTCTTTATTCAAATTCTGTGTTACTTGCTTCACTGTTGACCCTACAAAGCTGGATATATAATTCTTACCTATGGCTTTAACTAGCAGTTTCCAAAAGCAGGTAATGCGCTTGCGAACGATTTTCAAATCTTATTTTCAGTGCTGTTGCTCTTACGCATTCTGTAAAAACAGGAATTTTTCGTTGATGACGATCGAAACCGTGTCTTCTCGCTCCAGAATGAGTTGCTCTAAAGGACTAAGCTACACCGACAGGATGTATCGATGCAGATTTGACGTTTTGAGACGTGCTTTACTTTGCAATAGGTCACATCATCTCTCTCTTATTTTTTGTTTATGCGAAGAAGAAACCTTCTATTAAGGCTGTCTTTGAATGAGTGTAAAAGGAATTCTATCCTATATCTGCAATGCAAATTCTTTTGTGCACATTTTCTCGAAGACTATTAATTTGTATCGTTTGAAATTTTGAGCACAAATAAAAACGACCTATATCTAATATGTGCCACAGTTATTATTCCAAAAAATATGTTAGAATTTTTTCTACGGTCTGGAGTGAGTTGCTCTAAACGACTAAGCTACACCGACAGAATATATTGCTGCATATTTGTCGTCTTGACACGTTCTTCACCTGTCTTGACACGTGCTTCAACTTATTTCACAGCTGCACAAGTTTAGCTCATACTCGTGCTATTATTATAAGCACTCACTATCATCCCACGCTCAAAGTCAGTTAGATCGCGTTCCTTTCCCACCACACCTTCACGAACGCATTAAAGCCTAACTCTCGTGAGTGTTTCCATTCGCTTATTTTGCAGTCGTATTGACACGATTAATTCGAATAATGTGACAGCCTAAGATGACTTAAAAAAATATCCATGCACTGTACACATACACTAAATTGGCAAAAGTCACCAAACACCTAGAAGAGAAACACAACATAGCATTTATTGACATACATTAGTACGGCGTCGATCCACCTTTTACCTTAATGCATGCACTGACCCTTCGGGATATGCTTTCGACAAGGTTTTGGAACACAGCAATACGTATGCTCTTCCATTCAGTACATAAAGTTGCCACTAACTGTTGCTTAGTAGTAGGCTTTGGATCCAAAATTCTTATGCGGCACCCTAATTCATACCATTGGTACTCTATGGGATTACGCTCAGGACACTGTGCTGGCCAGTCTACACACCATACGGAATTATCGTCAAACCACGCCGTAGCAGTCCTTGCTTTATGGATAGGTGCATTATCTTTCTGGCACCAACAAGGCTCAGTTCTATAGTATTGCCACAGAGTTGGTAGGGCATAACTGTCCAGAATGTCGAGGTAGACTTGCTGGTTAACAGGTTTGTCCATGATAACCAATGGGCCGGGGCCACACAACGAAAAACACCCCCACACGAGTACACTGCTAGCTGAAAACTTAACCGTACGAACCGCACACTGTGATAAATAGCGTTCCCCAGGATGCACCGATACCCACGTATGGCCATCAGACTGTTGGATCATGTACCTGGATTCATCAGTGCATAGGACCCATTTCTATTGATCTACGGTCTACGATAAATGCTCTTTACACCATGCTAAACGACGAGTAGCATTCCGAGTAGAGATGAAAGGCTTATGAGCAACCGCACGACCACGGTAACCCATGGAATGAAGTTCTCTGCGAATGGTACGTGTACATACCGAATTTTCAGCATTTGTACTTACTTGTACACTGAGGTCTTGTGCAGTACTCCATATTAGCTGTAACGACTCTCCCGAGGCTTCGACGTCCTCTATCACTGATTTTCTTTGTTCTTCCGGAACGTTTTGCAGCTTCAGGCACGCCATGTGTTTTCCACTTATTCAGTACCTCGAAAATAGTTGACTTAGGTATGTTTAAACACCTCTCGGTTTCTGTTATGGACAACCCACTAATATAGCACCCAACAATATTTCATTTCTCAAAGTCAGTTCTGCCCTGCCACGACATTTTCACTCGACCTCACAGTGCGATATGATCGCGGTCAGCTGCAGGCTTATTTTTATACATTTTGCAGCTGTACCGCGCATCTTAACAACGCAACGGATTTGTTCATTTGTTTTTGAAGAAGCAGTCGGTGACTTTTGTCAATATAGTGTATATACCGTGAGATGCCGGATTATTAGATACATCCGCCCTCGTCACTACAATGGCTCATTGAAACACGTAACACAACACGATGTATGGCATAAATCGGGCAGCACAGCTCGTCAAGTATCAGTTAGAGTTCGACTTAAGATTGAAATGGGCGAAACAATGGATGACGATTTGGCGCCAGGAAGGACGGTTCAGGCATCTTCCAAACGGCCGGTCTGCTGACCCATTCAGGTAAATCTTAACAAGAGTATACCGTAAACAGCACGACACGCAAAAAATCTTCCAGCATAGGTGATCCTGTGAATGAAATCAACTGCTGGATTGGAAAGGTAAAGGAGAAAGAAGACTGGCATGTCTCGTGCAAGTGAGCAGACGTGACACAACTCACCAAATCACTGCAGTATTCAACATTAGTATAGAGAGGGTGATCTACAAATCAGAGTTGGGGAGGAATGCATTACAAAAGTAATGGAAATACAGATTACAATTAACGTGTAATGCATTACAAGGTAATCCCAAATATCGTTTGCACAAGGTAATGGAAATAATCTGTTATGCGTTACAATGAAAAGGATATAATTCAATTATTTAATAATACCATTCAAACGCAATGGAATTATTTGATAATGAAATTACACAATTTGCAAATAATGATTATGTACTAATAGTTTATAGAAATGTACGTGTGCCAAAATCTATGTCTAGAAAAGTCGGCCATGTAACATAGCAGACAGAAACCGAAGTGTCGTATAGAATTTTCTAGAAGCGGCAAGAATGGGTTAGACGTTTGAATATTTGAATTTCAGTCAGACACATTTTACAAAAAAAGTTCTTTTTTTATTTATTTTTTATTTTTGGAATGGAGGTTTAACGACTACCGTGAGCAACTCAAAGTGTTGTAACCAGTCGCCCATCCCTATTTTAGGGTCACTGGTTCCAGGGAAGGGAGAGAGCCAGTGCCGTAAGACAGACACAAGATCCATGCCTCACCGGGATTCGGACCCGGACCCCTTTCGAACGAAAGATCAGAGGCCATCGCTTAGACCACTGCGCCACCGGGGCGGCAAATAAAATTTTCCCGCCTCATATTCGTGATATACTAGGAGAAGCGACCATGGTGAGCAGCTGAAGGGTCTATGACCGGTCGCCAGTCCCTATTTTAGAGTCACTGGTTCCAGGGAAGGGAGAGAGACAGTGCCGTAAGACAAACACTACATCCATGCCTCACCGGAATTCCGACCTGGACCCCTTTCGAACGAATAATCAGAGGCCATCGCTTAGACCACTGCGCCACCGGGGCGGCAAGGAAAGCTTTTCCGCCTCATATTCGGGATATACTAGGACAAGCGGCCAACGGTAACCGATAACTCGGGTACAGTTGGCAAATTTTGAGCGAAGCTATTGCAAAATCTAAACTTATTAAGGCGTTTACTATAAAACATTCTAAAAAACGAACGCGTAAATTTTATGACTTCCAGAACAAACGTACGAAACATTCTAAAAAAAGAAATGCCTTAAATTTTCCATGAACTACTTTCCTTCACGCTTTCACGTTGGTTGTGATCAGGCTCCTTGTAAACAAAGCGGAAAGACACACTCAGATCGGGTACCACGTTTTTCTCAAGATTCACTGAACCGACAAGCGACGTCATTGACGCCGTATTGCTGACCTCGTCCGCGACTTCAGCAGTTACAGTTAGAAATGAAACAAAAGCAAAACATAAACAAAAAGAGGCTTACCGGTGCCAATTGTAACGTTTGTCTTGTGTCCAAAATGTGCTGCGTTTCCTTTTTTATTAGTTTGAACCAAAATAATATTCAAATTGACGGCAAAGGAACTAAAAACTCGAGCAAATTGCGTCGGGAAAAGTTGCAACTATCGAATGTAAACAAATGTAAGGGAATGTTCGCGCGTGGTTTTTTACTTAAAAAATCAATGATTAGTGACATGGGGTTGGTATCATGGTGATTGGTCATGTCCTATAAAAATAATGACCATTAAAAAACGGACCGATTTTAATAATTTTAATTGAAATTCCTCAATGACACGGAATTTTGGGAATCGGAAGGTGTCACAACCTGTCCATGGACGATATCCAATCGCATGCCAAAAATCACGGTGATCGGATGTGTCATGTCGTAGCTATGCCCGAACAACTAATTGTCCCGAGTCTCGTATAGAGAGCGGATCTTTTGAATTATTATTAAAATTGGTCAGTTTTTTAGTGGTCATTATTTTTATACGACACGACCAATCACCATGATTCCAACCCCAATTCACTCACCATGTCGTTTCCTTTCTCAGTGGCAAGTGCCATCGCGATCGGCTGAAGATCTTTGGAGGAGATAGGCAACAAACATCCCCTTCTCAAAACCCGGAAACTCCCATAAAAATGCAAGTTTTTGGACGATAAATCCTCAATGACACGGAATTTAGGGAATCGGAAGGCGTCAAAAGCTGTCCATGGACGATGTTCAATGGCTTGCAAAAAATCGCCGTGATCGGATTTGTCATCTCGTACCTATGCCCGAACAAGTATTTGTCTCGAGTCTCGTAAAAACAGCTACGCTCGGCATTCGGCCTCGCTTCGCTCAAAAATAAATTCATTAATCAACTGTAACCCTGAACTTCTAAACATTACCTCCTCTTTCCGTTTTTATATTGATAACCGTCTCTCGATTCCGAGGAGTTCTATTTTTGTAGTTGAGAGCGCTACTATTCTGGAATTTCTTTATGTAGCTTCCCTCTCCCTGGAATAAAAGAAATGATCGAGTAAAACTTTTCTTTATGCTTAAATTAGTGATTCGTAGTGTGATAACTAAACGATTTTTTAAACACTTCGTATACACCGTATAACAGGGAATGAAATATTTTTGCATAAATGTGGAAAATAATCAGACTCCATTATTTTTTACTTGTATGCTTAGCGTAAAAATAGAAGTATACAAAACGTGTCAATTTTATTCTTTTGTTAGAGAAACGCGTATTTATTTTCTTTACTTGAAACTTCTCTAGTCAATATTAGTTAGTTTTCTGATTTCTCAGTTCCCGGTGTTCTTCAATTCCTTCAGTTCGTTTCCTTCTCCGAACGCAGACCTTTTTTTTCTTTTGTTTTCCTAAATATCTGCCCCTTTTAATATCGAGTAGAGAAAGGAAAACTTGTCGCTTTTTGAATTAGTGAAAGACGCTGGAGAAAAAAAAATATCTGAGGCCTGTCTTTCATCTAACACCAGACACAGTCTAAAAAAAAAAAAGAACATGTGAGTAACTGTTCCCGCGACCGCGTGTCTCCGTGTAATAAGTACGACTTTCTTGTTACTTCCGCTCGACGCCTTGCTTTTCCGATTTTTTTTTCTTTTTCATACACAAAATGCGAAGATGTTGGAGTCTTGAGATATTTGAAACTGAAATTTTACTACGTTCTGCTTTTCCCTCCTCCAATTTTGAGAGAAAGGTTTTCTGTACGCGAAGTTTCTTGTCAATGCACCTCGCCAAGTTCTGAATAGTTTCATAAATTTTCTTAGTGGTATCAATACATCAACTCATATTGCTCAAGTGAATTACGTCTAACGTATCCTCAGATATGAATTCAGCAATTTTTGAAAAAAATATAGCATATAACATTTTCCATGCGAATAAAAAAAGAAAAATACACAGAGTTCAAACGGTTTGTTAGTAAATTATGAGCTGTCCGTTATTTAAGGGATTGAGCAGAACATTATGTTTAACCCTAAAAGCTGTCGATCTCGTTAAACGCTTGTTATTTCTTATTCACTTTCTGTTAATTCATAATACTGTATATTTAAGGGGAACAATTTGTTCCCAACATAAATTACTAATCGCCTTCACATTTTGTTTGATGCTTTCGGTTTTTCTAAGCAAGTCAATCAGTTTGTTGCTGCTTATGATGTCTGAAACCCTATGAAAGTCTATGCGCCATTACATTATGACCACCTTCCTAATAAGCTGAAGGACCTCCTTGAGCTCGCAAAACACCAGCAACTTGGCGAAGCATCGATTCGATGAAGTGGCGATCGGTATCCTGGCGTATCTGATACCATAATGTGAAGATAAAGTCCTCCAGTTCTCGTACATTTCGCGGTGGTGGTGATTCTGCGCGAACCCGCTTTTCCAAGTCGAACCACAAATGCTCGTCCAGTTCCCGTACATTTCGCGGTGGTGATGATTCTGCGCGAATCCGCTCTTCCAAGTCGAACCACAAATGCTCGATTGGGTTCATGTCAGGTGAATTTTGAGGTCAGGAAATTAACAGAAAGTCCCTAGCATGTTCCTCGTACCACTCCTTGACGATTCTGGCAGTGAGGCATGGCGCATTATCTTGTTGGTAATCTCCATAATCAGCAGGGAAAACAGTTGCCATGAATGGGCGAACTTGGTCCGCAGTTATGTTCAGATACCTGACAGCTGTCAGGGATTGGGCTATTGAGATAATGGGGCCTAAAGTGTCCTAAGAAAACATCGTACAGGGTATAACTTCTCCGTCGCTGGCATGTTTCCCCCCAACAGTGCATCCAGGTGCCATAGCCTCCACTAATAATCGGCATATCCGCGCTCGGCCGTCTACGTGATGCACCAGGAACCTTGATTCGTTAGACCAGGACACTTTCTTCCAATCATCCACGGTCCAATCTTGATGATCTTGGGCCCATTTCATGCGTTGTTGCAGTGACCATGGGGACCCGGCTAGGTCTTCGGCTACACAGGCCTATGCGCAAATGTTTGCGATGAACTGTGTACTGTGACACAGTGCCCTTATCACCACTGTTGTAGCTGCACGAGATTTGTCGCACTGTGTCCCTGCGGTCGCTGTCAACAAGGCGCGACAGTCACAATTCCCGTCTGGGCATCGATGAGCTGCGAACGACGCACGGCTGGACGACGTTTCGTCGTTTGGCCATCTGTGCACTACTTTTCAGACGTACTCAGTACAGCAGCACGTGAAGAACTCAGAAGACACACCGTTTACGATATCGTAGCTCCAAGGCGCCGTGCCGTCACGATTTGTCCTTTATCGAACTCCGATAAATCGGCAGCTTTTCTCATTCTGACTCCGAACCCTTCTAATATCCGAAAGTCGGTTCTCCGGTTGTGTATATACTGTTCTGTGAACTTCCCCTGCGACACTGTTCGATCTCCAGGCGCGCTGATTTCCCCAGGTTGGGTTGGTCATAATGTAATAGCTCATCGGTGTAAATAATGTTACCTTTAATAATGAAACGCATATAGCGCATACAATCCGTTTATTTTTGTGGTGTAGTCAACACAAAGATTCGCCAAGCTTTCGCACTCCACTGGGAGGTTTTTTCAAGGCAATGGTAGACACAAAAATGCAGAGAATTGGAGCATGTAAAGAACGAAGATGATTTTTGAAAATAACGCGGGTGACAACACGAGCATATTACATGAATTTTTATCACGTAATTATACAGAGCGCCGTGATGTGTTTCCATCTTTTAATAACGCATGCCAAGCCATCTATAGTTCAGTAGAGACTATATGATTGCATGCCACCCACTTTGATGGATAGGATTTCCACTGTTTCAATGATGGCAGTCTCTTTGAAATTCGTGTAAGGGGCAATTCTTCTAATATTATTCCATACAGGAGCAGCCGAGCAATGCATGACTCCTCTGGCGAGGGCTGTATTCTGCATATCCTGGTTCACACTTCGTACGTGTTCTTTACATCTAATGTCCAAGGATATCTTTGTCATTCCTATATATATCTTTTCCGTGTTGTCAGGATATACCAACGGTATGGCGTACACACCCGCCTTTTCTTTCTCACACTCACTCTCCTTACAATTTGATATTATATGTGATAACGGGGTCTGGGACTTCATTGCTATTAATAAGCTGTATTTCAGTAATAAATTCTTTAACCAATTTTTAAAGCCTGGGATATATGTGATGGATCTTCGTATCTCATCGTCTTACTAGGAGATTTTGCTATTGCTGATATCATAAGATTTCTCACAGTCCTATGTACTCTGTTTATGTCACCCTTCTTATATCCAGTCTTTAGACCTTTGCTATAGATATTATCAATTTCTTTATTATTTAGGTAGTCGGGTTTGCATACGTTGTACGCTCTGTAGAACCACTCTCTAAATGCGGAAAGTTTGTACTCCTTTTGGCAGTGAGAATCAGTAGGGATAAGGTTCGGTACTGCGGTCGGTTTATAATAAACGTTAAAATCGAAGCTGGATGTTCTATTTCTTCTGAGTGAGACGTCAAGGTAATTCAACGTCCCGTCCTTTTCAAGCTCCATGGAGAACTTTATTGTACTGTGTAGGTTGTTTATCTTGCCCATGAAATCATTTAATTCGTTTACTCCATGTTCTCATATGAAGAATATGTCGTCAGCATAGCGGATCCAAACTCGTTGTTTCTTGATACAATTTAAAAGGATGAGATCTTCTAGCGGCCTAAGTAATGCTTCTGCAAGGACTTCAAATTTGCTCGGCCGCTCCTGTATGGAATAATATTAGACGAATTGCCCCTTACACGAATTTCAAAGAGACTGCCATCATTGAAACAGTGGAAATCCTATCCAGCAAAGTCGCATGCAATGATACAGTCCCTACGGAGCTACCAATAGTTTGGCATGCGTTATTAAAAGATGGAAACACATCACGGCGCTCTGTATAATTACGTGATAAAAATTCATGTAATATGCTCGTGATGTTACCCGCGTTATTTTCAAAAACATCTTCGTTCTTTATATGTTCCAATTCTCCACATTTTTGTGTCTACCATTGTCTTGAAAAAGGCCTCCCAGTGGAGTGTGAAAGCTTGGCGAATATTTGTGCTGACTACACCACAAAAATAAACGGATTTCATGCGCTATATGCGCTTCATTATAATTGAACTCTGGTGTATTTAAAATAAAGGTTGCGTTATCTTTAGTGGTACAATGAATTTGTTCAATGAATGTGTTTGTTCAAATAGTTTCGTGACGTTCTGTTTATACAGAAAGCAATAGCATTACTATCATTTTTATCGGAAACACACTCAATCGACGAAACATTTGAGATAGGGGTGATGGGCAGCTGACATGGGCATTCCCAGTGTAAAGTGGAAAAGACCCGAACTGCAAACGATAAATAGACGGACAGCAGGTCTTCCCAACATTGTGACGCCATCGACGAATATGAACGTCTTGAGAAATCGTGAACGCATTGTCGGGGCAACAAAAATGGGTCATTCTATCTCTTAAGAGGTAAGAACCTTAGGATTGGTGAGCAACCGTAACAAGGGTGCATCGCGAATATATCATTGACTGATGTGCTAGCGCCCAGTGGGAAAGCGGTGGCAAATCACACGCCATTAATGACAAGGGTCGACATAGACTACTTTTATCCAGGCTCCTATAGACCGACCGTTGGGCAACGGCTGCGTAAATCACATAAATGTTAAATGTAGGTTGCCCAAGCAGCCTCAGTTACCGTAGAGCAAGGCACACCCTGCATACTCTGGGCTACGGGAGCTGATGTTCTACTCGTGTAACACCGGTGACTGCTCTTCATTGGAAATTATGCCTCGCCTGGTGTCGGAACATCAAAACTGAGCCTCTGAAAAATGGCGACGTGTGGGCAGATGAATTCTGTTTTCTACTGCACCGAGCTGACCTGAGGGTGCAGGTATGGCGTCGACAGCATGAGGCCATTGACGCGCCGTGCTAGGTCGGTCGGGTTCAAGGTTTTGGCTCTGGGGTGGTTTAGGTAACTTTTTCATGCGACATACACTGAAGTGCCAGAAAAACTGGTACATACGAGCTTATGCAAAATACACAGCAACATCACCTATGCGCGTACTAGGTTGCATCCGCCAGTGCGTATATAAAGCGATAGACATCCTTGCCAGCTGTCAGAGCTGTTTTTGGTGTGAGAATGACAAGTAATAACGATTTAAGCGATTCTCAACGCGGTGTCAAAGTTGGCGCTCGTGAGATGGACCATAGCATTTCGGAGGTAGAAACGAAGTTCGGATTTTCACGGATGACCATTGCAAGCGTGTAGCGTGACTACAATCATTCTGGCAAAGCCTCCAACCTACGATACCATTGTGGCCGTAAAAACGACATTGGGTGAGCATGACCATCTTCGGCTGGCTGTCAAGAATCGTTTCACGCGATAGCCGTGCAACACTCTCGCAGGTATCATCGGAATTCAATGCTGGAGCCTCAACAAGTATCAGAGTCCGGACTGTGCAACGTACCCTGAACAAAAGGGGTTTGGGAGCGGACGCCCAATTTGAGTCCCCTTGATGGGTGCACGACACAGAACTATGCGCCTCGCTTGGGCACGGCAACACCGCCACTCGACACTTGATGACTGGAAACAAATAGCCTGGTCTGACGAGTCACGTTTCCAACTGTATCGGGCAGATGGAAGGATTCGTGTGTGGCGCAAACGCCATGAAACCATGGATCCCTTCTTAAACAGGGAACTGTACCGTCTGGTGGGGGTGGGGGTCCGTAATGGTATGGGGTGTGTTTAGCTGGACTTCACTGGGATTTCTTGTACGTCTACAAACATCTGTGACCGGCCAACGCTATGTGCGCATCCTTTCTGACGAGGTACACCTGTTCATGTGCTGCATTCATGCTGATGGGTTGGGCCTGTTCCAACAGGACAATGCACCTTCACACAAGTGTCGGGACGCCCCATTATGGTTAGAGGAGCATTCTTCTGAGTTTGGGGTGTTGCCATTACCACCCAAGTCCCCAGATCTGAACGTGATAGAACACATTTGTGATGCCATGCAACGCGCTATCGAACACAGGAATCCGAGACTTCGGAATACACCCGAATTTTGGAACGCTCTGCAGGAAGTATAATGTGCATTGCATACAGCCTATTTTCAGAAGCTAGTGAAGTCCATGCCCCGTCGTATTTATGCAGTCCTGCGCTCCCCTGGGGGACCTACCAAGTATTAGACAGGTGTACCAGTTTTTCTGGCACTTCAGTGTATTAGGCCCATCAATGTGTCGCAAGAAGTCTTTAACAGCTGCTCTCCACTACCGTGTGCTGGGTGATCACCTGCACGCTTTGACATGCTTCGCGCATCCCGCGGCCGATAGTCTGTTTCAACAGGATACTTTGCCCCTCACCTGGTGGAAACCACCTAGGCATTGCTACAGGAACACTCATTTGTGTTTGGACCCATCCAGAGGCCCCCGAGTGCCCCGGATTTAAACTCTATCGAAGCTATATTGAATGTCGTGGAACGGAACATCAGATCATTGATCCTGGACCACTGTCTCGGGTGGAGTTGTGAAAAATGCTGCTGCAGAGATGACTGAAATTACCTTCGAAAACCCTCCGGCATATTGTAGAGTAGATGCCTCAGCGTGTATAGGCTGTGATTCACTGGAGGAGGACCAATACGCTATTAGGTGAGTATCTCTAATATTCTGGGTTTATTTGTTTACAAGTAAAATATCAAAATAACTTCAAAATATTATGACGTAGTTTTACATTTCTGATTTACTGTCGACGACCATTCTCGAATTCATAGAAGCGTCATGGAGTTTTTTCTTTTTGGAATGGTGGCTGAAATTTGGTTACCCCATCAAAAAAAACATTTCTAAAATGTTTTTTTCTAAAATAACTTGGGAATACTTTTTTGCCATCTGTGTTAAGTGACTAATCAGTTGGTGATCTAGATATGAACAGCTTGTTCTTTCCTTTTATATGGATCTTTGCACAAAAAAACAATCTCGTCCTTCAGTGCAAAATTTGCTATAAATTTCATCCAAAATACACTCACAGACAATGAAAGTTACGCACCAAGAAGGAAGCATCGGATTGAACTGAAATTTTATGGACGTAATGATACAGATCGATAATACACATGATGGCAAACACCGAACTGCAGGACACTTACAGAGAGATCTGTGGCCCGCAGTCCGGTCATCTTCAATAGCACGTCGCCCCGCCTCTTGCGGCGGCACATGCTGAATTACGGTCCGGCATGGAGGAAAACAGACGCCTAATGTTGTTGACTGGTCCACACGTGTTGGACGTGTCGGATAGTGCGGCATGACGGCAGCTGGCGTTTCAACTGATCCCACACATGCTCAATAGGGGACACGTCCAGGAGCGCGCAGGCCGTGGAAGTGTCTGGACTTGACGTATGCAGTCCTGGGCAAACCGAGCAGTGTGCGGGCGGGCATTATCCTGCTGTTATAGCACACCTGGAATCCCGGCTAGGAATGGGAGCACATGGGGTCGTAGGATCTCATGACATACCGCTGGCCCGTCAAGGATCCACATACCATCACTAGAGCCGATCGGCTGTCGTAAGCTATGGCTCCCAAACCATAATGCCAGCAGTGGGGAGAGGTTTGGCGCTTGACAGCGAGGTTGGGATTGTGTCGTTGACCCGTGGACCTCCACACCCGGACACGATGATCATCTGTCCTCCAAACGAAGCGGCACTCATCGCTAAACACCACACGTCGCCAGTCTGAGGCGTTCCACGTCGCTCTGGCTTGGCACCACTGCACACGGAGCCAGCGATGTTCCGGTGTTAATGGCAGCACACGTAAGGAACGCTGGGATCGCAGATTCGATTTTGCGAGGCGTCGGGAAATGCTTCGTGTGCACACAGGAGCCGCTCCATCTGCCTGTATAGTGGACCGGGTCCCCGTGGGATCCGTTCCTGCCTGGCGCACGATCCATCGATCATCTCTATCGGGGATCCTCCTGGTCCGTCCGGAGCAGCTACGCCGTGTGGCAGTGCCGTCACGTGTCCACGGCTACCAACGCAGTCTGACGGTATGGTCAGAACAGATCACGTGGCGTGCTATACGGCGAGTCTACCACCTTGCGGTTTTCAGCCCGATGATCAGGCCCCTCTCAAAGTCCGTAAGTTGCGTAAATCGATGTCTCTGGCGTGTACCCTGCATTCTTGTCACTCTGTAATTTCGCTTGCATTGGCCAGTGCTTTTCGCTTTCATGGGGCATTGACTGCACGTTGGTTTATAAGGCTGCCGGTTCGTGCTTGCAGTTCTACCACAGGGTGTGCGGTCATGCGCAATCGCACCAAACGTGGATCAGGTGCATACCAGCACGTACTTTAGCTATTTGCAAAGTTTCACGGGTGTAGCATGTTTTCTTCTTGGTGTGCAAACTTCATTGTCCGTGAATGTATGTTTACAGCCAATAACTGGAAGTTTGGAAACCTGTCATCAAACATATTTTGTACTCCAGTCTTTCAAACGAACGAACAAATTATATTCTTCAATTCGGATTTGTGATATATGTTGGAAATAATACAGGTTATCAATATATTTGTGGCCTAATATAGAAAGACAGACCTGTATGAAAAGGCACGGTGTTTTCATTCATCATAGTCTCTCTTTAATCGTTCACACTTAGTTTAATGCTCTTCTAGTTGCTTTAAACGCCTCTAATAAAACTTGCTGTCTTAGTATGCAAATGGTGTCACAACGAACTAAACATCGTCATTTACCTCAAAATGACGTCCGTTCGTATATCTTTTCAGTCGGAATAAATAATCAGAGGGGAATAAATCTGGTTAATATGGGGCATTCGGCAGCAAATTGAAGTACAGCACTCGACGAAGTAACATTGTTTGGCCGGTATTGTTGTCAGGAGTATTGTTTTGCAGAAAGTTGTCTCCTCGGCTTTATATACCTCGGCGTTCTTCTTTAAGTTTTTGGTGCGGTTGGCGTAATATAACATAATAATAGCGCTGTTGCTGGCTTTTCCGTATTCCATGTTTTCAACGAGGATTACGCCGTCATTATTCGAAAAGACTCATACTGGACAGACATCTATCTCTTAGATGTCGAAAAGACTCATTCTGGACAGACATCTATCTTGTTAGTAGATGTCTGTCCAGAATGCTTCTACACCATGGATTGCTTTCTGGTCTCCGGATCATAGTTGAAAGAATCCGTTTCGTTCATAACCACATGTTGGCTCACAGATTTGGAGGAATCCTGTAAAAAATGGTTAAGAACAGATTTTGCCCAATCAAGCCTCTCCCGTATCTCATGTGGAGTCAAACGTGTTGGTACCCTTTTTTGTAGAAAGCTTTCTCATCTGCAGCTCGTCGTGAATACTATGATGTACAATTCACAGGGGAATTTAAGAGCTTCAGGGATAATATGGATGCCAATTAGCTGATTTTCCATTGTCAAGTTGTGCACAGCATCACTAATTTCTCGAGTTCACCATGATACTAGTCTTCCACTATGGAGTTCTTCCAGTGGGAAAACGCGACCACCTTTTAAATTCAGTCTCCCAGTCCTTGAGTGCTATTTAAACGCGATTTTCTCGAAAACTGAAAAACTTTACCACGATATCTCGAAAGCGGCTGGAGATATCAATTTGAAATTTATCCCGGAGTTGTAAAGCACGATGACGCATTAACTATATCTGACATCTGATTGAATAAAAATGCCTCCATTGTTTTATAATAACGAATAACTCACATTTTCCTACATTTTTCGTTACCTGGACGTCATTTTTTGAATTTTGTTTAAATATTCAATTCTTCAGGTATAACCAATAGAGGGAAGCCTAAGGAGAGCCGCCCCGATGGCGCATTGGTCTAAGCGATGACTTCTGATTATTCGTCCGAAAGGGGTCCGGGTTCGAATCCCGCTGAGGCATGGATGTTGTGTTTGTCTTACGACACTGGCTCTCTCCCTTCCCTGGAACCAGTGACCATAAATTAGGGACGGCGACTGACTGCTTATAGCCCACTGAGTTGCTCACGTTGGTCGTTAAACCTCCAATCAAAAAAAAAAAAAAAGCCTATGAAGAAGAAATATCCCTGGGATTTCCCGAAATCTTCATCCACTGGATCGTAACCGTGGTAAAATCGGATTTTACATAGTTTGCGCCATTACGTTGGTGCGCTAATAGTATTCACCTGGGGATAAATATTGTAATATTTTCTAATTTTCTAATTTTATTTCAAATACCTCTATACAAGCAAAACGTTTTATATTTATTCGCGGCCTTGTTATAAACAATTAAACGTAAGCCACTTTTTTTTTTTTTGATTGGAGGTTTAACGACCACCGTGAGCAACTCAATGGGCTATAAGCAGTCGCCCGTCCCTAATTTAGGGTCACTGGTTCCAGGGAAGGGTGAGAGCCAGTGCCATAATACAAACACAACATCCATGCCTTACCGGGATTCGAACCCGGACCCCTTTCGGTCGAATGACCAGAGGCCATCGCTTAGACCACTGCGCCACCGGGGCGGCAAGCCACTTTTTGGAATGTCAAACCTCCCAAGTCCCCTTAAGTATTAAAAGAATGAACTTTGTGCCACCCCGGTGGCGCAGTGTTCTAAGCGATGGCCTCTGATCATTCATCCGAAAGGGGTCCGGGTTCGAATCCTGCTGAGGCATGGATGTTGTGTTTGTCTTACGGCACTGACTCTCTCCCTTCCCTGGAACAAGGGTCCCTAAATTAGGGACGGGCGACTGCATATAGCCCATTGAGTTGCTCACGGTGGTCGTTAAACCTCCAATAAAAAAGAATGAGCTTTGTTGTGAGTAGGTTACAATCACTCTACAACGCCGGCACCTATACGAGACGCTATCAGTAAGTTTAGCGTCCGCTACAAACGTACTGATAACCTCTTGTATAATTTTCAATTTTCCGTCTGTTAACTGATTCATTAGCAGTAAAGATATGTTTTCCTGAAGAACAGTGAACAATTGTGCGCAAATAAACAGCCACCGTACTGCCATTTCCGTTTCGCCGTTTAACACTAAATTCATAAGCGCACCTCAGAAATGCACTTACGTTTCTATTTGTGTGAAGGCAGAAATTCAGTAGCCAGATGCACACCGAAGAGACAAAATATTATGACCAGCTCGTCTTTATCCAGATCGAAGCAAGTGCAGGTAAACCACGGCATGTGTCAAGGTCATGATGCGGCGGTGTAAATGGAACCTGATACTGAGCTCTGTTACTCAACGTTTTTTTTTTTTTTTTTTGCTCTTCAGGTGGGAAAGGCAGCTGACTTAAGCGATGGCTAGCCGACTGGGTCAGAGACGGCAAAGCTCTGACCAAGTACTAACCACTTTACCCAGTACTAACTAATTTTGAAGGTACTATCTACGGCTGAGCGTAGTTAGTACCTTCAAAGAGTGGTCCGAGGAAAGAAAAAGAACCATCCGTTGGCGAGGTTTGGGCCCAGAAGTAACAAAAGGCTGTCCCGCATGATTCGAGCCAACAGAAGGGATACCGTGACGCAACATGCGGGTACTGTGAATGCTAGTAACGGGAGATATATGACGTAACACGTACAGTACACCAAACCCTGCTGAAAATGGAGCTGAGCAGCTGCAGGCTGCTCCGAGTGCCCATGCTAGCCTCGATTTTACGACGAACGGGCCTACAATGGGCATGCGAGCACCAAAACTGGACCTTGAATGTCTGAAAGAAAGTCATTTGGTCCGACGAATCTCGTTTCCTGTGGCACCACGTCGACCTAAAGGTACATGTGCGTCGTTTACCTGGGGAAGTGTTGGCCCCAGGATTCACAGTGGGACGAAAACAAGTCGGTGGAGTAATTGTAAGCCTTGAGGAAATGTTCTTCTGGAAGTCCTGAGTTCAGTCATTCATGAGCAGAACACTAAGACATTTACTACGTACCTAAACATCATTGCAGATCAGGTACCGTAAGTTGAGGTAACTTTGGCCTAAACGGGGTAACTTTGGCTCAGATGGGGTAATTTTAAAACCGGAAAGTGCTCATTTTGTATGTTGCAACCCTGCAGTTCTCCTGATTTAGGTATTTCTGACACGAAAAGTAAGTTAAAGCACTGGATACAGATGACCTGTAGTTAAGTGTGATTCGTTCTTCTGGGACGCCATACTGTGTCTCAGGTGGAGACAGCTGTTGTGATTAGTAATTACATACCTCCCTAACTTCTACCCATGTGACTCAGCCTCGAAGTTAATAAGTTTTTGTAAGTACATTTTTATGCACTATATTGATAAACATCATCGAACAACTACAAGAGAAATACAACATAGCATTTATTGACATACATTACTACGATGTCGGTCCACCTTTGGCCTTAATGCATGCACTGACTCTTCGAAGCTCGAAGTGGTTGGGTTTTGAGCTCCGTGATTTTCGTTGCTATAAGGTGTTTATTGAGTGCTTTAGTTTCTGTGGTTGCGTGTATTTTCAAGTTGAAGTTCTACACTTTACGTTTGTGTATCTCCCAGGTTGGTGAGTGCCATATTTTTTCATTATTCACTGTTTTATTTTTCAACCAAGCTGGTCTTTTTTCGTTAAAGTATCGCCATTGCTTCGATGGCACAGGCAGACAAGGGTGACGCCCACATCCTTATCTTGGCAGATCAGCCAGCTTCCTCTTCTTCTTCTACCGCGGTAGCTCCTGCTCAGCTTAATGAGGTAGCTCCCGAGCGTCATTGCGACGTCATGGACACCTCTTCTTCTCCAACTATAACTCCCACCAAGTGTGGTGGTTCCAAGTCTCCTATCTACATCTCAACCCATGTCTGCCCAAGCGTCCTATGCTTCTGCAACTTCTGGGGCCCTCACACCCTCAGTTTCATCTGCTATGCCTTTTCCTGAATCCTATGTCACTGTCGTCGGTTCTACTGCTACAATTGACATACCAGAGGATTCCCCAGCTGGTCACCTTTTTTCCTCCACTATGGAACGGGGCGTTTATTTTTATGCGCTTCCCGACACTAAGCTGTGGCAATATAGCCGAGCCTTCAAAACTATCTTACCAAAGGATGCAATAGACTTTGTAGCTCGAAAACCCAGATCTGTCTTGGTCTATTTTAAGGATAAAGCGCATGCTGACCAGGTCCTTACGGAAGGTCTAACCATCAATGACGTTCATCTGTTAGCACAACCGGTTGCGCACCACCCGGTGCAGGTGACCTTCTACCCCGTACCACCAGAAGTATCCGACGCTGCCCTCTGCACCTTGCTCAGCAGGTACGGCAGAGTTGTTGGCTCCATAACAACTCTCTCTGCGGCTCCCAGAGACCCTGAAGACAAATCGATTCGGGGTTTCCGCCGCACTGCTCGAGTCCTCTTTTCATCTGATGCTCAGCTGAAAGCGGTTCCGAATGTTTTGCACATCCGCAGTGGACAGCACCGCCGAAGAGTTGAGATAATCACTTCACAGTATTGCACTATCTGTCAGAGCGAAAGTCACATAAGGGCCCAGTGCCCACGTGCCTCCCTGCAAACAGCCCCACACACTACATCTTCTTCTACTTTTTCCACCAACGCTTCCCAGACTTCTTCCTATTCGAGGAAAGTCGCGGAATCAAGATCTTCCAAAAGTCAGCTTACTGCCATTGGTCAACAAACGACTTTGATGCCTCCACCTCTTGCTGATCCTGAGAATTTTCCCAGGCTTCCAAAATCGACTCCCCCTAGTACTTTTACAACCACTGCTGATGTACATGTTGACCACTCCTCAGCTTTTACCGTTGGCTCCATGACACGAGTCACAGGTAACGCTTCGGGTTCAGACTCTCCAGACGATCATGAAGCTTTTGTGGTTGCTGAAAAACGCAGTGGTGCTACTCTCCCCAAGACGAAGAAGTCAAAGACTCTGGCGTCCCGAAGATCATCTCGCTCTTCTACCCGATCATCCACTCGCTCCGTCAGCTCTCGACGACCGTTCTCCAGGTCGCCTCTACACACTTCCTTTGAGACAGCATGTGAGGGTGCCTTTTCCTCACTAGATGAATTCACAACTTTTCTTGATGAAAATGCTTTCCCTGCTGAGCCTCTGCCATACGAAGACGTGCTGGATTGCCTTTTAGGGACCTCTAGCCCTTCCTCAGCACGCACTTCCATTCAGCAGTATGAAGCAACTATTCCACAAGTGCTGGTTCAATTACACTCACTTGAAAACACTCTTCGGCGCACTGCGGACGAGGTCCCGTGGAGTGCTTGTTTTCTCCGTCGACTTCACTCCATCACTACAGCCAGTCAATTCCTACTGCATCCCACAACTAACCAAGACATTCAAGGTGGTGTCACTTAATTGTCGCGGTTTTGCGACACCTCTTGCGAATGCGCTGGTACGAGAGGATCTTGCTCCGCTGAATGCTGATATATTACTTCTGCAGGAAACAAACTGTACTTCCACCACTCAATTTCATCAATGGCGTTAGTAGGATCATACTTTCCATCACGCCTACAGCCAACTGTCGCGTGGTGGCATGGCAGTTTGTGTTCACTCACGTTTTCGTTCAACTCTTTCCTCCTTCTCAGTGAAAAACTTATGTCGAGACTTATTACAACGGGTCTCTTTTACCGTTGCAGCTGAAAAATTTCATGTATTCAACATTTATGTTCCTTGCACTCCTACTCACGTGCCAGAGCTGTTTGCAAAACTTCGACGGGCTTTGTCACGTATTCCCATCACCGACCGGGTACTTATTGGAGGTGACTACAATTGCACTCTACATCCCTTAACTGATCGCTCTTCTACTTCCAGAGAACACCGTACGGAAGTAGTACATCTTTTACAGTCTATCACTTCAGACTTCTCACTCGTAGATGTTCAACGTCATTTGTCACCAACCCAGACTACACATACATGGCGTGCACCAAGAGCCATTGATCCTCCTACAGCAAGATTGGATCGCTTTTATGCAACTTCTCTTCTTCTACCAGCAATATCAGATTCATGCTGTACACCCACAGCTTCCTCGGATCAATGCGCCATTGCCATAACAGTTTTTGCTACTTCAACACAGCCACGTACAATCCGGCCTTGGACTTTTGACGACACTCTTTTAGATGACTCAGCCTTCTGCTCATCGGTGCGAGATTTTCTTGCGGATTGGCGTCCAAGGCTTCATTCTGCACCGTGCCCCTCAACTTTTGGTAGGAAGTAAAACGCCACCTCATACTACTGGTACGAAACCTGTCATACTCGATCATGACACAACGGAGGATGCGACTTGATCATACTAGGCAAATGCTTTCTTTGCTCAATCTTGCTGATCCCCTATTTCAAGTCTACCAGGCAGAATTACATTCACTTTTGGCGCCGCTTGCAAAACAAGCCCTTCAACGCCTTAAACTACAACACCTGAAACCTGATGCTTGTTTGTACGAATTTCTTACGTCACTTGAGTCAACTCGCCGATCCTCTTCTGTTCTAGAGCACCTTCGTCTTCCAACTGGAGTAGTATTATCCGAACCAGTTCCAATTTGTTCTATGGTACGTAATTACTACACTTCAAAATTTTGTGAAACTCCTCCTCCCTCCCCTACGGCTTCTGCTCTTCTGTTCTCTTCTTTGCCTCAGGTCCCTTCTCATTTTTCAGCCAGCCTCCTCCATTCTCCCACTTTAACTGAGCTCTCTGACACATGATGACGTGTGCTGGCTACCACCGGTGGTAGCCAGCACACGTCATCATGTTCCTACCTATGTTGCCTACACCGACGATATTACATTCTGCATTCGGCAAGACTCACAATTTCACGATCTCCACAATCTCTACAATACCTACGCCTCATGTTCCGGAGCAGCGCTAAACACAACGAAAAGCACAGGCTTATGGACCGGTTCGTGGACTAACCGCACTGACTCTCCTTGGGGAGCAGAGTGGTCCAACACCTCTCAACGATTCCTAGGAGTCCACCTTGGAAAACCAGCAACTGCTTCACTCGTCACCTGGACGACTCTCCGGCCACGCCTACATCGCTCGGTCGCAATCTGGCGGCGCGCACAATTCTGCACCTCCGTCTTTCAAAGAGCACGTCTAACGCACACTTACCTGCTTTCAATGTGCACGTATTCTTGGTTGGCTTCGAAGCAACCAGCACTACGTCTTCTTGAACTCACCCGCTGTCAAACGCAGGTTATCTGGCCCGGCCATTACTGGGTCGGAGCACCTCAACTCAGCCTGTCTCCTTCCAACGGAGGCATTAGTCTACCCGACGTCAGATCCTAATACAAGGCTTATCGTGTGTCTACGTTTTTACGATCACTTGCGGCACCTGCTCCATCTGCAGTTGCTGCTCGTGATGTCATAGTCTCTCCGCATAACCCACGCTTTACTCTCCTTTCGTTCTTACTCATGGACCACTGTCCCCTTCTCACACTTTTCCCACCTGTCTACAAAGAGGCTATCTCCTTTCTTCGTTCCCTCCCTCTTTCTCGTTTTCTCCCTGCCTCCACAAATGACCTACTTTCTGAACCTCCTTTTTTTCTTCTCTGCTACACCCTCCCCATCTCCCATGTTTTGCTTTTCCTTCATGGCTCCGAGCTGGAGTCGTTACAGTCAGCGATCTTGTTAACACCGATCTTTCCTGGCTCCCCTTCTCTTCTCTACCCTCTGCTCTCCGTTTCAATGCCAACGCTCATTTTGTTCACAACTCTCTTATTTCTACTATAATCTCCCTGTTCCCTGAGCTTGCTACTCCCTCAGGTCTCATTTCTGTCCAATCTGCCTCTCTCCCTCTCCCATTTTTTCTGTCGTCCAATGGTCCACCTTTTCCTCTTGTCTCTTTCTCAACAGCTGATCTCTACCGTTTTCTCTCTGTCTCTTCCGCACCTCTTCCCATTTCTGGCATTCCACTCTGTTCTACCTCCGCAGTGTGGTCCGCTGCTCTTTCCCCACTTTCAGCACCCCTTGAAGTCAATTCACATTGGCTTTTCTTACACAACCGCCTCCCTGTGCCGTCGATTTTACATCGCATGACCATTTTATCTTCACCCTCCTGTCCGTATTGTGGCGAGGAGGCTGACGTCCAGCATGTCTTCATGTATTGCACAGTATTATTGCCAATACTCCATCTCGCTTTCACGCTAGCGTAACGATCCTGTGAGACCGTCCTCACCTTCAGCGCCTACCGAACACTACTTCTGAACTCTTCTCGCCCTATTCACCTTCCGGCAGTCTGCTCCTACATCTTCGTGCTTGTAAAACATATAATTCACGTGTATCATCTTCAGCGTCCCCCCGAAGCTTCTACTGACATAAATAAAGTCAGTACTGCGTTACTTTGTCATTTTCGTAATCGCCTGCTCTCCCGCCTTCGACTAGAACTTGCCACTGCAGTTGCACGCTGCAGTGAACCACAGTTCCTATCAACTTGGTCACCAGCAACCACTTGGTTTGCAGGGTCGCCCACAACGCTTCACCTTACAATCGGAACTTTTGTTTCACCTACCTCCTGATAGATACAATTTTTGCCATGCTGATTTGTTTTCAATCTCTGCTTCACCAGAGACTATTTTTTGTCTTTCCCGACAAATTATTATACATAAATTGTATTCTCTCACCACTATATTGAGCTTTGTGAATAGGTCGTTGCGTCAGCTACAAGCACCTGTAAATCTTCTTTTCATGTCATTTTGAGACGATTTTCCTATACACATTTCCTGTTTTTTTCTTGTTTCGCAACTGAGTGTAATCTTGTTCCTCAACATTCACTGTACTATATTATTTGTACTCTCTATTTTATCAGAATTTTTTTGTTTGTCTCACTATTGTACATCACTTTTAGTAGATCAATTATTGTATAGAATCCTATGAATTGTTCAAAGCATGAGCTACTTATAATTGTCAATTTCTTTTCACGCTTTTTTAAAGACTCTGTTCTCATCCTCTTCACATGTATCATTTCGTGTATAACTCATGTGTAAATTTTTTTGTTTTTCATTACTCATCTTGCTGAATTATGTATTCTCTCTGCGATGTCAGAGACTATTTCTTTTTACCACCTCTGACAAACCAATATATATAAATTGTAACTTCTCATTGTACAGAATCATGTATATAGGTCTTTTCACGAACCACAGACATCTGTAAACTTTGTCGTTTTTACAGTATATTCTTATCTTCAATTCCTGATTCATATGTGTAATTTTACTTTTCAACTGTGTAAATTTGTGTTCTCCAATACTCACTGTGATGAGTTGTGTCTTCTCTCTGTATTTTCAGAGATTATTTTTTCTTTTGTATTTTCAGGAAAATTAGTGTATATAACTATTTTTCATATCACCGTTGTATGTAACATGTAGTACCGCAAACTACATTCATCTGTAAATTTTTCATCATCTGTCTTTCGTACTTTTGATTTCATGTTTGTCTCCTTGATCACCTGCAACCTCCTGGTTTTCCAGGTCACCCACAATTTATCACCTTTCGGTCAGAACTTTTTTTTTCATCAATATTGTATAAAATTTATACTCTATAGTGCTCATCTTTCTAGATTGATTTTACTCTCTGTATTACCAGAGATTCATATTGCCTCGCCAGATTTCTACTGCACTTAACTGTTGTCATGCAAACGTTGCACCGAATCCTGTAATTAACGTAGCGCAAGCTGCACATTCTGTTAATTTCTCATCACCTGTCTTTTGAATCTATGTCTGCAAGCTCGAATTCTGTATTATTCCTTGCATCAATACAGTGCAAAATTAATATTTTATAACGCTCTTCAAGCTGAATTGTTCCTATTCTTTGCTTTGTCAGAGACTTTTGTTGCCTCACCAGACACTCGAGTGTAATTAACTGTTTTTTTTACTATCATCAATGTACAGAACCGTGTAAATAAGCAGTAGCGTAAGCTACAAGCATCTGTAAATATTTTTTTTTGTCATACATCATTTGAGATGATTTATTCAAGCACATCTCCTATACCTTTCTTCTAATAAATACTGTGTGAAAACTGACCCTTCGAGACATGCTTTCGACAAGGTTCTGGGCCACCGCGATAAGTATGCGCTTCCATTCAGTACATAATGCTGCCAATAACTTTTTCTTAGTAGTAGGCTTTATTTCCAAACTTCTTATGCGGCGCTCTAATTCATTCCATAAGTGCTCCATGGGATTAAGATCAGGACACTGTGCTAGCCAGTCCACACACGATACGGAATTATCATCAAATCACGCAGTAACACTCCTTGCTTTATGGCTCGGTGCATTATCCTGCTGGTACCAACAAGGCTCTGTTCCATAGTATTGCCACAGGGTTGGTAGGGCATAATTGTCCAGAATATCAAGGTAGACGCGCTGTTTAACAGGTTTGTGCACGATAACCAAAGGGCCTGGACCATACCACTAAAATCACTCCCACCCGAGTACACTGCCAGCTCCAAACATGATCGTAGCAACAGTACACTTTGGTAAATAGCGTTCCCCAGGCTGCCGCCATACCCACACACGGCCAGCAGAAAGATGGATCGTGTATTTGGATTCATCAGTCCATACGTCCCTTTTCGATTGATATACGGTCCACGATAAATGTTCTTTACACCATGCTAAACGACGAGTAGCCTGAGTGGAGATGAAAGGCTTATGAGCAGCCGCACGACCACATTAACCCATGGAACGAAGTTCTCTGAGAAAGTTACGTGTACATACCGAGGTTTCAGCATTTTTACTCACCTGTACACTGAGGTCTTGTGCAGTTCTCCGTTGATTAGCTGTAACGACTCTCCTGATGATTCGACGTCCGCTATCACTGATTTTCTTTGGTCTGCTGGTATGTTTTGCTGTTTCAGACACGTCATGAGTCTTCCACTTATTCAGTACATCCAAAACAGTTGACTTGGGTATGTTTAAACACCTCTCGGTTTCTTTTATGAACAACCCACTGATATGACACCCAACAATCTTTCCTTTGTGAAAGTAAGTTTTCTCGCGCAGCGACGTTTTCACTCAACCTTACAGTGCGATATGATCGCGGGCAAGCTTGTTTTTATACCGTTTTCAGTTGTACCGCGCATCTTAACAACGCAGCGGATCCGTTCATTTGTTTTTGAAGGGGTGTACGGTGATTTTTGTAAATAGTGTGTACCTATATACGTATATAAGGTGTTAAAAATTGAAATTATTTCATATTGTTTTCTCTGTTGACGTTTGCAGGCCTTGGAGTTACTTTGGCCCAAGATTTGGCGTAGCATTGGCCCAATTGGCCCAACCGCAATTTTTAACCTTTTTGGTGCCTCTATCATAACACTGCACATAATCTCTTTCCAAAAGTATTTTTGCCACCACGGCGGTGCAGTGGTCTAAGCGATGGCTTCTGATCATTCGTTCGAGAGGGGTCCGTGTTCGAATCCCGTGAGGCATGGATGTTGTGTTTGTCTTACGGCACTGGCTCTCTACCTTCCCTGTGACCAGCGGCAATAAGGTAGTGACGGGCGACTGCTTGTAGCCCATTGAGTTGAGTTGCTCACGGTAATCGTCAAACCTCCAATCAAAAAAAAAAAAAAAAGAAAGAGCATTTTTATTGCTCTCAGGAACTAAAGAGCCGAAGAAAACAAGAAAGGTATTGCAAATACCAGGTGGCAAAAGCAATTGTAACGGATGTCGTATTTTCTGATGGTGGTCCTTCAAAACCAGAACCCCAACCTTCATCTAAAAGACAAAAGTCTCCATCTACTAGTATTTCCTCAAGCTAACATTCAGATGAAAAGAATATTTATATGTTTTTGGAGTCTGACATAGAGAGTGAAATATTTTGTGATTTACAAAAGCATGCAAATCATGCATGTATCATACCACTAAAATCTACGCTTTAGGATTATGGTTTTATGATTTTGTAATTTGTTTTGACTGATTTTGTATTTTTGTTTTTGATGATTTGTAATTGTTTTGTTCAACAGTCAAAATTGCTCCGGAAGTATTGTGGATACCTCAGAAGGACCAACAGCAGTTCGTATGGAGAAAGGCTTCAAATTTTGGAGATGGTCTCAAAAGAAGGATTGTTTTCCATACGAATGGCAAGATGTTTTTTGTAAAACAAATCTCCCACAAGGGATTTCAACGAGGAATCAATCTTTCGTTTCCGAGATGAACAATCTGATATGATGTAGGATGTATCATGAATTGAATAAATATCCCAATCATATTTTACTCTCAAATCAGTGTAATATCATATCAAGGGCAAAGTTACCCCACGTCATGGCAACTTTGTCCCAAAATTTTAATAATATACATTTAAGATGATCGTATAACATTTATATATGATTTATACGGTCATCTTGTCGATTTATACGGTGATCTTATCGATTTATACGATCATCTACAATGCATCCTTGTTTCATGCTGCATACGAAAAAAAAAGCATTGCCCCAGTAACATTTTCTAAAAAAAAGTAAACATTCTGATGGCAGTACTCGAACCAGCAAGTTTCTACTCCGGAGCTAAATGTTTTGCCAATTAAGATACACCGACGGAATTTATCGCAGCAAGTTTGACCTCTTGACACGAACTTGCCATGCCAAGAAGTTGCACTTATTTACTAAGAAACCGTGGTTATCCAATTAAATATTAAAGCGTATTTTGCTTGTCGTTAAGTTATTTCAAGTGTCCTGCAAGTTTCAATAATGTACTGTACAGGAATGTTACGTTAAATGCATTGTACACTAATTTCAAAAATTCCACTGTTTCTTGATTTTGATGACTACACGCTGTACCTTTGCTTGTAACTTCACTTCTGTTACTGGTAATAACATTCGGTAAGACTATTTGAATTCAGAATAAATTTTCTTTAAAATATTATGTATTCCTGATTTACCATTACGCTGTATAAGTTGACTTGAAACATCAAAAATTGACTTTCGGTCTACTGGTGCAGGATTTTTTGCCACGACTGTATATACGTATATTTAATTCGCGACTGTAGCTCGTTTGAAGTTCCTTAGTGACCATGTAATGTCCTACAGAGGTGAAGCACATGTCAAGACGTCAAAGTTGCAGTGATAAATTCCGTCTGTGTATCTTAATTGGCAAAACATTTAGCTCCGAAGCAGAAACTTGCCGTTTCGAGTACTGACACCAGAAAATTTGGGTTTTACGCTGCATTGACGTGAGGCCCTTCGAAAAACATGTGGGATGTTCCTTCTACACATCGTCTGGTATTCATCAGAACTCCTTCTTCTTCAGCGAGCTACTTCAAGAATGGTTTGCCGGCTGACCAGGAAACTAAGATTCCGCCCCAGCCCTTCCTCAATGAGGGGAAGGGTGGGGGTGGGGGGCATGTGTTACGTACTGGAGAAATGAAGCGAATGCCCATACGGCTAAGTTGCAGCGATAAATTCCGTCGCAGTAGCTTAATTGGGAAAGCATTCAGCTCCGGAGCAGAAACGATGCTGGTTAGATCCCGCCTTTGACAAATTTGTGTGTTCTCACAACCAGTCTAGGTGATTCACGACGCCATCGATGTGTTTAACGCAATTAAGTTGGAAAAATTGTATGTTAGAGAATGTGACAGATGATGACATGTTAGAGAATTTTTCGAATAGTGGAATTTGGTTAACTTTACGGGTTTAACGATCTCCATGAACATGTAGGAATCACCCATAAGGAGTGAACCAACGCTGGGAAAGCAAATGTAGCATTCTTATGTTACCCCAGCTTTCAACCCAGATCCAGGAGTAAGAAGACAAAAGCCTGAAGCATAAACCATTCGCACATATTAGAAACTGAGCGGATAATGATTTTAATTAACTGCAGAATATATACGAGAATATCTTATAAAT